>JALJVW010000206.1:78674233-79925662 GCA_024865655.1 Emberiza elegans
GGAGCGCTTCCGCTTCCGGCGCGGGCAGCGGCGCTTCCGGCGGGTGACCCTGGCGAGTCCTTCTGTGCGGCGGGAGCGCGATGGGGCAGGGCGGCGATCCCTGCCGCGAGGTGAGCGCGGGGCGCCGCGGGGCCCGCACCGCTCCCCGGCCGGCAGGGAGGGCGGGCACTAACGCTGTGCTCTCTTGTCTTTCCGCAGGAGGAAGAGGAAGAGCTCGTGGTAAGACGGGGAGCCGCGGCGGGGACTCGCAGCTGCCAGGGGCGGCTGCCTGGGGCCGTCAGCGCCGCCGCACAGGCTCGGGGGGCTCGGGCGGGGCCGCGCTGGGCCCGCGGGCCGGAGCTCCCTGGGGAGGCCGGGCTGCGGTGTGCATGCGGAGCTCCCTCTTGAAGGGGCTCGGGGAGAAGCGGCGTGCGGGGCTGTCCCGGTGCTCACCGCAGCCCCGTGTCCGCAGGACCCCCTGACCACGCTGCGGGAGCAGTGCGAGCAGATCGAGAAATGCGTGAAGGCGCGGGAGCGGCTGGAGCTGTGTAACGAGCGGGTGTCCTCCCGCTCCCACACGGAGGAGCAGTGCACTGAGGAGCTCTTCGACTTCCTGCACGCCAGGGACCACTGTGTAAGTGCAGCGACCCTGAGCAGAGCTGCCTTCAGTCCCACTTTCTTGTTTAATGCTTGGTTCCTCCTTGCTACAGCAAATCTAGCTGGGATTCTGTACTTGTTATACAATGAAATAACTCAAACCCAGTGTTTGTACCCTACAAATGACACTTTGCTATTTCTGTCTTACACTTGCCATTTTAAAGTTAAACCTTTTGAACCTGGGCTGAAGCTTTGCAAGGCATCTCGATAGCGTTCTTGATGACTTTTGCAGAGCAGAAGCCAGGGCTGTGGAGCTGTGTGCACTGTTGGCCCAGAAAACCAAGAAACGGACACCCTAGTGATTTTCATCTCTATGTCATGAGGGCTCTCTTTCTTTCCAGGTTGCTCACAAGCTTTTCAGTAAGCTGAAGTGAAATGGGGCATGATTGTCCATCTACTTCCACAGTTGGTGCCAGTGGTTCCTGCATCACAGTTCTGCTTCCTGCAGTCCATCCTCCGTGCTGAGCATGAATGAAACGGCTTCCTGGCAGCCTGTCACTGCCTCTGTGCTCATGGAAGATGTGCAGCTGTGCAAAAACAAAACAAACAACGTGTTGATGTTCTGTAATTTTCCATATTAAACGTTGAGAGTTCCTGTGGAAGTGCCCTGTGTTTATTTCCTAGTTCTCGTGCTTCTGACTTGCACTGGGTTAAGATGAAATCAGTGGGTGCCAGAGCCCGGATAAGGGCAGGAGAGTTTTCCTCACTTGTGGGAATGTTGTTTTTGTACTGCCATGGTGGACAGCTGCTGCAGCCCAATCCCATGGGGAAGAATTTGTCTGTTGGAGCCACAAAGATTATTCCTAAGCCCCTCAAGACCAGTGTGTTCTGACTAAGTTAGATTGAAGGGAGTGACCCTTTTCTAGGAGAGAGAAGTTTGTCCCACCCTCAGGGGAAAGCTGTCCGCTGTCCCTCACTGTCTCCTGCTCCTGCCAGCGGCTGGCAGAGCCTCCTGGCAGCAGCCAGCTCTGCCTTCTTGCCCATGAATGAAACCACGTGCCTGTGGAGGTGCATGGGGATGGTTCAGCTACTCAAGCCCCGGTCAGGGTCACCTGGGGGGAGCTAAGGCATTTCTGTGTGAGTTACCAGCTCGTTCTGCTCACCCTGGGACTGCCCTGTCCGTGCTCTGCCTGCTCCTTTCCCTAGAGAGAATGGTAGGAGGAAAACTAGGATATCTTATGGCTATTCTTCAAAGTGGAATGAAAGCCACCACCTTATAAATCAGAGTTCTTTATCCAGTGGTTCATGGTCCTTTTGCTGATGTATTTCAGACTATTATTGGGTTAAGCGTACCATATAAGTTCCAGTAGGTTTTGGTTATTATTTTTTCCCTGCGGCACAGGGCAGGGTCCAGCTGTGCCTGTGCAAAGCGCGTTTGTTACCGGACCCTTCTCAGCAGCTGATGCCCACACCCAGCTCGGTGATGACCGGACGTTTAGGTTGGAAGGGACCGTAGAGATCACTGAGCTCGGCCCCGTTCCCCGAGCCCTGCCGCCCGCAGCCCTTTCCGAGCGCTCCCCGGTCCCGCCCCGGAAGGCGAGCGGCGATGGCGGCGCTGGGCGGGCGCGGGCGGGCGGCGGCCGCGCTGCTGCGCCGGGCACCGGGAGCGGCACCGGGAACTGGGCCGCGCCGGCACCGGCACAAGGAGAAATGGGTGAGCTGGATCGGAGCGGGACCAGCGCACCGCACCGCTGCTTGCAGCCCGCTCTTGTCCCCGCTAACCCCGTTGCACCTAGGGGCAAATCCCCTTCTCATGCCCCCATTTCACCCTACACCCTCCTGCCGCCGCTCTGTGTGCAGCCGTGCCCACCCCGGGCCCCCAGCCGCATTTCGGCCATTCACAGAGTCCTGGAATCACTGAATGTGCCGATTTGGAAGGGATGCATCAGGATGCAGCTCCTGGCCCTGCAGAGGACACTCCCAGCAGCCCCGCCCTCTGCCCGAGAGCATTGTCCAAATGCTTCTTGAGCTCAGACAGGCTTGGTGTGGGACCCCTTCCCTGGGGAGCCTCCTTCAGTGCCCAGCCACCCCGTGGGTGAAAAGCCTTTTCCTGTCATACAGCAGAAGCCCCCCTGTCACAGCTTCATGCCATTCCCTCCGGTCCTGTCACACTCACTCTCCAGAAAGGCCTCATTGGAGGCCTTCTGGCAGCGCAGAACCCAGTGCTGGATTCTCCCAGAAGAACATGAAGGCTGGCTGGGGGTGCTGGGTGTCGAGGTATTTTGCCTTTTAACACTCCTGTTGTTTTTCCCCACCAGGCTGCCACGGCCCCGCGCATCCCGTCCACGCGGCTGGCGCTGCACCACTTCGACACGAGCTACAGCCTGCACCTGGGGGCCCTGTGGCCCTCAGTCCGTGCTGGCCTGCTCTGTGAGCAGAAGTACGGGGCCCTGCTCAACAACTTCGCTGCTGCTGACCACGTTCCTGAAGAGCTGGAGCTGCTCAACGCCACCGATTTCATTTCTGAGGCCCTCCAGAAGGTGCAGCAATGGCAGCGAGGTGCAGCTGTGGGGAAGCAGCCTCAGGGTGCCAGGAGGGCTCTGGTGAGGGCAGGACTGGGATGCAGGCAGAAATGGTGACACAGGCAGAGATGTCCCCACCACTCTGCACATCTGTCAGCTCCAAAATCAAGTGTTACACCTTCCCCAGGGGTGACATCACGCGCTTTCGCCCTGCACGGTGAGACATCCCTGACAGACCACCCTGGTCTCTGCTAGCCTCAGGGGCTGCTTCCATGTGTCACCATCCTCACTTCCAACTGCTCTTTTACTTTCTTTTCCCCTCCAAATTTTGCTTTTGTTGTGCAAACTGATGATTTCCAGGCCGGATGGTCTGGGGCTCCTCGACTATTACCTCATGGATGCAGCATCTCTCCTGCCTGTGCTGGCACTCGACGTGCAGCCGGATGACTTTGTCCTCGACCTCTGTGCTGCTCCGGGTGGGAAGACTCTGGCTCTGCTGCAGACTGGGTTGTGTGGTGAGTGGGGATGGGTGTTCCCTTGTTCCTGCGTGTAAAGCAGGGCTGGAGCAGTGTAGTGCACCCATTCATGCCTGACCATTAATGATTTGTGTGTGTAAGAGCTGGGAATGAGGTGTGTTTCTGCAGAAGTGACATTCCCAATGTTCTGTCCTGTCAGGGCATTTGGCAGCCAACGATGTCTCTGTTTCCCGGACAAAGAGGCTGTACCACATTCTCCAGAGCTATGTCCCCAAAGAAGTCAGGGACACTGTGAGTGTCACGTCCTATGATGGAAGGGACTGGGACCAGGTGAAAGGAGGCACTTTCCATAAGGTATGTGTTGGGAACTAGGGAAGATAAACCCATCAAGTTCACTTCCCTCCTCTTTTTGAGGAACACAGCAGGTTATCCTTCCATATAACTGTGTAGTTTTCTGTAATCATAAATGAAGAGAGAGAAGACCAAGCCACATAAGGAGTAATATTTCTTCCTGCTATCCCTTCCTGCAGGATGTGGTGCATATGTGCATCTAGAGTTGTACTTTTACCCTTTAGAAATCCTGTTCTTGTCTATCACCTGGAAGGGGTTAAATGTGAAGATTAGGTAATTCTGGCTTCTCAGCCACGTCCAGCCACAGGGGCTGGGTTGGGTACTCCAGGAGGCTGCAGCAGCAATGCCCGTGTGTGCTGCAGGAGCATTGCCAGGGACACACACACAGCAGGGACATTAAATGGGGACATGAGTTAGTGCAGGATGTTTTCCACCATTTTTGCACATTCCCAAAATGCCAAAGCAGCCAGATGACTACAGTTCAGTGTGGTGCACACCCGTGCTTGGGCACTGAGAGCTGTTGGCAGGGGTGGAGGAGGTGGACATGGGGCTGGCTGCAGGAGGGGACTCGCTGAGCTTGAGCTGTGCAGGGGGCTGAGGTGGGACCTCTGCTGCTGCAGGTGCTGGTGGATGTGCCCTGCACGACAGACAGACACTCTGCCATGGAGGAGGACAACAACATCTTCCACAAGAGGCGAACCAAAGAGCGTCAGATGCTGCCCATGCTGCAGCTGCAGCTGCTGATGTGAGTGAGCTCGGTTGTGTTGTGTTCCCTGAAATCTCTTCTTCCTCTGTCCCCAGCTGGGAAGTGTGAAAACCATGTGTAGTTTTCTGGCAGTAGCTGGAGCACGTGAAATCACAGTAAGTGTAAGAAAGTGCAGATGTTCTCGGTCAGATCACCAAGGTCTGACCCCCTTGTCCTTCTGTCCCCAGCAGTAGCTGTAGGATATAGGGAGAAGGTCTGAGGAGCAGGATGGGCACATTTGTTTTGGGTGGTGATCTCCTGGGTCTGGCAGTCAGCCCTGGAGGATTCCTGAGTGCCCACCTATCCCAGACACGGGAGGACATGTGGTGCTGGGAAGGGCCACAGCTTGTCACTGTGTGTTGTGGCAATAAGGAAGCAGGTTAGAGAGTCCCATGGCAGCACCTGAACTGCAGGAATCTCTTCCCCTGTACATATATCCCATTCCTTTGGATGTGACTGCAGGATTACACCTTGCAGCTGCTCTGCAGCAGCATCTCCCACGTTAAATCCTTTATCAAGATGAGTACTGTTTGACTCTGCCCTGGTCAAAAACACTCCTCGTGTTGCAGTGACCCAGAGTGCCGAGCCTGTGGAGTTCACTGGGGGCTGTCTGTCACTTGCTGTGAGTTCCCAGTTCCGGTGGGTGGGGACGTCACTCGATGTCCCTCCTGGTGACCGTGTGTGTGCTCCCCGTGCTGCAGGGCTGGGATCCTGGCAGCCAGGCCGGGAGGAGCTGTGGTGTATTCCACGTGCTCGCTGTCCCCGCTGCAGAACGAGTGCGTGGTGGAGAGGGCTCTGGATGTGGCACAAGCCCAGTTCAACATCAGCCTCCACCCAGAGGACCTGAGCCACTTCAGGACGCTCTTCCAGGACACCTTTTCCTTCTTCTCGGAGTGCCGGCTCGGGGAGCTTGTCCTGCCTCACCTCACAGCCAACTTTGGGCCCATGTATTTCTGCAAATTACGTCGGGTGTAGAAGGGGCAGCAGAGTTTGTCTGTCTGCTGTCAGGAAATAGCCCAATGTTTAAGGGAAAGCAGAACTGGTTTGTATTTATTTTTCTTTCTAAAATGTCCCAAAGGAAACCTGCTTTTTTACTGCAGACATGGGGAATAAATGAGAAAGACCTGCTGTGGTGTTTCCTGAATGCTTATCTGTTTGAGACTGAGGTGTTTAATCTAGGAAAGAGAGAGAGGTCTTATCAGAGGGAGCAATTTATCCATCTGTGCGGGATGGGATAAATGGCCCTGCTCTCTTCCTCCTGTCTGACTGCTTTGATCCTGCATAAGCAGGTTTGGGTTAACAAACACCATCTGGGGATCTCAGCCTTTCTGTCCCAGATCTGACCATGTGCATAAATGAGTTGCATCTGTCTGTTGCTTATCTCCTGCCTTCAGAGAGAGCAGCCTGAGGTCCTGAAACCAGAGGCTCCTAGGAGTGCCCCTCCTGTGGGGTTGGAAATGTGCTTGGGATGCTGGAGATCTGGTGCTGTGCAGAGGCCAGTGACTGTTGCTATCCCTGACAGCTAGCGAGGCTGTGGATAAGTGTGATTATTCCCATGCTAGATACCATTGAATGTCCAGTGAGCAGGTGTTTGTATGATTTTGAGTAGTAACTTCATTTATAGAATCATCACCATCAGTGAAGGATTACTGGAATTTGGGCTCCCCATCATGGGAGTTGCTTAATAGTTACAATTTTATTTTTGTGAGCAAATTACAGCAGTGGGAAGTGATGAACACAGCTGTATTCCTCATGGGGGCAGCCCATAGTTCCATCCATATGAGGTTTCTCCACTGCCAGCAAGAAAACACTATTGAACTTCTGTAATCCTTTCCTCTCAGCAGCACCCTGCTTCGGCAGGAGGCAGCAGTGGTGGAAGTAGGGGTGGTGAACCCACATCCGTGGCCATCCATCCTTGCTGGAAGTGCAGTTCCTAGATTTACCACTGTTTGAACCTATCCTAAGCCACTCCTGCAGGGTTCCTTACAGGATCTGTGTTTGTTGGCAAGGAGAGGGGTCAGGAGGTGGCGTTTCCTTCTCCTCGCGTCCCCAGTGCAGTCTGTGCACTGCTGGTGGCAGTCGTGCAGCACCGTCCCTTCTCCCTGGGGGCCATGGTGACTATGCCACTCTCCTGCCACGGCTGAGGGTCTCCACCTCCTTCATGAAGCGCAGGCACAGCTCCTCCTGCCAGGGCAGGGCCACGCACTGCACGGCCACGGGCATCCCCACGGCTCCTGACACAGCCTGCAGCGGGGCACCAGCAGTCAGGGACCACCCAGGGACCCCTCGCACCTCCAGCAGGTTTTGGGAGCTTGCTTTAGGCCTGTGGCTCATCCCACAGCCTGGGGAGGTTGGAGTTTGAGCCCTGTTAGTGTGCTGGGCAAGGGAAGGCTCTTGCTCTTCTCTGATAGCAATGGTTGCCAAATCTTGGGTAACGTGTTTGAGACACCTTCCCCCCCACACACCCCAGCCAGCTCTGCCTTGGGCTGGCTTGTAGGCAGATGCCTTTTCCTTCAGCACCCTCATTGCTGACCCGTGCTCCACTGACAGCCTGGGCCTGGCTGAAGGCAAGGTGGAGCAGGAGGAAAGTGCAGTGCAGTGCTGTGGGCTGTGGCTGTTGCAAGGACCTGCTCCCAGAAGCTTTGCTGCCTGACTCCTTGCTGCTTCAGCCTGCCCAGCCTGTGGGAGATCCTTTAGTCCTCTCAAAACTTAGTGACTTACCTGTTGGGGGCCTGGGAGAACAGCAAGGGGTGTGTTCAAGGTGGGTTTGGGGATTGGCAAGGGGTATATAAAAATAGGGATTTTTTTGTGCCCATACTGATGGAGATATTTAGGAGCCCCCGATATCACGGAGACTGTTACCTGAACACACATCAGCAGTGTCTGCTCCACCATTTCCCATACCTGTTTCAGTGTCCGGTCCCAGGGGTCATCACAGCATCCTTTGTAAAACTTTAGCTCTTCCTCATCCGCCTCTGTCACGGTGCTGACAGGGACGACCCCAGCGGGGAAGTTCAAGGTGTTGTACAGCATCGTGGAGGAGATGGCACCTGAGAGAAATGGAAGAGGATGTCACAGCCTCCTGCCTTCAAACTTACACATCCCATATTCACTGAAGCCCCTGAGAACTGTGGCTGTCTCCACCTGCTCAGAGAGCTCTGTAGTTACTTTTCCTCCCTAATTCCCATGAAATGCTTGGGTGGGCAGTGAAGCTCCATGGTAGTGGATGTTTCCCTCCAGTCTCAGCCACTGTGTTTCTCTGCCCTCCTGGGAAGGCCCCAGACTCACTCACCGAGGAGTTTCCTGGGGTATCCCGTGGTGAAGGCAGGTCCCAGGACAGGGCACAGCACCACGTCCAGCTGGAGTTCCTGCCACTGGCTGATGAACTGGGAGCGGTACACCTGGGGAGGAGAGGGGCCATGGCCATGCCTGCAGCCTCACAGCCTCTCCAGGCACAGCTGAGGAGGCAGCAGCAGGCAGAGGTGCTCAAGGGATGAGGCAGAGGAGCCTGTGTTTGCCTCCACTGTGTGTGGCCAGGAATTTGAAAGGTCCCACTCTGGCCATGCCCACTCCCAGGACAGCCTTCACTGTGCGTGGACATGAGCACTGCAGGCAACCACGGAAGCTCTGTCTGGGCTGACTCAAAAGCCCATCCACCCCATTCCTATCATTCTTGGTGCCTTTCCCTCCATCCTGTCTCCTCCCCAGCAGCCCCTCCCCTGCACAATCCCTTTCCAAATCGATGACTCTCTCTGACCTGGTGCTTGCCACAAAGCCTCAACCTGTAGCATGATGCCAAAGAAGAAAGTCCTCAAAACAAACCTGTACTTGATGCTGATGATCCCACATCTCCTGCACTGACCTGCAAGTGGAAATCATAGCAACATCTTTAAACTGTAAGAGGAGGAGGAATTGCTTAACTAGTCCTCTGGGTTGATAAGCCCTGGTGATTTTAGCAATTCTTGAAACAATACAGCTTTCACAATCTTCCTAAAGTTTCCTTTGGCATCCGGACCAATCAATTAAGCAGCACATGTCTGGAAGTGCTGGAGAGAAGGTTTTCCTGATGGGCCTGGATTTAATACTCATCTCTTCCACAGGCTTCCTGTAATGACCTTATCCATTCAGGTGCCCCATTCCTGTCAGGATGTCACTAGGGGCAGTGAAGCCATGTCCAGCAATGAGGGACAGCCCCTGCAGAGAGCAGATCCCAGCCTGTGTTGTGAATCCAGTTCCCCCCAGCCAAGGACACCTGGAGGAGAAGGTATCACCCATTTCCACGGACATCCCTGGGGGCAATTCCATCTTACCTCATTCCAGCCATGGAGCTCAGGTAGTCAGCCAGGCGGGGAAACTGGAAAGGCATGAGGTTCCTTAGGGACATGACATGGGGCTGCACTAACTGGGGTCACCCCAGGAAGCCCCTGTTCCTGTCCTGAGGGACAGGCACTCACCAGAGGTTTAAGAAGCAGAGCCAGCAGCTTCTTCACCAGCCTTGGCATCTTGCAGGAATTCACCTGTGGTTTCAAGCCTGGATCTACAATATTTCCTGTGCTGAGAGGTGACAGGAGGATGGGGTGATTTCAGAGAAGCTGTTTGCCCTTTCTCAGAGACCTGAGTGTTGCCTGTTTGGGGTGGGAGAGCTGGGCTCCTTGTGCCTGTGCCATGCTCATGGCATGGGGATGGAGGTGTTGGCAGCACTGCTGCCAGAGGGCTCCTACTTACAACACATCCAAGAAGGCACGGCCTCCATCAGCAAAAAATGTCTTCATGAACAGCTCATTCATGACATAGGGGATCCGAGGGGGGGAGAAGGGCACCAGCTGCACCAAAACACAGGATTATGTGGCAGCCTGGGGATGTGAATAGCTTCCAAGACCCAAATGTGGATAATCCTCAGAGGCAGAGCAGCACCTCCCTGGGCTCCATGTGCCAAGACAAGCCCTGGCTCAACCATTTCCCATCCAATAATCTCCCCATGAGATTATTCCTGCTGATTGCCCATGGGAGGCACTGCTCCCGTAGGCAGAGGGCTCTCTGCCTGGTGTTCTATGGCTGGAGTAACATAATCCCATACCCCAGCCAGGTCATTTTCCCCACAGGTGTGCTTGGGAGCTGTGTCTGGTTTCTGAAGGGCGATTTCCTCAGCGAGGAGCGAGGCTGGGGACACCCTGGGGAGAAGGGCAGGGGGTGGTGGTGCTCACCTGGTGCCCAGCTGCCTGCAGAGCATGCCTGGTTTCCTTCACTGCCCTCCTCATGCAGGGGGGCAGAGGGAAGTAGCCGTCGGTGTCGTAGTACCCGACCCGCAGGGGAGTGGAGCTGGAGTACACCTGGAGCAAGGAGACACCAGTTATCATTCCTATTCTGTGGAAACCCAGGGCACCAGGAATATTTCTCTCTCTGCTCTGGGGTGCCCTGAACCCCCAGGGGAGCCCTGACTTCCACCCTCATTCATGGAGAAATTTTCCTAGACCTCAAAATAGACTAGAATCCAGAAAAGTGTGAAATGGATTACAGAGAGTAGTGTAGGTGTGTCACTTGGTGAGAAATTTAGGGTTTGGGATTTTTAGTATGTTGTGGATGGAAGCAAGATGGAGGGCACAGGGTGTCATCCTGGGTTATCTTCTTCATGCTTCTTCTTCCTTCTCCTTCATGGGTTTGGGTGGCATTTTGAAATTGGGCAGAAAAGTCTGCATTGTGGGCTCTGTGGGATCAGTTATTGGGTTAAAAGGGAAAATAATCCAGGTGTCAGTTCTTAATTGGATAGTTTAGTTTTAAAAGGCCTTGTAACAAGAGATTGTTGGCCATTTTGTGCCTTCTAATGAAAAGCTGCTGAACGCACAGTAGTGAGACTGTTTTACTGATAAGAAATAATAAACACCTGAGTGTGAACATGAAACTACTGTCTCAAGTGCCTTCAATCCAGACCCAGAGAAACCCACAACTGAGACCCCCACATTGTTCCTAATGGGATTGCTGTGAAAATCCTTTAGACATACACCATTGACCAGGTCTGGGACTAAGACTGGATGCAGTGGGAGGGTCTCCCCTCCTCCTTGTATTTCCCTATTAAATTCTTAGATCTGAAGTGTTGGCCAGTCTGGGGCTAGGATTGGACTCAGCTGTACCTAGGCTCTGTCAGGAGTTTGGAAAGTCTCTGAACCTTGTGACTCGATGGGAGGGTACTCCCTGCCCTTTGCAACCTTGTCCTTTGCACTCCAAATCTCCAGGCAAATCATTCCAAAGTGACACTAAGCTGATTTTCCTTTGTGTGCTCCATCTTCAGAATAAGTACCAGAGTGAACCCTGTCATTGAACTTTGTCACCCTTTTGCAAATTTGTATTAAAACCTGCTTTTGTGCAGTGCCTTTGACAGTGATTCTTTAGGTGACCTCAATCTCTCATTTGTGACACCCAGCCTGCTGGGGGAAGTCTGCTCCCTCACTGACACCCACTGCAGAAGGGGGCAAGGGCTCCAAATGCCAAGGAGTGACTAATATTCTGGTTTGCTGTTTATAGTTACCCCTTTCAAATGTCTACCCTGCCTTTTTCTCCAGGCCCTCCTTCAGGAGGAGCACAGCCACTCCAGACAAGTGGATTCAACCATTGCTAAAAAGCATGGAGGTACAAAAACCTCCTGAAGCTGGTCTGCTGCAGAGAGAAAGGGAACACCCTCAGTTAAGAGGCTTGCTGCAGCAGTTTCCTCTCACATCTTTTCCTAAAGATCTCCAGTCATTTGCTCCCAGTGTTGCCTTCTTCCCTGCTCTTTCTGGATCCTCTCAATTCAATAAACTGCATTCCAGCTGAGAAGACAGACAGGATAACTACTGATTTGCCTGTTTTTTTTAAACAACAATTATGAATTGTGCCCTCAGAGAGAGCTATTTTACTGAGAACCAGTCCTGTAAAGATAACTGGAACCTTCAGAGGGCGTGTGGCACCCTGGAAGGAGCCAGGCCTTGCTGAGTGAGGACCTCACCTCCTCGTTGAAGGGGATGGGGGGCACGCTGGGGTCCAGCTGGAACATCTCCTGGCAGAGCAGAGCCTTCATGCACAGGGCCAGGCTGTCCACGTCCCTCGCCATGGGCCCCAGGGCACAAGGGACTGCGTGGGACAAGAGCAAACACCCACACTGAGCAGCTGGATGTGCCAAACCCCAGCCCACCCCTCTGCACAGCCCGCGTCAGGGTGAGCAGGCAATGAAGTTTCAGATGGACTCCAGACAGGCCTTTGTTGTCTCATCTTCCCCTAAAGATCTCAGGTGTTCTTCTGGCCTACAGGAGAACATCAGGCTCTTCACAGGATATAGGGAAAAGGAATTTAAAATTCATGTACCTGCCAGGATGCCTTTGGGAAGCCCAATCACTCCAGATGGGCTATAGGAAAAGAAGAAGTACATTGTCATTTCAGTAATGGGGAAATATTCACAATATGTTTGAAAAGCATGTGGGGTCTCCAGCTCAGGACCAGAAACAGAAGGAAATTATTTCAAAAATTTGAATGGAGTAGTATTACCATGATATTTTACGAAAAATCTCTTTGTTAAGATTTCTTCTCCTGGGAAGCTGAGAAGCTTCAGCTTCTGCCTGTTTTGCTGCTTTAGAATATGATTTGGAGAACTGTCTACCAAACATGTGAATTGTTTTTAAGTAATAGCCAATCACAGTCAGCTGTGTCAGACTCTCTGAGTCTGTCACAAGTTTTTATTATTCATTCCTTTTTAGCTTTCTGATATATCTTTTCTCTTTCTTTAGTATAGTTTTTGTATATAATTTTCATATAATATAATAAAATATAATAAATATAAAATTATGTATTATAATACAATACAGTATAACATAACACAACACATAACACAACATATAACACAACACAAAACATAACTAATATCATATCATGTCATATCATATCATATCATATATCAGCCTTCTGAGAACTTAGAGTCAAATTCTCATCTCTCACCTTGTCCTGGGGAACCACACTACAGAGTAGTTCAAACCAGGAGATTTTGGCCAAAATAAGCAAACGTAAACCCCAACAGATCTTAGTTGTGGTTTAACCAAAACTGTTGCATTTTGGCATTATTTAGCCCTTTAACTCCCTTTTACTTTTAACTCCAGGCTAGATTGAAATGAAAACCTGCCCATTTCCCATTAAATCTAACCATGCCATCTCCTGGGAGAGGTTTGGAGCAAAGCAAGCCACCCTTTAAGATCCACCCTCCCTCCTCCCTCCAAGTAGCCACCCAGTACTTTCCCCTTCAGCCCAGCCTGACCATGAGCAGGTTGGAGGGCAGCCCCAGTGAGACAGAGTAGAAATTCTCTAGGTCAGGTTGACCTGCTCTCACAGCAGTCACTGTCTCTCTCTATCTCCCTCTGTCTCTTCTTCCTTTATCTTTGTCTTTCACTGAAGCAGTTTCTCTGAGCTTAGGCTTTCTGCAGTCAGACTAAATAGCCATGTTTTCAAACTACAGACTTAACTCAAAGACGTACATTTCACCTAAATCAAAATGGATTTTTACTCTGGAGAATTTCTACTCTGTCTCATTTCTTCTTCTTTTTTTTTTAGAAAATAAGTAAATTCTTTTATTTAATGCAAGAATCTTATTAAAGATTTTATTTGCAGTTGGTGACCACTCAAAGGTTACCTGAGCCTCTCAGCGGTGGGTTTGAGGCCGCAGAGCCCGCAGAAGCTGGAGGGCAGGCGGATGCTGCCGCCCATGTCGGAGCCCATGCCCAGGATGGAGCCTCCCCCGGCAATCAGAGCTCCCTCCCCTCCCGAGGAGCCCCCGGGGCCCCTCTGGGGGTCCAAGGGGTTCAAGGTCTGCCCAAAGATGGGGTTGCTGCATTCATAGCTGGGGAGAAGAAAGAAAGGAAAGAGGCTGTGAGGCGCAGCCAGTGCCTTGGGTTTGTTTGTCTTCCTTTGCAGAGAGCCTGTGGGGCACAGCCAACCCCATCCTTTCATCCTGAAGCTGGTCTGCTGCAGAGAGAAAGGGAACACCCTCAGTTAAGAGATTTGCTGCAGCAGTTTCTGATCCTGTCTCATCTTCCCCTAAAGATCTCCAGCCATTTGCTCCCAGTGCTGCTCCCTGTAAGTCCCTCAGGACACAGCTCATTCCCACGGGCCTCTGCTCTCCCTCCCTCCCATGCACAAGTGCACTCGATTTCTCTTAACTCATGGTAGGCTTTCCCCCGTCTTTATCTTTTATCTGACAGCTTTTTCACTTGAGATTGTTGCCAGATAATGGAAAAGGGATTCTTCAGGACACGTCTCAGGAGCCTGTCCAGGGCCCTACAGGCTGGGATTTTCCTTCAGAAGCACAACCAGATTTTTCATGATGTATGTCACCTGAAGAGGGATTGTGGCACATTGGTCATTGCAAATGGGATGGCTCCTTGTTTCTTCAGGACCTTCACCAGGACACTGTCCTCCTCCATCACAGTGTCCAGGCACTGCATGAGCCCACAGGTTGCCAGGTGCCCCTGCAGAGAGGAGAAAGGACAAGGGACATGGTCAGTGCAGTTCCCTTGCTCTTTTGGAAGGATCCTCTGGTGTTCCTTCAGGGGCTGTGTGTTTGGTACCAACCCACTCCTGTCACAGACATCTTTTATGAAAAATCCTTTCCTTAGGATTTTTTCTCCTGAGAAGCTGAGAGGCCTCAGGAACAAAATGTAAACAATGTTTATCTGCTGCTGTGGAATGCAACAAGTGCATCTGTGATGGGTCTCATGTGGTTGTTTCTAATTAATGGCCAATCACAGTCAGCTGGCTCAGACTCTCTGTCCGAGACACAAGCCTTTGTTATTAATTATTTCTTTTCTATTCTTAGCTAGCCTTCTGATGAAATCCTTTCTTCTATTCTTTTAGTATAGTTTTAATATAATATATATAATAAAAAAATAAATCAAGCCTTCTGAAACATGGAGTCAGATCCTCATCTCTTCCCTCATCCTCAGACTGCTGTGAACATGGTCACAAACTCCCTTCAGAGCCCTGGCTCCAAGGACTCCCTCTCTTTCCATCCTTGGCAGAGGGCTGCCAAGCACTCACTGGGTTAGAGCTTCTCCTGAAGCTCTCCTTGCTCTTTTCCTTGCTCCTTTTCTCCCCTGACCCAAATGCAGCTCCATACTCCATAGGTGCACCAGCTCAGGAACAAACCCAGCATCCTCTGTCCAAGTGAAACCACCAGTGGATGTTTAGGGAAGGAACAACCCCAGGTAAACAAAATGTGTGAGCCTTTTTCAGCTAGCCTTGGTATTCGGGGCTTGCTTTGGGCTTAAAGCCCTCAACTTTAGTGCAGCCTGTACTGTGTCATGTATCAGAAGAGAAATCATTTGTGTCTATAACTATTCATCCCTAGCTTTTCTCTGCTGATGGAGGTTTGTGCTGCTTTTGGATGGGCTAGAGTTTATTTCTTCACAGTAGCTACTACAGGGCTGTGTGTTGGATTTTGTGCTGTAAACAGTGTTGATAACACAGGGATGTTATGGTTATCACTGAGCAGGGCTTGCACAGAGCTCACACTGCCTCACCAGTGAGCAGGCTGCGGGTGCACAGCTGGGAGGGGACAGTAAAGACAGCTGAGCACAAGTGACCAGAGGGACATTCCATGCCATATGGAGTCATGCTCAGCATATAAAGCTGGGGGAAGAAGAAGGAAGAGGAGATGTTTGGGTGATGTTTGTGGCAATGGTGACTGGGAAACTTGGGGTTTCCCAGTTACCATCATACATGAGGGAGCCCTGCTCTCCTGGGGGTGGCCGAACACCTGCCTGCCCAAAGGATGTGGTGAATTAATTCCTTGTTTTGCTTTGCTTGTGTGCAGAGTTCACCTAATAAACTGTCTTTATCTCAACCCACAAGTTTTCTCATCTATTCTCTCTCCCACATCCCACTGGGTGTGGGGGGAGTGAGTGAGGGAGTGAGGAGTGAGTGAGTGAGTGAGTGAGTGAGTGAGTGAGTGAGTGAGTGCCCACTGCAGCTGCCTCAGACACAGCCAGGTTTCCTGTGGTGCAAACAAGGAGGGATTGGGCCCCTTCCCCAGTGTCCATCTCCCACCACTTCCCCACCCACGCTGGGACATCCAGAAGCACAAAGGGAAGCACCTTGTGGCCGATGTGGTCCTTGATGCTGACGGGGATGCCGTAGAGCAGCCCCTTCTCCTTGCGCCGCTCGATTTCCTGGAGCTGCTCCTCACACTCTGGGATAAAGTGGCGCAAGCAGTTTGTCTGCTGGGTCACTTCCAGGGCCTTTGTTGGGAACAGGTGATGGATAAGAACAGCATCATTGCACAGCTGCATTCAGCAGCTACTTTGATTTACAAAATACAGCCTGAATAACCCCCTCCCCAGAGCATCCCAGCTCAAGCCAGCTCAGAGGATCTGACCCAGGAGACAGAGCATGTTTTTCTCTCAGTATCTCCTGTATTAAAGGCTGGTCATAATCCAGCTCCAACGAGCCTTTTCAGGCACCAGCACACACACCATGGCATGGAGAATGTCAAAGAATTGCTTTGTCCATCTCACTGTGGATGGACACTCACCTTCTCCAAGTAGGTGTAGAGGACGGTCCTGGGGGACAGAGACCCTTCCTGGAGTCTTGCAGTGAGTTCCAGCAGAGGCAGGGACAGAATGGCATCTCTCTGGACACTGGGGACCTGCAGTGAGATGAGGGGGACCCGGGGCAGCAACTCCAGTTATGTAGCAGTGTGGAAAATGGATGGTGTTTGCCGCTACCTCCCAAAAGCGTCTTCTGAGAAAGCTGCTCGGGCAGGCACAGTCACTCAATCCACACTCACACCACAGCTAGGTCAGCAAAGAAGGACAGAAGGGGTCTCTGTAAGAGTTCCAGCAGGGTTTATTATAGAGCCATGCTGAAGGAGTCCAGGGACAGAGGATGAGAAGCCAGTGCAATGTGCTGGGTTAAGTGTGGGGTCAGGGGCCAATGGGCACAGGGGCAGTACCAGGGCAGGGCAAGGGGCAATGGCCTACAGGCAAAGGGCAGATTAACACAGTGCTGCAGAAGCCCCTTTTGCTCACCCAAGCACTGAGGCATGCTCTAAACCTGTGGCAATTCTTCCAGGACATTACCCTAGAGGTTCCCCTACAAGGCTCAAAGGCTTCCCCACAGTTACCCTTTGGCTCAGGGGATAAAGGCTGTTAAGTTTTGTCAGCATTATCACCAGAGCTGGCTGGAAGGGCAGATCCTGCACGTGGGGGCTCAGACTTTGAGCTGCCAAGTGTTTTATCCCGAGTTTGCATATCACAAACAGGATGCAAACACAGGAACCCAGGTGCTGAAGGGCTTTGTCCATCCACTGCAGCAGAGGACATGGCAGTGCTTTCCTCCTGGCACGGTGGGAGTTAGCCACTGACCAAGACATAACCTCAGCTGAGCAAACACTGCCTGGGGCAGAAGGTGCCAAAGTCCTTGCAAACGAGTCTCTGGCTGTCCTTTCATCCCTCAAAACAGATACAGGCAGTGCAGGACAGCCTGGGCTGAGAGCAAACATTGAACAGCTCGAGCCCATCAAACTGCAAGGAAGTCAGCAGGGACTCACAGATGGTCTACTCAGGTAAAGAAGACTGGCAGTTTTCGGTGACACCAGGTTTTTACAGGTTTTATATCATATATTTATATAGAGCTGTATTGAAGAAAAAAGGTTGTAGATATATGTATCACTTGTAGCTGGTATGCTTTACCTCCAGGTGTGTTACCTGTATAAACATGAGTTATATTATCCAGTGTGTTTTCAGAAGTGAATGGAGCAGAAAGGAAAGGGGGTTAGAAATGATGTTGCAGTAGAATTCAGGGCTGTGCTGGGTGGATGCCTGGCTCAATCACCCCCGTGTCACGTCCTGGTTGCTCCCAGGGGACACTGAAAGGAGAGCAACGAGGCTGGTGAGGGGCTTGGAACATAAGCCGTATGAAGAACGACTGAGGGAGCTGGGGTTGTTCAGCCTGGAGAAAAGGAGGCTCAGAGGCGACCTTATCACTCTCTACAATTTCCTGAAGGGCGGCTGTGGTGAGCTGGGGGTCGGTCTCTTCCTCCGGGCAACAACAGACAGAACAAGAGGACACAGTCTCAAGCTGCGCCAAGGGAGATACAGGCTAGAATTAAGGAGGAAGTTTTTCACAGAAAGAGTGGTCAAATACTGGAATCATCTACCCAGGGAGGTGGTGGAGTCACCATCCCTGGATGTGTTTAAAAAAAGACTGGATGTGGCACTTGGTGCCGTGATCTAGTTGAGGTGTTAGAACATGGGTTGGACTCGATGATCTTGAAGGTCTCTTCCAACCTAGAAATTCTGTGATTCTGTGAAAACCCTGTGTTACATCAGTGTAAGGTTAGAGCAGGCACCTTCTGGGCAGCCTGATGGGAGGTGCCACTGACTGAGATGCTGCTTTTGGAGACCCCCCTAGAGCTGTCCAGAAGCCAAGTTTTAGAGGGGTGTGAACAGATGTGCAAACTCAGAGTTAAGCAGAGTAAAAAAGCTTTCTTGCTTCTACTGTTATTGGCAAGAGACATTTCCAGATCATTAAAGAATTGGGGTTTGGATCAATGAAGATCCAGTGCATCATCACCCGTGTGGTTCAAAAACCTCTTCTCAGTGAGTAATTCACATTCCCCAAGCTGTAGACTCCCACCACACCTCGTCCAGCTTGAGGAGGGCAGTGGCCTCCCTTTGTCCCAAGGCAGCCTTTCCTCTTGCTGGGGCTGCTGGCACATCTGCTCCTGATAAAAGCTATGGGGCCATGAGCTGGAAGGAGGCTCTGAAGGCCAGCATCAGCAGACACCCCAGTGGGACTCAGACCCCGAGGAGGATGGTTTACCTGCTCCCTGAACTGCTGCACAGCCTTTGCCATCTTCTTCAGGCCCTCATCCCGGGTCCTCCGAGCCTCTTCCATTTTCTTCTGGATCCTCTTTTTGCCCAGCCATTTCCAGAGCCCCAGGGCTGCCACGGAGCCGCCGAGCAGGGCGAGGAGGGCAGCACCGGTGTCCCCCTTCCCCTCGGGCAGGAGCTGCCCCAGCTGCTGCTGCTGCATCATCGCGCGCACCTCTGGGCTCTGAGGGAGGGCACAGTGAGAAGGAAAAGCAAGGCAGGTGCAGGAGACCTTCCCTAGCAACAATCCGTGGGTCTCCGGGCTTTATAAAGTCCAGATCCAGCTTGCTTAGGACTAAGGCCCACAGGGAACTGCACAGACGAAGGATAAAAGACGAGAAGCGCTCTTCTTCCACGTGGGACGAGTGTCCAGTTTATTGGCTTGGGGTAGGACACCCCTAGCGCGACCACCGCCAGGTGAAAAAACAGGATCCATTCCCGCAGCAGGCTGTTATCCCTCAGGGGTTTGGGGGCGGGGAAAGAGGACTGCGGCCAATGGGATAACAGAGGGGCGGGGCGAGGGGAGGGGCCACCCGTGGGACAGACCACCCAGGAAGGGGGGCTGTGGGGGAGATACCATGTAAAAGGGGGGGAAAAAACCGTCCACGTGACCTGACATACCCAGTAACATTTTTCCCATCGCCAGTGCAACGACAACTAAATAAGCTATTTAGTGCAATACAACATTCCCTGGCTCCCCAGGCCCATCCCTCCCCTGTTCTGAGGCAGCAAACAGTTCAGATAGTTCAGGGCAAAGCTGGGCCCTGCAAAGCTGCTGTTGGTGGAGTGTGCAGTGAGAATGATTAACCAGGACATGGAGAAGGTGAAGTTTGGCCAATGGACCTTGTGTTCTTTGGGGTGTTGGGTTTATAGGGGCTTTTTGAGCTGTGGGAAGGTGTCCGCTGGAGAGGACTGTAGGATCAACTGAACAAATGCAGCAAGGAAATTGCTGCTCTCCTATTTCCCTTGTAGCCTGAGAGGACAATGGGAGAAGAGGAAAAAACAGCTTGAAATAACAAGGTTTCCCTGCACAGGGCTGGGGAGTGGTATGCTGAGGGAATGCATAGCTGTGGGGCAGCCTGGGCTCACCAAGTCCCTCCTGCTGCTGCTGCCATGGTGACCAGAGGATGTTTTGGCGCTGCTGTGGTGTCCTTGTGCACCAGAAGAAGAGGCTGTTCCACACTGTAACAAAGCATGTTGTATTGAGTGGAAAATCCCACAGACTTGCAGGGCAGGAGCGAACTGACGCTGGAAAGGCTGGTTGTTGGAGAAGATGAAACAGGAAAGCCTTATAAATATGATTGTCTGGCAAAAGATTTTGAGAATATAGAAACTATAAGCCAGATTGAAAGGAAAGCAAGCTTTGAGATTTTTTAGTTACTGAACAACGGGAAAACAATGGTGTGGCTGACTGAAGGTAATCTCTTTTTGATGAAACAAGACCCTCTGCTTGCAGGCAAGTCTAAGGGTCTGAGCAGACCCTACTAGCTTGGCACAAGGGGTCGAAAGAGTAGACCCCTTCTGTAAAATGTAACACAGTATGGTAATGCAGCGATTCTTATAGGCTGTATGTAAATGCTATAGGATTTGTATATTGTACCAGATTGGTTAGTGAGAATTGGAATATTCAACACAGAAGAAGATTTATTGTATTGTAACAGGAACTGTGCTCTCTTGCCTCTCTTACTCTCTTACCCTTTTACGCTCCTAACCCTCTTACTCTCTTACACTTTTGCTCTCTTACGCTTTTGCTCTCTTACCCTTTTACTCTCTCTCCCTCTCATCCTCTCTCCCCCTCTCTTCTCTCGGGCCTGCTCTGAGCTGTGGCTGGCAGCTCCCAGCAGGGCCCTGCACCCAGGCCCTTTGCAATGAACCCCAAATCCCAGCAGGGCCCTGCACCCAGGCCCTCTGCAATAAACCCCAAATCCCAGCAGGGCCCTGCACCCAGGCCCTCTGCAATGAACCCGAAATCCCAGCAGGGCCCTGCACCCAGGCCCTCTGCAATGAACCCCAAATCCCAGCAGGGCCCTGCACCCAGGCCCTCTGCAATAAACCCCAAATCCCAGCAGGGCCCTGCACCCAGGCTGTTTGCAATGAACCCCAAGTTCCACAACCTGGCTGCAGAGATCTCTCGTCTCCATCCATCCCGACCATGCTGCCCCCGACGCTCCTGCAGCTGGTGTGTGAGGTCTTCCCAGCACAGATGCCTCCCACTACAAGCACCAAGGGCAACACACTGAGCTGAAGGCCACAGTCCTGCCAACATCAGCCATGGCCTGTCTGCAGTCTCCTCTGTTGTTTTTGGATGGTGGATCCTCTCTCTTGGGCCCCCTCCCTGGGAAAAGTGTTTGGGCGGCTATGGATTGTGCATTACACAGCTTTGCAAGCTTCCAGCAGAGTGTGGAACTGGATATGGAATGGAGGCTGAAGAGCCCTCTCCCTTCAGGGCTAAGTGGTCCTCTAGTGCTCAGTTTTCCATTGTCACGTCCCTTCTCAGCAGCTGTAAGAGCTGACTGCTGCTTTCTGTCACAATTTGTGTCAGCTGGGCATGTTCTTATCTCAGTTCTTAACTAGAGAAATTTATGGAGACTGAACAAATCTGGCTTTGGTGTCCTCAAGGAAACATTCTGGAGCTGGCAGCAATGTGGTAACAACCTGAGCTGGCATTTTCCTGTGTCCATTCCAGTGGGACCCTTCCTTGGGCAGCCCCCTCAGCTCTGGCACTGCTGGTGTGAGAGCTGCAGCTTGGGAGGATGCCCACAGCTCATCCTGCTCCTGCTCCTGCTCCACGGGGCTGGCTGCAGCAGGAGCTTCCAGGAGGTGCAGAGTGATGGAGGTGAGCAGAGCCAGCATGCAGCAGTGCCCAGCCCTCTCCCAATCCTCATCCAGCCTCCAGGAATCCATGCAAGCACTTCCTGAGGCAGAGGTGTGTTCTTTGCCTGTGTGACAGCACCACAAGCTCTGTGATGGGCTGAGCAGATGTGGGAGGGTTTTCTCCCTGTGCTGGGAAGGGTCAGGGCATCAGCCTCCCACATCCTCCCACATCCTCCCAGGCTCTGGGATCTGTGCCCTGACCCTGCCCTTTAGACACTTGGTAAATGTTTAACCCAGACAGACACAGCTGTGTCTGGACTGACCTGGCATTTCAAAGGGCATTTTTCAGCAGGCACAGCTGCATTTCCAGATGGCTGGATGCTGCTGGGGAAAACCCTTCTCCTGTCTATGTGGCAGCTTCTCCACATCCTTCATGAATCCGAGGTGTGGCTCCTCCTGCCACCACAAGGCCACAAATGCAAGGGAACCTAAAGGAGGGAAGTAGAGGGGTGTCCCAAGTGGAATCTCAAGTCCACAGCAGAGGAGACAGACCAGCCTGACTCACAGGTCAATATTCACTTCTCCACATTGATTTTGCCACCTGAACTGATTCAAGACCAAGGTCAAACCCACTGGTGGAGTTCAGATGAAAGCCATGACTCTTTTCACGAGGAGAGTCAGCCTGTAACAGCTGGTCTGGGATTTCACTGTGGCATCCACAACATGCCCTTCACTTTGAGCATCCCAGAAAAAGGCACTTAAACCAAATCAGAGAGTCCCCTCCTGTCCCCAGCAAGACCTGCACCATCTTTGCTTGCAAGAGCAAAACTGCACTGATTCACTCTCAGCAGGTTCAGCTCTCAGGCAGGCTGGGTCTTTTCTGAAGTTATAACTGAACTGTTTTTTCCCAAATTGGTAAGAAGCATTTTTGTCAGCTTTGACCCCATTTTGATTGAAATGACAAAGAATAAATCTTGACAGCTGTGTCTTGGGTGCATGTATTTGTACCCAAACACTCTGATCCACTTTTTAAAACTATTTACAAGATGAGGCACGTTAATTATGCTGCTCTGAAAGAATTTTAAAGACATTTTGCAAAATACTGAAATCATAGTGAAATGGGCTGGACCCCTCTGGGGAACTTGTTCAAGTTGGCTCAGAGGGCTGAATAAATGTTTTCTGGGAGCTCTCCAGTTTCTGACTCATTTCAGCCTGGAATATCCATTGGAAGCATAACACTTTCCTCAGTTCCAGTCCAACTCCACCAGCACTCACAGAACATAAGAGCTGCTGAGAAACTTTCCCCTACCTGAGCTGCAGCTTTCCAAACACCAAGGACATCAGTTGAGAGGGGAGGCTCTGTCCCAGGTAATCCTTGCTCAGCTAGGACCCTGTTGGCTTTTCCTGAATAAATTGTGATAGGATGGGAAGACAGAACTCCCACAGCAACCCTCAGACCTCTGACAGCAGGGGCTGCTTTCTCTCCTCACCATCCCTACATTTTTCCCACTTTATGGGTATTGCACTATTTTCCTTCAGATTTTCCACAGCCAGGTTGTATGAATCCTACTTAGAACATGTCCAGCAAGGCAGAGGCATGATCAGAAAGGGTGCTGCAGAGAGCTGTTAGTTCTTCACCAGAAGTCCAGGAGCATTCCTATTTTGTCCATCATGTCTGGCACAGGTCTGTCCCCACGGGGTGACAGCTGTGGCTTCAGTGCCTGATGGGGAGGGGCTGGGATGTTCCCTGCTGCTCCATGACTGGGCACAAAGCTTACAGCAGGAAGCTGGGCTGTCACTGGTCTCCCATGGGCAAGCAGGGAATGTAGGAAGCTGCAGAACAGTGACAGGAAAGAAAACAAAACAAAGAGTGAGCAGGGTGAGACCCTGCTTGGAGGGGTGAGGATTTGTGCAGCAAACAGCTGCTTCAGAGTGAAAGATTTACCAACCCTCATTCTTGCCCTTTTTTGTGTGTGTTTCAAGGGTGAGCCTTGTTATGTTCAGGTGTTTTGTTTCACCTGCTTTTTTTATATTTGCTTTAAGCTACTTCAACTACCACCTTCCTTGAAGTGAATACCTGGGATCCTGGGAATGTTTGTGTCCCTAATTTTCTCTGCCACTGCCTGTTACATACATAGAGAGCTCTGTGTATTTTGGATACTGTAAGGGGACAACTGACCCCTTCTAACCACTCTTGTTCTGTTTTATTTGCTCCTGGTATTGTGATTATGCAACAATGTGAACCGCAAACTAAAGAAAAAGTCCTGTGAAATAAAATAAAACCAAATAACAACCCTGGATTTTATGATGCCTCAATCTCTCAACCTTGCTTGGTTATTTATCTGGCCACAGAATGAAATGTGGATTAAGGAGGGCAGATTTAAATTATTTAAATCAAGAGGGAGGAAAAAGGATCAAAGACCACAACTGGGGTATTGTGCTGAAGATGGAAGAAACTAGTAAAAACAAAGCCCTTTTGTCCCAGTCAGCATTTGCACATAATTCTCTGGGACAGACCAAAGCCTGGACTTTGGTCAGTGCTAGGCAGCTGGTCCAGCACTCTGCAAACACATGGTGCAGGGCTGCAAGGGCTGCACAGCCCCAGCCAACAGCCCTTGGTGCAGGAGCTGCACACAGCAGCACTGTGCTGCTGGGTGGGGAAGGGGCTGACATTCTTTTTGCAGCTTGGAGGAGGCCTGGAGGAAGAACTCTGCTGAAAACTTGAAGTTAAGCCCTGCCCAAGGCCTTTCTCTGCTGGTGTTTCAGCCCCTGGCCTCACCAGAGTGCTCTCAGCATCAGCCTCCACACTTTCCCCCGCACTGATGCAGCCTGACTGGAGAAGGGCCCTAACTTTCACCCAGGAAGGTGCTTTGCTGTCTGCCCAGCTGAGGCATTTACCTGATCTGTAAATTACTGAACAGACCCCTAAATCAGGCCCAAACATGCATCTTATTTCCCTCACACTTTTCCAACTTTCTTCTGGATTTCTTCTCTACCTCATCCACTTCAGTGCCAGGAGAGCGTTATCTGAGCATCCATGCTCTCTACTGCAGCATCTGCTGGATCGCAGGGAGAAATTCCCTTTGGCTGCTGGATCTGGGATCTAGAGACTGGCTGGAGGCAGGAGAGAGGAGAGCAGGAGGAACAGAAAATCCCTTCTAGAGCCATCCACGAGGAGCAGCTGGAATGCAGAACACAAGTATGCCTGGAGAAATTTGTGGATGTGACAGCCTGGTAAGAGAGCAAGAAAATCAGATAAGTTTTCTCTGGGCTGACTTGTGAGAATTTAGGGAACTGTAGAGAAAGTATGATAGCTTATTATTATAAACAACCTGCAGGTGGTGTTTTCCTACTCTCTGTTTCCCTGTTTTTCTCAAAGATTGTTTATAAGAAATGTGTTTTTGTTAATTAGCCAGTCAGGTGAAATGTATTGATTCATTGACCAATCTGGTCTGTATGTATCAAACAGTCTATAAAAGAGAAAATTTTGGTATTAAAGCTTCTGCTGTGCAAACCAGCCTTCTGGTGAGTCTGTGCACTTTCTTACTCAGTGGCCAGAGAAATTCCTTTTAGAAACAGGACTTTTTCACTTGGTTCATCCTTGCAAAGACACGGAGGGATACAGGAATGAAGGACACAGACCTTGCAAAACTAGATCTGTGCATGCTCAGGTCTAGCCAGGGATGCTACCTGGGCAGATTTCTTATTTAATGAGGAGCTTATTTAATGAGGAAAATGAAATAATTTTCTTATTTAATGATCTTCTCTTTGAGAGGACATCTAGAGACCCTTTGCTCCTGGCCTGACGGGGTGAGGGTCACTCCACAGGCTGTCCCCAGCATCAATCCTGGAGGGGCAGAGCATCTCCTCGGGGCAGGGAGTGCCGTGGAGCTCTCTGCATGGGTCAGAGGGGGGTGACTCAGGCTGCGTGACTGTCACACTCCCCGCGTGACTCAGAGCTGACTGCAGCATCCCTGCACAGCCCCAGGGTGGCAGATGAGTACCAAGGGCAGTGTCACCCCTGCTCTGTCCCGGCACGCTTGGGGAAGGAATCACCCTAATGATCATTGCTAGTGACAGTGCCTTATTTCAACACACACACTTGCTTATTCAAAGCATCTCCTTCATGACTCCCCCTTCGTCCTCCAGCCTCTTCTTCCACCTTGAGAATGAAGGATGGGTCAAGAAACAGCGCTCGATTGTCAGGGTGTGGCTGGAAGCACCAAGCAGTGGAATGGCCTAAGTGTAGCCACAGAAATGCTTCCTCAGTTTTCCCTGAAGTGTTTGTGGGCAATAAACTCCCATATTTTCCCATTGCTTAACTGGAAGAAATAATGAGGAACAGGAGTGATGACAGAACAGCTAACATTTCTCTCAGCTTATGGTTACACAGAGAACATTAAGCTTTGCAGGACTCCCTGCACAGCTAAACTGCTGGATGGTGTGGAGATGTAGACAGCAAATGAGTTCAGGAAGGGGACAAGTTTGTGGAGGAGAGCTCTCTTGGCAGCTATTTAAACCCATGGGCTGACTGCAAGTCTTTGCCAAAAAGTCTCTTGGCCAAACAATGGCACAGCCAGAAGGGGAATCCTGCACTTACCAGGTTATGCTCTCCCACAGACATCTGCTCCTGCCCACTGTTGGAAGGAAAATATTGCAATAAACAGCTCTTTGGTCTCACACCATACAATAAATAATATTAAACTGTTGTTATTGGATCCCTTTGGTCCAGCATTAACTCCTTCCTTTTGTTTTTCTGACTCAGTTTAACTCTAATAGCGAAGGACAATTTAGACAGAGACGAGATTTCTGCTGACTATATTTAAACAGAATTTAGTGCCACTTTATTAAAACATTAGCTCAGAGTTTTCAACTCACTATCTACTTTGCTTCATATCAGGTGGAAGGTGGCTGGAGTGAAGAGCAGGGAATGAAAAGCCATCCCACTGGAGGCTGTGCGGTGGTGTTCTCGGGGATCCAAGGACAAGGAAAGAGATAAGAATCTTGACTCCATGTTTCATAAGGCTGATTTATTATTTTATGATATATATTATATTAAAAGAAAATGATATATGAAAACTTACTAAAAGAATAGAAGAAAGGATTTCATTAGAAGGCTAGCAAGGAATAGAAAAGAATGATAATAAAATCTTGTGACTGCTCACAGCCTCAACACAGGTGACTGTCATTGGTCATCAGGTAAAAACAATTTCCCATGCTGGGTAAACAATTCTCCAAATCACTTTGCAAAGCAGCAAAACATGGAGAAGCTGAAGCTTAGAGAAAAGATCTTAATGAAAGGATTTTTCATAGAATATGTCACTGACAAGGCTGGCTCCCAGAAATCACGTATTTCTCTTGGTGCCACGGGCAAGAGCCTCCACCTCCCTCATGAAGCGCAGGCACAGCTCCTCCTGCCATGGCAGGGCCACGCACTGCACGGCCACGGGCATCCCCACGGCTCCTTCCACAGCCTGCAAAGGGTCAGGGAGTGCTGAGTCAGGCACCAGGGCAGGCACGGGACAGGGCAGGGAGGGAGGGCAGAGGAAGGCCAGCGAGGGCGCAGCTGCCAGGCTGGCAAACAGCAGCGTGCTGCAACAGCGGGTGCAAACCACGCTGCTGTCGGGACTCAGGACATCCCTCTGGGGGTCCACAGCTGCTGGGGCCCCTGCCAGGGGGCTCAGAGACCCTGGCATGCAGCCCAGAACACCTGTGGGTTTGATTATGGCCCGTGGAGCAAATTGCCAGCTTTGTATGAGGACCTGAAAGTCACAGAAGTTTAAATAGTGTAATAATAAAATTATCACTGGTTGAAAGGGTGGATTTGGGGGCTTTTTGGAATGGGGGTTTTGGGGACAAGATGGAGGGACTTGGGCGTGTCCAGTCTTTCTTCTTCTCTACCTCCATTTTCTGCAGTGATGCTGGCACTTTGGGATTGGTTTAGAATAGAAGTTCACTGTCTAACATAGGTGATAGGTATTGGAAAGTAATTGTAAATATGTTATACGTAGTTTGTAGTATAAAGAGACAACACCGCCCGAGGGCAGTCACAGTGCTGCTGGCTGTCCTGCTGAGCAGACCTCAGCTGGACAGGAGAAAAAATTTATAGATGAGATATAATAAACAACTTTGAGACCGAGAACTGAAGAACTCTGGCTCATTCTTCAGATGTGCGGGCCGAAACAGAGACTTTTTACTTATCTTGGGGCTGCAATTAACAACTAAACTCCTGAGACACTGCTAAACAAGCTCCCACTCCCACTAGGAGATGCAGACAAGCCTTGGGACCACGTCCCAGAGGTGTCACTCTGCTGGTTCTAAGACCTGAGCTCTTTTGCTGCTGACCTCTCTGAGCCTCCTGTCCCAGGGGTCTCCATAGTGCCCTCGGTATTGCTTCAGCTCCTCCTCGTCGGCTCTCGTGACCGCGCTGACCGGCACCACCCCGGCAGGGAAGTCCAGCACGTTGTACAGATGGGTGTAGGAGGTTGCAGCTGGGACACAGAGCATGCAAAATGGCGAAATTTAATGTGCCGGGTCAGCAATGACCTTCAGATGGGGACCTGAGCTGCAGGAATTGCAGGATGGAGCTGCTGGTCCAGAGGAGGCCCTGAAAACATGCAGCCTCAAAGGGATTTTTAATGGAGAGGTTTGAGTGACAGAGAGCAGTGACCTGTGCATTCACCTGTCACTCATGGGGACATTAGATGTGCTCTGTGAGGGACCAATTCAGAGTCTGCATCTATCCCTGGGGAAAAAATCCCAGCTACCTTTCCAAGATATTCCTGATGCCCAGTTATGTAACATCCGTGTGGGGATTTTGGATCCCAAAAGGTCATTGCTAGAGGGGTGGAGGACCCTGACTTGCTGGAAGCTATAAAAAAAATGTTTTTTTCTGCAAGTCACATGCAATGAGCCTTCCTGCTGTTTGCAGAGTTTTGGGAAATGTGAGACAGCTGCATCCAAAAGAGCCTGGTCCTGTACCAAAATCTACCACAGCTGTCCTCACTGCCACTCTCTGCTGCAGGAGCAGCTCTGGGGCTTTCTGCAGTAGAAAAACAGGGGAAAACTCACCCATGAACAGCTGGGACAGAGGGAGCACTTATTGCTGCCCCGGAATTACCCACACATCTTCAGCTCAGATGAGGTGGGGTGTGAAAACACCCACCCAGAGCCTCTCCTTTGCTTTCTCCCCGAGGGCAGAGCCAGCACCGCGTGTGGTTTGGGGAATGTCCATGGACTCGAGTGTCCTGCTGCAGCTCTAACCACAAACACACCCTGGGTGTGTGCAGGGACACTTGTGCGCCCTGTGTGTCCTCAGGGACATTACCAAAGAGCTTCCCAGCGTAGCCATGGTTGAAGGCTGGCCCCAGCACGGGACAAAGGATCACATCCAGCCTCAGCTGCCTCCATTTGGTGATGAACTCCGTGCGGTAAGCCTGGAGGGAAAGGAGCAGAAGATGTCAGGGGTGTCTGTTGGACAGCAGTGGCAGATCAGTGCTGACACAGGAAAAGGAGGGAGAAAGTCTTGCTGGATACAGCAAAAAAAAAAAAAAGATAAAATCTGAACTGTGCTTTGAAAGGGTCAAGGGAGTTTGTTCTTCCATTTTTAGGTTTCCTGTCAGAATACCATATGCTGCCCAGACCTAGACATGAATTCTAGGTGTGTGTTTCAGAACTGATTTATTTGAGTATTAACCCAATCCTTTCCATGAGCAGCTTTGTTTTAGAATTATACTGAATGCACATCAACAGCAGTTTGTTTGGATGACTAAAAAGCCACATTTTCTAAAAGCTTTGGTTATTCTGGTATGAGTATTAAAAAACATGAAGCCAAAATACTTCCACAAAACCTTCTTTCATCCTGCATGAGGATACAGGTAAGAAAAGGAAGCAGCAAGGACATTTGGGCAAGCCCCAGGACATTCCCCACAACACAGGAGGCACAGCTTCAGGATTGTACTGCAGCTCCAAGACAGATCCAGATTTGTAGTCTGGTTTAGCACAGCTTTGCTGAACATCAGGCAATGAATGAACCCTTTCCCAAAGAGATGTCCCACTTTGTCTTATCAAACAGACCCAGATGGAACCACAGTTGTTTCTGCAGCCATTCTCTGGCCACAGGGACACATCTGAGCCATGGCCCAGCCCCTGTCCTGCACAACCCTTTCACAGCAAGTTTTCTGTACAAGAGTCTTCCAGCTCTCTCACAAAAGGCCTGGCCTTGGGGCTATTTTTTAGTCTGACCTCAATTTCCACCTGCAGTCTGAGATCCTTCCTGCTGAAAGTTCAACAAATGAGAAGTGTTTCCAGGAAATACAGTCACTGCAGCTAACCTGATTTTTTTTTTTCTGAGAGAAAAGCTGGTCACTAGCCAAAAGTGTTGAATCAGCTCTTGTTTGCAGTAGATGAAAACACGTGGATATGGTTTCACTGAGCTGTAACAATTCAAAATATCTCTGAAGCCATCAGATCTTCTAAAGTGTTTTCTTTTTGGCTTTTTGTTTGTTTGTTTTTGTGGTGGCTCTTTTTTGTGTGTGTTTTGTTGGTTTGTCTGTCTCAGGTTATTATGTTTATTTGTTGGGTTTGGTTTTCTGTGGGGTTTTTTTTCAGGAATGGGAGGGGAATCTGTTTTCACCTTACAAAAACCCCACACCCATTTCATTTCAAACACTCCCACCAGTGACCAGGCAGCTTTTTAGGAGTTTTCCCTCTGCCCTATAATTTGTCAGACCACAGTGCACATCCATGGAGTGGGTGGCACTGATGGAGGCTGGTGGTGCAGGCTGGGGGGATGCTGCTCCTCGGGGAGGGTTGGGAGGGTGTCCCGGGGAACTCAGATCCTGCCTTGTGGGAGGACACCAAAACAGCCTCCTCAGCGTTGCAAAACACCAGCTGAAAGAGGATACTCTCTATAAATAGACAGAGGCGGTGGAAAATACCAGGGAGGAGAGGTGCTATTTAAACCCAAGGACAAAAATAAAATAAGGATAAACTGGAAGGGAGTAAAGAGCAAAGGAAACATGGTGGTTTCCAACCATCGGAGCGGAGACGAGAGGAGGCAGTCAATAAAACCAAATTGAAGCATAAAACTCAGCTGGTTTAAAAGAGGAACCTGGTCAGCTTGTGGCAGCACTGGATGCAGTTGTCCAGGAAAAAGCTTCCTGTCTGAGGTTCCTGATCTCAAATGAGTTCATAAGGAAGCTACCTAAGTCACAGGGTTCATGTACAAAATTTTTGACTTCTAATGTATCTGCTTGATAGTTCAAGCATAGCCTTAGGTCAGAACAGCAACACCTAATACCTGAAATGAAGAATTCACAACAAGAGACAGAAAAGACAAAGTGAAGCCTCATCTTTAGTGGCTGTTCTTATGCTGGTTTTGCTTAGACAGTGCAGGGCAAAGTGTGGTGAATAATTTCCAACCCCAAGTCCATCACAGAGTGCAAAGCAATTGCTTAGAAACTTTGGAGACCTCTCACCATAGTAAGAAAAAAAATAAAGTCACATTACCGCCACTGCTCTATGCTGATCCCAGAGGTTTTTGGCAGACCTGGAAAAGTGACAGAATTAATGAGCTTTGTGGCAACAGAAAGCAGTTAAGAAAATGCACAGACAGCCCATTTTTAACTGCACAGTCCTTCTGGGAATAAGCAATGGTACCGCCCAGCTGATCCCCTGGTGCGCACAAGCTTACAGGTACATCAAAAGAGCTTTTGTTAAAGCATGTCAGAAGACCTGGGAAAAAAAAAAATCAGCGTTCTAAATTCATTTGCTACCAGTTTGGTGTGTCTGTGCCTCTGGTGGAGGTGCAGGTGCCTCACACCACCCTGCACGTGCAGGCAGAGACCTCTGCATTAACTTGGCACGTGATGCTCTGGGTACCACCCAGACAGGGAAAACAGCCCTTATCTCCCTGTGCTGATCTCCAGGGCGTCATCCCAGCCCTGTCACTCTGAGGATCCTTAAGCCCTTAAACCCCCCCCTGGCTGAGAATCCCTGGATTAGCCAGTGCTGAGCCTGGGTGGTGCAGAGGCAGCGCACACACACCCGGTTCAGCCTGTGCCACCGTGGCAGGCATCAACCTGCATGAGCAGGTGGGCACAGGCTGGCACATCCCCTTCCTCCAGGGCTACCCCAGGGTGTCTTACCCCACTCCACAGAGAGCGCCGAGATCCCGAGCAATGCGTGGGTACTTTTGGAGGGAAGAGAAAAACCTGGGATTAGTCCACAGTAATGCAGCTGGAATAGCTGTGACTGCTGCCCTGGGACTGCATTTTGGGCATCTGTCTTCTCCTGGCTCTGAATGATAGGCCAGTTCCAGTGAAGAGGGTTTACTCCCACAATAATTTATACATTTAATCACTACAACTCATACAAATAAGGCTCTAGACCACACTAGTAGTCCTGGAAATCATCTTCTGCATGTGGGAATGCTGTTTAGATCCTCACTAGTGATATTCTTTCTCCTGGAGCTCACTGCTGGAAAGGGCTGCATGCTCTCAGGTTTCCTGAGAAAGGATCATATTTCAACCTCCCCACTCAAAACTCCCACAAAAGGCTCTCAGACTCACTTGATAAGTTCATCTTGGGTTTAAAAATTAAATGTATTTAATTATGAAGCCCAACAGGCAATTAACATGAAGCAGCCAAGCATTCCTGGGTGGTATACAATTTACCTCCCTGCCTGAGGAAGCCTCCCCACCTTGCAGATCTCCTATAACACAGGTGAGACACACCCACACACTTACTATGGGTTTCAGAATGATGGCCAAGATCCTTTTCAGCGGAGCAGGAAGCCTGTAAGTATTGTACTGGGATTTCAGGTTGGGATCCACGATGTCTCCTTTGCTGCAAGAGCAGGGAGTGAAAAGTCAGGACAAGTCACAGAGCAATAGGAACAGCAGTGCTGCTCCCAAGGCAGGGTTTGTCTTGGAGGGGAGCTGCTAGAAGAAAAAAATCTGCCCATCTCAACAGAAAACACTGAGCAATAAATGCTGAGGTATAAATGTTCACGGCAAAAGTGACAGATAAATCAGTACTTTACTTTTTTTTAATGGCCCCTGTGTCGTCAGGGCCATAAAAGTTCTGGGGGGCTTTGCAGCAGTGGGGCTGTGCACAGCCCTGGGCACGCTGAGGTGAGAGAGTGGCTGGGTGGGCGCCCAGAATGTCAGCTGTGTGTGTGAACCGCCTGCTGCTCGTGCTAGAGTCACCCTGAACTGCAGAAACTGCTCCTCTGCTGCTCATTGCTCAGTCTCTACACACAATATCAATGCTCTGGATGCAGCCACTGGCCTCACAGTTGCAGGTTTCACTGCAGCCCACACAGCAATGGGGTTTTACTCACAAGCAGTCCACCAGGTGGGCGGCCCCGTCTGAGAAAATCCCTCTGGTGAACAGCTCATCCACCACGTAGTCAATCTTTGGCGGGGCAAAGGGAACGAGCTGCAAGAAAACCATCCCTGTCCGAGAGGCAGCAAGGGTGGATGACTCAGAGAGCCCTCTGTGAGCCTCCCTGCCTCATCAGCGCTCACCTGAGCTCAGTGGGAAGCAGTGGGAGACTTACACCTTCCTTGGCTGCTCTAGGACAGCAAGGCCTCATTTTCATCTGCCTGCTGTCCTTTCCCATTGGCCCTAGGCAAGGCATTAATGCACAGTGGGACCTGGCACAGGCTCCACTCAGGAATTCTTAGAAACTTCAAACCACCAATTTTAAATTTTATAAAAATTATTTAGCATCATTGGAGCAGCTACCATACAGAAATTTCCACTGGTGGAACCACAGAAAAATGTAGGCTAAAATAAGTCCCTGGAGGGTCAATTGCTCCAACTTCCTTCCCACTTACCCACTAAGAAATCTACAAGCTGTGTTTAACAGCTGAGGGATCACAGAAACTGTTTTGAGTTTGACATTTATGGGAACACCAAGCATGATGGAAACAACAGTGTTTGGGACAATGTGGAGATATCTGAACATAATTATTATGTCTGTTAGGCCAGAAATATAAACAAGATTACTCCAGTTTCGAAAACAAGCTGCTGCATTTGCCTTTCTCTTTTACAGGGAGCGAAAGTGGAGACGGAAAGTGATTTATCCAGACTTTGTAAGGAGCAGGGTAAGAGCCCCAGGCAGCCCCAGGCATGGACACCCACCGTGTGGCCTGCATCCTGGAGGAGCTTGCTGGTGAGCTGCACGGCCCGTCTCATGCTGGGCGAGGGCTGGAAGTAACCATCCCCTTCGTAGAACCCGACACAAAGAGGCTCTGAGCTGCTGTAAACCTGCGAGAAGGAGAGCCACAGCTGCATCCAGGAGGAGAGCCAGGCTGGGCTGCTCCCAGGGCTCAGGGTGCCAGGGCCCAGCGCATCCCTCTGGCTGTCCTGAGCAGCCAGGACCCCTGCCAGGGGCTCAGAGGCCCTGGCACAGAGCCCAGAATGCCCCTGTGGGTTTGATTATGACCTGTGGAGCAAGTTACCAACCTTAGATGAAGATCTGCAAGCCATGACAAATTAAGTAGAATGAGAGTGAATTTATCACAAGGTGAAAAAGTAGATTTTGGGGTTTCTAGAATGGGGGTTCAGGGAGGGCAAGATGGAGGGATCTGGGCGTGTCCAGCCTTTCTCCTTCTTCTTATTGGCCTCCATCTTCTGCTGTGATGTTGGCACTTACAGATTGGTTTACAGTAGAAGCTCACTGTCTAACATAGGTGATAGGTATTGGAAAGTAATTGTAAACATTGTACACGTAGTTTCTAGTATAAAGACAGAGCACTGCCCCAGGGGCAGGCAGAGTGCCTGGAACTGTCCTGCTGAGTGGACTTCAGGACAGGAGAAAAATTTTTATAGATAAGATACAATAAACAACCTTGAGACTGAGAATTGAAGAGCCCTGACTCCTTCTTTGAGCACCAGGCTGGGAAAAGAGATTTTCCAACTTTTCTCGGGGTCACTCTGACAAGCAGAGATCCCGACATCAGGGAGGCACCACTGAGCTCTCCTGGGCTGGGGGAAGGATGGGAGGAACAGGGCTGGTGAAAAGCAATGCTGGCCAGAGCACAGGTCTGCAGCAGTGTCCTTGGTGCGGTCTATTTCACACCATCTCCTGCCTGCCGGCCCTGCTGTGTGGCTGCTGCTGGGGTCACTCATGCTGGGTGTCCTCTGTCCACAAAGGTGTGTGTTTCCCTGGGTCCTTTGCTATCTTGGACATGAAACTGGGTAGAAATTTCTGGAGATTTTTCCCTGTTGCTGGGCAGGTGGAGACATGGAACCTTACCTGGTCATCGAAGGGGATGGGGGGCACGGTGGGGTCCAGCTGGAACATCTCCTGGCAGAGCAGAGCCTTCAGGCACAGGGCCAGGCTGTCCACGTCCCTCGCCATGGGCCCCAGCACCCCTGTGACTGTGAACACAAAGGGGCTGTCACCTGTCACTGCAGCCAGGTGGGCTGGTGCTGGCACAGAGCTACTGGTGGGGCTGGAGCACAGCATGGGGGAGTTTCAGGTCAGGGAAAAGAAGTGGGGAATGAGGGTAATGAGCAAGGCCGTCCAGCAGGAGTGATCTGTCAGTCTCAGAGCAGAGGCAGCCTAATGAGCCTGATGACCTCCTGGGCCAGGCTTCTGCAGATGTGAGGAGAGAGGGCTGCAGCCTTCCCACCAATGCCTGGGTGGAGCTGAAGCTGTCAGAGCCCCCTGGCAGCATCTCCAGTGAGACATCCCAGGCCTTTGGCATGCACATCTCACACCTCTCCTGCCAGGCATTGCACTGCCTGGTTCCATTCCATCATTGCACTGATTTCATCCTGCTGAGGTTCAGCCAACACCGGCCACCACACGGAACAGAACCAATGGTGCAAAATGTCATAGCAGGAGGCTGCTTTAATAATCACTGCTTTGGCTGGCTGTGGGGCACAGAGCAGGGCAAGCACACCTGCTGGCATTTCAGCAGTTGGAGATGTAAGTTTGATGTAGGAACATGTCATCATGGACTTACCTGACTGCATTCCCATGAGAGCACCAACGACTCCCTGTTTGCTGGGAACATAATGGGAAAGCAGATTAGCACCAGGCTGTAGGGCAGGTCACCATGCTGAGTTCCCATTTGCCCTCAACCAAACCTAGGAGGGCAAAAGTTCCTGCAAAGACTTGACACTTACTAGGCTATGAAGAAGACTTACATGGTCTGGAAGATGCTAAGGACAGTATTTATTAATCTCTTTTCCCTGCTGCAACTAACTCCTTATCTATGGGCAAACCACCTCTGATAAACAGAAAACTCTTACAAGCAAAGCAAGGGCTGGTAAACATCTGAAAAAGATCACCCTGTAGCATTTGCTTTCAGCTTCTTGGCCAGAGCTATTAAAAACTGAATAAGTCTTTGTTGTGATACAGATTGAAGTCATCTTGTGTTATCAACAGAGCAAGTTCAATGCTAACTTAACCCTGGAGGAAACCACGGGCACTACCACAGTTTGATGCACTGTGGGGGACACCTTGCAGCCTCCACAGTGTGTGGGAGAAGGGGACAGGAGCTGGGATGTACCTGATCCTGTTGCCTGTGGGTTTGAGGCCGCAGAGCCCGCAGAAGCTGGAGGGCAGGCGGATGCTGCCAGCCACATCCGAGCCCATGCCCAGGATGGAGCCTCCCCCGGCAATCAGAGCTCCCTCCCCTCCCGAGGAGCCCCCGGGGCTCTTCTGGGGGTTCAGAGGGTTCAAGGTCTGCCCAAAGATGGGGTTGCTGCAGTCGTAGCTGGGGAGAGGAAGATGAGCAGGTGAGTGAGGTGCTTCTGCCTCTGCAATCCATAAATGCAGGGCATAGAGCACTGTGTGGGGATGGGTGTGGAATAAAGGTAGAATTGGCATGAAGCAGATTTGTTGAGACAGCTGAATTTAAGAAGAAAGAGGCATCAAATACAAGAGAAATCATTTTAGATCAAAGTAAGGAGCTTGATTAGCTTGGATAGCAAGAGGCCTGTGTCACAGTGTTTCCATGTAGGCAAACATGGCATTACTTTATCATGGTCTGTGGGATGTTGGTTTTCACAAAGGGGATTCCCCCCTGGTGCTTTAGGACCTGGACAATCACGCTGTCTTCTTCCTTCACTTGGCCCAGAAACTTCACCATCCCTCCAGAGGAGATGTGGCCCTTGGGGTTGGGAAACAAAGCTCTTTTTAGTGCAGGAGAAATGCTGTTTGGAGCTGTGACAAAACCAGAACTAATTCATCATGCGTCTTGTGGCAAAGCTCCCACCTAACCTTTCTCAGAGGCAGAACAGGACCTGAGTACCCTGGGGAAAACCAGATCAGAACAGGTTACAAGTTTCTGGAGAAACCAAAATTTTAATCATAAGAAAGGCAGGTTTGCTGGTCCCACAATACTGGACCCAGAACATCCTTGTCTGAGGGAACTCAGCCAGTCCTGGTGAGGATGGGACATCCTGGCCTGTTCCCAGACCCACAGCAAAAGGCAGAGGAACTGGGGATGTACCTTGCAGTTAATGTGGTCCTTGATGCTGATGGGAATGCCATAGAGCAGCCCCTTCTCCTTTTGCTTCTTCAGTTTCTGGAGCTGATCCTCACATCCATGAATGAAGTCTGTCACACAGTTCACCTCCCGATTCACCTCCAAAGCCTCTCCAGACCAGAGAAGCAGCAGCAGGACAGAGGAATGGATGGAAGGAGACATTACCTATTGAGTTTTCAAGCTCAAGAATTTTTAACCTTCTCAAAGCTTCAGCATTATTGAGATTTTGCCTATAAATTTAATATATTTCTTTCTGAGATGTTTTTTTGCCCTGTATTCCACCATGCTTATTTACCTGTAAGCCACCCTTCAGACATAACAGTACCAAAAATTGTAATCCCCAGCATTGCTGGCTCTCTCAGCAAATGAGCTGATTTTTAATTTGGAAATCCCACTGTAGGAGAGCCCTGCAGCATCTCTGCCATGCTGGAGGTATCACCCACCTTGTGCATGTAGGAGTAGAGGACACTTTCTGGGGACAGGGACCCCTCCTTCAGCTTCTCTGCCAGCTCCACCATTGTCAGTGAGAGGATTTGGGAGCTCTGGGCGCCTGGGCTCTGCAAAGGGTGCAGAATTGGGTACAGAGGGAAGAAAAAGACAGAAAATGTTGGTTAAGGCTGCAAATACCCAATTCTAACATCTGCCCAGCAGTCACCTTGAGTGGAAAATTCTAGGATATATGCCCTGTAAACATGCAGACCTCCCACAGAGCACTGTGTGTGCTGGAGTGGGGAATTTACAGATGGGGAATTTGCTGAGTCTTAGTTCATAAAACTGGAACCAAAACAGACAGAAAGCTGCACCTTGACTGGAGAGTTGCATGAACCTGTAAGAGTGGTTAGACCTGTCTCTGTTTACTCTCTTACAGGCCCTCACTCCCTTTCTAACTCTAACTCACTGAATAGCAGTTCAACCAGCTGAAGTTTTACAAAATTTATCATTAACGAGGGGGGAAAAAAGCGTGTGGGCTGTCTGCAACCTCCCTTCCAAGAAACGAATAGCAGGAGGTATTTCTTCTGGGTTTAAGACAATTCCAAAGGCCTGACCCCCTAAAATCCAGGTGCTTCTTTACCTGGGCATGGGCAGGAGGAAATGGCTTTTGTCACAATGTGCAGATGTTGGAAGGATGTGGAACCCCCTTGTACTTGGAGGATGATGGGGCAGACAGATCCCTATGGAGGGGCAGAGGAAAGAGGATGGGAGAGGAGAGGCTTGGCAGTAGGGACGGATGAAGAGAATGGGGGTGGGAGGTCTGGGGTGGTGACCTGATTGAGAAGGTCCCAAGCTCCAATTTTTCTTTCATCCTCAGGATTTCCTCAATGGGTCTGCATTGAGAAATACTTCATTTACACAGTCTTTTGTGGGACAGCCTTCTGAGGCAATGGAGGGTGATGACCCTCACAAAACCTTGGGTTGGTGATGCTCCAGAACACGCCCGTGCCCCAGCCACCACTAACAGAGGGATTGATCAGAGCTCCCCCATTTCTTTGGTTACCCAAATTAGCATCCCTTCCTTGCACGTACCCCAAATTTACCTCTTGTTTGAGCCTGCGAGCTGCCTTCTCCATCCTCTCCAGGGCCAGATGCCGAGACCTCCTTGCCTCATCCATCTTCTGCTGGACCTGCCTCCTTCCCAGCCATTTCAGGAGCACCACAGCTGCAGCTGAGCTGCAGAGCAGAGCTGAGAGGGCGCGGAGGTCTCCCAGGGTGGATCCAGGACCTGCCACAGTCGCTCTTGGCTCATGACTTCTGTCTCTGAAGCCCAGCTGCAGACACCTGGCTCTCCCACCTACTCCTCAGAAGGCTGATGGACGCAGACTGTGCTCGCCTACTGTGCAGCATCAGCTCTCAAGCAGGGTTGCTTTAACAAAGTCCAGGAATGGACTTTGCAGAGCGTGGACTTTGAAAGGGTCTGGCTGCTGGAGCAGCACTGAGGGTCAGGCTGCAGAGCAGTGTGCTCAGCTTACTCAGCCTGGGGGGTTCCCCAAGGCAGGGGGGTCCCCAAGGCTGTGTCTCCCCAGCCAGCGGCTGTGGCTGCACCTGGCTGCACACAGAGCTGAATGCCAGCCCAGCCCAGCTCTGGGCTGGCCCTGCTATACCCACGTGCAGTAATTAATGAACACTTAATTAATGAGCCCAACAGCAAGCAGTGCTCAGCCGTCATCCCTGTCCCTCAGGCAGCATCACCTGCAGCCCCGTGAGCCTGGGAAAGCGTAGTTCTGCTTGTCCTGGGGAACCTCATGTAGGGAGCCAAAGGGTTGCTGGGCAGAGATGGGAGCTCAGGAGATCCAAGAGAATGCAGGTGCAACAGTGACTCTGGAAATGCAGTGTGGGAGGAACTCTCTGAAGGTGCCTTCAAGGAGTGACTGCTCTGTATCATTTTCAAGAAAAGCCCCTTTGAAAAGTGTTTTGGCAACTTGAATCAGACGGCAAGCGCTGTTGGGAAATCCCCTCTGATGGATCCAGAGTCTGCTCTCCTGTTTCTAACCCATCCTCCAGCCAGCAGAATGCCAAGGAGCTGGACCATGTAGCCAGACCAGCTGCCCCTTACCCAGCCATGGGTGCATCCCTGCCCAGGGCTGTTCTGTGTCTCGGTGCAAAAAGGAGAGGCTGAAAACATTAATTAACTTCTTTCAGTTCTCAAGCACCGGCAAGCCCACAGGGAAGGGACAGGGGATGCCTCTGAGAGCTCATTGCCAAGAGGGAAGGCAATCCCCCTAATTCTGGAGAGATGCTGGCTCTGCTCCAGTCAGCAGGGCTTGCAAGGGGAGAGCGTCCAGAGCAACCACTGCTCTCTGGAGGAGGGGTCTCACTTGGGAACTGAAGCCAGTGGTCGTGCTGCTATATCATGTTCCCTTCTTGCCTGCTACAGACATGTCCTGTGGGATCGATCATTCCTGTGCCAGCAGGGAGGAAGCTTGAGGGAGACGTGAGACCTTGCAGAGAAACTGCTGACAGGAAGACTGAGGAGGATCCTCCCTGCTTGGACAGGGCAGGCAGCAAAATGAGCCAAACAGCTCAGTGGGGATGTCACCACCCTCTCCCCACTGCCTGCTCTTCACTGCCCCATCCCAGCCTTCAGTGCTTCAGTGCTGCCACTCACACCAACCTCCTGCTGCCCAGGCTGGCCCTTGGGGCAGCCTCAAGTCCCCAGAGCCCCCCAGCAGCTCCATCCCTGCCTGGTGCACTGTCCCATGGGCATGGCTTGCTGGAGGTCTTCGCTCAGGGCTTCCAGGGAGGAATAATCACAGGTTCAGGTTCACTGGTGCTCCATGGTTTGGACTCCTGCCCCCTGCCCACCCCCATGCCAGGGGGAGAGTGGTTAAGCTAACAATGATGTGGTGCTTGGCTCTGGGAGCAGGGGTGCAGGTGGCACTGCCTTTCTGGGGACAAGTCCTCCAGGCTTGAATTTTAAAACAAACTTATAACCTCATCCAGCATTTTCTGTGTGGGAAGAAAGCACCTGTAACCCCACCCAAGCTCTTCTGGGCTTGGCTTTACATAGCATTCAGTCATGGGATGCCTGGAGCTCCCTCCCTCCTGAGCCTGCTGATAAAGAATGGGGGTCCCTGGGGGCCGCTTTCTCCTTGGCTGTGATAAACACTGTCCCAAGCCCTTGAAAACACTCCATGCTTTTGCATGCTTTAAACTATGACAATACATTAAAAACCCAAACATTAATCCTGCCAGAGCTTTTTTACAATCTGCTTTTGGCATTCCCACATTGGGAAAACACTTTTGCACTGTGGTGTTCCTTTTGGAACACCCTTGGAAACCTGCTGGGAACAGCCAGTGCTGCCAACCCCAGTGACAGGGGCTGCCAGTGGCTGGAAAATCCTGCTGGAAAACCTGGGATGGGCCAAAGGGGAGGAGGAGATGTGCAGGGCAGGCTGTCTGCTCTCCATCTGACCTTAGCACGCTGCTCAATACAGGCTTCAAACCGAAAGGGGTGGATTTAGGTAAGATATAAGAAATTCTTTCCTTGTGGGTGGTGAGGCCCTGGCACAGGCTGCCCAGAGAAGCTGTGGATGCCTCATTCCTGGCACTGTTCAGGACCTGGTTGGGTGGGGCTCTGAGCAACCTGTTCCAGTGGGTGTCCCTGCCTGTGGAAGGGGACTGGAAGCAGCTATCTGTATGGCCCTTCCAACACAAACTGTTCTGCAATTCCATGATTTCTCCTTCATGCTGTGCAGGGTGCCAGCAGCCCTGTGGGAAGTGGGCCAGCTCCATCCCTGCTTGCCAGAGTCTGAATGGAGGCTCAGCTTTCCCTTCTGACTGTTGCTCTGTGCTAGGGAAAACACCAGATTTCATCCTCAGGGAGCTCAGAACAGGGGAAAATCCCTGTTCTACAGCAGTCCAAGGAGTAGTCTGAGCCTCTCAGACAGAACCAGTGTCTGTGCCCCAGCTACCCCATTTGTAAGAGAGATGGCGTTCTTGTATTTCCTTGGGGTGATTAAAATCCACCCTAGCCCCACAGATAAACACAGACTTGAAATAACAGACATAACTCAGATAATAAAAAGTACTATGTTAGGACAATGATTGGAAGAGCTCCACCACATCAGAGCTCCCCTTGCTTTCTCCTTGCTCCCAAATCCAGCAGCCAGCCCAGCCACCACTGCATCCATCCTCCCTGAGGGGAACGAGGGTCCTCCGGGTCACACCAAAGGATGGCCCACGCTGCTGTCAGCTGGCATCCTGCTCTGGCTGAGCACCTGGGGCTCAGAAGAAGCTGTTCTTCTTCAGGCTGAGGGTCTCCACCTCCTTCATGAAGCGCAGGCACAGCTCCTCCTGCCAGGGCAGGGCCACGCACTGCACGGCCACGGGCATCCCCACGCTGCCGCGGAAAGCCTGGGGCACAGAGACAGGGAGAGGCTTGGGGATGGTCCAGAGCAAGGACAGATGGGGGAGATGGTGCCCCTGCAGAACCTGGCACTGCTCACCTTCGCCAGGGTCCGGTCCCACCAGTCCTGGTAGTATCCCTTGTAGCCCTTGAGCTGCTCCTCATCCTCATCCGTCACCAGCGTGACAGGGACAACACCAGCCGGGAAGTCCAAGGCGTTGTAGAGCATGGTGTAGCTGACTGCCACTGGGGGAGAGGGGGAGCTTGCAGTGCCAGCCTGCACAGGGAGAGCCTTCACCCCTCCGTGTATGCAGGATTGCAGCTAATGGGGTGCCGGGAGCTCAGGGGCTGAGGGATGGAGATCGGCCCTTTGGCTCCCACTGCACCGGGGGCTGCTCCAGGTGCACCCCGGGGGCTGGGCTGCAGCTGTCCCCAGAGCTGAGCTCTTCCTGCTGCTGGCCAGCACCCAGGGCACGTGAGGGAAGCAGGAAGGCTGCTCATGGGCACTGGCACAGCGCCACAGCAAAGGGCAGTGCCCTACCTGAGAGCTTGGCAGGGTAGCCGATGCCGAGAGCCGGGCCCAGCATGGGGCACAGCATCACATCCAGATTCAGCTGCTTCCACTGGGCAATGAACTGGTGGCAAAAGTCCTGAGGAGGAAATGTGCTGGTGGTCAGTGGGGTGGGTGTACTGTCCCACAGCTGCTGGCTGAGGCTCTCCTTGGGCATCCAGATGGGCTCTTGGCTCTTCTCTGGGAGCAGCCAACAGGCTACATCACGCCTGATCCTGCTAAAATCCAGCAATGCTTTGCTGCCTGCACAATATTCCTCCCAGCTCACAAAGCACCCTCTTCCTGGTAAACTGGGGGTGGGCAAAGAATGAGTGCACAGGCATGTGGTGACTTGGGACATGAGCTTTTGTTTTTGGAAAACCAGAAGGCATGTCTGATGATGTACATTTTTATATGCAGGTGTCAAAAATTCAGGTGTGATTTGGCATCATGAACTTGCCTACGTGTTTAAATGTGTTGAGAACTTGCAAACCCAAGTGAGGTCTGTTGAGGAGTGATGTGTTCCCACCTTACATCACCAGAGACCTGAATCATTTCCTAACCTTGGTGAGTGCTGAATCTGCCTCTCCCCAAAGAGAAATCAAACAAAAACTATTTAACCCCAAACTGTAATACTTTACCTCAATTTCATGATGAAGGCTCCAGACTTCATCCACTGTGCTGTAAAAGGAAACAAATCCAATGAAAGGCATCCTTCCCTGTGCACACCTTCTTTCTGCCTTATGGCATTCCTACCTCTTGGCATGATGGATTCGTGAGCCAGTGCTGAAGCCAACACCACATTTCATTCCCACAGACTTCAACCTCTTCCTAAGCAAAAGGCTATGACCCTGCTCTCATTCCCACCCTCCATTTCCAAACAGTTTTCCAAACCCAGCAGGGTTATGGTGTTGATACAAATTGCTCTGTTTGCTCCCACCCTTGCATTTTCTGCCTTGCATTCTCTCAAACACACACAGCTGCAGCAATATCAATAATGTAGCAAACACTGCTGCAAAACAAATCTTCACACATTTTCTCAGGCTCAGATTTACTCACTTTTCTTTCATACTTCTTATGATACTTGATAATCGAGGCACCTGAGCAGGAGAAAGTGAAAAAAAAAAAAAAAAATGAATCCCAGCTCTGTCCTGAGACAGCTCAGTCACAAATAGAAGCTGTTTCCTCAGTGTTCAGGCTGGATTTTCCCCACAATGGGGAGAAAAGGAACAGAAATAGCATCCCTCCAGTTTGGACATGTGTCTGACCACAGCCAGATAACAATGCCCAGAGACTTCTCCATGGGAAAGCCTTACGGCAATGGGAGACAAGTTATTCACACACAGCTTAACTCTGTCTACACCAGAAAGAAATGGACCTTACGAAAGGTTTGGAAATCCAGGAGAGGAGAGTTTTCAGCCAGTGTGGTGCCTTTGCCAGCCAGAAGAACAATCCTGAGCCACCTTTCTCCATCTCCCCTTTGCTGAAAGGGAGAGGGAGGGTTTAGCTGAGCAGTGGTAGGAAGCAATCACAGCACATCAGCTTTCCCCAGGCCAACCCTTCTGAACAGCATATCTAAGAGACAAAAAGAGATTTGCTCCATTCTGCTGGACAACACCTGGTTCTTACAGCATTTACAGTATGTCAGCTCCCAGCCTCCTTCCAAGGCTGGTAGCAACCCCAAAGAGAACCAAGGTACAGCTGAATCACTTAATATTAAGCCTCCCCCAGTGCCTACCAGCCACTACCTACATCCATTAGATCTGATACCTGTATCCTGAGCCCAGCCAGACCCTAGGGAGGATTTTTATAGCCAGACACCAATCCCAACAAACCACTCCAGGCCACACTTACAATTTCCTGATGAAGGAGCTGCCTCCATCTGAGAACATTCCCCTGACACAGTAGTTAAACATCACGTAGTCCACATTTGTGAGTTCAAAGGGCACCAGCTGGAGAGACAATGGAGGAGGGTATCAGTGGCACAGACACTGCTTGGGAGAAGGCACAGAAGGCTTGAAGCAGGCTGAGGATTTCCTGACAAGCCCACAGGAAAACCTCCATCCTTCCCTGTAAACAATGTTTTCCCTTTGAGCAACAGCTGCTGAGTCAAGAGACACGGGATGGGCTTGTCCCCCTGTCCAAGCAGGGGACATCCATTATCCCCTACCGTGTGGCCAGCCTCCTCCAGGAGCTCCTTGGTCTCGCGGACGGCGCGTCTCATGGCCGGGCTGGGCATGGTGAAGAAATCTGTCTCATAGTAGCCTATGCGGAGGGGTTTCGTGCTGGAATACACCTGCAGGGAGAGGGAGATGCTGGCTGGAAGGGCGCCAGGGGAGCCAGCAGCACAGCCATGCCATGGGGCGAGTCTGGAAAGCAGCACTTGGCTCTGCCCAGGTGCCCACCCGTGGGTCAGGTGTTTTTAGCCTCAGAGATCTCAGGCCCCTTGGAGGCTCTGCACCTCTTCATTGAAGGGGAGGGGTGGCACTGTGCTGTCCAGGCTGAACATGGCAGCTCTCCCCAGAGATCTTGGGCCCCTTGGAGGCTCTGTACCTCTTCATTGAAGGGGAGGGGTGGCACTGTGCTGTCCAGGCTGAACATGGCAGCTCTCCCCAGAGATCTCGGGCCCCTTGGAGGCTCTGTACCTCTTCATTGAAGGGGAGGGGTGGCACTGTGCTGTCCAGGCTGAACATGTCCTCGCTCAGCAGCGCCCGCAGGCACAGCGCCAGGCTCTCCACGTCTTTGGCCAGTGGTCCCACTGCTGCAGCCACTGGAAGAGATCCCAAGACAGCATTCATGGCTGAGGGTCTTTCAAGGGCATGTTCTGCACAACCAGGACGTCTTGGCACTGTTTTGTCTTAATGTAGTGTTGGCAACAGTTTCTCTTTGAGAACTGGGCAGGGGACGCCCACAAGTGTCTTCCCACCCACAGGTGCATCCTTTTGGACTGAGCTTCTATCCATTAATGTGCACCCTGACGTCTCCATTTCATGACTTAAAAAAATAAACAAAAAGATTTGTCAATCACACACTCCCTTTGTCTGCTAATCCCACCCTCATGAAGCAGTGACAGACAAGGCCACACCCTGTGGGTAACAGGTTGTATTGTGGTTTATGCTACATAAACAGCTCCTCTCAGCTCATGTTAAAAAAAAATCCCTGAAAGGGAACCTGCTTCTTGTAGTAAACCCCAGGGAAACAGGAAAAGCTCCCTGGAGAATCGAATGCTGAGGCAGCAAAGAATATCCTGTCCTTCTGACCCCCCGACTCAACCTAGCTCTTTAACCATTTAAGGCAATACTATTGTAACCTTTAGCTATTGGTCATTTAGGAATATCCCTAACCTTTTGCCATTGGCTAAGCTTGGATCCAAGCCAAGGCTATAAAAATAGCACCCTGTACCCCCATAAGTTCGAAGAAGAAGCGCTGAAATCCTTCACAGATCTCCCCCATTAAACCATCTCTGCGGAACCGATCGGCGTCTCTTCCTTCTCCTCTCTCTCCCGTCTGCTGTACCTCAGCCCTGGGCATTCCTACCTAGCAGCGAGCTGAAATCCTGAAAGAGCTGGCAATCACTAGAGCTGAATATCACCATGCTCGCTAGGAGGTAGCCCAGCGGCTTTGGCCTGTGCCTTGCATCAGGCCCCCTGTCTCTCTTTGGAGACTGTGCTCCTGAGCAGCCTGGCATAACAACAAGGCCTGCATAGAGGTTTTATTATAGCTTCTCCCTAAAGGTGATGGGAAAGTGCCCCATAACCAGCTGAGGTCCTTCTCACCCCTGTCCTGCTGCTGGGGGACAGACATCAGCTCCTACCTGCCTTCTGCCCAACGACTCCAGCCATTACTCCTCTTTTGCTGTAAAGAAAAGAGACACAAAAAATACAGCAGCTGAGTAGTTTTCATTGAAGGGAAAGGCTTTAAGCAGAAGCAAGTATTAATTAAAATTGTAGATGTGAAGGTTGTCTGAAGGAAGCGCCCAGAGAGAGCTCAAGAGACACAGTCTAGGCCTGAGTGATTGAGGCCATGTCAGCCAGGAGGAACCATCCCCTCAGCATGCAGATGAAGAGGCGTCCCCACCTCCATTCTGGGGGAACCAATGCTTCCCTCCATACAGGCCTAAGATATTGCTCAGGCAGGAGGGATAAACGAGCTCTTCCCAGTTCTTCCCAAGTTTCCCTTGCCCACAGGAGTAGGAGCATCCCAGCACAGTGGTTGGTAGAGTGGGTGTCACCCAGAGATGTTGCTGCATTTCTCACAGTACCTGAGTCTCTTCCCTGTGGGTTTGATTGCACAGATCCCACAGAAGGCAGCAGGAAAACGCAGGCTCCCTCCTACATCTGTCCCAATGCCCAAGATGGACCCACCACCTCCTACAAGGGCTCCTTCCCCACCAGAGGAGCCTCCAGGGGTTCTGGTGAACATCAGAGGGTTGCGGGTCTGACCAAAGAGTAAGTTCTTGCAGTCATAGCTGAAAAGAGAGAGAGAAAGAGAGAGAGCTATTGCAAATGAGGAATTCAGGTATGTGCTGCTGTGGAGCCCAGTCATCACTAAAAACCTTGAGGTGGTGATCAGGTAATTCACCACTTGTTACACTGACATTGTTTACTGTGGTTGTGAAGACAATGAGCCTTTTCCTGGTGGTCCCACGACCTAAATTCACTGACAGCTTATTTCACTGACATTAAACCTATCCCAGAGAGAACCTCTGGCAGCACAAATACAGCAACCCTCCTGGAAAGTCTTCCTGCTCAGGTAGCCGAGTGCCACAGGTCACCCAAAGCTGAGCCCCTGCTTGAGCACAGCCCAAATGCCAACTGCAGAGATACTTGACACTAGACTTCCCCAGAAAGTGGTGCAAAGTCTGATAATCCCTGGGGCAACCTCTTTGTGTGGCTTTTTTGAACTGTGGCCAGCCATTACATCAACTTAAGGAAGGCATTTCATAGGGCTTGGGCAATGGCTGCCCACAGAGGAGCTTTGCCAGAGTCACTTGGCAGGACACAGGGACACTGGAAGGGTGGCTGTCCACCAGAGCACACCTGAGCACACCACAGATCTGTGACACCAAGAGTGGTCTTGCCAGATAGAGCAGGAGGTTTGGGGGCAGAATAATCTAAGGCCATTAGCTTAACTAGCTTCCCCTTCCATGAATACGTGTTTGCATTTTAAAGTTAATAGGGTCATCTCTGAGAGGTCAATTTTAAAAAAGATAAAATCAGTTTCTCTCCTCTCCTCCTCCTCTTCTGCTTCTTGATTCCATGTGGAACTAGAGATAATTTTTTTTTCTTTAGTGGAACTAGACATAATTTTTATCCTGAACGTAAATGTGCTTACTTTTTAAAGTGAAATTTATAGACAAAGAATGGAGACCAGGTGTTGTTATATAAAAAGAAGTGGGAAATGAGAACGAGACCAGATAGAAACCCTCCCTTGAGAGGAGGAAGAGAGCACTGCTGCTGTGCTGAGGGAATGGAGCACCCACCTACCTGATGAGGGACTGGGGAACATTGGTTTTGACAAATGGAATTGCCCCCTGTCTCTTGAGCACCTGCACCACCACGCTGTCCTCTGCTGCGGGTTTATTGAGGTTTTTTATGAACCCCAGTGTGGAGTCATGACCCTGGGAACAGAGGACAATGAGGTTTCCAGTTGGAGGACTGCAATTCTCTCTGCCCCCATACTTTTATCTACACGTTTGAGTGCATACACCTACCTCCAGCAACTCACCCATCACACACACGTTTAAGGGCGTGCTGATGGCAAACCTGACCACACTCCTCTGTTGGCTCACGTGGGAGACAGGCAGCACAACCCCTCCCCTGTCCAGGCAGCCCATCCCACACCAGCTATGACAAAGTCAAGCCAGGTGCTGAGGTCAAAGCTCCCCCCTCCCCAGACTTCAACCCACAGGGATTTTGGGATACATGTGGAATTGTGCTGGAGGTACCTGGCAGTCAATGGAGTCTTTGATGCTGATGGGCACCCCATAGAGCAGACCCTGCTTCTCCATCAGCTTGGCTCTGCGGAGCTGGGTCTCGCTCTCCTGCAGAAACTCCGTGATGCAGTTGGTTTCTATGGCAATTTGGAGGGCCTTGAGGAAAGCAGGACAAGCCCACAGGTGAGTCACAGCCCACGGTGCTGCACAACGAGCTCTGCTCTGCAAAGGACACCTGCCTTTTCCTCTTCCCCATCTGCACAGCTGGTATCAGGGCAGCCCTTGCTGCTGTTTTTCAAGCCAAACTCCAAGATGGACACAGTGGGCCCATAGTACCAGTCTGTGTGTGCTAAAGGGAGGCACTCAGCTCAGATGAATACCACAGATGGCATAAATGATAGTTCCTAAGAGGCAACCCAGGAAGTGATCAGAACATTAGGGCAAAAGTAGAGACTGAGCATGGAAACTAACTTTGTGAGGTTTAACAATCCATTTGGACATGGAGGGGAGACAACAGCAGCACTCTGCCCCTTCCCTGAAGGTATACCTGCCCTAGGGAAGGTGTGGGCTCTCCCAGGAACGGGCTCCGCAGATGCTGCTTGCTGCTCCTTTTTCCTCCAAACCAAGCTGAGAGCTATGGCAGCCAGATGCCCAGCTCTCTAACCTCTCACAGAAAGCCACAGAAGGGCCCACCACTAACCAGTGAGCAGTGACAGCTCAGCAGCCCTTGAGCCGGGTTTGAACCTTGTGTTGTGCTCCTCCCAAAAGAAGCCAGCCCCACTGTGGGTGAGGTGCTGCCCTTGCTCCTCACCTTGCCCACGTAGGCATAGAAGACGTGGTCCAGGGGCAGGGAGCCATCCCGGAGCTTCCTGGAGAGCTCTGGCAGGGGCAGAGAGAGGATGGAGGCCACCTTCACAGAAGGGTTCTATGGGAAAGGTGGAACAGGCAATGTCACACTTCTACTGCAGCTGATGGGCTCCTCCTTTCTCCTTGGTCCCCTCTGTAACTCACCCAAAAAATATCTGCCATTTAGTCACTGAGGGTGGTATCTGCCTCAAGACCACATCCTGTCCTACCTGACACCTGTGAGCACGGTGTGAAACCCTCAGGGCCAATATTAGCCCTGGCTTTCTCAGCCTTTCTTCCTGTTCAGACCAGTCACACCAACCACCTACTAAAGCCATTCACACAGCCTTGTTCAGACAGGTCACGGCCAGGCCTGGGGGAACAGCTCAGTGCAATGCTCTGGCTGAATTACAGTGGGAGCTGGCATCATGCTTAAGCAAATGGTTCCATCAAGGAATGAAACCAGAACCGGAGCCAGTTCTTCTCCTGGCACTATATTTGCACATGGAATTGCAAAAACCAGGGGGCCCCATGGCTGGTAATTTTTGGGTCAGCAGAGGTTTTTTCACCATCATGGAAAATGTACCAAACCTCACGCGTCCGAGCTGGACTCTGAACCTGAGCGACTTTGCCCCAGCCCGAGGCCGGGACCGCGGGGCTCTATCCATCCCTGCCCTACCCTGCAGCTGCACTTTGGTCTCTGTTGATAACACACACATCGCCTGGCGCCTCTTCCTGCTGCCTCCCCACCAGCCTGAGCTCCCGCCACGGCCACGGCGAGCTTCCCGACAAGGATTTCCCCCTCCTCGCTGCCCGTGACTGCTATCGGGATAGCGGGTTATCTCTCGCTGCCCGTGACTGCTATCGGGATAGCGGGTTATCTCCCGCTGCTCTACACAGCCTTTCCTCCCCATCCCCGCGATGCTGAGGGCTGCACACACACACCGACTTAGAAAGCGAAAATAATAACAACACCAAATCCTCGTGGGTCTACACAAGGAGCCGGCAGAGCACCTGCCAGGCTGGCGAGCAGCCGCCCCTTGCAGGGAGGGCAGCGCGGGGCAGGCGATGGGGAGGGGGCCCAGGTGAGGAACCCACGGGGCAGGCGATGGGGAGGGGGCTCAGGTGAAGAACCCACGGGGGGCAGGCGATGGGGAGGGGGCCCAGGTGCGGAACCCACGGGGCAGGCGATGGGGAGGGGGCCCAGGTGAGGAACCCCCGGGGCAGGCAGGTGATGGGGAGGGGGCCCAGGTGAGGAACCCCCGGGGCAGGCAGGTGATGGGGAGGGGGCCCAGGTGAGGAACCCCCGGGGCAGGCAGGTGATGGGGAGGGGGCCCAGGTGAGGAACCCCCGGGGCGGGGCAGGCGATGGGGAGGGGGCCCAGGTGAGGAACCCACAGGGCAGGCAGGCGATGGGGAGGGGGCCCAGGTGAGGAACCCCCGGGGCAGGCAGGCGATGGGGAGGGGGCCCAGGTGAGGAACCCCCGGGGGATGGAGCGGGGCCCGGCGCTCACCTGCTCCCGAAAGCGCCGCGCCGCCGCCTCCATCCGCACCAGGCTGAGCTCCTGCCGCTCCTGCGCCTCCGCCACCTTCCTCCAGAGCGCCCGGCGCCGCCGCCATCGCAGCAGCAGCAGCAGCAGCGCCGAGCCGCCCAGCAGGGCGGGCAGCGGCACCCGCATGGCCGCGGCACCGGCACCGGCACCGGCAGCACCGGCGGCACCGGCGGCAGCGGCACCCGAGCGGCCGCAGCCCGCTCCGCCCCGCCCGGCCGGCCAAGGGCACCCGCCCGCGGGGAGAGCGAGCCAAAACCCGGGCGGGACTGGGAGCTGGACAGGGATGGGCGGCGAGAGGGAGGTTCGGCGGCAGGAAAAGCTGCGGGATGACAGCTCGCTCCTCCCTGCGCTGGGTGGTCTCTGCCCGATTAGGTTTGTGGGGTTTATTTCCGTTCGCTTTGATCTGCCCGTAGTTTTTCAGCCCCTCTGGGAGCAGTGTTGGCTTGGAGGAGCGAGGCAGCACCCAAAGGTACCCGAGCCTCCTGCATTTCCTGGAGCCAAGCGGCTGTGTGGGGAAAAGGAGCGATAAATGTGGCAGGCTGTGCCCAGCGGAGCTCGCTTGTCCCTGGCAGGGCACGGGTGTGCCTGTGCTGTGCAAAGCGCCGCGGCTTCCAACAGCGCTCTCTGGCATCCCTGCTTTCTGCGGCCTTGCACTCCGTGCGGAGTGAAACTCCAAAAGAATTTCTTCATCGCCAGCCCCACAAGGGGTCTGTCCTTAAAAAAAAACCCTCCACGACTTACAGAAGTCTGTCGGAAAATATTTCAAGCTCTCCAGTATAGATACTGCCTGTAGGATTGTGAAAAACCTGTTGGCAAGGATCTGGGATGTTTTCTCACTTCCCAGCAGGATGAGCTGTTCCCAAGCCACCCCTGGGCAGATGCTGAGCTAGAAAATGTGATGGAGCTAGATGCACCCAGACTCGATTTTCCTGGCATTATTGCTCAGGCCACTGGCTTTATTTCTTTCAGTCTTCAGGGTCTCAGGCTCCTCTGGAAGCACCTGAGCCACCCATGACAGAGCCTGGCACCCTTGGGGGGAGCTGCTGTGCTGTGCATCCACAGTGTCCTGGGGTGTGCTGGGCATATTCTGTGTCCTGGGGCTCTTTGCTGAAGGGTCTTGAAGCCTCAAAAATGCTCAGTCCTCATGAACTCCACGTCTTCTTGCTCTGAGAATAAGCAGCTGTCTGTTGTCTGCGTCAAGGAAATCACATGCAAGACCAGCAGTTTTCCCAGCAGTTTTTTTTTTCCTTTAACTTCTTTTTTTTCCTTCCCCCTCCCTGCCCTATTTCAGATTATGGGGCTCAGAGAGTTATTCAAGATTGCAAACTCCCAAGGGCACCGCAGTTGGCTCACAAGACAGAAATGGGTTGGCAGGAGTGCCCTTCCCATGAATCAGGAGGATGTAATCAGCTCAAAGCTGGCAGAGCACACCATGGCTGTGATCCCTGTCTCTCCTTTCCTTCTTTCTCACCCTGGAGGCTCCAGTCTCCTGCACTGATCTCACCACAATGTCAAAACGGGGCTGCTCCCTGGCAGGTTGTAAAACCAAATGCACTGAGGTCTGTCAAGATGAGAACAAGAAAGGTGGGGGACTTTGGAGAAACAGAAATTAAAACTAGTTCTTGTGGAAGGCAAAATTACTTCTCCAGCCTTCTTCCCCCTAATTTAAGTCCTGCTTAAAATCTCTCATGCAGGAAAAATTTTCAGCTTCTGCAGTTCAGTTTGTGAAAGGGAAGAAAACAAAGGAGGAGAGTTATGCCTGGAGCACCTGTGCCTCCAGGAGCTGCTGCCGGAGACTCCTCCTCCCCTTTCCTGGAGAGGTGTGTGCGGGTGAATAAGCGGGGTTAAGCATCAGTCAGGGCAGTGGTAAGGCTTGGCTCTCTGCTGGGGCCAGCCAGGCCCACGAGGGTGACTCAGGGCATGGGAAATCCCAAAACAAAGCAGGTGCAGCTGTGGCCCAGCTGCCAGCAGAGATGGACCAGTGCAGGAGCCAGGGCAGAGGACGGGGAGCTCTGGCCTGTGCAGATGCTGGCTGGGGATGCCCTGCCCAGGACAATGAGCCTGGCACTGTTAAGTGAGCTAAAATGGGTCTGCTCTTGTTCCCCATGGCCTGGGGTGGTGGCCAGCTGCTGGCCTGTGGGCCAAGTGATGCCCTGATGTCCCTTTGGGACACTGGTGTCTCCTTGCTGGATGAGCACTTTCCTGCTGTTAGGTCCATAGGGCTGCCCATATGCTGGGGCTTGAATCTTGGAGTGCTGGAACTGAGAACTGATCCCACTCCTGCTCCTCCTCCACTGCCTGGCAGGGCTGGAGCCTGTGGCTAAGGGAGGACACAAGGATCTGCTGGATCTGTGAAGGGCTCTTTCCCCATTGCTCACACACCTCCCTGCGTCCACAGGGCTGTGACTGGGCGGGTGCCACCACGCCCCCGAGATGCTGGAAGCCTGCAGTTACCAAAGGAGGGGCACAAAGCTGTCATCTCCTGTCTGTGGCAAATCACACACGGTCAGCCAGACTGGCTGGGGCTGAAGGACCAGCTAGCTCCTGCTCACCTGAGAGCAGTGCTCAGGGCACAGTAAACACCCAGCGGTGTTTTCCTTAGCACTGTCTCCTAGCATGCGGAATGCTGTGGCTCCTTTGGCCAGGGGTTATGATAGAATGACTAATAGCTGTGTGCTCACACAAATATTTCTTGTATGAAGCAATCTGATTCTGGCACTCCCAGCATCCTGGAGCAGGGAGATCCGTGGTTTATCCGTGTGCTGTAGGGAAGCAGCATCTCCTGTTGGCCTCCCACAGCTGATTTAATTTACTCTTCTTGTTTCTGAGGAGGAAATAAGAAATTGTTTGCTGTTCACCCAAGTATTTTACATTTCTGTTCTTCCATTTCACGCTGCTGCTTTTTAGACTGTTTCCTAAAAATTAACAACCTGTTCCTGCCTCCAAATGCCAGTCACCTGCTCTCTGGAAAAAGATCCAAGCTACATTTACAACAGCCAGCCTCTTGCTTCATTCTTCCTCTCCTTGTTGGTTCCTGACTCTTGAGTGGAGTTAGTCAACATGAAACTGCAAGAAGGTAAAGCAGCTCCACTCAGAGCTGTTTAACCCCTGCAAGAAGGTAATCCAGCAGCTTGGGCAAGAGGCAGTGCCCTGTGGGAGTGATTTCTTTTGTCCCTGCCAGAAAACCGCATGCTTCAACCAAATTCTTCACTTGGTGATGTTTTTATTGTTCACTTTGTAGTCACAAAGGTGTTTGAACTCCTCACTGCCTGCTCCCCAGAGCTCTGCCTGTTGCTCCCAAATCTTCTTCAAGCTGGAGTGTGTGGGTTACCCCAATCAGTTTGAACACATGGTTTGTTGCCAGCCTTGTGGCCTCTGTTCTGAAGCAGATTAGGAAATGCTCATGCATTTTGTCCATCAGCAGAGTGGAGGAGGAGTTGCCCTGGGAGAGAGGGACTTGCACATACAACTTGCATTTGCACAAACTCTCTTGCTCCTTGTTTACATAGCAGCTGTTGCATGGTAGCTTGAAGGAAAAGCTGAAGAGATCATTACAGAGGGATCCCTAGGGTGGGAAGGACCCCTTGGGAGATCCCTGATATTGCTGAAGGCACCTTAAGCAACAGTCTCTGAAAAGCTCCTTTCTATATAAATGAGGGAGTAGGGACCTATTTCTAACAGTGTCTGTGTTACAGGGATCTGAGTCCAAACAGATTTGCATTAAAAAATAAATAAAGAAAAAAAAAAGTTAAGTGAGTAAAATTACTCCTGTAGTTGTTTTACTCCTGTAGTTGTTTTACACAGCTCAATGAAGATAATTTTATTGGCAATCATGAGTGATTACAGTATTATCTGCCATCAAAAAAGTTATTTTTTGAACGCTAAAGGAATTAATGATACATAAAACTGTGCTTAGATTGAGTGCATTCATCAGCAGAAATGCCTCGTGCTGGCACTGCTGCACTGTAATTACTCTGTGTGCTCAGAGGAGGAGAGCAGGAGATGGGGGTGTTGCGTGATTTACACACACTGACACACTGAGCAGTGGGGCAGGGGGGAGCAGAGCCAGGGCAGCAAAGCTGGTGAGCAGGGAGACAAGTTTCACACATCCTTTTTCTTTATTGTGCATTACAGAGAGAAGAGTGGGGGTAATCTCTGTTTGAAACTTTATAGGGTGAAGCCAGCATGAAGAAGATAATTAAATGCTCCTCAGAATATCAAGGGATGAGTCCAGCCTTTGAAGGATGCTGCTTCATGGTGTGATCAATTGATAAAACCAGTCCTGGGGTCACAGGCAGTCATTGCCCAGCCCTGTGAGACTGATGGGGATGGTGGGGAGGGCAGAGGTGTTGTCCCCAAGGGACATCTGCTCATGCCATGTGCTTTGGGACAGCCCATTGTGCTGCCCCTTTGTGGGGCTGGAGCATGGGCACGTCTCAGCAGGGCTGGGGTGAAGAAATGCAGAAGAAATTCTCCCCGGCTTGCTCCCCACCCTGTGGCCCTTCAAGGGAGACATGACACTGGGGGGAAGGTTTACAGGCTGGGGCATTGCAGGAAAAGCTGTTTCAGGGACTGTGGGCAGTGTGTGCAGAGCAGCGGGATGCTTTCCATGATCCAAAGGCTTTGGAAGGGCTTTTAAAAGAAGTGTGATGGTGACAGCCCCTTTACAGAGCCCATGGGCCCTCAGCAGTGATGCACCCATGCTCTGCTCAAGCAGGGAATGTAAAACCTTCCGTGGTCTCCATCTCCTTGTGCACAGCTGCCTTCTGAGCTCAACCTTGACCCAAATGAATAAAGTGCAAAGAGCGTCTGGGGGAGCACCAGGTGAGCGTTCCTTGCAGCACCGAGGAGAAATCGCTGCTGGATGCGTTTGGCCTTTCGGGTGTAGCCACCAGAGAGCAGGATTGAGCTGCTGGCCTGGCAGGAATCCTGTACACAGAGACTTCTGCACCCTAAACCCTGTGGTATATACTCTGAACTTGGAGTACTGAGCGAAGCAGAAAGCCTTTTTGGGCTGTTTGGGTGATGAGACAGCCCGAGCTTTTGTGGGGAGCAGTGCTTTGATTTCAGGTGGTTTTAAGTGCTCTTATGAAGTGCTGGAAATTCTGCTGTTGATCCTTTGGGACCAGGTTGTTTTTGCTAAGGAGAGCATCCAGGCAGAACCTGACCCTGCAAATTGTCAGCTTTGCTGCTGCCAGGATTTGTTGGTGTGGCCAGGACCGTGCCTGCCCTTTCGAGGGGAACCATGGAATCATTTGGGTTGGAAGGCACCTCTGGTGCCACTGACTCCTTAACCCAGCACTGCCAAGAACACCACGAAACCACGTCCCTAAGTGCCACATCTGCACATCTCTTAGGGGCCTCCAGTTTTTGTGACACAGCCACTTCCCTGGGCAGCCTGTTCACACTGGAATGAATTGAATGAGCAAGGGCATCTCCACCTTCTCTGAATGCACATTACAGAGAAGGGGAAACACTTGATATTATTTGTGTTTGAAGCCCCATGGCCCAGGTTTTGAGGCTAACAGGGGTTGCCCCAAGTTTAAACCTGACTGTCTTCCCCAGAAGTGATGTTATCCTGGAGTGTGGAGTCTGGATTTAAATGGGTCCTGAGTCATAGCAGGGTCCTGAGCTCTGAGTGACTGGGCTGAATCCAAACCTCCTTGGCCACTGGCATTGTGGGTCTGCTTGTCTGGCAAAAAAAGTACACACACACGCACTCTGAAGTTTCTGGGTTTTTTTTTCCTTTTCCTTTCCCTTTTCCTGTTCCCTTTTTTCCTTTTCCTTTTTTTTCTTTTTCCTTTTCCCCTTTCCTCTTCCTATTCTTTTCCTTTTCCCCTTTCCTCTTCCTCTTCTGTTTCCTTTTCCGTTTCCGTTCCCTTTTTCCTTTCCCTTTCCTTTTCCCTCTTTCTCTCTCTCTCTTTCTCTCATTTTCGAGATCCCTACTTTCTGAACAGGCCAGGAGAGGGAGACAAGAAGCCAGTTACAGCACAGCCCAGATTTCCAGCTCTCCCTGTTTGCCCTGGGATGGAAGCTAGCACACTTTGGATATACACACTGGTTTCCCCAGGGATAAGGTTTCATCTCACCTGCAATTTACATTTATGCAAGCGAGATAGGCACAGGGCAGGAGGGGAAGCTGAGGCACAGGGCAGGACCGTGCCTGGAGGGGTGTGGTTGGTGGCATCTTGGTGCTGACCTCCTGGGCCCCACTGCAGGTTGAGATTGCTCTGTGTGGATCAGTGCAAACATTCCTGTGGTCTGGGGTGGCTTCTCAGGTGGTCTGTGCGGGTCCATTGAGCACCACCACAGATGTCACCTCTGCAGGGACACTCAGTGCACAGCAGGAGTGCAGCCCCTGCCCCGTCCCCACTGAATCTCTGCAGGGTCTGTACAAGCAGCAGCTGGTCCCTGGCTCAGCCCCGTGATGGAGCAGCGGTGGGGAGCCCTGCCCACGCCAAGCTGGTTTTGGTGAGCTCACCCCATCACCGTGGAGGCTCGAGGGGCAGAGATGTGCAGGGCAGTGCTGGGGAGGCCCTTGGTGACTCCTGCCCTGTCATCTTCCCAGAGCCATTAGAAAAGCCACTGGAAAGCCACAAAGCATCATGACCCATGTCCACAACAGACACCTCAATGGATTGATCAGCCCCTCCCAGTGCCTGCATCTTCCCTTCCCCTCTCATCCCTCCTGGGCCAGCACCACCGAAGGGCTGGTGAGATCACCCCAGTGCTGAAAACAAATAAATAAATAAATAACCAAATAAAAATGCTGACGTGGAGAAGTCAATCAGCTTTGTGTGGCCTTGTAATATCTCATTTTATCCGCGCCACGCTTTATTAAATTCTCATAAACCTGTCAATGAGGACAGATACCATTTCAGTTTACCCCATTAGTTCTACACAATGACATCGGGGGAGAGAAAGATGGGGAGGTGGTGGGGAGCCACTCGGCGTGGAGAAAAGAGGAATGAATTTAAAGAAAGGAAAAAAAAAAGAGAAAATCAGAGCCAAAACTCGCCTTCGTGACAATAATGTAATAACAGCAGCGCTCAGGGAAAGTAATTGAATTAAGTGGCTTTTGTTAATGGTTTTAAGATTTAGAAATGTAAATAATAGGTAGGATTCTTTAGTGGGACTCCAGTTTAGGTAACTGCATCCCTGAGAATAAGAAATGCTTTGCTGTTAAATGTGATGTCAGATAGTTTTGTTACTCCTCCGGTTTCATGCCTGCAAAGCATATTTTGCAGTTTTAAAGCCGGGTGTGTTTATCATCTTTCCTTTCTAACTTCAGACGGAGCTTAATTCAGGAGTATTTGCATGAACCCTTCTTAGCCAGTCCCTATCAGTTATTTGCACCGCCAGGAATAAAGTATTATTTCTCCCGAGCTGCTTTGGAGAACTTCCTGACTGCAGGGTGACTCTGCTCCGAAGCCTCCTGTCTATTTACATGTTCATTAAAGGCAGCAGCAGCGCTGCTCTCTGCAGCAGGGCCAGACTCAGCCCCTGGAGTAAAGTGCTGGCAGAGGGACAGCAGTTACACCGGGCTTAGGCCAGTGGGGATGGAGAATCCAGCCGACAGGTAGGATGAGCCGGGTGATTTAGAAATGACTTTCATGGGAACTCGTTCTGCTTAAAATATTATTGGATTTTCATTTAGCAACCTATCAAAGTGCAAGAATAAAGTCTGAGCTGCCTAACCCACATAGGTCTAAACAAACAGTCCTCCCTTCTGCTCTGGGATCTGTCGGCTCGCGGATTGGAAAAGGTCCTTCGGTAAGGCACGGGCTGAGTCTCAGGGAAACCTACTGTGCCGGGCAGAATAGGGGGCTTTGCATTTATTCAGGCTGAAAATCTTCCCCTTTGCAGGATGAAGGCTCTCCCTGGTCCGTGCCACAGGGATGCTCCATCCCCACTTGTCCCCTTAACTCTGCCTGCAGCTGTGTGGGCAGAAAAAGCGCAGGGTGGAAAAAGTTCTCCCATGGCTTTTGCTCCAGTCCCACAGCAAGTGGGCAGCTCTTCACTCTGCCAGATCACTCTGGCATGTCATTTGGGGACCTCCCTTCCCGCTTCACCTGTGATCAGCCCTGATCTCTGCTAGTGATGGCTTCAGCCTTCTGTGGATGGAGACCATTCCTCATAGCTGCCAGCTGCTTCCCATCCAGTGGGGCCTCAGGACCCAGACAGCCTCCAACACCTCATAAGCTTTTCCCATCACCTTCCCCAGCCTTTCCCTGTCACCTTTATAGGCTTATCTGGAAAGAGCCTTAATGTCCCAAGTCCAAGCCAAACCTGACCCAACTCTTGTGGTCAAAGGAGAGAGTTGCCAGATTGTTAATGTGGAAAAAACAACCCAAAAAACCTCCAAAAACAAAAGAAGGAAAAAAATAATACTTCAGTCTTTCTGGAGAATTTGATGATATTTCTTACTACTGCCCATATTGCTGTAAAGGGAAGCTGGGGTAGAACAGAAGGATTTGTTTCTTCCCTTATGGGAAAATAAAATAAGAACAAGAAGCGTATTGCAATTAAACAAATTAAACAAATCCTCAAATCCTTCACTACTCTCCCTGCACTAGAAAAGAAAACCCAATCACCCTGTTAATGATCAAATTCTTAAAACCAGCCCCTGATTTAGAAATATCCCTCTGACAGATCCCTTTTTTCTGACCACACCTCTGTGGCAGAGGCAGCTGCAGGCTGGGTTCCTGCCGAGGCTCTCCTGAGGATGCTCTGGCTGTGTGCAGGGTGCTGGGGTGGGATCAGCGGCTTTCCCTTCCCTACAAACAGGTGGAACTCTGCCTCCCTGCCTAGTAATGGGACAGTTTGTGACTCTGCTTTGCAAGCTGGGGTGCTCAGCAATGCGGCAAGATAACAGCTGGAAGGAGACTTACACAGCCCTATAGACAGGGAAGGACTTTTTTCTTGGAGTGCCATTAAATAGTTTTCCATGTTAGGACCCAGGCGATGCTATTTTCTGCAGATAAAAAGCAGGTTATTTTTCATTAGCTACACAAGGCTGGTGGTGGTGGCAAACTTGCCACCAGGTCTGTAGCTCGACACAGCATGAGTAGAGAGGAGCAAAATCATAAGAACAAATGAAATCCACTGGGGGCTCTGTTGAACTGCCTTTTTAAAGTGCGTCAGGTGAAGCAAAAAGGAGTGGGATAACCCTGATTCAAGAAGTGGTGCTGCTGGGTGGGATAACCCTGATTCAAGAAGTGGTGCTGCTGGACTGGGAAGTGCATGCACATTGAACAGGAGACGTGAGCATGCCACAGCCAACCCAGTCTGCTGGAACTGCATGTGGATGGGAGCCTGGCACTGGCTGCAGCATTTTGTCCAAGCAAGACTGAATTGAAGCTTTTCTGGTGGGACTGTCCTGGTACTGCCTTCACTGACAAGGTCCCTGCCGAGCCAGGAGCCTGTTGGAAGCAGACAAGGAAAGAACAGACCTGAGAGCCAAAGAAATCAGACTCCAGATGATTTACTAGGAGCATGAGGGGCACCAGAAGGGCAGCCAGCCCAGAAAATGAGATTATAAACTATCATCCCCTGTTACACGCTGGGACGTGGCTACAGGGTGGCCCTCTGGCATCATTCGGGGAGGCAGCCGTGGCCTGGAGTTGAAAGCAGAAGGCTTTTGTCTTGTCAGATTGGAAAAGCCCACATCCTGAGGAGTGTCTGAGAACGCATGCAGTCCTGCCTTCCCTCCTGCAGCCTTTTCCTGACCTGTGTGCGGTGCCTGACACCTTCAGAGGCCACAAGAACATCCCGGCTTCTCACTGCCACGTCCTGCTGTCCCCATGGCGTGGTCTGCAGAGGGGTGGGAAGAGGCAGTCTGGTGGGCTGAGATGGTGGGAGAGAAGAAGCCCTTCCTCCAGGTGGCCAGGTCCTACAGAGAGCAGTACTTGAGGTGGACCCACTGCTGCATTCAAGCTTGCTGCTATGGGGCAGGTGGTACCTGCAGGGCATCACCCAAAGTAGTTTAAATAGTTTAAACATTGACTTTTTTGGGGAAAGGAGAGGTGAAAGGAACCTGGAAAAGGGATAAAGGAGGCCTAAAGTGGATGCACCAAGCTTCTTTAACTGGTTTAGGGTTCAAGCTGGGTCAGTGTTGCATCTAAACCGAGAAAATGCAAGATATTCCATGTGGTGATGCAAGTGTGATACCTGCTGGTAGAGGCTTGTGTTTAATGTTCTTCACCTCTGTGATGTGAACCCACAGGAAGGGAAAAGCAGCACGAAAAGGAGTCCTCAGAAGAGGCAGAGCCTGGTGTTTTATCAGAGCTGGCATGGATGTGGTTAATAAGATAATCTGCGGACCCTCCAACACAAAGAGAAAGTGAGTTTTCTGATCCATAAAGGATCAGTCTGCAGGAAGCCCCATCAGACTCCTCAGCGTGAAATTACACCGCAGCAGGGGGGTACAGTCCTGCTACTGTACAACATTAGAGATGAATTAGGACTTGACATTCATGTGCTTAATATGCCTATTCTGGCGTTATCCCGCAAGGACCAGTCACCGGCAAGGACTTACGGTCACCGGGTCCAGGGAGGTATTTAGGGTTGCTCATTTGCTTCCAGAGCCAGGCTATCAGGCTTCCCCATCTAATCTCCATGTCATTTGGGGACCTCCTTCCCGCTTCACCTGTGATCAGCCCTGATCTCTGCTAGTGATGGCTTCAGCCTTCTGTGGATGGAGACCATTCCTCATAGCTGCCAGCTGCTTCCCATCCAGTGGGGCCTCAGGACCCAGACAGCCTCCAACACCTCATAAGCTTTTCCCATCACCTTCCCCAGCCTTTCCCTGTCACCTTTATAGGCTTATCTGGAAAGAGCCTTAATGTCCCAAGTCCAAGCCAAACCTGACCCAACTCTTGTGGTCAAAAGGAGAGTTGCCAGATTGTTAATGTGGAAAAAACAACCCAAAAACCTCCAAAAAAAAAAAGAAGGAAAAAATAATACTTCAGTCTTTCTGGAGAATTTGATGATATTTTTACTACTGCCCATATTGCTGTAAAGGGAAGCTGGGGTAGAACAGAAGGATTTGTTTCTTCCCTTACGGGAAAATAAAATAAGAACAAGAAGTTTTATTGCAATTAAACAAATTAAACAAATCCTCAAATCCTTCACTACTCTCCCTGCACTAGAAAAAAAACCCAATCACCCTGTTAATGATCAAATTCTTAAAACCAGCCCCTGATTTAGAAATATCCCTCTGACAGATCCCTTTTTTCTGACCACACCTCTGTGGCAGAGGCAGCTGCAGGCTGGGTTCCTGCCGAGGCTCTCCTGAGGATGCTCTGGCTGTGTGCAGGGTGCTGGGGTGGGATCAGCGGCTTTCCCTTCCCTACAAACAGGTGGAACTCTGCCTCCCTGCCTAGTAATGGGACAGTTTGTGACTCTGCTTTGCAAGCTGGGGTGCTCAGCAATGCGGCAAGATAACAGCTGGAAGGAGACTTACACAGCCCTATAGACAGGGAAGGACTTTTTTCTTGGAGTGCCATTAAATAGTTTTCCATGTTAGGACCCAGGCGATGCTATTTTCTGCAGATAAAAAGCAGGTTATTTTTCATTAGCTACACAAGGCTGGTGGTGGTGGCAAACTTGCCACCAGGTCTGTAGCTCGACACAGCATGAGTAGAGAGGAGCAAAATCATAAGAACAAATGAAATCCACTGGGGGCTCTGTTGAACTGCCTTTTTAAAGTGCGTCAGGTGAAGCAAAAAGGAGTGGGATAACCCTGATTCAAGAAGTGGTGCTGCTGGAGTGGGATAACCCTGATTCAAGAAGTGGTGCTGCTGGACTGGGAAGTGCATGCACATTGAACAGGAGACGTGAGCATGCCACAGCCAACCCAGTCTGCTGGAACTGCATGTGGATGGGAGCCTGGCACTGGCTGCAGCATTTTGTCCAAGCAAGACTGAATTGAAGCTTTTCTGGTGGGACTGTCCTGGTACTGCCTTCACTGACAAGGTCCCTGCCGAGCCAGGAGCCTGTTGGAAGCAGACAAGGAAAGAACAGACCTGAGAGCCAAAGAAATCAGACTCCAGATGATTTACTAGGAGCATGAGGGGCACCAGAAGGGCAGCCAGCCCAGAAAATGAGATTATAAACTATCATCCCCTGTTACACGCTGGGACGTGGCTACAGGGTGGCCCTCTGGCATCATTCGGGGAGGCAGCCGTGGCCTGGAGTTGAAAGCAGAAGGCTTTTGTCTTGTCAGATTGGAAAAGCCCACATCCTGAGGAGTGTCTGAGAACGCATGCAGTCCTGCCTTCCCTCCTGCAGCCTTTTCCTGACCTGTGTGCGGTGCCTGACACCTTCAGAGGCCACAAGAACATCCCGGCTTCTCACTGCCACGTCCTGCTGTCCCCATGGCGTGGTCTGCAGAGGGGTGGGAAGAGGCAGTCTGGTGGGCTGAGATGGTGGGGAGAAGAAGCCCTTCCTCCAGGTGGCCAGGTCCTACAGAGAGCAGTACTTGAGGTGGACCCACTGCTGCATTCAAGCTTGTTGCTATGGGGCAGGTGGTACCTGCAGGGCATCACCCAAAGTAGTTTAAATAGTTTAAACATTGACTTTTTTGGGGAAAGGAGAGGTGAAAGGAACCTGGAAAAGGGATAAAGGAGGCCTAAAGTGGATGCACCAAGCTTCTTTAACTGGTTTAGGTTCAAGTTGGGTCAGTGTTGCATCTAAACCGAGAAAATGCAAGATATTCCATGTGGTGATGCAAGTGTGATACCTGCTGGTAGAGGCTTGTGTTTAATGTTCTTCACCTCTGTGATGTGAACCCACAGGAAGGGAAAAGCAGCACGAAAAGGAGTCCTCAGAAGAGGCAGAGCCTGGTGTTTTATCAGAGCTGGCATGGATGTGGTTAATAAGATAATCTGCGGACCCTCCAACACAAAGAGAAAGTGAGTTTTCTGATCCATAAAGGATCAGTCTGCAGGAAGCCCCATCAGACTCCTCAGCGTGAAATTACACCGCAGCAGGGGGGTACAGTCCTGCTACTGTACAACATTAGAGAGATGAATTAGGACTTGACATTCATGTGCTTAATATGCCTATTCCTGGCGTTATCCCGCAAGGACCAGTCACCGGCAAGGACTTACGGTCACCGGGTCCAGGGAGGTATTTAGGGTTGCTCATTTGCTTCCAGAGCCAGGCTATCAGGCTTCCCCATCTAATCTCTCCTCATCAGGAGCAGGGGGGGAGCACAGCCCAGCTCTGCCATCTCACAGCAATCTGGTCTGGGGAATAACCACCAGGTGCTCCCTTGTTTCTCGAATAAATCACAGCGATCCTCTGGACTGGTGAGAGTGGAATGAGGGAAAAAAACACATGAAAGCATGACTTGGTCCTCAAGAAGCTGAGAAAAGGGGAAAGAGCCAACCCCAAAAGTATGTGCCTTGCATAGTTGCTGCTAACAAAAATAAATATTTACTGGAAAGGGAAGTCTCAGCAGGTCTGTATTAGGAATTATTCAAACTGGGCTTGCCTCTCCAGTGTTAAACTGGTTGGAGGTGTGCCTTGGACAGACATGGGCACTCTGAGCTGCTTTACCAAATGGGTTTTGTCAGGAAGCCAGAGTATTTCCAAGCCCCAGGTCTGGGCTGTGAAAATTCCTGCCTGTTTGAACTCCGAGCCAGGACAGAGTGCTTTTGGTTTGTTTTTTGTCCATGAAATATTTTGTTGAGAACAAAATTTTTGGGGAAGGGGGAGAATCTACTCCAAATTCTGGAAGAAATAAAAAGAAAAATGTTGGCTACGAGGCTAAATAGTTTTTGAACTGATCATTTTCCAAGAAAAAAATCCAAATATTTTTTTTTCAGAGAGTAGCTGTCCTGCAGGAAATTCCTGATTTCATGGACGTGCCGCACTTCTGGCAAGTGCGCTTGTGATCAAACTGATTGAAAAGCCATTTAATTGGAACTGTTTTCAGAATGTAGAATGAGCTAAAACTTGGCAAAGCTAATGGGGGAAGCATGGACAGACCCAGGAGAAATAAATGAGAAGCAGAATCCTCCCAGAAGCTGATTTTGCAATGGTCTGGCATGGAGGAAGGGCAAGAGCCTCCCCAGCATGAGCATGTCCTTGTGGCTGTGATCACATTGTGTGGCATGTGGGCGCTTTGCAGCTCACAAATCCTGCTCCTCCAGCTTTCTCCTCTTCAACTGTGTTCCCTGGGGAAGAGGAGCAGGAATATGGTGGGATCCTGGCACTCATCTGGCCATGGAAGTGATGCTCAGCCTGAACGTGCAGGATCAGTCCTGACCCCGGCCATACAGAAACATCTCTTGTTCTGGACACAGAGAATGCCCACATTTGTAACCCATTTCCACAGCTCTTTGAATATGGGCACATTCCTGCTTGCCCTGCTTGAGGAGGGATAAAGCAGAAAGGTCACGAGACAAATTCAAGGAAATTGAATGAGTTGGGATTCTAAACCACAAAGCTGCTGTACCAATATGAGGACAGCATCACCACACCCCTTGACTTGGTTCTTCTTCCCTCTGTTAAAACCATGGGGGTGGAGATGAGGATTTCCATGGGCTTTTTCCCCTTAAGCACAGATTTTGTGGGAATATTAAATCTAAATCAGAGCTAACATTGTCATGAGTGAAATCAAATAGCAATGTGTATACCCAGATATCTTCAGTGTTTTCCAAGTGATGGAATTTCTGGATCTGGGCTCCTACACCCTGACACCAAGCCAGGCATGGATATGATTCTTGGGCTTGTAGAGCAGAGTCTGGAGAATGCAGTTGCCATGGAGTTCAAGGCTGAGGTGGATGGATTACCCATCCCTATGGACAGGACGAGCTTGCCCCTGCTGTTTCCTCTGCCTAGTGGCACCATCTCAGTGAGTGATGTGTAGCCACCACTCCACCTCCCTAATCTTCAACAAACTAGTGCTCAAGTCCAAATAAACACTTCTGGGATGCCTTGTGTTCAAGGAGCCTTGAACACTGAAAACCACACAACGTTTTGGTTGTTCTGTTGTCCACACAAGCCAAACACAAAGTATTCCCAAACCCATTCTGTTGATTTAAAATAAATCCCAAGAAAAACATCTCTAAGTAAACCAATCTGTTGAGGCTAATGGAGCACTTCCCACCTGAATGATAAATTCCCATTCTCCGAGGGAATGACAATTTTTTTTTAGCCTGTTTTGCTTTTGTCTCCTGTGAAATCAGAAGTCTCCCACTGAGGGTTGGGTTTCATGTCTGGGTCACTGTTTCTACTGAAAGGAATTTTCATTATGGGCTTGGAAACACTTAAGCCTCCCCTGTGCAACTGATCTATTTGAGCTTTTCATATCCATCAGGACCATGGATGCCATCAGCAATCAGGGGTGAAATCTCAAGCAACTCGAGAAGGAGGTATGAGCCTTAGGATGAGACAGGATCTCATAGTGAGATTAACATGGGCTGAGAGGGTAATTAACCACAGTAATTATTTGCTGAAGGTGAGGTGGGCAGACTTTAGACTGCAGGATGGATTCCCTGTTTCAAGGAGTTGTCAATTCACTGAGGTCCTTTGGTTTGTGATGTGCAGTGACAGACTAGATTGTGAGGCTGAAACTGAGGTTTGGGGACCAATCTAGCAACAGCTGAGTCCTCAGGCCACACAAAGTGTGAGAAGTAAATAACTATTCCCAAAGTATCAAATGACATGGGAGAGAGAGAGAGCATCCCAGGGAGTGACGAGACCTAGGAAATGCTAACAGGGCAGAAAGCCCTGGATGTGTTCTGATCAGCAAAATTCAAAGACCATATTTTTATGCCTGGATCTTGCCCTGTTCTTTGAGAACATAGTAAAGGGACTAGTTCCTGCCCTTAACAGACCTTTATGTAGTTACAGCACCCACGTATCTGAAACTCCCTTTGCTTTCTCTTTCCAGGTTACACAACATCAACAATCTTAATTTTCCTTTATGGATGCTGTTTTCCAGTTATTCTCAATATTTTTCTCTGGAATCTCTCCAGCTAATACATATCTTTCTTGAACTGGTTCTCAAAACCAGATGTGTTTTTCCATCTCAGCTTTGACCAGAGACGGGCAGAAAGAAGATGCATTCCCATATCCTATGGCCTCTCTCAGGGTTATCCATGGCTGTGAGAGTACTTCATGGGTGTTGTATGGCTTTAATCAAGCAGTTACACCAAAAATCTGTGGCAGGGGTTGTGTAGGCTGGAAATGGAACACTCTTTTGTGACTTTCTCTTTCTTCTTGAATGTGATGGAAATGAGGAATGTGTCTCCTCCCACCCACCCCCGCCCCCAACCTTCTCTGCGAAGGTGAGATGCCAAAACCACAGAATGAGTTATAAGAAAGCAAAATAACTACTGTAAGGTGAATGTCTTCATCGCTATATGTTCTATAGTTAAAGGTTTTCTGCATCAAATAAAACCGGTTTTGACACAGAATTGCAAGAGAAAAGAGCTGAAAGGACTCCACCATTCTTCCTCCCCTGTTAACTGGAGATAATTCATCACAGTCCAGGTAGGTCCTTGAAATCTGGGGTAAATCTGACAAGCTGGCAATCTACAACATCAATAAATGTACAAGGATATTCAGCCGCCTTTGACAAACAGGAAAACCAGAACCAAGAACGTGAAGCTTTTTCTCCAAACCACATGTAATGGGGCAGCAGAGACAGCAGTAGCCAGCCAGGCATCTCTGTCCTGCTCAAGGTCAAGGCTGTCCTGCTTCCTAAGAGAAAGTTAATCCTTTCGCTTGGGTGATGGGAGCTCTATTTTTAGGTCTCTCTATTCTTTTACAGCTCATCAGATTCTTACCTCCTGGAAGCTGCTACACAGTCTCAGAGTGCTCCTCTTGAGACAGCCCTTTTTTTTTTTTTTTTTTTTTTTTTTTTTTTCCCTTCCAGGATAAAATCTCTTTTTCGACATTTGGGAACTGAGGAGCACGTTTGGGTGGGGTTAGGGCACCTGTGAGCAATTCAAACCCACCTCCTGCCCGGAGCCAGGCTGTTGCCAGCGCCAGGTCAAGGCCGCGCTTACCCAAGTTTCACAGCTGCTGGAAAGGGATGGTGGAGTTTGTGTGAACAAATCTGTGAACCAGCAGGAAGGAAGGACCCCAGGGGAGTTTGTAAGGGGATGCTTTTGCAGTGCTGGGAATAAGTGAGCCATCTCAATTTTCTGCACTCTCTTTAACAACCCGATTTTTTGTGCCCTGTTGTAAGTCAGTTCCTCTTGAATCACGGTGTTTGCAGGCAGTAATTTGGGTTAGAAGGGGTCTTTGGAGGACATCTGGTCCAGGTGTCACCTCGGCCATGGGAGGCAGCATGTGAAGTTGGGGGTGGTAGGAGCTCATCCTTCTCCACCAGCTGCACAGTAAGCAGAGAGCAGCACCCTGATTTCTGGAGGACTGAAGTGAGACAGGGTGGAAAGACTGACACTGTCCTCAAAATCCCGCCTTTTCCTCAGTCCTGGAGGTTACACATCAGAGGAGACCCACAGTCCTGTGACAAATGTGAATGGCTTCCCATGGGCTCACAGGGAATATCCTTCCAAGCTGGTACTGGCAACCTGGTGGAAGCTTTTCAGGGAAGACCCCAGGGCTGTGTCTCTGAGTGCTGAAGGCTCCTGCACCTGATGGGAATTACTGGGAGCTCCTAAATGATGTTCACTCATTTAGTTCCTACAGCAGATATCTCATGGGCTGCTGGGCAAATCCATCGGTTCTCCCCATTTCTGCTTCCTACCATGTAAATGTCCCCTCCTCGTCCCACCTCCATCTTCTCTGTTTAGGTGAGAGGGGAAGGGGTGTTGGTTTACACACAGTGTACAGAGCTCTGCGCAGTGACCAGGCTCTCTTACTCCTAAGGGGAAAAAAAAAAGCCTCAAACAGGATAAAAAAACCCCACCAAAATCCTAAAAATGGCACTCTGCTGAGCAGGTTTGGGGGGCTGCTCTGCAGAGAGGAATGCAACCAGGGTGAGGGCAGAGCCAGCCCTCTCCACCGGCCCCCACCTGCCCCTCTTTCCCCCAGTGTGTGAACCTACTGTAGATTTCTTGAATTTCCCTTTGATGTTTATCTCCCTGCAGTAATTCTCTTTGGGGGATTTGCTGGAGCGGCGTTGGAAGAATACAGCCTGGACGAGGGCGGCCGAGGGGCGAGGGAATGTTGGGAACAGGATTAAGATCATATTCTACAAGCGCCTGTCAGCCGCTGAATGGGGCTAAAGTTTCTTATCGGCCCGGGGTGCCAGAATGCCTTGGGATTCCTCTCCCCTCCTCCTCCTCCTCCTCCTCACAGGGCTTTCAGCCTGGTGGGGAAAGCACAATCGTGGCCCTCAGTGGGGAGGTGGGCTCTGGGGAGCATCGCCCCGCGGTGCAGGAGCTGCGAGAGGGGCTTGGGGCAGTGCTGGGTCTCATGGGCAGCCAGCATGGGAAAAATTTTAAAAAAAAAAAAAACAAACACAAAAAACCAAAAACAAAAAAAAACAAAAAAGCCCCACAAAACAAAACAAACAAAACAAAAAAAAAAAACCCAGAAAACCAAAAATAAAACCCCCAAAAACCCGAACAAAACAAAACAATAACAAAAAACCCCCAAAAACCAAAACAAACAAAAAAACCCCAAAACCCAAAAAAACCCCAAAACCAACCAATCAAAAACCCACAAAAACCCCCAAAACCAGAACAAAACAAAACAAACAAAAAACCCCAAACAAACACACAAACAAACAAACCCCCAAAATAAAAAAAAAAAAACCCAAGACCCCCAAAAACTAACCAAACAACAACAAAAACAAACAAATTTAAAAAACCCAAAAACCAAAACCACCCCAAACCAGAAAAAAAAAAACCCAAAACCCTCCAATACCCAATGGTAGTGCTAAAATGGCTGGAGGATTTCTGTATATTAAGAGGATAATATTCCCTTTTGAAACTTCCAATCACAGTTTCTTGATTTTTTTTTTTTTTTTTTTTTTTTTTTTTTTTAGCATGGGATTTCATGGCTTTCACTGGACATTTTAGTTGTTGGGGTTTTTTTCCTTCTTTTTCTCCTTCTTTTCTTAAGGTGGAATTGGAGTCCTGGTGAGAACTTAGTTGGAAATATTTGGGGTTTGCTTCTGAACATTCCAGGTGGTAGGAAACAGAAGTTCCAGAAAAGCAGAACAATTTTGAAATAAGGAGGGGAGAGCGGGGGCAAACCAAAAAGTGTATTTTGAAAACTCGAAGAGTGTTTTGAAAACCAAGAGGCAAAAATAGTTGCGAAAGATAAAAAAATTTGGAAAGTTTTGAAGCTTCTTTCATATAAAACAAAAACCACAAACACACAGAGCTTTCCTGGGGAATGGAATCAGTATCAAATTCCCCTGTGTGCTCATTTCAGAAGGCTAAGGACATGCAGGCTTTTGATGTTTCCACCTAGAAGATGCTTTTGCCTTTGCAGTTTAGGACTTTGCGATAGAGAAGATTTTGAAGGGACCAGTGTCCCCACTGTTCCCAGCCTGAAACGTGATGGATGGACCTGTGTGAGCCCTCTCAGATCTGTATGTTTCAGTAGAAAAGAAGCATATCTGGTAAAATATTCAGATCCATTTAGGAAAATCTGGATTTCGTTTGACTCTGCGGGTGTGGAATGTTTTTCACTTGTTCTGCACAAAGCAAACAGAAACCTTGCCACTGCTTCTGGTTTGTGTTGGAAAAGGAGGTCCTGCAGGTAATGTCATTTCTGGGCTGCTCAAAACAGCTGGGGAAAGGAACAACTTCTGTCCTTTTTGTCTTCTGGATCGTGACCACCTGTAGCTGTTCTATAATGAGGATTTGTGTTTTTCTAGAGCCTGATTGAAAGCATCAGGAAAACTTTGTCAAGAGACCTGCTGATGAGAAAGGACTTTGCAGAAGCTGTAGAAATCCAGCAAGAGGAACTCACTGCCAGAATTTGCACTGGAGTTTGGGGAGTGAGGGGGTGAAAGCCAAAGGAGTTAAAATCCAGCTTCTGGACACCTGTGAATATGAAAACAAGTCTGCTTTTAAATGAGTTTTTCCCTTGTGGTTTACAGAAATTTGACATCTGACTACAGAAATCAAGTTGTCCTTTATGTACATGACAAAATCTAATTAATTATTTTAGAAACTTGAGAGTAACTTTTTTATGCTTGTGGCTGGCAATACCATGAAACTTGAGAGAAACAGAGACTGAGGGACATTACCAGAAGCAATGAGGTTCAGGAAAGTGAAACAGTCCACACAAAATGACTTAGAATAAATAAAGACTTTTAAAATTCCTCTGTTTTTTGTAGTCCTTAACAAATAATGCTTTCAAGTCAAATTACAAGGCAACATTCTGTAGTTCTTATTGATTTCAATTGTAACTTTGCCTAAATAAAATACGCCCGCTTTATTTTTGACTCTTTAAATCCATCATTTCTTCGCTATTATTCCTAGACTTTGTCAGCTCACTCATTGCTGCAATCAGCCCTTGCTGCATGAGGGCAATCCACTCACACCCTAAGAGCTCCTACCCCGAGGACCTGACAAACTGCTGCATTTTTGGATTTAAAACTTACGTTTCCAAACCCCCCTTGTTCCTTTGAAGTACCAGAATACGAACAATCATGGAGAGTTGAAGGAGGTAGGGTTTTTGGGAGGAGAAGGGATCATCACAAGGGCTCTTTGGGCAAAGGGTTCTCTGAAGTCCATGTCCACGGCGGTCACTTACATGTTCCATCTCCCATTCTGCTCCTGGCTCGGTGTTTTTTATGTAACTCCAGGGTTTATGCACAGTGAATAGATTATGCCAGTTAAAGGCAGTGTTACAACTTTCCTCTCACAGCTGAGGAAACCAGAGCCCCACCAAAGAAAAGTCAAGAAATTGCAGCAACTCCTTGGAGCGAGCCAGGGCACAGGAATGCTCCTTCCTCAGCCAACTGCTGCCCAGGAATGCTTCCAAGAGCCTCCCTCCTGTTTGCATTTGCCTGTGATTGTGCCACCTTCTCCTGAACATCCGCTCCTGAGTGCAAGTGGGACATGTCAGGTTCAGCTTTCTGAGGAATTTTCCAACTTTCAGAAACTTTCTCCAACTTTTGGAAGTCGGCTGAATGCAAAGCAGGGCTGGGCTTGGCGATGGTTGGTCCAAGTGATCTTAGAGGCCTTTTCCAACCTAAATGATTCTGTGATTCTGGATCTGGCTCCTTAATACTCACAGTCCCAGTTTTACAGCAATGCCTCCCCCTTGTGCAGAGGCAGGTTCATGTCCAGTCCTCCCTGTGACTCAAGCAGGTAAAGCAACATCAAGAATTTCACAGCACACCTCAAAACATATATAACCTGTTTGGTCCTTTTAATCACCTTTCTTTTTCTTATCAAGCTTGAGACATCATAAAACAAGAAGCGGCACTTTTGGAAGAGGAGAAACCTTTTCAAGATAAGCTGGGAGATCTTATCCCAAATCCAGACAGGACAAGAAGATTGGTGTGAAATTTCCTTTTGCCCCATAATTTTTGATGAAACCCTCTGCCTTTAGCTCTTGCTTGTTTTGCCAGCAGGGTGCAAAGTGCTCTCCCCCCATCCCTCAGTGTCACCACGAGACTCATCCAAGCACAAACCCAAAAACTGAGTTTCTTTCCCCGCAATGCTGGGCCATGGCCATCTGGAGCCATTCTAAGGCTGCTGAGCTGGGTGGTGGCAATCAGCAGAGGCAAACACAAGGCCAGTGCTGGGTGACATTCAGGGGGACGCCTGGGAGCCTGTGAGGGGGACAGCAGGCTCTAAACACATGCTTAAACACGGTGCTTTTTGCCCAATAATCAGTAACATCGAGAGGGCGACATTAAACAAAATAATAAATCGTGTGCTGGCCCTCAAATTGGATCCCTTTTTTTTTTATTTTATTTGATTTTGCTAGGATTTATTCCCTTTGACAAACCATGCTGTTTAGAATACAATAGTGGCATAATCACAGCCTGGGGCCCTCATTCTTCAAGATAATGGGATACTTATTCATCTAAGGCAGGTACAAGTCTGTCCTTGGCTTTCATTTTACAAGATTACTTGTATTTCTGTCTCATTTGCAGTAGGTGATATCTGTCAGAAAGCAATTTTCACCCAATTTGGGGTTCTTAATATTTTCTCTTTAAGCTCCTTTGTTGTTGATTTTTCCTCCCCCACCCCTTGACACGCATTTTGCAAGCAACCCATGGACAAGCTACCTTTTATTTCCCCCCCTTTTAAACAAGCAAACAAACAAATAAACAAACAAATAAATAAAGAGCATCCCTGGCCCTGTTTACACAGCTCGATAATTTATGAGTTAAGTGTGACAGCACAGGAATTTTTCAATGTAGGAGGCAATGTCCTGGCTGGTGTGTGCTCCACTTCACCCTCAAGAAAAAGAGAGCAGTGCTCACTTTTGTTTGGCCTGACAGCCTGAAAGTTCAGAGGTAGGAGCCCCTCGTGCTCCCAGAAATGTGCCAAAAAAGCAGTGTTTTAAAGGCCAACTGGAAGGCCTAGGCTGAGGTCCTGATTCAGGCTTTGAAGGCTTAACCTCAGCATTTTTTTTCAAGTAAAGATGAATGAAAAGCAAGCTGTTAGGTTTTGGGGTTTGGGTTTTTTGGGGGGGGAGAGATTTTTGCAGGTATTGTCGGGAAATTAAAACATAAAAATATTGGTCCACTAGCAAGATTTTACTTCACGCTAAAAAGAAGCATGTGGCTGATTTTTTCTTAAAGTTAAAAATGAAGTGAAATGGGGAAAAGTATGTGATAATGTGTTTGGACCTAAAAGACGTTCAGATAAAATTCCAACCATTTGGGATTTCAGCCCTTCCAGATTCCCTGTGTGAAAGGCTCCTCTCCTTTCCTTGCTTTCCTGTTTTCGCCTGCTTGCTCTGCATCCCTCCCTTCTGCTTTTGGATACCCCAGGTCGATCTGTCCTTACATTTTACTTTGCAAAGTGCAGTTGTCCTTGCTGGAAGCTGCAGGAAGGTGGGCAGAGGTGAGGCCCCTCCCAGCCCTGGCTCCTGAGCTGAGCCCACAACACATTCCTGCAGGTGACAGCCCTGCAAACCTCCTGGGAGGTGCAGGGACTCCAAAACCCAGGTGGAAGCAAAAGCAAACAAATAAAATTTGGGAAATGGAGCTGAAATCAAAAGCGCGTCTCTCGTCTCTCTTTGCTTAAGCTGTTTAGAGGAGCTCTGTGTGCAGAGGAATTACTTTGAGGCAACTCAGACACCTTTCTTTTCTCCATGGGTGTCTCTGAAGGCAAAACTAATTCACTTCTGCTCTGCCAAGGTCTGCCCTGCATTGTTCCCCACTAATGTATTTTTTTTTGTCTTCAGAAACATTCCTGCTTGTGTAATCATCTCCAGCACAGGGAGCAAAGAGAGGAAATTAAGATATTATTGAGGATTTGAGAGATATCTCATGTTTCAGAGTGGATCAGAGGCTTTTTTTTTTTTCCTTTAAGGTGCCTGTTATGGGGAGATTAAGTCAATATGTTGTTTGGTTTGCTGGGGTGAAGCAGGGCGGGTCTTCAGGAAGCGGTGATGCTGCTTCTCTCTTCTCCTGACACTAGAAGCAATAAATATAGCAATATTTATCTCCATAGCAATAAATATGTCCTTAATTCCACGTGTGGGTCCCTCGACGCAGGTAATCTCTTGGGGCAGGTAATCTCCACAGGCCAATCCCAAGAAGTTTTTACTAAACAGCTCCCAGTTCTCCTTGGGGAAGAGAGGACTGGACTATGTGAAGTATCAGACAAGATTTTTGTTTCTTTTTGGTGACATGAAACAAAACTGAGGCTGACAAATAATTTCTGAGTATTTTATTTTGTCTTCAGCAAGGCCGAGCTGGAGGCAGCTGAGCTGCTTCCACCGGGCGAGTGATTTATCTTGTTATAGGAGAGTTCATTTTTTAACTAAAGAATGAGACTGTGCACATGAAAATCCATCAGCAAAGGTTTGTCCAGGGTAACACAGTGTATTTCAGTTTTCCTCATGTTTCCCAGGGCAGCTGTGAGAACCTGCGTGGAGATTTTAAGGTGGCTTTGAAACTGCTTTGTGTTTCTTCTTCTCGTGGTGTCATTGGGAGATGGTGTCCTGTCCCCAGCAGCCACACTGGCCATGGCCACCAAACCACTAAGATGACACTTGTCTTAACTCACAGAGCCTTTGTGATGCTCCTGACCTACTCATTGACTCCATAAGGAAAAAAAAATTGGAAAATTAGCATAAGTATTGCATGCCAGACCAAACCGCTTGGAGCTGCCTTCGAAATAAGGGGTGGTGCAAAGTTTACTGCACAAAAATGATGGATAAAAAGTCAGCCTGGGAATCACAGGTGCCTCAGCTGGGCTTGCTGATGGTGGTGTGTTCTGCTGAAATAACCTCACCATCCCATGCATCAGTTTGCCCGTGTGTTTCCTTGTGGACATGCTGTAATCCCACACTGATGTTTCACCTTGCTGATGCAGAGAGAACGTGCTGGAAAGAAAGCCAAGCTGAAGGAAATCTGTACCTTGCTTTTTGCATCTGTGTGTGAGTGAACTAACTTTGCCTTAGGCCACTGCATTCTCTGCTCAGTGCTTGTTGGGATGGTGATTTGGAGAACCGTGGAAAAGAGTGGATGCTGCTGGAAGCTCAAAGGTCTGTAAACATCATCTCTGCTCTGGTGGCTTCCAGGAAAAGCACAGCTGAGAAATGGATTTGGCTTGGAAAGTCAAGTTGTTTTCCTGTTTCCCAGCAGGAAAACAACTTGGGGTGCAGGTTTGTGAAAGAGGAGCAGGATTAGGGCTGCAAGGGGGCAGCAGGGTCACCCTGCTCCTAGTCCTGCAACATGGACCTGAGTCTGGGACCAGCTGGGCATGGCTGAGCCACCTGGATGGGTCTTTGGTGAATCAGGGCTTGGAGGAAACTGCTTCCCTGAGATCTGCTGATTTTTATGGGTGTCAGAGAGTTAAACACCTTCTGGGCTCTGTGTCTAACCTGGTGAGCCTGGCGCAGGCGAGATGCAATCCTACCGTTCCTGCAGCTGGGCACTCTCCCTGCACCATGGGAATGGAAATATTCCCCTTCATCAGCTGCAAAAGGCAAAGAACAGGCTGCACTCTGACAGTGGAGAGGCTGGGATTCATCATCCCCATCATCCTCATCATCCTCCCCATCCTCACCTGGGGGTGCTGCTGGCAGAGGCTGGAGGGTCAGAATTTGCCAAGGCTGAGCTAAAAGCAGCTTTTATCAAAAAGGGGCTGCAAAGCGTGGAGACACCAGGTAAAACTTAAGCAGGAGCCCCAGGTGATACACAGACAAAAGCTGCAGGAATTTAAGCCACTTAGGCATTATGAATAGCCAGGTTTGTCTGACGTGTGCCTTGCAGCAGGTTAAAATAAAACACCAGCACAGTCCCTGCTGGACTTGCAGTTCCTGAAAACAGAGGCAGCCCCAGTGTATAATAGGATCTTCACTGCTGTTCTGGGGCTTGAATAACATTATGGTGACTTTGCATAGATTTTTTGCCCTTAATGCAAATAGGGAAATGATTTTCTAATCAGGTAAGATTAGGCTGAAACATGATAGCTGGAGTTTGGTTTGTTAATGAAATACAAAGAAGTAGCCTGTACCTTTGTAAACTATTCTTAAAAATAATGCAACGTTTAAAAAAAAATTGGTTTCTTTGGCTAGCAGTCATATGGGAGAGCCTTGATGCAAATCTTTGTAATGAGTGCATTCTGATGAGCATTTGAAAAATATATATGTATTTATTTGCATTGATATGTTTATATGGCTTTACATATCAACTTAGTCAGGAAAAATTGAATAAAATGTCTCAGGTCTGGGAAATGAGAAGAGATTATGAAAAGCAGATTTAATATAGCACCGTTTTTTGATGTTTGTGGCACATTTCATCATATTGCCAGAGACACCCAATTACACAGCTTGCAGAGTAATCAGCAAATGGGGAATCCGAAGGAGAATATTAACTCTGGTCTTTTTTTTCCCCTTCCTCCTCCTCCTTCTTTAGCAAATATTATGTTATGCCTTATGGAAATGGATCAAAATGCCACATGTGCAGTTAATACTGAGCTCTGGAGCTCTTTCAAATCTTATTTTTCCCCTCACATTGTATTTTTCTGGAACAAACCTCCTGATAACTTTAGGACATGGTCCTCAAGGCCAAAGCACCACCTTAAACTTCCTGCAAGTTTGGGTTTCAGTTTTAACTGGTGGCTGACTTTACCTCATCAGCCTTGTGTGAGGGAAAAATTGAGTTATTAATTGAAGATAACCATGTGCAAGGACTGATCATGGTTCATCCATTTAATTCCCTCTTTGTGAAGGCAGGAATTTAGTGAGCAATTTGGTGTCCTTGATGGTCACAGACACTCCTCACCCACATGGTTTTTAATATTCAAAGCAGACCTGTAACTGCAATGGAAAAGGATATCTAATGATTAATATTTCCCTTATTGTGGAATTTAAAAAAATAGCAATGGCTGCAGTGTAGGGCAGTTGTGGCTGGCTGGTATTTTGGGTGCATGTGATCAAACAGTCTTCAAAGGCACTGATGGAACTGGGTCAAAACTATTAGCACTAAAATTTTTGCAGTCTCTGCCCACACCCCCACTGTTCTGGTTCTCTGCCTGGCTTAAGAAAAAGCCACTTTTCTTGAGAATGTCTAAAAACTTATTAATCACTGTTACAAATGCACTTGCATTTCCTTCCAGATTACTTTTCCCCTTCTATGTGTTTCCCCTTACATTATTTCTACAGCTGAGAAAAGAAATTGGGAAATCATATTAATGGAGGATGATGTTCTGAAATGGAATAATCTGATTTTTTTAAAAAAGAGCTTGATTATCAGATGACTTCAGGAAAATATTGATAAACTCAGGAAAAATATTTTTTTCCATCTGCTGCACCAGGCATCAAATTGGGCCCATACCCAAGGTGAAAAGCCATGAAATCTCTACCAACTTCCTGCCCAACAAGTAGTTTCACCTTTTAGGTTCAAACTAACCCTGAAGGAACAGGAGGTGCAGGAACAAGTTTGCAGAAGCTTTTCTGCCATCTCCTGGAGCACAGCCCCTCATGGCTAGGCGCAGAAAAGGGGACAGGTCCTCCACCAAAAGAACAGAAACATCCTCAAAATCACACAGAAAGCCCAATTGTTTGAGAGTGGTCCCATTCACTGTGCACCACTGTCTTCAGAGATGTGCTGTCAGGTCAGGTGTTCCCTATCTTCACCTCAGCAGGCAGGAATTTCCCCCTGGGTTGTGCAGGAAGGCGACAAGAGGAGCTGCAGCCACGGCAGTGGTGTTTTATGGCCAAGGGGATTTTCCTGCCACCCCAACAGCAAGGAGCTGATATTCAGCACCTTTTTGTGCAGCTTTTTCTGTGTGGCCCCAGCCCCAGGTTAATGAATGATTCACAAAATGCATTTTTCTTGTGTTTTTTTTTTTTCATTTTTATTAGCGGAGTATGAAAACAGGCAATAATTTTACAGAAAGCAGGACTGGCACAATTGGTACATAGCATCATGCTGCAGCTTTTCAGAAATGAATATAAACTCTTTTTTTTTCCTTCTTCTTCTTCTTCTTTTACCTACCAGAATAAATAAATATGATACACATTTGAGTTCCTCAATAGTGAATTCTAAAGCACAAGGTCTTACACTACAGCTCAATTTTACAGCGATCTGTACAGTATATTACTTTGATTTCCTTTTTGCAATTTAAAAGCCTTTGTTCCTTTGCAAGATGGGTTTGACATACAAACACGGGTACACTTTGGAGCTAACTGTACACCTTGGGTCAGAACCTGGGGAAAAAAAAAATAAATGGACTGCTTCCTGGCATGAGAAAATAAACAAAGAAGTTATTTTCCATTGCACAGACACATCGAAGGTTCTGCTTTATGGGATGGCCCCACTCAATGGACAGAGCAGGCAGGAAAGGCTTTGGCCACTCATAGGGCACCAGCTGCACCATTTAATTTGCTGTGGGTTTAATGTGTGTCTTACAGAGCTTTTGAAGAGGACTTCCAGCCTGGAACCCAGACTATTAAAAAAATCATCACATTTTTTTGTTAGTACACAGAAAATTGTATATTTTTTACGGATCGATGTGTGGAAGTGCTGTTCCCAGCTGTGCTCCAGCGAAACTGGCGCCATAATTCCACTCTGGCAAGTGACCAGGGTCCTGATTTGTGCGCCTCAGCTTCTGCATCTCCTGCCCAGGAGCCTGGGACGGCCAGGGCCGGTGTGGGTGCTGCTGCCCGGGCGGCTGGGAAGCAAAGAGCACCCACAAAGCCTGTGGGAAGCAGGGGAGGGAAGCTCCATCCCTGTGGGCTGGGGTGGAACACGGCGGGAGAGTCGCAGCCGCGCGCCAGAGCAGGGGAGTTTTTGTTTGTTTGTTTGATCTTGCATTGCTGAAATTTTTGGGGTTTTTTTTCTTTTTGTTGTTTATTGCACCAACCTCTGCTTATCCTTCCACTATGGATTTGGGTTGGGAGCAGACCTACACAGAGAAATAGCTTTTTTTCACTCAAAAGAAAAGAAATAAATTAGATGCATTCAGCTGCTCTAGAACAGATCATGAAAAACCAGCAAGGAGCACATGGAGGGCTAGGAAGGGAGGAAAAGAAAAATCAACACAGCTTGTAAAAACCAGCAGGAAAGTTCTGTAATTGACTTTTTTCAAGCTTAATTGAATTATGTTTCAGAGCTACTGTAATTAAACTAATAGAATATGGTGGATTTTAATTTGCATTCCTTTTCTAGAGAGGTTTATTTAATCTTTTATGTATGAACTCTTCAGAAATGTCCTGATGTTGCTCAAAATTGTCATGTCAGTGGAAGTACCGCACATGGAACACAGGGACAGAAATAATTACAGTTCCCACACTTGTGTCCTCCCACTTTGGTTTTTCTTCAGCAAAAATGAGCATCTCTGGCTGGCTGCAGTGGCAACACATACCTAGAGCTCATTAAAAATTCTTCACATGGTGAAACAGCTAAAAGAGAAAGGAGATGTGGAGGGATCTGCTTGCTGATGGTTATTTTCGTATTTGGCAGCAGTTTTTGTGTTTCCTACACAGCAAATGATGATTTTTCTTGGAGGAAATAGAAGGAAGAAAAATACCTCCCTTTATTCCCATATTCACCATCAAGGACATTTCCCCTTCTTAGCCAAAAAAAATTAAAAAGACAAAAAAAAAGGATGTTTTCTTTCAGCCTCCCAGCATCATTACTGGATACTTTCTCATTTAGCATTTCTCCTGCACTTTTGTAAATATTTTCCTTTTTTATTTTTTTAATTAATACTTATTAGACTTCTCTTGCAGTGTAGAAGACATTGAACTGCAAACTTTTGCCCTCAATATTGTGACTGATTTTTCTCCTGGGCCTTGGTCCTGCAAGAACCATGTGTAAAACCTTTATGAATTTGCTAAGGGGGGTTTGGAGCTGTAGCTGGTTCACCAAGGAGAGGCAAAGCAAACAAAGCCATAGGAAGGGCAAAAGATTGGCGGAGGAAATATCCAGATCTGGAGAACCTGTTTCCAAATAGGAGCTGGGGATACTTTTGCCAGATTTTCCACCACTGTTTTTAAAGGATTGGGCAAATTCTTTTCCTGGCCTACGTGCCACGCTGTGTATTTGTCGGGCATTCCTTTCATACATCAGAAAATCAGCTTGATCATCTGCCCCACAGAACACAAAAGGTTGCTTCCCTTTCTACATTTCACCCCCCATGGATGGAGCTGTCCCAGGAATGCCCTGCCCTGCACCAGGTTGGCACAGCACCCAGAGGGGATGGATAACTCTTTGTCTCCCCTGTAACAGCTCATTTGTAAGGTCTCCATGCTACACTCCAAGCATTCTATGCCTGTGATGGAAGAAGCCACGTTTTATCCAACTAAAATATTTGTTAAGAAGTGTCAGATCTCTGTCTGGAAGTGAGGAGGGGAACCTCAATCTGTTTTGATTCTGAGACTGATATCAGTGACTTAATTTTCCTAAATAGCTGGGGCTGGTGGAGGGAAAGGGGACAAGCAGAGCTCACATCCCACATCAGGACATTTGCAGGGCTTCTTCCCACCTGGAGAAACATCCAGCTTTGCTAAGTTCAAAGAGGAATGATGCAGAATCAGTCCTTTCAGCCTTTCCAATACATATACAGGATTATATTGCAGGGGGAGTTTCTCCCTATGTTTTTTCATAATTTTCTTTTGGTCAGAAATAGCCCAAGAGCTCAGAGACCTTACAACAATATGCAGGAAAGATTCAGTTTTGACAGATAATTAATTATTATACTTTTGCAAGTTGTGTGCCTCGATTCTTGCATTTTTGCATTTCCAAATCAGTTTTGAATTTTCAGGTCAGCTCACTCCCCTCATGGATGTTTAAGGTTGACTGTAAGAAGGTAAACCCCAAACTCTGCATAAGATACTTCAGGGGCTCATCTGTATTTAAGAAAATCTCCTGTTTTCTTTTTCTGTTTATTTTTAAATTTTAGGTATTTCCACCCTGATTCAGAATGGGAGAAATAATCTCCAGGTGGGAATGATTCACATGCCCTGGTCCAGGACCAGCTGCACCTCAGTCATTGCTGCTCCTTGCTGATCAAATACCCCTGTGTGCTGATGGAGATCCAAGTGTCTCCTCTCCCAGTTTGCTTCCTGAGCCTCACCCCAAAGCTGGTTTTTAATGGGGTGAGAGATGCTCCACTGGGGAAATTCCTGATAGCAGCTCCAAGGCTCTGTGAGGAAGGAGATCAGCAGAACATAGGGATAAAACGGGTCAGGCTCCAGGGTCAGTTGAGATGTGTGAAGGCTGCAAATGTTAAATTAAAATGAATTTTTGCACAGAGACACGGGGAACAGTTTCCCTCCTTGGCTCAGTGGGGAAAGGTCTTGTCTCCCTCCAGAGGATCATGGCAAATCTAGTGCTGGATCAAGCTTATCTCCTGTGCTCTGTGTCCTCGCCTTGCAGGAGCAGGCCCTAAATCCAGGTGTTCTGACCCTCTGTGGCAGATGCTGTGGTACCATCATGAGCCATGGTAAGGCTGAGTGTGCCCTGGTGGGAGCTGGTGCCTCCTTTCCAGCCCCAAGGGTGCAGAAGAGATGCCTGTGCTACTTGGGATGCTGCGAGAGCGACTGCAACCCTGGGCTCTCTGCCTGACACACCACTGACATGAGCTGCAGTTTCATGGGCATCTTTAATTAATTAAAAAAGTTCAAGTGCAGATCTGATCTCACACCCAATTACCTCACTTGTTCACTGGCACCAGGGAAGGACTTCAGAAGGGATGGTCATTAAATTTGTGTTTGCCCTGCTCTGGTAAAGCAACTCCACAGCCTAGAACAGTGCAGAGGTCAGCAGGGCACAGAAAAAAATAGAGGTGAATAAAGCCTTTTGAGAAGGAGGAGGAAAATTAAAGCTTTGTTTGGGTGTCCCTGGTTTGGGGTGACAGACAGCAAAAAATGAAAGCTGGGACTTTCTTTTGGGGCAGAGTAAATGTGCTTTGGTGGTTTTAATTTACTCAGACTCCTTTGAAAGCGGCAGCCAAAAATCTGCTTCCTACAAATACATTTGGTTTTGGCAAAGAGGAGAATTCTGCCGGTCACGGTGGCTGATTTGACACAGTCAGGAAAACTAAAGCATGAGAGAAAGTCCCAAACTGAAGTGTTTGGCACAACAGAAGTATTTATGGAAGACACTCCATTTTCCTTGGAAGCTGGTGCAGTTGATGAGCTGCCCCCTCCCGAGGTCTGCTCCTGCTACAACTTTATGAGGGATAAACCATTATTTCCCATCAAACAGCTGTTTTTACATCTCTATTTGTGGGAGTTGGGTGCTTTTTCAAAAAGTAATAATGTAGCTGAAAATACGATTTTCCTCCACTTTTAAATAGGTAATTTGACCCCCAGTATGAGGCAAGGTGGGAGTGACAGGGGCCACACTTGGGTGGCTATGGGGCTACACTTCAGGTTAAATAAATTCTGATTATTTGCAGAGAGACAGAACAGATCTGTCCAGGCTGTCAGTGACATACCCAGCTGACACTCTTGGGATACAAACACACCACCTGCCCCCCAGTCACTCTGGATTTTTTGATCCTAGGCAGTATTAGAGATGAGATCTGAGTATCATCCCTCAATGCTCAAAGGCAAAGCAGTGAGTCCAAAATGTTTATTTGGATTTGGTTAGGCATAAAAAAAAAAAAAAAAAAAAAAGTGATTCAAATTGGCAGAAACATTCCTTCTCCACAAGGAAAACTAACCAAGGGTGAATGATGGGTCATTCCAACGAAATGAGACTGAAACTGTTCAGTGCAGTAATTCTGAAGCTGGTGAATTTTGGTTACTTGCAAACTCTGCATTTTTGGCAAGTTCATCTATCCCCCCTCAGTTCCCAAGAGAATGTAAAGCCCCTGCTTACACCTGCTTTGCCTCCAGCAGTTCAGCATTTTTCACTTGTTACATTTTCACTTGATAACCACTTTCTGGACTGACGGCTTGAGAATAGAATTTGGTGATCAGAGATTTTTTTTCCTGGACACAGCTTGCATTAATCAAGTTTTCTGTCAAAGGACCATAAAGTTCATGGTGTGTGAACACACCAAGAGTCCACATGAAATTTTTATTACAATCTATTATCAAAGTAAGACCAAAATGCTCTCCAAAAAGAAAACCCTGTAACTTGTAAATAAAGTTTACACTTCTCTGAAGATCAAAGAGGAAACAATATAGATAAAAAATAATCTGCAAATTTGGCCTTCATTTTCTCCCAGCCAGCAGCATTTGGCCAATATTTTGTCCTCTTTTAGCAAGTGCTATTAAAAAGAAAAAAGAAAAATGCTTGCCTTATAGGAAGTGCTTAAACAGGAAATTCACCTTCAGATCATTTCCCAGTTGTTAAAAAATTAACTTTAGCAGAGAAGGGAGAAGTGGAGTGGTGAAGTGCATGATCATGTCTCTTCCTCATGAACACCTTTAGGATGCTGACCCAAGAAGAGCAACTAGCTACCAGCTGAGGTCGAGATGATGGCTGATTTGTAACTCTGATCCTAGCTACTAAAATTGAAAAGGAAAGGGGAATAAAAGCAAAAGAGGTCACAGTTCTGTAACACTGACAGTAACACACAGATGATGGGTGCTGTCAACATTATAAACTATATACAAGACGAAGCAGGACTCTTTCTTCCCCCAAAGAACGTAACAACAGCAACAAAACAAAAGGTGAATAAAACACAGTTGGCACCTTATCGAGGGCATGAGGAGAGGGGGCTCCTCCTGAACGTTACAGGCTGAACTCATGGCAGTCCAGAGGGCAGTTCATCTGTCTAAACACAGATCCTCTCCCCCTTCCTCATTAAATATTTAGCGAAGACCAGGCCAGTAGCAATGTCTGACGCAACCGTGGTGCTAACAGGACGTTAATAAACACAAAGTTTTCCCTGCAAGGGAGCACCTCTTTCCAGGAAGAGGTGGGGGTGCGTGGGGATCCCAGGAGTGCCAGGTGTGGTGCCAGCCCCTGGTGCACCTTCTCAGGGCAGTCAGTTGGGGAGGGTGTCCAGCCCCAGGGACGCCGCGTGCTGCTTCGCCCGCAGCCTCAGGTTCTCAATGCTGGTGGTTTTACTGTTCAGGCTTGGCAGGGAGCTGGAGGCCTGCAGGATGGGGGAGGACCAGACCTGCTGAGCGTGGGACAGCGACTGGTAATAGGACTGACAGTGCAGGGAGCTCAGCGGGGCCATGTTGACGTTCATGCCCAAGTAGGGCATGGCCGACGGTGTCCCCATTTCGAAGGAGGAGTAATGGACCAAGTTGTTGGTGGCTGCCATGTGCTGGCGGAACTGCTCCTGCAGGCGGAAGAGGCTCAGGGGCGAGGAGGAGTAGGAGTGAGTCTGAGCCAGGCCACTGCTGGACGAAGGCGTCACAGTCGCGCTGAGAGGGGACTCTGCAGCAGAGGACAGAGGGGATGGGCGTTATTCCTGCAGGCTGGATGAGCAGGTGCTTATTCACACCCCAGAAAGGTTTGGGCAGCAGCACGGCCTTGTCTTTTGCAAATGAGAGAGGGTGTGACAGCTCACGAGAGCTCAATGTGTGCCCTTCCTATACCTGGCACCTCAGAGTGTAGGAATGGGGCTGAGCTCTCTGCTGCTGGGCACTGCTCTCCTCAAGATCTAACCAGAGCAGTTCTTTGCTCTTTCAACACTTCATCCCCAAGATCTAACTGGAGCAGTTCTTTGCTCTTTGAACACTCCATCCCCAAGATCTAACCGGAGCAGTTCTTTGCTCTTTCACCACTCCATCCCCAAGATCTAACTGGAGCAGTTCCCCGCTCTTTCAGTGCGGCATCTAAGTGTTCAGCTGACTAGCCACACTCCATGGAGGCACAATCAAATGAGATCCCCCCAGTACTGTGAGCCTGAGGATTCATCTTCCTATTCACCATCGGAGAATTAACAGGGACTGTCTTAGCAAACCCCTCACTGGACATTGCCCTACACGACACCTACGCCGCGGTAGCCCACTTCCACTGCGTACTGTCAGCAGGGGCAGTATCTGCAGTCCTAGCAGGCTTTACCCACTGATTCCCTCTATTCACTGGGTACACCCTCCACTCAACATGAACTAAAGCGCACTTCAGTGTGATGTTTGTAGGTGTAAATGGACATCCTGCCCTCCCTGGGGCCTGTTCTGTGCTGAGGATAACAGGACAAGAAGCCTGGGCAGCCTATCCCTGAGCACCCACTCCACAGGGAATATGGGACTACACCCAACCACCAGCATCCCCCTTGGAAAAGGGTCCTGCCCACCATCCTGCCAGGTCCTGACACCAGCCCCCACCAGGACGCTGCCCCTCACCTGCTTTTGGGCTCGCTCTCTTGCAGTTCAAAGCCTTGCTGTCCACACCAGGGCTCTTGTCCACTTTGGCCTCATCCAAGGTGCTCTTGAACTCCTCGTCCCTGTCGGTCTGGTCCTCGGGTGCCGACTCGCTGGCAGACTGCTCCGACAGGGTCAGGTTGAGGTCGGTGCCCACCTCGCTGGGGAGGCTCTGGACCTTCTCAGTGTCCGGGGTGGGAGCCTGGCTCTCCAGCACAGGGGGCTCCATCTTTCCCTCGCTGTGGCTCCCCTCGCAGTCCTTCTGCTTCTGCAGCTGCTCTTTCTGCAGGCTGCGCTGCTTCTTACGGAATTTGGCTCTCCGGTTCTTGAACCAGACCTTCCGTGCCACAAACAGCAAGGGAGAAAAACCAGTGAGAATCCTGCTCAGGGCCAAATTCAGCATCACTCAGCCTCAGAGCTTCAGGAGAACCCCAAGTAATGAGGCGCTGCAAGCCCACTGTGCCCAAAGGCCATTCCACTTTGCTGGACCTGAGAGCTTGACTGTTTCCAGTGAATCTACAAATAACATTTCAAACAAACTAAAGAACATCCAGCCTCTATATTGATTCTTTAACAGGTTCCAATGCTGGTGTTTTTTTGGGGTTTTCTAGATTTTTCCCCCTAAATTGGTTAGGCATCTCATCCAAAAAGAATGCCATGCAGCTGTAACATCTGATGACATTACATTGGCTTACAGTCTGTTAATTTTCTAAAACCATTTGGTTATAAGTGTATCAAAACTATGATGGCAACACTCAAAGTAAGTTATTACAGGCATAGGCTGTTGTCTGGGAACTGCCTTTAGGAAAGGAGGAGAGAATTCATTATTTTTTTAACCTAAATCAGTAGACATGTATTAGAAGAAATATATTAGCAAATCTTGTTTGTTGTTTGCTTGATTAGATAAGGGGACAAACCATTTTTTAGATCAAAATGCCTTGATACTTATATAAAATAACTAAGTTTTTTTCCATAACTTTTTCTCTTCTTCGTTAAAAATATTTGCCTTTTAAAAGACAAGAACTGTTTCACCAGCAGGTTATGAACTAGCACATTTCACTAATTGAAACTAAAAAGCAAACAAAAACAAAGAGCAAACCCAAACCTTGGCCTGAGATGTTACAAATATTGACACTGGTGGAAAAGAGCAGCTGGAATTACTTGGGTCGTTACTTTTTTGAGAAAGCCAGAAAAGCCTCGCAAATAAATAAATAAGTAGACTTCTGTTGCTGTTTCTAAAATTTCCCCCAAAGAAATGTGAAAGAACAAATGAAAACCAGTGTACACTTCAGACAACCCTAAATTTAAAAAATGTGCGCGTGGATTAGAAGTTTCTTAAGCAGATGTGTGACTTTGGATAATTTTATCCTCCCTGCCCCTGCCTTTGGCAACTTTACTGCCCCAAAATCTTTGGTTCCCCTGCAAGAATCCTGGAGGGTCAAGGGAGCTGTCAGCCCTCTGGGAGCCCGGCTGTGTTCCTTTAAACACCCCCACTGGCAAACCCCCAGAGTAACAGTACCTGGACTCTGGCTTCAGGCAGGTTTGTGCACATGGCCAGCCGCTCTCTCATCACCACATCTGGGTAGTGAGTCTTCTGGAAGGTCTTCTCCAGGGCCTCCAGCTGCTGGGCGGTGAAGGCTGTGCGGCTCCGCCTCTGTTTGCGGTGCTGGGATCCATAACGTGCCTCCAAAATGATGTCTTGAAATGTACAGCCGTTGGAAGACAAGGAAAGTGGCCAATTTAATTATTGGAATTTGTACGCTGACAGTTGAATAAAGCACTTGCTAACATCAGACAAAACTATGGAATGTTATTTCCATTGCTTTAGAGCCAGTGAAACACATACATACGGATTTTACTGGTTAGCTGAGGTGTCCAAAGAGATAAAACCATAGCAGAGGGGTTAAAACTAGATGACCTTTGAGATCACTTCCAGCCCAAACCATTCTATGATTCTAAAAACCTGTTCTGGAGAGAGAATCTCTTTCTGTGACAGCTGTGAAAGCTGTTGAGACTCCAGTGCTGAATTTGGCTGAAATAACTCAACCTGCTCCCACAGCAGCGGGGCAGGACATGCAGATGCCCAGACCCTACCAGGGCATAAGCACCTTCCATTAAGAAGCACAACTAAAAATGATGTGGGCACATACACTCCTGTATTTCTTTAATGTCTTGTACGTAGCCCACTGCAGTCTTCAAGGCATGATGATATTGGAGAGCTGTTCTGGGCTCCAGTTCAGAGAGCATTTAATCTCATGTGCTTTTGTGCATTTTGCTCCAAAGCACATCCTTTACTGAGCACGGACACTCTCCAGCATCTGGGGTGGAAACAGCAGCCAGGCCACGTCCAGCCCCACTGGTTGCAAGCCCAGAGCTCATGTGCTGAGCTCTTCTCAGCAGAGCACCTACTCACAAGGTCTGACTTTGCAAACCAAGCTTGGAAAATTGAGGGCAGAGAAGAAATTCAGACTGGGGGAAAATCTGAGGCCAACAGTAAAGGGCTTATTATTTTACCAGAGGGGTTATTATTGCACAACAGTTAGTGGGAGTAGAAAGATCTTAAATCAATGAAAATAAGTTACTTGAAAATGAAAAAAACCCCACCCTTTATTATGCAAGTTGGGACATGCTGTGCTACAGCCCTGGAATGAAACAGTCTGGCAAGAAGTTTGCTCTCATAGAGGAAATGCAGAAAGAGCAGTGTCTGGTATCATTTTTAATTCGGTTAAAAATGTGACTTCCAGTAGAAGGGAGGAATGAACACACAAGAAAACAACAGAGCAGGGAGCAAAGCTGGCACTGTCAGCACACGGAGCCCGATGAAGGCTCTGGCTGCTGTTTGTTTGCGCTTTTGTCACGAGCGTCATGACACGCATCCAAACAACAAACAAAAACCTGCTGTCCCCCAGCACCACACAGCCAGGCCTCAGACCCACTGGCTAACGAGCGTAGCAAATCAGCTTTGCCCTGCTCAAACATTCCTCTTCCAGAACTTCCAGCTGTTCCATTCTAGGTCAGCACTTGCAGCGCCCTTCTGGGGGATTGCCAGAGCTGCGTGGTTTTGGCAACCTGGCAGAGATGCGATCAGGCTAAAGGTCTTCAACACTATAGTGCTGGTTGCATACAAGAGTATTTTGTGCTTGAGGAATCAGAGCTCCTTGGGGAGTTCAAATGCTGGTGATAAAGCTGCCCCTGGGGAGGCAGAGGGGCCATCCTTGTGCATCCAGGGACAGCTCACAGAGCAGCCAGGTGAGGAGAAGGGATATTCCAGCACAAGAAATGAAATTGAAGCCGCCCCAAAACGTTTTATAAAGCCAACATTTGTGTTTCAAGTACACAAAAACAGGAGAAAGGGCACTGGTTAAACACCCTACATAAACACCCTACCTGCAGGCTGGAATATTCCCAAATTTCTAGAGTAGAGGTTAGACCTACCAGCTCCCCAGAGGCGGCAGCTCATGCATTAAGTTTGGCCACTCCAGCGAGAGGCAACCAGCAATTATTTTAATGCTTTAACTATGTTTTCAGGCTTTGTGCAAGAAGGAGAATATAAATTGCAGGTGAGGCTTTGCAGTTACCACCAGAAACCTGTGTTTTCTGACTTAAGGTCATTTGCTTTTGTGCTGCTTTATTCTGACTGTCCCTGGAAGGCAAATGAGATCTATAACCTGCACTGAAAGATATTCAGAAGTAACAGAATGTGAGGCAACTGCAAAGGAAACAGCTCATAGGTATATAATGCCTACACTGCCAATGATAAGCAGACGAGGGACTGTGGGATTTAATCTGGAAAGTCTTCCAGGTGGGTTATTAATTTTAAAGATAAGAGGTCAGGAAACCAATTGAATCTTCCGGTCAAGAATATGAGAATAGGGTTTTTTATTCATTTTTATCTTCCTCTGCTTTAGCCTAGTTAGAGCCACAGACATTAAGTCCTCCATGCTCTACTCAAAAAGATAGAGATCACAAACATCTTTCAAGAGATCCTTGCAGTTAGAAAAGGGTCTGCAAGGTACATTGCAGAGCTCAGGGCCATCTGCTCCCATCTAAAACCTGCATAGTGAAAAGGGGCAGGGAACAAGGGGATGGATGACCAGGATAAGGACAGTGCTCTTCCCATTGCTCTGCAGCCCAGCAGCAGAGCAGGGAGAAGAGTCCAGCTCTCTTTGATTCCACTTTGGTTGTTTATTAGTGAGGACAGTGACTCCTGCTCTGCCCTGTGCTATCCCAAAGATCCCACAGGCCACTCAGAACCATGGTCACAAAGAGCAGCTGGATAAGGGAATATTGCTGGCATGAAGATCTGACAGCCAGCTGTGGCTCACTGATCCAAAGTGATCTCTGGACCTTCCTGAAACTTCTGCATCCTTATTTTGTTTTAAGCCATTATTTATGAAATTTAGTCCACCAAAGCTGTCTGGACAGGTAATTTTTCCCCCTATTCTAGACTGGAAGGAAACCCTCTAAAATTTTAATTTTTTAACTTTAATATCAGACAACTAGAAAGCTATCTTAGAACAGATATACATTTTCAGACAGTCAGGGAAGATAATTCCATTCTTTGTGATCATGCTCACTCTGCCCTAATTTACTAACAACAAAGGGAAATTCTTTGCTGTTTTCTGTTCACTTGTTAAAAGACATTTCAGTGTTTTTTTAATCCTCTCTTTTCAATCCCATATAGTGGAGCCACATCCCATCTCTCTCCTGAGCTTCCCAGCTGCCCGAGGCCAGTCTGAATCAAGGTGCCAGCACACTCTGGAGGGCAGGTGTCACCTGAGAGCCTGGCCACAGGGACAGCACTGAGGAGCACACCATGCCCCTTGGCTCTCTCACACTCCAGAAGAGTTCCACTCAACGCAAGCAACAAGGATTCTTTTTTTGTGGTGCTGGGATTTTTGGTTTCTTTGTGTGTGCGGCTTTTCTCGTTGCTGTTTTTTGGGGGGGTTTTCTTTGTTGCGGGTTTTTTTTTTGGGTGGGGTTTTTAGAGCCAGGCAAGGGCAGCTGCCATGGGTTGTTCTTACCAGCCAGTCTCTCAGCCAGGGTGAGGGCGTGCACGGAGGGCCGGTAGTCGGGGGCGTGCTGGGCCTGCTGGGCTGCCTGCTGGTGCAGGTTGTACATGGCGCTCAGCGAGTTCATGGCGTGCAGCGAGTAGCCGTTCACTCCATAGTGCTGCATCCTGACATCAACCTGCAAAACGACACCCAGAGAGACAGGGGCTTAGGGACCTGCTGCTCCAGCTGCCTGGTGGCTCAGCAGGGCTTCGGAAATGCTGAGCTCACTTGCGTGAAGTGCTGCATGCAAGGCTCGTGGCTGACATCTCAGCTGCAGCAGGTTCTGGGACAGGAATGGAAATATCTTCCTGTACACCTGAAGCACCATCAACACAAGCCCAGCTTCCAAACTTAAAGCCCAGAATCTGCTGGGCTGCCTGCTGGTGCAGGTTGTACATGGCGCTCAGCGGGTCCATGGCGTGCAGCGAGCGGCCGCTCGCTCCATAGTGCTGCATCCTGACATCAACCTGCAAAACAGCACCCAGAGAGACAGGGACTTAGGGACCTGCTGCTCCAGCTGCCGGGTGGCTCAGCAGGGCTTTGGAAATGCTGAGCTCAGAATTCAAGTGCTGCATGCAAGGCTGATGTTCAACCTCTCAGCTCCAATGGGTTCTGGGCCAGAAATGGAAATATCTCCTGTACACCTGAAGCACCATCAACACAAGTCCAGCTTCCAAACTTAAAGCCCAGAATCTGACTGTATCTCACTCATGCTGATCAAAATATGGAAAATTAATTTTTTTGCATACCACAATGCAGTTTATCTTATTACAGTGACTTTTAATGCATTGTCCTAGCTCTATCCCAGGGCTAGCTGGGATTTTGCCCCTATCACTGCCTACAGTGGACTATTCATAATCCCAGTGCTGGAATGTCAAATAATGTTTTCATCTGAACTCACTCATTTATAATTTGTTTCCATTCATTATTCATTTTTCTAACAGGTCTTCTTAAGAAAACACAAATGGCATGGTGGGGAGAGGGGGTTGGAAAAAAGCATGTGGTGAAAAAGAAGATAAATCTGCACCATAATAGCACCAAAAATGTTATGGCTAAAGAGGGAATAAGTTTTGCAATAAATACTGACATTTCATAGCTCAATAGCAAGGAAATTATTTCAGAAAACTAATGGCTTTTTTTTTTCTAGTGTGGGCTCTGCGTGAAACTTCAAGCTCTTTTTTCTTATAGACCATCTGTAAAACTGAGCTAATATTGATCTCAAAAGCCAAGCAATGCTTCATTCATCCCTGTTGTAAATGACTGAGGGCCTCCAGGATGTCGTTTCTGCAGTTTGTAAGACATCAGAAAGGAAGTTGTGAAACGTTAGCCACAAAATAAATTTTTTAAACCACCGTTTACATCAGCAAGTCACCATCTGGAAAGTCAGTGCAATGAACAAACGCGCAGGGAAAGAGGGTCAGGCGGACTAACTTAAGGAAAGCGGACATCTTTTCAGGCAGCCTCTTAGAAAACAATTTAAACACTGCAGGGAGGTGATGATTTCAGGAGAAATGCCCATGGTTTTAGGAGGAATGTGAAAATTTTCAAGAACAATTATCTGCTGTATTTTCTGTACTGAAAAAAGACCTTTGTATTTGTCTGTAAATTATTTATACCACAGAGGGACAGACTCATGGTGAAGAGGCAGAGATGGAAAATAGTTGGTGCCACTGCCCCTCCTGCTCTGAACTCCTGTTCTTTCCACCTTGATGTAAGAAGTGCAAACATGAAGTGACCTTGTGTAACAGCCAGAAACCAAGCAGGATTTCCTTAAAAATCAGCTGAATTTAGTACAGCAGGGTCTGGGGCACCTCATGGCTTCACCCTCACAAGCATCTCTGCACTGTGGTGCCCAGGACAGGGGAGGGAAACATGCAGCTCGGTTTGGTCAAACACTCTACCAGCCCAAGGATGACCCTCATGAATGTGAGTTCTGGTTCTGGGATCGTCCTCTGAAAGAGGCTGCAGAAATTATAAACTGGTAATTTTGGAATTTAGCACTCTGCTTCACTACAGTTTCCCCAAGTCCCTTGTGCTCTGCCACTGCATCATTTCAGCACTGAGTGCCAGTGGAGGGCGGCAGGTCCAGGTGTGGGGACTCCACAAAGATCTGACACACACCCTGGTGCCACCTTCATCTGCTTTGTGTCTGCCTGTTCACCCACTCAGGACTGACTCCCCATTCTTCTAAGATAAAATGTGAAAACAGACACTTTCCAAAGCTCACAAGGATGTCATAGCTCTGCTCTAGTGGAGCTTAGGAAAGATTTAAGCAATGACAAAATTGTTTGCTGGTTCTCTGATCAAGGTGATGGACTTCACACCCCAAGAGAGTTTTGGCATTCTTATCTATTTTCCTCACGATGGGTTTCACAGTGAAATTACAGCTGTGATGTTGCTTTCTGGGACTGTAAATTTTGCTGCTGGTGGCATGTGTTAAGGGACATATACCACTGACATGGCCACAGAGAGCATCTCCCATCACCTGGGAGACTGACCTGTGGTGCAGCCTCACCCCGTCCTTGGTGTGGTTCATTTCCCAAGAGCATCGTGCCACCCAGTACAGTTGTTCACTGCCTTGCTGTCACAGACAAGGGCAGGACTGGCTTTTCTGGCCAACACAGGCAGCAAAACAGAGATCTGCAACTTCATTCTGCCTCCTCCCCTCTCACCACCTCACTTGTGAACCAGCTGCTTGCACCAGCTTTGGCCAGCGGGGTAGAGGTCTCAAAGCTTATTAAGTTCCTGCGTGTCTCGTGAAAACCATCTGAGGACACAGAACCTATTAACTGCCCTGGGCTGCTGCCAGACCTCTGTCCCTGATAGAGGCTGGAGAATCCACACCGGGGCTCAGCCTTGTCAGGAGATACGTGGGAGGCCAAGTGTCTTTGACTCCCAGCTCACAGGAATGCCTGTTTTTCTTTTCTAATCCCCCTTGCATGTCATCGGCTGTGCAGCAGGCTGGCACGTTAAAGGGAAAAGGAAGAGGGAGAGGAGGGGAATTTTCCCATACCACACAGTCTGCCAAGGACACTGCCAGTGGTGGTGCGTCTGCAGCCCCGTGTTTCCACTGAAACACTTGCTCCAGGAATATTTTGGTGCTTTTGATTGTTAAAAGATGAATTTATGTGTACAATTTTGGGTGGCCTAGAAGAAAGCGTATTTAAAAAAAAAAAAAAAAGAAGAAAGAGGAGGACCTCATAGGGGTGGACTCAGGATGGGAGTCAATGCCCACCACAGCTTTGGTGATGAAGTGCAGACAACGGGCAGAACTTCCACTCACTTGTGCAGCAAATGTATCATCCCAGATTCTGTATAAAAAATGAGGGAATTTACTGAGCGAGACGGTTCAGCTGGGTAAGCAAAGTTAACTGAGACCACAAATAGCTCCTGTTTAACTGTCAGCTCCGAGCTCACTCCAAACCCAATAAATTAAATATTTAAAAGACATCATGCAGCAATTTTTTTTAATGGAGAAAGCCATTCATCAAGCCACTGCTGTGTTTCACAAGCTGTCGAATAGTGCTTACACTGGTTAAAATAATCTTTATATTTCATTAAGCAACCAAATAAGCTGATCCCTTCCCACTGGCTGTATAGATGGTTTTAATTTTCAAAACCTGCAAATGCATCTTTTATGTCTCTGCCTGGCTGGAGGGCCTCAGGAACAGCCACAGCCAGGAGCAGGATGAGAGCAAAGTTTGAACGCCTGCTGTCTTGATAGGTAATAGGTATGGGCTTCAGCAGCTGTGGGTAAGCTGGGAGGTGACAGAGTCCATCCCGAAAGAAAGGGGATTCCTCATCCTGATTCTGTGCATTAGAGATCAATGAAGAGTTAGGAGCAGTGAAGGAAAGAGATGGAAGCTCAGCACTGGCTGTGAGCTCTCCTCACACACCCTGCACCAGACCCTGGTGGGGCTCCCCCTCCTCCTGTCTGTACAATCCTGGCATTGCTACCCCAGGGTCAAAATTCCTCCTATGGCTTGCACCCTCACTTGTGTTTTCACTATGGAAGGCTCATGGACGCTGTGCCTGCTTTTCTTCCCAAGCCTGCAGGCTTCTCAGACTGCAGGGGCCATGTCCTGCCAGGATCCAGCCTCACAGACAGCACACGGGATTTCCCCTAGCTGTGACTGCTGCTGTCTGTGAGAAATCCAGCTTCCTCCATTCCTGCATTGCTTTGAGGCCAGACAGTGCAGGATTCTGCCCTTCCCAGGCTAATCCAGGGACCCCACCACTCTGCATTCAGCTGCAGAGCAATCTGCACCTTTACCAGCCAGAAAGAGGAGCCCTGCTATCCCAGGGCAGAGCTGCACTGCTCCGGCCAGCGTGGCTCCCATCCACCCCTTCCCAGCACTGGCCTTGAAAACCTCAGGTTCCCCTGCAGCCATACAGCACAAAAGGGCTGCAATTCATGGTGCACCACGTAACAGCGTGGCATACAGGGGAGATCTGACCCTGGGCTTTAATATTCTCAGCTCTGTACAAGGCTTTAAGCTTCCCTATTTAGCTGGCAATTAATTCTGTATAATTCTGCATGTAATTCTGTCCTGAGAGAAGATGTGAAGAGAGACCCATGCATTTCCTCATCAGCTGAAAACCCCGTTCCTAGTGGCTTCTGTATATGTGGAATTCAGACAGATCTGAGAACAATTAAAAAAATTAGGTGTTGAAGTTTACTGAAAAGTACCTGGCAAGAAAACACCCATATTTCCCTTCTATCAGGAAAAAACCCCCAAACCAAAATCACAAACAAGGCATTTGCCCTTCTCAAGCAAACTCTGTCAGGTGAAATGAGGCTGGATGTAGGACATGCAGCTTTGCAGAGGCTTTGGACCATTGTCTCTTGTCCCTCCAAATAGCGAGTTATCCCAAATCCAAAGAAATGGTGAGACTAAATTCATTGATCTACATCAGACACTCAGGTGCCATCATAAAGAATGCGGTAATAAAACCTATGAGTTAGAAATACTGAATAATTCCTAGAGGCTTCAAGAAGAGGATGTCAGTCTGCTTTTGACTGGTGGGCACCATGGGGTGTTTATTTATCACTTCATCAGAGCTGTCCCCAAAATGGGAGGGCTGGTGATGGCAGAGAAGGTGTATGAGGCTTTCTTTACGTGGGAAATAAGCTGTGAAAAAAAAAAAAAAAAAAAAAAAAGTAGAATCTGGACTTTGGAAAGTCACTTTCAGAAGAAATTTCAACAATATAATTTATTGTTTATGGAGAGATTCTCCACCAATGCATTTAAAGTTTGGAAGAGCGTGGCACAGCCTCGGGTCTGTGCCCTGATGCAAGGCACAGCCTGAGCACAAGGAAAAGATCAGTTAAAAAAAAACCAAGCATGAAACAGAAGTCTGGTGCACTTGATTGGTATTCAGGGTTCTGCAGGTGACAGAAAAAAATAGGAATAGCCCTGTCAGGTAAAAGGAAAGTTGTGGTCCTCGGCTTAAACACCTGCAAAGGTGCTACAAATCACTGCTGGTGTTTATGCAAAGCACAGGAACCCGGTGCTCATTCCTAACACGGAGAAACAGCAAATGGTTTGTGCTGCAACTTCCTTTCCCCCTTATTACCACTGGCGAAAAGCACCATTGAAGATAGAATCACAGCAGAATATCCCCCCTCACCTCCCCCAGCGCTGTTCTGCGTTATGATTTTATGCTTTAATTCCTTATTCAGAAACACTTGGAATCAGAAAGATAAATCACAAATCTTTGACTCTGTGTTACTCACACTCTAGGAAAACAGGCTCACTCTATAGATAGACATTGGGTTTATATGTATTTGGTACTAAATGAATTACACACCTGGGGGGTTATGAATAAATGATCTTAGCAAAAGGTTTTCTTCAATCTTTTTTTTTATATCCCTAAATCTTTTAGATATATAAAGGCCCAAAGTAACATAAGATAATAACCAACATAATGCATTTAAAGTTTGGAAGAGCGTGGCACAGCCTCGGGTCTGTGCCCTGATGCAAGGCACAGCCTGAGCACAAGGAAAAGATCAGTTAAAAAAAAACCAAGCATGAAACAGAAGTCTGGTGCACTTGATTGGTATTCAGGGTTCTGCAGGTGACAGAAAAAAATAGGAATAGCCCTGTCAGGTAAAAGGAAAGTTGTGGTCCTCGGCTTAAACACCTGCAAAGGTGCTACAAATCACTGCTGGTGTTTATGCAAAGCACAGGAACCCGGTGCTCACTCCTAACACGGAGAAACAGCAAATGGTTTGTGCTGCAGCTTCCTTTCCCCCTTATTACCACTGGCGAAAAGCACCATTGAAGATAGAATCACAGCAGAATATCCCCACCACCTCCCCAGCGCTGTTCTGCGTTATGATTTTATGCTTTAATTCCTTATTCAGAAACACTTGGAATCAGAAAGATAAATCACAAATCTTTGACTCTGTGTTACTCACACTCTAGGAAAACAGGCTCACTCTATAGATAGACATTGGGTTTATATGTATTTGGTACTAAATGAATTACACACCTGGGGGGTTATGAATAAATGATCTTAGCAAAAGGTTTTCTTCAATCTTTTTTTTTATATCCCTAAATCTTTTAGATATATAAAGGCCCAAAGTAACGTAAGATAATAACCAACATGTTATAAGTCAGTTTTGTTCCTCACGTGAGATTACCGAATATCTAAGGAAACAATTTCACCTTTGTAGTGGATGACATATCGATAATTTGAAATACTGTAACACATCACAGTTCCTCATTCAAATGTCAAAGTCTGAGAGCAGCCTGCACTATAAAAACAGGCTTCCAAAAGACTTTCCTCGTAACTGAAACAAGGAACTGAGAACAGCTCCCAAAAAAACCCCACAGGACTCTGCATTTCTAATCTTCCTGACATATTTTTACCCCTGTGAATATTCCTAGATTTAAATAAAGGTAATTTCTAAGCACAGAGAGAGATGGTAATTAAGCAGGATCTAGTTAAACCTACGTGACAATGCACCGAAAGCCAAACCAAACCAATTACACCAATTCCTGCAGCTCACACTCAGCTATTCCTAGAGACCTTGGTATAAATAAAAGAGATTTTTTCTTAAAACCAGGAGGATTGCTAGCAGCTGAAATCTGGAAATACTTCCAGTTAGGGACAGCGTCACCAGTTTTGGGTAGACCTTGCCAAGTAAGTGACTCTGAGGCTGTGCTGATGATGAGCACAGCAACTGTGTTTGTAACACTCATCTATTTGCAGTGGAAACATAACAGGATGCAAGAGGGCTTGTAATTTTTGTAAAACACATCTCAGAGCATCCTGCTGAGACCAAAAAGTTTTGTTGCAGGACCCTAGAAATGCTCAACACGAGGTTGTGAGCAGCTGAGGTAACAGGCCTTGGCTGACAGGGCTAACTAGCATCATTTTCTGTGATTTTTATTTAAGGCTTTTGTAAAATCATCGTTTTTCACCCAAAAGATAACAGAATTGAGTGAGTGATTAGACACTTCCTGGCAAAAGACTTTCTAATGCCTCTGTTTGCAGAGGCATTCCTCAGAGGGCAGGCTTTCCAGGTACAAAATAAAGAAAATAAAATAAAGACATTCCTGAAGGCTCTGTTTTTGAGTGGGGGGTAAGTTTCAGGGCTTGGAGCCCAGCTTGCAGTGTAGAGCCGTGAGTGGCACCACTAAACATCACTGTGGTGCCAAATCCCCTGCTTGTCGTAATTTGCACGAGACAAGCGGTGCTGACAGATCAAACCAGGACAAACCTCCCTTCTCCCCTCCAGAGCAGCACTCAAACCTCAGTGGAAGCTCTTGGAAATTACATTGAAGTGGGGCGTTTTCCTGGAAAAAGAAAAGCTCTTGATATCAAGATTACTTTGACTCTCGCTTCTCATCTCATTCTGCTTCCAGATCAGTCAGCAACAACAACAACAGCAACAACAAATAAAGCATTTAAGATGTGCTGTCGTTAACAGCAGAATGGAAACTGAGCCCTGCAGCCCGGCTGAGCCCAGGCTGCTGCTGCAGCTGCACATCCGTGGGTATGAAACGCGCTGGCATCCCGCTGCAGCCAGGCTCGCGCGCTCCTGTGCTGCCCGCTGCTCTCCCCTCTGCAGACCTTAGAGCATCTCTGCCTCTGGGCTGCCCTGAACCCACAGCTTGGAGTAACCCTAAAGCGCCCTGCAATCAAACTGCTGAATTCACACACTGCTTAAAGGTTTATCTTTGGTGTTTTTATGAAAGGAAAAGCAACAAACCACCTGCTCAGTCCTTCGCCTCGCTTCTGTGAAAAAGGCTTCCTTGAGAAGCATCATTTTAATTTCCCTAACACTGGCAAAGGGAATTTTCCAAACCAAACTCTGCCCTTTCCCAGGGCTGCTGGAAGCATGAGGGTGGCTCCCTGCTTGCTCTCTGCCCCCAGAACAGCTTTTGCCTGCAGCATATTTGATTGCAGATTGTTCCCATGTGCAAACTGACTGTCTTGGAAGGCAGCCTCTTGGGACTTCTGGTTCAGGAATCTCCCATCCCTGGAAGATGGAGCAATATCCTGGAGGATTTTACCCATGACAGTCTCATTAAGAAGACAAGGATCTACAGTTCTGTGTCAAAATACATTTTTAAGCCTGTGACCCTTCCTGTGCCTATCCTGAGCACCACAACCACGACGCTGATCTGACAATCTAACCCCGAGCCCTAACAAGGGAGATGAAACCCTGCAAGAAATGCGCAGATAAACTTTGTAAAGATTTTCCGAGGCAGTTTAAGACATTCCCAGCTCCTCTCCTGCTGCTCCCGGGTGCTGCCAGCCTGGCAGCCAGGCTGGCAGGAGGGAAGGCAGGCTTGCCCTGGGTAATGCCTCAGCCCAGATGCTGGGCTCCACGGGCAGGCACAGGGATGAGGCACAGAGAGAGGGTGATTTCTCCCCCCACCACCACTACTCATCAAGCAGAAAGTAAAAAGTTGAAGCTGTAAGTTCTGGGTGTTAGGCCGAGGGCGTTTGGTACCCCCATGAGAAGGGGAGCAGTGTGTCTGAAATGCAGAGGTTCCTATTAACCCTGCTGGCACAAAAGGACTTTCCTGGGTGCTCTTTTAGCTGATCAGAGGGAGGGGTGTAAGGTTATGATGCCAAGTGCAATTCTGCCTGAAGGTGATTTTAAGAGATAGAAAGAGCAAGCAAAACTTAAAAGCAACAGAAGCTGAGAGCCAAACTCCAGATGTTTCTGCAAGTTCAGCTGGACCCTGCCTCTGCAGATGATTCTTGCAGCACTCCAAACAACAGTCACAAAGCACAGGATGGCAACTGCTCCTGCTCAGACTTAAACCAGCTGTAAGGCAAAATGACAGACAATCCTACTTTGGTTTAAGAGGAAAAAAAAAATCCTGAAAGGCAGCTCCACAAGCCATGCAATTGTGGGGAGCTTCTAATACCTTAAAAGAATAAATCAGAAATTTAAAGTTTTCCTTCTCTGCAAGTGGTAACACCAATGTTCCTCCTACCACTAGAAAAGGTGCTTGAGCTCAGTGGCTTTTACAAGGAGGGGCTGGCGTTGGGGGAAGACTTGTGCCACCTTAAGACGGGGCCGCAAACCGGAGTTGGCGGCAGCAGTGCCAGGGGCCTGGGGAGCATGGAAGGCTTCCCTTCCCGTAAGCCTTTGGATCCCTGCACCGAACTGAGCGCGGCGGCCAAGGCAAGCAGTGCGCTTTGGCCACCAGCAGGTGATAGAGCCGCGGGCTGCGGAGCAGGCAGAGCTGCCCAACGTCGGCTGGGTTTCGTGGGGAGACCGCAGCCCCCCAGCAGAGGCGCGCTCACCCCATCAGGCGAACCAACGCACGCCGGGAGCTCCCAGGGCTGCTCCCTGCTCGCTCCGCGCGGCTGGAAGCACCAGATTTCCACAGCTCCCTTGGGAAGAACGTTTCCTCCCTGGCGAGATGCATCATCCCCCAGCGGCACCGCGACTCTTTTCTTTGGAAGATCCTAGTGGAGCTCCCAAGCATCACACCCACGCTTGCGGTTTTTCAGCAGCATTTCGCACATCAGTGTTTGCTCTGGCCACACAGAGGCTGCTGCTGGCCCTCAGAGAGCTGTGCCAGCCAGCCACAGCTCCTGGTGTAAATATCCATCGCCCTCCCTTCGGAGAACTGCTGGTCCATCCCGCTCCCAGCCCTCCCTCAGAGACTCTCTCCTTCCCGTGAGCTGTAACTCCACCAGAACTGCTTTAGGAAACAGAAGTCTGATCCAAACCCTAATGAAGTTAAAAGGAAAAATAAAATCAATTTCAGTAACTCTCAGAGTGAAATAAACTGACGGGAAAAGACCCAGGGTTTGGCTAATGCACCATGAATTAATTCTTGACTATTTGGCTACATTTCCAGATTCTCCACCAGCACATTTTGATGGAAATTCCCCAAAAGTAGATTAGTTTATTAGTAGCTGTATAGGATTGGAAAATTTGGGATTTATTGAACCTCTGTTCTTCAGCCTTTTTCCTATTTCTACACTTTTCCAAATGAAGCAAAGTAGCTATCAACATTCTGTTCAGACACAAGCTCTGGAAATCAGCACTCAGCCTTTTGAGAGGGTTTAAGCCCAGCTGACATTTGTCAGTGCCTCAGTAGAAGCATTTTCAACTTGACAAGCTGAATTTTGAGATGCCCCTGGAAAACCACTGGAATCTTAGAAAATGTGGACTGCTTCTGGCTGAACAGCTTACCTATAGTGTCACAAGTAACACCAGTAGGGAGCTGTATCAGAAGAGCTGGCCCAGGACCTTCTCTGCAGCAGCTTTGTTTTGTCAGGGCTGGTTGTGAAAATGACAGAGGAAAAAGAAACTCTTTGCTCCGGCTTCTTTTCATCCGATTTCCCTCTTTCTCAGCAAAATATTCTTTTAAAGGATAAAGACACGGGGAACCAAAGCCACTGCAGTCATTCCCTCTACAACTATGTTGTGTAAAACTTGCCTGGCAAGCCTGCCCTTCTCTCTGATTTGTGGGAAGCTCCTCTGACTCTGTTTCTTTGGTGCAGGCAGCGACACTGGCACTAAGGAGCAGCAACATCTGCACCAGCTCTATGAAACAGAGCTGTGCCTTCTGATTCGGCAACGATATCACTTCTCATGTGTGTGAGCACGAGGAGAACCTCCCATTTAGACACCAAGATCTCTTTAAATTAGCAGGAAAATCTGGAAATCTGATCTAAACCATCTTTCTGTGTACTGGAGGTACAATTTTGGGTGTATTTTTGCATTGACTCTGTTGGCACAATTTAATAGAACCTCTCATCAGTCACGGGGTAACTCAGGGCTGAAGTCACTCTTACCCTTTCAGGAATTTTATGCCCATTGCAGTTCTTAGTTAGAATGGAAAAACTGAACCTAGAAACACAACCCAAAAGCCAAAGGGTTGTAGTAGATCCAAGTCCCTCTGGCTGGGGCAGACAAGGAAGTGGGATTGACTTGCACCAAGTTACTCGTGGGTGAAGAGTGAACATGGAAGGGATAAGCTAAACAGTCAGCAAGCCAGTTCTGAGATGTGCTCAGGAGACACACAGAGCAGTGAGAAACCACAGATTTACCCTCAGCCTGCCACTGCACGGGGGTGTGGGCCAGGGAGGGTGGAAAACCTCCCATCCTCAGGGTGAGTCCCATCCTGCTCCCTCTGGCACAGGCAGGACAGAGGAAAAGCCTGATCTGCACTAGGGCACCCCGTGGGGCTCAGCCTTTGCCCTTCATCGAGAACACGATGGTGGATGAGGTTCCCAGCAGGGTCAGTTGTCCACGGCTTGGAAACTCAGGGAGGAGAGGGGAAAAAGCAGCAGAAATTGCTTGGAAAGAAGGGCAAGATGGGTGGTGAGGGTACCCCCGGAGCCCTCCTGGCTGAGCCCCGGGCAGGCTGGGAAGTGGCCAGCGGCTCCCCCAGCCTGAGGAGGGTCTCACCCCACCCAGCTACGAGCCCATTTCGCTTCTCTTTCGCTTTGTGTTCGTGCAGAGGTGAGGGAGGGAGAGGGTAAATAAACCCCAAACCCTCCAGCCCTGCCTTAGGGGAAGCGGGAGGCTACTTCAGACAAAACTGTTATCCATTAACATCCAATTATCACTTGGTCCAAGCCATTAATTATAAATCAGCCTCCTAATTGGGATAATTAGCTCTCTGCTACTTAATGTAGTATGACTGATGCGTTTGGAAAGAAGGTAATCAGTCCATTTGTTTAGCGTTAGGCGAACAAATCCAACTCTCATGGTTTAATTTCAGCCGCAGCCTTCCCCCCTCGGCCCACCATCAGCATTCAGAGCCCATCGCAGCTCCGTTAATTGTTTGGGAATCGCGGCAGGGATGGGCACACGCATCTCCGCGGGGCTTTCGGGACAGCAGCCCCAGCCTGGGGATGTGGCCGGATTTGCCCCTCTCTCGAGGGGAATTGCTGGGATTTTGGGGAGGGGGTTAATGAGAGGGGACGGGTTTGAACCTGAGCGCTACCCCACAGTCGGGATCGTTGCGGAGCAGCGAGGGGTTCCTCTCATCCCCCCGTCATCCCGGCCGGGCCTCGCCTCCAGAAACCATTTCAGGGAGAGCGCAAAAACTTTCCTCTTTATTTTCCCCCCCCACCTCTCCTTTTCCCCACTTCCCCTGGATGTCTCATTAATGCCGGCTGCTCGGCGCGCCGCCGATAGCTGCGGGACATGATTAGATATTTATTACTGTCATTTACATGGAAAACTTGAGCTAACCAAGTGGAACTGGAGGGGGCCGCCGGAGGGGACGGGATGAGGCGGAGCGGGGACATTGCTTTTCCCCGGCGGAGGCGGAATGCGGGACACGGGCGGAGCGCGGCCGCGCTGGAGCGGAGGCTGCGGGGACAACCCCGCAAAGCCCCGGCCAGGGCCGGGGGTGTTGGGCCGAGCCCTCCCCGGCTCTGCGGCTGCGGTACCACCTCGCTCCGGCCGCCTTTCGTTTCCAAAGGCAGCGGGCAGCGCTCCGTGCGGGAATCCCACCGGGAAACGGGGGATTCGGCCCCCTCCCTCCTTTCTGCTGACGGCCTCGCCGAGGCGACCCTCGGGGACGCCAAGGACCTGTCCCGAGATGCGCGGACCCCTTTTTCCCCCGAGGCGCCGGAGGTCGCCGCCTGGAAATAAATGGAAAGCGCAGCCGGGAAAAGCCGCGGACCGCGGGGACCGGACGGCTCCGAATGGGGCTCTTCTTGTCCCTTCTCCCCCCAGATAAAGGGACAGGCACGGCGAGTGTCGCAGTCGAACCCCACTTCCATCGGAGGAGAAACTTCCCCGAGGGCCTTGCTTTGGGCTGGGACCGCCCGTGCGTCCGGCGAGGCTTTCGGGAGGTCACCGGCACCCTCTCCCTGTCCCTGCAAGGGGAACGGGTCCCGGGTGCCCCGGGCAGCCAGCACCGAGTGGGGACACGGACTTTTTTCCGCTCAAGTGCTGGCCGCGGCGGAGCACAGCCCACCCCCCTTCCCTGTCTGTTATCCCATGGCCCGAGGGGAGGCTCTGGCGGAGATGTATGAGATCTCTTGCGGTAAAAATATGCATGCGGATCCCCATTTGGTTAGCCCTATAATGGAGGTGTAAATAGGTTTCGACTGCGAAGCCCTTAATCTATCAAGAAGGGCTGACAGCGCAGGTCCGGGATTTATACACCCCTTAAAGAGGGAGAGCGCGCAGGGGGCCGCAAAGACCGGCCTGCCCGCTCCTTGCGGGGCTCCCGTCCGTGCTGCCGTCTAACCCCGCAGCGGGGTGATGTGGGGGTGCGATTTGTCCTACAGAGGTTTCCTAGCGCTGCCGGCATCTTGCCCTCCCTTGCCGTCCCTTCCTCACTCAACTTCCAGCCGCGCCAGAAAGAAAAACCAATCCCGGAGCCACCTCGAGCGGGGCCATCGCCATCGTTCCCGGCTCCCGGCCCCGCTCCGGGCTGTTTCTGCCCTCGGCAGCTCTCCCCAGGCTGCGCAGCTCACTAAAACATCACGATGTAAACAGGGGGAAAGTTTCTCCTCCCGCGGAGCCCGGCTCACGGAGGGATGCGCGTCCCCAGCCATTCCCCGAGCCGGGTTACAGCCCTCGCACCCCCGCCAGCTGCCCAAACCCGCACCGGAGCGGGCTGGCACTGGGAGTCAATAGGAACGAGGCCCCGAGCTGGTAGTGGGAGTTTGCATTATTTTTCTTTCGAGGTAGTTTGAGTTTGTTTTTCTTTTTTTTTTTTTTTTTGAGCGCGGTATACTTCAAATAAACAAGGAAAAAAAAGCAAAAAAAGAAAAAAGAAACAAAGAGGGACAGGAGGACAGAGAATTTGCGCTGCAGCCCGGTCCGGGTTTCTCCTCGCCGCTGCGCGCATCCCTGCCAGCGGTGCCTCCGCCGGCCGCGCATTCCCCCGCGGACAGACAGATTCCCCTCCTCGCGAGCAATCCCCAAAGTCCTCTTCTCTCCCGGCCGGCATCCCCAGCCCTGCCGGCCCCGCGCTGCCCGGGGTGCTTACCTGGGGCGGCGGGGCAGCCTCCCGGCCCGCCGCGGGAGCGGGGACACGCGTGGGAGCGCGGCGCTGCGCCCCGGCCCGCCCTACTCCATCCGCCCGCGCTGCCTGCGCGCTGCCTGCGCGCCCGGCGGAGCTGCCATCTACCGGGAGGCAGCATTGGAGAAGGATTTTTAAAAGGAGCTTCATAGCGGCCCGGGAGCTACCCAGCAGGATTTTCAATGGTCCTCCACCCTGTCAATCAAAGCGGGGCTGCTGGTACACCCCCCACCCCCCCCCCACACACATTTACTCCAAGCCGAGGTGTAAACGCCTAATTAAATCCCTGGAAGCGGACGGGATGCCGGTGGAGGGAGGAGGGCTAGAGCCAGGGCCGGGGGGGCCATGGGGTGCGCCAGGCGCGGGCAAGGGAAGCCGAGCCGTGCGCCCCCCGCTCAGCACCGCGCTGCATCAGACCCTGACGTTCCCCTCTCCCCCGACGGCCCCTGGGTGGTGATGCTGGTGGGGGATAATCTCCCAGCTTTAATTTCACAGCGACCGCGGCCCCCCAGCCTCCTCCCGGCCGCCCCGCTGTCCCAGCTCTGCCTGCTGCACCCCTCCAGAACTCTTTAAAAATGTTGGGGGGACGGACACGGTCACAGCAGGGAGAAATGAAATAGGAGCGGTGGAAGGAGCTCAGAGGAGCGTTGGGCGAGGGATTCGCCGCCCGCCCCGTCGGGAAAGCTCAGCCGGGAGCGCACGGGCGGCCCTGCCGGGCCAGGGGAGCGGGACAAGGCACAGGGAGGGACAGCGGGCAAGGGGGGACCCGCGGAGCTCCGGCGGGCAAGGAACGAGCGCCTAACCCATCTCCCCGCTCATGGTTTTTATTTTATACTTTTCCCCCGAAATACTTTTTTTTCTTGCCTTCGGTACGTAAAAAGTGGAAAACCGGCTTTTCCTTTCCTTGCATTTCCTTTTCTTTCCCCTTTTTTTACTCTCTCTGCGGGATTTTCGCAGGTACCTTCCCGTCCAGCGGCCGGGCTGGTTATCTGGCAGAGCTCACTAACTGGAGCGGTGGTTGTGTTTGCTTTTCAGCTTTGCCATGCCTTCGCAGCAGAAAGAGCAGTTTAAAGCCTTTAGAGAGATTGCTAATAGATGCCAGTTCCTTGCCTTTAGATTCTCTCCCAGCCCAGGAGGATTTAGGATGGGATTGGGAGACGAGACGCCATTTCAGGCTCCAAAACACCCTGTTTTAAAATGACTGCGGGTAAGAGGATTAAAACAATAATACCCTTCTCTTCTTGAAGGTTTTTTTTCCCTCTCTCCCTCCTATAGAAAAGATTTCTTCTCCCAGAGCAAAACCGTTTAGACAGGAATTAAGGGAACAAGAAAGAATAAGAGGGGGGGAAGAGGACCTTTTAATTTGAGCTTGATATTTTGTACAAATTCTGACCAAAAAAAAAAAAAAAAAGAAGGGATCGGTCTGGCTCGGGACACCAGAAGGTTCCAAGTGCCACTTTCTTGTATTTATGTTTATTGCATATATTTATTATTTTCTTTTTTAAACAGAGGTTATGGGGTACCAAGTGATCGTCTCGGCAAAGAGAGGGAGGGGGCGAACCTATTGAAATCTATTCCAACCTATTCGTGCCCTGGCTCCGCCGTCCCGCTCGCCCCCAGGAGCGAGGAGAGCCCCTCGCCCCGTGTTTCCCCCGCACCCTCGAAACCATCCACCCGCTCTTGGCCACGAAACCGATTGGGCGAAACTCGGCGCAGTGATCGCCGCGATCTCTTTTCTCTTTTCGGGCGCGTTTTTCGGGGACCCGACGCCGGGCTGGCCTGGGCATCACCCCGCACAAACACCGCGGAGTGTCCCTTCGTGCTTTTTTCGAGGTGTCCCTGCAGAGCCACCACCAGAAGTGCCACCGCCCCCCCGAGTGTGGCACCGGCTCCTTCCCCCCTGCGCTAATCACAACGATTTGGAGCGGGGCAGCGCGGGGAGCCGGCTGGCGACGCTTCCCAAAATTCAGCGGCCGCCCTGGGAGCCCCTCCTCGCCCCTCACACGGCCCGGCCGGGAGCACGAACATCAGCCCGGGGGACAAAACCCTGCCCCAAAGCCGGCGGACTCGGCGCTCGGAGCAGCGGGGAAGGGGCTCCCGTGGGCCGGGGGCTGCGCCCGTCCGGGCTGGGGCAGCGCCTCCGCTCAGTCGTTCCTGAATTGTCGCTCGCAGCCGGAATTCCCAACCCTGCGACCGCGATGCCACCATTGTCTCGACTCCCTGCTCGCTGAGAGCACGGGAGATTTTGTAATGACTCCGACGAAAAAGGCTGTTTTAATTCCTCCCTTCCCCTCGGAGAAATAATAAAGAGTTTCCCTCTGTTTTCAGAATATCTTCCCGAGCTCTGCAGCGACGGGATTCCTGCCGTTTAACCAGCTCCCATAAATAAACAATTGCGTTTAATTCGGCGCTTATTCGCAGAAACGAGTAAAGAGCGCATTTAGCGCGGCTCGGAAAAGTGACCCCAGTTTGTGTGCGGGACCGATTTATCCCACCCGCCCCCGCCCCGAGGTATCGATGGGGCAGCTCATCGGGGAATCGGCACCGCTCGTGTCCGGATTACAGGGGTTTCGTCCCCAAAACGCGGGGAAGCGAGGGAGGGATGCGGAATGCGCAGGAGGAGGGAAGGCAGCCCCGGGGGGATCCCCCCAGGAGCCCCCCGCTCCCGCCACGAGCATCCCCATCCACCCCGGGGCTCCTCGAACTCGCGTCTGGCACCGGCTCCCACACAAAACCCCGGCTCGGCTGGGCGAGAAATGGCTCTTTTCACCCCTGCCAAAATAATAATAATAATAATAATAATAATAATAATAATAATAATAATAATAATAATAATAATAATAATAATAATAATAATAATAATAATAATAATAATAATAATAAACAACAACGGAGGAGACGAGAGAAGATACCGGGCAAATTTTTCTCTGTGAGTTTTGCCTCACAGAACAAAATGAAATATGGAAATAAATAAATCTGCCACCCAGGCTTGATCCTGCACTTCGAGACGGGGTGGGAGGAATTTATTAGTTCGCCATGTAGCAAGGAAATTTTAAGTTTCCATGATATTAACGGTAATAGTTTTGGCAAATTGTCTGGGACTTTACATGTACCAAAAAAATCCCGTTCAAAGACAATTTTTTATGTCTTTCCTAAGTAAACCGTGAATTTCAGGCTTCCATTAGGCTCTAAGCCCCCTCACCTGCATGACGGGAAGGACAGCTGCTACTTTTAATTTGAAAAACTGCTTATTTTGTGGGGGAAAAAAACCCCAAACAAAAACCACAAACAAACAACAAAATAAACAGTGGAACGATCAGGGTACAATGTTGGAAGAAAATTGTGGTTTTCTCATTTTATTTAGAAATACATATAATTTCCCTATCTCGGGTATTGAACACACACCACTCCATCCCCATCCCCATCCCTGCAGAATAATGTGTTTGCAGTTGCACAGAAATCGTGGTCCTTTCCTTCAGAACAACTAAAATCAAAGCCAAGCTGGTTATGTTTTAAACAGCTAATGCATTAACTCCCTCCCTCTCTCTCTTTGTGTTTTTTTTGTTTGTTTGTTTGGTAGGTCGGTCGTTTGGCTTTTTTTTTTTTCTTTTTTTTCCGTGAATTTTATAATACCTCTTGCCAGGACAGTAAACTGTGTTAAATAAGTGAAAATTTAATTTTAGGCTGAATAATGAGAAATAAAGCTCCATCTTTGGGAGATGGACAAGGAAGAAAACTCGGAACACTGACAAACGTCCTTACCCTTGGATCTATGGCAAATACAGTGCAAGACATTTCTACTTGCCTCAAATTATAATGGCAACAAGGTCTTAAAATACCTGCTTAACTAAATCAAGGCCACTTTGCTGCTTGGTTTTGTTTTGGATTGTTTTGGGGCTCCCCCTCCCCAATCTCTCTCTTTCTCTTTTTTTTTCCTTTTTTTTTGGTTTTTTCTTTTTTTTTCTTTTTTTTTTTTTTTGGTATGGGGCATCTTTTGGGGGTTTGAAATGTTCCAGACATTGTCCAGTACTTTGTCCCCGACGCCAACCGCATTCGTGTGAGACCGAAAGGGGATTAACTTGTGAACTTTTAAAAATCAGAACTTAAATGAGAGGCAAATCTAGGCCACAGCTCATTGTGGGAACCGTTTCTTAAGCAATTAAAGCGAGAAGAAATTCCTCGCAGCCTTTTTCCTTAAAGCAGCTTTCTGAAGGATTTAAGGAGGACTAGTGTCCGGTCCATCAAGAAAGATTTAAACTGCACAGTGATATAGAAAATCTCCACTTGCTCTTATTTAAAGGGGCACTATCACCATTTCCATAAGACCCTTGACATTGTTTCTTTAATCTTGTTTATAAACTTAAACAGATTTAAAAAGTTTTTTTTCTCTTCTCTGCCTCCTTTTTTTTTTTTTCATGAATTCATTGAAAATATATTTGATGCAGTATTTGAAAAGAGACCAAAATAGGCTCTCAGTTGGCTCACAGTTAAGGATTTTCTGTTACTAAAAAGTCTCAAGCCACAGCTTGCTACATTTCTCCTTTTGCTCTTGGAGGTTTGGAGGAAAGTGAGATTAGTGGGAAGAGGAATTTATATTTTTTTTCCTCTGGGGTCAAGCATGCAATAAAAGTTTCTTTCTCCCCAAATTAAGAGAACACAAAGCACCTTTCCCCCCCGAAATCGACTCAAACCTTGATGCAATATTTGTGGTTTTTTAGCACATTTTCCTTTGGCTGAGGGTAGAATTATATTCTAAGCAGCCTCCTGTAATGTCAGGTTTCTTTCTTTTATTCCCTCCCTTCTCTTTCTTTGCCCCACTAGTGCTCCCTCCTTAAGTCCTGGCTGTTGGGGCTGGTTCCTACCCGTATTTAGAGGTCAGCCAGTATTTCTTACAGTTTTTCCAATTTGAGCCACTTGACAAGGTTTTCTGCACTGCATTCAAAAAACTACCTGCTAACCTTATTCCAGAAAAACCAGTTGTTCCCCCTTAAGTCTTAAAAAGAAGAAGAGGAAAAAAAAAAAGAGAGAGAGAGAGTGAACACCTTGGAGTCACCAAAGCTTTTGGTGCTTATAGCTAATTAATAGCCCTAATGATATTTTTCCAAGTCCATGAATACATTATGTTTGCAATCCAAAAAGCGTTAGCCCCATTCAAGGGTACTTCAACATCTGCTCATTTAAGGGCAATTAATCATTTTGATATATGGTTTAAAATTGACTGCTTCCAAGGGACTTTTTTTTTTTGACAAGAATAACAAAGCAATTTGCCAGGAGCCATCTTCTGGACATGTTATTAGCAGAGCCTTCATCTTAAAGAGGGTTTAAAAAAAATCCTCAGATTTAGGTACCTGCTTTAAAGGGAACCCAACACCTTCTCTCTCCTGCTTGCTTTCCTGCACTTCCTCCAATTCTTCATCCAGCTTTTCATTCCTCTGTCAAGAGTTAGAGAACACTTCCATCTAGACCTAAAGTTTAAACCTTGACTGCAGAGGCACGTGAGTTTATAATTTTGCCCCTCAAGGAGAAAGTGAGCTGAATATCACAAAATACAGAGCAAGCTCATCTCCTCCTCCCATTTCCGCTTTCTCTTAATAGTGATAATCATTAGTTTTATGTTTTTGAGTAAAAATGCTTCATATTCCCTCATTGGTCTCAACCTTCTCTCAAATGCAGCCAAGGAATTTTTTTTTTTTTTTTTGCTATTAACTGCAGTTCGTAACTGTAATAAGCCATTCCTTAGTTTAGCCTATTTTTCAAAAAATACCTGTAAGGAATCAAATCTACCAAGAGCATTAGGTGAAAACAGCCAAAAAGATCAATTTTTTCAGCCTGTGGTTCCTGGTAAAAGTGTTAGCTGAGAGAATGTAAAGGGGAAGTCTCTCCCGTGCAGGGAATTTAAAGTATAGTTATGACAGGCAGATCTACTTATTTATTTATTCAGTGAATCCCAGCTGTGTTCAGAGGCTCCTGCCAAACAGGGGGCCCTTTCCAGCCCGGGAGCTGCAGACGAAGGAGGGCATCCAGGGCAAAAGAGATAAGCAGGGAAGGTGATGAGAAAAGGCAAATAAATAGAGGAGGGATGTGCCCAGCAGAGGCAGAGTCCGGAGGAGAGGCCTCGCTCAGCTGAGTCCCCTGCCCTCCTGACAGAAATGGATTTCAGGGTCCATCTTCCCTTGGGGACACTTCTGCTCTGCTCTGTCACAAAGGCACAGGTGTCTCTCCTCCTGTCTTTTCAAAGGCTGCCTGGAAAGAACCAGCAAAATCGAAATTTTTGTGTCAGAAGGGCTCCTCTATATTTTAAAATGTTACTAATTTATTTTCTGTCTGGATGCATCAAAAATTTCCTTTTTGTTAATACCTGGGTTGGATTCAGAGCCCTTTATCTGTGGCTTTATTCTGGTCTGGGGCCATCCAGTGCCCAAGCTACTCCTTATGCTCATGCAGTTTTTATTCATCAGCCTGCAGCCAATGAAATGCCATTATTTGCTTTAAAAAAGTTATGTAAATGAGTGGAGGCAATTTAAAAAAAACATCCCACTTCTAGAACATTTGGGTTTTTATCAGGAATTTGAAGGCACCCTCCAAGTAACTAAGTAGCCTGGAAAAAAATCCCAACCAGGGGAGGAATGTGGGTGGTTCTGAGCTGGCCCTGATGCTGTGGTGTGTTGCAGTTGTAGTTTGGGTATGGAACATCTCCTGTCCTTTGGGGATGGAGTGGTGGGGGCAGGTGACATCGCCCAGGCCATGTGGGGGACACAGCATGGGCGGGGGAGGTTGATCCGTCAGCCACCACGTGGCCAAAAGGACCTGGGGGCCCCTTGGTTTTTAGATCTCCTGAGAAAAATGTTCTTCCTCCCCAGCGAGGCTGCAGAAACCACAATTTAAAGTCATTGTGGACCCTCACCTTTGTATTTTGCTGATTTTCTTTTATTTTTTACAATTTTGCTGTATTTTACGGACAAAAGGCTTGAAAACAAGCCACTTTCCAGTCAGGCCCACAGATCAGCAGGGCTGGAGCACGGACTGAAGGTTCAGCCCATCTGCTGCTGCTGCTGCTGGAGGAACTGGGGAAGCCTGCCCAGCCCCTTTGTAAAGGGTGGGCAACATTGCAGGGTTTGGTGGTTTTTTGGTGTCTGTCTCACCCATGGTTTAATTTAGGGGAAAATAATCTCTTGGGGTTTTACAACAGTCATCCTGAAACCTGGTCCAAAGCTATCCACCCAGGCAGCTCCACAGACATCCTTTAAAGCTTGGCTGTGCCTGGAATTTTGATATTCTGCGCATCATGGGACACAGGTTGGGATGCTCCCTCTCCTCTGGCAGGTGTTTCCTGGCCAGAAAAGCCTTTCCTTGCCTGTTTGAGAGGTGAAGAGCTCTCCACGTGGCCACTGCTTTGCTATTCAGACCCGGATGGGAGTCCTGGAAAGAAATGTGCATGTTTCAGGAGGAAGGCTGTGATAGGGATGTTACAGCTCCTGGAGGGCTGGAAATGTCATCCAAGCAGAAAACAAACTTCAGGAAGTTGTTTATACTCAGGCCCTCCCCATGGGTGTGGCATGGAGAGACGGCATTTTCCAGCTTGAGACCCTTCCCACGTGAGTGCCAAAGGGGGTTAAGTAGCAAGGCAGTCTCTGCTTGGGTTCCCTTTGCAGCACCCCATAATTTGGGCAGCTATCAACAGCTGGGGGATTTTTGGTGGTTTTTTTTTGGTTTTAAGAGCACAAGGTAAATCCATAAGAGGGCCTGCATCCTCTGGGAACAAATGATGCACCTGCCTGCGTGGGCACAAGTCGTGTAAGGGGTTTGGGGCAATGAAGGAGTTTCTGACCCTGACTTTCCTTAAGCCACGGCTGTATCAGCCCTCTGTTCCTTCAGCTGAGGCCCAGCTCTGCCCTGTGGGGTGCTTTGAAGCCAGCATCACTGCCTGCTGCGGTTTATCCCCCAGAGAGCTGCTTCTCCTTGTCCTCAGGAAAGACATTACTCTTGCAGCTTGGCTGCTCCAAGTGTGCACTCAGGCTCCACTTGTACTGAGAGCTGGGTTATCCCAGCTTTCCATCCCTGAAACCAGACAGGGGCTTTGCCATTGGCACCCAGGATTTGTCCCTCACCAGCAGATCAGACGCAGAGCTGGACCTCACTAACCATCTTTTCAGAAAGAACCCCAAATGTTGATCCCTTGGACAACAGTGCAGGCTCTGCCAGTCCTGGCAGTGAGGCTGGATGCAGCTCAGTGCTATTTTGCTGGTGTAAACCCCAAGTAATTTATTCAAAAGCAATGATATTTATCTAGATTTACATCATTTAGCACTAAGTTCAGTCCTTCGGTAACGGATGCTCAAATGCATGACTGCATTTATTTTGTCCCTACCTCTGAGCAAAATGACAGATACGTTTCCTGGGGGATAAAATCCATCTCCCAGGCACACAGCCAGGCTGGCTGTGTTTTCTGCAGCACAGATTTCAAGGACATGAGAGGACTGGGGAAAAGGAGCTTTTCCTCCCAGACCAGGAGCATGGCCCAGTGGCCACCTCCAGCAGCACTTGGGCGCCAGTGGCTCCAGCCTTGTGCTGGGATGCTGGAGCAGCTTCCTCCCAGTTTCCCTGCACTGGTGCCAGTTTTGGGGACGTGGTGGCTGCGGGCACCAGCCAAGGCTGTGCCATCTCCTGTGCCACCCCACCTCAGTGGGTTTCTCTGAGGGGGTGACAGAGGAGGGGAAAGGAAAATGAGCCCTGCTCAGTCTTGTGTAACACATGACATGAAATATGTTAGGTAAACACCTTATTAGAAATGATTTGTCATCCCTCTGCCTCTCTCAGCTGCATGTAACTCTATCTCCAGACTATTATAGTATCAAATATATTTTACAAGAGTTTTACCTACAGGTGACTTGCTCTTTATTACTGGATGTAGGCAAAATCAATATTTTAGTAACTAGAAGATCATTTATTTTGCTTTTTGAAACATTTTTCAACAGTGGGAGAGCAGCTAAAGCCTGCGAAGCTATGATTAAGAGCCCCAAACTCTACCTTCCTTTCCTTCTATGCTTCCTAACCCATTTATTGACTTAAATAGGTAATTTCCAAACCCAGAGCACCATCCTGAACAGCCACTGCTGGTGCATGGGGTTTTTTTGTTTTGTTTTTTTGGTTTTTTTTCCCCCCTTGCAGCAGATAATTCTTTAAACTTGGATAATTTCAAGAGGGAATCAACTTAATATAAATATGCCTGTCACTGGTTGAAATAGAAGCAGATTCTGGCCTTTCAATAAGGCCACTTCTGCAGTCCCACACTGGGGAGAAATCAAAAATTGCTCAGAACTGATAATGCATTCCTCCAGCTCCACAGCCCTGATGGAGTTCAGTCAGGCCAAATACCCTGGCTGCTTTTATGTGTTTATTTTACCTTCTGATTTGTTTTGAAGGTCATATGATGCAAAGATGATGGAGGGGAAGTGCTTCTTGTTCAGGGAGGTTTGTCCCTGAGTCACAGTGCTCTGCTGCTGGCAAGTGCCCCGCAAGGAAAGGAAAATGCTGCTGGGCTGGTGCACAGGAGAGAGGGGCTTCTGCCTCTTCTCCCCAGCCACAAGGGCTCTGTTATCCTTCAGGTTTGGGGCTCCTCTTGCAGCTGACAGAGCACTTAATCAGTAAAGAAATAATCTCAGGCTGAAGTGTCCATGTGCTCCGATGCCTGGGACTTGGAGGGAACAATGACGTTGCTCTATCCATGGAAGTGAGGGCTGCTTGGGTAAAAACTCAGACTGTAGATGCCCAAGAAACAGCTGAACAGCTGTACTTCACATCAGCCTGGGCTTTTATTTAACCTCCTGTGAGCCAAGGAGAAGGGCATTCCCCTGTGAAGGGGTGGGAGGAGCCGCCAGACACCAGCAAGGATGATGAGGAAAACCCTTCCTCCAGAGAATCATCTCTCCAAGCACATTTCCCCCACCCTGGGATGCACTTCCCACCCATCCCACCACCTCTGGCCCCTCTGCAAACTGCAGGTCCAGTGAGACCCTGCCATGGGGTCACTTTGGTTCACTTTGGTGTCAGCCAGCCCACCCAGGGTCCTGCTCCCAACCCATTCTCCCTTCCACCAGCAGGAGCAGGGCTTTCCTTGTGGCAAAGCAAAGGGAAAAGCAAAACAGAAGAGATTTTTGCTCATCATCCCTTTGGTTTTAACAAAACTTCTCAACCAGCCATTTGGTATCAAGTGAGCAAAGGTGTTTGCTTAAAAAAGTGCACATGCATGTATGGTGTGCTCACATTCAAACACATGGGCAAGTGTATAACCTACAGTTTTTAGACTGTGGCATTTATCATCTGGAATGTCTTTTGATAAAGTCAAAGACCTTCTGATTCACTTAATTTTCCAGAAAGTCTGATGTAATAGTCTACTTGTGACAAGAGGGATTTTTTAAGGTTTCTTTTTAATGGGTACTATCTCTTTAGTAAAATGTAATTTCCCATTTTGGAGGGAAGAGCTTGATTCCCTTATTCATTGAAGCAAGGATACTTCTTTTTTTTCATTCTGGCACAGCTGCACAGGGTCACACACACTGGGGGTTGGAGGATGAGGATCCTTTAGACCTTGCAGCCCAACATGGTGCTGCATCTGTAGTCTCACAGCTTTGCTACAAGTGCTGTGGGTACCAAGGCATGATCCCATGTCCCCCAAAATCAAGAAAGAGCTGGGGACATACATAAATCCCCACAGGATGGAAACGAGTTGTCAGTCAGGAGTTTTGCTGGATTTGAGTTGGGGTTTATTTTTTATTGCTCCTCGTCCCTGCTTTTGAAATGATCTTGTCATGCAGGAAGGGTTGGCAAGTGCAATGGCCCTTTGCATTTTGATTTGGGTAGGGGTAAGTCTCCCATATGTGTAAAACCTTAAGGTTTTGGAGGTTCTCTGCCTCCTACCAAAAACCCCCACAGTCTCTCTTCCAATGCTTGGAAATCCTGTTGGCAGAGAAAATGAAATGCCATCATCACTTGGTGCTCGGTCTTGATTTATTTCTATTTTACTGACAGCTTTTTTTGCAAGGATATCATCACATGAGCCTTTTCCAGCTTGTTCTGCTTCCTACCAGAGTCATGGCAGAGGACCTGGGTCTGGCTGATGGGGACATCTCACCAGCCCACGCTAAGATTTAAGCATCTCCCAAAGGTGGGAAGGCTGAGGATCACTATTCCCTTACACAGCTGGCTAGTGTTTGAATAAATGAAATTCCCTCATCACCATTCCCTTACACAGCTGGCTGGGGTTTGAATAAATGAGATTCCCTCATCTCCCAGAGTGTCTGGAGCAGTGCTGTGGCTTCTTTTCACCAGCTTTGCTGATGGTGGTCCAAGTTTCACTCAGGAGAAATGCAAGTTTCACTCAGGGGAAATGCCGCCCAAGCCCCGGTGAGGCCTTGCCTTCCCCTCACTCTTCTCTTGCCTTCCCAGCTGAATTTTGGCCATTTTGGAGCAGGATCCTGGGAGGCTCAGGCAGCCTCACCCCCTCTGCCCCAGCACCCACCGTTCCCACTGCAGGTCTGGCCATCTCGCATTCACAACGTGTCCAGCAAAGTTTGTGTCAGGGGGTTTAAACTTCAGATTTGTGTGACCAAGGAATTCCCAGTTCTGCTGCATGTGCTCCCCTGTCTCTCCCTCTCCCCCCTGTCTTTCTCTTGGCTGTGAAACAGCACAAGGAGACTCTTTGTATGCTCCTAATCCTGAAGCAACACAGCTTTAGCAACATCCAGGGATAAAAGCACCATCAAACCACAACTTTATGGGGGCAAATCTCCTCTAATCCCTCGCTTTAGCTAAACAAAGCTTCTTGCCCTAATCCGCTATCGCTTTAAAAAAAAAAAAGCTCAGATTTTGTTTTTAGTAAGAAGATGATCCAAAGGACTAATTTTAAGAGAGACTAACCAACTCTGACAGCTTTTAAAATAGACGACAAGAAAATAGATGCAAACTTTCCTCTCAATTCAAGGGTTTTCAGGCTATGCAATAAGAAAAATATCCAGGGTTTAACTGCTTTCCTTTAAGCTCACTTTTATTGTATTAAATGCTCTGACCAACTCAGATTCAAATCACCAGGCCCAAATGCCATTTGATCTTTAAAGAGAGAGTTAAAAAGTGTGCATATTATTCCCAGGAAGGCAGTCCAAGGAAAATCAATTATCATAAACAAGGATTATATTACACACACGGTCAATATGGAAAAACAAACACGATGCTGATAATGGGCCGAGGAAGTGGCTCACATCTGAGGCCACTTTGACTGCATTAAAGAAAGTTCTTTACTAATTTCAGGATGGTTGTGTGTAAGTATGGTAATGAGGAGAAGTCAAGCTCTTAAACAGTCAGGCCAAGCTTTCACTGCAAACATGGACCAAGTGCTGAATTTTCCTTCCTTTTTTACATTTCTTTTCCTTGTGGGATGTAGAAGTGTTACAGTTTGACTTGGGGTGTACTGTGTGTGTGGCTTTAGCGCTGCTTGGCTTCAGCTGTGGGAAAAATGCTGGGCTTGGAGGAATCAGGGGTTACCACTGTGGTTCCCTGGGGACCCTGCTGGTCTGAGCCCTGCAGTGACCAGGTGCCTGTCTCACTCCCATCGTGTCCCTGGGTGCTGCAGGAAGCCAGCTAAACCCATTGGTTTCTTCCCCCTGGTTTATATCTCAGCTCTTACTGTGAGGAATTTTCATTATCCATCAGCTTCTAGTCTGACACTCAGCAATCTGCCTGCAGGATGAGGAGGATGAAGAGTGGGGTCGTTGCAGCATCATGGTTTCATCCTTACTCATGCTTTTCTCCTAGAGAACAAGCAAAATGTGTACCCACGTTTTTCCAACACGTTTGATGCAGCCTGACCACCTTGCTGATGTGAGGAGGGGGATGTTAGCAGGTCTCAGTTCCCCCAGCACACCTGGGTGGGAAGGGATGAGACCCCATCCGCTTGTGACCTTGCCCCAAACTGGGGATGGGACCTTTCGTCGTCACAGATCCTTCCTGCAGGCTGGCTGGGGAGCAGCACAAAAACCCAAAAAACCATTTCTGTCCCCAAGGGAATTACAGCGCTTTGAAATGTGCTTTGCTGCAAACACCACTGGGGAATCAAAATGCTCTGTGGATAATTTTGCGCTCTGACATCACAGGATGTGAGCAAACACTGATTACATCACGAACGTGGTTTCAATAAAACTGAAGCTGTAGGAATATTTTGACATGGCATAAATGTAGAAGCTAAACAAAGTGAGGAAACTCCCACCGTGTGGAAACTTGGTGAAATGAAGTTTTTAGTAAGAAGATGATCCAAAGGACTAATTTTAAGAGAGACTAACCAACTCTGACAGCTTTTAAAATAGACGACAAGAAAATAGATGCAAACTTTCCTCTCAATTCAAGGGTTTTCAGGCTATGCAATAAGAAAAATATCCAGGGTTTAACTGCTTTCCTTTAAGCTCACTTTTATTGTATTAAATGCTCTGACCAACTCAGATTCAAATCACCAGGCCCAAATGCCATTTGATCTTTAAAGAGAGAGTTAAAAAGTGTGCATATTATTCCCAGGAAGGCAGTCCAAGGAAAATCAATTATCATAAACAAGGATTATATTACACACACGGTCAATATGGAAAAACAAACACGATGCTGATAATGGGCCGAGGAAGTGGCTCACATCTGAGGCCACTTTGACTGCATTAAAGAAAGTTCTTTACTAATTTCAGGATGGTTGTGTGTAAGTATGGTAATGAGGAGAAGTCAAGCTCTTAAAGTCAGGCCAAGCTTTCACTGCAAACATGGACCAAGTGCTGAATTTTCCTTCCTTTTTTACATTTTTTTTCCTTGTGGGATGTAGAAGTGTTACAGTTTGACTTGGGGGTGTACTGTGTGTGTGGCTTAGCGCTGCTTGGCTTCAGCTGTGGGAAAATGCTGGGCTTGGAGGAATCAGGGGTTACCACTGTGGTTCCCTGGGGACCCTGCTGGTCTGAGCCCCCTGCAGTGACCAGGTGCCTGTCTCACTCCCATCGTGTCCCCTGGGTGCTGCAGGAAGCCAGCTAAACCCATTGGTTTCTTCCCCTGGTTTATATCTCAGCTCTTACTGTGAGGAATTTTCATTATCCATCAGCTTCTAGTCTGACACTCAGCAATCTGCCTGCAGGATGAGGAGGATGAAGAGTGGGGTCGTTGCAGCATCATGGTTTCATCCTTACTCATGCTTTTCTCCTAGAGAACAAGCAAAATGTGTACCCATGTTTTTCCAACACGTTTGATGCAGCCTGACCACCTTGCTGATGTGAGGAGGGGGATGTTAGCAGGTCTCAGTTCCCCCAGCACACCTGGGTGGGAAGGGATGAGACCCCATCCGCTTGTGACCTTGCCCCAAACTGGGGATGGGACCTTTCGTCGTCACAGATCCTTCCTGCAGGCTGGCTGGGGAGCAGCACAAAAACCCAAAAAACCATTTCTGTCCCCAGGGGAATTACAGCGCTTTGAAATGTGCTTTGCTGCAAACACCACTGGGGAATCAAAATGCTCTGTGGATAATTTTGGCGCTCTGACATCACAGGATGTGAGCAAACACTGATTACATCACGAACGTGGTTTCAATAAAACTGAAGCTGTAGGAATATTTTGACATGGCATAAATGTAGAAGCTAAACAAAGTGAGGAAACTCCCCACCGTGTGGAAACTTGGTGAAATGAAGCAGTTTTGATGCTCAGTGTGCGGAGAAACTCTGGGCAGATTCCTTGGATGTTCTGCCATTATGGGAGGCTGTCGAACATGACATCTTTTTGCCGCGCGTTGTGTGATTGCAGTCAGATGGGGAACGGTTCTGCCCGACTCCTTGGGAACATTCCCCATAAATCCAGCTCGTGGCAGAGCCCCAAGCCCCTTCTTGCTGCAGATCAGCCCAGCCTGCACCAATGGCCCTGGATCCCCATTTGAGGGAAGCCACTGAGGGTCTCCCAGATGTTCCACCTGGTCCCAGTGCTGGCACTGCGCCCGCTGGCTGCACTTGACTCCCCATGCAGCTGTGACAGAAGCGTGTTTCCCGAGGCCCTTGGCTGCCCAGGAGCTTTGTCCTCAGCCAGAGGGACGTGTATAATCTTTGGCTAAGCTCCCCCAGGAGCCCCAGCCTGTCTCTGCTCAGCCACACTGAAAGGGCCCTTTTGAAGTCCAGCCAGCATTGCGGGGTGTGTTTGCCCTCGCACGGCACATGAAACCAGCAAACACCATTTCTGGGCTGAAATCTCCAAAGCCCGTATCCTTTCAGCCTTCAAGTTTCCCTTTCCAATTGACCTGTGCCCAGAAGTGACTCCTGATTTGAATAGCAAATAGTAGCTGTCTTTCCCTCCACAGCTAAGCTGTTTTCTTTTCTTCCTCCCAAAGCAAGGTGGGAGCTTTTCACTTCCCTCTGTAGAGCAGCTGAAGGGAAGGGAAGCAGCAGAGTTGGTGGGTGCTGAGTGCAGCCCCCATCCTGCTCGTGCAAAGAGCCTTTGTTGGACCTGTTTTCCCCTCTGGAGGCCCAGGCAGCAGTGGTTTTCCACCAGGTAATCATGACCCTGCAGAAGTGTTGTGGCACATGGCTGCGATTTTTGGAAGCATCCTTTGGTTGGGCCAGCATGGGTCTGGACTGCTCAGCAACAGACTGATTTCATAGCACCCTGTGTCATCTGCTGATGTTCTGTGTGTTCAGCACCAGACATGGAATAGGGAAACCCCAGTGGAGGAGAAGGATGATCAGCAGGAAACTTTAACACTTGGAACCTCAGAACACAGCCAGAGTGAAAATACACCCCCACCCCTGCCCCAGCACCACGCTGCAGAACAGGAATGACACAGGGGGCTGGGTCTTGTAGCCCATAGTCATGCCCAGGAGATCAAATGTCAGGTGGGACAAAGCTTTTGAAAGGCACTACTTTGATTTTTTTCCTCCCCGATATGCTTCTCCTCCCTGTTTGGCCTTTGGAAAAACTGATTTTCACCAGCCCTGGAGGATGCAGCCCTGAGGCTGGGGACTCTGCCTTTCCCAAAACAGCCACGGGAAGCTGGCAGGTAAAGGGGGCTCTAAAGAGCTCTGCTGTGGAGGTGATGGGATGTTTTCTGTCCCTCTGATGGGGCAGCCTGGGAGAGTTTCCACAGGTCACTGGCACTTTGCCTTTTCAGTGCTCTTCCACTGGAGCAGGACAATGGGGAAAGCGCCTTCATTTGCTTTTGTGCTAATGAAGTCAAACAAGCATCAGGGAATTTGCACTGGGGATCTGTATTAGGGGTTTGATCTGTATTAAAAAAAAAAAAAAAAAAAGGTTCTTTGGGTAAAGCTTATCCCAAAAAGCATCTGGTAAGCTGAGGGCATCTCCTTTGTTTTCGAAAGTTGGGTAGTGACTGGGAGTGGGGAACATTTTTCCCCTAGATTTAGATTTGAATCCATATTTTTCCTTTGTTCAAGGGGGAAGTGATGGGATGTGGGAATACCCAGTTTGATCTCAATGCTGGTAATCAATCTGCTCACTGAAAAGAAAGTTGCAAAAGCCTGCAGCCTGGTGAGCAACCCCATTTGTTCTCCATCCCTAAATCTCCAGGTCCAGGAGTCATGTGATAGTGCTAGACTCTTCACTTTGACTTTTAATCAAGCTGCAGGAAGGGACCTATGTATCATTTCAAAAGCCTGAAAACCAGAAAGGAAATGTATGACATTATGCTTTATTTTTCTTTTTTATCTCTTGACTTTAAAGTCCAAGCTATGGACAAGGGAATGGAACAGCCCGGTGGGAACATTTTGAGGCTTAATGCAATTATTCAGCATGATATTTTGTAAGATTGTAAAATCCTCTTCTTTGTTGTCCAGATGAACCCACCTGAAATCTGTGGAATTCACTGCACTGATATCACTTCTACTTTTCACCCTGAAAAATTGACTGGGAGCTGACTTTCAGCTCCAGGTTTTGAATCTGCAGCCTGGAGCATCCAGCTCTCTCCTTCAGCCTTTTCTACTTTCTATTGCTTTTCTTAACATTGGATGTGAATAGCTCATAAACCCCCCTGCAAACAGCAAGCAGGCAGCAAACCCAAACATGTCCCCATTGCAGCAAATGCTGGAAGAAATAAATTCAGCTGAAAAATCCCTGCCTTGATTTTTTGTTATATTTCTTTCTCTTGGATAAGGCAAAAGAAGGGGGAAAAATTAAAATCCCTCGGTTGCAAAAATGCCTTCAGTCAAGTTCTCTCTCTTACTGACAGCTCAGTTCCAGCTACAGAAGTCTTAATGATATTTTGGCCATAATGCCGAGAGAAGCAAGAAAGCCCCTTCAGACTCGGGCAGCTTTCACCGAGTGGAGCAGTAAGAAGACAGCTGAAATGTATCTTTGAACCCAGGCAGGAAAAACTGGTTTGTGGTGTTGTCCCTCCTGCTCCTGCCCACATCCATGTCCCCAGGCTGGCCCAGCAGCGCTGGAGGCATGTGAGGGCTGTCCCCACACTGTGGTCAGGCATGGAGGGCTCCCTGTGCCGCCAGGTGCTCCTCTCTCCTGCTCCTGGCCTGGAGGTGCTGGTAGGACACAGCGGGTGTTGCCTTTGGCCTTTTTAATTGTGGGGCTTGTGCAGGTGTCCCGTGGCTGCAGATCTCAGCATGGTCACCCCAAAAACATGAGCTTCCAAAGGTTCCCATGGAGGAAAGCACCCGGGCTCCCCCTGGCCAGAAACTGGTCACCAGTGCCTGTCTCAGAGAGATGTGGCAGCCCATTTGAGCGCTGGTTTGTGTTAAACTGAGGTTGAGCTGAGGGAGAGGTGGCTGCTCTCCCCTCAAGTGTGGGTCTTCCAGGGCCTCCAGCTCCCCTCTGGTCCAGGTGGACTTAGGTTGGATGTTAGAAAAGGTTCTTCACCCAGAGGGTGGCTGGGCACTGCAATGGAGAAGTGGTCACAGCATCAGGCCCGACAGAGGTCAGGAAAGGTCAGGAAGGGTTTGGACAACGCTCCTGGCCACACGGTGTGACTCTTGAGGATGGTCCTGCGCAGGGCCAGGAGCTGATCTCCATCCTTGTGGGTCCCTTCCCACCCAGCACATTCCTGTGGCTCTGTGATCCCCTGCCCCAGAGCTCTGGCCAACCCTCAGTGGTTATGTCTGGCAAAAGAGGCTGATCTCATACCCCTGATTTTGGACCTGTACTCCTTTTCTTCTGCTGCTGACACCTAACCTGCAGGCTATTTCTCACGGTGCCCCTGTCCTTGGAGCAACCCCGAGGTGAAATGTCATTGTGTTCTGTGGGGACACAGGGCTTGGCTGTGCAGACTGCTCCCTCCTGCACCTCTGCCTGAAGAGGCTCTCAGAGATGTCCCCTCCTCTGTGCCCCCTTCCTTGTGTCCTTCCCAGGACTGAAGCCACCTGGAAAAGGTGTTAGGGGTGACACCTTGGTGCGTCCCTGACACCAGCCCTGATGCTGCTGGGTTGTGCCTCACCCCTCCTGGGTTTGGCTCCTCTGGGTGCTCAGTGAGGAGCTCAACCACACAGGAGAAGCCCCAGGATGAAAAGGAGAGTGTTGTACTTGCAAGGCTTTGAGTGCTCACTGAAAGTAATTTTCAAAAATGATCTTTTACCCCTTAATCAAAGTCTTTATCCATATGTTGCAGTTGCCCTTAGTTGCCCTCAGGCTGGAACCATTTGCAGATCTCTCTTGGCTATTGGCTGATCCTAAGTAATAAGCACTAATATTTGAGCTTCAAAATCACTTGCAAAGTTGCAGTCTGGTAAAGCCATCTGGTTGAAATCTGTCAGTATTTATTATCCACTGGAAGTTTCTCTTTGGGCAGCTCTGATGCTGCCTTTCATTATCATGGAAAGCTGATCATATTAAACTAATTACAGGGAATAGCTGATGACAAGTTGCTCTTTAATCTGCTATATTTTTTTTGATCAGAATTAAGGTCATTCTCCAAGACCTTGATTTTTGGAAACTCCCTGGCAGCAGTTGTTAGCTGGGTTAAAATATTTACAAATCCGTATATCTTCTGTTGCTCCCGTTAGGAATGAATAAGCAGGGATTTCTTAGTGGGGCTGAAATTCACCATTGTTTTAGAAGGTACTAAGTGCTGTTCCCATGTGCTGCTTACACCACGTGGGGTGGATAAGAGAGGCTTTCACACATTCAGGCTTGCCAAGTCCATTTTTCTTAGGCAGTGTTAGGTTGTCTTTAAATCAACATAATCTGTTTCACATCCCTAGACTTGGACATGCCACAGCAATGCCAGCCTGGTCTGTAAATTCTTCTCCACTGGGAAGAGAGAGCAGCCTCTGTGCAGGATGGTCCCTGCCTGTGTCCTTGCATACGGGGCAGCTTGTTGGGCCAGCTCAGAGCATCTCCTGAACAGGAGGCTTGTGACCTTGCAGGAATTGCAAAATGGATTGGAAGGAGCCCCTGTGAGACCTGTGGACGGCCCAGGCTCTGCCTCCCTGGTCTGCTTGCTGGTGGGCTGTGTGTGGGGTGATGTGCCTGCTGCCTGCCTTTCCTTCCTTGGAGTTGAAGTCAATCCCTTGTGGGGAGGTAGGAGGGAAGCCTTGGCTTTTAGAATCCATTTTCTTTGGATAACGCTGTTTGTAGGTTGTTAATTGTCCATGTCCAAAGTTTGGAGGCTGTGGGTCTGTCCCTCTCTGTGGCCTTCAACAGTGCAATGTTGCTGCATCTGCTCCCAGCCTGCTGTGAGACCTGCACAGCAGCTCCTCTGCCATGGCACTTCAACTCCCCATGTGGATTTACAGGAGAGGGAGGTTCTGGTTCTGAATGTTTACACAGCCTGGCGAGGACACAGCTTTCCAATTACCTCCATGCTCCACAAATTGCTTTCCTGTAATATGATGTAATTTATAGCTTGAGCTCACTGCCAGGTCCCTGGGATGTAACTTGGTATGACTGCCTCCATCCATGCAAACAGGAGCAACTGGAGTTCCTTCCCTTAGGGCTTACTCAAATACACTATATTTAATAAGAGTTAATCCCTTTAACACAGTTGCTGGCCCTTGCCTTTTAAAATTGGATTAAGACTGATGCACTATAGAGAGTTTTTAATGCCAATGAACCCAACCTGTTCTAGAAAATGGAAGTTGTAAACATGGTATGGATTCTAAGATCAGCCTAACCTCAGGAATTGGCCTTGGGAAAGGCTGCACAAAGGCCTTTTTCACACCTTTAACTCTGCAGGACCCAAAGGCAAATCTGTGGATAGATGAGCAAGGCTTTGAGGAGTTCAGCTGATTCTCTGCTGCTCTCTCACAGGCACAATTAAATGGCAGCAAGGCAGAGAAAACACTTCCAGTGCAAGTGTCCTGAGGAGGAAAAAGCACCAGGATTAGGAAACCAGAGGAGCCAAGCCCTAGAAGTGACCTTAAAACTGAGTAAAACTGATGCAGATTTGAATTACTGCTGGATCAGAAAAGAGAAAAAATACACAGTGTGTGTGATTGACAAAGGGTTGTGACATCTGTGGGCTAAAAAGAACTGTAGAAGAAGTAGTTCTCATTCTACTAGAAGTGCCTTTTTGAGAAAATGTCAAGCTTCATGCTTCTGAGTTAATTTTCTGAAAAGTTTATATATCCTTTTATCCCATATTTGGGGACCAAGTATTTTACCTATAAATTTTAAATGTAAGTTATGGATTCATATTTGAGCTTGGAGGCAGAAATAAGGGCTTAGCCCTTACTTTTCACCAGGGCTGGTTGCTTGAACTCTAATTTACTCCTCTCCACAACACTGAAGCTTTTGATCTCATATTTTTTCAGAGCAATGAGGATAAAGAACCACATGTGGGTTGTGTCTGTGCTGGATCTCAGGTGCAAATGGAGCAGGATGAACGCTGTCCCATGGACAGCACCACACAGTCAGGACTTGTTCATGGCACTGAGCAGGGCTGGCATGGATAGCCAGGGCTTGATTTCATTCATTTCCTCCATACCTTCCATGCTTTTTAAAATACCTTTCACTTTCTGAAGCAGTAAGGGGAAAGAGGTGTTTGCTTAGCCTCCTCTGTTTGCCCCATCATTTGTAGTGCAGAGCCATAAAATTAAACCCAGGGTATCTTTATCCTGTTGATAGGCACTGCCAATCTCACATCCCTTTTCCTAAATGGAAGGGACAGCTCACTCACACAAGGAATTGCAGACTGCAGTGGTATTTGGATGGGAGGGGAAAAAAAAGGAGTAAACAGACCCGGGGAACTCCAGTTTGACATAAAAAACAACATGATGGATAGTCCACAGTGACCACTGGCTCTAGTGGCTGGAGGACAAGGAAAAAAAAAAAAGGCAAGCAGAAAAAAAAAAAAAAAAAGCCAGGACAAGCAATCTGCAACCAGCCTAGGAAGATTACTGCCATAAAAGCAATGCTGGAAGGGGCTAGTTATCAAGTGGAAAACAAGAAAGTACAACTTGCTCCCCAGCCACCAGATTTAGGGGACTCTGGTTGGAAGGTTCATACTCTGGTGGGCCATTAGAACAGAAACAGAAATGGATGCAGTAATCCAGAACATATTGAGTCTCTAGGTTGCCATGAAATATAATGCAGGGAGAAATGAATTATTTTCCAAGGGAAGCTGTAGAAAGCACATATATAGACTTTTTTTTATTGGGACTGTGTTATCAACAGTCTCTCTTAATAGTCGAAAACAGCTTCTTATGTTTTTTATAGAGTTTTAAAGATCCCTCTGGACGTGTGTGGAGGGGCTGGGTGGGGGGACCTTCAGGAGGAGGGAGCAGGGGAAGAGGAGAAAGGAAGGAAGTGCTGTAAGAGCGAGCACAGGGCTGATTTCCTTGTGCTGTCTCAGCATCTGGGTGTGGTGCTGCGCTTCGCTGATTTTGCCCCATTCCTTGCACACAAACAATGTCACACATCCATGCTGTTCCATGCTGGCCCTGCGTGTTTTCCTTTGCAAGAAGGCGAACCAACACATCTCCAAAAATTAGATAGAAGTGAAAAAAAAGCGATTTAATGGTGTTTTCACCCACCCTGGAGCACCTGCAGGGGTTGGTAGAAAGGCAGCTGGAGGAGCCCATGGAGAACTAAGCTCCTCCTGGTTTTGTTGGTTCAGGATCATCTTGTTCTCCTAAGCCAAATTTAAAGAACGAAAGAATCTTGTGAAATCCCTCTCATGACATTGATGGGACTTTAAATGCTTGGGAGTGAAAATATTAAGGCAGATCTAAGAGGTTTTGATGGTTTTGTCCATGCACAAAAAGCAGTTTTATACTTTAACACCTGTATCCACTTGTAATACTAACTTCGGGTGAAAGACCTGCTGCTGGTGACATGAAGTTGTCACAAAATGAATCTTGAGATTATGAAAATATTGTGTGGTAAGGTCTCTTTTGCCTTGTCACCTGACTTTGAGGCTGTCTTGTGTGCACATCATGTTTGCAAGGGTTTTTGGCAACCACAGAAAAAACAAAGAGGAAAGGGAAGGGGAAGGGACAAGAAATGGGGAGACGCCAAGCAAGCTGAATTGTCTGTTTCACAGGAGCTCAGGTTTGAAGAGATCAGAGCCAAGGACTCAAATCATAAGGGCTCATAGCAGAGATTTTTAGTCACAGCAGAGTCCTTCCAAGGAAAAAAACCTCTGAGTTCCCATGACAGACAGAGCACACAAAAGCATGAAAATCACTTTGCTTTGCAATAGCCTGCCTCTGTCTGGAATTGGGAAGCTGCCTCCAGAAGCAGCCTCTGAAATGTAAAGACTGCTGCATGCAGGAACCAATCCATCAGCCAGGAGTGCAGGGATATTGTCCTCAAAACATAAAGTTGGACTACTTGGAGTAAGAGATAAAAAATTAAAAAAAAAAAAAAAAGAATTATCGTCTAAAACTCAGAAATTTCTTGAAGAAATGAATTATCTTGGGTAGAAAACTTGATTGATGCTCTCTGTCTGACCACTTAACACCCCTGTGCTTTTTTTCTCCCTGTAACTCCACAAAGCTCTTCAGCAGAAGAGCTCATAGTTGCAGTTTTGACTGTTTCAAGGTTGTTTTTAACTGCCTATCTTGTTAGATTCCTTAAAGTTCAGCTGATGATATCTATCTATCTATCTATCTATCTATCTATCTATCTATCTATCTATCTATCTATCTGTCTGTCTGTCTGTCTGTCATCTATCTATCTATCTATCTATCTATCTATCTATCTATCTATCTATCTATCTACACAATAGACATCACAGAATATGGCAGGACAGTAGATAGAGTCTCATTCCCCCGCTCCCTGGGGAGATGCTGCTGGTAGGATGGACTAATATATACAAAGTGAATTCTGCATCAGGTACAGACCAAAATAATTTCAGAGGCCCAGGCAGTGATCTGGCACACCGTGCAGTCTAAATTACCTTTTTTTTTAAAGAGCCAGAGAGGTGCTTATCTCAGCTTAGCATTCACCTCTCGGGTTGTATCCCTGTCAGAACAGGGATTCCTGCCCCAAGAGCCAGCCCACAGCCCTGTGGGTGGACGGGGGCCCTGGCACAATCCCAGTGTGGAGCTGTGGGATGTGGATGCCGCAGTGGGTGCCTAAACGGGCAGTGCTGCCTTCCTTGGGAGGAGGGGGCTCCTCCAGCTGCTGGGGCACAGATCCCAGCGTGGCACGTGCTGGAATTTCTTTCTTGCTGTGCCAGTTTCTAGGTCTTGTGGGAGCATTTGGGGTGGTGGTGGGGGCAGATTGGCACAGATTTATATGCCAGCCTCGTCTCTAGCTCTGGCTCTGCTGTTCCGCCTGGGCTTCCTTCATTTAGAGCCCTTTGTTACAAAATGTAATGGATATTGCCCTAGGAGCCGTTCTCAATTGCTCGTGACCACGCAAGAAACAATTAGGCAAAGCGTATTTTTGTTTATATCCTCACTGCCTCCTTTCCTAGGAGAGATTTAGAGATCCCTGGCTGGTTGGGTTAATAAAATGTTGCTCAGACTGATTCTCACAGCCTGGGTTGGGGTTGTGGCTCCCCCAAACTGCATAGGGGTGGGAGGAGTAAGGTAAGGGGAGAAACAGGGACTGAAAGTAATAAAAAGAGTGGAAAACCAGAGAATTTAATTTTTCATTTTCTTCAAAAAGATTTCCAAATCTGCCCCGAGGGTGGTTTGTAGGCTGGTATTGTTCTACTGAGAAAAACCTGCATGGGGCGCTTCAAACTGTGCCCTGCTTGGAGCTGGGACTGAAACTCACATTTCTCTGAGTGCTTGTGGCTGGTCTGGCAGAGCTCCTTGGCAGATGATGCAGGCAAGGGTGGAAAAAGAGGTGGTGTTGGAGGAAGGGATGGCAATGCTGCAGAATGGTGATGCTCAGGGAGCCTCATGGCATGGGCTGTCCATCCCAAGCTGGGCTGAAAGCTGAATGCAGTGGGATGTGCCTGGACATGGGATCCTGTGTGTGTGTCGAGGAGATACAGAAAGGGATTGAGAGACAGTAGGGATCCTTCTGCCTCTCTCGCTCCCCTGAGGGATTCTGATGAGCTACCTTAGGTGTTCTGGGCTGGAAATCTGTGCTCTCAGCTCAGGGACCCACCTGGAAATGATGTCAGGCAGGTCCTGAACCCAGGGGGAATGAGGCCAAGGGAGAGCCCAAGAGGGAGAGGGGATGATGAATGAGGGAAGGAAGGGGAGAAAATCCCACCCATGCTTAGGGAGAGAGGTGACAGGAGGTGACAGAGCCCTGAACAGCGTCATGAGCAGCGGGATGTGAGTCCATGTCTGAGTGTAAAGACAGGCTCTGTGTGAAGATGTCTGACAACATGATCCCAGAAGTTGCTGGGGCCTTCCACAGAGAGGACAAGTGTCAGAACTCAGGACATCCCTCTGGGGGTCCAGAGCTGCTGGGGCCCCTGCCAGGGGGCTCAGAGGCCCTGGCACGCAGCCCAGAACACCTGTGGGTTTGATTTGACCCGTGGAGCAAGTTGCCAGCTTTGTATGAGGACCTGAAAGTCACAGAAGTTTAAATAGTGTAATAATAAAATTATCACCGGGTGAAAAGGTGGATTTGGGATTTTTGGAATGGGGGTTTGGGGACAAGATGGAGGGACTTGGGCATGTCCAGCCTTTCTTCTTCTTCTTCTTCTTGGTCTCCATTTTCTGCAGTGATGGTGACACTTTGGGATTGGTTTAGAATAGAAGTTCACTGTCTAACATAGGTGATAGGTATTGGAAAGTAATTGTAAATATGTTATACGTAGTTTGTAGTATAAAGAGACAACACCGCCCCGAGGGCGGTCAGAGTGCTGCTGGCTGCCCTGCTGAGCAGACCTCAGCTGGGCAGAAGGAAAATTCTGTAGATAAGATTTAATAAACAACTTCAAGACTGAAAACTGAAGAGCTCTGACTCGTTCTTCGGACTTTTCGCACATCTCAGGGCTGCAATTAACAACTAAGCTCACCAGAGACGAGAAGCAGGGATTGCTGTCGCATGGGCTGTGGGGACACCAGGCTTGAACTGATCAGGCTGATCCCTCCCTCCATCCTTCAGACTGATCTCTGCTGGATGTCGCTGGTTGCCCATCTCCTTCAAAGCAGCCCAAACTAAGTGTTTTGTTGGAGTCTTCCTTTGGGAAGAGGGCTCTCCACCCAGCTGCGTTTGGACCCTGCCTGTAGACAAAAACCCAGCCTAGAGCAGTGCAAATGCTGCTGCTCTGTGCAGGCAGAGGCAGTGCAGCCCATCCGGGAGGGCAGCCCCTTCATCAGCTTAACAACCCCACAGTCTGCATGCAAACAAGGGCGGGAGGGGGGCGGCATTCATCGGGCAGAAAGGGCTGGGAGATGCTCGCAGCACATGGCTTGGCCTTGGGAAATTGTAGCCCGAGGATAGCACAGCGTTCGGACCTTCATCTGGCACAGGGAATAAACTGGAAGCTGCCTTCCCCAGCCATTTCAAATAAATCTCAGCTACTGATACAAAAGGCTCTCAGGGGGTCATTGATAAACCGCAGTGTGAAACCCAAACAGCACAGCTACCTCCTGGTGGGGAAGGAGCAGGTTTAGAATGGGTTAATTAGAAAGATAATGAGCTAACAAGGCTTCATTTCTGTTCAGTGGCTCAATGAGGAATTCATTAGAAAGGCTTAATCTAACTGAACAATCCCAGGGCTTAGAGAGATTGCCCATTGATTGCCAGCCCAAACTGTTTATTTACAGGTTTTTGCTGGCTGAAAGGTCTCATTCCTTTATTTCTAAGGCCATAAGGATGCTGTGCACCCAGCAAAAAGCAGCAGCAATAAAAGTCTGGCAGTAAAGCCAGAAGGGAAGGAGAAAGGCATCAATGATCCCAGTAACACCAACCATGTAATTTTGGTGTGCTCCCCCAGCTAAAGATGAGGGCAGGGGAGTTTATATATAGGGTGTTGGTGCCACTGGAAAGAGAGGAGAATTGAAACATTGAGAGAGAAAAAAATGGAGCACAAACATCATGTTAGTGGGGAGAGGGGCTGGAGCTGATCCCTCCAGGCTTTTCTATTTCTCACTTCGTATCATAAAATGGATGTCATTTTGCAATTCTTTACAGGGGCTTTCAAACACCCTGGGGAACCTTCTCATCCTGGGAGTGTGAGGTGCCTCCACAGGGTCAGGGAGAAGCCAGGAATGTGCCACTGGAGGAAATCTCCTAATTAAATCTCTGCAGACAAATCCCCTTTCCCCTCGGCCCTCTAGCAGCTCCATTCTCTCCCATCCCTTATGGGAGGAGTGGGAATTTGCACGGCAGGGGCAGAGGGATGGGCACCATTCCCACCACAGGACAGGAGTCCCCAGCACGTCAGGCACCAGTGAGACTCTGCAGCCCCTCCTGCTCCCTGTTCAGTTTTAAAAACATGAAAACATACCTCTCATGTTTGTACAAACTGAATTGATGCTGGGCTGGGCTGCGCAGAAATCCCAGGAGGATTCTCTGGCTGAGATCAGCTTCAGATGGTGCCTCTCTCCTGAGAACTGGCAGGTTGGGAACATTTCTAGCCAAAACCCCTGTTAATGCACTGCTTTGGCAGTCTGGCTGTTTGGGAGATTTTTCTTTACTGTTGGTTTTTGTTTTGCTTTGGTTTGGTTTTCACATGGAAGAAAAGCTGTGTATTCTTCTGCTGGAGACTAAACCAATGTGTTTCATGTCCAGGAATCCTGGACCAGAACTTCATGAGTTTCTTCATGGTCTCACACACCCTTTCAATGGTGCTTTTTAGCAGCATGTGACAGGACTGTGTTTAGTAGGGAAATGAGTGTCCTGGACATGGGTACAGCCCCTTTGACAAGACCATCTGCCGCTGTCAGAGAAATGACAGGATGATGAGCCTAGACCTGAGCAAAGCTGAGAGTTGGACACTCTCAAAGATCCCTTGGTCATCTTTCTGTGCTGTAAAAGTGAAAAAAAACCCCAAACTAGAATGCTTTTAAATACCTGGGAGAGTGGTGCTGACCTGCCTCCAATGTTTTTTCAAGCTCTCTGTGGTGGGTGAACATGACCTGTGGATCAGAACCATTATTGTTTGTGCCACTGAACCAGGCTGGTGGTAATTTCTAGGTGGGGTATGTTAAAGTCACATTATATTTGCTGAGCTTTTAAAAATCTTGCTAGATTAATAGCCTTTAAAAAAAAAATCTATTTCAGTGCCACATTAACCACAGGCCACAGTGTATTAACTGACAAAACCCAAATTGTTCTTTAATATTCCTAAAGCTGGTGTTAAGCACAATAAGAACAATTTTGGCTTTCAATAAGAATCTGACCCTGGGTTTGCCCTCTGCCCTGACCTGGGTCTTTCTCTACAACCATGAGGGACCATGTGGAGTCATTCTGTTCTCCCTTGAAATGATGATAATTAAAAAGCATTTGCTTTCAGATTTTTCTTCCATCTGATTGTCTCTTCCCCTTTGGTCTCTCTACTCCCTTCTGGATGTGCAACTGTATTTTCTGTATATTTTGGTGTGTTACTGGTGAATTCCTCTGTTCTTCTGGTGAATCACAGCACACAGCAGCCCTGATTTTATTTACTGCTAGACTGAGCTTCCTGAGGTTTATTTATGGCAGAGGGAAGCAGCACAGCCCACTGTACAGTGTTATTCTGCTGATGTGCTTGCTAGCTCAGGGCAAGTTAATGGCTGTCTCTCACCTCAGTTTGCCCATGCTGGGAAGTTTGAGCACCAATACCTGTCTGAAAACCACTGGTTGAGGTTTTAACTGGGTGACTTTAGCTGTAATTACAATGAAGGAGGTGTAAAAAGTAGGAAAAAATTAAGAATAAGAAGCAGAGTCTTCCCCTCCTTGCAATGTGTCATTGAAAGGAAGAGCTTCATATATGTCTGGTGCTGATATCTGGACATTTTTGTGGTTAGCCTCAATGACAGTCCGTGATTTGTAAGGGACATGAAACCTCCTGCTTCAGGGTTTAAGCTGATCTCCAGGTGCTAGGATATTTCTGTGCAGTCATGGTCTGCCTGCCACCAAACAGAGTTACAGCACCTCCTGCTCAAGCCACTGGTGCTGGTTCCTGGCTGGGGTGGGAAACGTGAGCCAGAATGTGGGAACTCCTGCCTACCTAAAATTGCAACCACGGGGGGAATATTTGGAGGAAATAATTAATTTCCTAATTACATCAGTTACATCATTGTTCAACAAAACCTGTCCTCCAGCACCGTGACAGCTTGGGAAGCAGGCACCTTCCTCCCTGCCTGCTCTGCTGGCTTTCCCTGCCCTGTCAGTGCTGGGGCACTGCTGTTATCTCAGTGACCAAAATAATGAAGCTTAAAAATGCCCTTCTCCTTTGCTTTTTTTTTTTTTTTTTTTTTTTTTTTTTTGAGGACAGATTCAATCCTGGATCAATTGTCTGATCAGCGTGGAGGGGATGGAGGGGCAGAAACTTCTTAAGCCAACCCAAAGGAGTGGCTGAGCCTCGCATATTTAGAGCAACTGAGGAAATCAGGGCATCTTCTGGATGGAGATTTTTCTCTGCCATTTGGAATTAGAGCAGCTGTTACACATCTTGGACAATCATCCCTTGGAAATGCTGAGAGGAAGAAAAAGGACTTGTAGCGCCCGACTTGTTTTCTGAAGTGACTGACAAATTTGCATGCTTCAAAAATAAGTACAGAAAGCAGAGCTTGCCTATACAAATAGACCAAAATAAAAAGGGGAAAATAAGTAAGTTCATCTACTGATTTATTCAGAGCAGAGCAGACAAACACCACTATTGTCAGTTTGGACAGCTTCTGTAAGGGAAAGAAAACACTCAGATTTCAGCATTTCTGACAGTCTACTTCTTTAAAATCCTTTAAAGTCCTGAGCCTGGAGCTCCCCTAAGAGCAAGCTGGTGTAATTCACTTCCTGCAGTGGCTGTGGCCAGGGTCTGTTTTATGGGTTTGGCTGCTGCAATATAAAATCAGTGTGGGTAGATTTGTATTTTCTTCAACCAGAGGACTCGATAACGCTGCGCTGGTACAACTCTGCAAAATATTTACTGGCTCAGAGAAGAGCAAGGGAAGAATTCTTGAAGGCAAAATTGATGTTCCTAACTCAAAGTTTTCCATGCTCTTGGTTTTGGGTACCTGCTCCCCAAGAGAAGTAGTTGGGGGGTGGAAAGAGCAAAGTGCATTGTCTCTGTGCTTCCCATGCATTGTTCCCTATGAAAGCATCTCCCTGCAACCTTTACCTTCTGTTCAGACGGCCCCAGCCTGTGAGGGGAGAATGGCAGATTTGTGCTTTCTAAGCTCCAGATGGGGCTCCTTTCTTCTTCCTCTGTAAGTTAATGGTGTCTTGCTGAGACCAACTGGGCATGTAAAGATTTGGGCAAAACTCACAGCAGTGGTCCCATAACCTCAAGGCTTTGCAGTCAGTGACGGCCGGTCCCCAGCGGAGCTGGGCTGGGGCTCTCATGTGGTGCCAGAGGAGATGGGGAAGGTTGTGTTGATTACATCTGTTTACCAATGGTTAAATAAATTAAAAGCCCATTGCAGACCACCAGCAGGCCCTGCTTTCTGCCCAAGGTTCTCTTTGGATGCTGGTATGGCTCTCTGTGTGTCAGTGTTGCCGGGGTGGCTCTGGTTTGCTCAGGATGAATCTTCACAAGTCAAAATAGGTGAGATAGGAGCTCCCTCCTTTCAGCAGCACCAAGAGCCTGAGCCAGATCCTCCCATCAGAGCGTGGCCACACCAGTGAAGCCACTGCCTCTGACTTCAGCTGGACCAGCTCCCTCCTTGCCCATATCTTATGCTAAAGATAAAATGGGAAGGGACATTTGTGGGGTCCCATCTAAAACCTTGGCAAACCCTGGAAGAGCACAAAAATCCTCATGCAGAAGGAGGATTTTCCACTGTTGCCACAGCATGGGAAGGGTCTGCCCCGATCATGGTCCCTGCATGCTGGGATTTGTGTAAAGTCACTGTGAGGGACGGTCACTGTCCTGAAGAACACGTGGTGTTGATAAGTGGGACCAGAAATGAGCAACAACAGAAGTGGCTGCAGTGATGGGAGGGTGGGGAAAAGCTTGGAAGAGATTGTGATTTCCACCCATGAGTCTGATCCAATACTGTCACTCCAGCTGGCAGAATCCTGTGGGAAGGAGGCTGGAGGGTAAGGAAGAGTAAGTGGCCAGCTAGGGCTCCTCTAATTTCTTTGATGCTCTGAGCTAAGCTGTCAGATCCCTATTTGAGGATTTTTTTATAATTCGTTCCTAAGCAGCCAGATTACCAGCCATATGGACAAAGGATACTAGAGAAAGATTATTAAGATTATTAAAACAGATTATTTTTGCCATGGAGTAGAACTTGTGATCAATGGGAAAGGCTTGAGCCAGGCAACTAAGACAAGAGCTCTCATGCTTTTCCTTGCCCAGCCTAATCTCAGTGCTGCTGGTGGTTTCTTGAGCAGAGGTGTGTAATCTGTTCTACTGGGAAGTCTCTGGGAGGCTGATATCAGGTGTGCCTGTTTTCAAAGATGGGGAAAGGGATGTTCTCAAAATCTCAGATTTGCCCATACATCGCTGTGTGCATATATGGAAATTACATGTGTGAGTCCTGTTTGCTCTGGTAGGAACTTGTGTTGCAGGAAACACTTTTGGGAAGAGAGAGGGAATCTATTCTTCGCTTGCTTACTCTTTTGGAGAGACGATTTCCCTTCTTTCCATCCTATATTTTATGATTTCCAGTCTTATCCATCTTACAAATCTTATGATTTCCCATCTTATCCATCACTGTATCTGTGATGCCATGAGCTGGGACAGCTGACCCCAGCTGACCAGAGGGACATTTCAGACCCCACGACATCACACTCAGCATATAAAGCTGGGGGAAGAAGGGGATGAAGTTTGGAGAGGTGGTGCTGTCTTTGCCTTTTCTGGAGTGTTACATGTGATGGAACCCAGCTTTCCTGGAGATGGCTGTACATGGAAGGGGTGAAGGAATTCCTTGGTTTGCTTTGCTTTCCTCACACATGTGGCTTACACATCTCCTATTACACTGTCTTTATCTCAGCCCACGAGCTTTCTCACTTTTACCCTTCCAGTTCTCCCTCCATCCCACGTGGGAGAGGGTGAGTGGTGTGTGGGGCTGAGCTGCCAGCTGGGGTTAAGCCATGGCAGAAGGCTCAGCCTCTACAAGTCACTACAGAGAGACCTGCAGAGCTACCAGGCACAGATGTTGTTATTTTTGGTATAAGTGTTCTTGTTTCAAGTTTTTTCAGGTGTGAAGTTTCCCTGTTCGACAGCCCATCAATCACATAGGGGACACCATTAATAAATCTGTCCATGATTCTCCCTTGAGCTTGAAGAAAGAAAAACTCCAACTGTTAACAATTATTATAGAAAATTAACTCCATGGCTTTAAACAAAGTCTCATTGCAGGCTATTTTTGCATCATAAGGGTGGGAGGGTGGAAATCACCCTAAGATCTGCAATGCTATGTATTTAAATTTCTTTGAAAAAAACAGACATCTGATGAAAGTTTAGTCCTGGAAGCAGAGGCAACTTCAATGGCTTCTCATACTGTTTTGTTGAACCCAGCTCCTTGCTAGCTCCCTTTGGTGTCTGGATGCTGCACAGTGGCATAAAGGGACTCACCAGCATTGCATTTAAACAGCCAGCAAGGCCTGCTGCAATTTTCTAGTGTCACCCCATAAAAACCATTCCCCCATCCTTCCTGAATCTCTCACATCATTTTTTTGGCCAGGCTTAGTTATGTCTTTTAGAAAGCCTCTGCTGCCAGTTTCCTGACTGTCAATAATGAAGAAGGTAAGTGATGGAGGGTTCCTTCCAACTCCCAGCAATCCATTCCAATGGCTAATTACATTGACTGCCAGTGATTTGCAAGCTCTGACTGGTTTGAACCTTGCTGGTTTCAGCTGCCAGCAGTGGATGCCATTGTGTCTTTGTCTTCTGGATTAAAAAGAGCTTTAGGTCATGTGAAGGACCACAGACTGTGGTTCATGGGAAGCAGGAAGGGTATTATATCCATGGGAGGAAGTCCTGTCATCCCAGAGGCTGCCTTGGAGAACAGCAGGACCATGCAGGAAATTTGCTGGGCTTTTTCACATATTTATACCTGCTCAGGGACTGGCCTGACCTGGCTGTTCTGATCAGAGAGTCAAGATTAGAAACCCAGGAGCTGTTGTGTAAGAGGTGCAGTTCCCCCTGCCCAACACCAGTTCTGAGCCACCACAGATCAGCAGGCTCCTCCGTTGCCCCCATAACATTCTGGTCTCTCCTTTCCACCCATGTGGTCCTTAGGAACTCGTTGCAACCTTCCTGTGTCCCTGCTCCTCCCAAATCTCCCTGTGCAGTGCCTTTTGCTTCCCTCTGTCTCTGTCAGAAGCCTTCCCTGTGCTGATGAACCATGCACAGCAGTAGGTTATATTCATTTGTCTTCTTCTGCAGTTCATTTATCACAGTGAATGCTCCATTGTGGAGAATCCTGATAGAAAGTCCCCTTATTCTCCTGGGAGGCTGAAATATGACATTTCAATCAGCTGATTGCTTATTAGTGTGACCTTGCTGGCAAATCCAGGCAGCACCCAGAAGGGTGGGCATGGAGATCTCCCTTTGTCACTCTTCTCATGTGGAAGAATGACAATAGCATTTTCCTTTGTCTCCTGCTGTCAGCTCTAAAGAGTTTTGCTTTGGTTTTTATTTTCACATTGTTTATTTCCCTCTGTAGAATCAGGCTGGTTGTGGTTGTGGCAGGGCTTGAACACCTGCAAGGATGGAGACCCCACCTCTGGTGTCCTGTCTGAGTGCTGCACCACCTGCTCGGTATGTTATTGTTTCCTGCTCTCCAGCAGGAACCTCCCAAGCCAAGTTTGTGGCTATTTCTCCATTTTATGTTGTTTGGCACTGATAAAAAGTGTTCTGGTCCTGTTGTCTTTCTAAACACCCCCAGCTAGCTGTAAGGAGCATTAGACCCCTGCTCAGAAACACAGAAACAAGTGACCTCTTGAAGTGGCTTCCACCTTAATTTCTGTGAGTAGGAGACCCACCCTGTGAAACCATCCCAGCTTGGACAGGGACGTCTACAGAGCTGCTCCATGGTGTCAATGGGAGTGATTTGCCCTGATTTTTTCTAGCCCAAGTGATGCCTGCTCACGTTTTGGTGTGTGTATGTGACACATTTTCCCTGTTGCAGCCACACTGAGAACCACATCAGTCCTTACAAAGTGCATATCACCTTCAGGTTCAGGCTTGCAAACACATGCATGGGTTTAACCTTAGGTATGGCAGTAGGAAGGATATTTGTACTGTTCAACAGTACATCTCACCATGCCATGAATGTGGACACCACTCTTTAACACTTTCTCCTGCATCCATCCATTCAGCAGCAGCAGGATGCAGCCTGAGCTCTTCCCCATCACCAGTGAGAACAAATGGATCCCAGTAGCAAAGCACACCGTGGCTTTATCATTCTTTTGACAGGTAATTTTCTCCCCAGTGAATATATCTGAGGCTCCCTGAAAACACTTCTCAGTGGCTGGAATGAAGTTGTTTCACTCCTGACAGCAAGGAATGAGCCTGGCAGTGGCACTGGCTTGTTGCTCTGTGTCTCTCTCTGAGCCCCACGCTCCTGAAAGCCTGGTGAGACTCTTTATTATCCCCTGATTATGTCAGGTGTCCTCACTTGCCTGCTATGACCATCAGGCATGTTATTTATTACAGTGTTTTCCCACTGACCTGTTGTGGGCCCTTCTCTGAGGCATTTCTCACACCACTAGGAGATAACGTTCTGTCCCAAGAGTTTGCAGCAGAAAGGCTTATTCAGCTGTAAACTCAGTTAAGTGCTGCCCCTCACTCACTAGCAAAACCAAAATTCAGATGCAAGAAGGGCCGTGGTGTGCTACTGAATGCAAAACATACAGATACAGCCTCCACTGCAGGGAAAATTGACACCACAGACTGGAATGAGCTGGTAGGGATGTACTGCAAAGAGAAAATTCAGCCAAGGAAATAGGGGAGTGGGCCTAGAGAGAAATTGGGAAAGAGGTAGAGGGTACAGCAGAAAATATTAGGCTATACAGTAAAAACAAGGAAAATAACCAGCTCTTACAGGAATATGAATGCAAATAGGCTACCATCACAGGCTCTCTGGAAGGTTTCAAGCTCTGGTAGCAGAGGGGCTACAGGGGTGGCTTCTGTCAGAAGCTGCCAGAAGCTTCCTCCGTGTCCAGCAGAGCCAATCCCTGGTGGCTGCAGAAGATGGACGTGCTGCTGGCCAAGGCTGGGCCAATTAGAGGTGGTGGCGACGCCTCTGTGACAACAGATTTGAGAAGAAAGAAAACAAGTTATTGTGCAGTTGTAAGTGCGGCCGGAGAGGAGCGGAGTGAGAACGTGTGAGATGAGCAACTCTGCAGAGACCAAGGTCAGTGGAGAAAGAGGGGGAGGAGGTGCTGCAGGCAGAGCTGGGATTGCTCTGCAGCCCATAGTGAAGACCATGGTGAAGCAGCTGTGCCCCTGCAGCCTGTGGAGGAGACCCACACAGGAGCAGCCTGAGAGGAGGCTGTGAGCCCATGGGAGACCCATGGAGAGAGAAGCCCACCTTGGAGCAGCCTGTCCTTGATGGAAGAATGGCCCACGCTGCAGCAGTTTGAGGGGGATGGACTCATGTTGGAGAAGTTTGTGGAGAACTGTTGCTTGTGAGGTGCTCTCTTGTTGGAAAAGTTCATGGAGAACTGTCTCCTGTTGGAGGGACCTGACAGTGCAGCAGGGGAACGGCTCCTCTCCCTGAGCAGCAGGAGAAACCACAGGTGATGCAGTGACCACAACCCCCTCTCTGTGTCCCCCTGTGCCTCTGGGGTAGGAGCTGGAGCTGGGAAAGACGGACCGGTGGAGGAGAAGGTGTTTCCAAGGTTTTCTTTTACTTCTCATGATCTGATTTTGTTAGCAGTAAATTCAGTTGATATCTCTAATTCAAGCCTGTTTTGGCCATGAGGATATTTGCTGAATGATCCATCCTGGTCCTTATCTCAACTCATGAACCCTCTGTTATATTTTCTCTATTATATTTTCTCTCCCCTGTCCAGCTGTGGAGGGCAGTGAGAGGGAGGCTTGGGTGGGTGTCTGACATCTGGGCAGTGTCAGCTCACTACACCAGCACAGGGCCAGCTGCCAGGGTTTGCTGCCTTGGTGATGGGGAGAATGCTGAATGGGGGGAATGATGCCCAAGGGAGCAGCTGAGGGAAAGGCAGTCTGTTCCTCTTTGCAGCTCCCAGCTCAGCTGGGCAAGTTGTGCTGGTGGGTTGTTGGCCTGGAGGAGCCCAGGGAGGGGGCAGCTTGGGCTGCAGCGCCAATCCCCTGCTCCGTGCACCCCTCTCCCAGGCCTCCCTGAGCCCCTGCTCCCCAGGACACAGCCCCAGCCTCGCCAGCCTGGCAGCTCTGCTCAATTTGAGCACACCTATTTAAAATTCAGCTGGGAGATGGGCTCCGGCTTGTTACAATGCCGTTGCTGGAAATAGAGTCATCACTGGAGACTATTCCTTTTTACAACTTTAGGTATATAGATTTCCTCTCAATTCAATTTATTTTTATATAGTGTCTTTAATACACTGTCTCTCCAAACGCTTTAGCAGATAGAATTGAAATAATGAGATAACGCTTTGCAGGAGTGTGTGCAGCCGCTCCCAGACAGGCAGCGGGTGAGGCAATAGATGGAGATGGAGCAGAGAGTGCAAGGTGGAGGCTGCATCACTTGGAAGCAGCAGTAATATGAGCAAACATTCACACAGACTATTTATGGTGAGCACAAGGGCTGATGGATATGAAGAAAAGCAAGTAGGCAGGTGTGATGGAAAAAGGAGGAATTAAGGAGTAATTTCCATTGAAGAAAGATGGCTCTAAAAGGGAATGAATTCAAGGGAGGGATGTTCTCAGCCAAATGGATCAAAGGCAGTGAAAGCAATCCTTGATTCTCTCTGTTCATCAGGAATGGAAGTCTTGTTACTCCTCCATCATTGCAATATAAAGCAGAGATGGACACGGTGCGCTGCAGCTCCACTCCACACAAGTGCTGAAATTGCTGCGTTGCCCTATTGACTTGCCTGGAAATGGCCAAGTGTGCAAAGATGCAAATGCACCCAGCTGGAAATTTCTCTCTGAGCCTGTTTTCGACAGATAATGAAGATATGAGAAGCGCAAAAGGTTTTAGAGGAGAAGAACCTGCCAGAAGGGGAAACTGTTTCTGTCTTATTAACACAGGAGTGACAGGACAGACTGTGACAGGACAGGTGTTGGTTAAAAACAAACATAAACACAAAACTCTTTGGTGAAAAATGTACACAAAATTAAAAAGGAAACTTAATTTCATCTGCCTTGTTTCACTTATACTCAGCAGGGAAGAGCAGCATGAGAAATTGCAGCACTTTTTTGTTTTCATTACAGTTTGGACTGGCAGGGAAAATGAAATCATCCATTTTCCTGTAAAAGGGACACTTCTGTCACCTCAGCCATGGTGAGTGACGGGAGAAAACTTGAAAATTTTTCTTGGACTGGGATTTCTGGGCCTAACCAGTGATGACTAAACCCAAGGGTAGTTTCTCTGGGACTTAAGGGATAAATCTTGAGTGACAGGAAAAGATGTGAGCAGTCAGAGGCTGCTACTCAGAGATCAGGCAAGAAGATGGAGCAAGCTCATGACACTCTGTGGTACCAAATGGGCTCAAACCTCACCTGGAAAGGAGCAGGGAGCTGGGAGATGGATGAACACAACTGGCTTGCACAGAGACAACAGCCCCATGCTGCTGTAGCCATGGGCCTGGGGAATTGAACTACTGATAGTGCAACCCAGGCTGACTCTGCTGTTGGATTTTTTGGGAGCCCCTGCTCTCTGGCATGCTGGATAGGTTCCCTTCCCAACACCCCCTGCACTTCACAGGACACAGATGTCTTTCCTCAGGACTTGGTGGCTCCCAGCAGGATGATGGATGGATGGATGGATGGATGGATGGATGGATGGATGGATGGATGGATGGATGGATGGATGGATGGGGATGGATGGATGGATGGATGGATGGATGGATGGATGGATGGATGGATGGATGGATGGATGGATGGATGGATGGATGGATGGATGGATGGATGGATGGTGGATGGATGGATGGATGGATGGATGGATGGATGGATGGATGGATGGACGGATGGATGGATGGATGGATGGATGGATGGATGGATGGATGGATGGATGGATGGATGGATGGATGGATGGATGGATGGATGGATGGATGGATGGATGGATGGATGGATGGAGGGATGGATGGATGGATGGGGATGGATGGATGGATGGATGGATGGATGGATGGATGGATGGATGATGGAGGGATGGATGATGGATGATGGAGGGATGGATGGATGGATGGATGGATGGATGGATGGATGGATGGATGGATGGATGGATGGATGGATGGATGGATGGATGGATGGATGGATGGATGGATGGATGGATGGAGGGAGGGATGGAAGCTGCTCACCTGGCCCTGCCTCTGCCCTGTCTGTGGGAGGCTGCCCAACCCCTGAGCTGTTCAGAGGGAGGGGGAGTGAACTGCTGACAGTGGGGAGGAAGGTGACCCAGAGCACTGCCTGTTTAAGCTCTGCTGCTGCATCATCCTTGTGGGAGTGATGGGTGCCAGGAGTCCAGCAGGTTGGCACAGCAGGGAGAAAACCATTGAAACCATTTGCCAGCTACTTCTCCCTTTCCAGAACTGCCATTAAAAGCTCAGTGAACATCTCATATTTGCTCTGAACATGTCAATGTTTTAGGTAATGTGAAGGTGAAGGGGACATTTCCTGCTCAAGAATTCCAACCTGGACCCCCATTTCTCAGTGATCTTCAAAACTTGAAATAGTTTTATCCTTGCAGAGGATGGGTGGAAGCTCTGAAAGCAGAGCTGAGCCAAGCTGGGAGCGTTGGGATGTAGGGTTCTGATTTGAAAATAAAGGAAAAGGTGCAGATATGTGAATTTTGATTATGTTTAATTTAATGAGTTTTGAAAAGATTTGGAGCTGAATTAAAAGTAACAAAAAGCCATGGAGATGAATGACCCTTATATTAAATTCAATTGGCTTTTGTGCAATTTGTTGCATAGAGAAGCCTCGTTAATACATTTTGCAGGTGGTTGGGTCATTTGTCATCAGAATCGCACTTTATGGAAAGCCACTTTCCTCCCTCTTCAGTTATTTTGCTTTGAAATGAGTTTCCCTGGGTCCTGTCTGCTGGCAGGAGCTGAATTGGCTTCAGAGGAGCCACAAGGGTTTCATGGAAAAGAAGAATCTGGCCTGTTATTTTCTATATATTTATAAGTTATCGTTTTATAAGACGGTTTACAGTTAATATCTCAAGTATATGTAGCCATAGCCCTCATCTGTTAGAAAAAGCCCTGCCCTGTATTACAGTTAATAATATTTATTGTTTCCTTTTGTTTTTCTTAAGAGTCAAGGCAGCTTCCCTCTCCAGAGGGAAGAAAGGCTGGGAAAAAAAACCAAAAACTCCAAACAAATACAAAAAGCTTATTTCGTTTGCATTTTCCTAATTTGCTTTTCTCTGGCTCAGACATGTGTTGCCTATAAGCTATTAAAACTCTTTCTCTAGGGTTATTCTCCCCCCTGCATCCCCCATCTGATATTCACAACTTCATTCTGCCTGGATCAATGACTGCAAATTTGCTTTATGACAACTTGAACAAACCCATGATGGATCAGAAAGGACCTCAAAGTAGGCTGAAGCCTACTCAAGTCAAGAGCACCAGACACGTTTGTTAAAGACCTCATTGGCCTCTGATCCTTGGGTTGCTGCAGTATTGATTTTTAGGGTCTGAGCTCAATTGTGCTGGCAGTGGAGTCATATGGAGTCGCGTGCTCGTGGGGGAGACAGGAGCTTTATAATGGGAACGGATCGATGGGCAATGATTTAGCACAGAGGGAGCTGCAGGCTTGGCAGCAAAGTTAAGCAATAATCGAGCTCTGGGCTCAGAGCCGTCTCAGCCTGGCGTGCTGCCTGTCTCAGGCTCTGTGCAGGGCTCGGGGCTGCTCTGCTGGGCTGGCACCGGCCCTGCTGTGGCTGTGCAGGGAGGCACAGCACCGGTGCTGCTAAATTTTTGCTTCCCCAACGCTCTCTATGTGTAAAATAAGCCAGATTGGGTCCTCAGATGCTGTGCACCAGGACCTGGAGGTGTTAGTGTGCTGCAGCTCTGGGCTAAACCCATGAGCAACTCGAAAGAGGCAGAGGCTGAACATGGAGAGAAGAGCACCTGAATAAGGAGCACATTTTGTGCAGCCCTAGAAATATGTTTTTCTATTTTTAAACTGTGACTTTCTTGTAAACAGGAATATTTCCCATTCTCTAACCCCTGCTCCATCAGTATGGATGGGGAATGAGAGACACTTGGGCAGGGACTGGTTTTCTTCTGTGTGCCAACCTGCAGCATTCTGGGGCCCAGGTCTGTGTTTGAGTTACCCCCAAGTGATATAACACAGAAATCCAAGCAATCCCACTAGAAAGAAAAGGAGACCGGTCCAACTTCCATTTCCCTCTCTGCTGCTGCATGCCTCAGTTTACCTCTGTGATGTGCAAGTAAAGACCTGCTTTGAGATGCAGGTGGCACCTGTGTAGTGCTTCTGTGTGTGACACACAGGATTTTCTACAGCAAAGTGGGTTTATGTCTAAGGTGACTGTGAGCAAATTACCTCAAGGATCCTTTCTTTTATTTCTGAGCCCTCAGGTCATCAGCAGTGTGGCTCTGCCTGATCTATGGTGGCATATCTGACCTCATTGAAGCCCTAAAGGTTTCAGGGAGCGGGGAGTTGTCAGAGATGGAGCTCAAGGGTTAAAATCCAGCCATCATCCCAGAAAAGTTTTTCCTTTTCTGACTCATTTTCGGGGGTGTTGAGATGCCCCAGTTCCAGCCACGAGCCAGGATTTTCCCACACAGGGGTTCTGGCACAGCACAAAACTCACGGGTGGAGGGGGAGATGAAATGTGCAATAGGAGCAGAAAAGAGGCTTTTCTTGCTCAGCTCAAGTGCAGGTAATTTCCTTCTTCTGTGAGAAAACTGGGCCTGGATCTAATAATTAAAGCTATATTCCCTAATAGCTGTCCCTCTGCAGCCTGTGCTGTGCCTGCAGGCACTGAGATGGATGGGAGGACAGACTGAGGCTTTTCCAAAGGGATGGAATGTGCACAACTGCTTTCCTGCAGCACAGTGTGCATGTGGGGTGTGTCAGGTGAGCTGGACAGAAGCAGATGAGTACTGATATTTTGATCTTTCTCCCCTTCCCACCCCATTCCTGCTCACCACCACCCCTGTCATCCATGTTGTGTAATCTGTTGTTAACCCTGTAAAAGGGTCCAGGGTGCCTGAGGGTTCTCCATCCTTGGAGACCCTCAAAACTCAGCTGTGTATCAGGACAAGGCTCTGAGCAACCTGATATGATGCTGAAATTGCATCTCACCCAGAGTGGTCCCTATTTGCAGCAGGAGGCTGAACTGGAGGATGGACACGTCCATACCCATCCAAATTATTGTTATCCTATCAAGCTGTACATGAAGCTTGGTTTGATTGTTTCAGGCCCTTCTGCTCCAACTGGAAAGACTGGTTCAAGGTTTTTCTGTTTGTGAAAAGGTTCCTCTTTCCCAGTCTGCAGAGATTCATGATCACTTCCCAGCTACTCAGTGTCCCTTCTCAACCACAGCTGCCTCTCACGTGTGTTGGCAGAAACAGGGTGGATCTCCCTCACCTGACAGAGGAGAGTGGCAGCACAAGGTGGCTCAAAGCCCAAGGATCTCTAAACAAAAACAACTTGCCTACATTTGTTTAGACCTCGTGTTCAATTTTCAGATGGTTAATTCTAAGTGTGCCCACATTTCCCCCAGTCAGTTTATGCTGCAAATAAATGTGTTTCCCTGGTGCATAATTCCTGACAGCATTTCTCTGAGGGCCTTTGCCTTTCCTGGGTAAACAACTTGCTCCATGCCACTGATGCTAAGTGACTGCTGGTAATGAATGCAGCCTTGTGAGAGCAGGTGGAGGGATCTGGATAAGTGCAACTAGCAAATCTTTGCTTGGCAACTCACAATATTTTGGGGAAAAAAAAAAGAGAGAGAGAGAGAGGTGTCTCAGTGCAGTGACAGCTAGGTGCAGCTTGTGCTCTGAAATCTTTGCTAGAGGTGGGAAGAGGCAGCCAGGTTTCGCGAGGACGGGCAGATTAGGAAGTGTGGGGATTAGCAGGGAGTAATTACAGAGCCTCCACTGTATATTAAGTGTGTGAAACAATATACAGGCACTCAGCACACGGCAGGCATTATGGCTGGGTGTCATAGTTGACGTTTTTAATATCCATTATTCAAAAATTGATTCCATGCCTGACTATCAAGCTGCATCCAGCCATAATATGGGTGTAGCACCACACAACAGCACTGTCATCTGCTAAGAGCTTTACAAACATTAGCTAATTCTGCCTACCCTCTCCATCAGAGACAGGTAAGGGCTGCTCACTCTGACTGCCTGTATCCCCAGGGAGGGCTGGGATTAGGTGAAGGTGTTCTGGGAGGCTGCTGGGGATGATGAGGCCAAAGCAGCCACGGGTGTACAGGGGGTGAGCAGCACAGACAGTGGCCATAACTTGGAATAAGCCCCAAATTCCTCCAAACCCAAAGAAAAACACTTCCAGTGCTCAGAGATACTGAAAAATAGGACCTTTAAGAAATCCCATGTTTTGTACTCAACTGTTGGGGTTTTTTAAGTGTTTTTAGGGAAGTTTTTCATTTTGGTATTTTGCAAGAATCACTAAGAAAGGTTTTCATCCGGAAATCCTTTTCTGCCTATCTTTGTTTCCTTTTTTCATTTTGGTCCTCTGGAAAAGAAGAAGCAAGAGCAAAAAAGGTAGGGAAGCCAATAAGCCAATGATGGGGGGAGAGACCCAAACAAGAGAAAAAAAAAAGATTTTTCTTATTTAAGTGGAACAAATGCACATTGCCAAAAAGACTTTTTTTTTTTTTGCTATTGAAATTATCTGATTTAGAAATTTAAAAAAGCTTTTTTTCATCTACTGAAAATACCTATGACTCAGAAGATGAACTGATTTGTGGTTCCTAAGTGAAGGCAGCAGTGTTATCTTAGAGAGCCTGGCTGATTTTGTGTGGGTCCACACCTCCCTGATGGCTGTTGACAAACCAGATTTTGTCTTCCTCTCCCACCCCGACTTGACTCCAGGAATTTCCATTCCCAAACCTCTTTAGGCAAATCCTCTCTGAAGATTACCTACATTATCAGCTTCTCCCTGGAGACAGCTTCCTCTCCTTTGCTATCAATTAACAACAGCTCTCACCAACCCCTCGGTTTAATTGCACCATCTTCAACAGCAGCCCTGACGTTGACGTGCCTTTTTCTCCTATTTTAGTTTCTCCCTCTGAATTATTCTGTTGCGTCTGAGTGCAAACACCAGCGCTGAAATCCTGGGGGATTAATGGACTCCTGCCCTCCTCTCTTGGCTCTGGGAGCCTCCTCCTGTTTGTACCAAAACCAGGGTCAGACTGCTCCTTGTGTGCTCCTGTTCCTTTCCTAGTTTTCCTCTCTCTCCTTTTGGAGCTGCTTGTGGCACAGGAAGGGTTGAGAGTGAATTTTGCTCAAAAACTTGAGTGCCTCAGCCTTTCAAGACACACTTTTTCCCTGAAAGGATGGTTTTCCAATGGGAAAACCAATTGGCTTTGACGAAAACTCTCCGAACCTGCCTGGCTCAGGCAGAGTGAGGACTGAGTGCCCTGCTCTTGTGGAAATGTGAGGCTTGATCCCTTTTTCCAGTTGGTGGCTGCTCCATGTGGGGTGTAAAGCTGGAAGGAGAGGACAGGGCCCCCCATACCCACCAGTGCACCCCAACTCCTGCTCCAGTGCATACACCTCCACTACTGCCAAGACACACAGACCTGCCCTTGGGCCCAGCCTCATTTGAAGGTTAAAAATAACACAAAGGTGCTTAGAAAAGTGAAAAAAAAAAAAAATTTAAACCACCCCCACACTTGAAAGAAACCTACCCCTTTAAGAAAGGATTGAACGTAATCTATTTCCAGCGTACGAGAGATCGGCTAAGGATTGCTGGGACATTTTCACTGACACAAATCTACATAATCGTTTTAAACTTCTCACCATTTCTTCCGATTATTCTCTTTCTGTCACTTTAGGAAGCTCTAAAACTGATTTTCTCTCCGTAATCTTCCAGTATTGCTTAGCACCCAAATCTCTAATATTTTAAGAAGATTATTTCATTTATAATTGATTGAGTGTATTTGCCAGTTTGCTACTTCAAAGATGTTGTGCTTTAAGGGGTTCAGGTAGAGCATTACTAAGTTTCCACCCCTTACCCCCCAATCCGAAAAAAAGAGGCAGAAAAATTTTGCATCCTGCCTGACACTTTATTTTTTTTTTTTTTTTTGCTTTTTAAAAAATATTATTGGTATTATTTACATTGTCAGCATGCTGAATAGCTAAAAAAAGGAATCTCCAGAGATGAAAGGCAAATGGAGCTGTCTCCAGCTGCAGGCTGGGGCCATTGCAGGGAGCAGTTTGATGAGCCGTGATCGCAGGCACTCCAGCAGCACCACATCTCCCTCCCAGGGCCTGGCTGCCCACCTCGCTGTTCTCACTGCCAAAGGCACTGGAGAACTGCTAGCAGTTAAAATATGTTTTATTTTTATTTTTTGCCTTCCAATGGACAGGGCGTTTTCCAGCCGTATCTGCTCGCTGGGGTTGTTTTCTGCATGGAGACAGAATGCACAACACTGTGGGGAAGAAAGGGGCAGGAGAAATGGGTGTGGGCAAAGGGAATTCCTGGACCACCTTGCTGCTGGGAGTTGCTTTCATCCAGCTCAGGACTGGGCCATGGTAGCTGCTGCCTGTTGGCGAATGGCCTCCATCACTCGGTGTCGGATGCTGCCTTGCAGAGTGCTGAGAAAGGGGTTGAGAGGGGGGACAAGGGTGCAATGGGTAATATTTACTGAGGGCAAAGGCAGGAGGACATCTGCAAGCAGAGCTGTGGAAGGAGAGAGCCCATTTAATGCACTGCCACTCCCCACATAACCAAGACACCTCAGAAATAAGGGGGAAATTTCCCCATCCTCAGCCCTGCTCTGCTCTTCATTCTTTGTCACCTGTGAACTAGTGAGGAGATGCATGGCACAATGCTCAAAGGAAAGCTCTGAGCCCTCTTTTAGGGCTGGCAGAGACTTAGTGATGCTCTGTCACAGTCATTTCGGGAATGGAGCAGCTATCAACTAACAAGAATGAATTTCAAGGCTGATCACCTGCAAGCCAGGGATAATGGGAGGTCTGCACAATCAAACACGTCTCCTGTTATAGTAAAACAAGCAACACTTGAAAAAGACATGGAAACAGGCTTCTTTAAATCCAATTCAGGGATTTGGAATCCCCACTAAACGCTTAATTAATTTTTGATTAGCTGAGAACCCATTAAACAGACTGATTCTTCTAGCTTTATAAGTAACGGCAGCATGCTGCTTTAATTAAATTAATACTAAGAGATGTTCATTTTCAAATCCTTATGTTGGTTATTTGAGAAAAAATCATTTCATTCCCTTCCCTAAGAGGTTTACCATATTCTTTTATCCCAATGCAGTATCTCTTCCCATTCTGTTTGTATTGCCCTTGGCTTGCCTGGAGGCAGGCCCTGAATTTGTTCTGCCCAAGGGACATGGGGGTGCCCCAGAAGTTTAGGACCAGGAACCTCATATTCCTGTAGGGGTTCACAATGTGGGTATGAGCAGTCTGAGTGTTTGGGGTCTCACAGCCACTCTTCCCATGGAGCTACCACTGGCTATTTCCTATGTCAGGTACTGCACATGATAATCCTGGTTCTTCCACAGCACAGCAAGCAGCTGTGAATTATGGCCGCCTCTTTTGAGGGTCAGAGCCTGTCCAGGTCTCTGCTGTGACTACACCATGTACCAGAGAACATGCCATGGCTTGTTCACTCCTGGTTTTCAAATTCCTTTGGATTTCTCTGTTTCCCAGTGGAAGCCAGAGTTGCTGTCCATCCTTGGCTTCTTCCCCAATGACCAACACTTTCCTGTGTGTGCTGGATTCTCTGGTGATGGGAGGGGTGCAGTCAGGCCTTGGGCCGTTCCTTGAGGATGGAGATGTGAAAGGAACACAGGTAGCCCTGGGTGTGATTAGGGAAGGAACATGGACTCACCCTTAGAGCAACTCTTTGTACAGGAGGATTCAGAACCTCCCCTCTGCCTTTTCTTTGTCCCCCAACAACATCTGAAATTGAAATTTGCATCCTTCTCCCAATGCCATTGTGGGTGAAAACACTTCCCTGCTCACTTCAGGGCCAGCATGTTGAAATTGGCAGCCTGGGGCTCTCCTTGCTTCAGTCCTGGATCTGGCCCAAACCTCTGAGCCATCCACCAGCCTGAAACCAGTGTGAGATCCTCTGAGGCTGTGCTGAGCAGGGTCCATGAGCGCCCAGGGAATTTCCATATCTATTTATTTATGCAGATGCACTGTGCCCAGCTCAGAGACCTCCAGCCACACGAATCCCCTGTGACGACATCGCTTCCATGACGCTACTGAACAGCTTTGCATTGATTATGATCCCCTAAGTGGGAATCCTTCCCTGCCGTCTGAGGGTTGGGATTATTTTTTTCCTTTTTAAGCTCCTTCCATTTGGCAGAAGAGGAAGATGAACTTTTGCAAAAGTGGCTCCCAAGAGCCCACTGCTCGGGTGAGCCACTTGGGAATAACACCAGGCTCGGTACAGGTGTGATTTTCCTTACACCATCTCCACGATGTTCTGGCTTGGTGTCCATCCCTCACTCTGGGCATGTCTGGATTAACAGAAAACTTGTTTCACTCCTTGCTCTGTTTGTCCCAACAAATGAAGGGTGAAACTGGGCTTTCAAGCCACCAGTGACCCCTTCACTACTGCAGAGCTTGGGTGTCACCTAGATCCCAGCTGCAGAAACATGTCACAGACATCTTTTCATTAAAAATCTTTCCTTAAGAGTTTTCTTCCTGAGGAGCTGAGAGGCTTCAGGAACAAAATGTAAACAATGGTTATCTGCTGCTGTGGAATGCAACAGGTGCATCTGTGATTGGTCCATGTTGGATGTTTATAATTAATGGCCAATCCCAGCCCAGTTAGCCTGGACTCTCTGTCCCACACACAAACCTTTATTATTCATTCCTTTCTATTCTTAGCTTAGATTAATCGTCTGAGATGAATCTTTTCCTTCTATTCTTTTTAGTATAGTTTTAATGTAATATATATCATAAAATAATAAATCAAGCCTTCTGAACATGGAGTCAACATTCTCGTCTCTTCCTTCACCTGAAAACCCCTGTGAACACCATCACAGAAACATGCTGGGGTGGTCCCTGAGGATTTAATCAGCTACTGCTGCCACTACACAGGATCTGGGGAGGGAGGCTTGGAGAGCAGCCCAGCCCCTCATGCCTTCACCCTGCTGCTAAGCTCCCCTTGCCTCCCCTGTGCCACTGCCCAGTCCTTGTTAGGAGCTGTCGGAGGCAGCTGGCTGCTCGTGCATTAAATTAGCAGATGTTGCTGCTACACAACATTAAGCACAACAATACTGTTAATGTGCCCTCCCGAGCCCTCTGCCTCCTCCTCACCGGGCCTCGCCAGACACAGCCTCTCCGGAGGCAGATTAATTTCAACTCTCTGGATCATAATAAATTAATTTTTATTAGAAAAGGCAGCGGGGGGGTGGGGGGTTCAGGACTGATCTCCTGAGCTGAGGAGATTTAAGCCAGCTGTCGGCCGTCTCCTGGCATTTGGGTTAGGAAGTAAATACAGAAGGAGGGGATTTTTACAAAACACCCATCAGCCCTCCTTGCTGGGAGGAGTGTGAGAGAGAGGCTTGGAGGTAAAGGGGGAAAACCTGTGTGTGGGGTTAATGCTGTAGGGTTAATGCTGTACAGAGTCCAGGGCTAAACAAACTGGAAGGGGGATATTTTCCTTCTCACTCATGGGGAACACTTCCATCCTGTTACCCTGACAACAGCCATCCCTAGTTGGGAGGCTGTGAGGTCCCACGGCGAGTCCCCACAAGCCCTCCTTTGCTAAGCAGCCTCTCTCCCAAGGTGCTCACTGGAGCAGGATTTACCAGCTTTGCACTGTCACCACTTGCAGAGGAACGTGCCACAGTCCTGGCAGTGCCTGGAGCATCCCCACCCCATCCCCAACACCTGCTCCGTGCCCAACCCAGCTTCCCAGCCACTGCCAGGCAGCAGATGGCTGGAAGCTGGCTCTGTAGTACCACAGAGTTCCCGAGCAGAGGAGATTTTGATGGTTCAGCCTCGTTGCCTTGGATGCTGAAGACTCACAGCTCCTTCTGGCTTAAGCTGGGGCTGTCTGTACTCAGCACTTATGAAAATCAGCCCTGGGTCTTTGCTCAGATTAACAATCAGTGTGAGCACAGCAGCTGTGGGAAGGCCGGATCTTTGTTTATCAGTGGGGAGTGCATTGCCCATCGTGGATTTGGAGGATGTGGGAGTTGGGCTCTGGCTGGCCACCCCTTGCTTCACTACTTGGACCTGGTAGTTTTGGTATCACCCAAAATAATTGTTGAGGAATCTGGACTCTGGCAGGGAGGTGGACAGGAGTGTGTTATCTGTTAGTGCTGTGTTAAATGACAGTGACATTTCCACTGGTCATTTCAAGGGCCAATAAATGCAGCCAATGTCTGTGCAAGGGCTGATCCCTCTCAGCATCCTGGCTCCAGCTGTGGCCAGCAGTGAGCACTGATGAAGGAATGTCACACCACAAACTCACAGTGATCCTTCACCAGAACAGCCTCCCAAGCCCCAGATGTGGGGCTGAGGGACTTTTCCAATGTAACCAAAATTAATTTCTTTCCTTGATTAATTTCTCCATTTGCCTTTGATCATTCACATCCAGTGTTGAGAAGCTCTATAGACTAAATAGGCTTTGTGTGAAAAATTATTTTTCCTTTTCCAGCTGGTCTGCAAGTTTCAGCTGCTGCCTTCCAGTTCTTCTAGAAGGAGGAATGGTGAACAGCTATTTTCTGTTGGCTTTTTTCAGTCCATTTTATCTTTATCACTTCCTCATCAATAATTTCTTTTCCAGAGATAAGAAAACCCTGCCACTGACACTCTTTTTTCTTATACAATGTTCTGTGCTCTGTTGGTAGCTGGCCCAAATAATAAACTAATAAACCTCCTGGGTGTTCAACTGGTCTCCGCTGCTTTGATGAAAAATCCTGTATTTTTGATTATGTTACTGTGGTATTATCCTGCAGTGTGACAGCAATAAAAAAATCTGTCCTACTCACCTGTATTTTTCTTCCCCATCATGACACGATCTAGGTTAATAATAGCTCACAGTTATGGAGACGGGTTCATTGTTTAACCTGTAGCCATTTGATTTCTTGGTTCCCAGCCCATCCATGGTGGAGAGCTGCAGGAGGCAAAGAGAGGGAAGCAGCTTTCACTGCAGAAAGGGTGCAAGCACAGCCCTAAAGCCAGGGCTAGGGTTTGGGAGCTGTTTAGGCTGGAGCATGGATTTCCAGCTGAGGTGCTCCTGGCTCAGTCCTTGGGCAAAGAGCTGCCCCTGCACCTGCTGAAGGCTTTTGGGGCTGCTGGGGTGCATCATGTGCGTCCCCAGCCCCGGAGCATCTCCTGCACCGCGTCACAGACACCGCCAACACCTGAAGCTGTCACCCCACATACTTCTCCTGGACGTCCCTTTGATGAGAGGTCTTGGGGAAAGCAAACGGGAGCGGGCGAGTGCAGGGGATGGAAAGGAAAGTGGTGCTTGTGGTAACACGAGATCAGGTTTCACCGAGTCCTTTTTCAAACACCAATTGAAAACCCCTCCCGCCACTTGACAAGTTTCCAAAATCCTCTTTATTTCCCGGATCCACCCATGGCCCTTGAGTAGGGAGAAGAGGCTGTGAAATGAAAGACCTGTTTGCTCTGTGAAAGAGCTTGACAATGTGTTGAGAGAAAGTGATACTGCCTTCAGAGCATTCAGAAAGGCGTCCATTTATCTCTCCCTTTTCTCTTTTCACCCGTTCTTCTTCTAAGGAATCTCTGGTTGTAATCCCTCTCTGGGATTTTTCACAGTAGTCTGATAATGTTAATATTTATCCTGGCTCAGAGATGAACTGACAGCATTGTGTTCTCTCCTCTCCCATTTTATCTCTGTCTATCTATCAGGTGTCCTGTATGGCTTTACCTTCATCAACACCCAGCTTGGTGCAGTGACAGGGAAAATCACCCTCCATCACCCTCCATCTCTCTCACCTCGGGTCGTTTGTTTACTCTGTTTTTATTATCTTATTAAAAGTCTAAAGATTTTAAGTGAGTCTAGAAGCAGTTATGAGTGGTCAAGGTGTTTGGGGGTTCTGAGGGTAATTCTCAGACTAGTCCTTGCCCTGTGCTAAAAAGCTGATCGCAGATTTTGGCAGAAGAGTTCTGGGAACATAGAGGCAGATTTTTTTGGCCAGGATTTCAGTTCTGGAAGAAAAGGACCCATGAAGAGGTGGAGTTTACTGATGGTCAGTGTCCTGGAGCCTGACCATACAGGTCAGTGAAGGGTTTGTGATGCTTGTGGAATAACAGCCAGACATAATTTATCATGGAGAACAGTCAGAATTGCTCTCTCTGGGGGTATAGCACAAACAAGTGGAAAAGGGCAACAGTGAAGTTTCTTTGTATGGAATTAATGCTTGCCAACGCTGGTTGAACATTTGTATTTATCTTAAAAACCTCCTGCCTGGGAGTCAGATGAATACAGGGAGATCCTGGTTTCTGATAATGTTAATATTTATCCTGGCTCAGAGATGAACTGACAGCATTGTGTTCTCTCCTCTCCCATTTTATCTCTGTCTATCTATCAGGTGTCCTGTATGGCTTTACCTTCATCAACACCCAGCTTGGTGCAGTGACAGGGAAAATCACCCTCCATCACCCTCCACCTCTGTCACCTCGGGTCGTTTGTTTACTCTGTTTGGTTTTATTATCTTATTAAAAGTCTAAAGATTTTAAGTGAGTCTAGAAGCAGTTATGAGTGGTCAAGGTGTTTGGGGGTTCTGAGGGTAATTCTCAGACTAGTCCTTGCCCTGTGCTAAAAAGCTGATTGCAGATTTTGGCAGAAGAGTTCTGGGAACATAGAGGTAGATTTTTTTGGCCAGGATTTCAGTTCTGGAAGAAAAGGACCCATGAAGAGGTGGAGTTTACTGATGGTCAGTGTCCTGGAGCCTGACCATACAGGTCAGTGACGGGTTTGTGCTGCCCTTGGAAGGGATGCTTGTGGAATAACAGCCTGACATAATCTGTCATGGAGAACAGTCAGAATTTCTCTCTCTGGGGGTATAGCACAAACAAGTGGAAAAGGGCAACAGTGAAGTTTCTTTGTATGGAATTAATGCTTGCCAACGCTGGTTGAACATTTGTATTTATCTTAAAAACCTCCTGCCTGGGAGTCAGATGAATACAGGGAGATCCTGGTTTGCATTTGTGTAAAAATGAGTTTATCTATCTTGTGTGTGCCAAGAACAGCCAAGAAACAAGTAAGAAAGTATCTAAACTAGCTTAAAAACTGTGTAATGGCCAAAGTAATCCTGTCCTTGCTATGGAGAACCTGACTGAAAAAAAAAGGGAATGTTTGCAGCTGGCTGCAGCTCCCCAGGGACCTCTACAGTACCAATAATCCACCCTTGCACAGGCATGAGGATGGTGTGGGAGTGGGGAATGTCCCTGAAGCCACCCACAGGGGGATAAATACCCAAAGTAACTTATTTAATCTCAAACTTTATTGATGCAGTGTGTAACCTCAGTGGAGACCATAGGTAAGGGTTTGCTGGTAATAAAATTTTGGAGATATTTTCTCTAATTTGTTGCTGTAGGATTTGATAGAGCAACGTGTGAAGTTGCATTGAACAGGGGGAGCACCAGTTTGTGTGGAGAATGGTTTTATATGCAAACACATCATCTTTCTAGGACCAAAGCTTTTCCTCCATCAGTTGTACTCTATCCAGAGCTGAGTTCATTTTAGTCTTCCAAACCTTCTTTTATATGATAAAACTGACTTCACGTCTCCTCCAAAGTGCTATAGATTTTTTTTCTCCTCTAAAGAAGCTACAGATTACATAATTGCATTTTATTTTTATTCATCTCTCATCTTCAGTGGCAAAGGAGAAACAGTTCAAAGAATATGGAAGTTATGAAGGTTTTCCTACAGACAACACCAGAGGTAATTAAGACTGATGGGAGTTTTATTCCAAAAGCTGAACTCTTTCATCAACAAATCCTGTGATTTTTTCTTCTTTCTTATACAATCAGTTTTGAATATCCGTTCACCCCCATTAAAAAACCCAAATCTCTGTTGATCAGCAGGTTTCTACAGGATAGGCAGGAAGTTCAGCAGCATCTGCATTCATAAAAAGAAGGGAATGTGAAACTACATTGTAGTTGCAGTGAGATCAGATCCAGCAGCTGCAATAAAGGTGGTGTGGTGTGATCACTAAGGGTTTATCATGGGAACATCCAAATTCCCAGAGGTGGCTACTCCAACGACCCCCATTTTGGCAAGCTTTAAAAACTATGCTTATCACAATGATGTAAGAGTAAAAAAATCCTCAGATCAATCAAGAATTTTCTGTTATGTAAGGAGTTCACGCTAAACACTGGCTTGTCACTGGATGACTTGTAATTATTATCAGTCACGTTAATAGAGAGACAGCTTATTTTCACTCTCATCCCAAGCATGGATTCACACCTGACCTGCTTTTTTACACTAAATTTCTGCAAATTTCTGGCTGTTAGTACGCTGCAGGCCATTGAGTTCAGTTTCCTCACAGTCTGGTCAAACTGAGCAAGAAGCTTTTGATGTGGCTGCTCGTTTCTCAATAGCACAAACTGAGTGGCTGAGCAGAACATGGGGAGATGGGAATGCCCAGGGTGGTCCTGAGGAGCCTTTCTCTCTCTTCTGAACCAGGAGCACTGGATCAGGCCTTCCCCAACTGAGGCAGAAGAGAATCTGACCAGGAACATCAAAGGGAACAAATATTTAAGGAAGGCTGAAAATATCAATAGCTCAAAGATCAGAGCTTCTCTTTTGTGATCTGTGCTGAAAGCGGCATAGAAAATTCAATTCCCAAGAAAATTCAAATCCTTACAATCAACAGTGCGCTGCAGACTGACAAATGTGTGTTACCTCACATGTCAGCACACCCATCTGAGTGCTCTTTACCTCCCCATGAAATCACTGGGTCATGTAGAAGAGCATCATTACTCTCTGCACAAATCCCACCGGGCTGTAGCAGGCTTGACCTAGGAAATCTCTGCTACCAAATGGTACCACAGCTGCACCGTGCTAGGAAGTGCTAATCCTGCACTGCTCCAAAGGAAAGAAAAGTACATATGTTAATGTCACAGCATTAAATTCATGTGCTCATTAATTATAATTAATTAATTCTTTACGTTGTGCCCCAGACATGGCCACTTCACTGCCTTTGGAGCTCCTCCCATCACCTGACCTGGCTCCTCTGAATCTCCTCGGTTAAACCAATGGAGCTTTTCCCAGTCCTTCCGCTGGATCTGCAAAATATATGCAGATTTATACAGGCACACACTAAATACTCCGGGGGAAAGGAGTAAAATAGACATTAATCAGATATTAAAGGACTTGTGAGACAGGGAAAAATGTACATTTGGGCATAGTTTGGGGTTGGTTTTGAATGTTATGTATACATGTATACAATTACTGTGTGTACGTATGTATTACTGTTCTGTTTAAACAACTGGATTGGATGGGATAAGAAGAGAGGAGGAAGAGGCAGGAGTTAAATACCCAATAACACTAATGTTAGAGGACTGTGGCTAATTTGCAAATGGATACCACATGGAAACACGCTTCCTCTAATCTGTGTTGCTTTAAAAAGGAAAAAAAAAAAAAAGAGGAGGAGGCTGGGGTTAGTAAACTATCTGACAGTCTGAGCAGCTCATCTGCTTGCAGGGATTGGGCTGGGAGCAGCCATTCCCCAGTGGCTCGAGTATCAAGTACATTGGATATGGCTTTTGAGGAGAAGGGCAAGGTGCTGCCTTCCCCTCCCTGGGTGGCTCCCACTGGGGGCAGGTAGCTCCCGATGGAGCAAGGAGGGAGGGATTGGTGGCAGGGACAGGGACAGGGACAGCTCTGCACTGTGTGCTTACACCAGACCCTGGCCTTTCCCCTGCCTGTGTTCCTTGTAATTTCTGGAAATCAGAAATAAGCTGATGTGATTAGAGAAGTACAGATCTGGCTTAGTGCTCTTCAAGCTTAAAAAGGTGTTAAAGACTTGACAAATTACAAATACAGAAGTAATGGAGATCCTAAATAAGTACGGGTACCTAATTCCTTTACACCGAGAGACAAAAATGAAGGGTGGCATCCCTGTGATTGATGGACAGATAGCAGCCTGGCCAGGGAGAAATAGCTGAGAGCTGAGGCACATCAAAAACATTTTAAACACAGCCCAGCCCTGATCTGGGTGAGGAGGGACGAGTTTTTGCTGGCTCTTAGCTTTGTTGATGGTTTGATACTGGTGACCCAGTGGAAACTGAGTTTTTGTGGCTTTGCTTCTCCTCGGGGAGGGGCCAGGCTTGGCTTTCTTTAGGTTACACTTTTTCTTTGTCCTTTTTATTTTCTTTTCCTTTTTTTCAATGCAATCTCAAAGTCATCTTGCATTAATTAGCCGTCATCTTAACGACACTGTTGCATGTTAGACGAAGAGATCTCTGAATTCAAATAAGACTTGACCCTAAGAGGGACCAGCTCCCTGGCTTTTTCTTCTCATCTCCTTAAATCTAAAAATTGCTAAGTGATCTCTGAGGCTCAGGCTTTCCTCGGAGATTAGTGTAAGAAAAGCCCCAACATCTGCAAAAGTGACTGCTTTTGACAACCGTACAGATATCTTAAAGAGCAGGAATTTCCCTAATAAAACCCCTTAAAATAAGTCTTCTTAAGATTTCTTAATGCCACAGTGATCAGTTTGCATGTTTCAGAAATTCAAGAATTTTTTATCTGCTTTGGAAAGTTATGAAAAAAAAATGAAGCAGGTTTATTTAAAGGGGAGAAGTATTTGAGATGCAGGAGAGACGGGGTAGAAAAGCTTAGGAACTGGTGATAAAACCATAAATTGTATAGCTCAGGGAATTTGTGGACTGACTAAAAATGACAAAGCAAAGCAGCCCAAGTTGGTCATCAGAATAATAACAAAGAGGACTTTTACCAAAAAAAAAAAAAAAAAAAAAAAAAGCACGTGGACCCTGTGGCATTCCATAGGCAATTTAAATAGCTTAATTCGGCATTGTTGTGATAGCCATATGCCTGATAGCCTCTGGGCCGGATCCTCTGCTGGTGTAAAGCCGAGGCTTTTCCACCTATTCAGCAAAGCATCCCTGCTAAAGGCAGCGCTTAGGCATCTGCTGAAACGTGAGTTCTTGGATCCCAACAAAGACGTGGGAGCTGCTCTGGCCCGTGGGCATGTGTGTCAGGTATCCTGCAGCCAGGCCATCGGCCCCTCACCCAAATTTGGCTCCTATTTCTGAGCTCTTGGGTGCTGGCACAAAAGGCTGGGCTGGCTGTGGGATCCCAAAGCACAGAGAGATGTTGTGGATGTCTCTGTAGGGTTCTGGGGCCTGATCCTGCCCTCCTTTCCCTCCTGGAGCAAGCACATGGATCTGCAGCGGGTGGCAGGTGGGGTGCAGGGTGCTCCTGGGGCTGTGTGTGCACACCGGGATGGGCTGCTGATGAAAATTTGGAGATTAGGAGATTTTTTGATCAGGTGTTTTTTTTTCTTTTTTTTTTTTTTTTTTTTTTTTGCCAGTTTGTGAGTCTCCAATGGGGACAGAAATGTAGTTGTCCGAATTTCCGATGCCTTCGTGCTTGCCTGCTCATGTACTTCATCCCCATAAAAATGAGTAGGTTTCAGCACTGGATGTTCCCATTTAACATTTTGTTTACTTCCATATTGATTTCATGTTCTAGAAAGATCTGAAGGAATCTAAGCAAGGCATGAGCATTCACCCTGGTGATTTCTGTAGCAGCAACTGGGAAGGACAAAATGGAATTTTATGAGGGATAGACTGTACAGGGATACAGGTTTGATTTGCACAGGGAGGATGCTGATGATCTGTGTCTCCTGGTCCACAAGCCCATGACTGACAGGGTAGAGGAACTTTTGGGGTACAGCACAGATTTTTGTTCAAGAGGCATGGATGTAGGTGCAGGATATTTGCTGAGGATATATTCCATTCACCCCATGTGCTGTGGGATAGGCAACATAAGGCAGCAGGAACCAACACATGAAACCCCACACAGGTATTCTTCCTCCTCCTTTCCCTTTCTGGGACACTTTCCAGCTCTACCTCAGAGCAGAGGCACATACTGGAATTACAGAATAACCCACTGAAACCGAGAAATCTGGTGCATGGCCAGCCCTAGCAAAGGTGGAGCAGGAAACAGATCAGGGATTAGAGCCACGAAGGGACATAGGTTCACAATTACCATGTTAAGCCCTTCAGTCCAGCTGTAAAGCCTCCCAACCACCACCCAGCTCCTGCTTGACCTTGGGTGCCCCTTAAATCTCTTTGGTGTGCTGGTTTGCAATGCTAAAATGCCCAGGTGCTGAGAGATGGGCTGCTCCTGGGAGCACCCTGTCATGGCTTGGCTGAGCAGCTCAGGGCCCCTTATCTGCTCCTGGAGGGAATTTCAGCCTTCCTCACCCATGAGGTGCAGGCAAGGAGAGCTCCCAAAGACCCAAACAAAGTACAAACAGTGATGGTGGAGGTAGGGAGCAGAGAGGGGGGTAGAAAACCTTGTGGCTGCCATTGTTATCAACTCTTTATTTGTGTGTCTTTGGTCCATCAAATTAGCAAACCATTTTAAGACATGGTATAGGTTAGAATGGAGGAGATTTCATTTGAAGGGACCTACAGTGACCATTTAGTCCAACTGTCTGACCACTTCAGGGCTGACTAAAATTTAAAACAAATCCCAGAGTTAAGGTTATCCTAGAGCTGAATACTTGAGTGCCTGCAGGTGGAAGATATTGGGTCAAATCCCCTCAGACAGGGGTGTAAATAAATACCTTGAGGGAGTGCAACGCAATGTTGTGGGATCAGCCTTAGGATTCTGAAATATTTACTTGAAAACTTATTATTTTTTCTTACAAATTGTAAGGCTTTGGGATTTTTTGTTTGTGTGACTCTCTTTTGGTTTGGTTGGGGGGTTTTTTGCTGGGTTTGGTATGTTGGTTTTTTGAGAAGGAAAGCAGGACATTTTTTTTAATGGAAGCATCTCAGATTGCAAACCTCAGAGGGGAAAACCAGATCTGGCAAATTCACCTCTCAACCTCCCTGTGTCTCAGTTTCTTCACCTGTGAAATGGGCACCTTAGACTGCCTCTTCCAAAGTGCCCCTACACTGCAGGTTCCAGTGTGACATGGAAGGTGCAAATTAAGACTCAGATGTCTCATCCCTATGCAGCAGTATCAAAAATACTGCTCCGAGTGAGCAAAATTGTGCCACCATAAGGAGAGTTTTATTTAGGACACTGCAGATCCGGATTTGCTGCCAGCAGCCTAAAACGAACAAGAACTTGGAGTGGGGGAAAAAAAATTCCTTTCTGGTTTTATATCTCAATCAAGAAGAACTGTCCTTTTTAATTCAAACGCCGGGGTCTAGAGTTGTTTTCCCTGCAGATGCCGCGTTGTACTGGGAATATCAGGAGCTGCCAATTGCAATAACAGTTTCTAATTCCAAATTAATTCAGTGTAAATGAACTGTCAAGAGAAGATTGATTTGTTTTGGTAATTGCCCTGATGCAGGCTGCTGGGTGACAGCAGGAAAGAGCAAAGAAGGGAGCTTTGGCAGGTCTGGCTGAGCCTAAGGGTGGATTGAGGAGACGGAGACCTAGCTGCAAATATCATCTGTCAGGACCACTGCTGAGCCTGATGCTTTTTTCCAGCCTTCAACTCTGTCTTCAGGAATGAAGCCAGCACTGCAAAGCGCTCCTCGAGTTGAAGACATTGGTGTGTTAGGCAATTAGGAAAAGGGAGATAAACAGAGACCCCCTCCATTGGAAGGTCTGCTCGTGGTCCTGCCCCCACCTCTCCTGTGCTGGTGGGTCCCAGCCCTCGGCTCCTCTGTGGGGGACAGGTGACAGTGTCACTGCTACACAGGGCCAGGTGAAGGCCTGACAGGGTGTGATGGGCCTCAAGGGACATTTGATGCTACTTGAGACCAGTGGAAGGAAGAATTGTGGATCCCTGAGCAGCTCCACAGGGATGTGTCTGATGTGCTGAGGATGCTCAAGGACTTCACCTGCCACCACAGGGTATGGAGTGATCCATCCACACACCTGCAGCAAGCCCATCAGCAAGCCCCACAGACCATCAGCAATGCCGATGCTGTAGGGCCCACCCAAACAAGGTATTTCAGCAGGAAACTCAATGTTGCGCTCCCAGCAGTGAGGGAAAAGGCTGAACAACCCAGCGCATCAGGAAGCAACACTGTCTGTAACCCAAAGCAGGCTCTGGAGGGGAGGCCCATGGCAATGGCTAGTCCAGCACTGTGCAGGTGCCTCAAAAGGAGCAAATGATCCACGTGATTTTTAATCCATATTACAGATAAACATATGAACTTTTAAATGACTCCACAGATACAGTGTTCAAGCTGTTACTGTGGTCTGTAAAAACAGCATGACAAGAAAACTCCCAGAGCAAATGACACAGTAAACTCCTAAATGTTAATGAAGTTGCTTGCTAAAGAACTGCCAAACAAACTAGCTTTTGCTTGCTGTATTTTTGGGGTTTGTTTTTGTGCATGTGCTTAAATTCCTGATCAATACAGGTGCTGTGTGACTGAATTGCTAATGGAGTCTGTAGATTAGTTTATCAATAGCATTTAAATACTTTTCACACTTGCAGTAGATTTTGAATTATTTATTTGTTTCTGGTCAATTGCTTATGATCTCATTAGCATTTGTCTGTAAAGTGATACTAGACATGCTGGAATACTTTAAAGATTTCATGGCTCTGCAACTTTATCTGAGAGAAGGAGGTGTCAGGGCTTAAACTCACAAAATCCTACCACAGTCCTTTTTAAGGCATGGGCTTTGCTTGCAGGAGAGGAACACTCAAAATCTGCCTTTTTGGGGAAAGGATGGAGGCAAGCTTGTAAGTAGACTGATGCCCTGAAAAGTTCAGCCTTCAGAGTGATTCCTGAAAATGTGACAGAATAATACTGCCATGTTCATTCTGAATTTTGGGCACAGAACCTTTGAGGGATATGTCTGGGATCCCACAGAAACCCTATAGACAAGCTAGAACATGAACTGAAGCCTCTTGAGTCCTTTTCTCTGGTCTTCATAACAAATCCATTCATCTTCCTAATTACAAAGTCACAAATATGCTAAACAATCTCATTTCATGTGTTGTGTTATTCTGATTTGATGGAGGAAGGGTTTTGATATGTCACATGTAGACTCCACAGAAGGCTCATAACAAGATTAATACATCTTGAAAAGGGGAGGGGTTGTGCCTTAAAAACATTGGAAATATAGGATTTATAAGTGTTATCAATGCACTCTAACAAGGGGAGAGCAGATTAAATGGAAAGCCAGGCTAGAAACCAGTAGGAAGAGACAGCAGAAATGTCAATTGAAGAGGCTGTGGAAGGAGGAGACTGTTTAACCCTCAGGGATGGCCTGGAATGTCCCAGTATAAATTCACAAACAAGATGAAAGCTGTGGAGCAAAACCAGGACTTTGTACCTTGGGTTGGAAGAAGAGCCCATAACCCAGGATGTCTGAAGTAAGACTGGGAAAATAAAAATCTCCTGGGAATCAGGCATGCCATGGCTGCTCTCCAGTGCAGGTGAGAGGTGTCACACTGTGCAGTGTAACCTGCTGGGCTGCTTTGCCACCCCCAGGATTTGCTCTGTGGCTGCTCCATGTTCTGTGCAGGAGCAGATGGATTGATCTTTTCCCAAATCTCACCCCTTGCACCTTTGGCTTGAGACAATTGACTGCAGCCAGGTCATGTTATGAAGCAGAGGCCCCAAAACTTCTGAGATTTTCCTCACCTCTTGCAGAGGCATCCACAAGACTTTTTCTGCTGGATTTATTGCCAATCCTCCCACTTGGAGGTCTGATCACATACTAATGACACATCCCATCATGCTGAGATATTGCTAATTTTAGAGACATTGGCAGCACTAGAGAGAGACTTTGCCAAATTTTCAGCTGCAGAGCCTCCTCTGAAGTGACCTGTACAATTCACCTTAACCAGCTGCTAAGAAAAAAAAAACAATTGCCCAGACCTGTGTTTTCTGTCAGCACTCTGAGCACCTCTGAACACTGCAGGCATGATGGAGAGCCCTGTTTTGGTGTCAGGACACTTCTTTTTAGACAAAATGAAATTATCTATATACTCTTAAGTATAACCACAGCTACGACTTGGCCAAGACCACAAATTTGTGTCAAATGTCATTCCTACTTCTGCAGTCATCATCACATGTAATCTGTTTTCTTTTCCCTTCAATATCTGCTTGATTTTTTTTCCTTGGTTAAGGCAAAGATGGGCAGGTATGAAAGGGTTTCTCTTCTGGTGGAATAACCAGGACTGAAAGTTAAATCTGTATGGTGGACATCAGTCCTGGAGAGTGAGAAGAGGGAGCCAGGGTTCATTGTCTTCTGCTGAATTTGGCTCCCCTGTAGATTCACTGTCCCTCCTGCCTTGTGGCAGTAAACACTTTTATGGGAGGAAGAGACAAGACAACCTCATGATCTCTCCTGATGCATCCACCTTGTGGGCAAGTGAAGCTCATTCAGAATGACCCACTGTGTCCCTGATCCATCCCCCTTGTGGGCAAGTGAAGCTCATTCAGAATGACCCACTGTGTCCCTGTAGGGTTCCCCCACTTTCCCTGAGGAATGCCCTGAGAATTTGCACATATGAACTGCCACGTGTGCTGAGCACCTTGGGCAGAGAAATCCAGATGCAATCTGGTGGCAGCCAGGGCCACCTCAGCAAAAGGAGGACAGGGAGTCCCACTGAACCCCTGGGCAAGGGCTGGTGGAGCAGGCACAAGTAATTTGAATGCTGTATGACAAATAAAGTGTTGTTTTTGCCAGATACATATATTTTCTCTCCCTGACAGGCTCTGGGGCCATGCAGGACACTGAGTCAACTGGATCACAGATACAACACTTTGTCCTTTCTTTCCTTTTTGTCTTCTTTTCTTTCCACTCTCTTTCTTTTTCTTTTTCAGTTCAGCCTAAATAATGATCTAGGACAGCACTGTCTCTTTAAAGGTGGCCTTTTTAACTGCAACCTAATCTTCTTCTATCCACTTGGACCTTGGATTTAAAAAATTTCACCAATCCGGATTTCCAAATCCTTGCAGATTCTGAGGGGGCTTGTTTATGGAAGTATCCTTTAGAAAACGGCTTAGACTTTAAGATGAGGAAACGCAGGGAGCTAATGTGAAGATTTAGGACTTTCTAGGAAGCTTGCAGTGCCTAAGCCCTGCTTGCTTGAGCAGTCTGAAGGTCCTTTTGCAGACTAAGAGGGATTAATACCCCTTTAACCAGCGGTGCTATGCACACATTCATAAATATACCATCTCCCTCTAATCGCTTCGCTCCCTAATCCACAATGATTTCTTAGGAATTATCATTTTATCTCAGCTAAATAAGCACATTCCTTGTGCTTTCCTGTAGAAAAATAAAATATTTCAGAAGATTTTCCTTTCAGCTGTGGTGCCATGAAAACCAAGCTTTTATTCAAGGCCTTTGGTAAATAAAGGAAACTTTGTTTATTTGCTTCCCAAGAGAAGGGCCAGCGGTCACATCCGCCCAGCATCTGCCTGCTGAGCCACCCACTCCGGTCCCAGGGACTCTCCCCTGCAGTCAGGATCAGGCTTATTTGTTTGCCCAACACCTTGTGAAGTGACAGCACCTCTCTGCACACACAAGACTCAGGTGGAAGAGGTTTTGGCAAATTACAGCTAATACCAACGCGATGGTTGTTGAAAGAGACCATTTTTGAAAATCCCATCTAATTTTTCATGTTTATTTTGTAGATCTTTCTCTACTGCCTTTGCTTTTCAGGTTAAGTGGTGTTTTTAATATGGTTTATTTTTTTGCATTTTACTTGCCCAAGCTCAGCTACTTTACGCAGGGCTACCGGTTTTGATCAATGTCCTGCTGGCTGTAAGTACAGCTGGTAGCATGGGGTTGATCTTGGGGCAGGGAGGAGCTACGAGTAATAAGGAATCTGACTTCCAATGGCATTGTAAAAAGAAAAGAAAATAGTTCTTTTTATTGCTAAGAATATTGCACAGAAGTGAGCATTTCTTTGGTAAATCACTCCCCACTTAGGCTTTGATTTCTAAAATCACTTTCAAATCCAGAAATGAGTTCAGGCAAATTCCAGCTGAAGTGAAAAACTCAGCTCTGGGAAAGGCTTTGAGTTTAATATAAAAAAAGCCTCTGAATTTCCTCTATTTCTAATTCTTACTCAGTTCTACTCTAGCCTTCTATCACAAAAAAATGCACATAACCTTGAGAATCATATGCTGCATGGGGAGCTCCAGCACCTATAGGTTTCAGTGCTCACAGGTCAAAAAATTGTAATAAAATATTTATTCTGAAATGATTAATTTTTTAAATAGGATTAATAGGGACAATATGAAAAGATTGTTTTATAAAATCAAAACTGTTTTGGAGCAGCTCTGTTTGTTTAACATAAGTATTTAAAAATATTGGGGTGTGAATTAAAAAATACATCTCTTCCCTTAGTAGATCTAATAATGATAAATGAAGAATTAGAGCTATCTCCAAGTATTTCCAGAGTTCAGAGGTATTTGAATCTGTGTTTTCTTTTATGTCTCTCTCTACTGAGACCATTCAATTTAATAAGAAGTGAAATAGTGTGACAAATCTGCTGCAGCCTTTTATTACTTACAGTCCCTATGGGCTTTATATTTTTTCTTGTCCCTCACCCCTTCCCCATTTCTCTGTGGTCAGAAGAGAAGTGCAGGAGCCATGACATGAAAATGTAGATGGCCTACAGTGAAATCTTTGTCTTAGAAGGTGTGTTTGCAGTGGGCAGCCCAGGCTGCTGTCCGTGCCCCCATCGGTGTGCAGAGGTCTGACCCTGACCCAGAAGATGTGGAAAGTCCCATTCCCCCTCTTTGCCAGGAGATCCTGCAGTTATTGCTGTGCCTGCAGCAGGGCTCAGTGTAGAGCTGGCTTCTGCCCACCCTCACCTGCACATGGGGGCCTGGATTTGTATCTTAGGGGTGGAACTGCACCGAAGGGAATGTGTGTGACAGCGTCCAAACCAAACCTGCTCTCACAGCAAGGCCATTCTTTGTGGAGAGGTGCTTCCAGCTGCTTCTGGAGGGTGTTCCCCAGCCACAGCTCTGCCACCATGGCATCTGCCACCTTCTTCTGCTGCAGCTGGAAGGTCCTCAAAGCATCAAAGCCAGAGGGCTGATATTCCTGCCTCTGGCTTTTAACTTGTGTGTCCCTGCTGATTCTAGTGGGTTCCCCCATGGTATTAAAGCACTTGGAGCCCTTCTGCCAGGAGGATGTTTCCAGTGTTATTTCCTAAAGCCTTCTTGCAACAACAGAAATATCCACCATGCTCCAAAGGCGCTCAGTTAAACCTGAGATTGATCTGATTTGAGGGGGATTTCTACCTGGGCTGAGGTCCAGGCTTCACATCTCTCCATACAGTGCTCTGCCCTAATGCTCACTGAAAGCCTGAAAGTGGCTGGGAGGATTAGCTAATGGGTAATTTAAATGGGTCATTTCGGAAGAGATGTGTATGATAAGCAAGCTTGAAGCCTTGCTTAAACCCTGTAGCTTTGTCTTGTCTCTGTGTGTCTCTTTGTGCCCTTGCCATATGTCTCTCTGCTACTTTTTCTGTTCTCATCTTCCACCCCATCAATTGCAGAGCTCTCTTTCTTTGTCTTCTCAGGCAGTCTCAGCTAAAGCCCATTTTTGTCAATGGGAGTCATAGGCTAGGCCTTCAAACTCCATCTGACAACGAATCTGCCCCACATGGAAACAGAGAAAAAAGATAAGTCTGGGGAAAAGAGCTTTATATGTGCCTGGACATACATACACAGATTTATTTTTCCACTTCTTATCTTAGTGTTTCTCTTCTAGACTGAAAGATCTAAAGGGTAGGAAATTTGTGATAGCAAGCCTAGGAAAGAATATATAAAGGCCATTAATGACAAGCATATTTACTGCATCCCCTGGACTTAATAATCCTCATTAGAGCTGGAAAAACAAACGTATTAAGCCTTAAACTGTAAGAATGTCTTCTAATGGAATTTGAGGAATTAAAACATGGAACCAAGGTTTATCAGCCTGTTGCTAGGAGAGCTGCAGTCTGTGTTTGCTTAGGGAATCATCATCAATAATCCCTTAATCTAATAGCAAAATGTAGGGAGCTGATGCACTGGAGTGACCCTATTGGATGCCAGCAGTGAGCAACAGCCGAGAGCTGTGGGGTTACCCAATGGCAGCTGTGGGGTTGGGGCTGTTTCCAGGAGAGGACCGTGTGTGCAGGCACCTTGGAAGCGTATGGGGAGACTCTCTGTCACCCAATGGACCTCAGCAGAACAGCCAGCCATGCTGTGGGGTTTCCCCAGGAACAAAAGGATCTAAATGCACCAGAATGGATGTACAGTATCAGGCCAAACACCTGCTGGGAACAGTACTGACCCTATTTCTGAAACTGCCCAGAAGGGAGGGTCCATGGAAGAGTGGGGAACACTTTTCCAGAATACTCTCTGTCATTTTGTTGTTTAGACCTGGAGAGCCAGCAGTGGTGTCTTGGAATGGAACATCTCCTTTTTGTGCATAAATTTGTTCAGTTGCCTTTTGAAGTAAAATAAAAACATCCAAACCATCACTTATTGTGGAGTTCCTTAATGTATTTACAAGCTCTGACTGTGTTTAGTTTGGATCCCTGTTTGTTAGTGTCATTAGATTATGTCTACTTCTTGTACTGGAAGAGACAGTGAACAAACATCCTTTATTTGCTGTCTCTGATCTTCATGCCACTTTGTAGATATACAAGTGCAATTTCAGATACTTTGGCAGGATATGAGCATGAGGAATACAATGAATTCCCTGAATCTTACATAATTTTGTTTCCATCTCTTTGAAATGCTTAAATACCGAGCTTGAAATCAAGACACCTAAGTTGTAAATGGTGTAAAAATGGTGCAATCATTTGAATTCACATTTGAAATAGTGTAAAATGATGAATTTTGATGAGTGGTGTTTGTGTGCATGTCCAAGGAAAGGTGGCAGAGTGCAGTAGTGAATTTCCACTTAACCCATTGGACAGTTGGCAATCTTTCTTAAGCAAACACAACATAGCAAAAAAGAACTTCCAAAACTGTCTGCTCCAGTCCACAAACGTTTCTGATAACATCTTTTTGCTGATAAAGTCCTCTGCAGAACCATTCTGGCGGCAAAGCTGGAGACTTCAGTTTCCTTCATGAGACAGTCCAGAAAGGTGAAGGCTGTGTTTGAAGGTGAGCATGCTGGCCCTGGGTCCAGCCTCTCATCAATCACTGTCTAACTCTTGCATCACCCATCCAGTGCCTAGGATGAGCACTGTGATTTACTGCTTAATTCAGAACTCGATCCAAAGTCAATTGAAGTCAGGAGTTGACACCAAGAAGTTCAGCCCCTAAGGCTGTTTAGGCAGGACTTATTGAAGGAGGGACTTATAGACATGAACCTTTTGTTGCCCTTTTTTCACTATTTTTTACTTTGATCTATGTCTCTGTGTTTCTCTCTCTCACCCCACCTCCTGGATTTCTGATGTCCACAGTGACTCCAAACTCTGCAAAGCCTTCAACGTCAAAGTTTGGCTGTCCCATGAGAGGGGGGACACACTGGCAGGAAATGCCCACCGGAGGAGGTGAAGTGGATAGGAGATATTCTCCTTCTGCTGAAGCTGACTTGAGCTGAATCTGGCCAGAGGAAGATCCAAGGTTTCAACTTGTGTGGTGTACCCTGGGCATCTACAATTCCTGCCCAAATGGGGGAACTCATTGCAGCTGTTGTCTTTAATATCCATCCTTCTCCCCGGTGAGAAGAGATGAAGACTGCACCACCCAATCTCAGTCTACAACACCCTTCCCCAGCTGCTGGGATAATTCAAGGTCCATTTTTCCACCCTTAACCCTCCAAGCCTCTGGCCTTTGAATAAGCCCCCAGCACTTCAGGGCCCCAGACAGCACCAGAAGGTTGTCCTGAGTGGGAGAGGCAAAGCAACAAAAACTGGGACACTTCGGTGATGTCTTTGGAAAAAGCCAAGCTTTGTTCAAAGAACAGCCAGGATAAGCATGCAGAATGGTTTTGTTACCATAAAAGGTTTAATATTCTTCTCAATGCCTTCAGCAACATCCTCAGTTTCAGGAGAACCACACATTTTGGTCCTACCAAAGGGTAGCCAACAGCCTTCCTTTTTTTTCTGGGCTAGGGACCTGGATAGGGGAACCCCTGTTACACCATGAACTCTGCAGCCTGCTTAGCAGGTGAGATCACTGCTCTGCCACTCACCTGTGTGGGGTCTGGCATGTTGAACACAGTCCCAGTCTCTCCTGCAAGAACTTCCAAAGTCCTTTTGCTCTACCAGGCTACCTGTTTCCCAGAAATTTGCAGAAACTTCCCAGCTAGGAAAAGCACCTCTTGGGAGACCTCAGTGGTTGACACTGCTGAGGGATTCAGAAGAGATTTTGGGGAGGGAAAGTGGGGAAAGAGCTGAGAACACAGATGGACACACACAGACACACACACACACACATTGGCTGATTGCATTGCTCTCTTTTTCAGGAAATCACGGGAAGCTGTGACTACAGCAACACAAGAGCTTCCAAGGGCATCCCTCAGAGCCCACTGCAGTTGCAAGAACTGCCCCATCTGCTTGCAGATGAGAGACAACAAACATGGATAATCTCCAGGTTCATCCAGCTTTGCTGCTCCCCTCAGTTAATCCCCTGCCAACAGTGCTGCCCATGGCACCACGAGGCTCCAGCCAGCCCTGGGAGAACAGCAGCCAATCCAGAGCTGGCTCTTCTCCTGCCCAAAAGCGACCTCCCATGCGAATTCCTAGGGGAGGGACCCCCATCCCATTGGCCCCTGGCAAGCACAGACTGGTTGGTCCACGTCGGGTTCCGCACAGGAGACACAGAGAGACAGAGCAGGGTTGAGCCCTGGTGGCCTCTGTTCTGGCCATATGGCTGCATGAATCTTGTCTAACAGTGATTTTCCTTAAATGCAATCCTTTAAGGTGTTAAATCTTGCTTTAACTTATTTGGCTGATCCAACTTAGATCAGATTATGTTTGTATTTATTGGGATTTATGGATGTATGATTGCCTCTGAGCCCATATGGACAGCTAATTTGTCAATTAGAGCAATGCTGATCATTGCAGAAGCATGGCAGAGGCTGTTAAGCACCATTATTGGTTTCAACCTGGTCTGACCTTGAGACACACATTTATTTTGTCTGACAACCTTTTATTCTCACTACCGGATTACAGATGTGTAAATTGGGCTAAAACCTTGAATATTCATCTTAGGTATGTCAAAAAAAAAGTCTGAAATTGTTGTAGATGAAGAATATGACAGGGAGAGCTGTTGAGCTGCATGCAGAGAATGGGACCTGCTTAGATCTTCCATTGAATTTTATTTGTGGCAGTGGCAAAATTGGGGACCGGGATAGCAGGATAGTGCCCTGGGAGTCTAATTAAAAACAATGGCCATTTTTCAGGCAGAAGGAGTTCAGGTCTGATTGCTAATTAAAGGCCATTATTTTGTAGTGGCTGTAGCAAGGGCAATTTCCCCCTAAATCAGAGGTGAAGGGTGTGGGCTGGTGATTTTCAGTACCGGGCAGTAACAGCCAATATCTCCATGTGGTATCTCCATCATCCCAGTGACAGGCAGAAAGGCTGGGACAGTCCTGTGGTTTTGGGCTGCAAAAATGCATCTTTGGATCATGTTCAGCTTTTCACCCATGAGAACCCCCAAGTCTTTTCCACAGGGCTGCTCTCAATGACATCTTCTCCCATGTCTGGGATTGCCCTGACTCAGGTGCAGCCCCTGACACCTGGACTTGTTGAACTTCATTAATTTCCCATGGGCCCACTTCTCAAGTGTGTCCAAGTCCCTCTGGGTGGCATCCCATCCTTCAGGAGTGTCAGCACACCTGCTCAGCTTGGTGTCACTGGACACTTGCTAGGGTGCACTCGGTGTCACTGTGTCTGTGTCATATTAAACAGCGCCCGTCCCACGACACAGCTCTGAGGGACATCACTGGTCACCAGCCTCCACCTGGACATGGAGCCATTGTCCTCAGTGGTGTCTCAGAAGGGGCTCAGGGGTGTCGCAGAAGGCTGTGTGAGAGGCAAAAAAATTCCTGGTGTGAGGCCAGTCCCCCTTCTCCTGTCCCATCTCAGATGTGCCATGGTGAGCTGAGCTGCATGGAAATGTGAATGTCAGATGTGTATGGGCTCAAGGTGAAATGGGTACTTGGGGTTTTGTCTCATCTGTTTAGAAATCTGGTTCCTAGGCATTTTCCAGGCCTGTGGGACAGGGTATTTGTAGATGATAGTGCCTGATAGAGGAGGAATGAATCATCATCTGCAGCTGCTGCTGTCCCCATGGATTGAGAGGGGAACTTTAAATGCCTTAAATGAAATGCCTAAATTTTAAACAGCTACCATCAAGTGAGATGAATGCTACTGTGGGTGTGGGATGCAAATGTGGGCCTGGAGAGGGGAGCTAAGTGCTTCTTAACCAGCTTCCTTGCCTTCCTCTCAGGCTCCCATGACCACATTAGTCAGATACTTCATAAATCATGTGTCTGAAAGAGCAATTGTTCCACACACGTCTCAGTGATTCTGCACTTGTCACCTTGACCCTGGTGTTTTACAGAGAACAAAAATCGTACCCACACCTGTTAAAGGACAAGGCTAGAAACTCAGGAATAGGATTGTTTTGGCAATATGTCCTCAGCCTTACTGGTTGTAAGGGACTTCATCCTGCAGATGATTAAGAGGACTGAATTTGTCGATTTGCCGTCAATACTGAATTGTTTCTTTTGCAATCATCAAGTCTCGGATCTAAATCAAGAGGGATGTTTTTTGTTGGTTTTATTTTTTACTCTAAGAAAGTATAGATTTAGAGGAACAAGAGAGCAGGAAATCATATCAGTTTTGTCAAACTGCTTAATAAATTGATAAAAAGGGAAGACAGGAACATTTCACTTCAGTGATTCACAACTGGCCATTGTTCCCAATGAAACTCTTTTGTTTCTTGCTACCAAAGAAAGGAAGATCTCTTTGATGCTGCTTTGCCTGGAGAGATGGATTGGTTGGAGTCCCACAGCACCTTGGGTGAGAAAATATCCCACAGTGGAAAAACTGTACTCTAAAACTAAAAAGCATAAAACATTAACTCTTCAGAGGGAACAGTGTGATTGCTTGTTTACCAAATGGGATGCGTAAACCCATTACGTAAAATGTCTTTCATCGCCCATATGCTTTCTAAACTAATCAGCTTTGAATCCTGCTAAATCCCAGATTGAGATAACAAATGAAGAGCTCAGCTCACTGGGAGAAAGGCAGCCTCTTTCTGCTGGGCATTAAAAAGAGTTAAAGGTCACATATTCCCCATGTGGATCGCCCAAAAAAGAGATCACGCTGATAACACCTATGGCTTTTCCGTGCTAAGTAAGTATTACTGAAAGTGGAATTCATGTCAAACACAACTAAAGGGCAAAGTTTCAGATTAAAACTCACGTGATGGCTTTGAACAGGATGGAACATCATCTCCTAAAAGAAGATTTTTGCCTTCCCAATCATGCTGGGATGGTATTTACAAGACAGGGATGAAGATGCTTTTGGCTGATGTGTCAAACCAACACAACAAGAGGCCTTTGGCTCTGACCTGCCTTCTCCTGGGCTGCTTTGGAGTGGCCATTCTGCTGTTGTCACCTGGTACAGGCCACTGCTTCTTGCCATGAGATGTGGATCCATGAGGAGGACTGTTGTCATTTGGAAAGGAGATGTGGGATGGCTCACAGCAGGCCTAGTGCGCATTTGATGTGAAATTTCTGTAAATGTCAGATAACCTTTCTCACAGCCATTTATCTCACAAAATAGCTCTTCTCGATCCCCCCTTACTTGCCTTTTTTTCTTTTCAAACTTGAAACACTTCCTCCCAGTTTTAAACTTTTTATTCTTGCAGTAAAAACTTTGCTTCTTTGTCAGCTGTCAATTGCTTAACAAAAAATGCGAGTGTAAGCACAAAATTTTCAGTAACTGCAAAAATTTTTTGATTGATCAACAGTTTTCCCAGAGGGTGGATCTATGCTTTTCCATCAGGCTGTCAAATTTATACGGACAAGGGTTCTGTATGGTCTTCCCATGAACACTTGTATCTCTCTGTACCTACAATCAACAGATTCCTCACCAGGGATTAAAGAAAATGACAGGTCCAGCTAAGTTGCTATCTTGTATTTTCTGTCCTGTTGTCTGTTTATCAAATAATTTAAAGCCTCAGTGTTTTTTTAGGCTCTGAGCACAGGGTATCTCCTAGGGCAGCATCATTCCTGAGGTACCAGATGCCAAGCCCTGTCTTGTCATAGTCCCTCCAGATCACCTAAACAAAAATGCCTCATCTGTGCTAAATCTGGGCTTCTCCACCCCAGAAGAATGAGCTAAACCCACCCCTGGTCCCACACTGTGTTTGCAGTGAATGGAGATAGGACTAGGATCCATCTCCCAGGTTTGCTGGAAATGTTGATGTACCCTTACTATTTTCTGGTCGTTGGAAAACCATTGGTGTTCCTGTTGTTTTAACTTTGGTACTCCATTGGCTGAAATTTTAGGAAAAGCTTCTACACAGATTCATGAATTCTGAGGAAGATATCATCACCCACACTCATCATTCTGCTATTACTTTAAAGTGTTCCAGCTAGATTAAGCTAATCTGTTTGAGTTAACAAAGAGAAGGTTAAATGGTGACTTGATTTTCATCTACAAATACTTTCCCAGGAAGCAAAGTTCTGGTAGCAGACAGCTTTTTAATCCAGCAGACAAAAGCTGAACAAAGCCCAATGGTTAGAAGATAAATCAGATGAATTTACAGCAGAAATGAGGGATGGATTTTTGGGAGGGAGGAGGATTATCCAATAATGAACCTTTCCAAGGGGATTGGGTTCTCTGCTTTTCCCTTCTTGGTGGCACTGACTTTCTGTTTACCCAGAATCCTGGAAAAACAGGTTGTAACAGGACTTTGTGGAAGGATGAAACAATTTTTGGTTTCTTTCCACATCAGACCTCTGTTTGCACGAGCTCATCTTTCCACTGGTGCTTCCTTCCCTGCAGATCACCATGCACAAAATTAGACTCGAAGGGGCTGGACACAAAAACCAAGCTGCCAAATTCAGATTATGGTTATTCCTAAAGTTTGCATCAGAAGTACACTTTTGATTGTAGATTTTCAAATAATTTTATCACAGTGAAACTGATTCTGAAAATGAATATGAAAAAAAAGTGGTAGATTTTTGAGTCAGCAGTAAACGTAATCTCTAAAAGAACATCAAAAATCCAAGGGAAAATGTTTGTAGTTTGAACCAATAGTAAAAATAAGACACTTTTTTTGTTTGTTTGTTTGTTTGGTTTTTTTGTTGTTTTCTAGGGAAGCTTCAGACTAGATGAATAAGAGGGGGAATGAAAAGCAATTTTTGACATTTCACTTATTTTCAATAATGTGCAATAAATTGAAGAATAAAAGATGGAGAGAAAGCCAGCCCACCAAATTCTGTAACTAGTTTTGCACTTCAGAATAAAACCAAACTCAGGATATTTAGAAGCTTGTGTTAAGGCATTTTTATTGGTGATGCTGTCAACCTTTCTCTGTTGGGAAGGTCTGTTTTTAACTTCCCTAAATCATCTGGTAAACAAGGTGAGGAGATGAAGACAATAAATTTAAAAACAAATGAAGATTTAGTTAGGACACCTAATTAGGATTTCTAATCAGGAGTCATCAAGACCCCTAATTAGCAGGGTTGTTCAGACTCATTGCTTTCTCTTTAATGGCCATAGGACATCCAAATGGTTTTAAATTATGTACCATGGGCTCCTAATCAGTTTATTGAACATCATAAATTGTTAAAAGGAGTTAATAGCTTGTGTTCCTTGGTAGAAAGTGCTAATACTCGAGGCAGAGAACTCATCAAATGAAGCTCGTTAGGGAGAGGAGGAGGGAGAATGCGTCTCAGTGTCTCATTTTGTTTTAGTAATTAGCTTTTACTGGATTATCCGATCCAAATCTTTATTCAGTTTACTCTGTCAAATCTAGTTTGCATTTTAAATGGAAAATTGACACGTGGAACAATTTGTCTCCTGACTGGGTTAACGGGTCCAGCTGGCAGGAGGCTCCCGCAAGGAGGGGGTTGTCACCAAAGCCATGAGGGGGGACCAGCCAGGGCTTTCCCCAGCACTTAATGTGCCCTGGCCTGCACCCCCAGCTCCTGCCCCAGCAGCTGGCATCAGCCGTGTGTGAAATTGCCGGGGTGCAGCCCCAGCCTGCCCCGAGAGCAGCAGCGAGCCAGGCACTGGGAGCGCAGGGAGCTCAGGGGCGCAGGGGGGGCACAGGGAGCGCAGGGAGCGCAGGGGGCGCAGGGGGCGCAGGGAGCGCAGGGGGCGCAGGGGGCGCAGGGGGCGCAGGGAGCGCAGGGGGCGCAGGGGGCGCAGGGGGCGCAGGGGGCGCAGGGGGCGCAGGGAGCGCAGGGGGCGCAGGGGGCGCAGGGGGCGCAGGGGGCGCAGGGGGCGCAGGGAGCGCAGGGGGCGCAGGGAGCGCAGGGGGCGCAGGGGGCGCAGGGAGCACAGGGAGCGCAGGGGGCGCAGGGGGCGCAGGGGGCGCAGGGGAGCGCAGGGGGCGCAGGGGGCGCAGGGGGCGCAGGGGGCACAGGGAGCGCAGGGAGCACACCAGCGTGGAGCTGCCACCTGGGCCCAGCTCAGCTGGCTCCGGGCAGGTTCTGCCTCTGACCCTGGCCAGTGAAAGCTGCTTTAAAAGAAGTTATAAGAAAGCTCCCAGTGGACAATTACAAAAAATTCTCCCTTCGGGGAGAGTATTTCCTAAATTAGCAAAACGCCTCGGGTCCCTGGTGTGTGGGTATTCACATCCACCTTATGTGCTGTGACAAAATGCATTAAAATGCCAAGATCCTTCATGTTTTACTGACATTGTGGCTTTTCTGAATGTGGGTTTGCCTGACAAAAAATTGAGAATTTGGTGCAAAACATTAACTTCTAAAAACCATCATTGTAATGGTGCTGCTGTGAGCCCAGCTCTGTTGATTCAGCACCAAAGTATGGTTCTTCCCTATGCTGGGAATCTTCAGATGTCAAAGCAAAGCTTCCCATTGCCACCCCTTTCATCCCATAGTAATGCTCCCAGCTAATAACTGGTTGGTTAAAATCTGGAGGGACAACCCCAGCATATTTCTGTTTTCAGGAGCCCATTCCCAGGACTCTGACAGTTAATGCCTGCCTCTTGTAGCTTTGCATGACACCTTTACGGCATTTGAGAGAGCAGGGACTGACTTGCCAAGGCTGAGTACATATGAGGGGCAGGGTGATGCTGGAATGACCAAGGTGTGATGGTGTTGGAGATTCCAGGGCCTGCAGTGCAAATTAATTCATTTACCTCCCCTGATTACTGTTATTTGCTCATATGGAGCACGTCTGCAGCTGGAGGAATGGGGTGCTCTGACTCCAGTGGAGCAGAGCCCCCAGGCCTGACCTGAGTGGGAATCCTCTTAGTGCCCTGCACTGAGCAGCAGCCCCTTGGGGAGTTGGTTCCTCAGCCTCAGTGAGGACTGACATACCCAAAACCACCTGGGGAAACCTCTGGGCAGAGCAGGGACCCATGGCTTGTTTGTGTTTCATAATGGCACCTTCTGCCAGTGTGCTCCCCACTCCAGGAGAGCAGCTTGCCCGCATTCTGCAGGAGACATCCCTGGCTCAGACACTGCATCCCCTGCTGGCTCCAAGGGGCCACCTGGGAGTGAGCCTGCAGCAAATACCCTGTCTCCTGCAAGCCTCTCTGAACACATGGAACAAGACAAAAGAGATTCATCCCCCTCTTCCCGCTTGAGAAGAGGGGTTGGCAAAGTGAGTCTTTCCATGCTAATGTCACACAATTACTTCTTAACTGCCAAAACAAATGGCAGAGATGGGGAAAGTGACACCAAATCAAAAATGTCACAGGTGATCGATTCATGTCATCTGCCGTCGCTGCAGCCAGGGCTGGCGAGAGAGACACAGTGATAACACAACACTAATATTACATTACAGCCTTCACAGCTCTGAATGCCAAGTGATGAATATGTGTCACTTTATGTGTCGCTCACTCTGCGGGCCTGGGCGGGCGAGCATGGAAAATGGAGTGTTCAGGATTAATGATATCGAAAATGATAGAGAGGAGATTGAAAATTCCTTCCTTCCTCAACCATGCAGATTGAAATGTACCTCAGAGCTATCTCTTGCTGCCCTCCTCCTCCTCCGCCCACCTTTTAAAGGTCTTTTGTGCAGCATTTTGAAGATGGAAGGAAAAAGGAAAAAATAAAGGAAAAAAAAAATAAAAGAAGACAAGAGTTGGAAAGAAAAGAGATGAAAAAAGACGGGAGATTAAAAGACAAGTGTTGAGAAGAGAAGAGAAGAGATAAGAGAGGAGAGAAGAAAAGAAAAGAAAGAAAGAAAAGAAGAAAAAGAAAAGAAAAGAAAAGAAAAGAAAAGAAAAGAAAAGAAAAGAAAAGAAAAGAAAAAAAGAAAAGAAAAGAAAAGAAAAGAAAAGAAAGAAAAGAAAGAAAAGAAAAGAAAGAAAGAGAAGAAAGAAAAAAGAAAAGAAAAGAAAAAAAAAAGAAAAAAAGAAAAAAAGAAAAGAAAAGAAAAGAAAAGAAAAGAAAAGAAAAGAAAAGAAAAGAGAAAAGAGAAAAGAGAAAAGAAAGAAAAAAAAAAAGAAAAGAAAAGAAAAGAAAAGAAAAGAAAAGAAAAGAAAAGAAAAGAAAAGAAAAGAAAAGAAAAGAAAAGAAAAGAAAAGAAAAGAAAAGAGAAAAGAAAAGTTTTTATAAAGAGTGCTTTACTTGGAAATTCCTTCCTCTGTTCCTCATGGTTTAATTTACGAATAAGATTTCCCATATTCAGGTGTTCTCTCACATGCAGACACAGCCTGGAACAAGTCCATGACTTTAGTCCAGGACCATCAGTTAAAAACTTGATATAGCCAGAAGGTTGTGTTTGGATCGAGGTCTGTGCAGGATGTGTTATAATTAGCAAGTGATCTTACTGAGCATTCTCAATGAAATCCAGAGCATTCTAATGCTCCTAATTTCTGTTTTTCAGCCTTCAGAAATTTCAGGTGAAAATCAGAGTCCCAGAGTGCTGGTAATTTTCCCCATCTAACGAGAAGAGCTGATGAGTGAGAAGATGGGTACAGCATTACCCAAGTGACCTGTCCAATGTCACAGCCAGAGCTGAGCTGATGCATGGCTCCTCCTTTCACATTCACACACTATTCATGCACAAACCCTGCTGGGTGACCCATTCCCAGGGGCTCAAAGACTGCACACACGTTTCTGAGGCTGGGGAAGGTTACAGAGGTGCGTTTATGTACCTGCAGGGTTAGACCCTGTCAGCCCATGGAGGGATGGTTCCATTTCCATGCAGACATTCCCTTGTCCTGTCTCTGGCTGATGCTGGTTCTGTGAGCTGCAAGGCCCTGTTGTAGCACCTGGAGTTGTTGAGGGAGGTGTCTGCAAGATTTGTCCAGGACCTGGTGGGATGGGGGCCCGGAGGGAGCTTATCCAGGGACAATTCACCCTCTGTGGCTGAGGGTGGGCTCTTGTGGCCATCCTGGTTTTGAGGAGAAAGGTTACCTCCCCATGGTTGTGCCCACACCAGTCCTGGAGTTTCATTTGGGGTTTATCCTGGATTTTGGCAAGGATGCCTCAAACCTCTGATATAGGCGGCAAAGGAAGTGAAGAGATTTTTTAATACCTTTTTTCCTGTACTTCTTCCTTTAACTTTTTTTTTTTTTTTTTTTTTTTAACCTCCATGTTACTTTAATTGGGTCACCTTCCCAGGTGGGATGAGGGCTTATTCCTTCCCTCTAGCCACAGTGGAAACCATCTCCTGCCTTGCTGTGCCCTCACCTGATATTCCACATGATGCTTTTCCTGTGGAGCTTGGAGCTTTCTGTCTTTGAGGCACAGTTAATGGGGATAGAGTTTTGTTAAGCAATCCATGCTGCATAATGGAACAGACTTTTCCCCCTTGCTTTCTCTCTTCTTAACCCATTGCAACTCCTGGAGAAATTTTTTCACAAAGAAAAGAGAGCTGAATTAAATCACAGAAAGCTGGAATGGGGTGCAAAATTTATTTGAGGATCATGTTAAAAAAATGCTTCCTGCCACTGAGTGCCAAACACCTGCCTGACTGTATCATTCTCTCCTGCAGAATGAGCACTAATGGAGAGTGATCTTAAGCACTCACAGCCATCAGTTTCATACAGCAATAGATTGAGATTGGAGGGAGAGACCCAGAATCAACTGAGAGTACCTAATTAATTGGATTATAATTACATTTGGAAAGCTAAAAGGTAATAGATCTGTTTGAATTATCATCATCACAGGCTCTTCAGGGACTGAGTGTGCAGTGTGAATCACTTGTATGTGATCACCAGAGACATGAAGAATTAAATGAGTGCAAATATTTTAAATAAGAGCACATGTTCACTAGTGGGAATATTGGCTGCCAGGCTTGGCTGGCATGAACATGTTTGCATTGAGGTGGCAGTCACTGCCCTTTTGTAGCCTTATTTTTTCTCAAGGATACCTGAGCCAAAAATACTACCTTTGGTGTGGTTCATCTCTGGAGGAAGGATCAAACCTAAAGACAAACGAGGGCCTGGAGATTAAATTTGCATGTGGTGGCTGCTGCTTTCCTAAATTGCAGCTCAAATGGGCCACACACCATCACTGGACACATATTTTTGTCTGTCTTTCCTGACTTTTTTATCTTTTCCTGTCTCCATAAGCATACAGTGCTGACTTCCCCATCCTTGAATGTGAATTTCTGCATATTCCTTCTGATAATATAATAATAATCCTTCTGATAATGAAAGGAAAAACATTAAAAAAAAAAAAAGAAAAGAAAAAGAAAAAAGCAGAACAGAAAGAAAAGAGGCATTTCAGAGATACAGAACATTAACAAAAGCCTGTAGATTTCCAGCACAGAGTAACGGGATGGTGGAAGTATTCGATCAGAGCCATAAATCTAATGAGATTGTAATGATATGCAAATTAACAGCATCATGAGCCAAATGGGTAAAGTTTCTTTATGGAGCATATTAAGAGGCGTTTTGCCTAAGTGCAATGGTTGGGTGAACAATAAATGGTGAGCCACAATCTGCAAGTGTTGGCTGACAACAGCAGTAAGATAAATAAAAAGCAGATGAAGACAAGTATTATTCTTCCATTTAAAAGGACAGATGCTGCAGATGAAACCCTACTGCCCTCCTGCAGTGGGAAACTGCAGCTATGCAGGCTCCATGAAATACCAGGGATTTTTCACTGCTCTTGTTCAAATTAATACTCACAGGAAACTTCTTGAAAACACAGTTTTGATCCAGCATTTATATATTCAGGGATGGACAAGAAAATGTGAAACCTCAGGCCAAATTGTTTTCTAGTGTAAATGAGGCAGCCCCCATTAGCTCTACCAGTTTATGCTAGCTTTGGATCTGGATCCCAAACTGTACCTGCCAGCATCTGGCTCTTGATAAATATTGAGTGGTCTCACTATGACATTTTAATTATAACATTATGGATTTCAGGGGGAGGGGGAGCAAAAGAAGAGAAAGCATTTATTTTTGGTTTTAAGCTTAAAGGAAGAAAAAAATATAGAAGGAAATAACATCTCCCTGGGTCCAACAGGGATTTAGTGGAGATCAGCTAAATCTCACTTCTTATCATTTTCAAGGGCTCCATCCAACCTTATTTTAACTTCCTTGCCATGGGGACCTACTTTGTAATTTTCACATGGGATGCCTTGAGATCTTTCAGTGGTGTCACTGACCACTCTAATGACTTCTGTGCCAAAATGGTGCTGGTGAAGCCGTGTCTGTGGATGGCAGAGGGATTCACTCCTTTGGTGCTACATCATGCCCTGGTGAGGTTGGAGCACTCATGGGGAGTTGGCTACTTAGTCATTGGAATAAAAAATGGTATTTCAGGAGGGGTTAGGAATGGAGAACATGGAATGGACAAGGAAAAGGAGGGAGTATGACCCTCTAGCCTTGTGGGGACACCAGAAGATGGTTCTTTGCTGTTCCCTGGACATCCCAGCAATGTCACATTCAAAGATATTTGTGAGAAGGAAGAGCATGAAATCATGGCCAAGGCTGTGCTAACAGCAAATTCTCACAAGAAGCTTCCACTTTCCCAGCCATGGAGCAAGGCCATGACTTTGAGAGTGGCCAAAGCAGCACCAACCAACAGCGTGGAGCTGGCGCAGATAAAGAGTCTCTGAGATGATGCAGAGGCTGGCAGGGACAGCAGCTCTGCCTTTTCCTCAGGCAAGCCTCTCTGCCCACTTGAGGGTGGCACTGCCTCTGGGTCAGGTTTTCCTCCTTGTCAAGTGGATGGATGCTCACCTCCAGGCTGATTTCTGGTTTTGTTTGTGACCAAGGTCAAATTCAAAGATCTTAGAGACATGAGATTAAAGTGATACAGGCCTAGTGTATGAATTTATGAAAACCCTGAAGATAACAAATGCAGCCTAACATAGTCTTTCCAAACTTTCCTTCCATCTGCCTATCTAAATGTTTCACCAACACCTACAAGACCTGCATCATCTCTCAGTTAAAAATCGTATCATTTACCTGTGATTCAGACTGTCCTGTTGATCCCTTAGGTTTTAGCTTTTACATTTTTCAGATCCTGTACTGCTTTAGTGAGTAACTCCAAAACTCCATGGCCTGTCAATTGCTGTTCTCCTCCTTTATTCAGACAAAACAATTCCTCTCTGGGACTGGGACTCAAGGACACCTCACTGTCTCAGGCCCTGAAAAATATAAACAAAAGTGAGCTAGGTGAGGAGCAAACTGGGAGTAAATGAGTTCATTACCTGAAGCTGTAATTGGAGGATTAACCCCTGATATGTAAATGGACCTAACTTACATTTGTCTGAAAAACTCATGACCATTGTCCATCTTAGTTGTCCATCTAAGGTGTTGGAAGCTTCTGACTGCCCAAGGTGTACCTGTTGAGGTCTTTAATAAATGCTCACTTTTATTCTCTTAATCTTATCTAGCCTCTGTTCCAGGTAGCCACTGCAAGGCATCACTGAAAGAAAGTTAACAAGATCCAAGAAAGGACAACAAGGCTGAAGTGTTTGAGAAATGCTGCTGAACAGATTGCACATCCATCTAGGAGTTAAGAAACATGGTTTCTGCTCCTCAGTGCAATTTCTTTATAAAGCCCTTTCAGACCCATGGAAGGAAAATAAGATTCATAGACGCTAAAACCAGAAGTGTTATAGCAGTGTAAATGTGGGTGCATGGCATTTCCCCTTCAGAGCTTACTAATAAAAATAGCCACCTCCATCTGTGGTCAAGTTTAATATCTGGCAAAATCCATTCTGTTCACCTCTATTTCACCATCTGGACTGCCCTGTCAATTATTAGCATTGTGCTCAATGGAACTGCCACACAGCTCATTTTTGTGGTTACTAGCTTACTAAATAAATGTGTCACACTAAACATCATGACTTCTAAGGGAGTTTGAAAACAAACGGACAAGCAAATAGGTGCAAAACTACATTAAAGCTACTGCCCTCCTCCCACACAGACTGCAAAGCTCCCTGTTCTGTGAGTGACAGAAGGGATGTTGCCTCTTCCTATCCAAAATGTTGGGGTCCCCCCGACTGTGAATTTAGTCCCCATGTCTCTGAGGGTAGCCTGAAATCCTCTGTGTGCTGGCCCAGCACAGAGCTGTGTGTTGCTGACAGGTTTTTTAGGACATGTGAGTGGCTTTGCCTGCAGGATGCTGCATCCTGGCTGCTGAAGAGGATGATGAGCGGAGCTGAACTCACTGTGACTTTCTCTCAGCAGCACTGCAGCTTTTGGCTCTGCCAGAGGTCTCTGCACAGTGGTGTGATGGTTGCACCATCAAAATGGGCAGGGGCACTGAAGAGGGGAGGTGAAGGATGGACCAACACTGTGCTCAAATAGTAGAGGCTGGGGCAAGAGACAAGGGGAAAAAGAGTCACTGCTCTGGGCCTTCTGAAATATTTCACATCCAAGGTAGGGCCAGTGGTGAAGATGGGGCTGATGGGTTTGCTGTTGATTTTTTGCTATTTTTTGGCAGATGAATGAATCAATCTCATGGCAGGGATATCCAGCCTGCCCAAGCAGTGCATGACCAGCTTGGTCTAGTCCAGTATTTACATCCATTGTATTTATTTGTACAATATCTGCCAGGCTCCTTGTGCTGCATGCAAGAGAGTCACCAAGGAGTAAAAGAGTCTGAGCAGGAGCTCAGGATGCTCAAGGCTATGCTGAAGAGGGTTTATTAATGAACATCTCCTATGTGGCCATCTTCAAAGAAAATATGGAAGCAGTTACACCAGAAGAGAAGCATGAGCTGTTGCACAAAACAAATATTCTGTATGCTGCCCAAAGTGCTTTGCCTGTGGTTGGTCAGTGGCACCCGGGGAGAAGATGAAGTTTGTCCCCATTCTCCTGCTCCCTTTTTGGGATGATGGGAATGAGGTCAGTCCCCATGCGGTACATGTGGAAATCTTGCTCATGAAGATTAGCTCCAGAGCTTTCAAGAAGGACTGTTTTGGACTGGTCCAGCAGGCAGAGACAGAGGAGCAGGTACAGTATACATTAGTCCTGCTTATTCCCTGTTCCAGCCTTGTTTTGAGGCTATTTAATCCTTCACACACAACTGTGCTAAGAACATTCAAACAAATCACAGAAATACCAAATGAGACTGGCTTGCAGAATGAGGGCAGCCTGCTTGTGTGCTGAGTTGATATTGCTGAAGAAAATTACACCTTAGCAGGCAGATGGAGTTAAAATTTGTAGAATAAAAGGTGTTCCTGCCGCCTGCAAGGCTCACCTTCTCTTTCCGCCTTCTTCACCAACATTCCACATGAATGCAGCAAGGGCAGCTTCATCTCTCAAAAGCCAAAGATCCTCTCCACAGTTAAATCCCCACATAACCTGAGCCCTTCTGCAGCACCTGAGGCGGAGATCCCCCTGTTCAGATTTACCTCTCCATGCTGAGCCAGCATGAAGCCAATTCAGCGCTAAATGCAATGTTTCCCCCACGTGTTCGTGCAGATAGAGCAATATTATCCTGTATTAGGGAAGTGCTTGACTATGTCACTTGCAACATGCCAAAAGCCATAAGACTATATTGGTTTTCAGACCCCTGCTGTGTTGGCTTGGGCGTTTTCTGTTCTCTTCTATCAGAGCACTCTGTTTTCGGCAGAGATGTCAGGATGCCAATGAGCCAATGCAAGGAATCTCCTTGGCATTTATCCTTTAGTATTTCTAGGCCCTTAATCTTGGGATGGGAAATGTAGTGCTGGAAGATGGAAGTTAAAAGGATGGCTGATTTTCTTTAATCTCTTCCTTAGAATACGTATGTGGTGTTTGTATGGGCAGTGGCACTGAGTGCGACTTAGGTCTTGCACAATCAGTCAAAATGTCAGTGTGATGGGATCTCAGCTTGGATAGTTCTTGTACTTACCTTCAACAGTGTGTGAAATGTGGGATGAATAGGGAAAAAATAAAAGCTGAATAAGACTTGCTTCAGAAAGTCTTCAGTAAACAAGTTTTGCTCTTGTGTAAGTTTGCTGAGCTGGTGGGTAGCAGGAAGCAAAGACAGAGCCAAAGGTAAATTCATGGCCAAACCACTACCTTGGCACTAGCAGCAAAGTCAGACTTCCTCAGCAAGTCACTCATCCACAAGGAATATTCTGAATAAGCCAGATGTGGCCCTTGTTTGTGCTGAAATAACTCCAGGGTAATGTCCCGACATCAGTGGAGTGACTCCAAAGTGACATAAGTGGCATCTCAGTCCAGCCCAGGAGCCAGCTGCCTCAGGGTGAAGTTAGGAACTGCCACACTGGGACTTGTTGCATGAGGGTCTGAGGCACCACCTGAGCTGCATGCTGCCCCTGTGAGAGCCCTCACACAGGTGGTGTGGCTGCCCAGGTACACAGCTGAGCTCACTGCTCCGTTCAAGGGGAGCAAACAGAGCTCAGGACTGCGATGTGGCCTCCAACAACACCTTGAACAATCCCTCCAGACGCCACCTCCCAAAGTCTCAAAGGAGTTGTGGGGATTATATTGTGGGGACAGCAATCTTCCTTCTTCCAACAAGACAGGCAGAGACCATTCAGTGTAAGTTCCTGTCCAGGAGACCCACTTTCAGTGTTCCCAGCAGGTTCTCCACCTCTCTGCTTCCTACCATTCATGCCCAGTTAATCAGTCCCACAGGTGATACTTTCTTTAAACTCACCCTATTTTACAGGTGTGCATTTGTTCTCCTCAAGTTGCAGCAGGTAACTCTTCCTTCCAGAGCTGCCTTTGCCAGTGCAGCCCACAGGACACACCAAACACATGCAGCAGCTGCCATCTGCTCCCCCTGGGATCCTCATCTCCCACCTTTACCTCTAGGATCACCCAATTCTCCCTGACATTTCAGCCACCAGTTCTCAGTGCTGTGACTTCTGCTCTGGGCCATGATTATTGCTATGAGAACACGGACCCAAAGAAAACAAAAAGGAGGAGCCTTATCTATCAGACCTTTTCTCCCTTTGCAACCATGGTCCTGCTTTTTTTAAATTTTTAATTTCATTTTGTATTTCTGTTGACCTGTACTTAAACAACTGTAGCTGGATCAAAAAACCAATGGGAAACCCATTCTATTCCAGTGGGAGGATCAGTTCCCAGAAACCATGGAATTTTTTTTTACAGCTATTCACCTTGTCCCCTTCTTGCTAAATTTTCCCAACATGCTGGATTTTGTCATTTCCACAGTGTGAAAGGTTTTTTTCCATTTTATTGTTCTTTCTGGATTTGGAGGTTAGGTACAAACGTTTAGGTGATGTTCTGATGTAAATGCTGCCTCCCACCTGAGATGAGGCTTCAAAAAATATTTAATGTGCTCTGCCAGCAACCCCAAGACACACAGCTGTCCTTCATTCTATTTATTTCTCCCCAATTCCACCATTTTTTGTCATTCACAAACAAAAATGTACATCCCAAATCCCATCATTCGGCTCCTGAGCACTGGAAACCTTAGGTGAGATGCTGGGACAGAGACTGAAATGCCTTGTCTCCCTTACGTGCCCTCAAGCGAGGGGATGGGGAAGGACCGTCCCAAAGGGTGACATGCAAATAGAGGTGTAAAAGGAAAAAAAAAAAAAAAAAAGGAAGAAAGGGAAAAATATAAAGAAGAAAATAAGTCTTCTTGGTGGAACACAAATGGAGTTCTAGCTAGGTATCATTTGCTGGGGAAATTGCATTTCTATTTGGGAATAAATGAATGTAAAACTTGTTTGAGACCCAGGTAATAATAGAACAGGGGAGGAAATTGAAATTTATGACTTTGCAAATGACTCTTGCAGCAAAGAGAGATGCACACCAGAGATGTCTTTTTATCTCCCCCTCCTCTCCTCCCGCCTTGTTTTCTCTTCTTCCCACGGATGAGGAGGACAGGTCTGCAATAAAACAGGTCTAAGCTGTGCCGGCCCGGAGCTGCTGCGGGGGGAGAGGGGACATTAGCGCTGCCGTGGCGTTGTCACAGCCTATGTAAATGGCCGTGCTACATAGTCAACAAGACACACTTGGCTGCCTGCAAGTGGGAAGTACTTAAATCTTGGCACTGATAGATGAAATATTTTTAAGGGAGCTAATCAGTGAAAATGGGGTTTCATCAGGCACTGACATGTCTCGCTTGCTCCAGCGAGTCCGGGAGAGAAAAATGATGGTGCGCGGTGCGGGCCGGAGCCAGCTGGGGCTGGGGAGCGAGGGGAAGGGGGGAGAGGCGGCGGCTGGCGATGCTCGAGGGGCACAAGCCGAGGGGACCGGGCCCGGGGCGGCTCCTGCTCCGTCCCCCCCGGTGCCCGGCAGCCCCCGGGCCGCGCAGCCCGCCCGGCCCCGCTCCACCCGGCCGTGATGGATGGGCTGGCACGGAACGGGCCGGCTGCAAATCCCCAATCTGCAGCCTGCTGGGCTCAGTTGGATCAGCAGCAGGCTAGCTGGTGTTTCTGGATAAACACTAATAAATCTTCCTTCTCTTCGTGGCAAGTGGTGCTTCCTCCGGCTCCCCAGCCCCCCGCCGTTCCTGCTCTCACGCTGGTGCAAGGGGAGAGGGAGGAGAGGGGGATTCAGGGTGGGGATGGGAGCCAAGCCTTGGGATGGGCGCAGAAACCCCTGAGCTAGGGGCTGGCAAAGCCCCCCACCAGCCCTGCCACCTGCAGTGCTGCTGCTGGCTCAGTGGGGACTCGTGTCACCTCTCTGAGGTCGTGATGGTCATCCACTTCCCAAAGCCTGGGAGAGCTGTGGCCACGAAGGGGTGCCGGGGTTTCGGGTTTGGCCCTTAGCCTCTGGGGAGGGAGGGGGGATGTGTTACAGGGGGTCGTGCTCAGCATTTTGTTCAGCATTTTGAGGGAGGGGGATGTGGTACAGGAGGTTGTGCTCAGCATTTTGAGGGAGGGGGGATGTGTTACAGGGGGTCGTGCTCAGCATTTTGTTCAGCATTTTGAGGGAGGGGGATGTGGTACAGGAGGTTGTGTTCAGCATTTTCAGCTCAGAGCTTCACAGTGTCCCCCTGTCTTTGGTTCCTTGAGTGTGACAGGGCTAGCTGAGAGCCACGTGGGCCATATCTGGGGCAACAGAGAAATTAAATAGTCTGGGAGAAGTGGCTCTGACCCGGCTCTGACTCCTGAACTGGACCCTCATGTACACAACTCCATGGAGGTTTCCACAACAGCCGTGAAGAACCCACCAGGACAAGGCAGATTTTTTGCCCACATCAGCCAAAATCCAGCAGTTGAAGCTGTCCCTGTAACCACCCTGTTATCCGTCCCTGTAACACCCTGAATCTGCTGTAAGTGACCTCAAAACTGCCTGTAAACCAAAATACCATCAGTGAGAGAGGCAGCTCCCACTCTGTACTAGTGAGGGACATACCAGGATTTGTTCTCATCTGAAAGGAGAGCTCCATGCATGTGAAAATTATCACTGAATGAAGCTGTCTCGACAGACTGGCAGAGGGAAGAAATACATAAATTAAAAGATGAAAAAAAAAAAAAAGAAAGAAAGCCTGGTGCTTACATCATTTAGTCATAAAGGTTCAAAGAAGGATTCCCTCAGTAATCAGGAAATGAAAATGTCCTTCAATTACGGAGCATTTTAAGACATGATTATTTCATGTGCATGCTATTAAGAAAATGACAGTGGAAAATTCATCATGAAATAAATTAATACTTAAACATTTTTGAAAGGTTCCCTGGTGTATTCTTATCCTCCTCCCCTTCTGACACAATAATGTGTTGTTTCTAAAGAAAATTTTATTGGACTAGAGATGATAAAATACACAATGAAAAATACATTTGGAAAGCAAATTCATAACTACTTTTTTTTAAAGGAGGCAGCTTAGCTGAAAATACACAAAAACCACAAGGACAATTTATTATTCTCTGCTAGTAGAAAAGAGACTTTTTTTTTTCCCCTTCATAAACTCAGCCATGCTGGTGTTTGAATAATTGCCTCCCAAATTCATGCAAACCAACAATTTTGGCTATATTTAGGGTTGGCTTTTTTTTTTAATTTTGCCTGTCTCCACCCTGCCAATGCAGCATATTGCTGCATGTCACATTACAGCATGAATTTATTGCCACCATGGCAGAAGCTGGTGCTCACTGGAAAATGCAGATAGCCCTAAGAAGTATTTGATTTGCTCTGATGCCAAGAGAGTTGGTGCTGGGGAGAGATACAACAATGTGGCATCAGACACCTGAGCTCTCCAAATGTGCCTGTTCCAGAGCCTGCTGAAGCCAAGATTTTTTTTTTTTTTTTTTGAGTTTTTGGCATGGATTTCAGAGGAATTTTGCATAGGAGGTGCCTTGTGGGGGCCACATGGTACTGCACATTTTTACCCCTTGGCTCAGAGGTCCAAGCCAGAAAGCTGTGATGAAACAAGGCTGGGTTGAGGTTCAGGATCTTTAAGGTGAGGTGAGAACCTCATGAAGGCTCTGTAGAGAAGCCATGAGGAAACTGAAATTGCAACCTGAAAGCAAAGAATGCGGTTTATGTAGGAGGCTTGACTGCAACCTGCCCTTGCTGGACTCCAGCGCAGATGGGGCTGGTGAGTGCAGCCAGCAGGACAAGCTCAGGTTTGCTCCTGTAGTGGGAACAGCTCTTTTGGGAGACCCTGTCAAAGCTAAAGGCAAGGTCAGGCAAACCTTGCAGCTCCTTGGAACATGGGAAAATTGTTTGAGGACTCCCAGGAAACAGGAACACCACAGGGAGAGAGTCCTGCACAGCCAGGGCTTGTTTTTCTAGGACAGCATGCAAGATTTTACCTTGAATTTTATCCTAGTTGCTAGTTAGCTGAAAAAACCCCAAAAGAATACAAATCCAGCAGTGAAATGAGTATTGTTGCCCAGGTCTGCTCCTGCTTGAGCAAGCAGGGGAAGAATGGTTCTTGCTTTGGGCAGATAAGTGCTGCTCTTGGGTTTGATGGGAGCTGGACTCGATGGTCCTTACGGGTGCCTTCCAACTCGAGATATTCAATGATTCTCTGATTACAAGTCTGGTCTACCACTGTGCTTTTTGACCCATTTTATATCATTGTGGAATATCTATTTTGCTGTTCTATGGCTCATATTTTGAGGAGGGACCATAATTCATGAGGGGTGCCTGCCTAGATAACTCACAAGTGGGATATACATGTCTGTCTCTTACTGAACCACATTTTGCTGCTAACATGTATTATATTTGTACCATGCCAGAGGGGGTGTCTGCAGGTCTAAAAATGTTGGTTATAACAGCTACTCATGCTATTAGTATAGTTGTAGATATCATATGATTTATTGATGTGTTTTTATTTCCCACTGGTATGGTATAAATATATTTATTTCACAAAAGTGGCCAATAAATTTCCCTTATGAATCCTGTTATCTGCACCATTAACCATTGATCATTTTTATGAGGTCACAACTTAAGGTGTACATGAATTTACACCTTAATTTGTGACCCTTTCCAAAATAATACATAGCCACTTGTGAACTATTCACCTCACAAGAGGCTCTGCTCATTTTTGCTGCTTCCTGCTGCCCTCAATATTTGTTTCTCATCAGACAGTGTCCTGGCATCATGTGCCATTCAACTGTTTCATCCTCTCAACACATACTGAGAGAAATGGATAAACCATTAATGACACGATACTTTCCTGTACCAAGTTCATCCCTTATGGAATTTAACAAGAAAATAAGATGACAAAGTGACACTAAATAACCCAAAGACATGCTCTAGTCTTCCTGCTATAAAGACCAAGATTTCCTAACAGCATCCAAAGAACAACAGGAATGCCAGAAATTCAGATAGTTCCAAGTAACCCTCTCTATTTTCTCTTTTTTTTTGTTGGGCTGTAGGTGATGTTTAGGATGTTGGGCAGACCGACCAAGCCTCTCCCTGTGTCCTTCATCAGTTTACTCTGATTAGTAAAAAGCTGAAACTGGGAGCATTGCATCTTTATTTGTTATCAACTCCCATGTTTAGCGTGAGGATTGCTCTTCAAAGCCCTGGATTGGATGCAACATTCCCCCGTTCTGTTGGTGACCTTCACAAAGAGCACTTCATGGACCCTTGGCTATCTCCAGGTGTTGCACATCCCCTGTTCAGCTGTGATCCTCCACTGGCCTTGCTTGTGCTCTCCTCTCTCTGGGAGTGCCCCATCAAAGCATTTGGGACGTTTTCAAGCTGTGGCCAAAGTTGTATTCCCCATTTCACCTCCACAGCTGAGCTCTCAGTGAGCTCCTTTCTCAGTTACAGACAATGATTTATTCTTCAGAGATCAGGCAGATCTCTTCCTTTCATTTAACCCCTTCTCCTCCCTGGGGCTGTGTTTGCCCAGCCATCCCCTTGCCTTGATGCCTGTCCATTTCGTCTCTAGTTGATCACTCCTCATCTCCTTTCACATCTGCTGGGCAAGTTCTCACACAGGCTTGGCAAATCCATCCCTGCTGCCAGAATTTGCCTGGAAAGAATATCCCCAACCCCAGAGTCCAAGCACGTCCCAGGGGTTGTACATGACAGTCCTGTACACACTTTGTGTGGTGGGTGGCTGTGCCATGTACATGTACAAATCCCAGCTGTGATGCCAAGTGGTCAGGAGTCCAGGACTCTTTGAAATCTTAGGTGGGGGAGAACCTGAAAACCTTTGATGCCAAATGTGTGCTGCAGCAGATTAGTCCTAGGTTTTAAACAACAGGCACAGCACGAGGCAGAGCCCTCCCTTCCCTCCATAGCTCTCTTCTCACCCGGAGTTTGGCTGCACAGACTTTTTATTTGCACACAGTTGTCCTTAAAAATAATAAGTGACTATTTGCCTGTTCAAAGCCAGAAACAAGTTGACCAATTGCTGCTGTGTTTTACTTCAGGGTATCCATCTAAAGGCAGGGAGAGAGAATCAGGCTATAATGGTTTGCCTGGCTCGAAAACTCCATTTTGGGCCGCGGAGAGTCATATTTCAGAGAGTATTGATCACAGTGCAGTTTGTGTTTCCTCACGTCCATGATCCTGTTTGCAGCCCTGTAAAATAATAACAGTACTCATGTCAGTAAGGTAATTACCATTGATCTAACACACTGTGACAAATTTTTCAGTCATGCCACTTGATTCATACTTAAAGTTATGGCACTGCTGACTGCTCCTTAAATAATTGAAGGATGCCCTTTGTAAATCAGCACACTCTTGCCAAAAAGTGGCAGTTTCTTCTTTGTTCCAGGCCTTGTTTCTTAGCTTCATCAGGGATTTCAAAATTAAACAGACAGCTTTCCACAGCCCACATAGTTCACACTTGGAGCAAATATCATCTGAGCTGGCAAATCACTTATGACACCTTTGTTCGAGAAAAGCGGGAAAAAATAAGAAGAAAAAGGTTGGGCTACAGGGAAGATCAGAGTCTGTGTGGTTGGGGGGGAGGGTTGCTAGCAGGTGGTGACAACAAGAGAGATAAAGCCAAATTTGGTTAATTCGAAACACCCTTGAAAGCACTTGTCATCCTCTTGTGCTTGGGATTACTGAAGGCTGGAGAAGAGCAGTGAGGACAGTCCTGGTCTTCTGCTTCTGGATGCACTGACTGCCCATGAGCAGAGCTTGCCAGCCTCTCTTCTGAGGAATTGTTTTGGGATCTGCACCTCTATCACACCAGCCCCCAACATGCTGAGAGGAAGCACCACAGCTTCTTGGGCTCTCCATGCTGGTACCCCCTGAAAATAATTGAGTTTTTGACCTGCCTATAACACAGATATTAAATAAGACTCTTGAGCTGCCTTTGGGAGATGGTAGCACTAGCAGGCATGTGATCAAGCAGAGTATGGTTCTGAGTGCTGGTATCCATTGGCAGCTAACCATAAACCAGTTTTCTACTGGTGAAGTGTGGACACTCTTCAAGGTGAGTTTGGGTCAGTTCACCACAGTTTTCATCAAATCGTCCTCCTTGGCTGTCAAGGAAGCCTTGGAATTTGTTTAAATTGGGCATCAAACACCATGAAGGACACATTTCTCATTGACATTGATGCATAGGTATTTACTTTGGCTCTAGAGTACCTTCTGGAATAGTCACTCTCATTTTCCATAAAATATGAAGACCATGCAGGAAGATCACCTTGTTGCTTTCCAAAGGTTTTTCTCAGGAGAGCAATCCATAATAGACAGAGGTGCCTGTGGAGCAGTCAATAAAACCCCACCTCTGTTGTTCCAGCAGACTGTCCCCAGTGACCAGACCCTTCCTTCTCAGCTCTCCTGTTTGGGACCTCCCTTTGCAGTGCATGGAGGACTTTGCTGCTGACCAGGGGTTTGCAGCTCAGGTTCAAAAACAAACAAGGAAAGACTGATCCATAGGTCTGTCATTGCCATGGCTCAACAGCTGCACCCTCTGCTCCCCTGGGTTAGGAAGAAGATCTTGGCTGTGAGGGTGGTGGGGCCCTGGCACAGGCTGCCCAGTGAAGTTGTGGCTGCCCCATCCCTGGAAGTGTTCAGGGCCAGGTTGGATGGGGCCCTGAGCAACCTGGGCTAGTGGAAGGTGTCCCTGCCCATCCTGGGGGAGTTTGGAACAAGGTGATGTTTAATGTCCCTTCCCACCAAGCCATTCTGTGATTCCATGAGGTGTGGTGGCTCTCACAGGACTCCTTGGGGAGCAGCAGACCTGCAGCAGCCACCGTGGCATTGCAGGCTTTGGAGGACAAATTGAGTGAACTGTCCTTCAGGAGAGCCTCAAGCCTGCCCCTTTGGCATTGTTGGGACACACAAAGCAGTGGCTCTGCCTTTGATCCACTCTGCTACCTGTGAAGCGTCCTCTTTTGTGGGCATTCTTGTACCTGCTTGGGATGAGGCCAGAACAAACAGAAAAGCACCTTAAAGGAGCTTACTGAGTAAGTCTAGGATTGAGCAAACAGCATGTTCGAGGGGTCAAATTTAATTCCTTCCTTCCTTTTGTATTCAGATTAGAGGCCAAGGTAGATTTGTGGAAGCCAGGACTCCTCAGCTAATGCTGCTTTTGCACTTAACCTGCAATTTACCTGTCAGTAACAAATACATAAAAGGCCGGCTAAGCTCTTCAAACTTCCAAACAATTTGCCACACCATCAGATGGGCTCTTTAGCATCCAAGAGCACAACAGTCTGTTCACATCTAAGGAAAACATCTGCTGCCTAAAAGAACCCTCCTCAAAAATGCATCTGGTGAAATGAATGTGCATATTTAAAGGAACGTCATGTTTTGAGTCAATCAAACCCCTCAAAAATAATAATAAAAAGCCTTCCAAAGAGACTACTTGCCAGTGATGTATTGGCTTGGTTAAGAAGGGCTGTGTTTTCAGAGCCTCCTAAATTCCTCAACTCAAGTGCTGAGTGGAGGTTTATTAAGTGACCTGTCTGGATGTATATCTGCCTTGTCCCTGGTGGGGGTCCTATGTTAAATTCCATCATTAAAACCTATTACTGAGCTATCAAAACCTGCTGTAATTCCATCTAATGACCTCATTTCCCTAAGCATAACTCAGCTCAAGGTTTGCTGATGTGGAGTCAGCTCTTGGTGGGCTGCAGCCCCTGAGCAGAGCAGGGGAGAAATCAATGTCTGCAGAGATGACAAGGCACACGGCCAGGGACTGGGGACCAAGAAACTATCCAATATCCCATTTCCTATCCAGTCTATTAGCAGCTGAAGTCAGCCAGGGCTCTGGCTTTGATTGAAGGCTTGGCTGAGACCAGATAGAGCAGGAGAAGCCCAGGCAGCATGGCCACCAGGCGAGGCTCCTTTCGAGCCAGCAGAAATAGCTCCTAAAAGTCGCTGTGTATAAAAATGGATTACTGCATTCAAAGTTCAAAATGTTCCTTTTATTTCATTTTAATTTTCTTTTTCTCGGGGTGGACACAAGGAAAAAAGGAAAGGGGGGGAAAAAAAAAAAGCCTTTCCTTTCTCCCCCCCCTCAATCCCCCTTCCACACACACCTCTACTTGCCATGAAATCATTTCGTAAATACAAAAAAGGCCCCTCAGGCTATTGGTGCCCAGACACTCATTTTTAGAGTGGATAATTGACTCCTTTCAGTTGATAATTCATAGCTTGCATATGCCAGCTAATACATCAGTGCCCAGAGACTCAGCGAGAGCCCCAAGCACAAATGGGAGAGAGGGGAAGGCAAAGGAAAAAAAAAAAGAGAAAGAGAAAAAAAAAGAAATATTTCGGATGATAGATGAGTGCATTACGGCTTTATGAATGAATTATGTCCTGCAAATACCTTGAGCAGGAGAGACTGTCGGCCTGTATCTATACTAATCTGGGAGGAATTATGACGATTTTCACATTAAAAAGGGAAAAGGGAAAGAATTAATTGAGCAATTGGGCCATTAAAAATGTATGTCAGCATGTTCTGTATGTCCATTTTCCAATTTATCATACGCTAGGAAGCTTCCTCCCAGGGTGACTGCCATTTTTCTTCTCTTTCTTGTGTTTGATCTTTTTTTTTATTTATTGTTGGTTCCTGTCATACAAAACCAGCTCAGTATCGTTTTCCTTCCCAGACAAGACAAAGTCTGGGAATTTTTTGCAATGAGGAGTTTTCTTTGTGCTTGCCCTTCCTGTCAAAAAATAGGGGTAAGGGAACACTAATGAATTTCTTCTTTGCATCCCACAGCTCCTACAGTCAGTGTTCATTACTTAACAAAAAGAAATTATTTCACCCTGTAGACTTTTATTCCTTTTCCATCTGAGGAAGTTTGAGATGAAGTTAGCATAGAGGTGGGTGGATGAAGTAGAAGTTTTATTTAAAAGTAGTTTGCTAAGGCTGGCTCATCTAGAAGCACTGAGGGTGAGTGCCAGCACATGCAAACACCTGCTCTGCACACATGAGTGAAATGCCACACACCACTGCTTGAAAAATTCACTGACACCAACAATGCCCAGCCCCAGCCCTGAGCTGTGGGTTGTATCCATTGTTGGCCAAAAATGCCTTTTGGATGGTTGTAGTGCTTGTATTCCACATTAAGTCCGCTGTAGAAAGTGTTAATTATTTTCTGAGGTCTGAGAAATTATTAAATGGATTAAAAGAGTTTGCCAGTGGGAAAATGTTTTTAGAAGAACAGCAATGTTAGCAATTGTTTCCAACTCTATAATTAGTAGGATTGTTTAAATAGCTCAAATAAGAACAAATATTTGTTTTTCTGCTTTCATATACATAACATATTCCATTTTATTGGCTCAAAATTTTAGTACCCTTAAAAAACCATATCAGTAATTCAATCAATGTAAAAAAAATTCCTTTTCAGACCTGTCAGCAAATTTCAAGCAGCCTGACCAACACATATTGTTTAACCTGTGTCTTCAATTTTCTAATCCAGGAATTATGCTTCACCTGAACTTGCCCTAATACAATTAGCGTGGTGTATTTGCTGAAACATAATGCCTTTACAGAATAATGTTTTATGCTGCAAAGCATATCTAATCTCTTCACACAAGCCACTCTATGGCAAATCATTTTATAATATGCAGAAAATTTTTGATATTGTTTATGTTCTTGTGTTTATGAGGTCTTTAATTGATTGTAAGCTGCTCTTTAAGAACTTAGAGATGTTTTTTAAATCCTATTAATTTTTCTTGTCTTTTTTTTTTCCCAGACTTGTTAAATATTTGCTGATGTGGTAGCTGAAACACGAGAGTGCTGGAGGAGAGTTTCAGCAAATTATTGTGCTTGTATTCAGGACCTTTATGTGGGATAGGCAGGTTTGTTGTCTTATTTGAAGTGCAGCAAGCCCCTAAATTCCCCTGGATCATGGTGTACCTGGGACTGGGAATTCTGCTGTGGGTTTGATTTAGTTATTCTCTGCTCTGGTACACAATGAAGAGGTAAGAACGTCTCAGTGCAAATGCCACCCTCCTGGATTTCAGCTCTTTTTCAGCAGCTACTCAGCTGTACAGAAGCTTTTGGGAGGCCTTAACAACCCCTGTGAGAAGGCTGATGTGTATAAAAGGGATGTGAAGCAGATTTCTGCCACTGCAAATCTTTCTGCTCTTTGAAACACACGTGTGTTCCCCAAGACTCTGCAGTTTTATACAGGGGAAAAAAGCAGAGACTCCCACTGAGCAGCACCCAGGAGCATCTCCAGCTCCTGCTGCCACCTGACAAAGTGCCCTGGGCTCCCAGGCAGTTATTCCCCAGCCCAGTTATTCCCATCCTCCCACTCAGGTAGGAGCCGTATGGTCCAGCTAAGGCTTGTCCTGGAGAGCTTGCATCCCTGTGGACAGTTCTGTCTTCGGCAAAATGACCCCTTTTCTGCCAAAAATAACCACAAAGCATTTTGTCAGTAAATCAAGGCTCAGCAAGAAAATAGGAGGAAAGGTCAAAAGCCACCTGCCTCCCCTCTGACCTTGCTGTGGCAGCAGCCTCACCACCACAGCCTGATGTGGGATTTGGGATCCTACATGGGTGCAGCCTGGAGGGGACCACCTGAGTGACTGCCGGGAGAGGCAGGACACCCCTCTTTCCTCTGGGTTTCCACCAGCAGCCTTCACTCCAGCCTGAGGAGCTGAGCTGCTCCACAGAGGTGAGGCTGAGTCACATGGCAGGGGAGGGACAAGGGTGTTGGGTACACAGAGGGACCTGGTGGGTTTGTGTCAGGCCATGCACGGGTGCCAAATCCTGCTTGGGTCCTCCTGGGACAATGGGATACTGCATGAGGTCAGCAATGAGACACAGTCCCATCCCCTTCCACACAATGACTGGGTCTTCTTGTCCTGAGCACAGGAAAGATTTCAATGTGGATTTTGCCCAGTAGGGGGAAAATACCCAATAATACTCATTTCTTCATTCTGGGGATCTTAATTTCCTAAAACCTGCATATCAGAAGTGAACCAGACAGTGGGACCTCTCCATGCGTGAAGAGCCCACTGCAGCACAGCATTTTTGGCCAGTGCCTCCATCCCCCAGACAAAGATGAAGGAGTGCCACCATCCCCACACAGCCTGAGCTGGGCATGGCTCCTTGGTGTGGCTCTGCAGAGTGGATTCACCCAGCAGGGCCTTGCACACCATGAACAGAGTTCATCCAAAAAGCAGCACATCACTCTTGCTGACTGCACGCTGTTACCACATTGCTCTTCCCAGAGAAAAGCAAGGCACAATCCTTCCCAAGAATATTTCTGAGATTCACATTTTCTGAACCTCAGAGAAAGGAAAAACAATTCTTATCATTTGCTGTGCCTGTGTTTGTGCCAAAGTAGAATGCAATATGGAGATTGTTTACCCACAGTGATGGTGTTTTGGTTCCTTGGCCTATCAGGGCCTATTGTGTGTGTGTGTTGGGCCTGTTGGGGGACAGTCATGAAATTCTGTGCAGTTCAGTGCAGTTGAGTGCTTGGCGGATTCAGTTTAGATGTCATGTAACTTGGTGTAATATAATATAGAAGAATATAATATAATAAAGAAGAAAATAATATATTAACCTTCTGATAAGATGGAGTCCTCCTCATCACTTCTCCCTGCCACGGGGATCCCTGCAAATGCTATAGCCCACACCTTCTTCTGGAACCACACAAAGGATTCATGCCAGCTGGAATCCCATTAGGAAAGGAACACAAGTTCCCCAGCTTACTTAATATCAGGTTTCTGGCACCTGGCTGGCTGAAGTAACCTGCAGAATATGGAATGTCCTGTTCTTGCCTTTGCCACTGACAGGAGCAGACATTTCCAACCCAGCCTCCTCCAGACGTGCTGAGGCATGCACAGACCTGAGGGCTGCGCACAACCTCTGCAGCAAGGTTGCTGCTCTGTTCTCTCTGCTGCTCGTCTTTCAGGTGGAGATGCAGAAATGTGGATTTTTTTCTTGGTGGATCCCACAAAAAGGCATCAATGAATGTTCTGCTGGACAAACCATATGCACAAAGGGTTTCAGGTGGCTGAAGCATTGAAGACACCAATGCTAGGAAAGGTGTGAGCATGCAAGTCCTTTTTTAGCATCTTTCTTCTTCTGCTGGAATCCAAGGAAAGCTGTCCAAACCAGGATATTGCTTATCCATGAAGAAACTATTCCCGTGGTATTTTTTCTCATGGCCTCTCAGTGGGATTTGGGCTCCTCTAACCTCAAAGCTATCTCAGACCAGACATTGCTGAAAATGCTCCCCAAATACAGCCTGAGTGAGGAACAAGTGAAAAGCCTTCAAAGTCAAAGAGACTTTTCTCTGTCATGCTTCCTGGAGGACTTCACCTAGGAAGAATTCACCTTCAGAGCACCTAAGTTTAGTATCAGATGATTTTAATCCTTTTGCCTGATGTATTTATCATTTTGTAGTTAAACCAAGTAAGAGAAAGGCTAAATACATGTAGAGAAAAAAGTCAATGTACTACAAAGATTGTAGTATTTTTCTGGGTTGTTTTTTTCCCTGAGATAAAAGAGTTTAGTTACAGACTTTAAAATATAGTTGCATTTTCTTTAATTTAAAAACAGACTATTTGCTTTAAAAAATCCTCAAATGCCCCATTTTAAGGAGTATTTATAAGTAGTTTCAACTCTTGTACCCCAAAAATATGGAACAGAATCTGTTGGCCTACATTGTAGGAAACACAGGAAGATCATGGCACTTCCTGCACAAAAACGCCTGGAAATCAGGTGAAAGTTGGGATATCTGGAGAAGCCCTTGCAAGTGGAACAGTTTCTTGCTGAAGTCAACAGAACACCCTGATTCAAGTGAATCCCTGTCCTGCTGTTTCAGTACCTGAGATGACTCTGCACACTCATGATCCTGCTCAGCAGGATTGAAGAATCAATTAGACATAATTTGCCTACTTTTTGCCAAACCCCCATCACCAGCAGTGCCTCCTACTGCATTCCACAGGGGGACAGAGCAGAGCCTCAGTGGCCATGTGGGGCTGAGGTGTTCGGAAGACTCCTGCATCCAGCCAAGAAAATTAAGCCAAGCCACCACTCTGAAGCCAAGCCCCCACTGAAAGCCACCAGAAAAGCCCCCACATCCAATGAATGGCATTTCTCCACCCAGCTTTATATCAGGTCTTTTCTGCAACGAGATTTTTTTTTTTTTTTTTTTTGAGAAAAGGGTTAATTATTATTAGTGATAATGAAATCAGCCATGCCCCTTCCTCCCCCTGCCTCCCCCCAAATCTCTGTTTGGTTACCTGCTGCTTCAGGGATCCCACACTCACCCTGTGCTGATAACTGGGGGATGGCACCTTTCTTATTGAGCAAGGTGGCAAAAGCAGCTTCCAGTGTCAGGAATTTCTTCCAGACGTTCAGCATCTGTATTTAAATTAAGAGGCTTAAAGCTCTCCTGAACTTTCCCAGGTTTTTAATTTCAGTTTAACTTCAGGAGTGAAGTTTTGAGCCCGGGATGTCATATCCGGAGTGCCATCTACCGCATCTTCCAGGGACTGCCACCAAAGCTGAGCCTGGAGGAGCACAGCTTGCCTGGAATTCTGGAGAGAGCTGTTGGTGGGCAGGCAGTGATGGGAGAAACTCAACTGTCTGCTCAGGAACACTGCAAATAGTGTGAATGGAGGTTGATTTTTTCCCCAAAGAATGTGAGGTAATGTGGGGTAACCCCAGCGGGCAGCTCAGCACCACACAGCCGCTGGCTCACTGCCTCCCAGTGGGATGGGAGAAAGGGAATTGGAAGGGTAAAAGTGAGGAAACTCATGGGCTGACATAGAGACAGCTTAACAGCAAAAGCTGTGTGTTCAGACAAAGCAAAATGAGGAATTCATTTGCTGCTTCCCATGGGCAGGCAGGTGCTGAGACACCCCCAGGAGAACTGGGCTCCATCATGTGTGAAAGTGATGTGGGAAGACAAACACCATCACTCCAAACATTGCTCTTTCCTCCTTCTTCCACGCTGCTTTTATTGCTGAGAGCAACATCACATGGTGTGGGTCAGCCCTGTGGTCACTGGTCATCAGCTGTCCTGGCTGTCCCCTCCCAGCCTCCTCACAAGGAGGTGGGAGAAGCAGGAAAGCCCTTGTCTCTGTTCAGCAACAGCCAAATATCCCCCTGTCACCACAGCTCTGGTCCCAAATCCACAATCCACAACAGAGCACCATCCAAACTATTTGGAAAAAAATTAATTCTATCCCAGACAAAACAATAAGATATGAAGAGAGGAAAAAAAAAAAAAAAAAAAAAAAAAAAAAAAAAAAAAAAAAAAAAGAAAAAGAAAGAAAAAGAAAATAAGTTTGTACTTCTTGCACCCTGAAGTAAATGTAAATGTGTGAAAATAAAAAGAAGAAAAAGCATTTCAACAAACTAAAAGACAAAACAACAGATTAATTTGCCCTTTAAGCTCAAGGCGTTTTATGATGAGCTGACACACAAAAAAGTTTTTAGGGTCAAAACTCCAGTGCTGGTGAAGTGAGATCGTGGCCAAAGGAGAAGGTCAGGGCTCCTCCAGCCCCGCCACACCCATCACTCCTGGCCACAGCTTTCCTGTCCTCCAAAGGTGGCCAGAGCACCAGAGAGCCCCTGCCAGGTGGGACACCTCCGTGGGACCCTTTGGAGCTCAGCTTTTCACTGCTGCCCTCGAGCTTGCCTTTTGGGCCAGGTATTTTGGCAGCCAAATCTCCTTGGTGTCTTGCCTAGTGGGGCAGAGATTCTCTGACCTTAGTGGGCAGCACAACCACAGGAACACGGTGAAAGTGGAGATGGGCGGGATTTACCCAAAACTGAGCAGATGAGCAGGTGTGGCACACCTGCCCCAGCTGTGGGGGAGCCGGCAGCCCTCATCTCGCCAGGCTGCAGGGCACCCACGGCCTCAGAGCCGGCAAATCCAGCTGCAGGTGGGGAGGTGCGGGGAGATGCGGGGAGATGCGGGGAGATGCGGGGAGCTGCGGGGAGCTGCTCATAGCAGCGGAGCGAGCTCCATCTGCTGCCCAAATCTGGCGAGCAGCCGCTCCTTCTGCATCCTCCCCACAGCAAAATCCTGCTGTGTGCGGGGCAGGACCCTCTGCATCCCCTCAGCTTAATTCCTACGCCTGGCCCTCTTAACGGGGAGCCTTCTGCCAGCAGCGTGCCCTGCGCCAGCCCCTGCTGCCCCCAGCTCCATCCCTGGGGACCTGGGGGTCCAGGGCTCAGCCTGGCCTGGAAAATGCTCCCCGGGCTTCCAGCTGCTTGGGGGCCACAGAATTTTAGGGTCACAGCACGTCTGTCCACCTGCAGCCACGTGAAATATTCACCCCGTCTCCTTGTCGTTGCTGCCAGCCACAATTAGGGTGAATTGGGTAAATTTTCTGTCTTTTGAGTGATTTCTTGCAGGCAGATCACGTGGGTCTGTGCGGCTATGTGGGTCCCTGGCTTTGGCTGGAGGATTGCTATAATCTCCATAAATTCATTAGCATTTATCAGCTCCCTGTTTGTGGCTGCACTGCTCTGTCTCCCCCTTTCTTGCCCTCCTCCTTCCAGGGAGCAAAAATTTAGCGCTGCATTAAAGCTGGAGAGCTCCCAGGCGATGAGCTGGGGAGGCAGGATAATTCCATTACTTGTCAGAGTGGTTCAGGGGGAAGTTGTGGGCAATAACCACGGCTCAGAGCACAGGCTACAGCAGTCCAAGCTTGTGAGATGGCACAGGGGGGAGAAAAAAGGGGAATAAAAAGGAGCAGAGGGATGCTGTGGTGCCCAGGGCTGGGGTTTCCTCATGGTGTATATGACAGGGGCAGAGCAGAGGGCTGCTTTCATTGAAGGGTTGAACTCGATTATCCTGCTCAATTATCTTTCAACTCAGAGTAATTTGTGATTCTGGGATAGTATTAATGGATCCAGCAGGAAATTAACATTTTTGGAGGAGAAAATGAGATCAGATGAGACTTTTCAGCCAGGTCAGGTTTCTGGTATTGATAGGAAGAAGGGGTCAGCTATGACAGTGGAGGCAGGACCATCTTCATGGCAGTGGGGTGGACTAAAACCTGGAAGTGACTGTCAGGCCTTGGGCCAGCTCCTCTGAGCTCAGGTTAGGCTGGATTAGTGTGTCTGTCTCAGCTACTCTGTCAGCAGTCACTCACATTTTGCTGCAAAGTTTGGAAGACAGCTGTTGCATCTGCTTATCCTGGCTAATGCTGAAAGTAAAGGACATCCCCACTGTGCTTTATTTTCAGCTCTCAACAACCAGCAAATTCCATTTGTGGACAGTAGCTTTACTAGGAGACAAAAACACCACAGTGCTCTGGCCATCACTGGATCATGAGCCCAAACTGGCTGCTGCAATATCTGCGTTTCCTCCAGAATTGTGCTGTGCCAAAAATGCGCACACCGACCCAGCAGTGGGGGCCTGATAGGGGAATCTGAGCTGAACATTCCTGCTCTTCTTTTTTGAGTTGTGCTTTCTGCTAGTGACACCTGCCAGCCCCATCTGGTAGCACAGGCACTGGGAGCTGCCACGTTTCCCTGTGCTTTCAGGAGGATTTGTGTTTCCTACAGCTCTCCATGCTCAGGATGCAGCCCCAGCTCTTAGCCAAGGTTGTGTTTTAGTTGGAGGGTCCCTGTTCAGCCCCGGGGTCTTTTCCACCTCACAACAGCAGCAAAGCTCTCTGGCTGCTCTGCTGGGGGGTGTCAGGGGGTTTGCTGCTTTTTGTCAAGGGGATGAAGGATGGGATGTGGGATATAGATGACCTCCAGTGTTGTTCTGTGAGTCTAGAAAGTCCCTGACATCCCCAGATGTGCATTGCTGTGGGCTAAATTGCCTCCAGGAAAATTCTCCCAGCAGTGTTTGGCTCTCACCCTGATGCATGAGGTTTTTGAGGCATCAGGTGCTCGGGCATCCCTCCTCACTCACCAGAGGCTGTTTGCTGAGCTCAGGACTCCCCTGGCTGGTGGCAGCTCCCCCTGTGCTGTGCCCAGCTGCTGTGCCCACCCTGCAGGGTCACAGCCTCCCAGGGCTGTGTCCCAGGACATTTCTGACCGGGCCCATGCAGAATTTGAGAGCTGAGGTGCCAGTTCAGGATCTCTTCTGCAGTTTGCAGATTGTCAGGTCAGAGGCTTTGCTCTGGAATCTCTGCCATGCTCAGGGAGGTTGGTATAACAGCAGGATGGGATCTGGGCATCTACCTCCAGCAACTGCTGCTGACAGGCTGAGGGGATTTATTTCCTTTATTTCCCAAGGACTCCTCTGGCAGCCTTGGGTATAAATTTCCTTCAGTTTATTTGTTAAAGGCTCTGCTCCTGTGCTGTGTTTAGGCTGTCAGCGGTTGCCTTGGACATTAAGGTCAATCACAGATATTATTTCTGTCTCTGGAGCTGGCAGCTCTCATCCTGGGCTTCAGCTTTGTGCCTTGCCTATAAATAAAGCACCATTCATTCTCAGGGCAGTGGGAAGGGGCAGGGAGGAGCTGGAAGCGCTGCTTTCATGGGGAGGGGGGGTGCTCGTTTCAAACTGCTCAACCCCACAAAGAATTATCGAGGCCCCTATCAAGCATCCCTGTTGCTTTAAGAGGAATTCTGGTGAGAATGAGAGGAATAAAACCAGGCATTAGAGTTGGTGGAAGGCAATTTGTATTTGCAGCTCGTCACTCACAGGATGAACAAAAGTCTGTCTGGTGGAGACTGGGAGCAGCTGAATGAGGCCAGGCAAAGGCAGAGCCTGAGGGGTGCAGAAACACCTGTATTTGCTGGTTTATCACACAGCTGCTGTTCCTGGAGGGAATGAGCCCCAGAAACAGGAATCTCACCAACCCACCCAAAGGCTTCAGGACCACGGCTCAGGGCAGTCAATATTCTCACTGCTGACAAATACCAGTTCCCAGACCCAACCTGACAATAGGCTACTGAGTCTTTTCCTCTGCAGGGGAGTGTATTGACACTAAAAATCCAAACCAAACAAGTTTTAAATCCAAGTCCTACAAAGGGGTGTCTTCTAGTGGATGCCAGGTTGCTCAGCTCAGAGGGTTTTGGATAACAGCTACCATAAATAGTTGTTAATTTGGGTGTCATCATTCTGCAGCCATTTCTGCTCTAATGGGCTATGGATTCAGATCTATGCATTGGTGAGTGGAAGAAAATGTACATAGAAAGGGCCCAGTTTTTCAAATTATTCTGGTTACAAAAAAATTCAAGCATTGTCTAGGAAAGGGAAATGAGAAAACTAATTGCAAAACTCCTAAACAACACGTCAGGCAGGTGTCTTTTACTGTAAATTATTCCTGCCGCAAAGCAGCAATTATTATAAGCTCTAAATCTTTGTTTAATCTCTTACTTCCTTAAGAGTGCATGCATATTGTTTTGTCATTTATTGGAGTCATTTTGCAAAGTGGATCCTGGGTGTTTTCACAAAGGGTTTACCTTGCACATGACTGATTAAGAAGATTCCTTCCAGATGCTCACATATCTCCCTGCTGCATATGTTAGAGCTGAGCACTTTTTATTTCCTTGCAAGGGAAATGAGCTCTGACAAATGGGGATAAGATGAACATCACTTTATTTGAGGGCTGAGGCAAGGGCAGGGGCCAGAGAGAAGAAATTTCCCTGGGTTTTCCAGGGTCTATCTCTTCTCAGTATTTTTTTACACTCCCACTCTGTAATATTTGTTTTGTACATTTAAATAATATCCCAGGCACCTGGTGATTATTGTATTACTGCACTGCAATGATCAAAACAGCTGACAACCCTCTGCCTTTAGATTTCCAACCACAACAGTGAAGTATGGGTCAGATTTTGGCAGGAAGATCCCGAGAAGCTGCTGAGGGGGAGGATTGTGCAGCATCTGCTGTGCCTGAAGGCAGTGGAGCAGCCCTGCTGCCACCCTGCATCTCCTGCACCCTGAGCTTTGCCCTTGGCCCACTGCATGGGCTGGGCTGCCCCGCTGCTCAGCATGGATTGATCCCCCCATCCTGCTCAGAAGGGCACAGATTTCCCTGCTGGCTGCAGTTCCTACCCAGCAATGATAAATCCACCAGTGAGAGCCCCAGCTCTTTCTGTCTGGTTTGAGTGTCCCCCCTAATTAGTCCATATTTAACCATTACAGTTGATAAAAGGCAGGGACACGTTGCAGCCGTCCTCGAAATCATCTTTTGTCCAGATGGCCCACAAAGTACATTATAAACCTCATTAACAGATTGCACCAATTAATTAGCTGGTATGGGAATCACTTTGCTCACCACCCAAGGCAGCTGCCTCCAGGAGGGAGCACAGCCAGGGACGGACTCACAAAACTCATCCCCAGCTAAAGGCCAGGGAAGGGATCAGGGTCAGCGACACCAGACTTTGCCACTGTTTTCCCAAAATTTTAACTATTTTTAAAATTTATTATTTCAAAATCTGATTTTGGGGGGAAATGCCAGCTATTTTCCTGGAGGATTTACCCATGTCTGTCCCAAACTGGAAACCATGTGGTTTGAAGTGGAGCTGCCTTTCAAACCTTGCCGACAGGAAGCAGTTCCCTCATGGCCTTTGATGTATCTTTAGCTGGGTGAAGTTGCATCTTCTTTTTTTTTTTTTTTTTATTTTTACTCCAAAGTAAGCAGATTACAAACCATTTTTTCCCCAGTCTAAAGCTCAGTACCTATTGATAACTCTGTAATGAATTTGTACTCCAGGCTATTCATTGCCTTGCAGATGTTTAACCATAGGATTCCAGTGCAGAAGGAGATCGATAGATGTTGAGATTAAATTATCCCACTGTTTCAAAACCCAAATAATCACTGCTTGAGCTTGTTTGGTTTGGGCCCAGGACAAAAGTCAATTCCTTCCCTGTGGACATTTCTATAAAATACAGTTGACATTAGAAATGATGAGACTCTGGAAAACTAGATTGAGCCATAAATATTCATCTCTGCTGTGGATCCGAGAACAATAACTTAACTTTCTTTAATGCCCAGCTCTCAGGGTGCTTAACAAACTCTCTATTCTTGGCAATCCTCAGATGTTTAACAATTCAGAGGCCCTGATCCATAACTTGGGAGGGAAAAATTAAGATTTGGTTAGAATAAATCCCTGGCTGATGGAGTTAGAGGAGCTTCACTGTGGCATTTGCAATCAGCTAAAAAGAGCAGAAAAGGATGGAGAAGAGTGTCCCTGCCTTTAGGTATCTGTAGCTACTCCAGATAAGCTCTCCTACCATTTTTCCCATGCTTTTAAGTTACTAGTTCCTAAGACAATCATCTTCTACAAACATTTGCATGCCTTTGCCAGCAAGTTCCACCTCCTCTCCCTCACCTGAGCCCTTCCTGGCTCCTTTCAGCCCAAGGAGCCATGGCAGCCCCTCTCCTGCTGCTTGAGCATCTGTGCTCAGGGGCAGGAGAAACCTTTCCTGGCCAGCTGCAGCCACAGGAAGATGTGGTGTCCATTTATCCTCTGAAACCTGTGCCTGGTTTGCCCAGGATCAGAGTCCTGGACACCTCCCTCCTTCCTGGCTGGGATGGGAGCTGTGCTCTGTGGCGAGTGCTGGGAGCAGCACAGTCCCTGTCAGGGTGTTTGTGTGCCTGGATTTTCACCTGAGCAGGGCCAATGTCACTCGGGGGGTCTGTGTGGTCATCAGGGGAGGGTCCTGCAGCACATCCCGAGCACATCTGGCACTCTGATCCCTCCTTCTGCTGCTTCTCCTTGGTTCTCTTCTGCCCCATCTGCCCCTCCCAGGGATAAAGTGACACGTTTCAGGGGGGGTCTCTGTGCTGAGCTCTCCCCTGGTTTTCCCAGCGCCTTTTTTCCTTCGTTTCTTGCTGGCAAAGAGCTCGGTTGTTGTTGTTATAGCAACCTCAGTGTGGTTAAGTCTCTGGAGGCAAGGTTTATAGGGAGAGACAATATATTTTATTAGACTGCCTGATAAAGCTAAAAGGGGAATATAAAAGAAGAAAAAAAAAAAAAAAAGAAAAGAAGGAGAAGAGCAGCTCCCGGTTCAAAAGCTCATTGCAGATCCCCAGAGCTGTGGACAGAGGGGAACAAAGCAGATACAGAGGAGAAGGAGGTGACACCTGGGGACTTGTAGGCATCAAAGAAGGGGCAGACCTGGTACAGGCTTGGCCAGGCTGGCAGGACAGTTGCCCAATAGCCCAGCAGTTCCAAGGATGCTAAATCTGGTTTTGTCTGGTGGGAAGCAGCGACTCGGTGGGAAAAGAGACTCATAACCAATGTTGTCTCTTCCTGCCAGATGCCAGCACTGTGCTGGTTTGCCTTCACTGCCCCAGTGCCTTCACAGCATCCCTCAGGCTGCTGCAAGAACCACTGCATTCAGTGCCAGAATGACTCCTGTCCCCCTGATGCTCTGTGCATCTGATTTTAACCTTTGGTGAAGCTGCTCGGAGCAGACCTTGGCAGCACCCAGCCTAAATGTTCCTCTGGGGACCCTCCCCACCTGATGTATCAAAGGCAGCAGAAAGCCCTTGTGGTCCAATCCCCAGCCCAGTCCCAGCCCCTCGGCTGTGCCTGCTGGCTCTCAGCTCTTCTCCCAGCAGCACTGAGTGTCTCCTTGCTCAGATCCCTCCTGATCTGCTCTGCTCCTCAGGATCTGATCTCTGGCATCCAACAGAACCAAGCCACTGCTTTAAGGTGCCTCATCCCTCAAGCAGACAGCTCCTGATGTTGGTACCTCCTCATCAATCAGTCTGGAGAAAACCCACTTTCCATGCAGCTGGTGCTCACCTGAATGGGATCTAGTTCATGTGCTGACTGTCATGCAAAACCGTCATTCAGACTGGCAGTTTTCAGTTAAATTCATGGCTTGATGATAATTTTATGTAAACACTGAACTCAGGGCAAAAAGCTTTGCAGGCAGTGATGTAAGAGCTCTTGCCTTGCTGCCTGGTGTTTCTAACTTCAGTATTGCTCAATGGGTAAGTCACCTTTCACTTTGCATATTCCGTTCTGTTTAACGAGGCCCTTGTAACCTCCTGAGCAGAAAAGCAGATCAGGCAATAACTCATAGCCTGTCTGCTGAAGCAAACACAAGCCCTTGAAAGAAATGTAAATTAATTCAGCATTAAACAGGTGGCTCTGGAGAAGGATGGGTTTGCAAGTGGCCCAACAGAATGATGTAGGATGGAGTCAGCTCCCCGGGGGCAAAACCAAAAGAGAAGCAAGATCTGTGGTGGCTGATTACTTTTTTTTTTTTTTTCTCTAAGAGGGGGGAAATTGCACAACTTTAGCTAAGGTAGTGCAAGGCTTCCTGTCTTTTAATAGCTGCAGGAAATTCTGGTTTGACAGTTTGGGTGACCACAGATGCTCAGGGATGACACCATCATTTGAGGTGATGCTGGGTGTTTCTGGGTGCAGTTTGGCCCTGTAAGTTTGGCCTAAGGTGGTAGGGATTGGACTCTGGCAAAAGGGCAAAATCCAGACTGAGACCAGCACAGACCTGTGCAGACAAAAGCACACAGAAAATGGGGGAAGCAGCAGCTTCACTGGTCCCTCCATGATCACCATTAGCAGAGGATAAAAAAAACCCACAACAAGGAGAATCCATGCACCAAGGAGACCTGTCACAGACATCTTTTATGAAAAATCCTTTCCTTAGGATTTTTTCTCCTGAGAAGCTGAGAGGCCTCAGGAACAAAATGTAAACAATGGTTATCTGCTGCTGTGGAATGCAACAGGTGGATCTGTGATTGGCCCATGTTGGTTGTTTACAATTAATGACCAATCACAGTCAGCTGGCTCAGACAGAGAGTCTGAGCCACAAACCTTTGTTATCATTCTTTCCTATTCTATTCTTAGCTAGCCTTCTGATGAAATCCTTTCTTCTATTCTTTTAGTATAGTTTTAATATAATATATACCATAAAATAATAAATCAAGCCTTCTAAAACATGGAGTCAGATCCTCGTCTCTTCCCTCATCCTCGGACCCCTGTGAACACGGTCACAGAGACCTTTCCAGCACCTCTTGTGTGCCCACTGCAGGCTTGGCTGATGAGGAGAAAACCCTCCCCACCTCACAAACTGTCCCCAGGTAAGGCCTCAAGGTCAGAAGGGGCAGGAATGGGAACCTGCTGGAGTGAGTCCAGAGGAGGCCCTGAGGATGCTCAGAGGGCTGGAGCTCCTCTGTTAGGAAGAGAGGCTGAGAGCTGGGGTGGTTCAGCCTGGAGAAGGGAAGGCTCTGGGGAGACATCACTGCAGCCTTCCCGTGTTTGAAGAGAGCTTACAAAACAGAGCAAGAGAGGCCTTTGACATGGGCAGATAGTGATGGGGACAGGGTGCTTGGTACTGGTTGCACTGGTACTGGCTGCCCAGAGAAGTTGTGGCTGCCCCATCCCTGAAAATGCTCAGGACCAGGTTGGGTTGGGCTTTGAACAGCCTGGTGCAGTGGAAAGTGTCCCTGCCCATAGGGGGGAGTCAAATCTGGATGATTCTTGAAATTTCTTGGCACCAAAAACCCTGTTGCAGGTTGGAAGAGACAGCCAGGCTTGTCTACAGGACATGCAAGAGTTACAGGCTCAGCCTTTGGCAGACACTGAAGTGCTTTTTGAGGACTTTCACCTTAGCCACAGAAAGGGATTGATGGGATCACATGGAAGGACGATGACACTTTACCCTAGATGGAGAGGTTGCATTCTTCCAGCACTGCATTCTCTCATTCTTCCAGCACTGCATTTCCTTGTCCTGAGTGCTGCAGCACACAGGCTGCATGGTGCTATCCTGTGCTGCTGCTGCCTAATTGGATCAAACTGGCTCTGATTGCATTTAGGAGCTGATAAATGGCATATCTGAAAGCCACTGGCGTGTTACAGCCAAAGTGTCTCTTGCTGTAGGGAGTTAATTAGAGCCAAGGCTATAAAGCTCTTTTTGCTGCTGTGCAACTCAGTTTTTGGGGGCAGCTGGAGGCATCATCTGAATGGAAACGATCTGAGGAGCCCACACAGGCTTGCTTTCATTTAGAAGCTGAGTTATCACAGCAGTCCCAATAACCCGTGAAGCTGAAATGCGAAACCTTGCTCAGAGCTTGTCTAGAACTCATCACCAAAGCAGATTTCATTGGAATGTGTTGACTCTCTGACTCTCATATATTTGGTGAGAGTCCTTGGTTTCCACTGCATTTTTTCTGCAAGGGTATCACTGGTCTAGGATGTTGGACACAGAGGGGAAAGGCAAGGTTAGAAGATTATGAAGAAACTGTGAGTCAAATGAACTTGAGGTATTTTTGTGGTTTGCTCATATGAAAAGCAAAAAAAGCCATTTCAACCCTTCAATCCATCTTTTTGGTCAATCCCCTTCCCCTTCAATCCATCTTTTTGGTTAATCCCCTTCCCCCAAGGCTCCCTTGCCCCATGACAGCATCGGAGACAGCACCAGAGATTTGTGAATGTGAACTGGGATCACCACAAAGCCACCTCAAATGCAAAATGCAGGGGCAGACAGACACCAGTCCTGGGCTGAGAGGGGCAAGAAGGCTCTTGGGTCCTCCCTGGGTGCCAGGGGATGTGCAGGAGCCCTGTGGTAAAATGCCCAGCATCCCCCAGGCCCTGGAGAAAGCTGCCCAGCCCTTTCCATGTGCTGCCTGCCACAGCTCTGCTCCCATGGGACACACGAGCTGTCACCTCACCCTGTGGCTGTGGGGATGGACTCAGTCCCTCTGGAAACACCCTGTGGCTTGGTACAGACAAGTTCCTATCCCATCTCCATCACCCTGCTTCACACATCATGAAAGAAGACAGACCACTGCTGTTCTCACTCCAGACAGCCCATCACCTCCTCTGAGTGACTCTTCACTTTTATTCACACAGATCCAGGCTCATGAAATGCAAACCAAATGCCTTGGGTTGTTCCCTGCCCAGACCCATGACACCTCTGCAGGGTCTGTAATTGCTGTTCCAGGCAGCTGCTGCTCATCTCAGCAGATATCATCTTCCTGCCTCCAGAAATGTGTTTTATCACTCCTGCTCTCCAAACTGAAACAGAACCTTTTCCCCAGAACCTGGAAATATAACAGAATAAAAAATTCTTACAAAACCCATCCTGCCAGGCCAGACTGGCACTGTTGATGTGAACTTTTGCTCTGCCATTTTCCTGCAGGTAATGACAGAGGAAGGACAGATGGCTGGGAGAGAGCTGATGTGCTTCTGTCCCCCCAGCTACAAGTCTGCCTGGAAGGGTGGCTGTGTGCCCTCAGCAGAAAGCACATCTAGGAAAAGGGGAACTCTGCTGGGTGAGTCACAAGGTGCACTAACTGTGCAGTGTTTTCTCCTCTGCCACCAAATCCTTATGTGACCTTAGTCACATCGCTTCATCTCCTTGCACATCCAGTTCCCTACATCCAAAACATCCCTTTTGCCTGTTTATTTCCATCCAGACTCCCAAGTTCTGTTGGAACAGCTTCCTGCCATGCTTTGCACCTACAGATGCCAACACCTCTGGGTCCCTGCCTCAGTCTGAGCACTGATGTAATAAAACCCAGAGTGCCTGGCTTTCAAATGTCCTTTAAAATGTGAGGCTCAAGATGTATGCCCTTACTCCTATTTATTCCCTCCACCTGCTGCTGCTACCTTTTTCCCTGTGGGGAATAATGAGGCAAAATATTTCATACAGAATGGGCTCTCTCCTTTTCTCTCCTCAGCACTTAGCACCTGCTCATTAATGAATGTACACCCTGCACATCGACTGGGGCTGGTGCTGAATTGAACTTTGAATGCCTTTTCAGTGCCATAGCCTAGTTAATAATTACTTGTATGACTCACTCAACTCCATGCTGCTGGAGCACCATTAGGAGAATTGACAGCAAAATAACAGAAACATTAAACCTAATGATTTTGCGAGGGTTAAAGTGCTCCCAGTGTCACCAAAGAAGAGCCTTTCCCTCTGGCAGTTGTCTCTCCCACTCCCAGGGGGGTGTTTTCTTCCCATCCCTGGAATCACAGAGGCACATCAGCTGGCTGGTCCTTTGAGTTTTGGCAGCAGGAGTGTGGGGTGCCCACGTGTGCCATGTGTGCACAGGCAGAGACCAGCCCCATTACAGAACAGAATCATAGAATCTACTGGGCTGGAAGGGATATTAAACATGAGCCAGTTCCAGCCCTGCTGCCATGGGCAGGGATGCCACCCACTAAACTGGGTTGCTCAGGGTTCCATCCAGCCTGGCCTTGAGCACTTCCAGGGATGGGGCATCCACAGCTTCCCTGAGCAACCTGTTCCTGTTCCTCATCACCTTCTGAGTAAGAAATTTCTTCTTAATATCTAAATCTCTCCTCTTTTGGTTTTAAAATAACTTCTTCCACTCTGTTCTATCATTATCTGCCTGTTGCACATAAGAAGTTGCTCTGACAATTTTTTTCCCATCAGCAAACAGTGACAAGTTCAGTTTCAGTGTGGTCTGGCATCTCCCCACTGCCCCTACATCCTGGAATTGCCCTCCACCAACCACACCCTGCCAGAAGCCCACAGGCTCACTGTCAGCTTGGCTAAATCCTCTGGGGAAACACACTCCTGGGTTTTCCTCCCTGTGTCACAGGGACAGAGGGTTACCCACAGCCTTGCTGATGGGTGGATGGTAACTAATAATGGTAGTTACCACCATTATACCAAAGCTTTTTGAATGTGGCAACAAACCTGAGAGGTTTAATAAGAGACTTTGGTTCAAAAGGAATTTCCCCCACTGTTATTCCCCAAAGCAAAACTGTTTCTGTGAAGTAGGCATTTCCTTTTCTTTTAAGAGGAAAATTCAATTTCTCTTCCCTTTTTGTTAGCCAGTTCCCCCTCTTTGCCTTCATTGCCACAAATTCCCTAATCTCGTTATTTTTGCGTGTTGGAAAAGTGTAATCATCCGAGCCATGAAATCGAAGACAACAGCATCACTTCCAGGGAGGTGACTTAAGTCAGAGGAATTAATTCTCCCAGCAGACAGCTCTTATTTAGAACAAATGTGATTTTCAGAACTGGAGCTATGTATTTAATGAGGCTCTATGAAAACATATCTAGCCCAGAGCTGCTGGGAAATTCAGCCCTGTGCCAGAGAAATGCATCGAGTCAGGAAAACAACATCTAACAGGATCATTCAGCCAGTTCATCCCTCAATTCCCTGCAGAGAAAACCCATCTCTGTGTTGCTGACCCTCAGACACTGCTGCCCTGAACAAGGGAACCTGCATGTATTTATTTTATTGGGTGTTTGAATGTGACCCACACAAAAGGTGTATTTTGAAGTTTAATCAGGAAAAGAGGTGGTGTTTCCTCCCTCTCCTTCAAAGGAAGCCAGCGCACACGAGCAGGTGGATCTCCACACAACACAGGATTAAGGCATGGAAGTCCTTGCCCTGGGATGTGGCAGATGTTGAGAGTTGTGGCTTTATCCTTACCCTGGAAAGTTACAGGTGTTGAGAGCTGTGGCTTTATTCTTTCCCTGTGAAAAGCTGAGCTCCTCCTTTTCAGCCCTGTGCCTCAATTTCCTTTCTTGCCTGTTGTCTTTCTCTTTACCCAGAACAGGAGTTGCCCTACCCACACAGCAAAACACCAGAGGCATGGAGTAGGGGGGCTGCTGGACACCTACATGGTGTCAGACCACATTCAGAGAGATTTCCAGAGATTTATGGCTATGAAAATCCATTTATCCAGCAAGGACACCGCAAAAGTTTCGGGGCAGGTTGGTGTTTCCAGACAACGGGTGAGAAAACAAAGCCGTTTGTAGACCACCATGTGGGATGGAGCTGGAAAGGGAGCCTCAGGGAGCTTTCTGTGCTCTGCTGCCTGGCCTCACCTCTCTGGAGCAAACAGCTCTGCCACTCCCAGGTGCAGCTGCAGCTGCCAGATAAAGGTTATTTTTCTCCAGTGAACTCCATGGCCCTGTGAAAGGCTCCCAGAAAACAACTCTGGCAACTGATTTTCGCAAGCAAGCCTTGGGGTGCAGGCAGCAGTGATGTGCCCAGCCCTGAGTGAGCTGCACAAGCCAGACCCCCTGGGTTTGTACATGTAAAATCTGCCTCCAAATGGAGACTGCAGAGACCTGGAGACAGCAAATGGGATAAAGCAGCAGCTGCTTGCCATGGGGGAAGGAGGATCAGCTCCTAATGATAGCATCATGTTTGCTTGGCTCAGCTGGAGATGAAAAGATGAACTATAGATCAAACTGATTTCTCATGCCGAGGTAACAACAGAGAGGGATTTGTCTCCAAAAGAAGCATCTTTTCTGCCTATATACCAGCAAAAGAAATAATTTTTCTGTCTGACTTTATAACTTCATCAAATATCCATCTGGCAGCAGGCCAGAGCACAATGTATGAAGTTGTATTTTTTGTCACAGCAGATGGATGTGAGAAACTCTAGTGAAGACTTCAGCAGGAGAAACCCACTGTGATGTCTTGGGGAGGGTACACAGATCCTCAGAGGCAAGGCTCATTAGAAGCACTGTTGCAGAGAAATCTGGCTTTTTGGATTTGATTGAAAACAGGGAGTCTGATAAGGAGCTGTAGTCCCAAAGCTGCCTTTGAAGTTTGGTCCTTGTATGGAGACAGAGTTCAGCGAGATCAGAGTTCAGCAAGATCTTTTTTTAGGGGTGCCTGGAGGATTGAGTAACAGAGCAACACTCGAGCGTTTGGATCGGAAATTTCATCTGGAACCTGGGAAGTTTATTTCCTGGCAAAAGCATCATGAGAACCAGTGTATTCTCAGGACAGGCCAATTTCAAGAAATCAAAATTTCCAGATGACTTTGGGCTCCCTGGAAAAACTCCTGGGGGCTCTGTGTGTGTGAATGCCTTGAAAAACCTCATCTGTCCTCCCAGGCTGACACTGTCTGTGCTCTGAGGCTCCAAAGCCAGCTCAGTGTGTGCAGGACCTGCAGGGACACGCTGATGATGATGATGATAGTAGCAGGTGATCTGCTGGTGGAAACAGTGAGATCTGCTCTGCCCAGGCTGTGTAAATGAGATGAACAGAGGTGTGGGAAGGAGCCTGTGTGGAGCCATCCTTGCTGACCAGCCCTGATGGCCCAGCTGCCTTCTGCAGCCTGGCGGAGCCGTGGTCACCTCCTTGCTGGAGCTCTCTGGGGCAGCAGAAACCCCTAGACTGGCCACCACTGCATGGGGTCAAGCTCCAAGACCTTCAAATTCATTTCAGAATTAAAGAAGTCAAGCTCCTGGCTTCCTTAGGGAGTGTGTGAGAGCAAACTGTGCGAGACAGCAGCCGGGAGCTGCTCCATGTCCCTGGTGCATTCAGAGGGCTGTGCTGCTGGAGAGGATGGACACCTGCTGTGGCTTCACATCCCTCTGGGGACATGTGGCAGGGCCACCCCAAAGCGGGAGCTCCTGGGGGTCATCAGCCTGGAACCCAGGAGTTTTAAAGAAATTCTCAAAGCTCTCCTAGAGCAGGTTGTAGTGGGGCTGTGCAGTGCCTGGGGGTCTCTCCCAGTGCTGAAAGCTCAGCTGAGCTGACAACATCTGACAGTGTGAGAAAAACAGCCTTTCAACCTTTAAATTGAGCACATTTGCCATGGACTCAATGGAGACTAATGACATAAAAGCTCATTTTATTTTTTTTTTTTTAATGGAGAGAATCTGCAAATGGAAATTTCACATTTTCATGGATTTTTTTGCTCTTTTAGGGATTTTTTCCCCTCTTTCTTTCCTTATGCAAGGAAAATGCCCAGTTTCTTGCACAAGACAGACCTGGAAGGTTTGTACTTCACTGTGGGCTTGGGAGTCCTGCAAAAGAATGACTGTGCAGGAGCTTTCATGGAGCTTCTGAGCCAAAATCAGAGGAATAAGGCAGAGAGCAGTAAGGGCTCCTGGGCAAATGTGAGCATTTCACAGGAGGGAAGGATGGAAGGAATCAGCCAGCTCAGCCCATTGAAAGAAAAGCTCTAGGAGATCTGCAGCAAACCTAAAATGTTGCAGGGATAAAAATTTCCAGGAGGTTAAAAGGTATCTTGGTTAAAAGCCATTGTTGGTACAAGGATAAAAGGAAATAAACTAGCCACAGATAAATTTGGGCTGGAAATTAGAAAAAGCTAATTGCATTTCATAGGATGTTTCTGGTTTATTCTTCCAGATGGAAAGAGAAGCTCAGGTTAGTGCAGAGCAGCTGCTGTGGCAGGAATGCTACAGGCTGCAAGTCCAGGAGGATGGCAGTGGATGCTCAGCAAACTCTCCTGCATGCTTTTCTCTCTGGCCCCACTTTTAAAAAGGAAAAACCTTTCCAGGGAGCTTTTCCTAACGGCCAAAAAAAAAAAAAAATCCTTTCTGCAGGGAAAAGGTTTTCATTTTACACACATTGTCAGTGGAGCCTTCTTAGCCAGCTGATTTCTCAGGTCTTTAACCAGCCAGGCTGCCTGGAATGGAGAGATTTCCTCTCATCTCAAATCACTTGGCTGCACATGGAGGAGAAGCCCTTTGACGAGGTGAATTTGCAAGGCTCTCAAATCCTCTTTATTCTCCCTGTGCCATCCCTCCTTGACTCATCTCCCAGAGACCATGTTGGGCTAAGCCCAGAACAGGCACAGAAAGGTGACAGCACCAATCCTAGGCACACAGGCACACACGGATACAGCTCCCTCCCCTGCACCATAAATTAAATATCATCTCTACCCAGGGCCGGGGAGGATCAGCTGAAATAATCCAGTCCAGTCCTCTCTGATTCAGAGGCACTGAATCAGAGCAGCCCACAGCCCTCACCCAGCCCAGCCCACAGCCCTGCTCCTCCTGTGTCCCTGAGATCCCAGAGGCCCAGAGTTCACATCTGGCCTGTCCAGGTGCCCAGCTGGGGGTTAAACACACACCTGCAGCCAAAAAAGGCTGAATTTGGTAATTCCCCAGTTAGTCAAAGCAATGACAGTGGGAGCCTGCAGTGGGACTAGTGTTCAGGCAACCAGGGCTTCAAGGAAAAGTGGCATTTGAGAGGTAATGTGATTTCTTAGGGACACTTTTTCCTGGGAGAACAAGCAGGAGGGTGAGGAGCACGAGGCAAAATGCACACGGACAGGATTGGGGCACACACAGTCTGGGGATAAAGGAGAAGGTGGCTGTTAGAATGAAAAGGCAGACAGGCCAAATACTTTCTGAGTGCAATTATTTTAATGTGTCTCTCTTTTCCAAATTCCACATTGCACACACGGAAACAGCAATTTTTATAAAAAGACTCACACCAGAAATGCTGACTTGGAGAACTAGGAACTCTCCCTATCTCCCACTACACAAGGAGGCACAAAATTCACAACATCAGGCACAGCTGACCATGGAGGTGAGCAGACAGACGGACACGGGAATTACAGAAGACAGAAGAAGGCAAGAGCAGGGAGGCAGAGGATGTTTCTCATGGCCACCGTGCTGGGCAGGCAGGTGTGGGTCACAGCCTGGGGGCACACCCACCACACCTGGGCATCCCTGGAGGGCACACCCACCACCCCTGGGCATCCCTGAGGGGCACACCCACCTCACCTGGGCATCCCTGGGGGGCACACCCACCTCACAGGGCATCCCTGGGGGCACACCCACCACCCCTGGGCATCCCTGGGGGGCACACCCACCACACCTGGGCATCCCTGGGGGGCACACCCACCTCACCTGGGCATCCCTGGGGGCACACCCACCTCACAGGGCATCCCTGGGGGGCACACCCACCACACCTGGGCATCCCTGGGGGGCACACCCACCACACCTGGGCATCCCTGGGGGGCACACCCACCTCACAGGGCATCCCTGAGGGGCCCACCCACCACACCTGGGCATCACTGGGGGGCACACCCACCTCACAGGGCATCCCTGGGGGGCACACCCACCTCACCTGGGCATCCCTGGGGGGCACACCCACCACACCTGGGCATCACTGGGGGGCACACCCACCACACCTGGGCATCCCTGGGGGCACACCCACCCACCAGGGCATCCCTGGGGGGCACACCCACCACACCTGGGCATCAGCATCTCACTGCTCCTCCCCCTCTGCCTGCCCAGACACCATCTCTGCTGGTTGTCCTCTCTTGGTCAGGCATTGCACTATCCACCTCTGGTAGCATTTCACAGGGCAGCTGTGATGAGGAGTGATTCCAGGGTGCTCTCCAGTCCTGCTTTTCAAGACTGCAGCAACCAAAGAAAGGAATTGTGTGGTTATCACTTGATTTTACTAATTTTTTTGGCTCTGAGTGCTCAAAGCAAAGTCTTGCAGTAACCATATTCACATGGGAAATGTCTCTAAAAGACTTCCAAGCTGTTGTATGCTAGTGAGGCCAGCAAGCTGGGAACCAAACCTACATCAGCAAGCTGTTCTGCCTAATTGCTACAGCAGTCATGGGCAGGCAAAACGTGAGGGAGCCTTTTTCTCAGCACAGCAAGTTCCTGCATTCCTGGGGCAGTGCTGGGGACAGAGCCCCCCAAGAAAATGAGCACCAGGGGAGATCCCACAGGGGTCAGGCTGTGCAGAGCCATCCAGCTCAGAGCCATCTCCGCATTCAGGCGTGCCAATGCCAACCTTGGCAATGCCCATCCCTAAAGCAGCTTTCCGGGGAGCTGGGAGCAGGTGTTTGCCCTCTCACAGCACACGTCAGTGACTGGGCCAGGACCTGGAGGCTGCACCAAAGATTTGAACCCACATCTACCCAGCCCTACACAAACACCCTTCTCCCAAACCTGCCTCTTCTCATCAGTGCAGACCCGCCCTGCTAAAATCAAGATGTAATTCCTTGGTGGAGAAGGAGCTGTTGGAGGCAGCAAACTGCTGGAGGGCTCAAGGACTCACATGACGACTCTTTGGTTAACCTTTTGTCAAGGAATGACTTCAACCTCATCCTACCTGGGCTCATGCAGGGACCATGAGCTGCCCAGGGGCTCCCCAGAGCAGCCAGGACACCTCCTGCATGGCCTGGACAGCACCAGGGCTTTTCTCTCCACATGGCTACCTCTCCACAGAGGTACCTGGCGGCCAAGGGAAGCCTTGGCCATGCCACAGTCCCTCCCTCTCCTGCAGCACTTCCCCTTCAGCCCTCCCACCTCTCTCTGCATGGATTTCTGGTGGCTAAAGCCTCAGGGCTGCGCTGTCCTCAGCCAAGCAAGCAGCTGCTGCTGGGCTGAATGGGAAGAGTTTCCTCCCTCTGGCTACAGGAGATGTAAAGTTCTGTAAGAGAGAGAGATGGAGGGAACATGGCATGGAAAACACATCTCAGAAAACCCGAGGGGTGACGAGGCCATGGGCTGCTTGCTGACCCTTCCAACCTGGGAAATTTGAGCCATCAAAGGGAGGTAGGAGGCTGCAGGATGAAAAGAAGCCAAAGTGTGCAACTCTCTGCTGCAGGATCACAAATGATGGGAATTGACAGACAGTCAAGGCGCAAATGGATTATTTCATGGGGGAGAAATCCATTCAGGGCTGCTACATACAGGCACCACTTCCAGCTCAGGAAGCTCCTAAGCAATAGCACGTTGGAAGCTGGGAAAGCACTTCTGGCAAGCAGCATCCTGGTTTTGCCCTGTCTTTATGCTCCTCTCCTGACCTTGCTCTCAGCCTTGTCAGAAACTGGATCCTGGGCTAGCTGGGCCACTGCAGTGATGTGGTGTGGTCCAGATGATTTCCTTGTCATTCAAAGTCCCAAAAACCACATTTCAAATATAGAGTTACCATAAACAGAGGACCTGTGCAGCCATTCCTGCTCTAGATCCACTCTCCTGCTGCTGCCTCCCCACATGCAAGTCCTGCCTAGCAGTGCTGTCCTTCCCCACACTGAACAGGAGTCAGAGCAAAGCCCATCAGCACAGCACTGTGCTCCCAGCCAGAGTCCCCCAGGGAAAACCACAAATCCTTTGCAGCATTATTCCATCAGATTAGGGTCTTTCTGAGGCAGAGGGGGCATCTTTGCTTGGAACAGCTCTTGATAAATTCTCTTCTGCAAACTCCTCCCACTGCTCTGCAAGCCCATGAGCACCCCGAGCAGCCCATTTCCTGCAGCAAGGATCCACTCCTGGACAATGGATCTCACAGCCACCATCTTCCAGCAGAGCTATTCTGAGGCCCATACAGTCATCAGCCCCCTGCCCTGAGGCGTGTCCCAGGCCAGCCTTCCACAAAAATATGGGAAGAATGTTGCCTAGTACTCAATACATAATCACGGCCCAAAAATTTAATTTGCAGGCTCCTGTTAGTCTCTGGTTACCCCAGGAGCTTATCCCCCAAGGATCCAGCCTGACTGATTTTCCAAGAAATACACTGTGAGGAGTAGCACAGCTGCAGCTCAAACTCATTAACAGGAGAGGAAAATACCAGTGCTGATTGTGATCCTTGTGGTTCCTTCTCTTAGAATGGGCAGTAAAATCACCCAAATGAGGGCAGGATGGGGCAAGAATTTTCAACAGAGGAGAGATGGTTTTCACACTGTTTTTTTCAGTAGCAAAGACATAGCTTTGTCCCTCTTGCCAAAAAGTCTGGCACTAAAAATGCTGAAATCTTCTTGTGACTGAGTGGCAGCAAGCTGTAATTTACTGCATTCCTGCTTCTTTTATGTCCAAGAATTGCTTCACTTCTGAGAAGAAAGAGCTGTCATTTGTCAGTCCCATGTAGCCTCTCCTTCCAACTGTCACATTATATCAGACAAATTAATTCATTCCCCTCTTCTATCTGCTCCCCAAAAATGGCAGCGTATTTCCAGGAACCGAGATCATCTTTTCACAGCAGCATCATTATCAGTTTTCTTTTTGAAACTATATAATGGGCATGTTTCAGCAAAAAAATCTGCATTATTTTTCTTTCTGCTGTTGCATCCATCTCCCTTAAAGTGGTTCAGAGAGACCTGACTGACCGCTGGCTTTCCACAAGCACCTTCCCCACGCCTCTGACTGATGGCACAATTCCAGCCCACCCATGGCAGCGTTTGGCTGGCTGCTGACACAAGCTTTGCCGGGTTTAGGATGTGGCCAGGTCCCTGGGCAGGTTGAGCTGTATGGCCTCTCCCCCTGTGGAGTATTTGGCCGCTGGCCCGTTGCCTTCCATGGTGAAGAGCTTGCAAGCCTTGGCGTTCTCGTGGACCGGGGTGGACTTTTTGGAGGAGATGGGGGAATTGGTGGGGCTCAGCTGGACAGCAGTGGTGTCCTGCACCGTGTGCTCGCTGGTTTCAATTTCAAAGGCAGTGTTGCCAGGTTTGATGAGGCCAATGTTAGAACCTGGTTTGGATTTCCTGGCCCCGTGGGCCGGGGGCCTCCGGCTGCAGATGCAGCAGGCACCGAAGAACGTGAAGGCCACCACCAGCAGGATGGGCCCGATGATGATGGGAGGGTTGTTCACAGGGAGGAAGGTCCCAAAGGCAAACGCTCCCACTAAGGTGATGTTGATCCCCGCTAGCATGATGCAGAGTCCACAGGCACAGCAGAGAGCAGGGGAGGGGAGGCCCTGGGGCCGGGTCTTCTTCTGGGTGGGTTTTTGGGGCAAAGAGGCGCTGCTCTTTTCACTGAACATGCTGGGAAGAGTCTCGGAGGTCACCTCAGTCCTCACAGGGTGTGTTGGGAAGGCTGTTTCCAGTCTCCTGTTGTCTTGAAATCCTGGAGAGGAATGAAGAAGCAGTTGTTAGGACAATGAACCAAAGCATCTTTCCCCCACCATTCCTGGTGACCATCATCTTCTCTGAGTTTGCTGGTGCCAGAAACTAAGCACAAACCCAAACCTGCTTTCAAGGCTGAACTTGACTTGACCTTGAACTTGATCACCCTGACTGTGGTGGTCACATGGGATCGCTCTCAGGCTGGAGCACTGAGCCCAGCGTGCTCCATGTCCTTTGCTCTCCATGCGGATGATGCCCAAGTCAATCCAAGCGTGCCATGGCCAGAGCCTGTGCCATAGCTGGTCTCACAGGGTTTGTCACCACCCACACAACACCTGCCCAAAATAACAGAGTCCAGGTCTGCCCTGAACACCCCTCACTGCAGTACTGGTGATGTATTTTTGAATGGGTAATGGTCCACAGTTGTGGCAGAAAGGGGGACACTTTGCTCCATGTCTCAGCTCTCCAGTAATTGAAATGAGGCATCCAGGTTGCCTTTCCAGCCAGTGGGAATAAAAGGTCCCAGAAGATGACCCAGAAAATTCCCAAAAATGTCTGTACTGGGAGGCTGAGCTGACAACAGAGGCAACCCTGGAGATCCCTCAAGCAGGTAACACTTGGATGCTCGGTGATAAAAAGCCATCCACAGACACTGAATGACACCCTGTCAGTCACACAAGTCTGTAATAAAATGGAGCAAATGTGGGTGTTTTGTCAGCTAGACCATGCTTTCTACCACACATCTCACCATCTTTGGTGTGATCACAGGAGACCCCACAGAAGGGGACTGGGAATCTTGCTTGCCTCAGCAGCCATAAAGCCAAACTTCTACAAGGCGTGAGCAGTATCAGCTCCAGGATGGAGGCTCATGGAAACTGAGATGCTGAAGCTGAAAAAGAGCCTGTGTGGGGATCTGTCTAGGACCCAAGGCAGAAACACAGCCCTGACTGACAGTAGCAGCTTCTCCATGGAGGAGATTATTGGATGTGATGAGAGCTGGATTTGTGTTTGCTGTCCTTGCTGGGAACTCAAATTGCCAGAAGCCAATTTGTCAGCAGTTTGCTGGTGATGTCTTTGATTTTACAGGCAGGAGAGCGTTTCTCTTCCCAGCCAAATTGCAAACAATAGCAGTCTGCTCTTCCTTCCTCTCCTGCCTAGCTCCCTAGCTTCTTCCCTCCTTTCCTGTCAAATCCCTTTCAAAAGTGTTGTCAGCAAAAAACTGATACCACTCAGTTTCTATGGCAAGAGCCAAGGATCTCTGTTGTGCTATCAACACTCTGTAGCCACTAAATTAAACGAAAACCAAAACAAACAAAACCAAAACAAAACAACCCCCCAAAACCAAACAAAACCACAAAAACAAAAAAAAACACCAAACAAACAAAAAACCAACAACAAATAACAAGCCATCACCCATCACACTGACACACCAGTGGGATCAGCCGGGCATTTTCAACATATTTCCTAGGTTATAAAATTTCCTGGCACCTCCAGCTGAGGCAAAGCTCTCTGCTGCTCTGTCAGGTGTCATATCTCATTTCCTTGGCTTGGGCTTTTGTTTAGACCTGGATGCGTGCAGCAGTCAACTTTCAGCAGAGTTCCTGTTCAGTGAGGCAGCTGGAGCTGACAGGGACAGGTGCATCCCAGGATTGAATCCTTCCTCATCTGGGGATGCCTGGCTGGGGAGAGGTCTCTCAGCAGGCAGGGATTTTTCAGAATATTGAGAGAGTGTGAGAGAGAAAGGGCATTTTCTCCCTCAGCCAGGCTACCACACATCCATGTTTGCCTAGCAGTGTCCTTTTGTTCTGCCTGGGAACCCTGGCATGCTGATGGGAGCTGGAGCCCTGATTCTGCCTCCTTCACCAGCCCTGGACCAGCAGCAGGATAGCTTCTGGTTAAAAACACATTTTTGCACTGTTTACAGACCAGCCCAAACCTTTAGCACACAGAGGCTGCAGACACCCCAGTGTGGCTCTTCCCTTTGGTTTGCCCCACGTTTTCCCACTACAAAATACCAACCAGGGAACTGCAGGGCTTCTCGTGCTTAAAAAACATCACAGACTCACTCCATCAGCTTTCTTCCCCCTGGCTTCCCAGCACTCACCTGCTTCCAGTCTGAAGGAATTCTCCCTCCTGGAAGAGCCAGGCAGCTGGGCTCCAGCAGGGCACTAAACACTCCAGCTGCTTCTGCTCCTAGGCAAGGCATCACCAGAGCTCTGCTGCCCCTGAGATTTTCAAGAGGAGCTTCAACCTGTTGCCCATCCCATCTGTCAGTGGGCACCTGTAGCCACTCCAAAAGGACCCTGTGGCTTCTGGCTGCTTTCAAGGCTGCAGAGAGATCACCCAGCATGGTCCCTCATAGCTCATTTTCCCTGCCTGGCAATTTTTGTTCATCATTACAGACCCCTGAGCACAGGGGCTGAAGCTTGTCACACCCTCTCCACAGCTGCACCAGAACTGTTCTATGGCCATGATATGTCCAAGGCAAAACTTATCTCCCCTTGCCTTTGCTTGCAGCACCTACATGGGGTAATGGACCTTTCCCAGCAGAAAACAATGGAATCACTGGAGATTCCAGCCTGGAACCTCTCCCATCAGGCTGGGAGCAGGAGATCTTGGAAGTCAAGCATGATTGCAGGGCCAGAACATGATCTGCACACACACCACAGGGTAACTAACAGCACAGAGAAATGCTTGGGCTGGGAACACCTAGAAAGTAGATCAGTGGTTGCTTTTGTCTTGATCTCCATGTGAAACATCAGGGATTATACCCGAGGAATTCCTGTTAGACCACCAGATGACATGGGGCTGAGAAAGCCAGCAGAGCAGTGGAGGATAAAGCAAAAAAGAAACCAAAGAATGCCTTATGCTATCCTCTACTTAACAAGGCCCCATAACAACATAAAGTCCATTTTATTCTGATTGTCATATACAACAGGAGCATCTTTGCTCTTCTGTCATCTCCTAAAGCCCAGGCTGATGCTTGTCCATCCCCTTCTTAGGCACAAGGATGGGCTGATGTGGGTCAGCTCCCACTGCTGACCCGCCTGAGGATATCTGGCAGCTTTTACCTTTCAGTAAAATCAATGGCTTAAAAGGTTACTAACTTTTCAGCCAAATTATTCTGATTAAAATGACCAATTTAAATCCTGTTCCATCAGGAGTGGCAAAAGTTCTCTTTGGGCTCTTTGTTTGAAACAGGTTCTTTTCTTGATCAGTTAGGGTGTAGGTTTCTTCTCCAAACAATATTTCAGCATGAAATGCACTACTGCAAGCACTGCTGCGCAAAAATAAAAGCTGCACACTCAAGCTGGCATGATGGAAATCCAGAGGTTATAATGATTCCTTCCAGGGGAATAGCCACCCCTCCCTATGCTCTCAGGGGGACAAAGACAGACTTTCACCCATATCTCTGAGAGTTCCTAGAGCTTGAAGGTCATACTGACATATTCAGCCCAGCATTTTAGGAGCATTGTTTAAAGCCACAGCTGCAGCACCAGCAACATGTACAGCCAAGCACGCTTCCCTCCTAGTTGTAGTGGAGAGAAATTGAGCTGTCATCCTTCCACACCGTCTCAGTGCAGCAGCACGATGGAAATATTTGACAGACCGCAGATGAGTCCCCTTTCCAGAGGTGTGATGGCACAGAGAAATAATGACAGTGATCAGCAAACTGGAATTGCAGTCAGACAGCTACAACCACCCCACACACAGGCAGGCTCACAAACACACAGGCACGAAACCTTCATCAGCCAGGAGAAGCACAAGACTTTTTATACCCTGGGCAAACTGCTGGGAAACTCTCAGGCAGGGCCGGAGAGAGCCGGGGTGTCTGGAAGGGAAGGGCACTCACCTGGGCTGGAGCGCGGAGCCAGGAAGGCGATGGAGGGAGCGGCTGCCCGGGCTCTCACCCTCACCCTCCGCTCGGGGATGGCAAAGCCACGGCTCGCCCCAGCAGAACCAGCTGTGCGCTGCGGGCAGAGGGATCTCACATCCCTGCTCCCCTCTTGTCACCGAGCTCGGGAAACTTTGCTGGGGTGTCAGGCGGGCGGTCCTTGGCAGAGCTCAGAGAGCTCCGCCGCTTTCCCCCCACTTTCTCCCTTGCCCTCGGAGGACGATGCTGCTCTCCTTAGGCAGGTGGGTGCTCAGCCGCAGCATCCCTGCCCCGCCGCATCCTCTGCTGCCTCCTCCTCCTCCCGCAGCCCGCGGTGCCCGGGAGGCTCAGCCCACCGCCCACCGCTGTCCGGCACCGCTCATCCTCGCCCCGCTGCTCTTCCTTCTTCCTTTTCTACTCCAAGGCTGCAGCTCCCGCCCCCTTCAGCTGACAGAGGTGCCCGGAGCAGAACAGCCCCTTTTTCCCCCGGGGAGAGGAAAAACCCGGGAGAGCATCCCTGCCGAGGGTGAGCCCCGGGGCGGGGAGAGGGAGACACCGCCGGATGCCGAGGAACAGCATGCGGGCTCGCCGATGCTGCAGCCAGGCACGGATCCCTCAGAGGTTTGAAACGCACTTAGCGAGAAATTAAACAAAAAAATACAACCGGTGTTGGGAGCCCTTGGATGGTGGGGGGATGCCGGAGGGATGAGTGCGGTGGGGGAGTCCGTGCTGGGCGGCCGGCAGCGACAGGTGCCACGTCCGGAGTGCGGGGAGCTGCTATAAATAAATAAATAAATAAATAGATAAATAAATAAATAGATAAATAAATAAATAAATAAATAAGATAGATAGATAGATAGATAGAGAGAGAGAGAGAGAGAGAGATAGACAGACAGATAGTCCCCAGATGCAAAACTAATGTTTCAAATGAGGGGTGAGTCCGTACTGGGTGGCCGGCAGTGAGAGGTGCAATGTCTGGAGTGTACGGATCTGCTATAAATAAATAAATAAATAAATAAATAAATAAATAAATAAATAAATAAATAAATAGATAATAGATAGATAGATAGATAGATAGATAGATAGATAGATAGATAGATAGATAGATAGATAGACAGACAGATAGATAGATAAAAAGTCCCCAGATGCAAAACTAATGTTTCAAATGAGGGGATGAGTCCATGCTGGGTGGCCGGCAGTGAGAGGTGCAATGTCTGGAGTGTAGGGGGCTGCTATAAATAAATAAATAAATAAATAAATAAATAAATAAATAAATAAATAAACAAATAAAGAGATGATGGATAGATAGATAGATAGATAGATAGATAGATAGATAGATAGATAGATAGACAGACAGATAAAAAGTCCCCAGATGCAAAACTAATGTTTCAAACAAGGGATCAGATCTATGGTACACTTAGAGGTAGTTGGTCTAAAACCACGCCTCATGCTAGACCCTGTGTTAAGCACAGCCTAACTCCATATTAAGGGGCCAATCTCTGTCTGTTTGCAGAGCTGGTGAGCACAGGGGACATGGCAAACTGCAGCTGTGCACTGGATGGAGTAGAGATAATTCTCCCAGAGCTTAAGATGTGTTGACACTCAGCTGTCCTCATCTGCTCCCCCTGCTCCCACTGCTGTAACCAGGCTGGCTGCTGCCAGTGACAGCTGAGCAGAGGCTCTTCTCCAATTTATTGCTGAAGAATCCTCTATGAACCAGGCTGGAGATCACTGAACATCAATCATGCCTCCCTCTCTTTCAGATTGTTGCTTTCATAAGAGAGAGAGAGAGAGGAGAAAGGTAACAGAGGCAGTGAAAAACAAAGGTCAAAGAGAGAAATCACTGAGGAGGAACGAACACTTCTCTCTGTTCTCCAGGCACTTCAGCCTGAGGATTCTTAATACAGCAGCATCCTCTACTGCACCATATTGCATTTCACTTTATAGGTCATCCTAGAAATTCAGGAAAAACCAAACTTCACAGAAAGGAGTTCAGTCTCTGCTGAGGAAGACAACTTTGTTTTCTCCTGAGCTTGAGCAATGCCAACAGCACACAGCATGGCTTGAGCAAGAGGGCAGGAGGATGTCAGAAAACCAGCACTGCCAGATGTGCTGACTGCCTGGGCTTACAGACAGAAATGACCAGGAAATCTCATTTCAGACCTTTCCAGAGATGCAGTGTCTCCTCTAGGGACTCCCTACACCTGTAACATGAAGTTCAAAATATCTCAATGTACTCAAGCCTTCTAGAAAAGTGAGGAGAGAGTGTACAATGAAAGATTTTGTGGAGAAAACCTCCCCCTGGCACCTCTGAGAGAGACAGTTCCACGTGTGGCAGAAGTGGTTGGGTGCCTGTTGCTGGGTGGGGAACAGGAGTGGCTGAACCCATTCCTGGTGTGGCGCCCCAGAGTCCAGCAGGAACGCTGCAATAATCCATGTTTATGTAGGAACTGTGGCTGTCAGAAGGGAAGAGACTGCCAGGGTCATTGATTCGAGCCCACTGCTCTCACATTGTGTAACAGCATTCATAAAGCCCCGGCTCCAAAGGGGCCAATTAATACTGAACGACCTGTCAGTTGTGCCCTAATTGCACAAAGCAGTGATGAAGAAGGCTGCTCCTGCTTCCCTTTGCTTGTTGCATGACTCTCCCTCACACCTTCTTCTTAATGGCCCATAAGCCCCCAGAAAAGGCTTTATAAGAAAGAAAATGTTACATTTTTCGGGCTCCACTGGAGCAGTAATTCTGTGCTTTGCATATGTGGCCCTGACAACTGGCAGACTGCATTCATGTGATTAAAACAACTGCTAATTCAAGAACTAAAATTAAAGGCTAGATTTCCCACCGGTATAAATCAGAGCAGATTCATTTCCTTGCAGAGCTTTGATAGCTCATGAGCATTCATGATTTGCCAAGGGGTTTCTGCCAGACTGATGGTTTCTAGCTTCAAACTTGCCAGGGACTGGGAAGCCCTGCCTTTTTCAGAGGAAAGATCCCAACCCTGTGCTGACTAGAAATAATATTCCTCTGGGAGAAACTGTTTGTTCCCAGCTTCTGCTGAATCAGAGATCAACTGAAGTCAGAAATTTCTGAATGTGAGGAAGCACTGCCTGATTGTCTTTTCCCACTGTCAGTTCCTGACTGGTTTCAGCCCTAAGAAATCTGCCTCAGGCACTCTGGCACCCACCAAGGCTGGGCTTTAGTGCCACCACATCTTGCGCTGAAGCAGGTCAGCATGGTGAGTGCCACAACAGAAAGCCCCTTAGACTTCACACTGCTTATGAGAGGTTTTCCTCCATGTGAGGATGGCTGAAAAAAAGGTGGGAAGGGTGGGAATGTTCCACAGAGCTTTCAAAGCATTTTGGTTGGGACTGATCCTAGAGGGAAGGCACACAAGCAGAACAGCAGCCTGACCCCTCAGCACAACAGCAGCAAAGTGCAGAGCCCATTCTGCTGCCTGCTGAACCGTGCCCATCACAGAGACAGCGCTGGGGAGTTTGTGTCCCTTAATTAGATCATTAGACAAAGGTCACTGCAGAAACCTCCCCCTGCAGATTTCCACGAGGTCTCCAGATCTGGCACCTCCCTGTGAGTTTACAGTTTAATTGCCTCTTAAGGGGAGGAAATGCCAGGCTGAAGCTGCTGTTGCTCCAAAGCAACTCTAAATACCACCATGTCTGTGGGAAAGTTTGCACTACATCAGGATCCTCACTGGCTCATGGTTCTGTGCTGCCTCTGAAATGCAGAAGAGGCAGAGGCCAATTTCTGCAATGTTTATCTGTCTATGCCATCAAAAAGGAGGCAAAAAATTTAGTATTTGTCATTCCTAGAGGCAGCTGTGAAATTGCTATGCAGAAGATTTAAACCCGTGAAGGACACACCTCCTTGTGCATTGTGCAATTAAAATCACAGGGCTCTGCTGTGGACAGCACCAGTATCAATGTGCCCCAGACCTAGAACACAGACACAGCTGGACCTGTCAAACACAACAGACCAGCTGCAGCTCCAGGCACACGATGTTATCACTGGGAAGGACTGGGGAGGAGAGCTTGCAATGGGTTTGCCACTGTCCTCCTAATGTGTGATACTGGCAGCTGTTGAGGCAGAATGATAGATACCACCAGCCTGACATTCAGCATCACTAAAGCTTTGCCTCTACCCTCTGACCTGCTGGTCTACCAGAACACTTCTGTGGTTTGTTACGGGTTTTTAAATAATCTGGAGACAGTTTTTCCCCATCACACAAACAAACAAACAAACAAAATGAACTAAACAGGCTTCCAGAATTTCAAACATTTCTCCTTCCTGTGACATCTTCTCAGAGCTCTGAAAGGTTAGTGGACAGGAAACATCTGTGCAATTGGCTGTCCTGTTACACAAACAGCTCAGTAGTTTTTTATAAATCTTTCTCAAACAGGAGGAAATCAGTGGGTCAGTTATCAGCCAGGGGCAAATGTTTTTAATTACCTTGCAGGGAGGATTTGGTCTATTCTGTTTAGCTCTCAAAGGTCCCCACTGACAGTCTAATTAGCAAGCAGCATCACTGGAAGAGGAGGCCTGAAGTTATGTGATTTTACTCACCCAGGAGGCAAACACCCTGATCCTCCTGTGTCACACCAGGGCTCTCTCTGCCAGCCAGATCACACCAGAGCGCAGTTGATCTGGAAGAGACTAAACCACACACTGTGCCCATCAGTATCTCTACTTCATAATTTCAAATGCTGTTCTTCAGGCACTTCAGTGATACATCTTTAAAAGAAGGGCTGGTAGAGATTTTAGTTGAAGGACTGTTTGTTCCTCATAAACTGAAATCAGAGTGTGCTTCACATCTTAGAGATTATACATTGGATGTTACATGTTACATATTATAACAGTTTTCCTTATTTTTCCCTTCTTCTCCAGGAAGAATACCCAAATACATCTGACCTGTGTTTGGGTACAACCTGCTGTACACTGATGTAGAGGGGAACAGAGTCAGGCCCCAAACAAGAGCATCAGATGAGCAAGGAGCTGTCCTTCCAAGGGGATTTATGCTCTGCTATTGGGAGTATGCCTCAGGTGAATTTGAAGGCATTCCTGAGGATGGGATTCAGGTGGCATCACAAACCAGCACTGGAATTTTGATGATGAAGAAAAACCAAGATGATGGGATCTGAGAGAAAGCAATAACCATTCTTGGGGCTTTCCCTACACACAGGGAAAGGCCAACCAGCTGTGCCACTTTCTGACTGTGGATGATGGGCCACAGGAGTGCATCACCCACTTGGGAACCAGTTCCACCCAGGGATCCATTATCCTGCCCACAGAGTTTTCTTGTCCACCCAGGCACTCCAGCACCCCCCTGAGCAAGGCACTGCTGCCCAGCTGAGCCATGCACAACACCAGAGCCTGACTGCAAACGTGCTCTCAGGTCCCTCAGATGCAGATATGTTCACTTCTCTCAACCCTGTGGGGAAAAGCAGCCACATGGTTTAGATTATTTAGACCAACAGAATCGATTTAGACCAACAGAATCAATTTCCCAGTGGAAGCAGGATAAGATACTATGAGTAAAATGAGGAATCATCACTTTCCACATTCAAACTGTCCCTGGACATGGAGACCAAACCCCCTTTGGAACAGATCTGCTGCTTTGTGAGCCAACCAAAAGAAACCGAATTTGTGCCTTTTACATCCACCTGACGGTCAACTTGCAGCATGCCAGACCACAAGAGATGCTAATTACCAGCAGCACAAATCACATTGCTCTTGCCAGGTTGGATTCCTGGAAAATCTTGCTTTGAGGGATGTCAGACTCAACCTCATGAACAGATGGTGTTTCTGTCTGAGGAGGAGACATGTCCTTGATCAGTCTGTCACTGCTTAGGGCGCTGGCATTTTTGTTTCTCATCCAGCAGTCTTCACCCAAGGGCTGAGGCTTTACAAGACAGCCCAGAGACTACAGGGATGATTAGGACCTGGAAATACAGGCAGAAAAGCAATGTCAGGGTGACAGAGTCCATGTCCCTTCAAAATATCTAACACCTTGGGCACAGGTGCCATCTCTTGTAAGTTTTTGTGGTTTCAAAACCTCTTGGGCCCCCCATGGCTTCATCTGCAGCATAACAGCAGAACACATCTCAAGGTGAGTCATTAACTCTTCAGCACAACAAAATGGGCAAGAGTTAAGTGAAAATTAAAGATCAGAATTAAAAGTCCTTATGTGAAGGTCTGAAAAGCTTTTCAGTGAGTATCTTATCTCCTCAGCTGCAGGGTGCATTAAGAATCAGACCGCTCAGATCCTTCTGGGACTTATCCAGATCCCACAGAACTTCATGGAAGGGGTTGCAGTGACTTCAGCAGGCTGTGAACAAAGTCTGTAGGACGCTGTCCTGTGAGTATTTACCCTCTGGTAGAGAGCAGATGTCTGCCACCTCAGTATGGGATATCAAGTTATGCCATGACAAAGCCCAGGTCATTAATCACATCCTTCAGTGAAGTGCTTGTAAGGTCATCACGTCAGACCCTGCCTAGCACCATTGTGCCTGCACAAGTTTTATTTTACACAGAGCCCAGGGAAGCATCTGTTTAAAGCACTTGACTCCAGCTCATTAGCTCTGCCACAAAGCCTCTCTCCCAACACATTTAATCTTTCTGCCTCTCAGTTCCAACATCGCCCTCCCAGCGTCATCGGCGGGCACAGGGAGCAGCTTCTCCTCTCCCTCCAAGTGCCTGCTCTCAGGAGGGATTCAGGCCTCAGACACCACAGACCACAAGTCCTGGTTTTGTCTCTGGCAGACACAGAGAAGCACAGCCCCCTCAAGTCCCCACCACCACCCACAGGTCCATAGGGAGCCACTGCTTCCCACGGGTTTGAGATGCACTGCGTGTGGTAGATGTGCAGCCAATGCCTTCAAGAGCAGGATCCAGAGAAGGAAAAGAAATCCCATAATAGTTATGTGCTATGAAAACTATGGCAGCTCATACATGATTAACTGAGCAGGGTTTGGCATCAGATCCCCAGCAGAAAGCAGCACTGTGATCTGATAACTCTTGCAGAGTTTTATCTGCAGCAGCTGAAGAGAGAGGTGAGGTGCCCCAGGTCAAACAGGTTCTGGAAAGAGCAGTCACCTCTTCTTTCAAACAACAGGCACTCAGCAGAGGTTCCTGTTCCACCACACCACTTACAGAGTGATGGGGTCCATAAACCAGTGAGTTAAAGGAACCCCCTTCTTAATGGCTGCTGTTGGTTTCTCTCAGCCCTTCTCAGCACCTGACCCTGCACACTCCCATCCCTTTCCCATCAGGGGCTGGGCTGTGCTAGCAGCACCATGCACCAGTTTCACTGTGCTTGGCACAGGCTGGGAGCACACACAGAGGCAGCTCTGGAGGTTCAGCTAATGAGGAACACCCCATTAGGTACCTCAGGGAGAGTTTTCAGCTGATGTGCTTCCCTTTGCACCCAAGCCAGGCCTGGAGAATTCTCAGGGAGTGCTGGAAGGAGCTTGCTCATGACTGCTGCCTCATTAAATGCAGTAGCTCAGTGACTTGCCACACCTTTACACGAGTCTGTAAATTATTGAGCATTTCCCTGTCTGCTCCTTTCTGCTCCCTTAGCAAGTTTTCTAGCCTAGCCATCACCTTGCTGTCATCTTTCCTCCCATGGAATTCTTGTGTGCGTCCCCAGCCTTCTCCCTCTGCTCCCCCAGCTCCCAGGCTGCCCACAAGAGGAGTCAGCACTGCTTTGGCAGGGAAGAAGCTCCTCAGATGGTCTCCAGCATCTTCTCCAACCTCCTGACAAGCTTCACCAAGGGGCCCCCATCTTCTCTGTCTGCAGGCTTTTACCACCATATCACCCACGAGGATATCAGGCCATCCCCAGGCATGGAAGGGTCACTGGCTCAGCTGGATGTTTGTCACATTTAACCCCATTTTGTAAAATCAGAGGCAAATGCTCTCCCCATCCCTATCTGGCCCAGGAGGAATCTTCTGCTGGCTCCCCTGCCTGCCCAAACAGGCACAATTTGGTGCTGGCTGGATTGGAAGTGCTCTGGCACTTCCCTGTGAGATTTCCTGCTCGCTGCTGGGGCTTGTACAACACCTACTCATCTCAGTGGGAAACGGTGTGTGCTTCATAGAAAGAGCAGAGAGCCAAAGTACTGAGTACGTGCATTTTTCAAATACTTCTTTATATGCAACTGCAGCTTATTTCTGATTCAATAGCATGGTGATCCCAGGTTCTGGAGAGGCAGATTAAATCAATGATTAATTTAAAGTAATTTATACCTTTTATAACCATTCAAGCCTATTTTCCAGGCCTGAGACCTGCAAGCCAAGCTGGATCAATGCCTGGAAATCTATGAGCATTATTTCAGGTGTAACTATTTATTCCCCATAACACAGCAACATCCTTACTGCTAAGGAAACAGCTCAGCCCTTGGCTCAGCCAGAGTGCTGTTTTCTGGCATTTTGGGACCAGTTCAGCTCAGTTCACTTGTTTGCTCCCTGCAGGGATCACCCAGCAGGTCACCCTGGGGGTGCCCAAGTGCAGCACACACAGAGATGCTTTTCTCATCTAACTCTCCCCTGTGCTTCCTCCAAACCTGCTCCTGCAGAGCCTCAGCCCCTCCTGACAGGGAGCCAAGGCCCAGGGCCCCTGGTGACCCCAGCTGCCAGCAGGCAGACTGTCCAGGGGCTCTGGAGCAGCCCAGGCACCAACAGGCACCTGAGCCCTCCCCGTGCTCATCATGCAACAGAGTTTTGGTTGTTTTTCCTGGTCAGGAGGATTTACTCAGCTCCTGTTGATTACCACACCACCCACAGAACAGAACAGGGATTCCTGCACCAGCCAGGCACTGAGGAAAGGTTGTTGTGACTTTGGGAATGAGGGGATGTGCCCTTGTGATGGTGTTCACAGGGGTTCTTGGACTGGGGAAGAGACGAGGATCTGACTCCATGTTTCAGAAGGCTTGATTTATTATTTTATGATATATATTACATTAAAACTATACTAAAAGAATAGAAGAAAAGGTTTCATCAGGAGGCCAGCTAAGAATAGAATAGAATGAATGATAACAAAGGTTTGTGGCTCAGACTCTCTGTCTGAGCCAGCTCACTGTGATTGGCCATTAATTAGAAACAACCACCTGAGACCAATCCCAGATGCACCTGTTGCATCCCACAACAGCAGATAACCATTGTTTGCATTTTGTTCCTGAGGCCTCTCAGCTTCTCAGGAAGAAAAAATCCTAAGGAAAGGATTTTCCATAGAAGATGTCTGTGACGTGCCCTTTCCTGCCCTGAATCCCCACAGCACCTTTGGAATGACACCATCTCCCTGCACCTTGCTCACCCCTCTGCCACACGTGGCTAATTAAGTTTTGAGCCACAAACTCTGCTGCTCTGCACCTTGCTCCGAGTCTGCAGTGATCTGAATGACCAGAGGGACAGAAACAGCTGCAGAGGGACTGAACTGACAATGGCCTGATTTTATGGACATCACAAAGCTGATTCTGGTACCATTTAGTGGCAGAAGTGTCTGTGTGGGGAGGGGGGAGCACAAGGATTGGCTGCAGGAGATGTAATATTTTTTTTTAATTAACGCAACACAATTTCTCAGATGTTGTATGACTATCTGGGATTTCTTGTACCACTTCTTGTACCAGGAGTGGAGGGTTTGTTAGAAAGCATTAATAAAACTTGCAGTATAATCCAGGAGAATTCATAGGAAACATTACCTGGGAATTTATGGGCTTGCTGCAAAGTTTTATATTCTCAGTAGTGAGGCTCATTTCCAGAAGAGAGAGTCTTGGGTGGGCTGGAAGCTCTCTCTGCTCTCCAGGCTGGAGGAGAAAAGCTGGGGGAGAGCAGCCCCTTTTGGGGTGGCAGGAATCCCTGTGGGATTTAGCATTATGCCAGAGCATTTGCATCGATTGCTGCTCCCTCCAAGGCAGCAGAATTTCCCCCCACATTGATTCAGGTTTTGATGTGGCTTTTTCACCTGCCAGAGCAGAAGTCAAAGGAGTTTTGTGTTTGATCCCTCCCAGCTGTACCCCAGTGCTTGGAGAGCAGGAGTCAGGACAAGGACGGGCAAGAGCAGGGCACCCTCAGCACAGAGGAACAGAGAGAGAGACAAAAGCAAAGCCGGGAGACACACAAAGGCTCACGAACAGCACCATGCGAGCCTCAGTTCTGAGGGAAACCTGGCCAAAAAAATAATTAAGACTTATTGATACCCTTGCCAGTTGGAGCCAGCAAGAGGCATTGCCTCTGCCCAGGCATTTCAGAGCAATCGGGGAGCAGCCAGGTGTGCTGGGGCTGGGGCAAGGGAGAGGTGATGCTCTGAGACTCCACTCTCTGTGCACGGCTCCCTCCAGCCCCAGCAGGCATCCAGAGATCCCTCTGCAGCAAAGTGAAAGGAGAAAGTCAGTGTAAAAGATGAAGAAAAATAGCAGGAATCAGCCAAGAACTGAATTCCCTGAGAAAGTGCCAACAACCACCCCTTCTGCTTGTTATCATTCCTTTTCCATTTGCTTTTAATTTGCTCAAGCTGTAATTTGTTAAGCAGGCTGCCCAGTAAGTATCATCTCAGAGCTGCTGCTATGCAGGTGCTGCTTCTAGCCTGGAGCAGAGAGAAAAACATCAGCAGCCAGACTGGGGCAGAGCCAGGAAAGCTGCTGATTTCACTGAGAAAACACTGAACATAACCTGTGTCCTGCCTCCTGCTGCCAACAGCAGCTCTACAAACCTCAGTGCAGCCAGGAGAGCACACAGAGCGGGACAGGAGCAGTGCAGGCACACAGAGCAAGGACAGGACAGGACAGGAGCAGTGCAGGCACACAGAGCAAGGACAGAACAGGACAGGGGCAATGCAGGCACACAGAGCAAGGACAGGACAGGACAGGAGCAATGCAGGCACACAGAGCAAGGACAGGACAGGACAGGAGCCGTGCAGGCACACAGAGCAAGGACAGGACAGGACATGAGCAGTGCAGGCACACAGAGCAAGGATAACACAGGACAGGGGCAATGCAGGCACACAGAGCAAGGACAGAACAGGACAGGAGCAATGCAGGCACACAGAGCAAGGACAGAGCAGCACAGGAGCAATGCAGGCACACAGAGCCAGGACAGGACAGGACAGGAGCAGTGCAGGCACACAGAGCAAGGACAGGACAGGACAGGAGCAATGCAGGCACACAGAGCAAGGACAGGACAGGACAGGGGCAATGCAGGCACACAGAGCAAGGACAGGACAGGGGCAATGCAGGCACACAGAGCAAGGACAGGACAGGACAGGAGCCATGCAGGCACACAGAGCAAGGACAGAACAGGACAGGAGCCATGCAGGCACACAGAGCAAGGACAGGACAGGAGCAATGCAGGCACACAGAGCAAGGACAGGACAGGACAGGAGCCATGCAGGCACACAGAGCAAGGACAGGACAGGAGCAATGCAGGCACACAGAGCAAGGACAGGACAGGAGCCATGCAGGCACACAGATCACACAGGGCACCCACTGGAACCCAGAAGGGCCAGCCCACACCACAAAGCCCCAGTTTTTCAAGGCAGGAAGGTCTCTGCACTGCATTTGCAGCACAGTGCTGGGTACCAGGGTTCCTGGGTGGGATGTGAGGAGCAGAACCAGGCAGGTGTCACCTGGGGCTATTTACACATCACGAATGGGACGGGGCTGCTGTGGAACATGCCTTGAGCTGTCTTATTTTTCAGCATCACTCATTACACGATTATGACAATGGGAAGATGCCATCAGCTCACATCCCAGGCAGCAGACCAAGAATTTAATGTTGCAACTTACTTTATAAGTTTTTTGACCAATCACACAAAGCAAAAGCACATTGACAGTAGTTCTATCCAATCATCATAAGCACATGTACCTTTGGTTAAAGCAATGCTTGCTTGTTTCGAATACAATACCTTTGTAAGCCTTAAAACACAATGCACAGAGCTCCAGTATTAAGCTTTAATCTTCCTAATATCTTGCTAGATAAACTTTTCTGTAGCTTTGAGAGTTATTCTAGACAAGCGTTAATGCACGGACCATTGTTCTATTTGCCCTTGCTTTTCTACAGTTTAAATAATTTTTCTGCTGACCTATCTCGTGGCTGCTGCTTAGCTCTAACCACAGTTTGCTGTCTCTGAGGCCTGCCTTTTGCAGCTTTCCCAAAACCCTCTGATTTTGTAGATTCCCACAGCAGGGTTGATCAGAGCCTTTCAAACCCCTGTCGCACCAAGAAAACCATACAAAACCTCTTAGATCTCGCGAATCTCAGCTGATTTTTTGGCAGAGGCTGGATGCCTGCTTTCCTCCTAGGCTGCCCAAGGACTGGCACCAGGTCCCACAGCCTGTGGATGTGGATTAAACAGGGCAGAGATTTCTCTGCAGCTTTCCAGCAGGAACCTTGGAGCCTGGAGGTGGGTACAGAGATCCCACAGAAGCACCAGCCCCTAAAAGGCTTCAGCAGCTTCTAAAACCCACAGACATCCCAAGCAGATACCAGGCCTGGGAGCATCAAGCTCACACAAAAACATGACTCCACACTGAAGTCTTCTACCCTGAAGGAAAATTGGATTTCTAAGCTTGCTTTAGACTCTCAAGGAGAGCTGCAACCCCCCAACATAAATAACAATTTGGATGCTTAGATGTTTTGGGATGGGAGGAAATCAGCACGGCTGAGACCAGGACAGCCATTGGTCTGTTTGGAAAAGGAATCCACAATGAAGTGTCAGCTCTGACACCTGCTGAGCCTCATTTTCCTGGGCACACAGTGAATGTCACACCCAGCGCCTGAGGGGGATTTATTGGTGTGTGAAGGACACAGATCGACTTCAGGCCAGTTTGCAAAAGGTGCCCAAGCTCACACTTCACCTTTTTTGATTTTGCTTTCTGTGAAATTCCCTTGGCTGGGCAGCACCACAGTATTTTAGACCCTTCTAAGGCCATTTTTGAGCTATTTTTCATGCTTTTTGGAGTGCAATCCCGTGTCTCCAGCGCTGCAGGCTCCCACCCCCGCTGCATTCCTGCTGTGTGGGCACTCACTCAGGTCTCCTAGGTCCAGACAGGGACATAAACAGTGTCAGAAGCAATTTCTGTCAGACAGCACAGCTCAGCTCACACACAGGTGAACCCACACAAAGCGAAGGAGTAAAGGCAGATCAGCCTGATAAATCAGGATCCTCCAATGTTCCCATAGCCCAGGTGCAGTCCCCAGCGCCTGCACTCTGCAGATGTGTGGGAAATGCAGTTTGTTTCCTCTTTCTCCCTGATTTTCAGTGCCACGAGAGAGTTTTGTGGCCAGCAGCTCCCATCAGCTCCAGCCAGAGCGTCCCCTTTGGGAGCAGGTGTGGGCATGGGGGAGGCCGTTCTGGCACTGCCAAGGACCGTTCACCCCAGAGCACCGCCCCAGCCCATCCTGAGCCCTCAGGGGCTCCATCGCCCTCTGGCACCAGCGTGATTCCCTCCTCTCTTCCCCACCACGGCCTCCTTGGAGCCCACACTGCTTCACGCAGTGTGTCACCCTCCTGGCCTCTGGGCTGTGAGAGCAGGGCAAGGCTGCCTGGGCAAGGGGCCGCGAGGGAGAGCAGCTCTTTGTGACTGCTTTGGGGGAGGATCAGTGGCTAGAAAGCAGAAGATGGAAGCAGGTGCTCATCCCCTGCTGAGCTGAGCTGTCTGGTCACTGATTCAGGAGCTCCTGCCAAGGCTGCAGCCGGCACATCCCACCTGCAAAGCTCCAACTTTGCAGGCGATTGTTTCAGGACGGAGCTGCTGTTTGTCTCTCCAAGTCTTGTGAGAACGGGGTCACCTGGTGTTCTTTACCCACTGCCCCTCCTGTTTTCATGTGTCATAGGAAGCAAACCTCAGCCCTCTGAGCCCAGACAACTTCCACTTGGGTTTCACCACCAAGTAATTATTACCGAGGGGTAGGAAATAGAAGCCAGCCTGGGATCACAGCAGACGTGGGCTAGGAAAATTCTCAAGTTCATCTTCTGTAGTTAAGCTCCCTTACACAAGCTGAACAAGAAAGATTATTAAAGATAATTGTTATTGCAGTTTTGAGCCAACAGAGACAGCTTGTACTGGGAGGACAACACGTTGTGCCTCAGAAAAGCTGCTGCAAGCATTAGATTACATTTGCTCAGAAGGGTATCAAGCTGAAAGATGGAAAGGCTCAAATCTTGGGTGCACCAAACAGCAGCAAAACAAAGGGAGAGCTGGATGTCCCTGGAAATAGGGAAGATTAGGGAGAGCAATAGTGAGAGTGGCTGCACTAGATCTTCTGGACACTGCTAAGCCAGGGCTGCTGGGGCTCTAGCAGTGAGGGAGAACATGCAGGGTATCACAAACACCTTGCTACCCGCTCCCTTGCTTCTGGTGAGCAAGGCCAGGTCTGGGTCCCACATTTAGGCCTGGCAAACGTTACTGGGGTGGGCAGGACCACTGTGCTCGGTGCAGCTGTGTCTGCTCCTCAGGACAGGATCCAGGCCCTCCCAGGGGTGCTGACAGGCAGCTGGGATGTGCCACAAAGGAAATCCCCCTGGCCCTGTCTGGCATGCTGAAATGAAATGGCTTTTGCTGGATCTCCAGGCTCTAGCAAGGCTGAGGACTAAATCTGCTCTTCTCCCAACCATTCTCCCTCACCCAAATCCCACTGATCAGGTTTTTATCCTCATTTCCTCTCTCTGTAGCAAACCATGTACCAACTGATCGATCTGAATCTGCTGCTTGTAAAGACACAGAACCATTATTGCATCTAGTAATGCAGAAAAGTACATGTGCTGATCCTAACAACGCACCAAGCTTACCTTGGGGCAGCAGGAAAGCCTTCACCAAGCCTTTATTCCAGTCCCCAAATCTATTTCTACTCTTCTTCCTTAAGTCAGAAGCTGGGAGGGAGCTCAGCAGGTTTTCTCATTCTGGTGAGACAAAGAGGGAGCACCAATGCAAGGCCAGGTGCTGCAGAGAGCAGGCAAACACAAGCACTGCTGGCCTGCACACAGCACACGCATCTTCCTTCCTGCACCAGCTTTTGCCACTTATAATGGCATTTAATTAAAGGAGAGGGTTTTTTTTTTAAGGTTTTACTAGATCTGGCCTCTCCACTTGTTTCCCCTTTTGCATTAACTACCCAGATGTTCACCCGCACACAGCACACACATCCTCCTTCCCGAACCAGCTTTTGCCACTTATACAAATGACATTTAATTAAAGGAGAGGGGTTTTTCTTAAGGGTTTACTAGATCTGGCCTCTCCACTTGTTTCCCCTTTTGCACTGACTATCCAGATGCCCAGAGGAGAAAAGGATGAGGTTCTCTAATAAATAAGAGCCCCAGACAATTTTGGAGAGGGGTTGTGTTCTTACAAGTTTTTAAGGAATCAGGCTGCTAGGCAGAGAAGGGGGAATGCTTTTGCAGAAGAAAGGGCTACTGTTAAATGAATCCATTTGGAAAACGAGGCAGTCTTGGCCAGGTCAGAGTGAGGCTGCTCTGCAAATGCTCAGTGCTGAGACACCAGGGGTGATGGCATCGGCGGGAGACAGGAGCTGGCACGGGTACCCTGCAGGCAAACCGAGAGCAGAAGAGACAAAGCTTTCTGCAGCCCCCGAAAGGAGCCTGCCAGGGCTCTGCCAGAGTCCTTAACAGCCCATAAATAGAGCACTTGTGTGGAGAGACAGCTCATTCCTCCCGCTTGGAGCTGCCCTCTCCTCCCAAGGCGAGAGCGCTGCGCTATAAAGGACCTTGCCCTTGGAGATGGAGCCTTGCTCGAGCTCCTGCAGCGGGGCCTGGGGAAGGAGGAGCAAGGAACAAACAGTGGTGGGAGCTTTGTCAAACCTGCAGCAGCGCTGCCCATGGAAGGCTCCTGGGGCTTGGGCTGAGCTGGGGGCCTGGAAGGAGGAGAAGCTGCAAGGAGGAGAAGCTGCAAGGTGGATAAACAGCAAGGTGGAGAAGTGGCAAGGTGGAGAAGTGGCAAGGTGGATAAACTACAAGGAGGAGAAGTGGCAAGGTGAATAAACAGCACAGCTCATCCCTGAGGGGGCTCTGCACAGTCCAAGACTCCCCCCAGACCACACAGAGTTGCACCTCTTCAGTGCTGACATGTGAAAGTGCTCACAGGGGTCCGAGGATGAGGGAAGAGATGAGGATCTGACTCCATGTTCCAGAAGGCTTGATCTATTATTTTATGATATATGTTATATTAAAACTATACTGAAAGAATAGAAGAAAGGATTTCATCAGAAGGCTAGCTAAGAATAGAAAAAGAAAGAATGATAACAAAAGCTTCTGTCTCGGACAGAGAGTCCGAGCCAGCTGGACTGTGATTGGCCATTAATTAGAAACAACCACATGAGGCCCACCACAGATGCACCTGTTGCATTCCACAGCAGCAGATAACCATTGTTTGCATTTTGTTCCTGAGGCCTCTCAGCTTCTCAGGAGAACTAAGGGAAGGATTTTTCATAAAAGATGTCTGTGACACTGACATTGCTTTGCTAGAGTGAAAATGTGACAGTCACGTTGTCTTGGGCTATGTAGAAACACAGGCTAAGGTGCTGAAGAGAGGATGTCCCAAATAAAACAGGGAGGCAGAGGAAGATGAATTATTGCATTTCCTTTCTTGAAACTGGAGGTAAACTGAGGCATGAAGCAGTTCCCAGGACAGGCATCTGTGTGCACAGCTCAAGTTAAGGGTGCTAGGCAAAGCAAAAGTGCTTCATGCCTCAAAATCTCAAGGGAATCAATCCAAAAGAAAGGAATTCTGCTTTTGAAGACTGCATTTTTAACATACTTTGGGTATTTCGTGACATTTCAGGAAACCGCAGCACGTATGTTCTTGTGCTGTACAGACTCGGCCCCTGTCAGGCCTCCAGCTTCTGTCTGGAAATAAAACAATGGGGAAAATCTGCATTCCTCTCTGGAAATGTTCACAAACAGCAGCACAACTTTAATTAATATAATTAGCACTCATAATATATTCTGTTCTTACAGCTGTGACAGCACAGACACCTCGATCCATGCTGCTGCCTCTCTGGTGTGAGCTGGGACGTTTTGTCCCTTTTCAGCACCTTTTGCCACTGCCCCAAAGGAAGTTCTTCCTGAATGTTTTTCAAGGGAAAGCCAGGAAAACGGAAGATTTGATATTTCACAAGAGCCTGTGGTTCCCCATTCCAGCTTTAGAAGCAGCTTTGTTAGATCCAGTCCTGGACAAGCTGCTCAGCAGCCCCAAGAGGTTTCCCAGTCCCTGAAGAGGACAAGCAGGTGCCACAGTCTGCATCCCTGGAAAAGGCTGCAAGAAACCCTGAGCTGGGCTTCCAGCCGAGGGGGCTGAGCTGTGCTAGCAGGCAGGTTCACACATTGCTAGACAGATCAACAGGGATTGATTTTTATGGGCAAGCCAGATACAGAGAGCTGAAAAGTTATTAAACTTATTTTCCACTTCTCCTTTTCAAAACGCCCTGCCAAGGTGGTGGGGTTTTAGGTTGGTGGGTTGCTCAATCTATGACTGAACAAGATACCTAATGTCCCCAAGGGCAGCAATTTTTGGGGGGAAGCAGGGGCTTAAAATATGTTTGTTAAGGTGACAGAGACAAAGATGGCAGGGAACAATGGGCAGGAAATGTTGGAAGAGTGCAGAGGCACCCCCAGACTTTCCTCTGTCACCTTTTCATTACAGGCAGGCTCACAGCTGTGCCCTTTGCACTGCAAGATGCAGCTTTGGGACCAGTGATAGCTCTGGAATAAATTCTGAGGAAGGCCCAAGGGTGCAGATTGGAAGACAACATGAATATGTGCCCGATGGGCAGGCACCACAAGGACCCATTGTCCCTGTGGAGTGTGCAGGCACACAGCAGCCATCCTTCAGTGCAGCCAAGTGTGTCATCTCCTCGTGTGCTCCTCTCCTGCAGACCCAGCCATTCATCTCATCCTGCGCCTCCAAACATCCCATGGCTGGGAGATGCAACAAGGGACATCTCACTCCTCAAGACACCATTGCTCTGACTGCCTCTGCTCAAGGCTGTTCATTTTTCTTCATTACAAAGCAGAAACATTTAAAACCTTGATGTGCAGCCATGAGAACAAGTGAACTGAGTGCCCAGCACATCTGACAGCTCCCCTCTTTTGCACACTCTGCTAATTCATGCCCGTTGATGGTATGTGACAATTCTCCCCCTCGTTAGCAATTTCTTATTAGCCACAGAGCTCACTCAGCCTCCTCACTGATGCCCTGTGAGATCCTGGCTGCTCCCTCTCCCAAGGAGGCAAATACCCCTCTCACAGCCTCACTGTCCCCTAGGCCAGACTTTGTTCCTCCCTCATCCTCCTGCTCCTTTTGCTGCTGTTGTTTCAAGAAATAAATTGAACCGAAAATGAGATTGTTTCTGCCAAGAGATGGTGTCAGCACCTCTGCAGCTTTTATGAACTCAACGTCAAAGAGGATTCCTGCTGGGAATGGGAAGATATCACTTTGCTGTCATCAGAGGACCTCCTGGGGAGAGCTGAGCCCCGAGTGTCCCAAAAATTAAGAGCACAAATTGATATGTGCTCCTTGGCTTCACAGAATCTGTGCGTCATACGAAGTAAGGGTAGCTGTTACCAGGGTAACTAATCTAATCTTTATTTTAATTTCTGCTGTAGTCAGATCACAACAGATAGGAAATTGCTGTGCTCGGAATTGGGGCGATTGTATGTGCAAACACACGCACAGAAAACATGCAATTGCACGCCTGGCTGTGGCTAGAGTAAAAAAAAAACCTTTTAAAATGGGGGATACACTTGTTGAGAAAACAGAACCAAATTTGACTTAATCTCAGAGATGCACAGAACACAGATAGCTCCGTGCACAGCTGTAACTGAGCCTATTGACATCCTAGGGAAAGGACAGGGTACAAATTCCATACTTTCCTTCTGAAGAGGGACCTTACCCCATCCTAAACTGCCTGTCAGCTCATTCTGCATCCCATTCCAGAAACAAGGCTTCTTTTGTAGAAGAAACCCAGGGAAAACTCGGTTGTGTCCTAATGCAAAGCTCTGATATCATCCCTTGAGCACGTTCCCTGGGATCCAGGTATCTCAGTGACGTCCTGCTTTCAGGACATCCATCCTCTAGCTGGGATAGAGTTAATTTTCTTCCAAGTAGCTGGTATAGTGCTGTGGTTTGGATTTAATGCCAGAATAATGTTGCTAACTGATGTTTTAGTTGTTGCCAAGCGCTGCTTACACTAAGCCAAGGCTTTTCTGCTTTCCCCACCAGCCCAGCAGTGACCAGGCTGGGGGGCACAGCTGGGAGGGGACAGTCAGGACAGCTGAGCACGAGTGACCAGGGGATGTTCCACACCCTGGGGGAAAAGGAAGGAAGGAAAAGGAAGGAAAAGGAAGGAAAAGGAAGGAAAAGGAGAGATGTTTGGGGTGCTGGTGTTTGCCTTTCCCAGCTACCATCACACATGAGGGAGCCCTGCTCTCCCGGGGGTGGCTGAACGCCTGCCTGCCCATGGGATGTGGTGAATTAATTCCTTGTTTTGCTTTGCCTGCGCTCATGGCTTTTTTTCCTTTGCCTGTTCTCTTTTTAACTCAACCCATGAGTTCCCTCGCTTTTACTCTTCCAGTTCTGTCTCCCATCCCACACTGGGGATGTGAGCAGCTGCATGGAGCTGAGTTCTCACTGGGGTCAGGTGCCACCTCAGGCCACTGTCACCACTACAGGCTTCCAAAATGACAAGTCAGATCCTCTCCCACTCTGAGATAGTTCTCATGACATCATCAACACAGCTCCATTGTTTTACATTAGCTTAGTTTCATCCAAGGGTCCTTTTACAATGACTCTTGAGCTGGCCTTTGGTTTGTTGTTGCTTCCTTTTGCCTGGAGGGCAGGATTTTCCATGGAAAGCTCCCAGCCAGAACACCACATTCGGACACCTCTGCTGTCAATCCAAACCGAGAGGGCAGCTTGCCAACTTACAACTTCAGGAGACAGCAGACAGCAAAACTCATCACCAGCAGGACCCACCCTGAAACACCCTGATTCAAGACCAACATCAGCTGAAATCCAGCCTGTCCTCCGAGCCATGGGGCTGCAGGAGGGGTGTGCCATGGGTGAATCAGACAGGAGGGAAACGTGGAATAGGAAGTTTTCTGTAAGTTTGATTAAGACAACTAACATCTCTGCCTTTTCTTGACTGCACAGCACACATGAAGTCCTTAAGCTGCTGCTTGCCAGAGGCTGGGGGTTACCAGCAGGAAAAGCACAGTAATTACATTTCTTCTTTCAGCATGTCCTCCCGGCCTCTGACTGAAAAGGGATCAGAGTTACACAGGATTCAGCTTGATCCAAAACAGCCCTTCTAATTCTCAGCAAGAAGCCAGGATGTTCCAACATCCAAATTAGAGGACGATGGCATTGTCAGCCTTCCCTGCAGTTATTCCAAAGCCAGACCCCTGTCCTGAGGGCCAAATCTCCTGTTAGCTCAGGGGGAGGCAAGGCAGGACTATGCAATAACAGGTTCCCTGAAAATGAAGTTCTGCTGTGGAGCAGTGACTTAATTTGGGCAGAGGAGAGAAGTGTTTAGAGAGAGATGGATGTTTGTGCCTGCAACAAGAACAAGCAGAGGAAGCAGCTCAGAAAATGATATGATTTTAGGTATTTTTAGTAAGGTAATGCAGCAGTAAGAGGAAAACAAAGAAAAAAGAGCAAGAAATAACAGAAATCAGTTTGGCTTCCACTAGCTACAGTGGGATCACTCTGGTGCATCAAAGCAAGCTCCTGGTCACCACTTTATGGGTGAATAAACCCATTCCTATGGTCCCACTGTCCAACAGAAAGCCTAAGCCTGGACTGGGACTGAGCACACCCCATCCCAGTGGATTTTAATCCCATCCCACCAAGACATGTCCCTCTTTGCCCATCTGCTCCTGGTTGCTGCTGGGAACCCTCCCATCACCTCTGATGGCAGAAACAGCAGCTGCAATTCAATGATGTGGAGACACTCTCAAATGCTGCTCTTGGCAGCCATCTGGCTCCACATCACACACATCCCTGCCAGGCAAAGCAAAGGGTATTTCATCTCCTGCCTCCAGCAGCTGAAGGATGGACTCAGACAGGAGCAGGACTGATGGGAAACAGGAGACATTATAACCGAGCAAGAGGCAGGGGGAGCGCGCTCAGCAATACATCCATGCAAACAAAAGGGGCTCTGTCTTCCAGAAGCAACAATTGTGAGTTTGCATTCCCCGAGGGCCCATTTTGAACAATGCTCCGTGAGCTCTCAATCACTCTTTTTGTCTGTTTTCCCCTGTTTTTCCTTACCATCATCATTTTTGCTCATCTCAATTTCCGTTCTCCAGACTTTGAGTGCAAACACAACAAGTCAGATCTTTAACTGTTCTAATTTGGTGCAATTCCCTGGATGTCCATATAGCAAGGTTGATTTAATTCAGCCTTGTGTCTTCAAAGGACCCTTTAATAGCAATTACAGGCCAGATGAGTGGGATTTTATTTTCCAATCAAGCCAGGTTAGCTCAATTCAGAAGTGCCAAATTTTGCCCAGCTGTGCCATTCAGCTCAGAGTTCTGCATTTTGTGCAAATGCTGGCAACATAACAGGAAAGAGATGAGAAAACAACACTTCCTGAGAGCAGACTCTCTTGGACCCATGTTTGTACAGTACAACTGGGACCTTGCCATGTGTGAGATTTTTAGATGTATATTTTTAGGTCAGTATTTGAGATAAAATCCCCTTATCAAAGTAAGCATCTCATGCTACATGCAGGTGAGAATTTGACCTCAAGACCACAGATGGGTATCTTCTCTGTATGGCAGAAAACATCACAACATTAACAACCTCAAACACGATGCAGCGCTCGGTGCAATTCTAGTTCAGCTGCAGAATTTCACTGGGCAGGAATCTGAGATGAGAGTTTTGGTGTCAGACAAGCTGCTGGCTCGGGAGAGGACTCATCTGAGCCACATCAGCTCCACTTTCTGCCTGCTCCCCACTTGTGGCACTGCTGTCCTGCAAAGCAGAGGAGGGACCTTGCAGATGCCCACCCTCGTGGGACTCCTCAGGCATCCAGAGCTGCTGAACCCTGGGCATCCAGGGAAGGACAAATGCGGAGAGGACCCCAGCTTAAACTGCTTATCTGAAATATGTCAGGGTGGATCTGTATCTGAACAAATTCAAGGCAAAGTGATGTCAATGTCGTTTTAAAAGGGATTCAGCAATGTGCAAAAAGGCATCACATATTTATTTTTTTTTAAGTCCCATCTCTATCACATGGACCATAAATCATCCAGCTTTTTAAAAAATAATAAAATTGGCAAAAAAAAAAAAAAAGGCTTTCTATGCAAACCTTTATTCATTAAAACATGGCAAGAAACAGAGCTGCCAACAGCTACACCTACACTCATCCTCTGAATTAGGTCTCTTCAGCAAGTTAACATCCTCTCATCCAGCTTTCCTGCTTGCAGATATTGAGACAGAATGAGGTTGCAAAGAGATTTCTATTACCATCACTTCCTTCCATGCACGCTTCACTTTCACACTTTGTTCTTCCAGGCAGAGCTTGGGTTTCTTTTATTTTGTTTATCTTTTCTTGCTCGCCCGCTTAAGTTAAGACAACAACATTTTGTTCTGTATTGCCACGGCTCTTCCATGGTGATTTGTTAATAATGTTGGGTTTGCAGTCAAAGGACTGGAAAGATAAAAAGCTGGCAAGCTGCTTCCCTCATTAGGGAGCAGCTCTCAAGCGCTCCAGTGCCACCCCATTAGCTGAATTATTCAACAGAAGAAAAAACACACGACAAATAAAAATAATAAAAAGCTACAAGAGTAGGGAGGGAAGGGCAGTTCACCGACTTTGGTGCTGCTGTAAAAGTTTGGCAGCATTCCTCAGAACCCATTTTGGGATTAAACCCATCGAAGGAGCTCCGGCAAGGCTGAGTGGCTGCACAGCAGCAGACAGAGGCTGGCATTCATAACTCAGATATAGGAATGCATTGTTGCTGTCTTGAACTGATAATGAAGAAGCCCAAGGGGGAAATATTTCCAAACCCATAATGTAAGGGATCTGTTTGCATGCAGTTTGTAACTGGTGGTGTTGGAAATCTTCCATATCCAGCCACAGGCTTTAAGCATTGAAACAACTCACCATGAGGAGTCACAGCAAGCAGTCTGTGTGTGTTCTTATTGTGCAAAAAACACTGGGTAATTCAGGGGAGCTTAACCACCCGTGGCAGAGGAGGTGGTGTCTGATGGCTCCTCTGTGCCAGTGGCAAGAGGAGATGACATGTGACATCTTGTGCCACAGCAAAGCTGTGAGCTGGACCGCAAACCGATGAGAAAGTCGAGATTGCCCAGCATCTGTTCTTGTGCAGCCTAAAAAGAGAAAGTGCTTGATTTGGGCACAGAATTAAGCAGGGTGGTGAAGACCCTAAAGATCCTCATATTGCTGGGAAGCTGCATGGAGGTGGGAAAACCTGGGGTCTCCATCTCAACTCTTGAGGGAGATGAGAGGTAAAACAGAGCTGGTAACCCGGAGATGCCCCCAGATCATGGACCAAGTCCTCCCCTGCAGAAGTCAGTACTCAGACTGGAGGGCACAGAAGAGCATGGAGAACTGTCCACACTCCAGAAGCAACCTGGACAGGGAGAAGAATGTGTGTTAAAGCATAAATAGGGACTGTGGGATTTAGATATCAACTGGCAATCAAAAGGAATTTGGATTTCTCAAAGCAGAAATACTCAAATATTAGAAAGAAAACAGGAAAAACACAGATGAGATCTCTGACTTTTCTTACAGCTTATATAATTTCCTGTGATAAAGCAAAAGGCATTGAGTTTTATAAAATTTCATTAGTTATAGGCATCTGCTTATTTTAATTGGCATGTGATATTAGGAAGGTAAAACCCGAGTCTAGAGGACAGGAAAGCACATCCTTTAGCTACTGCAGAGCCTGAAAGAGCAGCACGGCTTATGCAGCAGGCTGCCACCCACACACTCATTCCCAGGCAAGTTCTTCCCTTCACCCAGAAACACTGAACAAATAGATTTGTGTATATTTTTGGGAGGAGATTGGTCATACATAGATTTTGGGCAAAAGTAACTTCAGTGATGTGAGCCCCTGAGAGGAATCTGCACAGAAGCCAGAATTCCATGCCATGGTCATGCCTGACAGGAACAGGATCTAACAAACAAGGAGAAAGCAAATGAGGAGAAATTAATAAAATTCCATTGGAATGGAAACAATTAAAGCACTTTAGCTGATGACCCAGACAGAAAGAAAAGCCAGGCAGTGACATCTGGTGATGACACTGAGCCCTCCTTTAGAAGAGGCCCCGAATATCACAAGCATGATATTAAAGAGCACCTCAGTAATGTAACAGGGCTGAAAGAGAACAGCAGGCAGCCCTGCTCTTAGGGAGCAATTAGAGTTTTTGCTGGGAAAACTTGACCTCTGGTCTATTGCTCCCAGAGGGGAGGAGAGAATTGGATAAACAGAAGCAAGCTAGTGGCTGCAGATAGCAAGATACCAGAAAACCCTTACCCAGTGGGCTGAGAGATTTCTGTGGAGCAGGGAGGCACTGTGCAAGGCGGTGACTTGCCTTGGTGCACACAGCTGGAGCCAGAATGGGGGAGTTCCCACCCAAAGGGCTCAGGGTATTTACCTTGACATGTGAGGGCTCAGAAGGAATGGGATTACAAGGAGTAACATTCAGAAAAGCAGACATATTTACAGAGGAAGATGAGGTTATTGCATGGACTAAGGGGTGGAGAGGCTACAAATGTGTTCTGGTGTTCCCTTCAGGCTCTCCTCCAACCTTCATAGCCCAAAATTTTTATGGAACTTTCACAACAGCCCAAACCTTTCACAGCATCTGGACATGGCTTTGAAGGTGGGAAAGGCAAGTAGCCCTTACTCCCAACACACAAGCCCTGTGAAGAAGGGAAGGCATGCCACGAGAAACAGGCTGAAAAGATGGAGCATCCTGGAGAATCTCTGGTGCCAGCTTAGTGTCTTCCCCAGAGATCCCCTAAAATCATCATCCTCTGGGGTGATGGGTGTGGGAGGAAAGCACCCCAACAGCAGCAGGATCACTTTCAGTGACAGTGTTTGCAATGTTACACTGAGGATAGCTGATGTCTCCATATCGAGGAGACGAGCCCAAGTCGCCATCAGATCCTAAAGATCATCTTTCCTAAAGATCTTCCTCATCACCCCAGTTTTTTTCAGAATCAGAAGAAAAATTCAAATTCAAATACTTGGCTACGACTTTTGCAAATTTCTCCAGGGAATCAACAAAGCAGGAGAGGAGCTGCTGGTGCTGAGGAGTGCATGGCTTTGCCATGGATTGCAGTGGAGGCCTTTCTGCTGCACACGCCTGGGGCAATGCTTCTGGCAGGAGGAAGCGTGCTGACATGTTCCAACCAAGGGTGATTAATCAGAGGCCAGTGTAATTGAACACTCCCACTGCTGCTCAATTAATCTGATCACTCCCCCTATAAATCCCCAACTGCAGCCTGTGACTGCAGCAGAGCTCATTAATATGCCAGCAAGGTTTCCAGTTAGGATCAGACAGACTGTTCTGGCATTTCCAGCCCAAGCCTCAGGACTGTGTTCATGCCACCAGCACAGATACCACTGCTGGCTTCCTGCAAGGGGGAAATCAGCTGCTCCAGCAGCACATTTGGTGAAAAATAGTGGGAGGAAGGCCTCCAAAGCTGCCCAAGCTGTTTAGACCTAAAATGAAAAGAAGTGGGATTGTCAAACCTTTAGGAGCCTCATGGTGTTTCCAGCAGGAGTGGGAACCTGCTCTAGTTTCAAGTAAATCTTGAAGTAAATTGCTCAGAACAGGGCAGTTTTACAGCTGCACTTCCCTGCATTGCAATGGATCTGAGACTAGGTGCAGGAGGGAGGGAACACACTCTGTGCTGATGAAACACCCCAAAAATGGCTTTGCAGGGCATCATAGCACTGCGAGGCAGTTGCAGGCCAGTCACGAGGAAAAGCTGCTGGAAGAACATGTGGGGGATAAACACAACCTTGCCAAGCCAGGGGTGGCGTGAACTTTTCACAAAACACAGGAAGAAGTTTGGATGGCGTACACCACTTAGCATGGAGACAATTAGGAGATTGCTGTAAACTCAGCTTGAAAATACCCAAACTAGGTTAAGACTTCTCTGTAGAGCAGCAAGGATATGACACAGCTCAACATAAGAGGAAATCAGCCAGTGTGGGAGCAACACTTGCTGAAGTCAGTTGGAAGTTTTGTACCAGAGCTTGGTGCTTAGGCTGAGCACAGAAAGCATTTGCTTCACAAAAGTTTTCCATGGCAGGGGAAACACATTTTCCTCTGAAAGCAGCACGTGCCCATGGATAATGTCACACAGAGCACACCACTCCCTTGTGAATTATCCAATGGAGTCCACTCCTGTTCATCCCAGCAGTGCTGAGTGCAGCCCATTCTGCCCTCCCCTCTCCAGCACTACTTGCCTCAACCCCTTCTGCTAGAGAACAAAAATCAATCTGCTTCATCCACCACTACCAGAAGTCCCTGGGTTGTTACTGTCACCCACAAAATCCCTTTGGAAAGCTTGGTGACCAGCAGGAGCAGCCTCACAGGTCTCCAGCAAATAGCTATGTGGCTCCAGGGACTTGTTTCTCCACCTCATCCCACAGCAGGCTGCAGAGGCCATGGCAGGCTGCAGGAGCATCCCCTGGCTAAGCAAGTGGATCTAGAGCTGCTGCAAGAACATCAGAGTGGAAAATAGGAATGAAAAAAGGAGCAGGAAATAGATGAGGCAGCTCTGCCTTCCCCACAAGTAGTCTGGAGCTGGGTGCAGGCATTGCACTTACAAAGGCAGCTGACAAGAAAAGCTCTCAAGTCCTGAGGGTGATGATTTTGGGCAAGGGAACAATGAGAGAAGCAAGATTCCCACCCATATACACACACAGTGCTGCCTCAGAACTGGCCACAGGACTCTGATCAGATGTGGTGCCAGTTAGCTTTGTTCTGGATCAAAGAGAAAGCAAAACCATGAAGCATCTGACTCCAAGCTCCTCTGTACCCTCTGCTCTGCAGAGTCCTTGCCCTTGCCCTGCTTCTTGTTTAGCAAAACATTCCAGGAGGCTCAATTCCCCCTTCCCTCCCACTCCAGGCTGAATCACAGCAAAGTTGCTGAACTGGGGCTGCTTGTCAGCCTGCCAAACTCTGCTAACCAATCTTAGTGTGAAAGCAGCTGTGACAGACAGCAACAGAAAATCTTGTGTCAAGTTAATTAGCTGGAAGGGACCCAGCCAAACACTGGTGCTGTGGCTCACAACCGCTGGATGAGTCAGTTCTCACCCTCCTCAGTATTACAGATGTTGGGCTGGGTGCAGAGCCCGATTTCCCAAAGCAGCCCATGACAGCAAGCTCCCACAAGACAATCTAAAGATTAAGCATTTCTTCTGGACTTGGGGTTTTTTTCCTGTACTAGAAGGGAATTTGTGTCTCAGTGACATCTCCCTCCAGACTTGAAAGAATTTTCTTTTTTCCCCCAAAACAATGGCAGTGAAATGGCACCATTGGTTTGACAACTTTTTTTGTTCTTCCCAGAGAAGTGAATTTCTATGGTTGGAGAGTTTTAAAAGTGCTGATGGAATCTGGCAGGGGTAACTAAACACACATGAAGGAAGGGAAGGAAGGGAAGGAAGGGAAGGAAGGGAAGGAAGGGAAGCCTTCAGTTACCATGGCAGTAGGTTTCCATGGAAGCCAAATGATGATGATTTGAAGCCTGTTGCTGCCACTGGAGTGGCCTGAAGAAAATTATTAGTTTTGAAAATTAACAAAGCTACTCAGTACCTTGAAAGCCAGCCCACTCACAGCCCTCCAAATAAAAAAGGCATCTTTGCATCCCTGACAAAGGATTCAATAAACATGTGGGGAAGGAAGAGAGAGTAGAAAAAATACCACACAATGAAAAACAGGAGCTTCCTTTTATGCAACCAACAATGCAGAAACCACACTGGTAAGCACAAGGCTGAGTGCACTTTGTGAAATATTGCACATAAAGGTCAGCAAAATCCTACAGAACATCCTGTAGGATTGGCTCCTGAGGGGACTGCTTTGAGACTAGAGCTGCTTTGTTGCCATTTGTTTGAAATTATTTCCCCATAAATCATGCTGATGGCTCTCCCCCAGTTTGCTCACCCACCTCCCAGAAAAACCTTGGGGATGGAAAGCAAAATTGTCTTGTGGGTTGCCTAATCAATATTAAAGATCAGCTTAGCTGCTCTGATGCTCTCCTTCCCGGTCAGAATATATTTTTGAATTCTTGAAGGTCACCTTGTGCCTTCCCAACCCAGTTTCCCCACAAGACGACACTTTTCCATCATTTTTCAGAAGCTGGAGAGCCCACACAAGCTGCCTGGTGTAGTTTAGCACATGTAAATGAAAAAACATGGCACAGATTCAGCCCTTCCCAAAGGGAAGGCACTGGGATTCAGTGATGGAGCATTCATGTTCCACAGGCTGCCAAACAAGAGATTCAAAGGCAACACAAGCAGACCCAGCACTACCTCAAAAGCACAGATCAGAGTGCCTGATTTAGTGACCTTCCACCTAGAGGCAAGAACCTCTTCCTCACTGACATGAAAAGAGCATTGTGAAAACCTTCCCAATGAGGCCCTCTGGGGATAACTCACCTGAAGAAAGCTGAACTCTCAGTGAAAGGTAAAGATCAGAGAGAAAGAGGCACCTGTTGGATCATCAGCTGAATCTGACTCCTCATTTCAGGGCAAAGAAAGATCCAAGACCTGCCCTACTGAAACATCACTCCTGTACCCCTGCCAGAAGGTCTGCTGTGCTCTCTGCTACCTCTCTTGTCCAGGAGGAAAAGGGAAAGAGAAGCAGATCATTTTAAAGTACAGTTCAACAAGCATTTCCTTTAAAAGAAAGGCAAGTACAAATAAAGGGCCTGGCACCTGGCTTGGGACTCCTGCTCTGCTCAGATTTCACTCAGGGCATGAGCTGCACAGAGCACTGGGGAGTGCTGCATCCCATGGCTCCAGAAAAACAGCCTTCCCCACCCAAGAGCCACAGACCTCCAAAGAAACTAAAAAATGACTCTGCAAGAGGCACTCAGAACGAGACTACACAAGAGAGCAGAACAATTGGCTTAAGTTAACACCTCTTCCCTGCTTGGAGCGCTTTTCTCAGTTCCCAAAAAGAAATCTGAGACCAAAGACTGATAAATAAAATAAAATAAATCAATAGAAGAGGGAGGTATGCCTAGTCCTCAGAGACTTCAACTGTCTTAAATCCAGTGTCACACAAAGAAGTAATTCTCTTTTCTGTGTCAAAAAAAAGAGGGGAAAAAACCACAAAGAACTGCCAAATGTGTTAAATACATAATTTAGGGCATTTTAATTTAAAAAAGCAAAATACATTTCATCATTCATCGGCTGGCACGACGTATAAAAACTTTTAAATAACAATTTTAATATTAGTCACAAAATACAGCATGTTTTATAAAAATAGCTATATGCACTGATATTACTGATAATGTAAAACCACTCTGAATAGGCCATGCAAAGACATTCAGCTTTGACCTTTCAACTTCCAAGTGCTTGCTGCATCTGCTACTTTGTGCCTTCTCAGTCTGCTTGGGAGGGTTTTGTGCTGGCACTTGGGTGCCTCCTCCTTCCCCCCTGCACACAAAGCCCTGGAAAAAGGTTTCAAAAAGGGCTGACAAGTTAAGGTGCATCATGGGCATCTCAGTGGCCCAATTTTCACAGCTTATGTTTCACAAAGTGCTCAACATCTGTGTCCTTCTCCACGGACCTCCCTTTGGTCACTTAAAATCTTCAGCTTTTCAGCTAAAACCCCTCCAAATTATTCTTGGCTCTGTTGCACCACAGTATTGAAACTGAAAGTGAAAATCTAGGCACCCAGCCTGAGATTACTACAGGAGGCAGAATTCTGTGGCTGCAGCACCATTTTTGTACAGCTGTACTCTGCTTGTGGCATTTCTGAATTATTCACACACCAAAATTCACTGATGTCTGTCTGTTCACATTAGGAAGTCTAGGTAGGACACACAAAAGGTCATGGGAGAAATACAATTTTACAGAAAGGAAGGTTTAGCTGAAAATAGCATTAATATAATAAAACCCCACATTAGTATTAAAAAGCCTAACAGTAACTATAAACTGTTACATAAACAGTCTGTTACACTGCAGATATCAGATTTAAGAATGTAACTGTTCCAAGAGGACATAAAGGACATCAAACTCCAGAAAATTAAAAAAGAGATGGTATGGAGTACATTAGAGTTAAGGGCAAAGATATGTCAGATAAAAACCCCACCCCTCCCAGTTTTCACTCCACATGCTGACACACAAATTATCAACAACATAAAAAAAGCTGCAGAGCTCTCTCCATCTCTAGAAATATGAGCACCTTTACAGTCCCATCTCATTCCATTTAAGCCCAATGAATGTAATGGAGACTGAGATCCACCCAGGCATCACCTTCATTCCTGAGTCTACAGAAAGAGAGGAGGGCACTGTTGGTTGAGACCAGTCCCTACTGCTGGCAATAACAGCAGCACCTTCAAGATGTGCCACCAAGGAGAGCAGCCACCAGCAGGGAGAGGCTCGATGCTCTGCCTGGCAAAATGTGGTTTTTCCTGATGTATTCAAGTTTGCATTTCTGTGCTCTTCTAAGAAGAAAATGAGGAAAACTTAGTGATTTATCACCTCAGATAATAATACAGCAGCAAACTCATCTTCTGCAGTTTGAAAAAAAAACCAGTTGAATTATCTTAATGCACTAAATCTGACAGGCAAAAAACATTCCCATAAAAAGCTGTCCCCTTTAAGTTACAAGTCACATCACAAGAGCAAGCTCCTAATCAAAGTGTCGGAAGCAGAGCAGCTTTTATCAGCGCTGAAAATCCAAATAAGAACACAGACTCATCCTGCCCCCACCACAGCAGCACAGAGCTTTAAAAGGCTTTATGGGGAACTGGCTGGAAGTCGCTGGTTTTGGTGGCGTGTGCCAGGGCCCTGCGCCGGGCCAGGCGGGATTTGGAGGGAGGGGACAGCTTCATGGAGCACACGGCGTGGGCGGCGCTCTCCTGCTCCGCGCTCAGCTCGCTCTCGTGCTGGGACAGCTGCCGGTTCAGAGCGATGGCCTCGGCAGCAAACAGGGTCAGGTCCTTCGTGCTGCTGTTCCTGGCCAGGGGAAGAAAAGGAGAAAGCAGTTTCAACACAGGCACTTCACCCACTTGCCCTCACAGCATAGTATCTATTTCCAGGCGTGTTTATTTCTTCTAGCAAATGACAGAGACAGCAGGCAAAATGACCAGTTAATATTTGCATTTATCCTCACTCAGAGGACCAGCAATGCATGACAAAAGCACTCTGGGATTTTGGAAACAGCCACAGCTCCATTCCTCCTTCTGCCAGGGACTTCTGATTATAAACCCAGGAAGTTACCTGAGATGTCATCCTTAATTTCTACCTGCTCTCAAAGGATGGGCATGTGGGGCCATTCTGCTGTCCTTCTCCAGAGAACTGCAGTCCCACTACAACTGCACCTGTGGCTTAAGGAAATGCTTTTATGATGGCAGAACCACCTGAAATCACCAGCAGACAAAGATAGAAACAGATGTGTGACTCAGGCTCTCTGGTATACAGACTCTCTCATCAAATCACCTGCAATGAGGCTTGCCCTGCTCACAGTAAATGGATTTTGTGAGTGCCACCAACTACAAGGCAAGTCAGATCCAAGTCTGTGTTTATGGTGATTATTCACCCATCAGAAATCAGTCTCTTTGGGTAACACATGTCTTTATGCCTTTTTCTCCCCCTCCTGGGCAGCAAGCTGACAAAACTATCATTATTTCCTGTCTAAGATGAACACTGCACTGCAGGAATTCCCTCTAATGCTTTTCCCACAAACAAGCAAGATTAGATAATAAAGAAAATTCAGAGCTTTAATATTTCTGACATTCTTAACAAAATTAGTGTGGCACATTTACGAAGCTCCATTCTCAGCCAGGGATGTTACCTCCTAATTTGTCAACTCCTCTCTCCCACCCATTCTTTCAGGAATTATTCTTGGCGAAGTTTACAGATGTTTAGAAAATAAACCCTACCTTTGAAGAACTTGAGGGGTAGGCAATCCCCTTTCAGGAGCCTGCTAGAAGAAGCATTGAAGAGAAGTTAGTTACATATTAGCAGCTAGGAACCAAGCTTTCCCAAGAGTGACAAAAACCAAGTGACTCCCCCAAATCTTTACAGATATTGCAAATAAACTAATTCACTGTGGGCAAAGCATATTTCATAATCTGTCTCCCCTCACAAGAAGATTTCACAGCTTGCAGGTGTAAGACTACAGCTTTGGAAGCTCTCCAGAGGGTCTATTCCTTCTTTCCTGAACAGGGAACTGAAACATAAGAGGACACTGCTGTTCTTTTATAACCATATTTACCAGCATTCTGCATTACTGTATTAGCACAATAATTTGTCTACTGCAGTACTTGCTATTCACAAGAAAGCCATTTAAAATGCACAAAGCAATAATTAAACAAAACAAAACAAACACTTAAAGGCTGACATATTCATCCAAATATTTACCATGCAGAAAAAAATAAAGCCACTGTGTATCATTTAATTAATCAAGATACAAGCACTGAAACACACAAGGACTCAAATAGAAGTTCAGAGACAGGGAACATGTCTCTGAGTGACATTATTTGTCACTCTGGAAGAAGAATAACTCTCTGTATAAAGGGGGATACATACTCCTTGAACCCATGAATGTTGCAAAACTTGAGCAGCACTAAGTCGTTCTTTGGCATCACAAACCAGAAGCTTTGAGATGAGATCTTTGGCCTCAGAGGAAATATGTGACCAGTCCTTGTCAGGAAATTCATATTTGCCTTCCTGAATGCTCTCAAAAAGCTTGTTCTGGTAAAGGAAAAATTATTCAATTGAAATACACTGCAACCAGAAGGTTTCTCAGGTGAGACTTCCCACTCATTTTATCCACCTAATGTGGAGGGCAACAATTGAAACCATCCAGTCTCCTTATGCAGTCAATGGAGAGTGACAGGCAGCTCCACAGAGTGGCTCAGTTGCAGCCTAAGATGGACGCAATACACTGTCTCCTGAAAACACTTACCCCACCCCTAAGAGGGCAGCTAAAATACTCCATTTTTAGAAAATAAATTCAGGCCCTGCATGGCAACCCTCCCAGGGCTCAGCTTTTATCTGAGGAATTGCAGTGACTACCATAAAGCAGATCAAGGATTACAGAAAGGATTCCAGAGTGGGGAAGAGGGTGAGGAGAAGCTCTGAAATCTTACAACAGGAGGAAGGAGAGGAAGTGTCCCAACCTTACTTTAGAAACTGGTATCACTCAACTTTCTACTGCCACCCTCACTTTGCAGTGACAGCTCATCCTACCTGCCAGCATCAGGCACAGCTCCCCACTGCTGGCACTGCAGCAAGCTCTACACCCAAAGCTCAGGGGAGAACTCTGCACTCCCCACACACCCAGGACATGCACACTCACCTGGCAAACCCTGCAGACTTCTCCTCTGTCCCAGCCGCAGTCTGTGCCACAGTTGCCCACAAAAGGGGGGTAACCACTGAGCATGATGTACAGAATCACCCCCAGGCTCCACAGATCACACCTCTTGTCATAGAACGTGGCCTCCTCCATGAACACTTCCACCACTTCAGGCGCCATGTATTCTGCAGAGCCACACTAAGAAACCAAATTCCATCAAGCTTTCAAAGGGACAGTCACATCAAAACAAGACTCAGGTTTACCATTTTTCACTCTTTACACCAAGTGGCTTGGTGGAAAAGCAGAAATTAGGCATCAGTGAATACTGAAAATCTTCAGCAGCACCACAAGCTGTTCTACACAGCCATGAACCTTTAATCCAAGGTCAAAACATTCATTTACATATTTCAGGTTTTTAAATCTTATCCATTAGTTATCAGACAAGTGTATCAGGGGAATAGATTTCTGTAAAACTTCTGCAACACTGTCAGATTTTTCTTTCATAGTAAATGGCAAAAGCACAGGACTGTAGTTTTTCAAACCAATGTGTATTATAAAGCTACACACTGATTAGAGAGCTTGCATTTTCCTTAGCTCATTGGCTTGGCTACAGAACCAAAACATGGGGAAATGAACACAAAACTAAGGTTCAAAGTCTGTCCATAAGCACACAAAAATGGGCACAAAAAGTTTCTACATTTGATTGTGTAAGAGATAAGCAGGACCAATGTGTCATGTGCTGGCCAACAGGAGAATTAACACTGAGCTCCTGTGCTTTTGTGTATTTGTTCTCTAACTGGGAAAGCAAGACAGCATTCACCACATATACACTTGCTTGGAATGAACTGCCCAGCACTGGGTGTAGTGGCAGTAAGCCCTTTGGAAGGTCTCCTCTGGAGATAAGAAAAATTGGTTTGTTTGTAGTAGAACAAAGAAAGCACAAAGCCACAACAGGTCTCTCACCGGCGTTGTTAATTCAGGAGTAGTTATGGGAGTACATGCACTGTTGAGCTTCACCCCACTGCCAAGATCAAAGTCACATATTTTGACTGGTGATATCTAAAAAATATAAGAGGTCAGGAAGACTGGGATTGATGCAAAATCTATGAATATGTATATATGTGAAGTAGAAAACCCCAGGACAGAACACAAATCCCTAGTGAGACCCAGTCCCTCACAGCCACCTTCTACTCCCTGCATTCACCTGCCCTGCCCCAGCTGCACCCACACCACCAGCACCTGATCCTGCTACATTATTCTTTTATTTGGTTAGGCAAGTGCCAGTACACATCAGGGCACTTTGAAAACTGGTCATTTATTGTGACCAGCTGGCCTCTAAACGCTGCTTGTCCATCTGGGTACTGGCTCAGAACAGATGAGGCACTAGGGTGTCACTGCTGTCTCTCTATAAGGCCAGTTGGCTTTTTATTTCTTAGCCAGATGTTCACATTTTTCACAGCTCAAAGAAGAATTTAGTCTCTTTCAAGCTTCAGTTTGTTAAATTTAGTTGAAGTTCACTAATGGGTTCACAAGTTTTCAAGAAGAGAAAAAACACAAGAACTGTTTTTGGGAACCAAGTTAACAAAATTCAGTTTGGAGAGTTAAGAGACCAGAGCAGCACCTTTTCTGGAGATTCACACAGGATGTTTTCAGGCTTCAGGTCCCTGTGAGCAATACCTAAACAGAGTACAAATGTTCATTAGAAAGGATACTCTGCTGGTTTATTCCTCATAACTTCTCTTTTTTAGGTGGCCTGGGAAATATTCTAGGTCTGAGCCTGCTACACACACCTGCCCCTCTTAAATATAATAATTTAACTGTAAAGTGCAACTGTTAAATGTCACGGTTGCATCCTGCTATATCTTTATCATCATTAACTGGACAGGAGAGTCTATCAAGCAAGTAAGAACCTAACATCAGTACATTTTGTTAGCCCAAATTAATTATGTTCCTAAAACCAGCTTATTGAGATGACTAACCTGTAGGAAAGTTTAATGCTTTACACAGTTTAATGAAATTATTTTGGTGCCTTTTACAGTGAAGTTGTTCTTTGCAGGTGGATCAATTGGCTTGCTGAACTCCTACCAGCACAGACAGTACTTGAGGCACTCTCCTCTGCAAAAAATCCCCTGACTCCCAGATGAAAATATCGCTTTGAGGTACATACTCATTGCTGAAGCAAATGAAAAATTAAAGTTTCAGTTAGAGATGCTGAAGAAAAGCTAAAGGAAAACAGCCAAAAGGCTTCTTCATTCGACTCCTATCAGAATAGGCAAACCTAACAGGGAAGCACAAAGTTATCTGTGCAATCCACAGGCAAGGTTGCTCTCTGTCAAAGAAGTTCTTCAAATGCCTAAAAACACAGTTTCTGGAAGTTCTTAATTTAATATGATCAAACTCAAATGGAAGGTGGAAAATGAGAGGCAAAAAAAAAAATCAAATCAAATGAGCAACTTGTCTGTAATTTAACTTCAGTCTAGTCTTGATTTAGCAACTTACACTCCAAGAACACCTTATATTACTTTAGAGTACAGGAAGGAAAACTCCACAAAACTCCAGGCAAGGGAGCTTTTAATGTCATTTCTTCAGCACATTCCACAAGATGTGGCTTAAAATATAACAGCAGAGCCCCAGACTACAGGAATCAGTGTTCATACTGACACAGTGCACATGGCTTTGGCACAAAAGATGGCACAATGAACCCACTGAGGTGGCCTGAGCTGACATTTACAACAAGGCTGATCAAACTCCCAGTGGTTGGCTTGGCTCACAATGGGAAAGCCAACAATATCTTTTTGCATTATTGTGTGAATTCAAATGTCTGATTATGTAACATTTGATTTTGCAGTTGCACAGACCACTGAGAAAACAACCGCCTTTAAACACCTCTCCAGTAGATTATTAGCAATAAAGCACACACATCCCAAGTGGGTGTAAGGCAGGATTATCATCCAGCTGAGTTTTAAACTACTCCTGTCAAAAGAATTAGTTGTCCTCATTCAAATTTTTTTAAAAGCATTTAGCTATAGGACTTCACCATTAAGCTGTGCAATAAAACTGCTTTAATTTCCTGTTTACTTTAGTGTTCTGTACCCTACTTACTAATTATTTTAATGTCACACGGAAGAACCATAAAGAGAACAATAAAATGAAAAGGGGATGTAGCTGATTCTGCAAGCTATATCCCTGCTGTCCCAGCTCACAGCAAACAACAAGAAAGCAGACTGCTGCTCTACAGCTATTTTAATCAATCACCCTCCTCTTGTTTGGGAAAAGGGGAATTAAAGCTAAAAGCTGAGAGAGAACTACAGAAAGGTATTAGCTCAGCTGATGTTAAACCTCTTGAGTAGGATACCTGAACTAGCTGCTGTTAAGAAACCCACTATAGCCCTGCACATCAAAAAAGATTTTTTCCACATATTCAGCCTAAGTTCCCTGCTTCTTCTATGTCCCATATCTCAAAATCAAAATCTTCTAAACACAGGTATTCAAGAAGACCATTCTCTGAAGGTTTAATGCTGAATTATCACATAGACTGTGAAGACTACAAAAACTCTTGATCCAAACTAAGTTTGGTTTCACATTCAAATTAACTTTTTGTAGCAGTCAAACATGTGAACAAGATCCACATGCCTCAGGCCCTTTTATTCCTATGCATTTATGCAATTTTCTTTTTAATAGGTTCAACTTGTTGAGGTAGCAGTGCTGCAATTCTAACTCAGCATATAAACAGTCCTGTGACTTGGAAGTATGAACTACAACTAAACATTTATTGATCCAGGGCCAGTACTAAGCAATTTAGGCAGCAAACCAAATCTGAGATCTACCAGGCTAATCAGAATGGCAAAAAGGAAAGAAAAAATGTATCAAAATAAATTATCCACAAACAGTCTTGAATTGCATGCTGTTCCATTCAGATCTAGTCACTGTAAGAGTAACTGAAGCTGCAAGGCCAGAAAATCACAACCTAGGAAAAACTTCAAAAGTATCCATCATATTCAGCCCAAAAATATACTCTGGGATGACCATAATGCACAGAAATTTTTGAATTTAAACCAAAGTATTCCCAAGTCAAAAAACAGCAGAAAAACACTAACGTAATAAAAATCTCTATAAACATAACTGCTTTAAATCTAAAAAATTCCAAAGGAATTGAGGACATCTTCAAATAAAGACTATGCTTCACTTAGATCTCTCAATTTAACAGTGGGAGTCTAAATGTGGGGGGCCAAAAGCTACTGCAAACCAGCAAGTCTTGTGACCAGAAGAAATTCTAAGTAATTACAAAAAAGTAACTCTGCTGACCTGAAAAGATGAGGAAATTAAACTTTTATTAGATCCCTTTTGAGTAACCTTTATATGGTGGCTTGTGTAATAGGAACAAATAGACTCAACCCTAATGTTAAGTCTCTCTGGATGATGATTCAAGTTTTCTTCTTGGAAAGCCTGTACCATCTTAACACTCCCAATTACTGAAAATACTACAATATGAACATAGCATCATAGAGGAAAAGAGCTTAAGTCATCTGACACTGCTGTAAATGGGAATACTAGCAAAAGCTGGCTACTTAGAGATAAATGTGCTTGATAATCTGAGTGTACAGTATAAACCAGTAAAGATGGAGGCAGCCCTCTCTCACCTTTTGTATGAAGAAAGTCCAGAGCAGAGGCAATGTCTCTCACCACTTTGCTTGCTTCTCGTTCATTGAAATGCTTCCTCTTTTGAATATGGGCCAGGATTGAACCTGTCAGGGTAACAGGTGAAAGGGAAAACCTCAGTATGAATGCTGAGCTAGTTCCAAGCATCATGAATCCATAATCTCATTTTCACACTTTATAGCTGCCTTTCACAGCAGGTGACTTCTGGGGAGCAAAGAGGGGAATGACTAAGAAGAAAAGGCACAACTGAGCAGCTTCACCACTTAAGTGTGCTAGAACATAATTTTGAAACAGTGCAACTTCTAGTTTAAGCACAGCATGAGAGGCAATCACTTTTTACTGCCCCAGGACATGACTGGCCTGTTTTCCACACACTGGGACAGTAGAGATTTGCCAATAGTACCAGTAAAACTCAAACATCAGCTAAGGAGATCCACAAACACTTCAACCTACCCCAGGTCATGGATGGTCATACTCAAATTCCCCTCATTTGCTATAATGTCACCACTGAAACCCTGCACTGAAAGTCAAGGATACAAGTTTTGTGCCTTAACACCATCAAAGTAAAAAGAGACTTGACCTTTAAATACACATCAAATTCCCCACAGGCATCAAGGCAAGGCTTCTGTACTGACTTAAGGCAAAATTTGCCCAGGGATATAAAATCTGACAAAAGACCTCTAAATTAAAACATACCAAATGGCTGGTAGCTTGCAGGCAGAGCCTCACTGGTATCCCTTTAACAAAGAATAAAGGGAAGTTTGATTCCTTATTTTCATAAAGTGAATACAATCATTTGTGTCAAAAGATTAAAAATGTCTTTAAAAAAACCTTGTAGTCCACAGAGATCCCAGCTCCCTAAGCAGCCTTACTACTGCCTTCTATTTTCTAATTCAGAGAGGTGTATCTGTAAAAGCAACCAGGCAAAGAAACTCAAGTGGTAACTGCCATTTGTTATTAGCCCCAGTACTCTCAATGTTTTCTATCTCAGGTGATTTCAATTTTATGCTTTAGTTCTAAATGTGGAAGGAAATCTCCTACTGGGTAATTCCTATTCTCATACCATCAGTGCTACTGCCACTCCTCCACAGTGAGAATTCAGAGAGGGAAGAGAAAGGACGTTCAAAAAGAAGAGAGATGTGCTCAGATATGCACAGCCAAGCTGTGTCAGCTGAGTGAAGAAGGCCACTTTGGACCAGGTTATCAGATTTCAAACACAGACATTTTCCCTTGCTAAAACCAACACCACCTAGTTTGCTACAGATTTCTTGAATGCACAGAGTTCAAAGGGGTTTTCTGGTGTAGTTGTGCTTTGCACCTTTAGAAAGCAGTGAAAGTTCTTCAATGTTTCCAGCCCTGTGGAAAAGACCCCACAGTTTGCAGGAAACAATGCTGAGCTACCTGAAGTGCTCATTTCACTCAGCAGGTTTATCTGAAATTACCCTTCTGAATAGAACTAATGTTCAAACTCTCTCAGATAAGAATTATATCAATATCAATAAAACCACACTTTACTGACTTTATATTCAGCCCACGTAGACAGTTCTCATGAAGAATGAATAGCAGGGCACTAGTTGTTCCTGCCTCTCCAGAACTCAGAGAGAAAGCATCATACAGCGCCTCTCAAAATGCATTTCAGAGGAGAAAAAAAAAGAGGAAAAAACTCTTAAATCATACAAGTTCAATCTAATCAGCTCAATTTTAACTCACTCAATTATAAAACGTTGTCAGACAAGGATACTAAAGGGACTCAACATCACAGTGAACTGAAAACAGATAAAACAAGAGCAGAGCTCCTTCAGTTACCACAGCTACTGGAAGGCAAAGTTGAAAAATGGAAAGCTCAAATTATGCTCCAACACTGTAAGAGCAGCCTCTGAGACTGGAGTTACTGAAGTAAGACTTGCATTGAAGATTAATGTTCTCATTCTTGCCAGCCTTGCTACTCACATCAGAATCTGTAGTGCATCAGATCTGACCCTAATTCCCATTCTTTGTCTTCAAACCACATACCTAAACCTTTAAATACTGATTTTTTAAGAGAAAACTAGCCTCAGCCCTAGCTGAGCCTGTAAAATCAGTAGCTAAGAGGGGAGTATCATTAATATCCTCTCAGCAGCCATGCAGATACACTGACAACCACAGACTCACAAAGAAGAGGGTTAACTAATGGAAGAATGTGGAGATGAAAAAAAAAGACTAATTCAGATTCATCTCAAACAAGCCCCATTACAGCTAATTTGTCAGAGACATCTGTGCATTAAGAAAAAGTGTTATGGAAAAATACAATAAAAAGATGCAGAATTTTGTGAAAAGTTAAACAAAAGCTTTTACTCAAGAAATATACACAACCCTGTCTTTCAAAAATAGCTCTGCATCTATGCAGAAAGAATTTTTATTTCTTGCACATACAGTTTGCTCCTGGAAACCTTCTTGACCAGAGAGAATAGATGATGTTCTCTGGGCAGCAGGATACTCCAGAAGCTGAGTTCTCCTTTGAAGGGTTGGCCACACTAACTCCTGGTTTTGCACAGCCATGCAATTAGCAGGTACTGTAACTATACTCCATGCAGACAAATGTGAGAAAGCCCATGAAGTGCTTGCTGCAGTTTTCTCATTCCCCAGGCGAGTGGGAAGTGCTGGAGCCCAGTGACCACTCAGGCTCACCTGATGGACTCTCAAACACCCACAAGCACAACTGGTTCCCAATAAGGCAACCCCAGGCACAGGCAAGATGATTTTCATAACAGAGTTCCAGGCAATGAAGTCAATCCTACATCAAAGGAAAATTCTGCCAGAGTACACAGATGCTACACTAAATTCTCAAGCATTTAAAGTTAAGTTCTTCAATTACTACTTTAAAACAGAGGCAAATAGGAGCCAAAATGATTCAATGAGCAAAGGCACAGTTTCTGCACAGTACCTCCTCGCAGCTTCTCAAAGACCAGGTAGTATCTTGTGTCATCTTCAAAAAATTCTATTAACTCCAAAATGTTCCTTTAAAAAAAGAAACAAAAAAGGGAATAAAAGAAACAAGCATGGAGTGTACACACAGCAATGAAGAGTTTCAGCCCAGAGTGGATAACTAGGAAGTGCCAGAAGTAACCAAAAATACAAGTTCTAGTTAATCAAGTTGCTTTGGTTGCCTGTGGCATTAAAACCACATTTCCAGCTCCCACTGAAATTTAAGCACGGGAAAGAGGCCAAACAGCACACTCAGACAAGATTGTGAGAGCTCTGCTACTGCTCAATTGACAGGAAGATGACTGGTAGTAGGTTGTATTTAATAATTTAAAACACTGCATTTGTGCTGAAGGCAGAAATAAAGAAAAAATAATTAAACTGCCGTTCTTTCTCTCTGGAAATCACAAAGCAAAACACAGAGGGCTCAAAGGAGACAGGCATCTGTCAACAAGATATTAAATCCAGTTCCTTGGTTGCCATTTTTAGACAAACTCCTGTTTAGCTCATGCAAATTCTTGCAGCACAAATACCCCACGTTGCTTTGAGAATGTCAAATGTGTAAGTCAGAATTTTTTACATTTAATGGTACACTCAACCCCCAAAATTCTGCATGTGGTCATGTGAGCTTGAGTTCTTCATCAGTTGTGCACTGGATAACTATTTACTCTTAACCTCACAAAAGAGGAAACTCATGTTCTGCTTCTCTACAGCACAACTTAAGCCCATGAGTTTGGTAAACAAGTTGATTTTGAAATTATTTCTGTATGTTATATTAGGCATTTGCTTGAAAAATTCAATATAAGCTGCACAACTGTAATATATATACCATCTGTTGTATATACATTCTAAATTAACAGAGATGTCTAAAAGTAGCTCCAGAGCTGCCTCAAACCCATCACAAAGTTCCCAGTGCCCGCACAGCTTTTCTTCCTCTTCAGTCACGAGTAGCTTTGCCATTGCCTCATCCTGTGGCTGGATGAAGTCAGCACACATCCAAATGAGAACTATGTTAGCTTTTTGCTGATCTAAGAGCTCCAGTGCAAAAGCAGGAAGGCTGACACAAGGAGGAGGACAAACCACACATCAGGGAAAGGAATGGTGAGATTTCCTTTCCACAGCAGCTGGTATCATGTCAGTTTTTGCTGATGGTGAAATCACAGGGGAGAGTGTCAAAATGTTAATTTCTCATCTGGACAAAAGCCATGCATCACTGAAGCACAATCAAGCTACATTGACCTGGCTGCTAATTGAGTTGTGTAACTATTAATCTGTAAATAGTTCCCCTAAATTTCACAGGTAAAGAAGGGGAAATTCTTAATCTGAATCAGTCAAGTCTAAATTTCAAAGTGGTTTTAAGGAGACTACTGTAAAGCTTCTAACCTTGTCACATATAAAAATTTGAAAACAAATAATCAAAACACTTTAAATAAACAAAGACAAGACTATACTTACTTGTTACCCTGGCACTGGTACAGAGTTTCTATCTCACGAAAAACCCGACTCCGACTGTGCCCAGCATTTTTTTCAATGATCTGTGAAAAAGAGTTTTAAGAACTCATATTTGAAAAATTACTGCAGGAACTATGCATATAGCTCTGGAATTAGGTAACTGTTCCAAGGTTTGAATCTAGGCCATGCCCACTAGAGAACAACACTCCACCTTTGTTTGTTTGTTCAATTTCTCATCTGGCATTTGTTTACAGAGCCGTGTCAGCAGAGCTCTGGAAGGCATTCAGAGGACAAGAGAAATTAGGGCAGGAAGACAAGAAAGGAACTAAATCCACACATTACACAGCCAGTGACCAGCTACCACAAGCTTTTTCTTGCATCATTTTAACTTTGCAATGTGCAGAACAGGATATCCTCTTGAGTTCTACCAAGAATAGATTTGAGTCACATCAGACACTGAACAGTCAAAAAGAACAGATTTGTTCATTAGAGGCATTTAAGCAACAAATTCTAAATTCACCACAAAGTAAATAGTTCATAGTGTAAACTTTATAGAGATCCAATAACAGAACCTAAAGAAAACATACATTCAATCTCAGAGCCATTAGAAGTCCCCTTCAAACCATCCTCAGGCTGAAAGAGGACAAGAGGCTGAGCCTGAATTATTGCTGCATAAACTGGAAGCTCATGACATTACCAAGACATCACAACCACCTGTATCCAGGACTGGTTTCTTATTTCTGCAGCCTGAGCTCTCTGGTGCAGAACAGGCAACCATCCATCAGTTCTACACAGGTCTCTGCATCTAATCACATCAAATTCCTAATGCAGAGCTTTGTTTATTTCAACCTCTCAACTTCAACAATTTTACAAAGTACAGAAAAAACTCCAGCATCTATAGAACTAAATTTTCAAAGGGGCTTAAAATTTTGTGCCTATTTTTGAATAGAATCAAACATAAAGCTTCCCTATTGCTGTTATTTGTGTTTGTAATTAAATGGGGGACTCAGGACAACAACAAATTTGTAAATGAGCCCAGCTTTTCAGTGATATTACAGAAAGAAGATTGGCCTCTGTCAAAAAAATAAAGACGGTTTTACATGAACCACTGGCAGCACCTGATGCTCTCTGAAGAGCACCAAAAAGCCTGCACTGTTTGGGAGGCCATGCTGTATAATGACTCAGCCTCTTCCTTCATAAGAAGAGACAAAGGTAGACTACAACTAAAGCAGGGCATGAGAGGAAAGCTTGCCCTGAGATCCAATCACAGTGATTTACTGTTTGTGATTTCTACCTGCAGCTGATAAACCAGTTCACTCTGGAGGCACAACACTTAAGATGACAGGTTTTCTCAACAGTTCTAAAACAAGCTCATTTCAAGCATCAAAAATTTCCTAGAAGGATTTGCTATTACCCACTCTATTGCAGGTTCTCCCTGAGATACTCAAAGGGAGAAGACACATCACAGACAGAAGTGATGCTGCTTTTAGTCTCTACTTACTTTGACTGCATATTCTTTCCCAGTTTGGAGACTGACAGCACCCTGAACTTTAGCATATGCTCCCTCACCAAGCAGCTCAGCAGTCAGCTTGTACAAGTCTGCCAAAGAAATCCAGAAGAAAGGACACATCCATCAAAGTGAATTTTGAAGGTGAAAGTTATTTTAATGAATAACATCAAGACAAGCTCTTTATCTGCTAAGCTTCCCTCAAATTTATGTAGTATTAAAGCAGACATGCCAGTCTTAACTACACTTCCTTTTTTCACCTCCCTCTTTCAAGTTCCAGCAAAATTAAGAAGAAAACTTTATTACAGCATCAAAATTGCTGAGATGTAAAACATTTCTCGTACGAACAAATGTGTAATCTCTAGGATCTCAGCCACTATACCTGTCTTACAGTAAAACTCAGAAACCTTTTTTCAGGTGGAAGACAATTAATTCTTTGATCAGAAAATGCTACCATACATAATGTACTTGCAGAGATGGTGTTTTAAGTACAACAATCTTGAATATTTATAATATATATATAACAATCTTGAACATTTAAACCTAGAATACTACTACCATTTTTATTTGAAATGTACCTTCCATTGCTACTTGCCCACTAAGAAGTTTTATACTGCTCAGTTTTCTCACTGAACTATATTCTACTTACAAAACTTCACAGCATTTGTGCACACATCTATTCAATCAAAACCTTTTGACATCAGCACTGTTCCTACCAAAAAATGCAATGTCTAGCTAAGAAAATAGAAAAACATCAGAAGCAAAGCAGACTGTAACAGTTAAAAGCTTTTAAATTGTCACCGACCTTCAAACTTCCCAGGGACCTGATCTGTGGCTCTGGTTCTTTTCTTCTTTTTCCTTTTCCCACTGTCTGTTATGGGGACAGGCTGGCTGCTGACCATTTCTGTGTGGCAGAACATAGAGGTGACTTTAACAATCAATTATTTCAGGAGAAAATGCACATGCTCTTGTGTGTTTATGTTCTTATCTATCCAAAAGTTTCTCTGCTTTTCTTCATCACAGGCTGCCACCACTTTTCCAAATATCAGAGGAAACCTAAAAAGGCAATTCAGGTGCCAATCAATAGTTTGGGGGGTTGATAAATAAATGTAAAAACATGAGAGAACAATAATGCATCTATACTGAATCCTTATCCCACAGCACAGTAAGGCAAAGCACAGAAATAACCCAGAACAGAACACGTGCCCTGACACCAGACAGCACTTGCAGCCCTCACAAGGGACTCCTCTGGGCTACTCTACTGCTTTACAAAGAGATTTTCTTCAAATCAGCTCAAGGAAATGAGCACCCAAAACAGCAGGAAGGTGTGGGGAAGTTTCAGATCACTCAGTGAAACAAAGCAACCACAGGAGCTAAAGTATCACAAGAGCAATCTAGGTCAGTTGATGCTGCCAAAAGGCCACAAAGAAAACCATTTCTCACAGAACCATAACGTATCTTTCTAAACCAGAGATCAGTGGGTAATTTATGCTCCAAAGCAAGAAGTGTTTATGGCATTTATAATTTTTTTCCTACATTACTAGCTGCAGATACTACAAGAGCTTAGTCAGAGGTAACAATTCACTGATGCAAGATAATATGGCAAAAAAACACCTGCATATTGTTATTGAAGGCCTAAATAAAAATATGGTCATATTTGTACAGCTAACCTATCTCCAAAAAGTTAAATGATTCCACACTGAGGTTCTAGGCAGGAGCACTTCACAGCAGTCACATCCAGCTAAGTTTTCCTCAACAGTTTAAAATCTCAGCTGAAAGTCTTCAAGGCAGTAGCAAAGTGCACCTAAGGCCTTTTACAGCCATGAGGAATTCTGACTAAATTCACTTTTAATCATCTTGTACTAGAGAAAAAGCTAAATCAATAGAAATAGTAGAATTATGAGAACACTGGCAATGATAGACAAGTCCCAAAAACTTCTGTCAATTCTCTTTTAACAGAGATTGTGATAAGCAGTTTTTCTGCCTTTCACTGTTTCTAAAGTACTCAAAACATGGGAGAAGTTCCAAGGCAGAAAACATTCCACAACAATCTACCAATACATTAAATACTTTTTCTTTGCTCCATTACATTTTTCTTCTTCTTATCTGTCATAGCTACTGTGAGTGTCACTTAGAACCCACATGTCTGAAAATTCAGGATAAGTGTTATTATGAAAGTCCTTTCTCCTTAACAACTTAGTAAAACACTTAAACATATATCACTCAAAGCCTCAAAACAACAGTAAATCCTCATTTTCTGCCAAGATTTAGGCAGAATGTGTTCAGAAATCACCAAGATGGATGTTCCATGTGACTTGTTAAATACAGTAATGTAAAGCACATTTTACCAGTTTCTGAACAAACAGGTTCCTTTTAACTCAAACTGACACACATACAGTTTCAAATTTTAACATAAAGAGAAGGTGAGCCTTTGGCAGCAAATTCCAGCTCTCCTCTTTTTCATTTCAACCTGCATCAGGAGTTATTCAGAACTGGGACTAAAACCACACACGTGAAGCTGCTCAGAGATAGGGCTGCTCTGCTTGATGGTGGTACTTGATTTCCACAAGGTGTCAAACAAGTAACTTTAATGACCTGACCTTCCACAAGCCATAGCTAGACAGATTCTATTCCATTTCAAATATCACAGCTTCAGAGCTTAAAAATCTAGCTTTGACCAAAATACTAGCTTTGACTAAAAATCAGCAAAAAGTCCAGAATGTGAATCCTGTCTCTCAGCACAGCTGACAGCTTCACAACCAGCTCCTGCACTCTACCAGCTGGCTCTGATATTTACAGTCAGCTGTTTATTAACTCACTACATTATTTCAATTCCCTTTAGTCTGACTCTATTCCTAAATTACAGGGAATTGCTTCCCTGAAAACAGGAAGTTCACTTATTATGTATACAGAAACCAAATTGCTGAAAAGTTGACATTTTTAACCTATAGTCTTGACTAAATTTGCCATCACATTAAAGCATGAAGTGTTAGTTGTATTAGATTCTTATTACTGCTCTGGTCTGCTATTTCATATCATTGTGAAGCTCACTTCTGTCAACACAGCTCATCCTTTACAGGTATCACAGCTTCACTCCCATTACTCATTTGTTATAATGAGCCAGTACTTAAGTAACAGCTGGTCCTACAAGAAAATGCCTTTAGTCCAGCCAAACACTTTAGAGATTTTTCAAGCTTTCCAAGAAATGCTTTTTTTTCCTCCAACTGTACAACCAAAAGTGTTTCTGGAGACACTGAAGGACAGTGTGCCTCAACCATGCAAGCAATACTGAGGTGCTCTGCATACTGCAGGAGTGCTTCTGGTGACAGGCACACTGTGGGCTCTGAGGCAGCTCAGCCTGCCAGACAGAGCTCAGGGACTGGATGGACTGCTCTGGAGGGAAATGGCCCGTGGACACATCAGGTCCAAGGTGAGTGTCTTCAAATTCTGATCTGTCCTTCACAAGTCACATTAGGATTATTACTCACAGGGTAATGATACCAGGAAAATCCACAGTGTAAGTAAAATGAGAGCTGCAGTTTTGTTGAAGCCCCTGAATTTTATTACCATCATCATAACTCAGTGTTGAGGCAATATTTAACACACACACTATTCAGAGCCTGTGTGGGAGGGTAGTTACAGCCCTTCTCTTTTGCTGTAAAGAAAACTTGCAAACAAAGCCAAGAGAAGAAAGGGAACAACTACAAGTTTCATTTCATTCAGACTCAAAGTCGCCTTTCATCTTGCTTCCTGACACTCCATATATGAACATGCCAAAATCCACTACCCAGACCTAACTCCCCTCTCATTCTAATCTGCTTCCCAAAGGAAGGAAGAGTATATTTGGAAAACAAGCACATGTGTGTAACAGGAAGCACTTGGGAACACAGAAGAGGTGCCTGTTTCTGTTTAGAAGAAAATACCTTGTTTGTGTGTTTGAACTCAGTGGAAGAAAGCAGAGTCCAGGTACTTGAGCCAAGCTGTTCTGGAGCTGAAAAGAAACACCATCACATTACCACTCAAATCATGAAAATGTTTTTCCACACATTTAGGTAGTGCCCAGAACCTAAACACATTGCAAGGGCCTGTTTTTCGGGGCTTCATGTGAACACACAGCAAAAGCACACCCCTGCAATTTCACTGGAACAAAATGAAAACAGACTTCAGTTCAGTTTTCCTCCCAGCTCAGTGTCTCACATTGCTCCTGGACCCTTCCTCCTCCATCAACACTGATTCCTACAGATGTGGCTCATAATGAAACTGGACACACTCAGCAGGTGCTGATTCTGCAAAAACCATCTAGTTGCAGGAAGCTCTGAACAACCCAAGCTGCCTTTATAAAGCAGCTACATAGTGATTAATGGTGTTTGTAGTGTTACACATCAAGAGATACAATTTGAACAGGAAGAATGTGCAATGATCTACGACAGTCCTGTGTCAAATCAGAGAGATTCTTTTGTATTTGTTCTGTATTAAGTACATTAATTTCAAATTGTAAGAAGTGAATACTCTTATTTGATTTTTGCACTAGTTTTCCACAATTCATTCTTAGCTGTCAGAGCTACCTTCTCATTCCACCTACAGCACAACTTTTAGTTTCATTTAATCTGAGTTATCCATGAAGGGAGAGGAACTTAAAAACATTCCATCATCTTCTCAATAATATACAAGAGCATTAACATTTTCAAATGAACACCCAAAAGTTCAAGGAAGCCCAAGCAATCCAATTTCATGAAAGAGCAAGTCTGACAAAAATTATTGATCCAGCCTTATCAGAGCATTGCTGTAACAACCCACAGTGTCACAGCTGACACCACCTGCCTGAAACCCTTCACACTGGGGAAAAGGTTACAGCAACCTCTCTCTTTATGTCCCTGCTTCCCCCTGCCATTCCCTCTGTCACCTTTCCAGAAGATCAGTGTCACATCATCTCCTGCTTGAGCAATTTGCAGAGTAACTGTTTGGTACTTTCAGCTAACACTTCCCTTGCAAACTAAGAGGGGTTTTCTGAGGTTCCCAGTCAAACCCTCCAGCCATGGGTGGATCTCGCTTTCCAGGACAGCACATCAAGTTATTTCAGATAGATTACTCTCATCCCATTTCCTTACTTCACCAGGATTACTGCTGGGGAAGCAGGGAGAACCTTGATGGAGAGGAGAGCACACAGCCCTCCTTTCCCTCTCGTGTTGGGGGAACAGCATATTTTGACACAGATGCTGCAGACATGAGACTTGCTGAAATCAGCCTGTGTTTCCCCAGGCACACATGCATTTCTTTAAAAGCAGTAGTTATCACTCAGAATGGAAGCAAAAGGACTGTAATCATCCCCACTGGAAAGACAAAGTCAAACAAGAGAAGTGTCCTGATCCAGCTAAGACACAACAAGTAAGGAGAACAACTGAGACTGAGCGTGGCTTAAAAACACTGTAATCTTTTTAATTTCTTGTTCAAGGACAACGTGTCTCCAAGGCAGCCACATGGATGGGAGGATATAATAGGGTGTATTTCACGGGGCTAACAAATAACTGTGAATGGTGAGCTCTGCTGGCAACAACATGGCACACACGCTGGTTATTGCACTGAAGAACATCCTCTGTCCTTCCACAGCCAGCAGAAAAGGCAAACAGAATATTTACTGCTACTGACCACTGGCAGGCAGCTCAGGTTTAAGACTTGCCATCACAGGGCAGTAAGAACTTAGCAGCAAAGTTATTTTAAACTCCATCATACACATTCTAAATGAGAAAACTCCTAGCAATAGTGTGTTGACTCAACTACTTAAAGGCTCTCCAACCCCTAGAGCACTTTTAAATTAAGGAGATATCCAATGTAAGTAGGTTCTGAGGGCCCTTTACTAAACAGCAAGCTGTTTACTCTCTTCTACATCTGATGACATTAACAACTCTCAGAAGATTGCATCACCAAGTAGCTCCTCTAATCCCCCTCAGCTCCCTTGCTAGTGTAAACCAAAGAGAAAAACTTCTTGGAAGACAACTTTTCTTTTCATACAGATACAAGATAAACATTTCCTGCTCTTGCTCCACACCCACAAATGATCAATCAGATAATCACATTTGTCACTGGAAAAAAAAGCTACACAACATACACCTACATCAACAAGCAGCCTTGTTTGGAGAAGCTAATCTAACTTAATGTTTTTCTAAACCTTGAAGCAAGACTGGTTTTTCTTTATTTTCCCTTCTCTGTGCTTTCAACTCTAAAATTAAGTCATTAAACTCCACTGCATTGTCACATAAGACTTGTACCAGTGTTCTAACATTTATTACCAGGAAGGCACTAGAAGGAGAGAGGACATTCCTCACAGCAGTAAATACTTTTTTTGAAAGCATTATAGAGTACTGATACCATGAAATAATGTCATAGAAGCATTTTGGTTGAAAAAGACCTTTAAAGAACCAATAAAGTTTCAAATGGACAAGGCACCCCACTTTACCTGGAGGGCTGCCAATACAAAACACCTTTAGAACTGAAGTGAAAGAGGTTCAGCTCCACAGGAGTGTTTTGCCTTGCTTCCATCCAGCACCTGGGAGGCATGAAAAGGAGCTCTGTTTAGGTAAAAAAAAAAAAAAAAGCAAACAATAGTTCTTTGAAGTTATCAGAACATACACCAATCTTCCCAAGCCCAATTGTGAGTCATAACATTGGATGATAGAGGCTTTTAGGAGAGGTCAGCTTGTAAACGGAAAAAAAAAAAAAAAAAGTAGTGGCTTATTTCCCAACAAATCTGACACTGACACTTCACAAGTGCCAGTGGTGTCAGGGAATGGGCTGATTTTTGGCTATCACAAGTCCTGCTGATGCCAGCAGCCGAGCTGTCACCCAGGGCTGTCCCGCTGCTTCTCTCGCCTCAGAAGGTCACCCTGCTCGAGCTAATGCCACAAAGTACACATCAGGCAGATTTTCAGTGCTCCTCGGGGCTCACAGCTCTCGTTTCATGCCGGAGGAAAAACACAGGAACGAGAAGATTTCTCGTGATCACACCTAGAAGTTGGTCCGTTCGCCTCCACAGAAAGCAGCTGTAGTAGGAGAGTACACACTTACCACTCTTTATTGAAAAACGCACTAGGTATAAAACACAGCACTTTAAACCTTCAGGGAACAGACTGTCAGCTCCAGACATGAGAAAACTCCCGCATTCCTCGGGGAGGGCCCCCAGACCCAAAGCTGCCGGCCAGAGGGCTGAGGCACCTTCCAGGCGGGGGCTGCCGCCGCTCCCGCTGTCCGAGCGCTCAGCCCGCCACACTCCGGACGAGCCGCAGGAGCTCCCGCGGGCACGGACCGAGCCCCTGGGGACTTCTCTCCCTGGCCTCCCCTCAGCTGGCCGGGCCGGGAAGCACCGTGACCGCAGCCCCCCCTACCCTCACCTCCATGGCGGCCGCGGGTCCCTCCTCGGCGGGGCGGCACCGCCCGCCCCCGCCCTGAGCCTGAGGAGCGGCGGGAGCGCGCCTGCGCGCGGCACCGCCCCCTCCGCGCCCCCTCACGGCGGCTCCTCAGAGGGGACGGAGCGGGGAACACCAATGGGGCAAATCAATGGGACCATATCAATGGGGTACAGCCTGCTCCCCAGGCTGGGCTGGCTGCTTGCCGTATTCTCCTTCCCCCGTGAGCGACATCACAGCATCAGTTCGCCTGGAGAACCGAAGATCGCCGAGTCCGGTCGATGAGCGAGCGCCGCTCTGTCAAGGGAGTGCCGCGTCCTGCCTTTCCTTAAACGCCTCACCGTCTTGCCTTAAACACCTTCAGGCAGGACAGACTATGAACGGAAAGGAAGAGTAAAGTGACAACAGCCAAGAGCGAGGGTAAAGCTAGGGAAGCACAGCATGGAAACCCTGCTGTTGGACAAAGAGCCCGACGGACTCCGAGAGGTGGTGCTGAAAACCTCCTCAGCAGCAGCAGCAGCGCTGTGTCCCACCCTCACTTGCTCCCATCCCTTCTGGGATAATCAAAGTCCTTCTGCACTTTTCTACTCTTCCTTGAATAATTTAGATGCAGCCTATTTTCCTCCAACTAATTCCTTACCTCTCCACAATTGATCTCTTTTATATTAGCAGTGAAACATGTTCCCTTTGTGTACAACACACTACAGAAGAGAGGCGGCAGTGTAAGAGCAGTGGAGGAAAGACAAACATGCCACTCAAATACTTAAAAAAATATTTTTTAACAACTACGATTGAATTAGGCTTTTAATCTGTCAGTTTTATCCCTTTTTTAGGTTGTTATTATCGCCAGAAAATAGATTTGATTGGAAAAACAATCAGGTTTTCTTCTCAGCGGAGACACGAGGCACCTGCTTTGTACAATAGCTCCAAGAGAAAAAATAATAGCAGAAATCTTACTTTGGAATTTATAGATGAGTCCAGTCTTTCAGTCTTACAAAGAAAAGTTCTGATTTACTTCACAGGAAGTAAAAAGCACAGAAAGTAAAAGTTTGAAAGGCTCAGGAAGAGAGAGCTGTCACTGCTATTTCCCACTGTAAGGCTGAGCAAGAAGGTGGATTCGTTTGTGGAGAGGGTGACAAGAAATAGTCCATTTCCATGTTAACTCAGACTGGCATTTTATAAGGTTATTCTCAGTCTGGGTGACATTTCAGGTCTCATTTTAGTAGAACAAATGAAAATATGTAAACTTGGTAAATTTAGAGTTTGTGTTAAAAAGAAAAAAAGAGTAGATGAACTCCTGCGAGATACTACTCACTATCACTCTTTTGTGATACATTATTGTCTCCATAAGGATTTCAAACATCCATGGAGATACTAGTTTTGCTGGGAAGTGGGAGATGTTGATGCCTAGAGACTGCAAGCATTGCACTCTGTGGCTGCAGATATCACAGCAATAATGGGAAACTTTGAAGAGGAACCTGAGCATGCCTGGAAAAAAATCCAAGTAAATTGCAAGTTATCAGGACTTTGGAAACTATGTATAGATATTCTAGCTCATTTTAGTTTGCATTTGTGAAAATTTTCACACTGTGTTATTACCCCATTTCACCTAGGAGATGGAAGTTGTCAAATAGCAAAAAGCCTGTAGGAAAATGATGGCAAAGGCAAATAGTCCTTTTCACCTACAGAGCACCTGAACCATCTTCAGGGTGCCACAAAGTGAGACCTTCTTTTAGCTATGCTGGCCCAAACCTTTCAACTCTGCTGCCACGTATAGGGTTAGTAACTTGTTGGTAACAGTAGTTTTTACCCAAAGCCATTCAATTCCAGTAGTGTTTGCTGCTGTTGAAATGGCTCAGGCTGAAACACAAAATTCATATTAGTTAATGAATTACAGCTTTAACCCATGAGCATCCCAGCACTGCACATTTTCTGGATATTCAGCTTGATATCCTCAACTCTCAGAGCCACCAACTCAGCTAATCCTAGGCAAGTTCAGCCATGTGTTACCTCCTCTTGCTGCCTTCTCTGCCAAGGGGCCAGGAAGATGCAGCACAGTTTGAGAGAGCTGCCAGTTCCTGCCCTGGGTTCGAAGGACACAGCTCAGGAGCAGAGCAGTGCCTGAGACAGCCACAGCCCCCAGGTCACAGGATGGGATGGGGTCAGTGGCATCAGTGGCTCCTCTGTGGGATCCTCTCCCAGGATGAAAGCGTGCTTTGTTCTTGCCACCAAGCTGGCAGTATAAACAGCAGAAGCATTGAAGCCTGTTTTCTGAGGGATGCACTCGTGCAAGTTGGTGCAGTATCTGATGTCTAAGAATGTGCCAGCCCAGGAGTATTTGTGCACAGCAAAGCCAGCCCCAGCAGCTGTTTCCCGCAGGAATCTCTGGTTGCCCATCCAGGCTGAGGATGCTCCTGTTTCCCTCTCTCCCCTCAGGGAAGGGATTAATAGTCTTTGCTCTCCACTAGCTGCCCGCCTATTTCCACAACACCTCAAAACCTTTTATCCTTGAACAGGTCAGGACTCAAGTCTGCACAACTCCTCATGTCAATCTCCACTTGATCAGAAGTAAAGGGTAGACTGTGGTAAGACTGTGGAAATAGCTCAAATCCAAGCAACCACATTCAGACTCTCAACATCTAGAACTATATCAATTCAGGGGAAGTAATGCCAAACTTTTGTAGAATATTTTCAAATTTAGTTAATTGTGGGTTTTAATTCCCATTCATTGCTTCTTGTTCCACCTTTCTCTGCTGGGTTAAAGGGCTCTTACACAAAACAGCATCTTCTTACTGTAGGAGCAGATGTCTCTTCTCAAAGCAAAGTGTATATACTTGAGTTTTTGTTTTTCTGTCCCTTTTGTTCTTTGAAAGATAACCCAGCTGCACAACACACTTAACCAGAGGGCAAATCTTGTTTCAATATAGTCTGTTATAAAGCAGGAGGGGAAAATAAAATAAAAAATAAAAAGTGTTTTGGTTTTCATTTTGTTGTTTTTAATAGAATAGGCATGGTATTTCTGGGAAATGTTTATGCTAATATTTTAGGGGTAAGTCCCATGAAAAGTGAAGAAGAAAGCTCCTCCTCAAATGGTATAATTAACTTATTAACTACAATAAGTCATTCTTCCACGTGACTTTTCCTTTTATTTTTTAATAGCTTTTCAAGTGCATGGCTGCTTTTTACCCATGCAGCATATGCAGCAGAGAAGAGAAGGAGCCATCTGTGTTGGCTGTTAGGCAAAATAAAAAGTAATTACCAAAGCTACTTTTGATTTAGTAATTTTACAAATGGATCACAGTACTCTGGCCTATGTTTTACTGCTGAAATTATTTCAAGCCTTGACTAGAATTATTCTGCTCTTATCTGCCCACAGCCAAGCACCTGAATCTATATTTAAGCACCTGCAATCTATTCTGATTTTCAGGACACACAGCATGTACTGTTCTCTCTGCTGTTCAAGGAATATGTACAGGATCAGTTTCTCTGAAAATTTAGGCAGTTAAACCGAGAGAGAGGCTTATGCAATCACACTTGCCAGGATCAAGCTTCTGGGTCATTCCTTTGTTGTGAATGTCCCTTCTTCACCTCCACCCCCTGAAAAACACCAGGAAAATAGAAAGCACTGTTCCTCACAGGAAACCTTATGATTCACAAGTAGTGGATCAATAGCATGGGATATCTCTACCCCTAGAGACCAGGTTTCGGTGTTCCATCTGGCAAAGCTCTCCACGTCAGGGGACAAGGAAAAATTCTCAAAATGGGCACTAAAAATTTCCATGTGGATGTGAATGCCAGGCTGAAACCTGCTTTTCCTGTAGCCAAATCCATGAGGAGTACTCCCAGCTTCACACACTGCCACCCCACTGCCCTCTGGGACAGAGATCCTGAACTGACTCTGTTTAATGGGATCTGGAAAACATGTGGCCTTCTGGAGAGCAACAACTCAAACCTTTTGGACACAAGCAGCAAAAAACTTGTGCAAGCTGGTCATTAGAAGCTGTTACTGTGCAGCCTGAACTGCCCCATCTACCCCCAGCAGCTTCTCAGCAGCAGCAGCAGGGACTTCCACCAGTCCAGACTGCGTTTCATCTTCAACAGCTCCTCACTGGACCAAAAGGGTTGAGATCTGGTGATGTTACACGTGGTGTTTTGATGGCATATTCCTATTAGAATGAGCAGGGCTAAGCTGTCTCATGTCCTTGGGCTCCCTGGGATATTACCCAGATGAGTAACAACCTCTTTGGCCAATTTTTTTGGATGCTGCAGTTTTATTCCATGACACCATACATGTCACATCTCTCTGAGGTGTCCAGAGGTTTAGGAAGTATTTGTACATAGATAGAAGTCTTGGAGCCAGGGATGACCAACAGTCCAGAAAGTCCATTTGATAAGGGAGGGTTGATAACTTCACCCTACCCAAGTGAGTTCCTCAGGTGGGAGAGATGCTGCTGTACAAGTCATCAGCACCAAGGAGGGAGGCTTTCAGAGTCTTCTTTTTGGTGCTTGTGCAGGAGAAAGAGCTTCTTTAATCCTCCTATTGCTATGGGCTTGTTACAAGATAGTGTAATATAAAAATGTCTGTGAGTTTTAATGAATTTGTAAGTCATAGCACAAAAAGGGTGTCTTGGGGAGAAGATTGTTGTCACTGCTGGAAACAGAAGTGGGAAGATGATTTTCCCTCTGAGTGGTGACATTTTCAAATGCAGAATCCCAGTTTTGTCTCATGTTCCTCATCTATTTAGGTATTTATTTTTGCATCAGAGAGCCGTAATACCCAGCAGATTGCTGCTGGAGGATTACCCAAATAGTAGTGAAGCTTCTCCTTCTAACACAGGCTGAAGAGTCGTAAAAGTTGAAGAATCCTGAAAACATGGATCCTCTCTCCTCATGATTATTGCTCCTGGCAGCAGATTGTTAAATGCATGCCACCACTTGCTAAATATGAAGTAACCTGTGTCCAGCAGACAGCACCTGGACCCAGCTGTTCTGTAAGAAAAGCCCTACAATCCAGGACTCCTACAAAGTCCCAAAATTCCTTCGGGTTTTCTGCAAAAGACACAATTCAGGAGAACAGGTGCCAAATCCATTTAAAAGCACCACTTGAGGAGCTGCTGTACTCAGTATCCAGTGGGAATTACCTGAACAGTGCTATCCCAGTTATCCTGCTGCTGCCAAGGAAGCTGTGGCTGGCCCCACTGGTGAGCCAGCTTGGATGGGTAAAAGGCTGGGGGAGCTCAGGCTTGGGAGAGACCGGAGATGATGGGGCAAAGTGTGGCCAGCACTGAGTGACTACACAGGCAGTGAGTCCTGCCCTGGGGGTGTCAGTAGCAGATGACATCACCTGGAATCCCCAATGGATAAACATAAAATGTCTCATTGGAGATGAATGGATTGTGATCCACTGAAACCTTCAAGAAATTTGTAGGCAGACCATGCTTTTTTTCCCCTCAGAGCCACCTCTACAGCAAGAAATTCTATTGTGTGAAAGACTTCACGGTGCTCTGTTCTCTGTGCAGACATGACATTTCAGGGTCTCTTCACAACAGGGACCTGAACCTGCACTCTTGCTTCAGGGTTTTCCTGACATTTATGAGTAGTTTGTCCTTTCCTGACCTGCATGAGGGAACCTGGCCAACCAGGCTGTGTTAGCAAAGCCATCACTCCCCAGAAAGTAGCACACATTCAAGAGAAGCACTCTTGTAGCTAGTTGTGAAAGTCTTTTGAGTCATGTTATCTCAGTTCCAAAAGAGTGAGCAAGGAATTAGCAGTGTAGTAAGTGGAATTAACCTTACCTAGTGTTATTAACCCATCTCATCCCTTTCTGATCCTGAGTGGATTCCTGATCATCTTCCAGCATGCACAGATTTTGAACCCTTGAAAACAACAGATTCTAATTGTCTCTTTTTTTGCTCTTCCCCAGACTTCTCTTACATTTCACAAACTTTTATCAGGAGAGGAATATCTCAGCCCAGATCATGTCATGGTTATTGTGAGCATTTATCCAGGACTGTCCAGCCTTATCTTGGGTGGGTTTAAACTCAGAAGCCACCAGCAAACTCAGACCAGCAAACCCTCCACCACCCCCCCATGTCCTGCCAGGGTAGGTCAGCCTCGATCCCTGCCTATGCCTGGCCAAAGGCAATTTGTTTCACTGGCTGAGCCCGAGCCCTCTCCATGCCACATCCCTGTGGCAACTGGGACAGCAGCCATTATGTTCCACAAAGCCCTTTTTCTCCCATCCAGAGCTATTCCTAATGTCTGTAGATATTGTCTAGCACAGTCTGTCCCATGCCAGCCTCTACCTGACCTGGTGACCAGCACCACAGACTTTTGATCCTTCAGTTCCAAAGGAAATAGCTGCAGAGATGAAAACCAAAATCCTGGCAGTGGCACATCTGCCCTTCATCACAAGAATCCAGGAATTCTGCACAGGGACAGATGAGTCCAAGCACCTGGCAGGCAGCTGAGCAGATGAGTCATTTGAGGAGCTGGGGCTGACAAGTGATATGTGCATATTTAATGTATCCCAGGATTCCTGTCTGCTTTCAAATTACTCAGGGATGTTTGTTGAGGCTCTAGGGATCTTGGAGCTTCACAGGCACACTTGGGACTCATGAAAGGAGCAGTTTGACTCTGATACTTATCTCAGCACTTTCTGCTTCATAAATATCTCAGGCCTTAAAGTCTCCAGGCTGGGAGGCGCTCAGATGGATGAGGACCTGGGGAATAGTTCAGTGTGTTCAGGAGAAACAAAAAGATCTTTCTGGCAGTGAATGATCTGCCTGTCTCCTTTCTAAACTGCTTCCAGAGTTATTGAGGGCAGTTGTCACAGCATAATCATGAGTTTTTTCCTTGGGTAAACCAGATTAAAAAGGGAGAGAAATGAAAAAAACACAACAAGACCTTTGAAATTCTTCGTAAATTAGTGCTTGAGATGAGGCTGTGAGTTGATCTTTCAAAAATAGTGTTTTCTGTTCCCCAGGAATCTATAGGAGCTCCATGGTGTGGAGGAGATAAACAGGAATCGCTTCCAAAGCAGCAAGGTTGAACTCCTCAGGCATGGGTTTGAAGCACACTTCCCTTTTGCAATTCATAGTGAATAAATTACTTGGTGGAACTCATTGCCACAGGACTATGGGGAGGACAAAAATAAAAGCAGGCTTCTGTGCTTCATTTATTTATGGAAATCATTTACACCAAGTCTTGCCTAGCCAAGGAAGGTTAACACTTTCTCTCTGGGTACCTGTTTGCTGACTGCACCATTCCCTTGGATTTTGTTTTCCACTGTCTAATTTGAACCTCCCAAGCTACAAATTGTTGCTCTTGGTCACTGTCTCACAATATTCCACTGCTGAGAAGAGCTGGACTTTGTCATCCGTGTTCCTCAGCAGGAAGTAGCTGTAGGCTGCTATCAGTTCATGCCTTAGACCCTGTTGGTGAAACAGCTTCTCCATAATTCCAACCTTCCCAGCTCCCAGAGGGTGTTGTGCTTTGAGTCCAGCCAGGCTTCACCCCTCAGGAAAGCAGAAGCTTCATGACAGAGCTGTTGTCGACTCGTGCCACACAAACAATTTGTGCCTGCAGTTCTGGTTTATGTGAAGAGGCAGGAACATGGATTCCAGGACCTACACAGCTTTGGAAAGAATAGTGAGTGAAGCTCACCACTGTGAATTGCTGGGAAAAAGCCTTCAGGGGACTTCTGGTGCAGGCCTGCAGGGGAGGATGCTGGCCAGCAGCACTGGCTGGGTTAAGCTGCTCTCTGAGATGCAAGCCAAGGTCTCAACGTGGCATTGAGATCCATCAGTGCTGCAGATCTCAGGGGAAAACCACTGTGCAAGTGATCCTTGTTCATTAGGCCTGTTTAATACAGATGGACCAGGGAAGAATGAAGTACAGCAGGCTTATTAATGTTTCTTTAATTAGTAACAGAACAAATATGTTTTGACTTTGATTATTTTACACAGAGAATATTGGAATGATGCATCAAGTGGTTTTGTGTCCATTTTGTTCTGTTTTATTACTATGTAAAAATATAAATCTGGTACACAAGATTAAAAAAATATTTTCACAACAAAATAAGTGCTTTCAGCACTAAAAATTCACCTGTGTACTTTAATGTTGGCCTAAACATTTACATTTTCTAGCCACATCCCCTCCCTACCCCAAAAGTGGGCAAACCCCAGACTATAAATATTATCTGTGTCAGATATAGAAAATTTTCCCAGAAAAAGAACAGGAAACACAAACATAACAATTCTGTGGCTCAGACAAATTGATTTTCACTCCCCCAAAACAATAAAAAAGGAAAAACAGAAATATTTTTGTCAAAATTAAAATGGCACAGGGAACACAACACTAATTATCAGACACTGCAAGCAGAAGGGGAGGAAATTTTGAGACATGATACCTTTCAGGGGAGTAATGGCACAGACCAGGAAGCAATAGTATGCTTGCAAATGGTCAAAAAAGTTTAAGAATCACAGAATATTGGGTTGGAAGAGGACCTTGAGAACAGAGTAGTGGAGATATCTCTTATGAGTCCTTCACCTGCTGTAAGGGTTAGGGAAAACCAGCAGTTTCTACAACCAGCATTCTGAGCCAAGACAACACCTCAGGAAATGCTGACGTGTTGAAAATGTTGTTTTCTGGCAAGGGTCTCTTTTCACCGGTTTTTGAGACTTTCTCAGGTAGTGTGAGCTGGTCACACTGAACAGTGGCCTCATTCACCTCCTCGGTCATGGGACCACTTGCCATTAGTCCAAGCAGTATTGGATGCATCTTAGAACATCATCAAGTCCCTTCTTCCAAATGTGAAAAATCCCTTGAAGGGAAAAATGGTCCCTTTGGTAAAGCATGAATTAGGGCAGAAGTAGACATTCACAGCTCATGGTTAGAAACAGCACATCAACAACTAACCATGTGAAGGCAGTGGGATGAAATGCCACCAGCTCTGCAGGGCTGATCTCAGGTGTTTCCACAAACCCACTGCCTGTGGGAAAGGTAACACCTGGTAGCCAAGGCCACACCTGCTCACAGGGCAGGAATTGATAATGAAATATCTGGAGATCAATGGAGCTGAGGACAAAATAAGAGGGGAAAGTCGCTGGAAATTTGATGTCAGATTGAGTCTTAGAAATCAGAGTGTGCAAAAGTAAGCCAACTTGCCTCATTCTCCAGTAAGTCAGTAGCTTTTTAAAACAGGAACTATACAACAGGGATTGGTATCTGTTAAAAGAAGAAAAATCTGTCCAGAGGTTCTTGAAAAACTTAGGATTCAGCCCTGGCCTGAAGAGGCACTTCTGCAGTGTTCATAGGCCAGTGAGCTGGAATGCCTGGAGCAAGTCCTAGGAAAAAGGTTTCCCACCACAGGGTGTCTTGTCCCACCGGACTCTGAGTGAGCAGGCTGAGTTCATCTGCCAGAAGATTTCAGTGGCAAATTCGTTCTGTCATTTCTTTCTGCATTGAAGGGGGAGAGAAAAGAAAGAAACAGTAAGTGCAAAAGACAGGTTGCAGTAGTGTGACGTGTCAGGCAGTTTGGGAGGTGTCCAAAACCAACTCAGGGAAACAACCGCGGGAGTCCTGGGGAGCATTCCTCTGTTTCCCATGACAGCCCTCCTGGGAACTCAGCTGCCTCAGCAGCTCCATCCTGGCACTCTCCTCTGTCTCTGTGGCACAAGGTTATTTTGGCTGTGCCCTAGCCTTGAGAGCAGTCCAAGGAAAGAGCTTTGGCTGAGATATTGAAAGATGAAGGTTCTGCTCCTGGCTCAGCTGCAGAGCAGCCAGACAAGGTGATGACACTCTCAGAGCCCTCTTTGCAGCCTTAGGAGACGGGACATGGAGCAGCTCCGTGCTGTCACTCCAGGAGCTGACCACAGCTCACCCAGAGGCCCTGTGGTTTCAGCAAGGGATCCCACAGTCACACTGCAATGCAAATCAGTGCTAATAACAGGGCCACAGGAAACCTCCAGCTCTGTTTAGGATTGCAGACTTTTCTTTAGCCAGAATGGCATCATGCCAGCCACACTGGGAAGGTGTCCAGCTTTCAGCTGGTGGAAGACTGTATTTGTCCTTGCCTTGAAAAGCTCAACTAGCATCTTGTAAATCCTGAAGTGAGGAAAGTGTGATTCTGGTTCACTGGGTTCATGGCTTGTGAATCTGTGTGCCCACAGGTCTCCTTATGCACCCCACAGGAAGGTTTGCACATTAAAAATAGATTCAAAGTAGGACTGATCCATGGAGAAGGAAGAATGCAACTCTGAAAAAAGAGGAAGTAGGAAAGGACAATGACCCTTGAGTAACCCTAAAAAGGTCCTTTAGTTATATAACCAAGGGAGACAGAAGCAGCAAACTCTGATTTTCAGTGTTGAGAACTTTGTTTTTCAAATCCATCAGGGACAGTGGCAAAGAGAGGGTTTTCCTGTAGGAGTAACATACAAAATCACTTGACTGCAGAACCTGGTCATGAAATGAAAAATTGGTGCTCTGCCACAAAATCACATTGCAAACATTTCCTGTTTGCAAACATCTTGGAAGGAAGAGTGTGAGAGGACTGCGCACATCCTCTTGCAACAGTGTTGCATCCACCCCACTAACACAACACCAGGCACAAAAGCAGCCATGAACAGGGAGGACTGCAATGACCAGTGTGCTGATAAGTCACCAGTGAGCTCCTCAGACCAGCCCCAGATGTCCAAGGCTTTCCTCACACCTAGGAAATCCCCACAGCTCTGCTGCAGAGCATAACCAGTGGAGCCCTGGCAGCGCTGCAGCCCAGCAGCACGAGCTGCCCTCGTCAAGGAATCAAGTGCATGGCTTCTCTCTGGCCCCATCTTCCCTGATTCAATGAGAGAGTGAATCACTGCCTTTTGCTAGTTCTGCCGTACAAAGGATCTCATTCTCAGTTCCCAAGGTTTGCTGCTAAGAAATCACATCCCACAGAAGCTTGACAAAAGGGAAATTGAAGCAGCAAAGGGAGGTTTCAGCCAGGGGAATGCTTAGAAGTCTGTCATGGGATTCATGGGGACTAATTAATGCAAGGTTAGGACAGCTGTCTGGGCTGATGAGGCAGCCTGGTTGCAGGACACTCTCATACACACCTAAAGCAGCTCAGTCCCTGAGGGAAGGAGGCCCTTCCTCCTCCCTGGTCCATCCTCTCAACCCTGTGGTTGGCTCTGTTGGAGGCTTGGATGGCAGGCAATGAGACACAGATACACCAGGGGCAAATGTGTCACATTTCCTTTAGTTTGACAGTGGTTGCATCACAGGGAAAGAATCTGTTCACCTGAGATTTATGGAGACCCATCAGTCATGTCATGCTGCATGTGAGTCACTGGCATTGAAAGCCTATTTAGCAAAGTCAGCCTCTGCTTTGGCTGCCAGAGGTTAATTATTTACATTAGCAAGCAGCAGTCCAAGGGGATGACACCTCTATGGACTGTATAGCAATGCTGAAGAGGTTTGTCATGAGGAACACTGACAGAGGACAGGCTGATGCTGAGCTGCCATTTTATGGAGCTGAGGGCCATTGTGATAATATGTGTTACAACTGAATTCTACAAAATAATTAAAGTCGATACTGTTGTCATTCAAGTCTCCCCTAATTAGATCATCACCTCTCCATCCCCCTAACTTGTAATTAGAGCAGATAGGCAGAAAATTGACTGAGACAAATGAAAGCAGAGGAGCAAAGCGCTTAGCATTTAAGGGGAGGGGCATCTCCCCCCCCTTCAGATCTTAAGCAAGCAGCTGGGACTCTTCTCAGCTCTTTCTTGGATTATTATATCCTCTTGGTCTTCCCTGACTCTCTGCTGCTGGATATGGCCTTTTCTGCAACCCAGCCCTTATCACAGCATGCAAACTACTGGGTTTCCTATTAATTCTTTCCTGCAACATGTCCACCCTAGGTCAGAGTACACTCAACCTTATCTGTGACAAACTTGCTTCTCTTACAAAACCAACTGTGTGCATTTTCTGCTTTATGAGCCCTGGGCTGTCTGGCCTCTGCTTCCCACGAATCCTGCTGTTGTCAAGGGCTCTCACCTTCTGCCTGACTAATTGCTTCCCAAGGGAGGCTGTAGGGAAACTGGGAGATCCAGTGAGGCTTCTCCAGCATGGCCTTGACAGCTGTTGTCTGAAACTGTGTGTCCTATCAGGGCTTGCCTTCCCTGCAGCTTCAGTGTAATTCACACTAGGATCTCAAGCAGGGAATGCTAAAAGAAAAACTATGGAGAAGAGAGTTTGGCTCAAATCTTACTCCTGAAAGGCATGTGGACACTGGCTGGAAACAGTTTGATGTGCAAATTGCATTAGAGCTACCAAGTCACTCTGGGGACACTACTCTGTGGTGGTCCTAAGAGTATTGAAGTTCAATTATCAGACATGGCAGCAGAGGCAAAGGTTAAGAAAGGATCAGTGGTTTCCTTGGTGCTGCTGGGAATTTCTCCCTCAGAGCACAAAGGGATGGTCCCAGGACAGAAAACATGACTGTGTGTCTGAGGTAGGGTGGCCAAAAGAGTCCAGAGAGGGTCAGCCCTGGTGTGTCCAGCCCCAACCCGAACCTATCAGTGCTGTGTCCAGCCCACACCACTCACCCTCCACCTCCCCATGCCAGGGCCATGCTTACCAAAGGCTCCAGCTCCCTGTGGTCAATGAGGCTGAACTCCCTGATGAAATAGTAGAAGTGCTTGTAGCAGGTGTTGACGTGAGCCTCAGCACCCATGTTGATGATGCTGTCAAAGTGGTGGATGTAGACATGGACAAAGACACGGAAGAGGCGGGTGAGGATCTTGGTGCAAACTTGCTGGAACTGCTTGGGGAAGGGAACACCTGCAAAGCAGAAGCAAATTGGAAGCCATATGAACATTTTTTAAAAAAGAAACCAGTTAGCTTTTAAAGTCTCTGTCATGCTTGACAGGCAGTCGTTGATGACAAGGAAGGAGATCTTTGGCTGATGCCAAGAGTGACATTGGGGCAGTGTGCCACTGAGCTCTTCCCACATATTCCCTCATTGCCCCAACTAGCAATTTCACATGGGCATGGGCTCAGGATGTGGAGAGTTGCCATAGGAGAGAAAAAAGAGTGGGTTTTTTTTGAGGAGGCTCAAACTCTCCACATCTGGCTCAATCCAGAGCAATCTGGCAGAAGAACCTTCTGCCCTCTCTCCCTGCCTTACCCCTACAAGACTGTGCAGGCACGATGTAAGTGAAATTGTATTTACCCAGGTCCATGAACAAAGCCAAACCATCTGCCACCAGAAAAGATACCTTCGTCTGAACCCAAAAGCATGGCTCGTACTGTTTTCCTTCCTCCTCACCCCCTCAGACATCACTTCTGATGCATCAGCAGAAATGGGTGGGGTCTCTACCTTTTTCCTGATCCTTATTTCAATAAAATGTCTCAGGAAGAAAACAGCCCATCTTAATGATGTTTGGGTTTTAATGTCATTGTGCCTGTATAATCCTGAGATATCCTCATAGGATGGGACCCACCACATTTGGCTCTGTACTTTCAGCTTTGTCCCGCACAAGGGCACAGTGTGGGATATTTCCATCCTTTTCAAAATACTCAGCTATCACAATGATCAGGGTGTGATACCATCAGTGCCAGCAACCTTGGGATAAATCTCTAAAGGAAACATGGCTTTGAAACACTAAACTTTCTGGGTTGGTGTTTTTTTTTTGGAGAGGAGGAGAATGAAACAACTGATATTTGTTTTCCTGAGGCTTCTTCCTCTCCCCAGAGCAATTCAATGCAAATACACAAAGAACAAAATAAAAACCTCCCTTCCCACGGTTATACCAGCCTCCTCCCTCAGCTTCTTATTAATGCAGCACATAACCTCTTGAAAATCCTTCCAAACAAACTCTGCTCAACCATAGCCAGCTCACACATTTTGTGCCCAGGAAAGCATCAGCAAATCTCTTAGCTAAAAAAATTTAAAATGGTAATTTTATCTTTGAATCTTTCTCACCAGCCTTGCTAGGCAATTAAAGCTGTTTTTTTTCCCAAAGGCTCCTGGCAGTTTTGTTTCCCAGCAGCAGTGCCGAGCCCCTCTCCTCTGTGGGTGGCAAACACAAAAGTTCTGTCCTTCCTTCACGTGTGGAGCCTGTTTTCAGTCGCCAGGGTTGGGCAGGTGTTGGGTTTGGAACTCATAAAGGAAAATTATTTTTGGTCTAGAGCAGAGTCACCCTGAGCACAGCCCAGTCTCCCTTTCCTGCATGCACAGTGTTGGAGCAGAGGGCAGGGCTGAAGCATCTGCTCTCGTGCCACATCTGGGTGTCCCAGCCACCCCTTGGAGAAGGACACAGACCTTGGCTCAGCATCACACAGAGGTGGTTTTGAGACTGATTTGTGGCCACTGCTCTGCATAACCACGAGCACACTGCAGCCCCAGGGCTGCTCCTGCAGCAGGGACCTCAGCATGACGTTTCACCACCAGCTCTGACAGATCCTATTAGGACTTTTCAGGAAAGGTGTTCACATCTGGCAAAGTACAACCAGGCTGTCCCTATGCCAACACCTTAGAGATGTGACTGCAGATCTGCCTCTGCCCAGCTCCTAGGCTACAGAGCTCTCCTTGCCTGCTATTCTGACACAGGCAGGGAGCAGAGAGCCCTCCAGGTTCCCCTGCAGGCAGGAGGGCAGTGTTTTATCAATGACTTCATTTGAGCTTTCTGCCCTGAGTAAGGATTTGCTGAGCAAAAAAGAGCTGGAATCACCCAGCTGGGGACTCGGCATGCCATTAGGGTGGCCCCTGCAGACCAGCTTTGAAGAACTGGCTAAGAAACTTTTTTAAATAAAGCTCATCACAGCAAATAATTGCTGGTGAATGCACATTTCTGGGCAGTGGCTGGGGAACTGGACACACTGTCCTGGACACCTCCCTGGGACCAGAAGCTGCTGGGATCTCAGCAATGCCCAGGAGCACGCAGGAAGGCATTTGCTGCCTTCAGTTTGTCACCTGTCCCAGTTGCCAACTGCCTCCCCAGTCAAAGCAGGCAGTGAGGGAGAAATCCGAGCTGACCATCACTGGGAATTTATTGCCAAACTGCAAAGAGTGATAGTGAAGGGAAGCAGCAACCCTCAACCCAGTCCTGGGCTGAGAAGGAAATGAGCTCAGAAAGTGAGCAGCAGATCAAACAGATCTCAGGCTCCCAGGGCTGACAGCACCTATGGTGCAGACCCTGCTGTCAGATGGGCCACCTCCAGACATGGCAGATGGTGACAAGTGGCTTTCCACAGCTTTTGTCCTGAGGTTAGCCAGGAAATGCCTTATCTCATACATCTGTCACCAGCAAGTCCTCATGGACATGCTGGCAGCTGAGACTTAGAGAAGAGACACCTCCAGCTACATTCTGGGTTCTCCAGAAGCAGCTTTTGTATCAGGGAACAGAGATTTAGCTTAAATCACAGAACCAAAGAATAGTTTGAGTTGCAAAGAATCTTTAAAGGTTAGCTAATTAAAACCTCACAGTCATCAGTAACTATGGAAGTTGTTGAACTCCTAAACCTAATGATATATGGAAAGATACCATCAGGCTGCCAGGACCTCCAAGCTCACTTCTGGACTACTCAGCCACTGTGTTTCACATGGACCAGGAGCATCGGAAGCTCGCCGGAGCTGAGGCTGAGCTGCCCTTCTTTGTGTCCATCACCAGGTGTCAGTGTGCGGCTGTCCCCTCCAGGCACCCAGGCTGTGCCGGTGGCTGCCTGTCACTAATGTCACTAACTCTACAGGTCCCATGCCAGGACACCCCCCCCACTATGGTCCTTGGGATGGCTCGGGTCCGCCTCTGATTCCTTCTCCCCGCAGCACCCTCGCTTGCACACCTGCCCAGGGAGGCACAGCAAGGTCCTGTTTCCTGTCCCCATGCTGCAGCCAGGTCTGTCTCCTGTGCCAGGACCCTTGATACAGGCCAGAGATGCTTGACTGGACCCTGCATCTGGCACAGGGCTCCGTGCCAGCTGATCAAAGCACTTCCCCTCGGGAAGGAAGCAGGGCGGATATCTGACATGCAGATTGCCTCTGCCAGCAGTGGCGCCTCGCTGCTGATCTCCTTGGACTTGGAAAGGAACCCACAGCAGCCCCAGCAGGCACTGGCCAGGCTGGTGGGGAGCTGGAGAAACACCCCATCCCCTTGCCCAGAGCTGAAAGAAGAGGCTCTGCAGTAAAGGCTGCATCCGAGAGCAGCAGAAGGATCCGGCATGAACGCGGCTTGCCCTGGGTCAGCGCTGCTGGTGCAGCGGATGTCCAGCAGACAACGCATGTGACATCCTCCCCAGCACGGAGGGGACACAGGCAGGGCAGGCTGTGCCTCCTCCCTGCAGCCGGGCACACACTGCAGCCAGCGCAGGGGACAGCCACGGCACAGGGATCTGTGGCCACACGTGCCCCTCCTGCCCGTGCAGGTGCTCAGCCCCACACTGAGCTCGCTGCCGTTCCCTCCAGGGCAGTTCTGGCTCCTGGGAGGGGGCACTGCAACAGCGACTGTGGAGCAATGGGGCCCTTTCCCCATGCATGGAGGCGGAAGCTGCTCCCCCCAGGGCTCCCACCTCCCTGCCAGGCTGGGCCAGGCTGATGAGTCTCACAGCCAGCAAAGAGAGACTGACCAGTGGCCAACGCACCCATTAATGGCATTTGGGACTGGGGCACAGGCGGCCCTTGCTCAGGGAACTTGCTCCATCTTGAAGGTGGCACATCATGGCACAAACCAGGGACAGTAGCAGATGGATGAGACAGAGCGGTGAGTCTGGTGGGACAGGCCCTGCATGGCTGAGATGTCCTCTTAGCAGAAGTACAGCAGGCCAGGGAAAAGTCAGGATGGACCTTCATGTTGGACAGATCACCCCAACAGGCTGAAGAAAACCCACTGCTTGGGTTTTCTTCACCCTCCCCAGCCCTGAGCACCGGCAGAGACCCAAAACCACCATCCTAGCTCATCCCATTAATGGTGGTCTAACTGGCCCAGGGGGACAGCAGAACACCACAAAACCCACCTGGGCTGATTTAAAAGCACTGAAATTATCTTTACATTTAGTTCCCTGGTGCTCACCATCCAGCAACCTTGGAGAAAGCAGCAGCAGCCCACAGCCTGGCAGGCGGCAGCCACCCTTTGACTGTTCTTGCATGATGTTTGGTTTAGATATTAGGAAGAAATTCTGCTCCAAGCCAAGGTCAAAAGCTGTAAGTACAGCAGGTACAATTTCACTCCAAGCACAGTGACTCACAGCCCTGAAATGAATTGGCACCTTTAGTTTGTCTTGGACGTTTTGCTTGAAAATCCCAAGATATGATTTAAAGCTCCAAGGAATCTGTTTTCCCCACTCTGTGCTGATTACTTCAAAACATAAGGAAAGCATGTGTAAAAGGAAATGAAAATGAGAGGTAACAAAGTGCCTGTGCTTAGGGAAGGGGACGGCCAAAGGGTCCTGGATCTTTCCTGCCATCTCCTATCCCCAACACTTGTGCACCAGCCAATTTAATTTTTTCACGATGAATCAGTACTGGGAAGCTATTTTGCTTCTTGGCAATTGTATTTTTTTTCCTCTGCAAATGCAGTAATTCAGTGAACTTCGTGATGAATTGTTGTTGTTATTTCTCAATTTCGTTTTGGCCACCGTGGTGTTCAGTGATTCATTTTTCCTAAAAATAAGTGTTTAAAGCCCTGTTTAAAACTAATGGCATGATGGCAGCTGCAAGCTGGTGTGGTATTAATTTTGGAAGAAAAAAAGCAGGGGGAAAAAAACTCAACAAATTATGTAAAAAAGAGCCAGCTGAGAGAACACCAATAATTAGCTGAATTCTGAACATTTTTCTCCTGTTGTTATGGCAAGAAAGTATCAGATAATTTCGCACCAGGTTTTCTCTGGTTTTTATAATTGTTTTGGGACTATGCTTGAATGACAGGCTTGAGTTTTGAAAAGCTTTCCAAGAACTGTTACAAAACCTCCCGTGGCCGGTGCTCTGTCAAGCCACAGGCAAATCTGGCAGAGAGCGCGGGGTGTTTCCGGCGCTGGGGCTGCTCCAGACCCTGCGTCTGCACCCATCCAACAGCAGCGAGGCTTCAGCAGCCACCATGGTGCTGCTGGAGCACACCTGGCCTCGTGCAACCAGCCTGGTGCTGGCCTGACCAGTGCAGACACTGCCATGGAGCCTGGAGACCCCACCCAGCCGTCCTTCCATCCTTCCTCCTCAGCACGGCACTGCCCAGCAGCAGCTCCCCGAGACCAGGCACCACGGGCCAGAATGATTACTGGGAGGAGAGGATATTTTCCAGGTGGTCATTTGTTCATGGATGTCCACTCACTGAGTAAATCTACTGATATAGTTTTACCAGCTGGTGAAAGTACGCCTGTAGAATCATTTATTCTTCTCCCTGCATGGGGAAAATGCTTACTCTCCATTTAAATGTATTTTTCAGGACAGCTGCATTGGTTGGAAGAGTGGAAACAAAGCACTAGCACACACCAAATGATATGGGTTGTCTGGGAAAGCTGCTGCTTCTGTGGATTTATAGCCATCAGGCTGGCAGAGCTCATGCCATGCAGGGATTTGTCTCATCTTAACTGGCTGACAAACAGGTTCCCACTCCAGAGAAAGGATTAGACAGTGGCATGGAGCCCTGCAGGTAGATTTCCCTGGGCATGGGGCAGACACAGTATCTCTCCCAGCCCTTGCTGTGGAATGCAGGGGGCTTGGCAGCCCCCCAGACCTGCTAATAATCTCCACCACAGGGATTTTCTACTGGTGCCATCCCCGAGCTGCAGTCCTGCTGGTTAACTCTGCCAGGTCACAAACTGCCTGCTGGTGTTGGGCTGCCTTCCTGCCATGTCAGATGCCAGCTGTCCCTCAGGCCTCACTGCAGAGCTGGCAAGAGCTCTGTATCACACAGCTTGGCTAAACCAAAGGTGTTTGTCACTCTGCTCCCCTCCCACCTCTGACTTGTGCTGGAGGAGCAGATGCTTTAATGTGCAAATCAGCCCAGCTCTGCTCTGGTCGCTGCAGCTGTGACCATTTACCCCAGCCAAGGTGTCCCCTGTGATGCCTAAGGACCCTGTGAGCCCACAAGTCAGTGAACCATCTCTGCTCATTTCTAGCTGAGCCTCTCACTCTGGGGTGAAAGATTTCCCCCGTCTGACCCATGAGATACCTCACAAGTGTCAGGAGCCTACCAGCAATCATGAGCTGCTTCAGGCTGTGTAGCTCTTGGATGCAGGAGGATGTTGAGGTTAGCCTCCAGCAATGTTTGTGAGTTTGGGGAACACTTGCTGCTTCTAAAAACAAATTTAAAATGAAAAAAGTCTGTTTTGTCTGTGGTCAGGTGGCCTTAGCCAGGGAAATCTTTGTGCTGGGACAGCTTTACTGCACATGGCAAAGAGGGGCCAGGAGGGGAAGCTGAGCTGCACACAGCTCATTAAACACCACTGAGACAGTGGGCAGCTGTGCCCAGGAACCTCTCCAGCACAAGCAGGAGTGAAACAAACCTTCAAGCTAAATCCCATTTCTGGTGCTAACATCCAAGAGTCTCACCACAACTGCAAAGCATGACATTTGTAATTTCCCCTCATCACTTCATCAAGATCCTTTCCCCTCCTTAAAACAGCTCACATCTCCTCTGTGTCCTCTCAGTGCCTTATTCCCCTTGTCCTGGGTCTTTTCCCAAGGGCTTGCTCTTTAGGAGAGAGGTTAAGTGCCTCTGTTTGATCACCCTGGCCACTGTCCCTGAGCCCCACATCCTGGCCAGCCTCCTCTGTCATCCAATGCATTTCCCTTCAGCCTAACACTCCATCTTCTGAAATGCCAGAGCTGCCAAGCAATTACCAGTGAGCAAGGCAGGCCAGTGAAAGGCAGATAACTGGGGACACACTGATGACAAAGTGCCACCAGCTCCCTCCTCCCCCTGCCTCCCCCAACAGCCTTTCATGTGTTTTATAGTGCAACCTCAGCCTGAGTTCCCTTTCACTTGTGTGGGGCCAAAACCACCGAGACATGCTGACACAGGGCCTGAAGTAATTCAGGGGACACGAGGGTCCCCACAACAAAAGGGCTTGGAAAAGGGACCCCAGGTACAGCCTTGGAAGAGAAGAAAATGGATTTGATCCATGTTCACCTACAGTCATCCTGGATCTCACCCAGAACTGCCCCTAAACTGAAATGAAAGGAGAAATGGAAACCAGCCATCCCTCCCATGTGCTACAACTCAGAGGGAGAAGTGCCAGAAATGAAGTGAAAACCACCAGGACCATGACTGTATTTGGCTTTTGTACCTCAGAGAGAGAGATGTGGGAGAGCAGAGGATGCTGCAATGTCTCTCCCATGGCTGGCTGCTTTTTGAGGTGTTAATACTCCCTGTACACCTTTACTGCCCAGAGCAGTGTCAAGCAGCATCACATCCCAAATCCTACCTGAAAGGCCTGAAATTGGATCAGGAGGCTCCTTTCTGGCTGGAGGGAAAGCAGAGCAAAACCATGCTTTTAATGGCACGCAGATCTTCTCCTTGGGGACAAGCCACCTCAGGAAGAGGAACACCTACCCTGCTCCCTGTGGCTGCTGTCTCACCCCTCAGCAGCAGCAAGTCTGAGCAGCCAAAATGACCAGGGGCTTTGCTGTCCCCAGCAGGGCTGGGACTGCTGGCCCAGGGTATCGTGCACTGACTGTCAGCCAGCCACACCTCCAGCCTCCCTCCGTTCACTGCAGGGCAGGGACACCACTGTGCCCACGAGGAAAGATGCCTGCACAGCACAGTGAATGCCCTGGTGAGTGCCAGGGACTGCCTCTCCCACACACCCCAAAGCCACCATCCTGCCTGTCCTGCAGCAGGAGCAGCTGGCACTGTGCTACCCTGCCTGCCCCAGACCACCAGTGAGGGGAAGAAGCAGCGAGTGCCTGCTGGTCTGGGTTTCAGGAACTTGTCCCACCCTCACTCCAGGCAAAGCCAGAGCAGCCAGATCAGGGGTCTGGAGGAGTCACCCCATCCCAAAGCCAAAATAGTTTGGCACAACCAGGCTGCAGGCACTGCCTGCCCTCTTGCTTGCAGAGACTCATGACCCCTCTCAGACTCCAAGGGCCAGAGACTTTCCTTAAAAAGACACACAGCTACACACGTACAGCACAGCCAAATGGGGTTACAACAGTGAGTAATGCCAGTAATCCCACACAGACCATTCTCCTCAATGTTTCCCAGCACATTAATGAAAATCTTGACCATAAGCTGCACTGATTTCATAAAGCTCTGTCTGCTTGGCAAACAAAAAAGGTCAAGCAGACTTGCAAAGCTATGCCTTTCCAGCCCCAAGCTCCTTAAATCTTTTTTTTTTTACACTCCAGTAGTTTTATGTTCTGTCTGAAAAACAACCTCTCCAAGGCATGACCTGAGACTCTGGAAGCCCCATCAGCTCCAGCCCTTGAACTCATCTCCCCAAATGACAAAAAGCAGCTAAGTAGCGGCTAATATCAGCCTTGGCAGCTGCTGAGCATTGCAGGTCAGCAGCAGAGGGGTTAGTTTGAAGGCTGTGCTGCCTTCGGCAGCTGCTGCAGGCAGCTCTTTTTGAAGAGAAGTATCATACACCCTACAGTGAGTAATGCCAGTAATCCCACACAGACCATTCTCCTCAATGTTTCCCAGCACATTAATGAAAATCTTGACCATAAGCTGCACTGATTTCATAAAGCTCTGTCTGCTTGGCAAACAAAAAAGGTCAAGCAGACTTGCAAAGCTATGCCTTTCCAGCCCCAAGCTCCTTAAATCTTTTTTTTTACACTCCAGTAGTTTTATGTTCTGTCTGAAAAACAACCTCTCCAAGGCATGACCTGAGACTCTGGAAGCCCCATCAGCTCCAGCCCTTGAACTCATCTCCCCAAATGACAAAAAGCAGCTAAGTAGCGGCTAATATCAGCCTTGGCAGCTGCTGAGCATTGCAGGTCAGCAGCAGAGGGGTTAGTTTGAAGGCTGTGCTGCCTTCGGCAGCTGCTGCAGGCAGCTCTTTTTGAAGAGAAGTATCATACACCCTGGGCCTTGGCAGTGGCAAGGCCACATCCTAGGGACATCTCTGCTCAAGCAGTGCCTCAGCTACCTGGCAAAATGTGAGGTCTAATCAGGGCTGAGATGGAAAGGGGCTGAGGAGCAAAGCAGCAAGGGTTGGATCTTGGGACCATGAACCTTGGAAAACCAAAAAAAATTGAGTTGATTAGTTGAGAGAAAAGCAGGGATGTGATGACCACCTCTAACCAGCTTTGCAGCTCAGCCTCTTGAGGAAAGGCAAGGAACCTAATGACCTACCAGCCTTCATTTCTCACAAACACAGAATAAGTTCAAGCACAGAAAAAGAGAACACTGCGTTCCACATCCCCTAGTAGTAGGATGAGAAATCCCAAACTCAGTTTGAGCAAAAGGGTGTAACACTGAGAAACACCTGGAAAAGGAAATGCCAAAACACTTTGAATCACAAAGTTCATCAATACCAACCCTGATTTGCAGCTTGGGAACCTGCACCGGTTACAAGCCTAGCTTTCCTGCAGGGAACCAGAGCCCACTCACCTATCCTGGTGGGGAAGACATCCTCATTGTTAATGAGCATCTCGATCCAGTCCATCAGCATGCACATGTACTGTGGGGCCGAGAGCTTGGTGGGCTTCTTGTACTTGCTGTCATCCTGCCACCTGTACTCGTACTTGAGCCCGCCGGACATGATGGGGCAGCTCCTCTCGGTGCAGTACTCCGACATGGTGCCGTAGATGAGGTTGATGCGGTTGAAGAAGTCCACCACGTGCACGGCGATCCAGTCGTTGATGCTCTCGCCAGGAGGCAGCTGCACCACTGCCTTCAGGTCCAGCCCGGACTTGAGGGAGGCCTGGGCTTTCTTGTACAGCTCAAAGCGCTGCGTGCCCGGCTCAAACTTCTTGCGGGGACGGAACGTTTTGTCTTTGTTGAAGACTTGCTTGAGACACAGGGCCATTGCGGGCAGGGCCAGCCAGGGTGAGGGCAGAGGCTCAGAGCAACATGAAACCCAGGCCTGGGGTCTTCAGGGATGGAGGTTTCTGGGAGGAGAAGGAGACACATTTCAGTCACACATGAAGACAGCTGCATGCATGGACACACTTGCAGGGGTTCACAGGGCTGACCCCGCTGCTCTGACAGCACATGGGGACACAGATTTGGAGTGAGATTTTGGCCCCTTCACACCCACCAGGGTGACCTGGAGCAGCTGCTGCCACCTCACACAACAGCTCCTGGCACTGGAGAGGGTAAGCCCCGCCACATGTGCCCCATGCAAGGCTTGATGGCAGACAGAGCCCTTTTTTCCCTCCTGAGCACCCCAGGAACACACCAGGCTCCAGCCAACTTCTTCCTTCCATGCTTTTACCAACAAGTGCTGCAATAAATTGAGAGCCATGATATCAGCAGTGCTCACCAGTTCAGGCAGTCCCACTCTGGTGGCCTTTTCCTCTCCTGGCAAAGAGAAAGCATCTCTTTCCCAGGGACTTGTCATTACAAACAACCCCTGACCCTGCAGCAGCGGCTGGCAAGCGAGGCCCCGGGGACCACGCTGCGACCGCAGCTGGCTGCTGGTTCACACAGCCCCAGCGCCAGGATCAATGGGAAAAGGGGGGATTATTTTTGTTGTTCTGCCTGGTGTGTTTGTCCAAAAAAACAAAACCCACATCCGAAGGAGGGAAACGCAGGCCAGCACAGCAGAACAACATTGCCAGGATGCCGCCGGCTCTCCCGGCATGCACACAATGCGCACGGCAGCCCTCGGGTGGTGCAGCTGATGCTCCGGGGGACTCCAGGGCTCAGCAAAGTGCTGAGCTCACCCCTTCCTGCCCAAGAGTAGCAGCACAGATGAGGGCTGTATTTTCCTTTTCCTCCCTGAAATCCAGTGGAAATCCCATCCGCCCAAGGCTGTCCTGGACAGGCTGGAATTGTGTGTTTTGTCACCTGCATTAATCACCAGTGGTGTTAATGTGAGGCCAAGGCCTCCTTGTGCTAAATGCCTTGCTGAGGCTTAGGGAAGAGAAAGTCTTCCAACAGCCTCCCCCTGATGGGAAGAGATGGAGAAGCAGTTAAGAAAAAGGAAGGAAAATATTTATGGAAAAGGGAAGTGACTGACCCAAAGTCACAAGCAGGAGGGAATGGTACAAACCTTGGATGAACATTCATCATTATAAAGACAACTTTAGCCAAAAGCTTGTTATTTAAATTCTATTTCCTAAACTCAGTCCTGAGCCCGAGGCAGGTCCTATTTTTCAGGATCAGCTAAACATCTCTCAAGTGAAACCCTCTGCTCCCCTTAAGGCTCACCCCAGGGTCATCACTAGTGATCATCCCAATGCCTGCAGGATCTGCCTGGCAGGGATTTCTGCACTGCAGCCAGCACGTGCTGCCAAAACCCTCTCATGGATGCACACCCTGGTGTGTGTGGGAAACCCAGCATGAATGCCATTAGTGCACAACCACAGCCTTTCCCACAGGCTAGAGCCAGAGCTTTGCCACCCTCACACAGCTCACAGCACAGCATGAGCCCCACCACATTCTGCTGTACCCAGGTACAAAAACCTGTGTGTTTTTAGGTGCTTTCTGCCCCCCCAGAGGGGGTCACAGCCACCACACAACGTTGTGCAGTATGACTTCAACACCAGAGTATCTGCAGACCTTCCCCATCTCATGTGGCTGGGTGGGATTTTAAGGGCCACATCCCTGTCACCCTCATTTATTTTTGGGCAATGACTGGGGGCTGTTTCTTGGATGCTTTTTCTGCCCTGCTCCAAGCAACTGGCTCCAACCATGAGAAGGAGCCTATTTCCCACTTCAGAAAAGAGCACAATTTCTCCAAAATGCCAGTCAATGCAGCCAGCATGATGTCATGCCTCCCATCTGTCCCTCAGGAATGGCCTGTGCTACAGCAGTGCCTATGGATCCCATGGGAGGCCAGGGGACTCTGGGCACAGTGAGGCTCTAAGAAAAGCTCTTATCCAGGACTTCCTGGATTCCACATATTCAAGCACATCCTGTTGATAACACCTCTATAAAAAGCCTTCTGGGGTGTTTGCTAACACATAATTCTTTTGAAAGCATGTATGCATACATACATATATATTTATATATAACCACTGCAACAGGGTTCCTAATTCGGTAACGTAGGAAGTGCTGGGATACCCTCAGGATGAGGCACTCAGCCGGCTTTGCCCATAGTGCAAAGTAGGAATGATGGGGCTGAGCAGTGCCTGGCCCTGCAGCCAGGTTTCCCTGGAGTTTCAGCAAGGAAAGTCATGCCAACAAACATTTCTTTATGTCACCATTTCTGCTGGCCTTGGCGCCATCTGCTCTGCTTCAGGAGCTGTTGCTGTTTGCAGACTCCTCCATGCAGAGCCTGGGCTGTTCCACGGTGATGAGCAGCCACCCTGGCAGATGACATCCCATCAAACATGTCACTTGCAGGGGCTGACAGCAGTGAAATCAGTTGTCTTTTAGTGCCCACACTGCAAGTCCTCTGCAAGTATTGAGCCACTGGGAAACAAACATTTCATCTGCTGAAGCCAGACCTGTAGCTCATCTACAACTGCATCCCTGCACCATCCACAGCTGGATCTCTGTGTTACCCTGCAAGCTGCTCTCACTCATCAGGCAGGTGGGAATGTGCTTCGTGGTTCAGCACCATCTGAATAAAACACCAGTTCAAAAAAACAAAAAGAGCAGCAAGATTGCTAAACAGCTGCCAGGTGTTTTTCTACCATTCATCTGTTTGAGTGGGAATGGAGAGTAAAACCCATGGCTGCCCAAGTGCTTGGAGCTGACCTGTCCCTGAGCCTGCAGGATGCCAGCATGGCACCACAGCCTCTCTGCTCCCCAGGCAGCAGTTTTCTTTTCAGGATCCTCACCATCACCACTATCAAATCACCAAGTCGTTAAAAGACCTTGTTAATCTTTACCGGAGAAAAAATGTTCTCCAGAAATTACATGTAGCACAAAGCCAAAAATACACCCTGGGATTTATGACCTGAAGAAGCAGAGAGAGGCACTGAGCCAAAGAACACATTTGTTCTCTACCTCACTTCAGAGCTTTCACTGCCCAGAGAGATCGATGTAGAGGGAAGTATGGGAGCAGTGGTGGCCAGGACCAGGAGATGAGATCCCAGCTCTGGCCCTTGCAGATGGGGCACTGAGATGGGATGCATCAGCTTAGAGCAAACAGGCTTTGCAAAGTCACCAATGCTTCAGATTCCCCTCAGCACCCACCTGTTTTCTGGGAAGAAAAGCAAAATCCTTTGTGAATGGACCCAGACACATCCTGAGTCTAACTGATGGAAAAGGTCCTCAGCCAATGCAAAATCACATTTTCCCTCAGTTTCCACCTTTATGCGTCCAACCCGACTGGTGCTCTTCCATCACAGACCAAGTATTTGGGGCAGATCCACGTAAAGAGATGGAAAATGGGAAATCTTCCAAGGTTTATGGTGCAAAGTTCAGCTGAGTGTGATGTCGTGTTCCTAGAAATCATGCTGTGGTCCACTGGGGCTTGGGGTGGGGCTGGACACCCGTCCAAGTGCTAATCTCTGCTCACCCTGCCTGCTTTGGGAAATCCTAAGGGCAAAGTGTTATCCAGCAAGCTTAGGCAGCAACTTCCTACAACATGATCCAACAGGTCCCGCCCCGGCCGGCGCGGCAGGGCCTGGGCCAGCGCCACGGCAGCAGCCTGCAGCTCCCTGCCTTCAGTTCCCACATGCAAAACCAAAGCTTTCCAAGAGGAACCGTGGCAAAGGCTGCAAACCCTCTTCCCCATGCCACAGTTCCCATCACAGGGTGCTGCTGGCACGCCAGGGGCCCACAAATCCCTTTCTGAAGCATCTGCAAACCCCCAAATCAAACCTCGTCCTGTGCTTGGGAGTGGACAAGGAGTGAAGCAGGTGGAGCTGGAGACCTGCCCTGCTGTCACCCTGTGTCCCCACAGAGGATGGTTGGAAGAGGATGAGTGAAGTTTCTGGGAGGACAGAGACTGGCATTTCCCATGGGACATCCATGCTGTGGTGTCCTTAGTGCTCACCCCCCATCCACCCTCCCAAAATAGCCTTGGCTTTGAGGAGCTTGGCTACAAACCCAGCTGAGCGGCCACAAATCCCATCCCTGTCCATGAAGGCTGCTGGGCTTCAGTCCTACCCCTGTTTTTGCTGCTGGCTTCAGTCCTGCTGGTTTTAAAAGTAGCAGCAGAAGCAAAACTCAGTGGGGTTTAGCAAGAACCAGAAGAGCACAGGGTTCAGCTGGGCAAGGACAAGGCAGAACCACTGCTGGGGAGGTAGCAGGCACAGACATGTGAAAAACTGATGTCCTAGATTGCTGGCAAGTCCAGAGATGAAAGGAAATTAACTGGATGGGAGGGATGCAAGTTCAGGGTCAGACTTAGGCGCTGATTTCAGGTCTGAGGGTTGGTTTTATTTTTTATCTAAACTAGCTTTCTTTCTTTCTTACTTTCTTATCATTTGAAAACCACAGAGGAACACAACAAGGTGAAGGCTTTGTTGTAAATTAAAAACAACTCTGAAGGATCTGCTTAGAAATGACAAAACAAAAAGGAAGAGCAGGCAGAGCTGTGGCTTCCTCCTCATAGTCCTACAGGCATGGGGGGCAAGGTCGCCAAAGAAAACCTCTGGTTTTAACCCTAAATAAGCTTTAGTCAGAAAACCAGCAGGAAGGATCACACAGAGGCACTGCCAGACTCCAGACTGGTCACAGTGCTGCTCCCTGCCTCAGTGTCCCCAATTTCAAAACTGATCTCCCTCCCCAGGCTCCCTTTAAGGGCTGCAACAGCAAGGGCTTCAGGGGAAAAAGTGCTTTGCAAGTATCTCTGGGAAGCACGAACAACCCTGAAGAGTAAGGAGACAGGAAAGCTCTGACACCAGCACCTCCCATGCTCCAGTGCCAAGTGCATCCTCCCTGGATCCATCCCGGGACAGGGACACCCTGGCAGAAGCATCTGCCTGGAAACAGCTGTGTTAGCAGCACACTCCAACCCTGGTGGGCAGTGCCGCCACTGGGGAGCACGACGAGGGCTCCAGCACTGCGGGCAGCCTGCAGGGACACTCCAGCTCCCACTGCTTTGGGAAGGGGCCAAGGAGGCAGAGCACAGACCTGTCCAGCTCCAGGCACCTCAGAGCAAAGTGTGGTTAATTACCACCAGCTCTGCACATCCCCCTCGGGCTTCCCCAGGGGATCTTGCCTTTGGGGCACCCAGCTATCTACTGCTTCTCAGCTTTGGGAGATTCCCTTCTCCCCACCATAGGCAGTGTCAAAGTCCCACCCAGCCCCATCCCAGATGGAAGAGAAGGACAGCATCAGCTCAGCCACCATGTGCCAGAGCCCTGAGACAGACAGACAGCCTCCAGACAGACAGTCTGCCCAGAAACCTGTGGGCCCCAGCTGGCTTTTCACTGCTCTAGGAAGCCTCACTTCCTGGCTGAGGGTCAGCAGCCCTGTCTCTGAGCTTCCCTGCAAGCCCCAAAGAAGTCCAGATGCAGTTTGGTCTTCAGCCTGTCCAGAGCATCTCTGCAACCAGGGCTGCTTCTTGGGACTCATGTCCCAAAGACTTCTCCCAGGCATCCCTGAACTGCAGACACTGCAGCCCTGACCCAGGGAGGGACTGTGGGCAAATGGTGCTTCCAGGGAAGGGAGCACATTCCCTCTTTTGATAAGCCTTTCCAGCCTTGTCATCATCTAAGGAAGGGGGGCTGCAGAAGGAGGGTGCTGGGGAGCAGAGCCCTGGGGCACTGGCCCCACTCCCTCTGTGCTTCCTGCTGGAGCCAAGCCCCAGCTGGGCTGTCCGTGAGAACGGGGTTATTGGCTGCTAGTCCCAAATATAACCTAAACGATAGAAAATTCCAGGAAATGAGCCAAGGCAAAATGCCGGGAGGGGGGATCAAGGCCCAGCACATGGGCTGGGGGAGCTTCAGAGAAGCCCTGGGCTCTCAGCAGCATCTCCCTGCTGCCAAACCTTCCTTGTGCAAACTCCCCTGGTGCTGCAGAGACCCATGAGAGCATCCATGAGCACAAATCCCTACAGCAGAGCAGGACTCGGGCCCCGCACTCCAGCTGGGAACAGCTGCCAGCGGGAAGCTGTGCTGGTGCTTCCCCCGACTCACATGGTGCTTGGAAATCCCCAGCTCGTGAGAAACGGACCTGGATGGCTTCCAGGAACGGGGCTGCTTACAGCCGCCCTACAGACATCCCCTGCTGTCCCCCTGCTCTGTCCCGCTCCTTGCCCGGCCTCCCTGCCACACCACCAACAGAGCAGCAGCTCTCTGGCACAAAGGCACCAAAAAAAGTTTTTGCCAGCTCACACAAGACACCTCCAAACAGAAAAGCAAAGCAGCATGTCCCATTCATTTTAGGTGTGATACCCAGTGGGGCTGGGGGCTTTGGGGGTACCTCATTCCTGGGAGCTGAGATCTCACTGCTACTAGCAGTAACTTGCTGTGAGCCCTGAAAAGAAGTGTCCAATGGCCTCAGTGGTGTCCAACAGCTCTGGTTCTGTCCCAAGGGTGATTACGCCGTTGTCAGAGCCGTAATTCCAAACACCGGGAGCTCCAGGCCTGCGAGCTCAAGGAGGAAGACGAGAGGAGATAAGCCAGCTGCGGAAAACCCATCTCCGCCGCTTGCTCTCACCCAGCTCCCCCGCCCACAACTTTCCACCCTCCCTCCGACACCGACACCGGCAGAGGCGCTGCGGGGGCTGTCCCGGTCGGGGAACGCGTGTGCCGCCTGGCCCTGCCTGTGCCCCTGCCCCGAGGGACCCCCTCTCCCTGCGCGCCGCCGCTCATTCGCACGGATCCCTGCCCAGCATCCCCCAAACTGGGGATCCCCGGGATTTACACAGTGCCTGCCCAGCTGGGACACCCCGGAGCAAGGGGAAGAGCCTTCTGCAGGCGTCCATGGCCCGGCTGGGTGAAGAATTGCTCTTTCCTAGGCTAATGCCAACCCAGGTCTCGCCCATCCCGTGCTTAAAAGCACCCCAGGAGCATCCTCAGCAGCGCGGTGCTGGCTTTTCATCCCCCAGGACTCACCTCATCCCCCGGCACGGCGGCTTCCACTCTCGGATCCCTCCGCTGCACTTTGTGCTCTTATTCAGGAAAAGGAAAAAAAAAAATTAGAAAGATACAAAGTCCAAGCCAGGCTCTCTGTCGGGACTATTGGCAGTTTGGGGACCGCAGCAGCAACAGCGGCAGGGAGAACCGCCTGGCTCCAGCGCTCACGGGGGTTTCGTTAGAGAAGCCGGGGCCGAGGGTTTTTCTCCGGTCAGTGATGTCACATCCTGACCCTGCCGGCAGCTCCAGCTGTCCCTGGAAAACCCGCTCGGAAGCGGGCCGGCCAGCCCCCAGCATCCGCCGCCGTGGGCTCGCAGGCTCCGGGGTGGGCGCTCACTCGCAGCCGCACCCCCGCTCCGCTCCTGGATGCTGAGATCCTTCCTGGCGGGCAGTGCCGCGCCGCTGGCTGGCTCCGGCTTTCACAGGACAGCAGGGAGCCGGGGAAAGGAGGTGAAATCCCGGAGTGTTGTCCCCTCCTCCCCCCATCTTTTCACCGTCCCTCTCCCTTCATGCTTCCCCTCTCTGCACACACACACACACACAAACAGCCGGGAGTTTCCACGCCAGGCCAAGCTGGAAGCCATCCAAAACAGAAATGCCGGAGAGGGGAAAAGAAAGAAAGAGAAAAACTTTCTCTGCACGCAGCACTTACTTTCCGTTTCTGTCGGAGGTGGGGTGAGTTCTGAAGCGCGCTGCGGTATTTAAACCCTGCTCAGCAAAGGCAAGCCTGAGCCAGCACGCTCGGCGCCGGCAGGAGCGGCCCGCCAGCGTGGGATGGCTTGGCAGGAGCCGGGATCGGCTCTGGGGTCAGAGTCCCAGAGCTGGCGCTGGAACAGCGCTGCGCACCCCACGGTGATGCCCGTGGGTGTCGCGGCAGGCGCAGGCAGAGCGCGGCCCTGCCACTCGCGGTTCCCTTCCGGGCACGGTGACGTGTCGCTCCCCGGGGAAGAGATGTGTGATGATGCTCTGGCCTCACTGAAACGTCTGCAATTGTTTGGCAGCGGGACAGCTCTAGTGAGGGAAGCGCTTCTGGCCTTTCCTACACGTGTGTTAAACTCGGGTCTAGCCAAGCGTTTGCAGGTGATGGGGCGAGCTGGGGAGTGGGGCACAGGGCAAGGGGGATGTGGCTGATGGGCACGTTTGCATAAAGCTGGAGGGTTTGGGATGAGGGTTTGATTCCCTGAACCCTGCCTGGCAACAGGATGCATCTCTGCAGGATCCATACTCCTTTCCCAGAACACAGCTTCTCAGCTGCAGGTGATGCCAGGGTTTGCTCTTGAGCACAATGTTCAGAGGTAGTCTTTAAAATAAATTCATTCAGCAGCCTCCCAGACCAGCCAGCCACGAGGGAGCTCAGCCCAGCCCTGCAAGGCATTTGCTCTGCTTTCCTCCCTCTCTCTGTGAGCTTGGTTTGGTGCAGGTGCAATAGGAACTCTCTGGCACCTGCAACAGCATCTTATTAGTAGTGAAGAAGATGCTGCAGGGCCCATTTAATTGGGCAGCAGCCACTGGTGGATCAATTTTGATGGGAACTGAAGGGAATTGGAGCTTGCACACCCCAGAAGCCTCTTGCTTTTATGCCTGCTCCCATTTGGGACATGGCTGAAGGGCAGGTCCTGAACCAGATGACAGGAGAAGGACACACCAAGGACATGCAGGATTCATCTGTGCTCTGCATCCACTACAACATGAAATGGCTGAGGTGTCTCACATCTGCAGAAAAGGTAAAACCTTGAGGTGAAGTGCCCTGCACAGCTCTTGAGGCAGGAGGGAAGCACAAGCTAAGTCAAATTCATCTGTGCAGTTGCTTCCCACCACCACCAGTTAACCCAGTACAGGAGCCATAACCTCAGAGCTCAGCTCTGTGCCTGCATCTCCCTGGACCTGCAGGCTGAGCCTATTCCACATCAACCTTGCCCTGCTCATGAGTGAATCTCTCACAGCCATTGCAGGTAGGTCCAAGTAACAGCCCTAAAATCAGGATCAAGCTCAAGTAATCCAGCAGACTCTTCCTGGTCACCAGCAACCCAGCCACATTCCTGACTCCAGCAGGTTGAGGCAAAGTCTTTTCCCATGCCCAGTGCTGGATGCTCATTACAGCCACCCCAAGTCCCAGCAAGGGCTGTGCTCCATCCTGGGGACCTGGGATGCAGGAAACAACAAAATGTCCTCAGACCTTGTGAGCGGGAAGTGAAGGTCTGTGGAGCAGATGTAACTCCCAACAGCAAATGCCAAGCCAGGAGGAAACTTTCAACTGAAATCCCTGCAGAAAACGGGCAGAAATCCAAAAGTGAGGGGGCTTGGCTGAAAAGCAAAGATCCCAAAGGCAACTCATGGCCAGGATTTACATCCAGGCAAGATGGAGCCAAAATACTTGGAGGGGAGATGGGGTCCTCCCACCCTCAGCAGTCTGGAGCCAAAAGAGAGGGGCCAGGAGAACAGCCGGAGGGCTGGATTTACACCAGCTGCAGCCCCACAAGTCCACAGAGGTGAGCAGCACCTCCTGCTCAGGGACTTACCCCTCACGTGAGGTTTTGGAAACCTCAAAAAGCAGAGAGCCCACGGTGCCAGAGCCAGCCGGTATCCCAGCTGTGGGGAGGGGAAGCAGGAGTCGCTTGGGAGAGAGGAAAAGGTCCGAGGGACAGTTTTGGGGAAGGAGGAATGCGTTATTGTGAAGAGGGCATTTGTCTGCCCTGGAGGAAGGAAGAGGGGAATGCTGGCCTCCTCCCGAAGGCAGGTGCATGGCTGGATTTATCGGGGGAAGGAAGCAGGGACGGAAGTGAGCCCGGAGCACTGGGCGGCTCCGTCGGAGCTCGGGGGCAGGCACGGGAAGAGGCCCCGGGCAGCGAAGCGGCTTCGCAAGGCTCGTCAGGACACGGCTGCACCGGGGGAGGGAGGGGCAGCCCCTGGCAGCCCCCACCCCTCCCCTGGGCTCTCACACAGTGCCCTGCACGGCACCTCCCGGGCACTGCCACTGCCGCAGCCGGGGAGGTGCTCGTCCCCAGACGGGGCTGGAAGGCTGTGAACGCCTGTGCAGAGCGGAAGACAAAGCAGAGGGAGCAGTGGGTTTGCTCTGGTTATTCCCAGAGGGGAACAGGACGTGTCCAGAAAACAGCTCTGCAGCGTCGGGAACAGTCAGTTCCCCTGCTCTGCTCTGCTCCTCCGTGTCCTGCACAAACTCAGACAGGGAGCGAGAGCTTCTTCAGCCGTGGGCCAGAGGGCACTGGAGCCTTGCCATTTTCTAAGGCACAGGGAAAAAAGCCAGGCACGAATGAAAAAGCACTGGAGTCATCATTTTAAGGGAGGGTAAGAACGTCGTCCATCAATCTGCACTTCCTTGATTGCCTCGGCTGTCACCTCCTCCCTTGGGAGCAGGAGGGCTCTGGGTTTATCTCCCCAGGGTGACAGGGCTGGGTGGGCAAGACAGAGGTTTGGCATGCTGGTAACAAAGAGCCTCTGGCAGCCAAACTTGCTCCACCACTCCCACTGGGAAATCCTGCCACATCCCGGGCTCTCCTCCAGCTGGAGGCAGAGCACGGCCAGCACTGAGGGGGCTCCTACAGCACCTTGCTGCAGGATGCTGCAGGGGCTGAACTTTACAGGGGCCACTGAGAGTCTTGGGCTTCTTCTCCCTGAACGTGCCCATTTGACGGCTACTAAAACCAGACACATCCATCTTGGGAAGGTGCTGGCTCAAAAAAGACTGGCAATCAGCAAAACGTGCTGGGAAACTACTGCAGGATGTTTGCCCTCCCCGAGGCAGCTCAGGTGGGATCTGGGACACGGGGCAGGTGGAACCATGAGCTGAACTCAGCGCAGCCCAGCTCGTTGTGAACCATACAGCAGCCTGAGCATCTGTGTGGTTCTCAGCACGCAACTCACAAAGCTCACAGAGCTGAGCAGACAGGCTCAGGCAAGCTGTGTGAGTGCCCAGAGCTCGGAATCGGGAGACAAACCTTCCCTCTAGTGGCTGGATGGCACACGAATCCCACAGCCACCTTCTCCCTCTGTTACCTCTCTCCTCAAGCCAAGCCTAACAGCATTATTTTTCACCAGCCCTAAGGCTCAGCACAGATCTTACAAAATTTATGTGAGTTTTTAGTGGCTTAAAACTGGCACAGCTGCTGATTTGCACAAAGCATCATCGCTGGTTTCTGCAGCAAGGGTGGATTGTAGGGCCAGTTCTTCCGATGGGTTACTACCCCTTGCAGCAGTCATTCAGTGGAGCAGAGGATTAGAGTTTGTTGGACCTTTTTATTATGGGTCTTCATCCCAGTTTTAGGCTCATCACTGGCCATTTCTGCCTTTTTTAAGCCCCAGAAAAATTCTTATTTTAGGAAAAATTCCCACCATGGGTTTTAAAAAACACCACTCAAAATTACAGGTAAATCACTACTGCCTTATACCTGAGAATTTGATCTTTTATGTTCAGAAAGAGGCTGAGGTGTAGATTTGGAAGCCTTAGATTTCACTCTCAGGGATGTTACGTTATAGCTACATTAAACATGAACGCAGCAACTTCGACTTTTTCAAAGATGGAAGTGAATTATTAATCAAAACAGCCCTTCTATCAGCTAAGGAAAAATGATAAATGGACCATGAACACCATAAACCTGAAGCAGAAATGCCTTTTAATAAAGGTGATTTGCTGTTCAGGTTATCACAGCCATATCCACGCCTCCCCTGATTAATTATTCCCCTGCTCTGCAGACTGCTCTGTACACACTCAGTGAACACCAAAAGACATTACCAGGGAGCAAGACCATCTCCTTTCAGCAAGGCCCCAAGAGATTTGCCTCTTCTAGAAACATCCTGCAATTTCCTGAATGGACAGGAGTTCACACCAAACATCTAAGAGGTGGTGGTAAAATAGACCTCAACATAAAGCTGCACTGTGTAGCTTTAGTGCTCAGCTGAAGTGTTCATGTCATAAAATCAGAGAATGGGCTGGGTTGGAAGGGACTTTCAAAGGCCATGCAGGGCAAAGAATGGGCTGAGAAAGTACAGTGATACTGAGCATTACAGCAAAGGGGTCCTACAACTACCCAGCAAAAAGATGCTGCAAGAAACCTTCATTACTCATCACAGGTTCACATCAGGTTGTGGTAAATGAAGAAAATTGACACCTGCCACACCCTCCAACAGAGAGACAAACTGCAGATCCTTCTTTCCCCCTTTCTCTGGCAAAGGAGGGGATGAATGTTTGCCAGCTCCAGCAGGCTGACAAGGTGCAGTGTGGACCAGAGCTAATTAGTGCTAAGGATGAGTTAGTGCTGGGGGTCTGATGTAGACATGGGAAGTATTTCAGAGTGGCTCCTGGCACTCCTGTGTCCCCCTGAGCAGTGGTGCCAGTGCTGGTAACCCCCACTGCTGCAGTGTCCTTGTCCACGGATGTGCTGCCTGCCTCTGCTGGGAATGAACACAAGAGAAGCTCAAAGCATCAGCTTGGGGATTCTTCTGCTGGGGGCAGGTTTAAAACCCCCAACCTGCTGCAGTCTGTAAAGCCAGGCTCTTACCAACACTGCTGTGTTAAAGCAGCTCTGCATTTTCATACCAAGACATTTTTTTCACTTGACAAACAAGAAGCTGGCTGGTGACTCTCTCTGTCACCATGCCAGTCCATCTTTCCTTTATTATGGATAGTGCCTTTCCTGAAGTTGGAACAAGAGTTATTTTTTGTTCCTTCAAATGCCATTTGTGAGTTGGCTGATTAGATGCCAGCCTGAGAAAAAATAATCCTGTAAAACAGGCAATGATTCCTTTACACTATATACTAAAGAAATAAAACCATGTTCATACTGCTCAAAAACAACATCTTAAATACAGAAACATCACAACAGGATACAATTAATAAATCAATTAAGATGCAGAAAATTCCCAGAACAAATCTAATGACTCTGTTTTTTTTAATCCTGAGAAAAGCTCAGACCACAATATACATCTGTGTAAGAAAGTTCACAAAGAAACAAAGAGGAGTCTGTCTTAGACCATTGCTCCTATTCTTTCTTCTTGATGGGCAAGCCTGTATGAATTCCACACAGATTAAAAAGCACTGAGCCATGCAATTATAATGGTGGAGGGCTTTTAAAATGCATTTACTGAGAAGAAACATTGGTTGTCATCTCTTTCCTGATGTCAGTACAGCCGTTACATAGCTCCCCTTTTGTCACTTTATTTCACATTTCCACAATCCAGCAGGCAGCAGGAAGTTACAAGACTGGGAAAATGGCTCTTTCTGATGAAGTTACACTGAAGTACTGGGCTCCATTTTTTAGCAATTAGTTGCTGTTGTTCAAATGGCCCAAGTCCTCATCTTGCATCAGTGTCAGACAGGCGTGACTGTCACTCTCCCAGGATGTCTGCAGACTCCTTCTGTGGCCAAATCCTGTAAAACAGAAGACACTGGGCCACCCTCCTAGGACCCCCTGCTTCTGCTGGCTCCTTTCACCACAGGCCAGGCTCTATGACTTGTCAGAAGCCTGCCCAGGTGTCAGTTCTCTTCCAAGGCCACTTTGCTCAAGCTCTGCTATAACTGCCATGTATTTGAATTCACTGGATCTGTGGTTGAAGGTCTCCACTAATCCGTAGGTCTCGGCGCGATCCGTGGCGTAGAACAGCTGCACCTGGTTGGCCAAGCACTGGGCATCATGGACCACCTGGCAGGGAGAACAGAGCTGTGTCACAAGCACTGGGCATCATGGACCACCTGGCAGGGAGAACAGAGCTGTGTCACAAGCACTGGGCATCATGGACCCCCTGGCAGGGAGAAGAGAGCTGTCACCATCAGGGTGGGGCTGTGCCCGTGTCCCACTGGAAAAGAAATGCCACACTCCTGCTCGCCACGTGGCTCAACTCCGAGCCACCTTAGTTCAGCAAATCTCTTAACAAACCACCTCCCTGTGGCTCCTGACCTACTTAAACTCTCCAGCACCGTGTGTTTTAGCAACTCTCCTGCAGTGCATCTGCCTCAGAGGTCAAGTGTGGCTTTTGTGATCCCTGCCCACTCCAAGATGCACCAAGCCCTCTTATTTCCCTTCTTACAGCTGACCTACTTGCAAAGATTGATTGTTTGCTCTGAGATCCAACAGGGGAAAAGAAAAGCATCACCAATTACTCCACTCATTGTTTCAGAAGGGGTGGCAGGAGGTCAGTTAGAGGAGGGATATTTTAATCATTCTGTTCCACCACTACAGTGCCCAGTGCCACCAGCCCAGGCACTGGTACAGCTATGCCAATAATGGTGTGCCCACACAGAGGGAAAGAGCACAGGCGTGCACACACTGAACACACAACTCTGGAGTCTCCTGCTTTGACAAACAGGATTAGGCTTCAAACACTGTTTTAACGTGTCTGCAGGTAGCAACAGCTTTCACTTAAATTTGCTTCTGTTAGAAGGAAAAACAGAAGCTTTGTTCTTTTACAACTATCACCTGCAATACCCAAATTTAAAAACAAGAATGCATGAACTGAAATCACCAAAGACTGATGATTCCCTTCTGGCTTTCCCTAGGCTTAAGTACATTAGGTTAAAAAAAGACAGTGGGACCATTCTTTGGCAAAGGGTCTTTGAAAGGCTTCACTGTAATTTAATTTTAATTCAAAACTGTAGGAGGGGTTGCAGCATAAAATGAAGGAAGCCAACAAGCAGACTTCTCTTACCAAGAACTTGGAGTCCATTTCTGCTGTCATTAGCACTATCCCTTTCTCCTTCTGCAGATCAGGATAATGGTACAAGACCAACTGGCTTGGAGCAGTTTCACCTTGGGTCTGAAGAAGAGAAAGAAACCTGTCAGTATCCCATAAAAACTTTCACTCCACTGCAGATCTGCATGCTTGATTACAAAACTTAGAGCATTAGCTGCCACAGAGGCAGTTCCTTCCCAGGGCTTAAGGGTCAGTTCTAATCACAAGTTCATTATTCTTGGTATTTACAGAAAACTTTGGGATTTGCAGAGTTAGGTTGTTTTTTAACTTGACTAAAGACCATTTTGCATTTAAAGAACACACAATTTTTAGGAAGATATTTAATCTTACAGCATCTACTGCTATTTCAATTAGCTTGCACAAACAGTTCTAAAAAGCTTGGCTCTTGCTCATGTTTTGGGTCTACTGAACTTCTACCTCATTATCCTCTACACTACAGAGCCACTTAATACCCATAACTTTACTAATTTACCTGTAACTAATGTACAATTAAGCCATAATTAATAACAGCTATTGTCATGATAATTCTTTTCAAGTTAAGCTAGACAACCTATTGGCTAAACTACTGAGTAAATAACATATATTGAAATAATGCTGCTACTATCTATTTCTGGATCCTAAGTCAGTTTTGAACTTTTTGTCTCAAACACTCACCTGAACATTTATCAGGGAAGTGAAGTGCAATTCTGTTCCAGACCACTGCCCCACAAAGAACTCATAGCCTTCTTTTCTTGGCAAAGCATATAGAAACTGCAGAGAAATTAAAAAAAAACCAAAACAATTTTCCCTTACATAGAACAAAATGATGCCTGTGTCCCACTGGCCTCCAGCATTAACGCTTTAGTGAGAGAACCACAATAGAAAAAAGAGTTTCTTTGCCCCACTACAAGTGAAAGGACAGCAAGAATCAGACTTCAAAGCATACAATAAAGCAGAATTACCCTATCAGTATTAATGCATTAGCAAATATCTTGACAAATACTTTTGGCAGTATTTTGAGACATAAAAAGGAAAGGAGAATGGAGAACATTCAGCCTCTGACCTTCTTTGTTCTCACCTAGAAAACTAACAGCAGAAATGGTCAAATATAAGGTAAGGAGCAGAGCATTTAATCCTGTCATTTTATCAGCTGCTCCAGAACAGGCAGCAAGCATCTCCACTCTAGACATTTACAGCCTATCCAGCTCCACAGGTACAGATCTGCTTGTTTTACCCCACCAAAGGAAGGACAACATGGGAGCAGAAAATCTTGCAGGACACCTGACTGAATGCCAGTGCAGTGTACAGAAATGCACTTCAGGCTATAAATAACTTCCCAATGTCCAAGTAGCTTGGGAAGCCAGATACATTTGATCTTGCTCTTGGCAAGTGAAGAAGGTAGGACTAATCCATCAACCCAGTAAAGTCTCCATTCCCTGGGAGATTCTGTGCTGCTGCTCTCTCAACCCTCCATCTCTTCTATCTAGATCAAACTGTTTCATACATATGAATAGGCACTGCATTATCTGAGCACCAGGACAAGTGTCTGAACCCTGGATTTTACTAATCAGGCTGATACAACGGTTATGAACACAGGAGGGTCAAAAGTTAATGGATCAGGCTTTGAAGAGAAGCACTACAGCTCTGCAGCCACACACTGCTGTACGTACCGATGGACACTTCTGGGCTCTCTCCCGCATCAAATCAAACTTGGCTGCCTTTGGGGAAGGAGAAAGAGAAGTTCAGTCTTAGTAACACAAACGTGGATGCAGAGCTGTTCACAATCACCTCATTAACCTTTAGAGGGCACAGCTTCCATCTGGAGAAGGTCCCACTGTGGGGACAGATGGCAATGAGTGCCTGGAAAGCTGCATTTAGTTCTTATTTACCTAAAAGTCATCAGCATCCTGCTTTAACAAGGCTGTCTCTAAGATGCAGCAGCAAAATCCTTGGATCCAGAGCTTCATGCCTTGGATGTGGGGGCCCCAAGCCTGAGGCTTACATCCTCTTTCAGTAATTGCTGCACTGCATCATGTAGTGTCAACAGCTGAGCGAGACAACACATCCCTGGCTCCAAATTGTGGATTTACATCATTGTCATCTGTTCTTAGTATAAAAATGCAGCCCATCTATACACTCAACAACATACTTATTGCTTAGGTTTAAATTAAAACCACAACTCTATTTCAGCCCTGATGAAACCTGGCAATTTCATTCAGTGTTCTCTGTGTTTCCCCAAATCTTTTGCCTTTTTTTTTTGCTTCCCAGCACTGTATTAATATCTACTCTTAGGTGTTCAGGAAAGAAAACATATGCCATTCATCAAGAAGAAATTCCTTCATGTGTACTTTTGAGCATGGGAGAATTATGCAAGGCCTTTCCTTCAGCCAAGAAAAAGCTTCTGGCAAAAGACAAGGGTTTTTTTCCCCTCGATGACACCATGAACTGCTTCCTAATGTGTCTGGGATCTGGTTTGCATTGAAGTCTTAAAAAGCTTCCAACACTCCTCCTAAAACAGTGCACCAAAGCACAGTGCCAGCCCCACTAATGAAAGACCTACATTTTAGCTGGAGTCCCTGGCTTTGGCTCTCTGCTACAGTAAAAGTGCAAATCAAACTATTTTCACAACATCCACATGTTGGGAAAACTGAAACATGAGGCTGCTTGACTTCAAATCCCACACTTCCACTTTCAGAGCACTCAGCACATCACACATCTAGAACACTCCCTCCCATTGAGTTCAGCTGCAACAGAAAGGGCCAAATACAATTACAAATCAGACCCCAGATCTAAATGTGGTTTCAAGAACTCAAGGAACACACAGTTGTGAAAAGCCAGATTTAAGAGATCGCAATCACAGAATGACCCTGAAGAAAAGAATAAAGAGAAATCCCCATAGTGAAAAAAGTCTCCTTCTGCCTAATGCAAACTAAGAACAATTAACATCTGGAAAAGTTACCAGGAGTAAGAAGTATGATCTTATCTCAGGAAACACCCTGCAATCTCAAGAAAGACAGTGCTGCCAATAATTGTAAATGTATGAAATAAGTCCTAAGTGATTAGCCACATGCAAGTTACCAGCCAAGTGCTCTTGGACTGCCACAGTAACCTTGAGGCAGCTGCCTGTGCTGTGGGGAAGAGGGCAAGGAACAAGCAACTCTGAGAAAAAGGACTCTAAAAATACAAATGCTACCTAATAAACATTAGGGCCTTACAAAAAGTGTTGGAGGCTTGTATTAAAATAAGCCTGGAAATTCCAGCCAGGTATCCAGAAAATGGTCCTTGATTTATTGAGACTCCTCTGAGTGAGAAAAAAGGGGTATGTATTTCTGAAAACAAAAGCCTTTGTTTGGGGCAATAAAACCACTCAGCCTGGAAAGCAAATTTGTTCTTGAAACCTCACTTTCTTTTAATGACTGCTTTTAAAAGCAGCAGAATCTCAGTTGGAAAGGAAAGCTTTGCATGCTGGCTTTTCAAGTGCAGAACTATAGAGGAACTACTTACAGGAATAACAGCATAAACTGTGTCTTTTGCAGAAAAATACTGATTCCAAATCTGTAGGAAACAAAGAAGATGAGATACAGTTAAAGTCCAGCATTTATCAGTAATGTTAAATGCTTTTAAACATCAACTAACCTTTGTAAGAACTTTGGGAAGTAATTTTTCAATCAAGCCTGACTTTCCTGCTAATGCAAGGTACTTCTGCAAAGGTTACAGATGTACCAAAGGACAGATTCCAACCAGGTAACAGAAATCAGCAGTGGGCTCAGAGGTGGCTCAGTATTTATTAACCATAAGAAGTGCTTCTCACATCTTTCTCAACAATCACACTAGTGACTTTTGGTTGGTGGACATTTTTGGTGGTTTTTTAAATAAAGAATATACAAAACATTTTCAACAGAAGACAAGTCTTTGCCTGATGCTCTTCTGTGTTAACAGTCTTTTTCTTCACCACAGCAGGATGGCAATACCCAGTGTACCTGTACCTCCCAGGAGGACTTACCTAGATGGAGAAAACTTTATCTTCTCCTATGGATACCCATGTGAATATGCCTTTTGTAAATACACATCCACAGCTGGGTTTTATTTTTCAGTTTAAGTAAAATTTCCATGCTTACACATAGATTGCTATTAAGCACAGATGTGAAGCAAAGTTTATGCCATTTAAATCCATCACCTGTGTTATCTCCTCTGCTGATTTTTCTTTCACCATCTCAACATTAAGAATTGAATCAAGTGTCTGCAAGAGAAAGCACAAAGAATCTGTCATGATGGCAGTTCTCTGACCTTGTAAGAATCCAGAATGAATGGATGCAATTACAGAGAACAAAATCAACCTAGGGGAACTTGATTCAATTTATGGTGTCACTTAGTCCCTCTAATTGCCAAATAAAATACAGCAGCAACACACTGAGAAGTGGATTCACACATTGAGGCAGAATAGATTCTTTCATAGCACATCCTTTGCTCAAGTTGTGCAGATCTCTGGTGAAGCTGCAAGAGGAGCTGCAGCCTTTTGCCTTCAGCCACTTCAAAGATGTGCTCTTTGGCAGATTTACACTGAAGATATAAAAGAATGTGAAATAGAATTCTCTTGTCCCTAGGCTGGCTGATCACTGCTAACGTATTTCCATGCTGTAAAAGAAGCTTAACCCTTTCCATTTAATGTTCAGAACAGATTCCCCAATTGTAAAGAATTTCCAGGGTGTCACAGAAAAAGGACAGGGCAATAAAACCCCAGAGTGCCAGGAGTTTTAAGGTTGAATGGGATCCCAACAGTAAACCAAGATCTTACACTCAAATGCAGCATAAGGAACACTAGGTTTATATCAAAGTGCTCTTGACTGAAACTGGCTGTGGCAACACAAGTTAACCCACACCCTTGCCTTGCCACCCTCCTAACACTTGGGGTCATTTCTCTTACCTTATCCTTTGTGAATCCTCCCTTTGATGTCTTGCTGCCCAAGCCTTCTGCCTGCAAGAAAACATTCTTCTTTAGTTTTACAGCTAATACCATTGATTTGCCTTCCCTGCCACACATAACCTGCCTGCTGACAAAAACTCCTCAGTGGGAGCTCAAGATACCTGAAGAACACTGCAGTGTATTTTTAATAAAATAAATGATTGATTAGATGAAGTAAATAAGATTAGTAACCTAATGTGAATTATGAATTTCAAGGCCACAAAGGATTAGTCAAAAAGAAATTATTATGCATTTTGGATCCAATATTATTGAACAGTTTTCTTGCTTTCACAAAAAAAAGAAGATAAATGCAGGATTGTGTCACTCTTCTGGCCAAACTAAGCTGGAACTAATTAAACAAAGCTTCAAGCAGGGAATTTACAGTCTAAAAAATAATACAGAGGAGTAGAGAACAATGCTTTTAGCCATCACACAGTGAAATTTCAGAGCTCCTACCAACAGGGATACTTCCAGTTTGTAGCATTACTCTGATCACATAAAAATAGCATTAGAGCTTCAATGTATGTGATTTACAAAGAAAATTGTCCTTACCTTTTCCTCCATGCATCTGATAAACTCTCCTTGTTTGGAATGTCCCACAGGCTGCTTTTTCACTTCACTTCTTTTTTCCATACGGGATTCAAACACATCTGGATTGGACCTGAGTTGGAACAGGGACTGTTAACAGTACAACAGAGCAATAGAACAGCTCCAGTTGGAAGGGACCCACAAGGATCATCCAAGTCCAACTCCCTGCTCCTTGTCCAACTGGACATAAATTCATATAACTAAAACATTCCAGTTTGCTTTTAAATAACCTTAAGTTTTTAATTATGACAATAAACAGGAAAAATCAATGCACAGTTAAGAAACTGTGAAAGCTGTTACACAATATCTTCTGCGACCCAAGGCTTTGGATTTGTTTTTGGCACCGCATTCCAACAAGACCCGGTTGGATGGGGCTCTGAGCAACCTGTCCCAGGAGAAGTTGTCCCTGCCCATGGCAGGAGAGTTGGAAGTGGCTGATGTCTAAGGTGCTTTCCAACCCAAGCCATTCCATGGTTCTGTGAGTGAGTCTGTGAAGTCCTTTCTTCATTGATTTATACTGCTAAGTAAGGTAATCCGTCTTTATCAGGATAATTCAAAACCATGATTCTTCTATGAGCTGTTCTCATTGTGGCCTTGCCAGCAGATGGACTTACACCTAAAATAAGACTCAACTTCTGCCTACTCATTTTCTGTTCAAATCCTCCTTTATAGTAAGACGGAAGCCTGTAAATTGGAATATTCTTTTCCTGCTGCAATGGTTTCCAAAACTGGGGTACTCTTTGCCTGTCCCAAAGGTTTACAAAGGTGGAGAGCAGTGCTGGGTGATTAACATCCTTCGACCTTTTAAAATGTTTGCTGTGATACTGATTCATGTTCTTAGCTTTAAATTAAAATTTAATCTTCGCAAAACTATCTCTAATCAAGCTGACCACGCTGAGAGACGATCCTCACTGACCTGCTGTCAACTACATGTGAATTTCAAGGCAATTGGCCTAAACTAATCGAGTTTCTCAAGAGGGCGAAAAGCTAAAACAGAAGGACATTTCTCCTCCAAGAAAGCGCTGCCCAGCCCGCCCGTTTCGCAGAACCCAGCCCGCCCACCCCGGTCCCGCCGCCGCCTCCCTCAGGGCCCACCTCCGCAGCTCCTGGATCTTGTGCCGGTACTTCCCGTAAAAGGGGTTCTCCTCCAGCGCCGCCTCTCCCGATCCCGCTGCCGTTCCTGATCCCGCAGCCGGCCCCAGCACCCCCCGTGCCGGCGGTGCCAGCAGCCCGAGCGGCCGGAGCGCGGCGCGGCTCCGCAGGGCCACCCCCAGGCCCCAGCCCTGGCACAGGGGGCCCGCCATGGCTCCGCTCCCCTCAGCCCGCCCCGCGCTCCGCCCTCCGTCCTCCGCTCCCCTCAGCCCGCCCCGCTCCGCTCCCTTCAGCCCGCTCCGCCCTCCTCAGCCCGCCCCGCTGCCCTCAGCCCCACCTTCCCCGCAAGGAACCGGCAGGAGCCGCACGCTGGAAAGGAGCTTTTATTGAGAGCAAAGCCGCGTTACATGCTGGAGCGCCGCGGAGCGAACAAGCGCGGTGGGCACGGCCCCGCTCCTGGCGCAAGGGAAAGGACACAGTGGTCACCCAAACCCCCAGGTACAGCCTGAAAGCGAGCCCAGGAATCACGGCACAGCATCAAGTCTGGGCAGGGCTTAGCTCTTTCCCTGTTACAGTTTGCTCTCACAACTTCATTGTTTTTGATTTCACTCAGACACCGCATCTTTCTCAAGGACTCGCTGCCCAGAGCATCCAGCCGCCCCTCCGGTACGACACCAGCAGCTGCATGAGTTAGGGCAGGGAGGGGATCCGGACGAATGTATTTACTACACTCACGGCTTTTCATCTGCACTGTGAATAAACACGGGAGAGAGCCCTGCCCACACCTGGCATCAGGGCGGGAGAGAACCCTGCCCGCACCTGGCATCAGGGCTTTGGGAAGCGGGGATGGAGAGCAGTGGCGTAGCAGAAACCTCGCTGGGATGGGACCGGTGGCCCCAGGCTGCAGCACAGAACAGACCACTGTACTGAGGGATGCTCGGATTTTGTCTAACTGACACACAAGCCCGTCCTCCAAGTGACCGCAGCAATTAGCCATCGACTGTGCCTCGACATGCAAGTTAAGAAGCAGCCCTGGGCAGCCGTGTCCAGCAGCGTGACCAGCTGAGCTCCCTGGGCACAGGCAGTGCAACAGCACACATCAGGTCCAGCTGGCATTTTCACTACTGCTGCTTGCTGAAAAGCCTTCTAAAAATAAAGCAGACTGCAACAAAACAAAACACTAAAAGATTCACAAGGCGGTACTATAATCTTTTAAATTTTAAGGTAAAGTTAAATTTCATACAAATAAACTTCCAAAAATATTTTGCAAACTCTGGCATATAGCTATGATACAGTATGTACAAATAAAATATCAGAATGGTTACATTTTATTGCTTTTTTTTCTTTATTTGGTTAAGGATTTATACAGTAATGTATAAAAGGGTATGGGAAGTGGCAAGAAGCAAGTGTTGGCTTCTTGTCCTCTCTGAAGCCAAGGTTGGTTGGTTTGGTTTTGTTTTTAAATACGGCATTTTCAAATGTCACATCAAAAGCATTTTGGTACTGGGTGGCATCTGCATTACCCAAACAGGATAGAAGAGCAACAGTGAAAGAAGCCTAGGAAATGGGTAACAGGGCTCCAATTTATACATTCCTTTGCTGATTCATACTTCCAAAATAAAGTTATTGATAAAACATCCAATCTAAAGTAATATAAAAGTTAACAATTATGAACTGACTTCCTCATAAGCTGATGTTTCAGCAAGGTGGGAAATTTCAACTCACTAATCATGCAAAAAACTCTTAACAAGATCAGTGATATTTGTGAGCAAAATGACCCAACCTGGCCCTGATCTAGCCTGCAAGAGAGGATCCCCTCTGCAAAAGTCATTTTTCTATGTTCTGTGTTTAGATCCACTACTATGAACAGATCTAAGTTCCTCTAGTAAGGAAACCTCACTTACAAACCGTGTGTTAGTACAGAATAATGATGTGATTGCACATGCTTACACAGCTTTTTACATCCTTCTGCTGGCAAGGAGACAAAAAATAAAGGTACCAAGAAGGGATCACGGTCACAATAGCCAGGAAAGAGCTCACAAGTGTTCTCTGGGCCTTCCCACCTGCTCACACTCCTGGAGTGTATCAGAGCACCACTGAGATATGAACTGCTCAGGTGCTGCTCAGCAGGCTGCACTGTAGGCTTTTACCTCTTAAGCATCTATTAAAGCTATTAAATATGTTCATTTAAAAAAAATAAATAGACAGGCTCATCTCACAAAATATAATCTGAATGCAACACAGCAAAGCCTAAACAACGCTGAAGTGAAAACTCAAGCACTCAGCAAGTTAATTGCTCCTGTAGGCTCATGATATAAAAACACTTTCAACTCTTCCCTTTAAAAATACATCCTGCTATAGATGGGCATGACTTACCCCTCCTGCTTTCCTCTGACTGAGGCCAAATTTATTCATGGATATAGTTAGTAAAAATCAGAAATTTAGCTGAATCTCTTAAACCTCCACTCCAGGCTCAGTCTCTCATTATAAACAGATTACTACCAACACAGCCCCTGACACAACTTGTCCTTAAATATGCATAATTTATTCTATCTCAAATATTTACAAGCAGAAGCAGCCCATCTTCACAAGACAGATTTCCCTTCTGCTCTACATAAAGTGCAGCTCTCTAATTTAAGGCAAATTTCAGTGAAATATAAAACCATAGTTTTATTTTAGTATGTACACATTTTAAATTATAAGCAATAACTCCCTTGAAAAGGAAATAACGAGAGGAAAATGTTTCCAAGTTTGGGAATTTTCTTGATTTTAACAAAGTCCCAATAATATGTCCTATCGACATATAAATTTGTCAATTTCTTTTCAATAAATGCAACTGAAAAAGAGGTGGCAATGTGTACAGTAATTTAGCTCCAAAGATCAGTAGAACACTGGGAAAGTGCAGCCATAGTTAGTTTTTCACATCTGTAGCTTCCTTTAGCTACAGTAACATCCACCAATATCACATTCCTAAACATATACCCTATAGACCTAATGCTAATCTCAGTTCTTTTAGTGTGTATTTCTCATCTCCATCTGTGTCAAACTCCTTAAAGCTCTGTGATTCTTGGGCTGTGGAGCCAAACAGCTTTTGAAGGTCTTTGTAAGAGAGTTTTCCATCAGCATCTGCAGGTGCTTTTTCAAACAGTTTCTGAAGATCTGCAAAGAGAACAAGGACTGAGAAACAGCTCCTCTAAGTACACAGGAATATCCTATAAGCTGCTTTCCCAGTTTTTTTCCCAGTACCCAGTGATTACAAACAGCATCCCTGAGTGAGGAGTTTGCCTCCTATTTTGTTACAAGCTGCTGGTAGCAGTTTAAGAGAAAAAAGCATGAACATTTCTGGATTAAATTACACTAAATCTGAAGAGAGTAATCCCCACTTTGGGCTATAACTAACAGCCCATTTTACAACCACTAACTGCATACAGATGCAGTTATCCCCCACAAAAGCAAGCTCTGAATGACTGTTGCTATACCAACAGAACAGATGATATAAAGGGAAAAGTGTCTATTCACTTCCTGATGCAAAGAGTTGCCCTTTCAGGAGCTGAAGAGACTGAACAGCAAGATCCAGAAACCATTCATCTGACCAGGCAGTGGTCTCTTAGAAAAAATAAAAATACAGGCCAGAAAAAAGCCCCAGAACATACACACTCATAGCTACTTCTGTTTCCTCCAGCATGTTAATTCTGCCCTTGACTTTTCTCCCAGTCTCTGGGGCACTCAATGTAATACTCTGGTACTCAAAACAATTAAAAATCACTAATAATGCACACTCCTGATTAAATATCACTTTCTTTTCTTTTACATGCTCTTCTTTCAGTTTTTTCTTAATTGCTTTTTAAAAAAAAAAACAAAAAACCATTGTCCTCAAGCTTTTAAAATTGACCCCACACCTCCAAGAATATTTATACTTATCCTCTCCTAAACATTTACATGAAATACTCAGAAGAAAAGGTCAGCCTAAAATGGACATACCTTCGATGCTGGAAATTCCTGGTAAGGACAGATGGCTCAGCTGCCCATTTCTCTCTGTGTTGTCACCAGCTGACCTTGAAGCCACCCTTGAAAGGTCTGTGGGCTTTGCTGTAGTACTCTGACTACTTTCAACTGTTACAAAACAATTTCTATTAGTCTTACTAATTCCACAGAATTACAGCTTTCAAAACCAAACAGAAATCCAATAAAACTGATTTTTTTAATCACAGTAGCTCTATGGGATAAGAATATTTCAGAATGTAGCAGTGTTGCCCTTTTTACTTTAATTGAAAGAACAGTCACACAGCTTTAATCTTCCATTCTGTACTAGGAGGTGTTTTTTTACTTACTATTTATAAACTCCCATACAAAGAATGACTTGGGAGTGTTTTCTGCTCCCCACTCTGAGTGTGCTGAAGAAGTTTCATTAAGCAAATTGCATCTGCCCACCTGGGTTGCTTTCACCTTATCAATACCAACATTCCCCAACATCAAGGTGTAAGTTTCCAAGCACCTGCTTGGAAGGAACAAGCAGCACAGTTCTATTGAAATGAAGTATTTAAAAATCTGATGTTCAGCAGAAGTCAGAACTGAAGTCAGCAGAGGCAGAAACCTTTCCTCTCTGTTACACTTACATTTTGAAAAAGCAAAACCAGATGTTACTGGGTATAAAGTTCTACAGTTAATTACTGCCTGCCTTCAAACACCAGCTACTGATCCACATTAATCCTGCCATACACCTTTTAAGTCACCTTCAAACTTTTGGAGTCATACACAGTTTTCTGTTTTAGCAACATCAATTTCCTACCACTTTAACTAAAAAAGCCTTCATCAAAATCTTAAGGAACAGTCTAATTATCCACCTTAATTAGTAATTCTTTGAATCACACAGGGAACCTCCAGGTTCATGGGTTATTGATACAACACATTCTTACCATTCTTTGATGCCTCAATGGGTCTGTCATTTTCTGACTTGCCTGTGATAGCACTGATCAGCTGAAGAGTCTCTTTTAGTTTTGATACCTGAGGATCTCTAGCTCCTGCTTCCTGCATATGTACCAAAAAAAAAAAAAAAAATCTTAAAATGCACCTCTACAGTAAAGGCAGAAGACTAGAAAAGGTAGTAATTTAAAATATGTCAGCACTTCTGACTGACTTTGAGGTATCCAGGCTGATCAAGTTTAAAATTATAAACAAGATTTAAAAACAATAAATAAATAAATAAATAATCTATAGGAAGGCGCAATGAATAAATTAACATGGTCTGTAGTAAAACAACAGAATCAGTACCTCAACCTGAAAAACAGTCAATTATTTTGCATACACTCATTTCAAAAGCATCTGATTTTTACTTTCTGTATTTCCTACAGAAAAGAGCAAGACACTGGAAAGCTGTAATATAAAACAGTCGAGCATACTTGGAGTGAGCACTTACACATTAACTAAACTGCATCATTGTTTCAAAGGTTTGTCTGCAGTAGTGAATACCTTTGTGCAGGAGCCACTGCATCTCTACTAAAATAAAACCCCCATATTTTTTAATCTGCAGCTCCCTTACTCTATTCATTGGTACATCCCCAAGGACAGGTTGAGTTCACATCAGTACAAGCCCAGAACTGACAGCGCAGCCTGCTCACTCACCTGCCTTCTTTCCAGCAGATGGAAACTAAACTCAGCAGCATCCCCTCCTATTCCCAGCCCACAGTTTGGCTATTCAGTTATACTCACTCCCAATCAGCGATGGACCATTACTGAGACAGGCTTTCAGCAAATCCTTGATTTTGTTAGTGCCTCTTTGCAGACCTTTGCTCAATTAAGGTCCATTTAAAACATCTTTAGAAAGACAATTACATGCTCTACTAATCCATTGTAATTTCTATTTCCTTACTTTACCTTCAGTTCTTTATTTGACTGAGTTTCACTATCTAGTTGATCTTCATTTTCCACTTTTAGAGAGGTAGTTGCATTATTCCCCTAGAGAAAAAACAGAGCAGAGTTTATTCATGCACTTTTCATTTTCTACAACAGAGTTTCTTTCCTTCAAATTTGGCAGACATTAAGCAGAGATAAACCAGGGCAGATACATTATAGAATAAACATGAAGTTATAAAAATGGGTCATATAATTTACCACAGCAACGTCAGCATGTGCCTTTATTGTTAAACATACAGAACATGTTCTCACAGACTGATTAAGGTCCATTTAAAACATCTTTAGAAAGACAATTATATGCTCTACTAATCCATTGTAATTTCTATTTCCTTACTTTACCTTCAGTTCTTTATTTGACTGAGTTTCACTATCTAGTTGATCTTCATTTTCCACTTTTAGAGAGGTAGTTGCATTATTCCCCTAGAGAAAAAACAGAGCAGAGTTTATTCATGTGCTTTTTATTTTCTACAACAGAATTTCTTTCCTTCAAATTTGGCAGACGTTAAGCAGAGATAAACCAGGGCAGATACATTATAGAATAAACATGAAGTCATAAAATGGGTCATATAATTTACCACAGCAACGTCAGCATGTGCCTTTATTGTTAAACATACAGAACATGTTCTCACAGACTGACCCCAGTGTGGCCAACAGAAAATACTGGAAGAATTTATGAAGGAGAATTTATGAACTTATTTAGGAGGGTTTTTTTTTTTATTATTGGTGTTTTTTTAGAATTTAACCACTGTTGAACAAATGCAGAGTCCCACTTAGCCCCTCAGTGGGTCTTAACAGATCTATGCCAGAGTGATTCCTAAAACATAGCTCAGTTTGTGAATCCTGCCTCATCAAACAACCATCCAACTCTTAAATGTCACAGTGTTTTGGACACTTTCCTGTAGATACTGCAGGAAAGAAATTAAATACTGCTTCTTAGACACTCTTAATGCTGGTTATCTGTTCCTGAACAAACTCCAGCCTTTTATAAATGAACTCCTAAATATCGCAAGTTTCACTCTGACATTTTCTTGAGTCAGCTCTGAAAAGCTGTATCTGCAGTGTAAGGGAAGTAGCAGCCTGAGGAGACACCCTGAGCCATCAAACCCTTACCACGATGGTGGATGAGTTCTCTCTTTTGTCCGGGTTTTTCACAACCAGGGGAGAGTTTTCCAACAGTGTAACTTTCCGGCTGAGGTTGCCAATGGCTGAATCCACATTTAGAAGCTTGATGTCATTCAACTTTTGGTACACCACTACAGTATTATTTAGCTGTTCCAAAGCTGCATGCAGTGCCTGGCTTTCCTGAAATATAAACAGAGCATGTGTCAGTTTACCCAACCTCTGCAGCAAGTCCTGCTATTAACAACACAACTGACCCAGTTTAACTAGGCAGACTTCAGGCTGGCTCTCCTCTGACACCACTGAGAACATCCAACTGGAAGCTTTCAGAAAGTTATTCTAACTTTCTAAAAGTTTGAAATTGAGATTCTTCCCCAGGGCTAACCTCTTTGTTGCTAATATAATCACTTCAGCTGTGCAGTGAACACAGAAAGCCTATTCATCTCATTTTCCAGGTCAAGCTTTGTAAGCACAACAATGATTTTTCCCAAGAAAGCATGTACTGAGCATATTTATATACAGGATTTATTTTTGAGGAAGATATTGACTGTATTAAATGTAAGTAAATGCAGTCATTCTGTTCCAACCCATTCAGCTAAACACCTACACGTTAACCTTTTTTTTTTTTTTTGGTTGCTGAATTACTGTTTTGCACACCTCATTACAGTGAGAGTGACTCAGTACATGCCACTCCCAAGTTTGCTCAGATTAGCAAATACCTGCCATAAAACCCACTCCACTAAAAGCCTTTAACTTATTTTCATTTACTTTAGCAAAGCACACCTGTAATTTGTCAGATATTGGTTTCACTCTTTTTACTACTCACCCAGTCAGAATTCAAAATACCCCTTTCTCAGACCAGGGCACTTTCCTGTTTGCACATACACAGGAACAAACTAGAGCAAAATTATCTTATTATTTGCTTTAAAGCATGCTATCTGCATTGTCTTGATAAAAAACATACTTTTTGCACACCACAGTACTGCAAACCACACAGGTAAGTTACATATCCATGACACTTGTACCAAAATTCCTTATGCAAGGGAGAAAAATACCTTTCTGCAGTATTCTGTCTGATTTCCCTCAGTCCTTGGCACAACAGTGGAGGGAAGTGAAGGCAGCTGTTTTAATTCCTTCTAAGGAAAGAAGTAGAAAAATGAGTTACAAAATCCCTATGAATAAGTGTTTAATAACTGGCAGACTATAGCTAAGAATGTTTTGTTACAAATACAGTCAGTCTGCTGTGCATGCAGTATCTTAACTAGGCTAATAGTTAAACACTTAAGGTCCAAATTTATTTTCATTAAACCCTCCTAATTAACTCTTCCCCATTTAATGAAATATTATGATATACATTTCACTGCTACCATACATGCTGCCATATCTGCAATGCTTTTAGAGCACCCACTGATTGAATCAAGCTTAATTATGTGTCTAATTTAGATTTTATCTGCAAGAATTCTTGTATTGCAGTTTAGCTGAAAAACTGTAATTATTGGTTCAGCTTGTTAATGCCAAGTGAGAGGTCAGGATAAACACAGTGAGTAGTTTCTGCTGAAGACAGTCTATCATTTCATCCTAGTATAGATTCTTAATTCAACCAACAAACTATATCAATATTCTGACATCCCCAAACTTCAAGCATTTCTTTAACTTGCTTCATATTGGGCAGTGTGAAAGCAGTGCATTTTTCTTACCACATCATTCTGGAGTATTTCTATGGATTTCTTGTATTCCTCAATAGCTGTCTGTATATTTTCAACATCATGAGCCACACTGGTAAGGGTGCTACCTATGTTGGCTACAGTCTGCAACAAAAAACATGACAGAAAGCTCAGCCTTCCCCGAACTGCACTGTCCCAAAGAACCAATCAGCTAAACACAATGTTTTGTTAGTGAAACTGCAGGCAGACTGCCACAAAATCAGGCACATGGCTTTGAAGAATTTGGACGTTTTTTTGCACTCAAAATTGCAAACCACAGCCAATGCAACCTGTGCCCCAGAGGACCTCAGGACACCTTCACCATCAGGAACAAAAGCCACCGCGCAAGAGGAATTCCCTCCGTAATCCCTCAGGATTTTAACACCAGCAGGCATCCTTATTTCCAGGAATGGTACCTACAAGGAAAAAGGCTCAAGAAAACCAAATCCCACATAAGAAAGGCAATCTTGTCATAGGATCACTTAGGTTGGCAAAGACCTCTAAGATTGAGTCCAGCTGTTAACTCAGCAATGCCAAGTCTACCACTAATCCATGTGCCCAGGCTCCTATCCATATCCTTTAAATACCCTCAGGGATAGCAACTGCAGTAGCTCCCTGTGCAGCCAGTGTTTGACAAACTACCCAGTGAAAAAAATTTTCCTGTAATCCAATCTAAACCTCCACTGGCACAGCTTTAGGTTACTTCCTCTTGTCTTATCCCTTGTCACTTGAGAGAACAGCCTGACTCCCCCCCACCTGGCTGCAACCTCCTTTCAGGGAGTTGTGGAGAGTGATAAGGTCCCCCAGAGCCTCCTTTTCTCCAAGCTAAACACCCCCAGCTGCTCCTCCTCAGACTTGTGCTCCAGACCCCTGTCCAGCTCCACTGCCCTTCTCTGGACACTCTCCAGTCCCTCAATGTCCTTCCTGAATTGAGGGGCCCAGAACTGGGCACAGGATTCCAGGTGTGGCCTCAGCAGTGCCCAGTATAGGAGGACAATCACTGCCCTGGTCCTGCTGGCCACACTCTTCCTCACAACAACATGCCTTCAGACTTGCTTCTGACCAGGACACAGTGAAAATCCAGCCTGCTTGTAGCAGCAAATAAGGAGCTTAGGAAACAGCTTTGTACTCCTCCCAGAAAAAGAAATCCTGGCAGCCCCATCAGCCAAACCACACTCATTGCTTTGCATGTCACTATCTTGTTAATTATACATTAATTTTGTAGGGATATGAAATGAGATGTGGCAACCCATAATGCCACAAAGACTGGACTAACATTAGGTTAGCCCAACATAAATGTTTATTGCTAAATAAACAGAACTGCCATGCAATAACCAGGCACATTTCAAGAAGCCATTCTTTTAACCTAAATAAACAGGACAGTTCTTTGGTAAAGAATGAGTGTGCCTCAGTGAGGCACACAGTCAGATATTGTATTAACAGACAGCAATACATTTTGTTTTCCAATTTAAAAAGCTAAACAAACCACCTATTTGCATGCAGTTATAAAACTTTTTCCAAGTGTCTCACATGACATTAAGATTAGCAACTTGAAAGAAAAGTAACCAGAAAGATCAGCTCCAAGGTACACATGGGACAGCACAATACAAACAAATGTTTCTCCAAAAGGGATCAATAAAGCCTTTAAATTTTTTACCTAGGGCCATACAATTGATGAAGTCAAATTTTAAAGACAATTTTTTCTTGCAACTCAGGTAGCTCCTGCTGTCAGTGCTGTCCCCAAGAGCACAGCTGCAGCTTAACACACAGAACACATTTAGTGACAGCCACATTTACAGAACTTACCTTCTGAAGTTTCTCTACTGTGACAGGAAGAGAAATCAGGTCAGCAGCAGATTTTATATTGTTTTTGAGATGATTTACTGTTGAGGTCAATAGTGATATCTAAAATCAAAAAGGAGCACTTAGAATTAGGCAACACAATCCTGAGTCTGACCTCTCCCAATACTGATGGTTTAATGTGCAACATTAAAACATAAGGCAATACAAAATTAGATATGCACACAAAAAACCCACCCCTGTCTCTAGGTTAGAAATCCTGCCTAGGCTACATTAAAAATATTCCGAGCAAAAGAGCAAGTATACATTTAACTATTTTTTAAAACCAAATGAAAGCCACAGAAAACCCTTCTTTTCAGTAAGGTACCCTCTGCCAGTTTTACATTCATCCTTTTAGAGAGAGGCTGATGCCCAAGAAAGACTTAAAAAATTGTGTAAGAAGTCTTCATGTGGAGGAAACAATCATCCACTTCTCTATTTAGCAACAAAACCTGTCTGGCAAAACGCAGCAATGCCATGCAACCTCTCCAGCTGAGTGATGGGCAAGGTTGCACCTATCATCCAAACCCTCTGCTACTACACCCATGGAACATAGACTAAAATTCACTTTCTTCTGGATAAAAAACAAAGTTGTTTTGCAAGTTGAGGAAAAGATCCTAATTTTACATTGGGTCAATGTAAACCAGCTGGACATGCAGACTCTCTAGCTCACGGCTGAGATTATTCCCAGCAGCACATCCCAACAACTCACAAATTAAAAAAAACAGCAAGAAAATTTTGATCCCCTGAAGATCGGGCTCAGAGTGTAACCAGACCCTGAAGTAACCTGAGGGCCTGCAAGAACCACGTGCAAGTATCTTTAACAGCCAGGTGCAGATAAGAGCATTTCAAGTCTCATGAAGAGCCTGAATAACTGTGGCTAAAACAGTGAGATGCTAAAGAAAGCAAATCAAATTTTCAGATGTGCTCCAGTAAGCACTTAACTACCACAGGGGACTGAAGAAAAATCAATCTAAGCAGGCACTACAGTACTCTAACAAATTAAACCAGAGCACCTGGGTCAAGAAGAGCTTCCCCCCCCCCCACCACCTCTTGATACCATTCACTGTGAGCAGCTCTGAACTTTTACCCTCCAGGGCAGAAATTTCAAAGCCTTGCTGGATGCTTCATTTGAAGTGTGAGTTAATAGAGCATTTGAAGTGTGAGCAAAAAGCTCTCTGCTAAGTGGCTTAGCTCTAGCCCCATCAACAGAGCCAAGATTTACACCAGCTCAGAGGCTGAGTGTGTGTTAGCAGCTTTTATATTCACAGGACACCAGGCCTGAGTTTGCAGCAACAGGAGCTTACTCTGAGTCAGGTAACTCTTTTCCACACTTATAAAACATTGTCAGAAATTTGAAATGTCAAATCTCTCATCATAAACATCACAACTATTTGGCAGGAAAATTAAGAATTGCACAGTTCTTGGGTTCTTTTAAATGCTGCCTTGAAACTCCCTCAACCAGTTACGCAATTTCTCCTCTTGTGATCAGTCTCCAGACCAGCTGGATGCTCAAGCTGTTTTTTGCTTGTTTATAATGAGGTTTATACTCTTATTTGAACTTTAAAAATAAAAGCTACGTATATGGCCACAGAAGTCCTTAGATAAAATTAACTTTTATTAAAAAGAACTGAATGGAATATTTTATTATTTTTCAAAACCTAGGACTGATTCCCTCTCACCTGTTTATTGATCTCTGTGATATTGATCCAAATTTTACTCAGGCCCAGTTCTCCAGTCTCAATTTGTTCTAGCTGCTTTTGGTTCTGCACCAAATCTTCATTCAGTTTAGGAATTTCTTGGAATGATGTCTTTTGATTAGATTCCACTAAAAGAGTGAAAAAATAATTAAAAGCAAACCAAACCAAAAATCGAGGCAAACAACACTAAAAGGCATAAAACAAATTACAAACAGCAACATCCACAACAATGAAAGAAGGCAATAACAGTTTCTATATACAGGTTTATTGCCAGTCTGGATTCAGTGTTTGCTCAGAATGACAGCTATTTTTTGTTTTAAGAGTACCAATATCTGCAGAGAGAACCCAGAGAGACTGTACTAAATTTAACACTTTGCATAGTCCTGTCATTCTGGCATACCTCAGTAGGTCTTTATTTAGTGCAGTTATTTTGCATTACCTCCACAGGGGAACGTAAAATAGCAATGGGCCTGTGAATAAAGAGTTGCTAACAGTCCCAGGCCAAAGGAGGCAGGTGAAATGAACCTCAGTGCCCTTTTCAAACTTGCAGAGGGGCTGCTCATGATGAAGTGAATTCCAAGGAGATTAATGTAATTAGTTGCTCTGTGTGACAGAAAGACAACTGGAAAAATAATGTATAAGCTTATGTATGCACTAATGCCTGTTGGTAAACAAATCAGTAAACAAGGTCCTTGGAAATTAAGTTAGTTATTACTGCAATTAATATCACAGGAAGGGGGAAACATGCAGCTCAAAGCAATTCCAGTGAGCCTCAGAAATGCAGCTCTTCCAGATCTGCAGTGACTAAGCTGTTTAGCTGTGCTGTGAGGCAATCCTAAATCCTTAGGTCTGAGAAACAAATAAGCAAAGGTTTTGAGATGAAGATGACAGAGCTCTCCAAAATCTGCACACCCACCCTGTAAGGCAGCACTGGAAGGCTCCACAACAATCAGCCCTTGTTCAGAGCAGACTGCCAAGAGCAGTGGCACCTGTGTGATGTGTAACTGCAGATCCCAGAACAAACTTCCATGTGTGACCCATCCAGTCAAAAGGAGAATCCCCAAACACACAAAACTGGAAAGCTGCGCATATTCAGAAACCCACCTCACTTCTCTTTAAGCAAGTTCTAGAAATACTTTCTAGGTGCAAAGAAATCTGCACTGGATCACCCAAGGTCCAAATGCTTCTGGGTAACTAAGACCTTAAAAGGTGTATTTTAGCCAAAACAGACTGAGAACTAATTTGTGCATTTGACACAAGCAGCTAACACTAAGTCTCATGTATTCATAGGCCCTTGTAGACAAATTATTTTCCATTTTGTCACTCTCACTGTGAACAGTGGGACTCCACTTGAAGAGTTTTTTTGAGTGCTAGGAAGGTTAAATGCCCTGTGTTCTTAGCATCATTGCTGACAACTGAAGGGAAAACACTACATGACTTCCTCCTGTTCCAAACATACTTGATGCAAAGACATCTTGTTTATAAAAAGCACTCATCCCATGCTTACTTTGTGCAAAGGATGGCAGAACATACCAAATACTGTCACAAACACCTGCTCTTATGGGGAAAAAAGTCTGGATGAAGATTCAGAGAAAGGTTCCTTTTCCAAACTTGCTGTACGACAGATGGGTCACCTGCCTTTCTTTCTCTGTTCACCCACACATTTCACCAAGGCAAAATGCTACCTTTGAGAACCAGGTTGTTCTTGCTGCCTGCTTTTTTTTGTTGTTGTATTTAAATGCTGTGCCTCATTATGAGGCTCCCACCCAGCTCCTAGGCATGGCATTATGATGGCAAGGAAATCTGACACGTTTATCACCAGGCAAAGCATTAAATGCACAGCTTTTCTATCAGAGCTATTAAGAGGAAAACAAGGCCATCTGTAATTGCCAAACAGGGAGAACACGCTCAGGGGGAACAGCTGCTTGAACAAAGAGCTCTGTGTTGAACAGGAATGATGAAACTTAACTACACCAAAGCCAACAAATGCTGTCCTCGCGCAAAACTTTTACCAGCAGCACACCCTTAAAGGGGAGCCGTCCATGAAGAGCAGCAGTTCCTGATCCAGAACACAGAAACAGCCACAAAGCAGCACCTGGAACTGAAGGTACCCTGCAGAACGGGTGGACAGCAACTACAGCTAACTTTTAGAGTCAAATATCAGTTAACACAAAAGCACACCTATCAGCAACCCTCTCACACCCAGCCAGCCTGTTGCACCTTGGCAGACAACTCCCACCCCACACGCCTGAACAGGAACACCCAAACTCCAGCACCAAAGAATTTCTACACACACTTCCTCAACGCCTCTTTTATCACAACCAAGACAACTCCTTTGCTCACCTTTTTCAGTCTACACAGGATTTCAAACATAACTAACATAAGGCACCAAAACACATCTTGTGCCCAGAGGTGAGGTGCAGAGAGCCAAGAGCATACCTTACATGCACATATCACCATTTGTTATACCTCAGCCTACAGAAATTATTATATTGAAAATGTTGACATGGGAATCTTGACATGGACAGAGAAAATCTGAGCTTTACAAGCAAAACACTTCAATCTCAACTCCACACTTCAAAGTATTAAACATATTAACTCTACACCACATGTAATCTGATGTAAAAGTTGAACAAGAGCAGGCCAGTGCAAGCAAGATAAATATTCAGGGGATACAGAGAGAAAATATAGTACTGAAGCAACATTCAAATGGCAGTAATTCCATTGCAAGTATCAGAGGTTTTAAAAAAGTTAAAGACAAAACCATAATTAATTTTTTTTTTCAGAATTCCCTAGACTGCTTTGACAGGTCTGATCAGAACTTTTTAAATAAGGTCTTTCTTTGGAAGAAAGCACTCTGAACACCAAAGTCAGGAGTTTTAGAAATGTATCCACAAGCAACTACAAGCCCACCCAGTCCAGTGTCCCTGCTCCTCAGAAGATACACAGCAGGCAAGAATATATAACATTCACCTTAAATTCACCAAGTTTCTGTGTTCTTGGCTCAGAGCACTCCTCAATTCTGATGTTATTTGTCTACTCAGTATTTTCAGACTTCGACTGAGCAGGCAAGCAACTAAAGCTCTTCATACTGCCCAAAGAAAATGTGAAAGAGTCGTTACATTCATACTTACTAGTTCGAAACTTCTCCTTTATTGCATCCAAATCCTCCTTGAGAGCCACCTGCATCCAGACTAAGCCAACACACGCGACCACACAAGCAGCAAGAATGACAAATGCGCATAAAGGGTAACAGAACCTGCAGCACCGCAGGTAGTCTCCCCTGCAGAAAACAAAGTAACAGCTTGTGAATATACAGCAGTGCCCAGAAAAGCGGTATTTTAAATGCTACAAAGTAAGGGACAGCATTTTAACCGCACACATTTTGGCTGATGAGGGCTAACAAACAGCGTTTTCAGGAATACATACGGCTATAAAGTCAGGTCAGGGCTGTTACTCTCTATTCAGTTTATCCTCAGTAGGCACATCTAGCATATTTAAAAGCAGCTGTCAGGTTTCCTTTACTAAAATATCCTGCTCTGCTGACATAAACTTATGCCAGGCACATCTGCTGGAAAAACACGCTTCAAGACAAGGAATTACCATAATGTTACATCTAGAGCGTTCTAAATTGTGAAAGCCCAGGTTTCCCAGAGACATGCCTACTTTCAGGTATGCACAGAGGCCCATTATTAATGCTGTTACTTAACATAAAAGCTTATTTACTGGCAAAAGCACAGCACGTCCCCGAGAAAACCAGCACTGTGCCAGCTCGCAGGGCAGTGCCACGCTGAGCACACACACACGGGAAACTGCGCCCAGCATCTCCCCCAAGTTTAATCCACAAGGGTTTGTGCTGCATGGAGCACAAAACAGGAAAAAAAAATTAATAAAAAGCCAGAGGATGGGCCAGTGGAAGCTGTCCCTGGCCGTAGGCTGGAACTAGATGATCTTTAAGGTCCCTTCCAAGCCAAGCCACTCTGCGACCCGATGATACCTCTATCTCCAGACAGGCGACCTGCGGGGTCGGACACACTCAGAGCAGCTCCGGGTGTCCCCTGGCAGTCCCCAGCCCCACACACCCCCTCACAGCCCCAGCCGCGAACCCGACCCGCCGAAGGCAGCGCAGCCCCGCCGCGGAGCCGGGGCAGGACCGTCCGAGTAGGGCCCCGCCGGCCCGGGACTCACTTTCCGCAGCGGCCCCGCGTCCCGGCGAACTCGTCCTCCTCGGAGCTGGACTCGGAGTCGGAGGCGGGCGGCTCGGTGCGCAGCAGCCGGTGGCCCGAGCCCTTCTTGGCGGGCTTCTTCCTGCGGCCGTCGGCGGCCAGGCCGATGAGGGCGTTCAGCTCCTTCCGCTTCTTCATCCTCTTGTGGGGCGGCGGCGCGGCCGGCGGCTGGCTCCCGCCCGCCTCCTCCTCCTTCTCCTCGGCCGCCGCCGCCGCCAGCGCGCCCCGGCTCGCCAGCCTGCGGCCCGGCGGCGGCTACAGGCGCTCCGCGGGGCCGCGGCTGTTGCTCCCCCGCCGGCCCCGCGGCGGCTCGCCCGGCCCCGCGGCCGCCGCCCGCCCCGCCCGCGCCATGGCCGCTCGGGCCGCGCCGCGCCCGCCTGCCAGCAAGCCGCGCTCCCACTGGCCGCCGCGGGACCGCCCCGCGCGGGCCGCCGGGCGCGGGCAGGACCCGGGTTCGAGTCCCGCCCCCGGCGGCTGGGACGGGCGGGGAAGGGGGCGGTGAGGCGCGGCGGGGCACGGCCCGGTTGGGGCCCACTGGGCTCGGCGGGAGCTACTGCTCGCAGAGATAGCGGTGGCACGGAAGCGGGGTTGCCCGGCCGCTGCTTGCCCTTCACCTGCCGTGCTAAAGCTGCCACGGTGCCCGGCCCGCGGCTGAGGCACGGCATCGTGCGGTGCGGCATTCCCCGCGCCCGCTGTCCCGGCCGGCGCTGGGATGCGGCTCACAGTGCCGGCAGCGGGGAGGTAGACAGGGAAGGGAAAAGGGAGCTGTCAGCCAGGATGCGGGATGGGAAATGGGTGGAGATGAGGGTGAAAGCTCGTGAGGCAGGAATAGGTGATGAAGACCTCGAGAGGAGCAATTCCAGGTTACGGTCTTTCCCTCTCTCTTCAGCCTGAGGTCCCGGCGCGGAGCCAGCCCGTGCCGGCGGCGGGGGCTCGGGGCGGGCAGCAGCTCCCAGCCGGCGCGGAGGCGAGCGGAGCGTTCCCGCGGGATGCTCCTTTTCCCTTCCTTTCCCTTCCCTCCCAACAAGCGCTGCCGTGATTTGGCAGCCGCTCGGACTCTGGACCTGCCTCTCCGCCCCGCATTGGCTGCCGCGGCCGGTGCCGCCGGGGCGCTGGGGGACACCGGAGGCAGCGGCTGGCGGCTCTCACGGGGACCATGAAGCTCCTGTGGCTGGGCGTGGATGTCTCCAGGGTCCTGCACCTGGCCGCCGTGTTCTGCCTGACCTGCGTGCTGCTGAAAGCCATCCAGCTGTTCCACCGGCGGCGGGAGCTGCTCCGGGCGCTGGCCGACTTCCCCGGGCACCCGACCCACTGGCTCTTCGGCCACGTCCACGAGGTGGGGAAGGGAGAGCCGGGGCTGCGCTGCCGGGAGCGGGGGCAATGCCGGGAGCAGCTTTCCCGAGGGACGCGTGGGAGTGATGCTGATGGTACTTGTCCCCGTGGTCCGGGAGAGTTGCTGGGCGAGAGGTGGGCATTCCTTTTCCCGGCCAGACCAATGTGCTTTCCCTGCCTGTGATGCCTAGCACGGCTCACGCAGAGCTCCGCAGGCTGTTGCAGACTGCGCGGTGGAAAAGGGTGGTGGCTGGCTCGCAAGTAAAGAGAGCGGTAGCACGCTGTGGCATCGGCAAGGTCATGCCGGGCTGAGAGCCGGCATCGGTGCTGGAGGCAGCCGAGCCGCGCTGCTCTGTCCCGGGGCAGGCTCCAGTGTCACCTCCCTGCTCCTGTGACAGCCGGGGCAGGGCCGCTGCAGCTCTCCCTGCGGCGCTGAGCTGATCAGATGCTGGGCAGATGCTCGCTGCTCCCGTTATCCACAGGCGCTTCATCTCCCTTGCCAGTTTGCGTCCGCCTCACGGCCAGGTGAACCTGACGATTGATCGTTCTGAGCCGCTTTCCAGCCACAGAACACACCACAGGCATTGCATCCAGAGCAGGGGCTGTGGATCTTCTTACAATTGCATTAAGGTCATGAGTAACTAAACCCACGTACATAGGCGAGCCTTGTTCTGGTCACTGGTGTCAGGGATGATTATTTCCCGAGCTATGCACTTGCCCACACAGATCACCACGGCCGCCTTGGCAAACAGATTTTCACAACTCAGCAGCAGCCTCACGAGCTTGCCTGATGCAAAAGGTTTTTCATATGTGCTAAAAGCTGTCTAAAATCACCTTGCCCTCTACTGGGCTCTGCTGGTGTCCTGCCGTGGCCACCTCTGTGGCACATTAAATAGCTGGCACCCCGAAAAGTGTCTGGGAAACCAGGAGCAGACCTCACAGGACTTGTCTCTGTGCTGTGGCAGTGCCAGTTTTGCTGTGCTGGACAGGACAAGCAGTCTTTTGGCAATGTAAGCACGAAGATGGGCCAGTTCAGAGCTTTGTTACACAGCCAGTTAGACTTTAAAACTGCAATTAAATAAAGTGTGTTTTTCTGTTTGTTAGTTGTGACTATTTGCCCTGGAAGGAAATTTAACCATTTGTGCCAATCACTTGCTGTCATCATGCCTAAGTTGCTCGTGCCTCAACTTTTACCTCAGACAATGTTTGCATGAGAATTCCTTTTTTGAAGATTTAACAATTTGCTGATTAATGCTGCTGAATTCCCCAAAGCCTAACAGTTTGATGAGCCAGCAAAGAAACTGGCAGTACTGTGGGCACACACTGAATACAAAGTCTGCACACACCTCAAGGAGGACCTGTGAGCTGTATTCAGGGAGAGCACTGACATTTCCTGTTCTGCTGATTTAACTGATTGTTTCCCAGTTTTGATCCAGGCCAGTTTAGAATCTCAAACATATTTGTCATGCTTTGGGTGGATCTCCTGGGAGTACATCACTTTGTTTTAAAGCATTCTCTGGGTATTAGTCTTTGCTTATCCAAATCACTCAGCAGAAATGACATCAAAATATCAGGAAGAGGTTGTGTAGAGCTGTTCAGTCTCGCTGCAGCAGCACGACTCAGTTAAACCCAGGCTGCCAGCCCTGGGCTGACCAAACTGGCTCCCATGGCCGGGGTTGGTGGGAGGCCGAGGAGGGCAGGGTCACTGCCCTGCTGGCCCAGGGAGGGTGTCAGTCCCTCGGCAGCCCTTTGTCCACTTGTGCCCTGTGTGGGGAGGAGCCAGCCCCCTCTGGCTGCCCGCAGCACACCCTCGTGCTCAGATTTCAGCTCCTGTGTTCTCTCTTTCATTTGCTATCAGTGTGTAGCCATTAAAAGTGCCCTGAAGCCTCTTCCCGGATGCTTTTAGTGTTGGATCCATTTCAAAACTTGCATTTCAGCATGAGATCAGGCAATTACCTTTCTTTCTTAGACCCAAGTGGGGTTTGTACTTCTCTTTTCAAGCCCCCAAGGGAAGAAGAGGTAGAAGTAATGGTCTTTCATGCAGAGCTGGGTATCTGGAGCCGTGATTAGGGCGTGAGAGCTTTCTGTTCCTCTGCAGCTCACAGAACTTTACACCCTCTGCTCCAGGAGTGCTTGGTGCAGCAGGTTACTCACCTTGAGGGTAACCTCTCCTCTCAGATAAACCCATTATTCAGCCAGCACAGGGGTGGTTTTGATAGCACAAGCTAAAGGTGCTGCTCCAAAACAAGGTTGGATGCAGAGGCTTCTAGGATTAGGACTTCTGCCAATGAGATTTGCTCAGCATCTCCCAGTTACTTTCCATTATGGTTTTTGTGATTCACAACAGGAGAAGCACAGGCTGCTGTATCAAAGGGGCTTTCACATTTCAGGTGTTGCTTAGCTAAAGGCACCATGCCATGCACTGCTTCTGCTGGCATTTGCTGAAGAGGTGGGTTCTGAGGAGGGCTGCCTCCTTTTGCCCCAAAACTTGATCCCTGAAGTCAGAGAAATGGATGGTTCTATTTATTAAGTTCAAAATCTTGAACACGAGCGAGGGAAGTTGAGCTTTCTGTAATAACTGGTTGCAGTTCCTAATTCTGCTGAATGTGGGAGACAGCACATGGGATGGATGTGGATTCTGCTGAATGTGGGAGACACATGGGATGGATGTGATTCTGCTGAATGTGGGAGACACATGGGATGGATGTGGTTCTGCTGAATGTGGGAGACAGCACATGGGATGTGCTGCAGGGACACCCCAGCTTGTGAGGAAGGGGGGGCTCAGTCTTGGAGCTGAACCTGGACGTGGCCCTGGCAGACACCCCATGACTCAGGAGTATCCTCTCCAAGACAAGCCACACGTGGCTGAATATTTGATGTGGGTGATTATTTGAGCATGAGCCATGTCCTGGGTTGAGAAACAGCAGCCAGACTAAAAGCTGAGCTGAGATAACTCAGCACTAAAGCAACTGAGCAAATATTCGCTTGATACAGTCAATAGAGTGACTTTGAGGCTGATTTTTGCACCAGCATGCTGATTTAATTAATCTTCAAGTCAAAGCAGCAGCAGCTATGTCAGACCCAGCTTACCAAAATCCTTCCCCCTGCATATTGGCCCAGAGTAGTTTCTCTTCAAAGAAAAAATAATCTTACATGGTTTTGTCTCTGTGATTTTCTTCCTCTGCCTGTGGTTGTGGATCTTTCCACTTGTTTGTCTATTTCCTGTACACAACAACACTGGCTGTAAAAGCAATAAAGCAGAGATTACTGCAGAGTGAACCTGTCATTGCTGCTGCTATGAAAGCTGGTGACAATGCTGCTCCTCAGATTGCAGCTTCCAAGGACAGGAGATAAATCTTCCCAGGATCACCAGCTCTTCATTGCCTGTAAAATTCAATTCCCAGAAATCAATGAATTCTTAATGTAATGTTATTAACCAGTGTTCCCTTCTCTGTATGATCCATTGGTGACTTTGGACTAATTCTGTTCAGTTTTTCCTGGACACTGGCCTTCTCCACTGCAATGTCTGGAGGGGGTTGTGGTTTCCCTCAGCTGCACTGGGGCTAGCAGTGATGCTGTTGGCTGCTGCATTTTCTCCCAGCTGCAGGGTGCTAATGGCTCAGCCATGTGCAAGTCAGAATGTAGCTGCATGCCACAAAATGCAGGTGCTGTCTGGGGCAAATCTGTCTTCTATGGGGTGGCCATGGAAAAAGGGCAGATAACACATATGAGCTGATAGGCACCACCTCGGTGCCCAAGGATGATCTCTAGCTTAAGGTCAAGTGATAAGGAAGAATTATTTTATAGGAGCTTTAAAAGTAGCAAACATCTCTACCTCCCATACTCTACTCCCATTCTCCCATGTTTCCAAACATGGAGGGAAAACACCTTGTTTATCCTTACCTGGTTTTGTGCTCAGAAGGACATGCAACTTTTAAAACAGTGTATTGGGAGATTTATTTTTTTCCTCCAAATCTTTGTATATTTTTTCTCTTTTCTTCTCCTGAACTAGTTTCTCAAGGAGGAAGAGGTGCTGGACAAGGCAGAGCTCTGGGCCCAGAAGTACCCACTTGTTCACCCTATGTGGTTTGGGAGTTTCTCAGCATTCCTGGTTATCACTGATCCCGACTATGCCAAGGTTCTCTTGGGCAGAGGAGGTGAGAGATTATGGCTTCAGCTGGGGAGCAGCAGCCCCAGCCTGCAGATTTCCCATGCCAGCCTCAAAATTTACAGCAAGGCAGGGTTTCAGAGAGAGGTTTTCTTGCAGAACTCATCTAAAGGCACAGAGAGATACTACTCCTTCATGCTGTGCCCTGGGTGCTTCAGGCACAGGGCTGCAGGACTGACCTGACTCCAAATCCATTGCTGGAAAATCAGACTTCCTCAAGTGCTCCTTGAAAATGTGACTACTCAGTGCCTGATCCCAGCAAGGAGAAAACACTTGGGAGCTTTTTTCTAGGTTCAGAGTTTTGGCTCCTACTCTAGAGAAGTATCTTTAGTGCATCAAGAAGAAAAGGTGCTGAACAGTGATGCCTGAGAGGGTTAATCATTTATCACACTGCACAGACTTTGGACTACCAATATTCTTGTTTTTTCCAGTGTGAGCATCTGCTTTTATATGTATTTATTGCTGCTGGCAAAGACAAAGTTGTTTTGTGTTGAAATACTGGGAGTTCTGCAGGGATGCCACTGATTTTGCTTCATACCCAAAAGTGAGAGCCCAGGGGGAGCTTTCAGCTGCAAACCTGGATTCATGTTATTGAAATATTTACCATTTTATTTTCTCTTTCTTTTTTATTTTTTTTAACAGATCCCAAGGATAACATCAGCTATAAACACCTTGTCCCATGGATTGGTATGTATTCCCAGGGCTTTGCCTGCAAGGAATGGTTCTGAAGTTAGTCAAAGACATGCTATAAATAAACAGTATTGTACCTGTTCCTTGATGGAGTTATAGGTAAAAGCTTCCTTAAATTATTGCATTTACTGAAAAAGGTGCTAAGTAGTTCTGTTTATTTTCAAGAAAGGAAAATTCAGACATAAAATATGTGCAAATACTTACATGTCCATAGATAGCAAAGACTGGTGATGGGGAAGCTTAAATTCATTGGAGGACTGGTGAAACATACATCTACTGTTCTGAATTTCTCTTTTCCAGTAGTGTTGGTGTTTCTTCTCAGAGACACCACTGTGCCATTTTGGTGAGCAGGGCTTTGCTCAGCTCTGGGAACCCTGGGGCTGATGGCAGCATTTGGAAATAGCCTCTCACAGCAGCTCAGATAGCAGATTTAAGCACACTCTGTGCAGGCTGAGGCTGTGTCTGCAGGCAGCTGAGAGCAGCCTGCTTGTGCCCAGCTAAACATGCCTTGCCTGTGTTTCCCCAGGGAATGGGTTGCTGATCTTACATGGGCCCAAGTGGCACCAACACAGAAAACTCCTGACCCCAGGGTTTCACTACGATGTCTTGAAGCCATACGTGGCCCTGATGGCAGAATCTACAAACGTGATGCTGGTAGGACTCATGGTGCTCCTCTCTCTGCCCTGTTTGCTTTTCCCCATCCTGTCTGGTTAGGAGGTAAATGCTGGAGCAGGGATTTCTTTATCTGGTAGGTGTAAGGACACGCTGTGTCCTGGTGGTCAGTCTTTCTGAGTCACCCCAAATCCCTGCCCTTGAGCTGGAAGGGATGAGCATCCCTTGGAAGGGATGAGCAGGTTGAGCCTCCCTGCAATGACAGTGTCTCAGGTACTGCTGCTTTGGGATCTGCAGCTGAGATTTCAGGATTGATGTTACTGCCATCCCATGCATGATCTCAGTTCCAAGGACAACTTCTTATAAGGTGTTTGTCTAAATAAGGAACTGAGGTAAATAAATGTAATTTATTTTGCAAATTTTGGGTTTTATTTGGAGGATTTTGGTAAATCTGCCAAAAATAAAGGTTGGAGCAGAGCTATACTGTGACCTAAGGTTAAAGGTTATTATTTGCTGTCAACATACCCATGACTAGACTGCAATCCCTTCCATGCCTCATAAACAGTGAAACTGCATTGTTCTTCAATCCACTGGTGCTGGGCAGGATGGAAACCAGTAGGAATTACAGGAGAAGGGCACCAGGCTTTGTGCATGTGAGCTGGAGGAGTCTGGATGCTGGATCTATTCCTTCTCCTTCACCTCCCTCACTCCAACCTCCCTGGCAGCTTCAAACAGATCCTGGTTGGATTCCTCCTGCTGGCCCAGGGAGCAGCCAGGAGCCGGGGGCTGGAGAGCCAGGAGAGCTTCTGCAAGGCTCAGAGGTGCCTGGGAGTTCGAAATTCCTTGTGCACAGCGCCAGTTGTCTGAGCCCGTGCCACCAGGTGGCAATCGTAGCCTGTGCTACTGACGTGCATCTGTCCCCATAAGCCTGGTTTGGTGCTGTGGAGCTCAGGTGTCACCGTGCTCCTCCCTCCCCTCCCTTTCTCAGCTTTGAAGTCCACTCGTTCCTTACAGCCTCGAGGGGACAGAGGATTCATCATCACTTTATGTCTGCTGGGGAAAAGAGGCAGGATTTATCATTTCTCTAGGGGTGCCCTGTGTGAAGGGTTGAGCAAGAGCTCCTCTATTACTTGCTGGTAAAACACACTGGCACAGAGATCATGTGACAGAAAAAACCTTGCTCCAAAGTTTGTGGCTTGGGCACAAAGCTCAAATGTGCTCAAGAAGGCACCCAGTGAAGCCCAATGCCGGTATATGCTGCTCCTGTACAGAAAAACTATATCCTAAGAAAGATTTGGTAACTCCCCATCACCCAGAAATGCACCTGTCCTGGGCTCCTCCAGGTGCTCTTGCCTCAGGATAAGGTGCAGCAGGGCTCACCACCACCAGGATCCAAGAACAGCAGCTGCCTGAGGCAAATCTTGTATTAACCATCCCATATTAACTCTGGGATTTTGCTGGCAACTAGAGATCCCCTTCTTTTTTTTCCATTTCTCTGGGATGTATCTCTATCTGAGCACTCATTTAACCAGGGGGTGACTGCAGATCATGCAAGGCTGACCCTTTTCTTCTCATTTCTGTCTCCTTTGTGCCCTAGGATAAGTGGGAAAAGCTGATAGCAGATGGGAAGCCAGTGGAGCTCTTTGAGCACGTCAGCTTGATGACTCTCGATAGCATCATGAAATGTGCCTTCAGTTGTCACAGTGACTGCCAGACCAACAGGTCGGTGCTGGCTGCCCCAAACCCTGGCAGGAAGTTTGCAGCTCAGAAGGGAAATGGGCAAATTGCTTGTCACTGTGCTCCCAAGCTTACAAGCTTCCTATTCCCCTCTCTCCAGGAAAAACACCTACATCCAGGCTGTCTACGACCTCTGCCACATGGTGCACCAGCGCCTCCGCATCTTCCCCTACCACAATGACATCATTTACTGGCTCAGCCCCCACGGGTTTCAGTTCAGGAAGGCCTGCAGGATCGCTCATGACCACACAGGTATTCCCTGCTGGCATCCTCTCCCAAAACGTTGGAGAGAGGCGGTCAGGTTTTCTCCTTGCCTGTGCAGTGAATCCTGCCCAGAGACTCAGAGCTGAGATCCAAGCAGGGCATCAGCTTGCAGTAGTGATCTGATCTAGGCAAGAAGCAAAGGGGTCTCACAGCTCCTGGTCATTAAACTGGAAGAATTGCCCTGTGGAAATGCTCCTGTAAAATGGCCAGAGATGAGTGAGACAAGGAATGGGCATTGCAGGCAACACCAGTGCAAGGAATGATTTTCCATTCCAAGCCAGGTGTGATTTACATGCATGAGAGGTGTGTAAAGTAGGCTGAGACATCCATGGTGAACAAAGAAAAGGATGACAATATCCATGGCATTTGTTGCCATGCTGCTGGAAAAGCCAAAGTGCCAGGGATGCAGAGGCATGGGTCAATGCATCATGGGACTGAGCAGTGCTCATCTCCTTGGGTGTGGTTTGCATTCAAACCACAAAGTTTGAGATGAGATTTTGAGATGCAAAACTTTGAGCTTTACATTCAAAGTTTTGCAGCTTGGCATCTCCTGGCCCTGCTGAACCTTTAACCGTTTCTGCCCCAGACAAGGTGATCCACGAGCGAAAGGAATCCCTTAAAGATGAACGGGAATTTGAAAAGATCCAGAAGAAGAGACATTTGGACTTCTTGGACATTCTGCTGTGTGCCAAAGTGAGTGGCAAGGAGCACAGAGTGCAAAAGCAAGTCAGTCTTTGCAGGGAGTCTTTGCCACAAGCCACCAGAGACCTTCAGGACTGCACAAGCCATTAAAGAAATTAGCCCAGTCCCACCCAATTGAAGAGTGGCCAAGGTGATCCAAATTGCCATTGCTGAAGTGTTGGCAGTGTCTTTTTGGGTATACAGCATGCAGAGGGGTTCTGTAGTCCTGGCAGTTTAATATGGAGGGGTAAAGAGATTTAAAAGTGAAGGGAAAGGAGCTCTGAATTCAGTGTAAACAAACATTGATTTTGTTTAATGTATCCCACAGGCATCATCACATCCCTTTTGCAATAGCTGAAATAATATAATGGCCCCTACTGGGATATTTACATATTTTTATATATGTGTGTGTGTGTTACTGCAATATATATATACAAATTTTTATATGGGCCACTGAGAGTGTCTCTGCACTGTTAGGATGAGAATGGAGCTGCACTGTCTGATGAGGACCTGCGTGCTGAGGTGGACACGTTCATGTTTGAAGGCCATGACACGACAGCCAGTGGCATATCCTGGCTCTTCTACTGCCTGGCAACCCACCCTGAGCACCAGCAACGCTGCAGGGAGGAGATCCAGGGCATCCTGGGGGACCGGGAGACAATCCAGTGGTAAGGCTGCACCAATTCCTCTGCTGGTCACTCTTTTCCTATCGCTGCCATTTCTCAGTGAGCGATGCCTTCAAGGCTCAAAAGCTGGGGGTGCTAAAGGTTGCTGCATGCACAGGGACTTCACAGATCCTTCAGCTAAGTCTGGAAGGGACATTCTGGATGCCATCCCAAGTCCTGGGCCATCAGCACTGCTCTTTGCTCTCCTATTTTCTCACCACAGGAATCGTAGATGTGCTTTTCACTTTTCCCTGTCGCTTTGCACTTGAGCTTGTTCAGTGGCTGTTCAGGCTGTTCAGCCTGTGGCTGGGCATTGTGGGTCCCTCTGCTCTATTTCAGGGGGATCTGCTAAGGGGCTGGATGGCTGTGGGTGAAGGGACCTCCCAGCACAGGCAGTGTGGGGATGTGGGGCTCAGCCTGGCTGTCCCAACAGGGAGGACCTGGGCAAGATGCCTTACAGCACCATGTGCATCAAGGAGAGCCTGCGCCTCTACCCGCCCGTGCCCGGCGTGTCCCGGCAGCTCAGCAAGCCCATCACCTTCCCCGATGGACGCACCCTGCCCGAAGGTCTGTGCATCCCCCTCCTGCTGCACAGGGTTCTGCTCTCAGGCACCAGCTGCATCCTGCTGGCACACGTGTTCGGGCAGGGCTGTGCAGATGTTGGCTTGTTTCTTTGTCAGTGAGCCCTTTCCTCCTCCTCAATTGTTTTCCAGGCAGCGTCACTGCAATAAGCATTTACCTCATTCACAGAAACCCTGAAGTATGGAAAGATCCTTTGGTAAGTTTTTCTTTTTTGATCTCCTAATAGTTCTTTCCCTTTGTGGTGTGTGACAGTGTTCGCAGGGGTCTTAGGATGAGGGAAGAGACGAGGATCTGACTCCATGTTTCAGAAGGCATGATTTATTATTTTATGATATATATTATATTAAAACTATACTAAAAGAATAAAAGAAAAGGTTTCATCAGAAGGCTAGCTAAGAATAGAAAGGAATGAATCCCAAAAGCTTGTGTCTCGGACAGAGAGTCTGAGCCAGCTGACTGTGATTGGCCATTAATTAGAAACAACCACATGAGACCAATCACAGATGCACCTGTTGCATTCCACAGCAGCAGATAACCATTGTTTACATTTTGTTCCTGAGGCCTCTCAGCTTCTCAGGAGAAAAAATCCTAAGGAAAGGATTTTTCATAAAATATGTCTGTGACAGTGATGTGACTCTTCCCATGTACCCTTCACCTGTTAGCAGGAGAGAATAATTCTCTCTCTGCTATGGAGTTCTTGATAAATTAAGGGGTGTCACATTTCTCAAGAAACCAGTCAGTAGTGTGTTCTTTAAATAATCAGTAATATTCTTTAAATAATCACTTTTTCTTGCTGCATATTCTTCATTTCCAGGTGTTTGACCCTCTGCGTTTTTCCCCGGAGAATGTCTCTGGCAGGCACTCTCATGCCTTTCTGCCTTTTTCTGCTGGAATGAGGTAAAGGGAACAGAATACTGAAGGAGTAGTGGGCAGAGACCACCACCTGCAGAATTACATAGCTAAATAGTTAAATGAGGATATAAGTGTTTGTGCAACAGAGGGGTTCTGATACCAGCAGGCAAAATGGGAAGGCAGCATTGCCAAGCCCCTTCTGGGGACAGGGAACTGGGTCCCAAAGCTGTGGATCACCCTGCTGGCATCCTGTAGGGAGTCTGCAGCATTCTGAGCTCACCTGCTCTCCTCTCCTTGATGCAGAAACCCCACCCCAGCCTCCTACCCTTTGATTCCCTCCTTCCCCCTCCTCCCAATCCTTCCCTTTGCCCTGTGCTGACTCCTTCAAGGCCAACACCTCGCAGACCTTCTCTGCTTGGAGACCCACCACCTCATCCATGCTGGCCTGTCCTTTGGCTTCCCCATCTCCCTCATTCTCTGTGACCACACATCCAGCTCCTGATGTTCCTCTCAATTCCTCCTGCCCAGCCCATGCCCCTGGGGCCCCTTAGCTCACAGGGGGAGGATGTGTGCTGGTGTGGGATGGGCTGGGATGGAGCTGTGGGGTTTGCTGTGCCCAGCACTGGGATGGAGCTGTGTGGGATGGGCTGTGGGGTTTGCTGTGCCCCACACTGGGACGGGCTGTGGGGTTTGCTGTGCCCCACACTGGCTGGAGCTGGCTGAGCTGCTCCCTTTCCCCGCAGGAACTGCATCGGGCAGCAGTTTGCCATGAACGAGATGAAGGTGGCTCTGGCTCTGACCCTGCTGCGTTTTGAGCTCTTGCCCGACCCTGCCATGCCTCCCCTCAAGATAACTCGGATCATCCTTCGCTCCAAGAACGGGATCCACCTGTATTTGAAGAGAATCCGCTGATGCTGGCACACATCCTGCCTTCACCAGAGGGAGGGACCGAGCAGATGACGGGGCTGTGTTTCTCTGGGGTAGAAGAGCAGGGCAGGATTTGGGGATGAGGATTCCTGATTTCTGTGCTTCATCCACCGGCTGAAAGCCCTTCTCAGGCAAGGCCCAGGTGGCTGGGGTGCCATTGCACAGAGCCATCTGCTCCAGGGCACTGATCTGAGAGCAGCCAGGCACGGCCACGCTGTCTGTCCCCTTGCACTGCCATAAGAGCGGGCCTGGCCTGCTCTGGGAACATCTGCAGGTCCCACCAGCCTCCTTCTTACCAAATCCTGCCTTCACGCTCGTGCCCTGGCCAAATCTGTGGCCATTTCCAGCCCTGCTCCATCATCAGCACCTTCCTCAGTGCCTAGAGGTCAGCCCTGCTCTCCTGCAGTGGGGACAGCTGTGACAGACCTCTGTCTCACTTCTCACACTCAGTTGGCCTCTGATTTGTTGAAAGCACTGATTCCAGTTTGGGCTCTGAAATCATGCCCAAACTGCAAAATATTCTGTAATTTTTGTCTTAATAAACCTGTAATTTTTCCTGCAAACAGCAGCTGTGTTGTTTATATTGCTGGTGCTTGCCTGCTTCATCACAAATGCAGTGTAGAACTCCTTTAGAAATGGAAGATGGAGAGGAAGCCCACGAGCAGCAAGAGACCACCCTGGACAGGCCAGGAAATTGCCTGTGGGTCTCCAGCCAACACAGCATGGGCAACTCTTTAACAGGGGCCCAATAATCAATAAAAATAATAATCTTTAACTCCTTGCATGGGCAACTCTTTAACAGGGGCCCAATAATCAATCATCAATCAAAGTTCTCATAGTTAGAACGTGTGTCTGGGGGTGGGTGGGGTTTCCTCTTTATTTTTAGTATTATTTTATTTTCTTAAACTGATTAAATTATGAGAGTTGGTACACTGGAGGACACTAGTGAGCTGTCCTCTGCCTCTGCAGGAATCGTTATTGGGATGGAATATCACACATCAAACTGTGAAATCTCAAAAGCTGGGAGAAGGCTGCTGTGCATCTGACTTCACACAGCCTTCACCTGCAGGGTGTGGTTTGCAGGGGTGTGCTGGGACAGCCCAGGAGAAAATCCACTTGCTCCAGCTGCCTGTCCCCTCCTCAGACACGAGGTGCAGCTCTCGAGCTGAAATCAGAATTATGCAATGGAGAGAGGCAGGGTATGCTTATCAAAATGTCAAAAATTATGAAACTATGAGACACCATGAGCTCTTTGGAGGGCATGTCAGGATACAAAATTATTTTGATAAATTGAAAAACTGCTGCTGTGAATGGAATGCGAGTCCACAGGCACAAGAGCAGGCAGAGGCATGGCATAAAACCAAGAGAAAAAAATGACTGACATGCAGCAATTTCTCCAGTGGATGTTCTGTGCACAGACACACAGAAAAGGTAATATGAATCAATAATATCCTGCTCTTGCAATCCCAGCAAACATCATGCTTGGATGCATAAGCACAAATATTTCTCAAAAATTTTTCACTTGTGTCTCTTTCAGCAGATGAAATGAGACAGTGTCCTTCAACTCTGTTTGGAGATTTAAGTACAAAAGCAACACCATCTGCTCCAAGCTTGCATACTCTAAAGTGCAAAATGAGAAAAATTTTAATCAAAATAACTGAAGTTACCAAAAGTAAATTACATACATCTCTGTATTGGATGCAATTTTCTTACAAAGACAAGATTTGAAGAAAATAGCATCTAAGGAGGAGTGGATGAATCTTGGCATTCCAATGTGAAAGATTAAACCATGAGCATCTAATGAGCAAAGGCTGAAATCATGGTGTACCCACTGAGAGAGAGTGGGTTAGGGGATCACACCAGGGGAACTTGACATACCTCATGTAGATACATGGCAGCTGCTAAATTGCATTTGGGTGGATACACACTGCACAACATCAAGCACTCCCTAGGATTTCTAAAGCCCTGGCAGAGGTTATTTGGAGAATCTGCAGAGGTTTTAAAAGCTGGTGACTGGTTTTACTGAATACTCCAGAAGGCCAGAGGAGGTAATGGATGTGGTAGAAGACTGGGGCAAGTTTGGTTTGGTTTTTGTGAGTTTGGTTGAATTTGGGATACAGGAAAAGCTGCACTGCTGCTGTTCCAGCTGGACCATCCAACACGTGAATGTTCCTGGCCCTGGGATGGAAAAGCCTGACTGCTCCTGTCTTCATCCTCCCTCCTGACTTCTAGGATTCACTAAAAATGCCCTCAGATATGAGGAGGAAAAGGGAAGATGTCCTGCAGCATTCTCACTGTCCTCTCAGAGTTGTGCTTGTGGCCTCTTCACATGAGAGGGGAGCAGAGCCTGGTTTCCCCTGCAGCAACCCAAACCCAGCAAAAAATCTGCTCACAAATCTCTCCTGTGATGGGGCTGTCACCCCCTGGGGCCAGGAACTGGACACACTCTGTTAAATATCACCCCACATGGCAGCCCAACTCACAGTTTCCCTCATCCACAGCATGCCAGGCCAGCCAGCCTGCATCCCACATCCTGCATCCCACATCCCATATCCTGCATCCTGCATCATCCCACATCCTGCATCATCTCATGTCCTGCATCACAGATCTCCCATGGCTGCCCTGCTTTGAACTGGAGAGCAGGGCTGAGGCTGCAACAGGGCTTCTGGAGTATTGTGCCCCGGTGCCAGAGCAAGCCAGAACCTGATTCCTGACAGCAATTCCCCAAATCTACCTTTCCTCTCCCAGGTATTAGAGATATGGCGATAATAAAACACCTGGTTACACGGGATGTATTGCTACAAGGGCAGTCAAGATGCAGAGAGCTTACCTCCTTCTCTCATCCTTCCCTATTTTTTGCAGAAAGGGTAGCTGCAAAGATGATGGGCTGACCTTGGACTGAATGATTCAGACCTTCAGATAACTATTGTAACAAGAGCTCCTGGTGGTGGCTGTGCAACGAGGGTCAGTCTTGGTTTCACTTAAAAACACGTTGGGTTTTTCTCATTGCTTGGTTTTCCGACAGCAGCAGGGCAAAGATGCTGCCTACTCCTGCAGTAATTCCTCTCCCCACAGGCTGTCACCGGCGCTGTGCAGCCACATCCCGGTCCCAGGATCCGTGCTGGCATTTTTTTGGATGCTGCCAGGCATGTTGGAAGTGGCAGGACCAGCAGGGAGAGCAGCTGGTTCATAGCACGGGAATGCAGTCCCTGCACAGGACCCGCGCTGCTCTCCAGGCAAATTTACTGTCAGATGGCACCAGCAATTTCATCTAAACTCCACTGGGATTTTGCACTGGAAGCAGTCTGTAAATTAAATAAATATTGCAACATATTTGTCAGACAGCTGTATTAAATGCTTCCAGATATAGATTCATTCTCCAGACATGTGTGGTCAGATGGGATCCAGGCAGCTTGCATTACTCTGCAACACTTGCTGGGCTCTTGCCATGATTTTCTCATCTATCATGTGTTTGGAAGCTTGAAATGTTGTTATTTTTTTTGTCATTACTGCTACATTTCATCTGTCATCACAATGTGCTGCAGGAACACACAGGGACAGATGGGCCCGGACTCCTCTTCCTATCTGAATAAACACAGGCACAACCAGGGAAAGCAGCTGCTGCAAGGTCAGCCTCTGGGCCAAAGCACCCATTTGCCACCTAAATTTCACCTGCTCAGTAAACCACTTTTTCTGCAACAAATTCCAACCACGTGAGTTAAAGCAGTGAGGAAGATCCTCTCCCTCTTCTGCTTAGGTGTCTAAAGTGAGTGGAGAAATCCCCAAGACCCAGAAAGCAAATCCCACAGCCTGCTGTGTCCATGGCTGTGGTAGGGCATGGAAACTCTCCAGTGTAAGTGGGTTGTTTCATTTTTGATGGTGGCCTGAACTGTTGTGACCCCATTGCCATCACGTGGACATCCACAGCACTAAGATAACCCTCCAGAGGCTCGCTGCAAATGTTTAACAACTTCCCAAGTGTCCTTTAACACCCAGGTGCAGTTTCACTGGTCTCAAATGTTCAGAAGGTCAAGCCAAGCTTCTGTTGCCCCTGCCAGCCTCCCAGACCACTGTGGCTACCAGAAAACCCTTGTACCTGCTTTTTCATGCTGACATCTTCTGGAGTCCTCCATCACCAGGGCTGTAGACTTTCCTGGTGCTTACAGATGCTTCTGGCCCTTACAGTGATCAAACCAATACTGCCCCGCTTCACTTTTCTTCACTTGCAGCTCTGCAGCAACTTTGCCTTTTGAACTTTCATTGTTTCTTCCCCAGCAAAACCCCCTGAGTTTTCTTCCCCAGGCTGTGAGTGTTCATGGTTTCTCTTGCTGTGAAAAGTCTGAAACACATGAGAAAGGTTTTTCTCTCCCCTCTACCAGTGAAACATAGAATGCAGAGGCTGGAGGCTGGATTAAACCCAGTTTTGCTATCACCACAGATCAGATTCTTGCTCCAAATCCCCATAAATGGGTTTAGCCAGTTTGTCCCCTATGTTCCCTCCATATTAGCTCATCACTTGACATCTCATATGAGCTTCAAGACAAACCATATCCCTTATCTTCACCAGTAAAACTAAAAAAAAATCTAAACCAGTAAATCAGAGTTTACTGGTTAATTTATAACTATAAGGAAGCCAGTTTGGTAAAAATTGACCCTGTTCATGGTCAAACTCACTCTCCAGGGGCTTTGTTAGCCCTGAAAATTTCTGTGTTATTATAAAAGTTTCATCTGAAGCTGCACCAGAAGCTCCATCCACTGGCCTGGCCCCTCCACCTCTGGGTTTGGGGGTATTTATGTGTTATTCTGTAGGGGATTGCTGAAAGATGCCAGCCAAATCAGTCTGATAATGATGTAGGTACCACAGCACATTCCAAACAGCTCCACTGACACTGAACAAAGGCTCAACCATCACACATCCCTCTTTCCCTTGTGCAGAGCTTGTGAGGGACCCAACTGCACAGCATCATCATATTTATTAACGTTCTGCAGGTCTTCACATGAGTTTGTCATGTCAAATTGGGTCCCTTATGCTCTGGCTATACCCAAAGCCCTCCCTAAGAGATGCCTAACTTGATTACAGCTTTCTGCCTCCTGAAGATCAACCTTTAACTCTGCCCGAACTTTCACACAGACACAGCTGGGGCTCAGTACAAAAAGATACATTAATTTTCGGGAAGATGGCCAAGTGTGTGAAAAGGTAGCTCTGCTCAGTGTGGTGCCTGCCAGGGATGTTCTCCAAGGCAATGACAATGAACCTCAGATAAACAGTGGGTTTTGTCAGCAAAATGACCCTACAAGCAGAAAATGACATGGCTATTTTAGACTAAAAACTAAAGGGAAGTGCCCAAACATCAGAAGTCCTCTGTCTCAGGACTCTGTGTTATACTGAAAGGAAGCACTCACAGAGTTCAGCAGCCCCTGTGTTGCAGCCTATCAGACTATCAGTCTCCACAGCTGATAAACCATTTGATCCTCATAATATCCCAAGATAAAAATGGGACATTATTTCAGCCCATCTGGGGATCCTGATTTTTACGATATGCATGGAAGTGACCCACACATGTCAGAGTTCCACCAGCTCCACATTGCCAGTCCAGGTTTCTGGGCTTATGGGATGGGAACCCAGGTAAGCAGCAGGGTCTGCACAGGGCTTGCAAGGAGGGTCCTACCTGGGCCAAACCAAGCACTCATTAGAGAGGTAAATGCAGAGATGCAGAGCCTTTTTTGGAAAAGGGGAGATGCCATGTGGACAGAGGAAGGAGGGCTCACCAGGGCTGCAGAGGGAGGGTGGCCCTGCCATCACACCTCCCCATCATGTGCTCTCAACCTTGCTACAGCTCACTTCCCTGCTCTGCAGCTTTTCCTCTCCTGGTCTCATCTACTGACCACAGTGATTCCTCTGGACAGCAGTTTTGTCTCTTGGCTTGTCCATGGAAGGAGCCCTTGGGGAGCAAGGCCACATCTCTTGTGTGCTGCTGGAGTGATGCCTGTTCTCTCGCTTACATCCATCTCATGCAAGTTGATGCTTTAAATGTCTTTCAAGTTTCTGGACATCAAGGAGTTTCAGTCTCTAGTACTTTAGTAAATTCCAACAGTTTTTGTTTTAGTGTAGATTGTCTTAGTGGTAGATTTTCACCAAGTTTCTTGAATCTCAGGGATACTGCAAAGCAGGGTGTGTTATGTTCTGCTCAAGACAGTACCCCTATTCAGGCAGGGCACTGCTTTCACAGTGCAGGTGGCTGACCCCATGCAGCCACTCATTGAGAAGAGCTGGCCTGTGTGCTCCTCACTTCCAGTGGGCAGATGAACACCTTCCACACCTGAACCCTCTGAGGACAGCACAGAGCCCAGCCAGAGCCCCAGCCTGCCTGCATCTCACCTCCTCCCTCCTCTGGCTTCATCCTCCTGGGCATGGAGGGCTGTGGGTCTCTCAGGATCTTTTGCTGCTCACCATGACCCTGAGAATGTTAAAAGTCTCTTTTCCCAGCCCGGCACTTGAAGAAGGAGTCAGAGCTCTTCAATTCTCAGTCTCAAGGTTGTTTATTGTGTCTTATCTACAAAAATTTTTCTCCTGCCCTGCCGAGATCTGTCCAGCAGGACAGTTCCAAGCACTCTGCCTGTCCCTGGGGTGGTGTTATGTCTTTATACTAAAAACTACCAGTACAATGTTTACAATTACTTTCCAATACCTATCACCTATACTAGACAGTGAGCTTCTACTCTAAACCAGTCTGTAAGTGCCAACATCACAGCAGAAGATGGAGGCCAAGAAGAAGTAGGAGAAAGGCTGGACATGCCAAGATCCATCCATCTTGCCCCCTGGATCCCCATTCTAGAAACCCCAAAATCTACTTTTTCACCCTGTGATAACTTCACTATTATTCTACCTAAACTGTCGAGGCTTGCTGATCTTCATCTAAGGTTGGTAATTTTCTCCATGGGTCATAATCAAACCCACAGGGGTGTTTTGGGCTCCAAGCCAGGGTCTCTGAGCCCCCTGGCGGGGGTCTTGGCCATCCTGGACAGCCAGAGGGATGTCCTGGGCTCCCACATGGGTGGGTGTGACAGCGCTGCTGGGACTTCAGCAAAAGCAGGGAATGTTCAGGGGCTGGTTGTTCTCCAGGTTGCAGGGACAGGCTGCAGAAAGCAGGTCAAAGGGGGACTGGGTGCACAGGCTGCTGGCCGAGCTGACGCAATGTTTGCCCTGATGTTCCAGCAGCTATAAATTGCTGCCAGCTTCACTTCACCAGGCTCAGCTCCTGCAGAGGAGGAGGGAGAGGATTTTTACCTGCACTGAGCCTCCCCACCCGGCTCAGGTGTGAGAGGAGCAGGTGAGAAACAGGCAGGAGAAGGCAGTGTCCCAGACTAGCATGGCCTCTCTGCTGGACAACATAACCAGACCTTCTGCTGCCATCCTGCAGCTGTCTGTGCTGCTTGGTGTAACCTTTGTGCTGCTGAAGGTGCTCCAGTTCTACTGGGAGAGGAAGAAGCTCATCAAAGCTCTGGAGGCATTCCCTGGCCCCCCGAAACACTGGCTCTATGGCCACAATCACCTGGTAAGGATAGCTGGGCTCAGCCAGGGTGGGTTTGTCCCTGTGCAAGGCATCAGTCAGGATGGAGAAGGACTGGATGGGGTGTGTGTGTGCCCTGCTCCTGTCTCTTCCTACAGGAAAGGACTTCTGTGCAGGGAATGCCTAAGGCTTCTGCAGGGCAGGAGGAAAGGATGCTGGATATGTGGTGTGCATCATTTGGCAAAAAAAATCATGGTTTTTCAATCATGTCGTTAAACAAAGAGTCATGGGACTTCCATATTGTTATTTAAATGAGCAGGTTCAAGTTATATAAAATTATGAGCAATCATAATTAATGTCTCTTTGCTACATTAAACCTTCTACCAAAAGGAGGGCCTTACCCTATAGGTGCTGAAGAAGACATGGCCACAAAAGCAGGGTGTTTTAATGCAGCCATTTTCACCAGGCTATAGTGCAGATGCTTTGCTTTTTCACACTGCGTGCCCACCTTGCACTGCTAAAATTGGGGAACAGGGGTGTGGCAGCCTTGGTCCTCCTGGCCTGTCCACCAGACATCCTGGCATTGCCTGTGCCAGCTGCAGCTCCCAAGTGCAACACGGAGCTGCTCCAAGCCCAGGCCATCCTAAGGTGTCTCAGCTGCCACCAGCCCAGCAAGGGACTCTCCATGGAGCTGTCTTGGGCTGCAAGGATTTGGTGGCTCAGGCAGCTTTGCCTCTGGTGCACAGTCCCTTTGCAATGCTCATCTCTCCTCCACCTGCATCATAAGAGCCCCTGTGTAGCAAGTCCACCCACCCTTCCTCCATTTCTCAATAGAGAACTTCTGCTTTCCCTGGCATGCCCCTCTTCTTCTGCCTTTATTAATCCCTGATTAACTCTCATTGCAGTTAAAATCTGAAAATTTTTTACACCAAGTAGTGTCATGGGGAGAAGAATATCCCTATGCCTTTCCCAGATGGTTTGGACCAATCCTGCCGTCTGTAATCATTCACCATCCTGAATATGCCAAAATCATACTTGGCCGAGCAGGTGAGTCTCTGTCTTCAGTTCTGAGAAGTCTTTGACACTTTCCTACCAAGAAAATACTGGGAAATTTGCCTGGAGTTATCCCCTCTGCCAGCTTCCTTCACAGCTATTGCAATTCTTCTTTTGCTCCTCTTCACAAACTCCCAGGTTTCATGGAGCAGTGTGAATTCCTGTGCAAAACAGAAACCAGGTGCCTGTTCCTTCCAGTTTCCTGTCAGTTCCCAGTTTGAGGGTCATCTCTCTTACTGTCTTCTATGGCTTCTACCATCACAATATTTGTGCTTCCCAGTAAACCCAGTAAAAAGTGTGAGCTGCCATGGCAATGGCTCTCAGAAAGCATCTTAATTCTTCCCCTCTGCTCCCTTCTGTGCATCACATCAGTGGTACATACATGGCCTTTCCCAGTGACTCCCATCCATTGTTCTCAGTTTTGGAATTTGCCATGGCTGTTTCTTTTCCACACACATTTTCTTGTTCTAACTTTCCCTGTTTTTTCAAGTCCACTGCAGTCATAATTGTAGACAATGACTTTTAAACTCTACCTCTGGTGGTACAGTATTTAAATGAGATTAATTCTATCACGTGATTTAGAGGGCAAAATCTAATGCAAAGTTATCTTGAATTTTCTCTTTTGTCGTGTTGAATTCATCAGTTATTCATACATTTCTGATATTTGTTCCATTTTACAGATCCCAAGGCTAGTGCGGTCTACAAACTCCTGGTTCCCTGGATTGGTAAGCCAAAAGCAGCAGTAGGGCTGTCAGAGCTGTGATCAGAGCCTGCAGGAGCTGATTGTGCCTTTGCTCTTTGTGCTTCAGGGAAGGGGCTGCTGATCTTGGAAGGAAGCAAATGGTTCCAGCACAGGAAGATGCTCACCCCAGCCTTTCACTACGATGTGCTGAAATCTTACGTGACCCTGATGTCAGACTCAGTCAAAGTGATGCTGGTAAGAATCCCCACTCCTGCTACTTTTACCTTTCAGCTGTGAAACGGTGAAAATAAAAAATGAGTAAGAGAAAGAGACAGCACTTAAAGAGTTTCTACTTTCACTGAACTTTTGGAGTAGTTTTGAAGTTCTAAAATTGCTCCCCTCGCCTTCCTTTGGACATTCCACTTATTCTCTCTTTGTTTGCCAATAACCACTTTGTTTGCAAATCAAACACTGTAAGGATATCCTTTCATACCCTCATGTGAATCCTTTCATACCTGGGAAAAGAAATGCGCAGAGAGTTAGATTAGGTTCACAGAATATATCATGATCTAAGGCCTCTGCTTCCAGAAAAGAAAGCAATTAGCAGTGTGGATCTGGGAAGAAGGACAGGAAAAAAATATGACCTGACCACAGAAGGTGGCCTATCTCTCCTTACCCTGGCTCTTCCTCTAGGATAAATGGGACAAGAGGATCACAGAGAGGAGGTCAGTGGAGCTCTTTCAGGATGTCAGCTTGATGACACTAGACAGCATCATGAAATGTGCCTTCAGCTTCAATTCCAACTGTCAAACTCAGAGGTCAGTGCCCGAGTTTCCAAACCCTGGGAAAGTGAGTGCTCCTGTCTCACCACTCATTTTGCTAACACCAGCTTTGGCCTTGGTCTCCTTACAGCAACTCCCACTATTATATTAGAGCTGTTTTTGACCTGAGCTACCTCCTGAGTGATAGGATCCGGAATTTTCCCTTCAAGATTTTCTTCTACGACTTCACTCGCAACGGCCGCACGTTTCAGGATGCCTGCAAGCTGGCCCATACCCACACAGGTATTCCTGCCCCTTTCTCCCAGCCCTGTCTCCCAGCTGAATCTCTCTGCCACTTGCCCCTGGAGTGGCTCAGGGTGGGGTTACAGCATGCACTGGCCAGAGGGTTACACCTTAAACAGAGTCCAAGGTGATGGCTGAGCAGCCAAGCGCATGAGGGTGCTCTGGAGGGGCAGGATGCACAGAACTGACCTCTCCTCTGTGCAGATCAGGTAATAAAAGAAAGAAAGATGTTGCTCTCCAATGAGAAGGAGCTTGAAAAGATCCAGAAGAAGAAGCACCTGGATTTTCTGGACATTCTTCTTTGTAGCAAGGTAAATGTTTGAGATGATCACACCAAATGCCAAAGAACAGAACCATGTGGCACCCAGGGTGCATCAGCACAAGAAGGAGAGTACAAGAGACCCAAAATCATAGAAGTCCTTTGGGTATAAAAACAAAAGACCTGTGTGCTTGGGAATGACATGCTCTCCCTTTCTTAGGATGAGAATGGAGTTGGACTGTCTGATGAGGACCTGCGTGCCGAGGTGGACACCTTCATGTTTGAGGGCCATGACACTGTGGCCAGCGGGCTCTCCTGGCTCTTCTACTGCATGTCACTGCACCCTGAGCACCAGCAGCGCTGCAGGGAGGAGATCCAGGGCATCCTGGGGGACAGAGACACCATTGAGTGGTGAGCTAGGACTTCTTACTCCTTCATCTTGAACTCTTTTAATTCACCCTTGAAGGCCTTTGAATAGTTCCTCCCAACATTCTTCTCCCTAAATTGGAGGGAGAAGGATTTGATGGGTGGACTGTTCAGTGGTTGAGGAATTGTTTGGAAGGTGGCATCCAGCAGGTGGTGGCCAATTGTCCAGATCAGTGACAAATGGTTTCCCTCAGGGGTCTGTACTGGGACAGACCAGTAACAGCTTTGTCAATGATAAAGACAAAGGGATTGAGTGCATGCTCAGCAAGTTTGCTTTCAGGGAGGATCTTGGGAAGATGACCTACACCACCATGTGCATCAAAGAGAGCTTACGCCTGTTCCCACCCGTTGCTGGCGTGTCCCGAGAGCTCTCCAAACCCGTGACGTTTCCTGATGGACGCAGCTTGCCAGCAGGTCTGTTGAGTTTGTCCATCCCTCATGCTTCTGGCTGTGACCAGGGGGCCTTCCTTGCTCTGTGTGGAGGGGCTGGAGGGTCTTCCAGACTCCCTTCTCTCTCCTGCAGCTGTATGGAGCTACCACAGCTTGCTGCCACAGTGAGCCTGGAAAGGGTGGCCAGACAGAGTCCAAGGACGTGCTCCAGAGCTCAGAGGGGATTGTGGAGTGTTGTTCCTGGCCAAGTGAAAGTGACACACTGATAGACAAAAAGGGACCGAGCTCTGAGATCTTTGTTTTTGATGTGTGAGGTGTTCAGGAGATCCCTGCCAGATCTCCTGCAGAACCCAGGGAGGGAGAGCATCCCAAAACACCTCTCCTGCATTTTCACTCTGAGCTGTCATGAGCTTTCCCTCACTTTTCTTTTACAGGCTGCCAGGTTGGATTGAGCATATTTGCTATTCACAGGAACCGGGATGTGTGGGAGGACCCTGAGGTATTTCACCTTGATAACAAGAAAGGGAGGATGGTCTCTGAGCCCAGATACCCATTCCCCTTGAAAAAGGCAGCCTGTGCCTCCCTGCTATGTTTGGGTTTTTTTCCCCTTGCCATTCCAACAGTCCACATCTAAATATAAAGTTCAATCGAGTTACCAAACACCCCAAAGGCTTTGAACGTGACAAAGGGTTGGGAAAGGGTGTTCAATAGTCTCTCCTTGTGCATAGGGACATAGAGATGCTCTGGCTGCTTCCAGCTGCCCTGCTGGAATGGTATGACAAGTCCCAAGCCCCACAAGAGAGTGTGTGATTTGAAGATGATATTTGAGAGGCTTCAAGAAATAACTGGGAAGTTTGAAGAAGGCTGCATAGCTGCCTCTCTCCAGGCTGTCTGGAGAGCAAGGATCAGGCATCTCTGGAATGGAGGGATCCTGGCTTGATCCTTGCTGCCATGCATGAGAAAACACCTGCAGGCATCTTGGGCATTGTGGGTGACCAGGGCATGTCAGGGGAAGATCCACTCAGTGGCTTTGCAGAGAGATGGCTGCAGACATAGACTGCAGATCATCTGCAGCTCCCCCAGGAGGGAGCAGAGACCACATCCAGCCCTAACCTGGGCACCAGAGAAGGACCTGGTGCTGCTCAGATCACACCAAACACTGACCAGATGGTCTCTGTTGCTCCCACAGGTTTATGATCCCCTGAGGTTTTCTCCAGAGAAGTCAGCACAGAGGCACTCCCATGCTTTCCTGCCTTTCTCTGCTGGATCCAGGTGGGAGACCCTTCACCCCTGTCCTTCCTCTCAGGCTGCCTTGCATGTGAGACCTAGCTCAGATGCAAGCTCCTAAGGCCAATCCTCCCCCAGTCTCCACAAACCAGGCTGGCTTGGCCAACTCAAGCAGGCTTTCCGTAACAGGATCTCCTGCAATAGGATTCCCATGCTCCATCAGTTCTGTGGTCACTGTAGGATTTCACTCATTTTTTCCTGTGGCTTTGTGGAGATGTTTACATTTTCTGTTGCCTGTTTTGGGAACACCAGTCCCCTGTTTAGGGAGTGAGCCCCAGAATGCCTCAAAGCCAAGGGGGGCAAGTCTCCATGGGTCCCATGCTGTATCAGTAGACAGATGTAGGATACTGAGGGCTCAGTAGCTTGCAAGAGGATCACCTCACAGAGCCAGAAATAACCTTTTGGATGTGTCTGGGCTTTTAGCTGGCTCCTGGCTGCACTTCTTAGTGAAGTAAGCCCCTGTTCTCTCAATCTTGTATCTTTCTTCAATGTTTAATAATAAAATAAATAATAAAATAAATAACAAAAATAAATAAATTATTAAATTTATTTATTAATAAAATAAATAAATTTATTTTTTAAATAAAAGAAATATTTAATAATAAAATAAATAATAAATAAATAATAAAATTAAATAAATATATAATAAAATTAAATAAATAAATAAATATTTTAACAATAAAATAAATAAAATGAATAATAAAATAAATAAAATAAATGCATCAGGGGCTTACTAGATAAGCTGTGGTGTCATCCTCACAGGAGCTGGAGGTGCTCCAGCTCTCACCTGGGGTGAGTCCAGCTCGGGGGTGGCTGGGGACAAAGGCAGCAATCAGAGCACGTGTCCCCTCCCTGCAGGAACTGCATTGGGCAGCAGTTTGCCATGAATGAGCTGAAAGTGGCCCTGGCCTTGACCCTGCAGCGCTTTGAGCTCTACCCAGACCCATCGAAGCTTCCCATAATGATACCACAGATCATCCTCAGGTCCAGCAATGGGATACACCTGCATTTGAAGAAGATTTTCTGATCCCACAGGGTACCACGGCAAGGGGGAAAGAGCTCTCCCAAGGGACACCCTTCACCCAGAGGTTTGAGAGGGGATCACCAAACAGACCCACATGGACCTTTCCCACATTAACCCCTGTCCTACCATCATCCAGAGGGGCTTGCTGAGCCCACAGAGCAGCTTCTGTTCCTCTCCTTGCCAGGGGAGCAGCACTGCTAAGGGGGTTGCACAGCATTGCTGTGGCTCATCCTTCACCTCCAGGGCATCCTCCCTGTCCTGCTCATCTCCTCATCTCCAGCCTGCCCTCACACTCTCCCTGACAGGACTGCTGTCCCCTGCCTGTAGATGTGTCCCACTGTCAGCTCCCCACTGGGCTTGGCAGTGAGCAACACCCAGCCCGGTTTGCAGGGATGCCTAAAGCCTGGGCACAGCCCCAGCACAGCCCCTGCCCTGCCTCCAGCCTGGGTGTGCCAGGCCAGGAGGGCCCTCCCTGCATCCCCGCACCACCCTCCCAACAATTCCCGCTCTGGGACTGGCACTGTGCCCACCATTATGGAGGCGAATGCTTGTGGTTGTTTTCTGCCCCAGCTCTGAACTTCCTTGAGCTGAGGGCGCTCAGGAGCCAGCACAGAAAATGCCACCAGCTAACCTGAGGAAGCACTTGGCATGCTGGAAACAGTGTGTGATCAACATTGTTCTGCTCTCTGAAATGAAAATAAAGCCTTGTGGGGATGAGCTCCAAGCATGACTTTGGCTTTCTTTGCATTTGGGGCTCAAGAGGAGTCCCAGCAGGCCAGAGGCAAGGCTGTGCAGTGCTGCCAGTGTTTTCCCAAGCCACAAGCACTGTTTCCATGCACCCTGTTGAGCCTGTTTCCCCAGATCCCACACCATCCATCACCTCACCTGTGACTCCAGGCGTTTCCAGTAAGGAAACAACTGAAATGATCTGTGCTCAAACAAAGCAAAACAGAAATACCACAAAAGTGCTGGTGGTAAGAACAAAGTGGCTTGCAAAATAAAGCAAGAAGAGATGTGAGTCTGCCTCAAACCGTGTCCTGCAGAGGCTGAGAACTGAGTGCTCAGTTCCAGGGTGGCCTGCCCAAGGGGTGCAGGTGAGCACTGGCTCTGGAATTGGGCTTGTGGTGGGGGTACAAGGAGCCTTTCCCCAGCACCAGCCCAGGTGGACCATCGGGGTGAGCTGCAGGCCCAGGGTGTGCAATGGATCAGTAGGTGGCAGTGGGAGACCCAGAAAAACCAGAAAAACCCTCCCTGGTCCCTGGCAAAACCCCCTGGCCTGGCAGGCAGCACGGCCAGGCCCAGCATGGCCCGGCCCAGCACCCAGCATGGCAGAGGCTGTGTCCTGTCCCTGTCCCCACCCCCAGCAGAGCAGCCACTCCGTCAGAGTCCCCCGTGGGTCTGGGCATTACCCAGAGCCCAGGGGAAGTTTGTCACTGCACTGCGAGGGCCCGGGCATTCAGCGGGCATCAGGGGGCACTGAGGCACCAAGGCCTGCATGTGGGCCATGGCACTGTGACAGACAAGGCTGGCTGTGCAGCTTTCACCCCCAGCACTGGCATCGTCAACACATCCAAACCGTGTCTGTCTGCCTGTCTGTCTGCCTGTCTGTCTGCCTGAGCAGCTCTCTGCTGATGGCCAGATCAGTCAAACCTGGCTGAACTCCTGCAGCCCTCCTGCTCCCCATCTCTGCTGCCTGCTGCATCCTCAGTTTGTGAAACAAAATTCTCCTCGGGCTGGATCCACACCTTTGTTTTGGCTATGTGGGTACCAAAAGGGACAGGGATGCTGAGATCAACCAGTAAGGTGCAGCTTGTGTTTATTTTGCAAGGCAGCTGAGGACCAAGTTCCTCTTCTCCCAGCCCTCCCCTTCTCACCCACAGAGGGAGGCTGGGTGCAGGTTGTGCAGATGCCAGTGCCACCCCCCTGGAAACCCTGGTGGGCTCAAATCTGAAAGGCCAGACTCCTGCTGTCCTCCTCCCCAGCTCCAGCACAGCCAGACCTTCTGAGGGCAGTGATTTAAAAACACCTTTTCATGTCAAAAACACCTATTTGTCAGACATTTCAGCCACCCATCTGGGAAGAGGCAAACCACACTGAAGCTCTGCTCATCTGCTCTCCAGCAGGTGGTCCAAGAAACGAGCTTTGGGTGCCCTTGGCCACAAAAGCCCATCCCAGTCTCCTTGGTGGTGGGCTCCAAAAGAAACTCAGCAGCACTTTGAGGTGTCACTACAGCATCTTCTGGTTTGGGAATGGGGGTAGGACCCCCAGCTGATGCCCACCCCCTGGACTGTACAGTGCCCTGTGTTTTGGGGCCATCACCCTATTCGCTGTCATGACCAAAGCTGCCCATTTGGTTTCCAAGTGTCCTTCTGATTGCTAGATTGTTATGAATGACCAACCCCAACCACTTCCAGCAGAGATTTTCTCCAGGGAAACTGCTCTTGGTAATCTGCTTGGAAAAGAGAGGAGAAACTGCTGACATTTTTGATGCAAAAAATGGATTATTATTCCAGGCAGCTATGACAGTAATTGAGGTAAGCAGAGCCAAACACTTTAAAATCTCTTCCTGTAAAGAATCATGCTTGAACCAGGTTTGCAGTTTGAAGGGCCAAAGCTTTTGAGGGAAGATCTCGCGGCACCAATGCACCGTGAAGCCCTAACGCAGCAGGAGAAAACTCTCCCAGTTTTCAGCTCAGCCAGGTCAAACTGAGCAGCACAAACATCCACCCACCTTCAAACGGTGGCAGCTTCTGGACAGCAGCTTGTACAAGATAACCTCCTCTGCCAAGGCAGCCCCAAACGGCTGGGAGAGCAGCCGAGGAGCTGTGCGAGGAGCGGGGCAGCAGGCAGTGACACAGATCTAATCGCCCATTTGCCCCGAATATCTCCCTGGCAGGCCGTGACATTTCTGCGCTGTCTCAGCTCGCTCCTCCGTCACCATGGCTACAGCAGCCGCCAATCCAGGGCGAGCCCTTCCCGAGTACCACAAACCCTCTGGGAGATGCTGGCAGAGCCAGCCCCTTTGGCACGGAGACACCTCGGGGACCCCGGGACAATCCACAGCACCAAAAATTTCCCTTTTCCTTTTTTCCCTTCTCCTTTTCATTTTCTCTTTTTCTTTTCCTTTTTTTTTTTTTTCCTTTTTTTTTCTTTTTGAAGCACAAACAATGGAGCTAAAAGGTTGGGTATCAGGCCGATAATCATGAATGACGTGTCGTTATTACACACCACACATCCATTATCTCCCACTCCAGCCATGTCACAGGCGGCTGGAGGAGGGCAGATAACGGGGTGCCTTCATGCAGATGGCTTATTATCAGGATGTTCCAGGAGGGGCTTTAAGACAGTTAGTGATGCTGTTTGCCAGTTAAAGATTAGAGACCCCAGAGAATAATTAACAATCCCAAAACCCAGTTTTTCTGCTGGATTCTTCAGCTTTCTCCCCCCTCCCCCATTCTCTTTAATCTATTCACTCTAGCAGGTGTAATAAAGTGATAAGGACAGGCTCCGGGGATGTTTGTTTGGCTACTACGGGTGTATAAACCAACAATGGATGATATTTTTCTTCTGGCTTTCAGTGGCTTGAATCGAGACCAAAAACTTTGCAGCCCCCTTGCCCACACACAGCCACCCCTCCATGCTGTGCTCCTGGATCCCACCTGGGTGGCTGGGCCTCTTCCCCACCCAAAGGACCACGGGGGTGGGACAAGCTCCCTTTTTTCCTCTTTAGATCCGAATCACACCTCCTGGGTGTCAAAGTGCCCAAGGCCAGGATATAAACCCCGGGTTTGCTCAGGTGCAGGGATAGAGCTGCTTGCAGCAGCAGTTTACCTGAACACAGCAAATCTGTAACTAAACTCCTTTGGGATAATTTATGTCATAGGCGTCCACCTGCCCAAACTGCTCCAGTAACAGCTGGAACATCTCAAACCCTCATAGCTAAAGAACCTCAGGAGAGATTGGGGAAGTATCGGAGTAAAGGTGGCTTTCAACATTATATCTCGTTATCTGGGGTTCCAAGAGGTGGCTTGCACCCTCCTAGGTCACAAAGAAAAGTCATGATACACCTTGTAAATAAGTGGGGATGCAAAAAAACCCCACCCTGAATATCTTCTGCTCCTGTCTGCAGCAGAACACAACCCTGGACAGCTTCCTGAAGCCCAAGGCTTCAGAGATAAGGCATTATGGAATGGGGGGTAGGATGGAGCACTCGTGGTGTCCTCACCCTTCACTGGTGCATGTAGGGAGCTTATGAAGGACACCTTCATCCCCCTGTGCTGTGTGGAGGGAGGTGTTGGGGAGGATTTGGCCCTCAGGCAGGTTGGCTTAGGGGCCTTCAGAGAGGTCTCTGAGGCTGTGGGAGGTGCCCCTCACCCGGGGGTCTCAGGCAGAGCCCAGACTCTGGAGGACATTCCCCAGCTCATGGGGGCTGTGTGGAAGGCACGAGCACTGGAACACCAGAAGTTGTCTTCCCAATCACGCTCATCCTGCCAGGGAGGGATGAGACAGCATTGTGCCTTAAAGAGCATCCCGACCCTATCAGCAAGAGATGAGATATCCTAATTATGGCAGTACAGACGAGGATCTGGGCTGTATCAGCCAGCACAGAAAGGTAAACAAGAAATATAACAATGGACCCTTAACACTCATTAGCTGTGTCAGATAATACCTCACTTTTCTCCCTTTGGGGCTTAAAATCTAATTAAGATTTTCCAACAATAAATTTCATTTATGCTCGCTCCCTTTTGTTCTTTTTAGGATCACACCGAGAAGCGTCTGCGAGCGACTGCACAGCTCGAGGGAAGGCAGCTTCAGTCAGCCTCGGCTTCTGCTTCACACAGACAAGGGAAACTGAGGCAGGACAGCACGCTGGGCAGCGCAGAGGTGAGGTCCTGCTAGGACATAGCCCTGGCCCCTGCACAAGGGGCTTTCCCCAGAGAAGGGAACTCCAAAGGGGCAATGGTTGTGATAAGACCAAGCAGGGAAGCTCCTGGACAAGCCCAGCAGTGAAGCCTGGTCCTTGCTCAGACTCACAGCCATGGCAGTGATCCATGGGGAAAGGGGCACTGAGACTGAGACCCTCTGAGCACACCTGCACTCCAACCCCACGTGCAGGCATTGCAGGGTGTGCAGCTCGGGCATCTGTCACCCATTCACTGTGTACACAGGGCAGGGAATGAACTCCTGTTGTTACTCATTATAAGGATGACATTGTTAACTTCTTTTGCAACTGAGAGGTAAAAAATTAATGGGCTCCCTTCCTCTTGCCACACCCCCAGCCCAAGTGCTGACAGGGCAGGAACAGGCAATGGATAATCCTTAAACCCTGCTGAGTGCAGCAGTACCACTGAACCTTGGGGAGCTTGGTTTTCTCCAAACCCACATGAAGTTTGGCATCTGGGAGAGGAAAGTCAGGGAGCAGCATCCATCAGGGGCACAAGTGGGGTGGTCTAGGACCCAACCTGGGGCTGGCTCAGCCTCCAGCTACCCAAGGGAGGGTGGTAGATGGCAACAGCTCTGACGTGATGCTGGGGATGCAGCCATCCTGCCTTCACATCTGAGGGCTTGACCGCTCTAACCCTTCTGCCTGTTTTCTTCTATTCCCATCCAATTTCTCAATGGGAACTGTGATTTCTCAATGCCAAGGCTTTGAGGGCATTTTCAAAATACTCACCTACCTCAGGCTCTAGGGAAAATGCCTTTTGAGGTGGGGCTGTTACTGGAAGACACCTGCCTGAATTTTTGTGTCTCCACTTGCTAGGGACATCAGCAACTTCAGCTGTGGGAAGTGCACAGCAGAGCCCTAGAAACACCTCGCTCCTAGGGGCTGCCAAAAACGCCCTCTTATAAATCTCCTACCCCAGTGCTGCTCCAGCTGGGCTGCCCTTGGTTGCAGAGTCTTTCTTCACTGGTCAGGAAGAGGACCCTTCATGCCCCTGGAGTAACTCATGCTCCAGGAATGGCCAAAGCATCAGAGGTCTCTCATTTCAATCTTCAAATGCCACAGCTTAGAAACACTTGTTGCTCCCATGGTGGCCCTGGCACTGCCCCCACCACAGCAAAAGACAGGCCCTGGTTAATGAGCAGCCTGGCAGGAGCAGGTTGCACTGTGGCCAGCTGCCCCAGGACAGCCAGCAGTGGCCAGAGTGGCCCCCAGCCACTTCCTGGCAGCATTCATCTATGAACAGCCTCCAGCTTGGAAATGGCTCCCAGTTGGCTGTGGGGCTGCACGTTGGGGTCAGTGGGATTCAGGGAGTGCTGCCTTTCACCCATTAAGCAGCACTGAGAAGTGCTGGGTTGTTTCTGTGGCTCAGTAACCCCACCTGGCAAATGGAGGGGAATGGTGCTCTCACTTGCCTGTAAATCCCTTTGAGGCTCTGGGGCAGTCCAAATGCTGAGCATGCCCTGATGTCCTTCATTCTCCCAACTGCCTGAAGGCTGGGAGAGCTGTGAGATGCCAGAAAATCCTTTGGCTGATTAGCAGAACGACCCTCTTTGCTGTCATAGGCAACAATTCTCTTTATTGCTCACCGGGAAGATATGTACAGAGGGGGAGGTTTGCTCTGACATTAAAATGCATGGTGTAGGTCATAAAAAGGAGGGTGAACTGGGGAGAAGAGAGCAGGTTTTCCATCAGCAGCTCCCTGGAGGGCAGATGGGAGCGTGGGGATGTCCCAGGTACCCAGCAGGATCCCCTCTGTGTCTTGAACAGGTCAACACCTTCCTGGGACTTGGGACAGCCAGGCAGGGTGACCACCAGGCAGGAGAGGTGGCACCCCCAGACCCCTCCTGGGGGCCAATGCCTGTGTGGACAGCAGCCCAAGGGGGACAAGAGCATGTCCCACAGGTGGAAAAGGAGAAGACCAGGAGGTGGTGGTGCCATGGAGAGGCCAGGGCCCCTCAGCCCCAGGGGGTGCCAGTGCAGAGGGTCTCAGTGGAAACGCCCATCGCAGCAGCAGGAAGCGGATCGAGGGCAGAGGAGAGCAGTGGGTGGGTGCTGCTACATGGCCGTGGTGATCACCTTCTCCTCGGGCTCCACGGTGTTCTCGTAGGCGTGCTGGTTCTCTTTGGACCTGCACCAAGAGGGACAAGAGCAATGCTGAGCTCAGTCCCAAGACCAGCATCCCCAAAGCCACCAGGGGTGTCCTGACTCTGCTGGTCATCCTGAAAGGACCAGAGCCAGGTGTGGGGTGGGAACTGCTCTAATTGTTAGTGAGGGCTGTTTTGGATGTCACCATCTATGTGGTGACTGGTGGTCACTTTTGGTGGCTTCCTCTGTTGGAAAGCTGTGACCTAGCATAAGAAAAATGTGGTGTAGCAGGTTGTGAGGTGGTGGATGGATTGTGGGGCTCAGCTGCAGGGATAGGGAGAGATGAGGGAGAAGGGGATACTCCCTCACTGCCTTGGGCTTAGCCCCTGGAAAGGTTAAAAGCCCCAAATTAGGTGCATGGGACATGTAAGAGCCATCTTGGGTGGGTGAGACCACAGCTCTGCATGTCTGAGCTGTCCTCAGGGGAACGGAACAGAGCCTGGGAGCCATGGGAAGAAGTCTGAGCAGGTCCTTCACCTGAAGTCAGCTGCAGCTGATACGTATCTCCCCTCATGGCCGTTGGACGTGACAGCATCTGGCTTGTCCTCCACACTCACCACGTTCTCAGCACTTTCCCTGCAGGGAGAGAAGAGAGGAGTTTGGACAGAGCAGCAAAGGAGCCGTGCAGGGGAGCAGCCCCTTACTGGTGATGACACCACAGAGACAATAAATGACCTGGACGTGATTCTGTCCTCACACACCCTGCTCAGCCTCCTTCCCAGCAGGACAAGGAAAGGAGAAACTCCCTCCCTGCAGGTTGGCAGAGGCTGTGCCAAGTGCCAACCCCTGTCTCCGCAGCTGTGACTCCCAGCACTGTGCTGGCGGTTAGCAGGGCTCATTGTCAATACGTGGGATTGTTTCCTCCTGCTAACTGGTTTTTCCAGTCCACTTCAGTGTAATCTGCTACAAAACAGTCCCCTGTGGATCCTGATGGACACAGAGAGAGCAGCCAAGGCTCCGCTGGTGCCTCAGCCCTGGCGCAGGAGGGCTGTCCTTGTGCACATCCATGTGAGCAAAACAGAGCTGCTCTCTCTCAAAAGTGAGCCTGGATGGCTTGGAGAAGGAGGCACTGGGCAGGATGGGGTGTTTGGAGCCAGACTCCAAAAGCTGGGCTCTGGAGTGAGCCTGGAGCCTGAGCAGCACTGGGGAATTTAGCAGCAGAGTAGGTGGGTGGTGGGTGCAGGTCCACCCTGTGTGTACAGCCCTGCCTCCTCCAGCACTTGCTCAAGGGCAATTTCAGAGGCTTTTGCAAGGAACAGGCTGGCACAAACAGGCAGTGGCTCGAGCTGATAGCTGCTGTCACAGTGACAGCACAGAGCTGGCAGGGCTCCAGGCTGCCGAGCCTTGCTGCTGCTCTTCTGAAGAAAGGCCAGATTAATTAAAACAAGGCACCTTCCCTCCTCAAGCCCTCCTCAGCATCCTCTGCCTCCAGGCTGGGAAAAGGCAGCCAGGCACGGGCAGCAGTGGGAAACACCACCCCTGCCTGCCACTCCATGGGCTGGGGGTTCCTGCAGTGTGAGGACAAAGGTTCCTCTCAGGAAACAAAGACCACAGTGGCAAATCTGTCCATATCAATATATATACCACATGTTGTATCATGCATTGGCCCAGAATGCATCCCAAAGGGATCTGCTTAAGATGCCTCTGGGGCTAAAGCTGACCTGCTGATGCTCAGTGCAAGCCAGCTGCCCACCTCCCCGGCCTGGAGAGGTTGCAGGAATGTACAGGTGCAAGGAGACTCCAGCCTAAATCAATCCCACCATGCAGAGGATCCAAGAAACAGATGTGGGTGCTTTTGGTCTTCATCCCCTGCTGCCTTTGGGCTCAGGTTCAAGATCAGGTTGCTGCAACTTAGCCAGCTGGCCTTGCTCAGTGAGCAGGAGCAGCAGCTTGTGACTCTGCTTGGCCAAGGCAAGAGTTAACCCATCCCAGAGAGCCTTTTTCAGATGAATAAAGACACCACATTTGCCTGTGCCATGGGCTCCAGGTGGAGGGTACTGCCAGTGCCACTACCTCCCTTTCCTCCCAGTTCCTCTCAGTGTGTTCTCACAACTTGGCTCTGTCTGCTTGGCAAAAAAAGGCTGGTTCAGGCTCATTATCCCATGGATATAAGGCACATGGGAGCTGCACCCCCAAAAGCCACAGAAAGCCAGGCTGGGCCAGGTCCCTGAACACATTCCCATGTGATCCAGCCACGATGCCATGGCTTTGCCATTCCCAGCCCAGTGCTTTCTTTCCTCATGGCAGCATTTGCATGGTGCAAGCTCCCACCTGGCAATCAGTAACAGGGATCACAGACCAGGACAGGGACAAAAGGACAGGGAGATGAGGACAGGGAGTCTTTGCTCTCCCAGCCCATCTCCAGCACAGCAAGCACGGTGTTCCCAATGCTGGCACACGCACACAGGCTGCTGGAAGTGCCACGTGCAGCTCAGCCCAGCTCAGAGCCACCCCCCACACTTACACTTTGTCCTTACACCAGAACCTGTTGACCACAAAAGCGATGGCCACCAGGACTAGGAACACAACCACTGCGATGACGCCCTGCGACCACGGCTGGAGGCTGCCCCGGGCTGCAGGGAGAGAACAGGACACGGTTAGAAATTCATCCTCAGCCTCATCTGCCCAGCTCCTCCCATTCCAGCTTCAGCAAGCTCCAGATGAGAGCTTGATCCTGCAAATCCGAGCAGAACGTTGCTGTGGGTTCAGGCAGGCTCACCTGGGTGATAGCAATGAAATAAAGTACAACTAACAGAGTTTTCACTGGTGTTTGCATGTGGAGTGTGGTGCCTGGCAGCTCTGGGGCCCCATATCCACTAACATCCACATACAAATACATAAACATGCGCCTTGGGGGGCTGGTGACCCTGTGATGGGGCAGAAAAGGCCTGGGGGACATGGAGGAGGGGAGTGAAGGAGAATGTGTGCCAAAGGAGGGAAGGCAGAGGGATTTCAGCAAACTGCTTATTCTCTGTCCCCAGATGCCACAGACACCATTCCTGGGATATTTTCCAAATACTGACTGGTAAAATAAGGATTCTGTAACAGGGTGAATGTAAGATTGGGTTGCCACTCCCACAGCAAAAAGTTGTCGTTGTGGATTTTGGTAAAATGCACCATCCAACAAGCTTCCAGAGCAGCAAATGATTTATGACAGAAATTGAAGGCTGAGTCATTCAGAGGAGTAACCTCAGCACAGAGAACAGGTGGGGCTAGCGGGGGCCCAAGCAACATTGGGGTGGGGGTCTGGGAGCTGGCTGGGATAGCCCCATTTCCCCCAGAGATGGAACAGACTGACAGGTTCATTTTTCTCTATCCAGACCTAAGCAGGAATCCAGCCACACGTGGGAAGGCTGTGAGACACATTCCTGGATGTGAGCAGGATGCAAGGGCAGGCAGTGAGAGGAGGAAACCTTGTCCCAGCCCTTGCTGGGATGACTGCTCCTTGCCTCTCACTGGATTTTGGATGATGGAGTATCCAGACATAGTCAAACCCGTCCTAAAGTGCCATCACATCAGCACTAAAGGACACCTTGTCCACAGAGCCTTTGATATTTAATAACTATTTACTCAGACCCAGCTTTTCCTGACCTGCTGATCAAAACAGCAACCCCTGCACATGCCCTGGTCCCTCTGCAGGTGACACCTGCCAGCCCCAGCAGCAGCCTCGGGACACTCAGACCCAGCCAGGGACACCTGCAAGGCTGAGCTGCCCCAGGACGAGCAGTGGGTGTTTCAGTCTCCCTCAGGAACTCTACACTGAATGCTTCCTCTATCTCACAGGAGACAAGCCTCTGCTATAAACAGAAAATAATCTTTACTAGCAGTAGTAAGAGTAGGCTGCGTGCTCCACACGTGCCAACTCCTAACCCACAGACAGCTGCACACTGGCTCTGCTGCTAACAGCTCTCCTCTCCTCCCTCTGGTTTTGGGGAGGGAGGCTGTCCTTTGGTAGCACCCCCAGCTCCTGGGGTCTTTACTGCAAGAGACTTTTAAATAAAAAATAATAAATAAAACAACAGTAAACCTCAACCCCCAAAACACAACTCATTTTTTTCCCCTTGGAAGTGCAATCAGCCTGGCCAGCTGACTGACCAGCAGTGCCAGTCTGGGAAGCAGTGGCACTGCTGGGCAAGGGGCTGTGAGAACAGCCCTGAGTAGCATCTCTCATTCCCCTCTCCCCACAGAGACATTTGTCATGTTTCTGCAAGGTCCCAGGGCAGAAACTCAAGCAGGGGGAGCTCAGATGGAAGTTCCCTCTCGTATCAGTGTGTTTCCACTGAAACACCACTGGATCAGCCGGATACCAGGGGTGGTGACGTTGGGGAAGAGCAGGGCTCGGTCCCCTCCTGTCCTACCTGGTGGTCAAGGATGCTCCTGCCCTGCTGCCCACCACTCACCCCTGTGAGTGCAGCCCCAAACACACCTATTGCCTCCTGGCTGAATTTTGGCTATCTCTGCATCCTCCCTCTCTCTGCCCTTAGCTGCTGGCCACATTTATTTATTAGTTGTAGTTTATTTTTCCTGTCAGACCCAGGGTTTCCAGCCTAAGCCTGGTGGGGGAATGGTCAGGCCCAGCCCTTTGTGAGGTTCCTGCTGGGGTTAACCAAGGGAGTTCAAGGGCAGACAGGGAATGAAGTCAGCAATGACTTAAACTGCCAAAATTGCATCTCGTGATCTTCCAGGAAAGGAGGGCGGAAGAAAAGTGGTAGCAGACCTCCTTGGAGCAAGCATGCTCAGGAGGCACTGGATGCTTTTGCCAGTGAAATCTCACTCCTGTGGCTGCTTCCACCAGATTCCAGAGCATCCAAAGCCAAAAGGGAAAACACCAAACCAAAATCAAGGGTTTCTGGCTTTGAGAGATCCTGTAGGGCCTGGCTGCAGGGAGAGATAAGGATGGTAGGGGAATGGCAAATGCCTCTGCATTGGCTTGAAATACCCTCTGGGAAACTTGCACGGGCACAAGAAAGGAGGAATAGGGATCAGGCAGGAGCAAGAGCTTGATAGGATCTATTCAGGGAGTAAATGTTTGGGTCCCAGCCCTCCCTCGGGGGCACTGCCTGGCTGCAGTCCCACCAGCACACCTTGCTGCCCTGCCAGGAGGGATGGCTGAAAGGACGAGTCTCACCTGAGGAAACAGGGCTGTGTTCCCAGAAAAATGCTTCACCGGGGATGCCCCCCTGGGCCAGCCTGTCCTTCGGGCTCTGCCACCGCCTCTCTGTGTTTCCCCGTGCTAATGATGGGGTTTTCCCCCACAAACAAGATCTCTGAAGCCAAGCTAAGCAGTGTGGAATCTGCAGCCCTGGCAGATATGTCTCCTCACATCTGCAGCTACAAACCAGACCAAGGGAAGTGCCGGTGCCAAAATCAACCTGTGCACTTGTTGCAATTCTATTTCCATACTCAACAGCTAATTTGAAGACACAGACCTGCTTTTTAATCCATCTTCTGGAGTGTTTGTAAAGCTTAGGTTGGCCTGTCTTTTCTGCTGTCTAAGGAAGCTGCGCCAGGCTCTGAATCCTCATTAAAGGATTTCTTTTTTTTTTTAACTCTTTCCAAGCAAAACTTTCAACCCTGCTGACAATGGACACTCCAGACTGTTCAATCCTCAGCAAACTGGTAAACAAACACAGGAAGAGCGGTCAGGGCTGGGTCATCAGGAGGAGAAAGAGGGAGGGAATTTTCCGTGACTTTGGCAGCACCAGATGAGTTTTAATTACTCCTCATTATTTCTAGCACTAGAGAAACCCTTAGTGATTTTCCTAAAAATAATACCCTAGCACAGGAGGCTTCTCTGTTAAGTCTTTGGGGAGAGAAGAGTAGGTCAATTTGCTGAGGAAAAATATTTGCTCTCTCTCCTCAGCAATGATCAAAATTACAGATTAACAGGAGGATCAGAGAGCTCAGGGAGCAACCCAGAACAACACTTGCTCAAGGATAAGAGTGAGAAAAAAGAAAGAAAACAGATTGCTCATCGCAGTGCACAGTCCTGCCAGAGGTAAAGCAGAGCAGTTTATCTCTCTGCAAGCACCTCAGATAAACCTCAGGTGGCAGTTCTGCAAAACAGGTAGAAAGTCTCTCTATCCCAGCTCCAGCAAAACCCCACAGACATCCACCCATCCAGAGCTAAGCTCAGGCAGGAGCAGGGATGAATTTTCCCTTCTCAAGACACAGGGATGAATTTTCCCTCCCCAAGACACAGGGATGAATTTTCCCTCCCCAAGACACAGGGATGAATTTTCCCTCCCCAAGACACAGGGATGAGTTTTCCCTCCCCAAGACGCTCTACAGCACTGTTGTCCCTTGTCCCCTACCAGCAGCTCCCACCTGCCGGGGGCTCGCTGCCTTTCCCTGCCTCTGTTTCCCGGGATGTCAGGCCCTTACCTTGCTGGCAGAAGGCAGCTGGCAGCTGCAGGAGCAGCCCCAGGAGCAGCAGGCAGCAAGAGGGCATGGTGACAGCGGGCAGGGCTGGGCTGCGCAGGGAGAGCCGGGCACGGAGAGCCGGGCACGGAGCAGGGCACAGAGAGCAGGGAGAGCCGGGCAAGGAGAGCAGGGCAGGGAGAACAGGGCAGGCAGAGCCGGGCAGAGAGAGCCGGGCACGGAGCAGGGCACGGAGAGCCGGGCACGGAGACCCGGGCAGGCAGAGCAGAGCAGGGAGAGCCGGACACGGAGAGCCGGGCACGGAGAGCAGGGCAGGCAGAGCCGGGCAGGCAGAGCCGGGCAGGCAGAGCAGGGCACGGAGAGCGGGCACGGAGAGCAGAGCAGGGAGAGCAGGGACACGGAGAGCCGGGCAGGGAGAGCCGGACAGGCAGAGCAGGGCAGGCAGAGCAGGGCAGGGAGAGCCGGGCACGGAGAGCCGGACAGGCAGAACAGGACAGGCAGAGCAGGGCAGGCAGAGCAGGGCACGGCGCCCTGCCGCAGGAATGAGCTCCTGGTCAATTATCAAACGCCCCAAGGAGGAAGGCCGATGCTCTCACCTGGTTATTCAAATCCTGCTGCGGGAAGGAGGTGCCTCTTTGCCTTGTCCCGCCGAAGCCGGAGGGGAGTTCGGGGCGCGGTGACTTGAACGTGACAGTCCCCTTAGGTAGGGCGTGGGAGGCAGCTCAGGCACAAAACATTTGCATCGGCCCAGGAGGGAAAAAACGAGACCCAGGTGGGTAAAACTCTTCCCCAGTGAAGAGGAGCGTGGTGTCCCCAGGTCCTCTCCCCACTGGAGAACAGAGCAATGCCCCTGCAAGAACAGCCCAGCAGTGCCCCAGCTGTGACATCCCTTCCCACCCTGTGGGACCCCACTCACCTCCCTGCTTCTTCTTTTCAACAAGTGTCAGAATAATAACCCAGAAAAACACATTTGTGACTCTAAAACATCCAATTCATAGACCAGACTCCGTGCTGGGCAGTGCCTCTCACCTCCCACACCTTGTTTAATGGGGACACTATTAAACAGAGCAGCCTTCATTTTATTGAGTCATCAGGGCTGTCCCCAAAATTTCTTCAATATCAGAAGAGGTAGAAACAGCCAAAGAGCTGCAGCAGGCATCAAGGCTTGCCCTTCACAAAAGCTGCACAAATGCAGCAGGACAGAGAAAGTTGCAGGTCCCGAGTTAAGCAGTTTTCCAGCCCATGACAGGTTTGGATGACTAGCAAACCCACCACACAGAAAGAAAAAAAGATATTTGGCTTCACAGATGAAAAAATTCAGTTGCTTCTGAAGGAAATTATAAAGTTATGAGCCAGGGGTTCCATTGTCACTCTTCTTGTGGTGTGTCACAGCATCTTTGTAACCCCTCAGCAGCATCTGAGCCCCCAGCTTCTGGGTCTGGTGATTTCCCCTGGATGCTCCATCCTGAGAAGCAAATATCACTTTATCCCCATGGGACCCATGTTCAGGAATGTGCAGCACCCTCAGGGATGCTCACCCACTGGGGAGGACTGCCCTCCTTCACCTCAACTCTTTACCCTGTATTTATAATAATATCATTTGTCCTGAAGACAAAGCTGATCTGACTTTGAGCTGTACAAGACTGAAGGCCAGTTCCTAACTCTTTCCCAAACTCCTTTCCATGGCCAGGCCCCATCTGCAGTGTGGGATGACCCCACTGCCAACCCCACTAATTTTTGCTTGCGAAATCAGTGGGGCCGGGACTTTCCACTCCAGCAAGGAAGTGTCACAACAAGGGCCCATAATTAGGCCCTGTAAAACAATCTAATCATGCTACAGAGGAAAAGGAATGGCTTGTGAATGAGTAAAAACAAGAGTGAACTTTGGGTTCCCTAAGACCCGGGGAAACCCTGTGGGAAAACGTGCAGACCTCTCCATCTTTGCTGCCTGCCTGTTGATTTTCTCTGCAAAAGCCCAGCCAAAGCAGCCTGGCTGTTTGGAGCAGAAGGCTTTATCAGCAGATCAGAAGCCCTAGAGGAGCTGGTCCTGCTGCTGCCCCCGGGAAATTCAAGGTCTGGGACATTCTGCTGCTGCTGTCCACTCCCTGCCACGCCTGGGGCTGGCTCCTCGGGTTCCTCCTCCACAAACTCTGGGTTGTGTCATCACCCCAGGGCTCTGCACAGCACAGCTCCAGGGACTTGGGGTGGTTTCCCAAAGACAGGGAGGTCTCAAGAATCCATCCATGTGCTATGGTGAGTTGGGGTGACAGGAGATGACAGGCCTGGGATGAAGGCAGGGCTCCGTGCCTTTCATACAGTGGTCTTGCTGTCAGCTCCATCCTGAGGAGCAAATACTACTTTACCAATTGCTTGTTCCCACATAAATATGACATTTAAGACAAGTCAGTGATTTTTGTCTCACCGATGAGGCCAGGGAATCACTCAGAGCTTATCTCAAAGCTCCAAAGCACGTTTAGCCATTAGGAAGGAAGGTGCCTCTGTGACAAAGCTCCCGCGGCACCTCCTTGGCTGCATGTCCCTGGGTCTGGCCTGGGGGGATGAGAAGCTGCAGGTCACTGTGGCAGCCTCACTGCAGGGGCAAAGTCTGAAATTTCAACAAATTATTTGCCAGCCAGGTTTTCCTTTTGGCATCCTGGCCGTGGCTTGGAGCTGCAATGACAAATAGCTGTGTGTTTCTGCTGCTGGCTGATGGAAATCTTGCTGTCTCTCTCATTTAAGCCTCCAGCAAAACCCAACCATGGTGAGGCAAAGCCCTGCAGGTCCATTCTAGAGCTGAGGGAAACTGAGACACAGAAGGACAAATCCCCCTGGCAGCATTTGGTCAAAGCCAAGTGGAGTCAGAGAGCCAGCTCAATGTTCTTTCAAGGACCCACGTGAGCAATTGCCTGTATAACAGATTTTACATAAAGCAGGGATTGGAATTTCAGGCTTTACACTCATATGCTCCAAAAATTGGTGATTATTTCCCCTAAAAAATACATAACTTTCAGGAAAAATTAATACTTGTTCAAAGCAACATTCCTGGATGATATATTGCAAAGCACAGATGCCAGTTCCTCTTTGAAAAACATTGTGGGACTCTGTGTTTTAATGGAAATCGTTTTCTTTCTTCTTCACCTCCTTCACTTCCTTCCTTCCTCCCTCCTTCCTTCCCTCTTTCATCCTCTCCATTTCCTCCCTGTCTCCCAGACAGAGCCATAAAAAAAAAAAAAAATACTATAGGAGAGCAAACCTAAACATTCCCTAAAGAAGACTGTGCTTTTTCATGGAAATGTAATTATAAATTTATTACATTTCAATAGCTGCTATGAAATATAGAAAAAACCCACAAAAAAACCAAACCAAAACAAAACAAACAAAAAAACCCCAAAACAAAACAAAAAAAAAAAAACCAAACAAAAAAAACCCCAAACAAAAAAACCAAACGCAAATCAAATGTAAAATTTCTTGTTTCTTTTGACATCTACCATCCAAACCAAATATTCTCTGCTTGTGCCAAGGATCTCTCATGTCCTGTTGACACTTGTCTTTCAACTCCTGCCTGCTCTGGATGTTGCCAGGAGAGAGCCAGGAGCTACAACCACTGTGAAAAGGGCATTTTCTTGGCTCAGTGTGCCACTGTGGGTAAAAGGCAGCAGAAAAAGGCAGCTCCTGCTCTGGGTTTTCATCTATCACAGCTCTGTGCCCCTCTTCTCTTCAAAAATGCTTTCAGACTGCCATGTATTTTTTTATTTATGTGTATTTTCTGATTTACGTTGAACACCCCAGTGCCAATGGCTTGGCAAAAGGCATCCATGGCCTTCCCTTGCCCTTAAGGCCTGCTCAGCAGCCCCACTGTGGCCAGTGGGTATTTGATGGGACATTCTGGGTGATGTTTTTTACACCAGCTGATTTTGGGGTGGATCTCTGGGCAGCATTCACTCCCTCCACTCCCCGTGCAGGGGCCTGATGCTGCTGCTCCTACATCCAAGGGCAGCTCCACTGTCCCCCCTGAGCTCCCTGCTCCTCTGTCCCCGGCATCAGGAGCTGCCAGGGCTCAGCCTCAGGCCCCACAGCCTGGGAAAATCAGGCTGAGAAAACGCCAACATGATCCACTCTGCCTTGGAGGGCCGGGAGGAATCCAACCAAAGATCCCTGCAGCAAGAAGAAACCCCACCTGCCTCTGCTTTGCCTTGCTGCATCTGTGATTCCCCCTGGCTCTTGCATCCGCTCAGAGGGAGCCCTGCACCCCTAATCACCTCTGAGCACGGGGAGGAAGCGCTGCTGCGTTGCTGGAGTGGCAGATAGGAAGGTTCCCAATGTGTGTGATGCTCAGAGAGGAAGAAAGGAGCTGACTTTGCTCTGGATATTCCCTCCTGCCCAGGGATATCGGATGGAATGAATAATTCGCTATCCGATCATCTCTAATCTTCATCCCATAAAATCAGCAGCAAGCTGGGAGGGTTTTTGAAGCCTCCAGCTGCATTTGCTGATAAGACATGAGGCAGGAAAGATTGGAAGCCCATAAAAATGATAATCTCAGGCTTCAGTGTAACTTGGTGGAAGGGTTTTCTCCTGTCCTTTCATTAAGGATGGATTTCATGATCTCCCTTAAATAACAACAAGCCTCCTCACGAGGAATCTCCTGCCTGAAAACTGATTGCATCGTCATTAGGAAATAGGAGACCAAGAAGCCACGAGAAAATAGATGGAGCACAGCTGAGCTCCAGGCTAAAGCCGAGGGCTGGGAGGAAAAGAGGGAATTGGAAGCGATTTCTGAGCACAGAGAGGATCTTCAGGCATTGGGACTCTGCCTAGGAGAGTCAGGAGCTGGCACCATGTCAAGCTGCTGACCATGAGCCTGGATGTGGAGCAAAGCCTCCTCTTCCTCATCTTGCACCTCCTTGGCATGGAGAGAAATATCATGTCTCATTTCAGCGTGATTTGATAGAGCATCCTCTACACCAGCCCCAAATTCAGTGAATCTGGAGAAAAGAAGGGAAAGGAAAAAACTCAACTCAGCAACCATTTACATGTGAATCTCAACTACGATGGACGAAAGGAGGAGAAGGGAAAGATGGCTGGTCTGGTGAGGGTGGAAAGTTCCAGGAAACAATTACCTCAGATGCCAGAAAATTAGGAAAAAATAGAGGAGAAATAGGAAAAAATTAAAAGTGTAAACTACAATCAGATGTTAAATTGCTTTTCTTCAGCTAATTGAAATAATGTTTTCTCTGCTACCCACCACTCTACCCCTTTCAGATGCTAATCCCTATCAAACATGGACTTACAATTACAAATTCATAGGCATTTTTCCCAGGAGCAGAAATTGCTTTGCCCTGTAACCTCTAAGATGAGGTCTTAATAGGAATTCACGAGCAGCCTCTGGTAAAGCTTCATTAGCTGGAGAGAATAGACAAGGGCAAGTTGCAGTGCTCCCTAACCACTCTAGGGAAAAATTAATTTAAATTACTTTGTAAAGTAACAAGGCCAGATAATGTGTTTCCTTCTTGGATTATTGTTTTCCAACACCCTAATATGGGGGCAGATTAGGTTACTTAGTCTGTCTTGATGGTGGTCCATGCTAAATTGTGAATTATGGAGCGCAGAAGCCTTAGGGAACATTGACCCCTTGGGCCAGAGCTGGATGGGGTTGGGGCAGGGTCCTGGCTGGATCTCACCAGGCTGTGCTGCTCGGAGGCTCTTGGAGGGCAGGGGAAGCATCTCCAGCACAGCTTCCACAGAGCCTGGGAGAGAATCTCAGCTATTAAAGGTGGCACTCCAGCCTTTCCCTGGCTGGAAACTGATCCAAGAGTCCTGCTGCTTTGGGGCAGTTTTAGATTTGTTTCTTGGAGGCCATATCCTAAGCAATGCTGAGTTCTGTGTTTCCAGGGGCTGGACCAGCATGGAAAACCTCTTCCAGAAGTCCCTCAGCAAAGCTGCTGCATGGAACTGATTCCCAGCCAGCTAAAACCCAAAATGCACTAAAATACACTGAAAATCAAGCCTGCAGCCCCAGGAGGGGGAGGCTGTGATTTCACACACTCCCTCCAGCCCTTGCCAAGCCCTCCCAAAAAGAGCCATAATTCTTTTCCCCTGGCACCAGGCTGGGTGCTCTTCATGCTGGTGTGGGTTTATGGAGCTCTGCAGAGAGCCAGGCAAGGGGAGATGTGGTGATAAAGCCTTGGCAGAGGGGCTGGGACTGCTCTCAGCACCCTGGGCACTGCCAGCTCCAGGCATTTTTCACCTGAGCCTTGTCACACAGAATGGGCCAGGCTGGCTGAACCCGCAGGGACTGAGCATCATTCAGCGAGGAGACAAAGAGTGCAAAGGGCCTTTGGGCAACAGGCAGCGCAGATCATCTCAGCTGATTAAATGGGTTCCCAGCTGATGTGGGAGTCCTAGGAGACCAGCCTGAAGCTGGGAAGATTTATGGACAGCTACCTGAATTGGAGAGGGAATGTATTGATTTTATTCCTGGCATCTGAAGGGGATCGCTGCTGTTTCTCAGAGCAAAGAGGGCTGATGAAAGATGCATCAAGACAGAGGGATGGATAGGTAGGAAGAGGGAACCAGGGACAGAAATCCAACCCATCTAATAGTTTTTTTGTCCCCACTTACCTGGGGGAAGATAAAAACCCCATGGCACTACTTTCTGTCATTCTCCCATCCAAAACAAAACTATAACCCCCAAGGATGCAGTTTATACCATCCCAGCCTCTGCAGTCACTTGAATTTTTTTCCTCCCCATCAGCCACCCATTGCTGCCCAAGCTCTGACAAATTCTGGACCACTTTGCTGCTGACAAGCCCTGTGTTTTGACAGCTCCCAGCACAATTAAGTGTGCTTTTGAGTCTTCTTAACTTTGCTGCCTCACAACAGGCAGGACCAAGCATCCTGGAAGGGAGAGGAGCACCAGGAAGGGCCAGGCTCCCATGAGCAGGATAACCCTGCACGACTCTCCAGGTCCCCAAGGGTAGAGAAAAGCCTGCATTCAGTAGGGCACCCCTGCTCAGCACCACCTGAGGAAGGTGATTTCCTTCCTGCTGCCCCACATCCTCGCTGGGAAAAAGAAAGGGCCCTGGGCAGAGGGAGGAGCATCCCCAGTACAAGAAACCATCCTGAGCATCCTTGAACTCTGGGCTGCAATCAACCAGAGCCCTGCCAGCAGGCACCAGCCCTATTTCCACGGTCAGCAGCAGCGGCAGCAGGTCTTCAGGTGGCATTTCTCTCCTCTTCCTTGTCAGAACCAGGGCAAAAGCCTGGAATATGAAGGGAAAAAAATAATGGGACCATCGGCAGCAAGTGCAATGAACCTAATAGCCTCCACTTCTTTTCAACGAGCTCCAGTTGTTGCTTTACAAGTGTACTCCAACCCTGGCGAGTGCCAAACAAAAGCTCCCCTCTCCTTCTCCCTGCCTGTTAAACAGCCTTTTTATTTCAGCGAGCTGCATCTGCTGGGTGGCAGCCGCGATTACCATAACACAAGGGTAGGATTTGGCCGGAATGCTTCCCCCTCGACTCTACAACAGGCGGGAGCCTTGGGCTAGCGGGGAAAATAAAATGAAAAATAAAGGGCAGGGGAAAAAAAGCTTGAATGCATGAAGTCACTTTTCTGGCTGCCACCCAAGCAAACAGATGCAGGTAATGGAGGAGAGGGGGGAAATCGTCCTCGTCTCCTCAGAGCAGTGACTTCTGCTGCTGGGAAAGGGAGTGGGAGGGACATGCAAAGGCCAGAGGGATTTCGTGTGAGTCCAAGACCTGAAAAAGGCATTTCTCAGGGTATAATGAAGTTAGAAGAGCTTTTTGGGAACCTTAACCCATTCCTGAAGCTTTGGAGGCTGCTGCCCCCCACCACCAACGCTGCTGCACGCACACTGAGTACCCTGAGATGGGGACAGGGATCCAGGGCTCCTGCAGGAGGGACAGGATTGATGGGAAAGGGCTGAACAATGCCAAACTGTGCCACAACAGCTCAGAACAGGCTCCTCTTGCATCCAGCCCTGAACAGGTTTTGAGGACAAAAGGTGAAGACCCCTGGGAGATGCCTTTGCCTGGGACTGAGGAGAACAGGTTGTTTCCAGGACTGGTGGGGCATTAATTAGAACTCAGTAATTAGCAGGGCATCAGCACAGCGCTCCCACTGGGGAGTGTGAATCTTCACAGGGTCACCTCACCTCTGATGAAATCCCAGGAGACTCGACTGCCTGTGCTCCCCTGGCAGAGCCAACGGGGAGCTGCTGAGCACAGGCACAGAACCCCCTGCCCTCACTTTCCAGGGAACGGGAACCTGCAGCCAGCACTGAGACCCCAGAGCCAGGCCGAGCTGGGGGAACAGCAGCTGCCCCAAGCTGTCTCTCTGCCTTTCTACCCCAGAATACGAAATTCTGCGGGAAAATATCTGCAGTGTTCAGATACAGCGGGTTTAACACAGCGATCATCGGTCAGCGGTAACCCCGGGAAGAACTGTAGAAGGTGAAGAGGGGAAAAGAAGAGGAAGGAATGGAGAAGGGGAGGGGCAGAGAAAGGGAGGATGGGAAAGGACAGTCTGTAACACACTTTATTTGTAAAACACGATAAACATCGAACCCCGTTATGAGCAAACCGCGGCGCGGGCGCGGCGCTCCCGCGGGGCCGCTCGGGGCGGGGGGCGGCGCCCTCTGGCGGCAGCGCCGGGGGCGGCAGGGAGGCTCCGTTCCGCTTCGGAACCGCCCGGTTCCACTCCGGCTGCGGCACCGCTTCGGAACCGCCCGGTTCTGCTGCGGTTCTGCTCCACTTCGGAACCGCCCCGGTTCCGCTCCGGCTGCGGCTCCGCTTCAGAACCGCCCCGGTTCCGCTCCGGCTGCGGCTCCGCTTCGGAGCTGCTCCGGCTGCGTTCCGGTTCCGCGGCGGCTCGGCCCGGCCCCGCGGCGGGAAGCGCCGGTGCTGCGGTGCGATTGATGTTCGCTTATCTGCGAGCGGGGCTTCCCCCAGACCTGTTCAAAGGAGGCGCCCCCCCGGAGGAGGCGGCCCGGGGAGAACAACCCCGCCCGGGCTCGGTGAGGGCTCGGGTGGGACCCGCGGGTGGGACTCCCACTCGGGGCCGTGGGACAGCCCCGGGGGCTCCTGCTGGAGAGCGGAGCAGCGGGCAGGGCGCTGGTGCTGTGACAGTGTCCCCCTGGAGGGGACAGACACGCTCCCGCTCACAGCGCCTTTCTGCCCGTCCCTTGGGGTGTGTGGATGTACGGCCTTATCCCCATGCCGCGGCACCTGCACGCAGCGATAGAGGGGAGCAGCTCGGAGCAGCGTGGAGCCAGCTGGAGGGTGGTCCCAGGGACGGGCAGGGAGCCGAGATAGGAGCAACGGCTGCCCCGGCTCAGCTCAGCCTTCCCGCCGCCCTGGAAACACCCCGGGAAAACATCCAGTACTGCCTTGGGTGGTTGGGTGCCACCTGACCCAGAAAGGAAAAAAACCAGCTCAGGGTTTGCGAGGATGAGTCAGGGAGCAGCCTGGGAGTGATTTCTGCTGATGGCAGCCAAAAGCAAAACCCCCACGGAGTTTTGGCTGGTGGGGACAGCGAGCAGGGCAGCGTGCAAAGGGAGACATGTGTGAGCATGTCGTGGGCTTGGGTGGCTCGAGGACACGTGCAGGACTGCATGTCCACATCCATCCAAACGTGTGTGTAGGACTGCCCACAAATGTGCATCCATGGAAGCACCCACAGGCATGGGACGTGCAAGAAGGAGTGTTTGTGTTTGTGTTTGTGTTTGTGTTTGTGTTTGTGTTTGTGTTTGTGTTTGTGTTGGTGTTGGTGTTGGTGTTGGTGTTGGTGCACCATTCAGAGCACCTGGGCTGTGCATTCCTGAGCAGGTCAGTGCACACCACCCGTCCTGTGCATGGACAGGTATTTGTGGGGTGTGTGTTTGTCACTCCTTGTCACACAGGCTGTGCTGATGTGTCACTCCTGACCCACCTCAGTGAGGTCTCACACTGGAGCCTCACCCAGCCCTGTTCCTCACCCTGAACCAGCCCAAACATGGCACCAGCTCTCCAACAGCACCCCTGGCAAGCACAGAGGTTTCCCCACCCGAAGCAGGTGCTTCCCACCCGCAGCATCCACAGTGGCACACTGCTGACCCCATCCAGGACACCCCTGCCAGCCTCCAGCTCCCGTTTCAGTGCCATTCCTGGGGATGGAGCAGGCTGGATGCTCACAGCAGTGGTGCTGCGATGCTGGATGGTGGCAAGACACGACTGGGATGGTGTGGATGTGTTTTGTTTCAGCTGCAGCAGCGTGTGGAGGGATATTTCACAGCAAGCAAAGTGCTCTGGAGATGGAACAGCTGCTGAAATCATCCCCTGGCTCCCAATCCCCCCAGGCAGCCTTGGACAGGCAGCAGGTGAGGCCACAGCTGGACCCTTCAGACATGCAGGACGGCTTCACCTCTGCTTTCTGTGGGCTCTGGGCAAGCCCTGGCAGCAGGGCCCTGCCTCAGGGGCTGTGCTGCAGGTGCTGACAGTGGTGCAAGCAGAACAGCTGCAGGGCTGGACACGTTCCCTTCCCTTCCCTGGCCTTTGGCTGTCTTCCCAGATGTACATCTGGAGCGGGACACTGTTGTTCCCTGCCACAAGCACGGGGTGAGCAGGGCGTGCAGGCAGCCACTCTAGGCTGGATGCTTGGACTTCTGGAGCCATTCACTCCCGACCAGCCCAGCTGGTCGGGAGTGAATGGCTCCAGAAATCCAAGCATCACGAAGGAGCACGGCTTGGCAGCCCCTCACACAAAGACCTGCTAGCTTATTTCACAGGATGCTCTGCCATGCCTTTCCTGACACCCTTGGGCATGCCCCCAAAGCTCTCCCAGCCCAGCCAAGCAGTCACCTCCCTCCCTCCTTCCCAGCCCTCCTGGAGCCGCACAGCCCAGCAGAAAGCCGCCCGCCCTGAGGAGCGCGGCCCCGCCGCGGCTCTGCCGGCCCCTGTGCCAAAATCCCCTCGCTGCAGGACCCATCGCCGCCTCGGCACGGCCGGATCACGCCGGTGCCATGCGGGATCGACCCGAGGGATGGGCAGCGAGAGGAGCCCCCGGGTCCCCAGGTGCTGCCGGCCGGGCTCACATCAAAGCGCCGGGGCTTTGCCCGGGCTCCAGACGCTCCCTCCCATTTCCTGCTGGATTCCCGTCTCGCTCCCTGCGCCCGCATCAGCAAAACAGAGTGTAAAAATAGAGGCTGGGCTTCACCAAAACACAATGGTAAATTGTTCCCCGGAAAGGTCACTGGGGAGGCCGAGAATAGCTCCAAGAGCAGGGGAAAAGGAATGTCTACCGGGGGGACAAGTTTGAAAGTGCTTGCTGGACCCACCCCGGGAGGTTTCCTGCATCCTCATCAGCGGTGCACGTCCCCGCTATGGCCCCCGTGGTCTCAAAGCATCCTCATCCTCTCCCATCCACCCTTAGCCTTCTCTCCCATCCCAGTTTTGCGACGGAAACTGAAAAAAAAAAAAAAAAAAACAAAACAACAACAACAAAAAAAAGGAGAGCGAGTAATAAGGTGAAAGGAGAGGCAGGAGGACCAGAGAGAAAAAAACAGGACTGGGAGGAGGGAGAGGATCCTGCTCGCTGCTCCGTGTGACAGCGCGGTGTCCCCTGGGCACCACCGGCCGGCTGCAGCCTTTGTGCGGCGCTGGGAATGTCGGGGATGAGCCCCGGGATGAAGGGCAGACCGAGCAGTCCCAGAGAGCCATCAATTACTCCCTCCTGTTGTCACCTCGCCTGTCACAGTGAGCAGGAGGAGCTTTCTCATGGGTTGCCGGGGTGGGAATGTTTGGGTGCTGTCGTTTCCGTGAGCGTTTTTGATTCAATTATGCGGGAATGCCCCTAATGAAGCAGGTCCCTGCTCCTGGCCTCGGCTGTGTTCCCAGGCAGGGCTGCCAGCGCAGGCTGCCCTCAACGTGGCTTTGCCAGAAAGGCTGTAATTAAAAACAGATAATGAGGCTGGAAAATAGTAGCTGCCCGAATTTGGAGTGATTTTGGGGTTTTGTGTTTCTTCTTTCATCATTTTGGATATATGCAATCCTCCCACCTTCTCTCTGGTTTTTAATTCAATTTTATCTCAATGTCAAGTCCCTCTGTTCTCATTCCCCAGGGTCATCCATGCACTTGTAAGGGAAATTTCCTGCCACTGGAAGCCTGAATGTCACTCAGTTCCTGGAACACATAACAAAACTGGGTGAACAAAACACCTTTAAATGCATCTGTTTCAAGTTTGTAAAGAAAATGCTATTTGCCAGAAAATTTCCTGCCCCTCAGACCAGAACCCCCATCACCTCGTGGTGCCGCCAGTGAGAGATGAGCCCCAGCACTGTCCCAGCTGAGGGCACTGCCACCCATGGCACCCAGGCTGTTTCCCTTCTGTGCAGGGGCAGCCAGCACCTTAGGGTGCTTTCCCCAGTTTTCTTTTCTGTTTTGCATTAACAGAGAAAAAAACATGTTGGGTTGGGGTTTTTTCCCCATACATTTGGATCCACAGAGCATTGCACATCACCCTTTGCAACACAACACGATTGTAGAAAGAAATTACCATTTGATGAGAAATGAATTGAATTTTGGAAGACAAGAATGGGAAGGGCTTTTAAAAATTACTTTTAAACCCGCCAAAACCACAAAGGCAGGTGAATGTCTGCTACCTTCTGTGACATTTGCATTCTGGTGGCCAAGCAGCACCGAGGTCCAGATGCTCAGGAGAAAAAGATGATGGAAGAAAGATGCTTCTTCCAGCATGGCCAGCACAAAGCCACCACCTGAGGACACAACCCTGGAGCCTGTCCCAGCAGAGCAGCACCCAGGGGGTCCCCACCACCGGGGTCAATCAGGAATGATGCACATTGGCCATCCCACCACAGAGCAGGTGGCACTGGGAGCCTCTCAGCCCTTTCCATAGGTTATAGAACCTATAAATGTGCACAGAGTTGTTTGAAGCCTTCACCCTGCAGGTGGTTTTTCCTTAAGGATGCTTTTTCCTTCACTGGTTGCAAAATACTTGTGGCCATCAAGGATATTTTACTTGAAGAAAGCAAAAGAACAGAAGGGGGAGGTGAGAGGAGAATTGTCCAGGCAATGGAAGGAGGGAGGGAGAGGGGCAGGAGGTGGGAGGCAGAGATAACCAGTGGGTGAGTTATCAGCTCGTGCTGGGCTGGCAGCAGAGCAGGAGGCAGGGGTTAAACCAGATGTTGAGCCACGATCTCCCGGCTCCAGATAAGCACCCAGCAGCCCCACAGTGCCCACACCTGCCCCACGCCCTGTCCCAGAGCCTGGCACGGAACCAGCCCAGCCCCGGCTGCTCTGCCCAGCCTGGCTGGGGAGGGCACACCCCCACGCCCCTCCTCTGGGGCTCTGGACAGGGCTCCCCTCTTCCATCTGGGGGAAATTTCACCTGGAAACCTTAAAAGCAAGCGGTGACTCCCAGGCCGCTGTGGAAGAAGGGTTAGCAGCTAAACTTTTGTGGGGAGGCTTTAAAAAAGCAAGGGATGCTTTAAAGTGTTTCTTTAAATAGGCAACCATCTGTAATTCATAGAAATTAAAGACAAGAAAAGACTTGTGGTACCATTCCTGCTCATCTGCTCTGTGCTCAGTATGGTGTCAGCCACTAGCAGCAGCATGGTGCTGTATATATATATATATATATATATATATATGTAAATATATTTTATATATATATATATATATTGAAAATATATTTTTATATTAAAATATATATGTTTGTATAAGATATATATTTTTATATATATAAAATATATAAAATATATATATAGATAGATATGTACATATATATATGTATCTATATATATATATATACACATACATATATTTTAAAACACACATATATACATATATATATGTATAAATGTATCTATATATATATATATGTATCTCTCTCTCTCTATATATATATATCTTAAAACACACACATGTTCAGTGAACTCCTTAGCCTGTAAACACTCCCTAATTAGTGCTGTATATTTTTAAAAGCACTCATGCACGTGGCTGTGGTAATTTCTTCCCTAAAAAGAGGAATTACTCTCACTGCCTGTTAAACCATGGCCGAACGCCTGCCCTGGTGCAAAGGGAAGTAGCGCGGCCCCCAGCAGCCCCTTCCTTGCCCAGCCAGCCTGGCCAGAAGAAGGGAAAAGGCCGCGGGAGCCTTTGGGGGACCTGCAAGCGGCAGCCGGGCTGAGGAGGGGGCGGCTGGTAACGCTCCCGGCCGCGGGCATTGCTTCATCGCCCGCCTTCCTTCCTGCGAGCTCTTCCCCCGCCCAGGCTGGACCGTGTGAGTCAAGCAAGCAGAAATAAAAAAAACAAAACCACAATTAGCAGATCCTTCTGCAACGCTTTTTGCTGCCCGTTTACGTCTTTGGCTGGCTGGGAATGGGCCACCCCGGCATCTTCGCCCCACGGCATCCAGGGATGATGGGTTCGAGCGGGGAGGTGGGACAGAGGCAGACAGCGAGTGGAGGCTGCTTTGTAAAACTTTATTTAGAAATATTCTTGATATATTCATTATATATATATATTTATATATACACACACATTACAACAAATGTGTTTTCTAAATAGCACGTCCACAGTGGGTTGAGACTCAGGGTACCAGGTCTGGTTACTTCATTTCTGCAGAAAAAATGCAGAAACCCAATGGGAGAGTGGCAGAGAAAGGGATGGGGCTGAAAAAACCAAAAATCCGTAAGGCAGGAATTCACTCACACGGTACGACATTGCCCCAGGACGCTGCTCCCGACGGGAATGGGGGAGATGGCCACACAGCGAGAGGTGAAGCAGGCAGGAGGAGAGGTGGGCAGAGGAAATGTACCATTCAAATCACAATTAAAGTACAGCTGTACATACCCAGGGGACCTGCAGCGCTCCCTGCAGGAGCCTGGTGCCTGGGGGTGTTTGGGGGTGCTGACAAGGTTGTACCATTTCCCCAACTGCGCAGCTCCCCAGAAAACGCAGACAGGAAGTAATGGGTTTGTGTGGAATGAGGGATTTCTGAGTATCGGTGAATTATTTTATTTTCTCGCGTCAGGTTAATAACAAGGGTGTAAAACGCCCATATACCCCACCCAGGGTTATTTGGGAACCAGGAATGGCTTTACCTGTGTGACAGCACACCCCTACTCCCCTCCCCATCCCGAGGGCACCCTGGCAGCCCCCGGCTTGTCTCTCCTACCCCTGGCACCAGTACCAGTCCAAACCTCTCCCTCAGCATCACCCCCTCACCCCCAGCACCTTCCCTGGTCCCCCCCTCCAGTAAAAACCCCCTGCACAGGCAATCCAGACCCAAGAGTTTTCCTCCTTTTCCCCAGTTTAACATGAGGGAGATTGGTGCTTTCCAAAAATTTGGGGGCTATGCTGGAAATCCTTGCATGGGCCGGGATCCCTTCCCAGGCAACTAATTCTGCCTAACATGCCAAGCCACAGGCCAGACTCTTACCTATTATTTACAAAGAGGCATCAAAACCAAGCAGGGATGGAAATGACAGGGCTCTGAATTAAGCCTGGATGGGCTCACAGACGCCCACTCAAATTCCCTGTGTTCCCTTGTACCTCAGCATCCTTGGGAAGGCACGAGCGTGGTGGAAGGTGTCCCCACTCAGAAAGATTTATTCCCTTCCAAAGGAGGTTTGTGTGTGGGTTTGAGGGTTATTTTTGCTGTATTGTGGTAGAGATTTCTGTGCCTTGACATGTGGGCAGAGGGAGAGGATGGGTTTGGGGCAATTGCTCCATCAGGCTCAGGAGATGGGCGGGTGAGAGGTGGCCTGCTGCAGCAGTGGTGGCACAGCGTGGCCCTCAGCTCCCACTGCAGCAGCAGCAGCCTCCTGCTCCCCTGCCCTCCTGCTTCCCAAACACCCTCCTGGGGGGCAGCAGGCTCAGGGGATCAGCTCAGTCACAGAGATCAGCTTTGCAGCAATTTGAGCGCTCAGGAGTGCAGCCTAGTCCCACCACTGTTTTGCTGCTTCCCCCCAAGATTCGGAGAGGCTGTGGACACCCACCAGCCTCGACAGGTGAGGACTTTCCTAAGGCCAGAATAAATCCAGCACTGTTGTCCACACTGTGGGCATTGGCACAGCTGAACCACCATTTCACAAAATAAAACCAAAAAATTCAAAGCATACCATCAAAAAACCTTTTTATAACCCTATGTACACACACACTGTTGATACATCATTGACTCCTTTTGGCCTTTTTTTTTTTTTTTTTTTTTTGAATTTAAAAATCACCCAGTCCAAAGAGATACTTCACTAGCAAATATTTTCTTCCTTTACCAACTCTGAAATTCATCTTTCTCAAGAGAAGCTCTGGCCCCACAGAAACCACTGGAAAAACTCCAGGAGACCACAACAGGCTTGAAATTCACCTGCTGAGTGTTACCAGCAGAAGGATCAGGGACTGGGAGGGTGGCAGAAAATACTTATGTACCTTTTCTTTCAGTGGATACTGCATGACAGTGTTAAACGGAAGTAATCCCACATCATAAATACAACAAGCCCAAACAATCCAAAATCAGATAGAAGAGAAAGGAAAAAAAAAAAAAAAAAAAAAAAAAAAAAAAAAAGAAAGAAAAAAGGAGAGAAAAAGAAATCGTCTAAATCCTTTTAATAGTTCTTTTGCTGAGGGTATTTTTTCACCTCTTTAAAAAGATACAGTCAAAAGCTCTCGGACAACAGGAATTTGTGGCCAAGCTCCTGCTCAGGCCAGCTGGATGTGCCACAGGCTGGAGGAGAGCTGCAGCACTGGCGTGATGCAGCAGTTTCCAGCACCACGTGGAGCTGGAAAGCGCCGGCGGCCTCCGTGGGCAGAGGAAGAGGAGTTCCATGTCTCACCCAGATGGCTGTTTGCAAAGAGACGGTCACCAAGCGGTCTGGAAACCCTCTAAACGCTGGAAAGGCGCCAGCCACGTCTCCTTCCCCTCCTCAGAGTCCCGTCCCGAGCAGTTCTGTACAACGAAGACGACCTCGACGCTTTTCTCCTTCGTACGGTCGCGTACCTAAACCCCCAACGTTCATCTGGGTCGGTCTGGTCCTCAGCCAGCGCGCCGGGCTGGGCAGAGCGAGCTCCCAGGGAAAGGCAGAGTCACCAAATCCCACAGGCACAAGTTCCAGCAGCTGCACAGGCCTGGCCTCTCCCCCGTGGCTCTCGGGGAGCAGCGTGGGGGTCATCACCGCTGCGCGCTGCCTTCTACGGGGAGGATGGCGTGGTGCAGGCCGCGCGTGTGCTTCGAGTCCAGCGCCTCGTGCTCTTCCGTGAAGCTGTCCGGGCTCGCCGCCCCGTCCAGAGAGCTGCCGCAGCTGGAGTTGGGGGACAGCATGTCCTGCAGGAGGTCTTCCTGGACTATCCCCGAGTCTTTGTTCACCTTGCCCCTTTGGTTTCCTTCTTCCTCCTGGTCGTTGAGCAGCTTGGCCAGGAAGTTGATGTATTTCATGGCCAGGCGCAGGATCTCGTTCTTGCTGAGCTTTTTGTCGGGCGGGTGCGTGGGGATGAGCTTGCGCAGCTCTGCGAAGGCCCCGTTGACGTTCTGCTGCCTCCATCTCTCCCGGCTGTTGGTGAAGATGCGACGAACCACCTTCGTGTGAGGGCCTGCAATGCCAACCACGCAGAATTAGGAGCTGGGCTTAATGGGTATTTCTTTGCTGAATAGGTCACTGCTTTGCAAATTAACTAACTGACTTATTTTAGTGAGGTTTAATCAGCAAGGCAGCAAAACAAGAGTTTCCAGCTAAGTGGAAGCTGACCCCATGAGCAGAGAAAGCCATAACTTCTGTTCAATCCAGTAGAAGGGAAAATGGAGTTGCATCTCTTTGGATGTCTCCTCAGACATCGAAATTTACCTCTCCAAAGAAGAAGGCTTAGGCCATGATATGTGTGCAGAAGGCTGCTATAATTTTAGGGCATCTCAAATCATCAACAAGGGTAAGTTGGCAACAATGTTCTATTAAAAGTTAATCTCATTAGATGGCCTTATTTTCTCTCCCAAAAATTGTCTAAAGGACACACCTTTGGGATGGGAGGAAATCAGCTTGAGCAGAGGCTTTGACAACTCTGAAATCCAGAGGTCTTCCCTGCTGAGAGAGACCAGAGGGTTGCAGCAGCCCTCTGAATGAGATGGGGCCGTGGGATTTGTCCCATAGCAATGAGGACAGGTAGGAAGTGACCACAGTGACCCATGGAGTGAAGGCAGTGTCCTGCTGGAAGGGTGATCACTGTTTGGAACAGCTTCACAGCTGACCTGAGGGCTGCCTGCTCTCTCTCCTCCTCACTGCCACAGGGCAAAGACTCCCTCTGACACTGACTGGAGAAGAGACTCCAAATTGCTGGAGGTGCTCATCTGACCTAATTACATGTGACCTCCAATTACACCTTGAAATTTTATACAGCCATGTTTCTGAGAGGGGATGCTACGCAGGATGAAGGCACAAAGCGCACAATTCTCCTTTCAGCACATCAGGGCAGCTCCTGGTGTAACATGAGAAAAGCTTTGTCTCTGTGCTAGAAGAGACCCAAAAGCACATCTACTGGAAAGTGCTGTTCTGCAGGAGCAGCAGTGCTGTAAAGCAGGATTGCAGGTCCTTGGGTCCATGGAAGCCAGCTCACATGAGGGAACACTACCACAAGATGCTTTTATTATTACATCCTTCCCATCATCTCCTCCAGGAGACATCAACAATGGAAGGTCACATCAATCTCATGAAAATCTGGAAGAATGACCAGGGCAGGAACTCCCGTGGGATAGGAAGCATCACATACAATGAAAATCATCACAGAGCGGGAAGCAAAGCCTTGCAGGTAACACACTGGTGAGATTTACCCCAAAGGAGTGTGGAATTCCCATTCCCCCATCTCTCCCCTGTATCCCCCACTCTGACACCTGACACCTCTCCCTCCTGGTGGGAACAAGTCCCTGGCCTTGGTGAGCAGTTCAAGCCACAGTTCTGACATCACACAGTAGAACCGGCCCCTCAGGGCACATTTAAACACCTTTATTATTTTCTTGCAAAACTCTTGGCTGCCTTGACGGCGGCACAGGAACCAAACAGGTGTGACTTTTTATGAGTATCCTGGTCAGGCTGTACCTCAGCAAACCCCACCCTGCACAACAGGAGAAGTGGAATCCCTCGTTCCAGCTGGTCGGATGCCATCAGATGCCATCAGATACCATCGCACTTTCCTCCCTTCAGGGGAAGCCGAGTCCCTGCAGCCCAGCACACCCCTCAGAACGCCCTGCACTGCAGGGTTTGCATGGGGACACAGTCCCAAGCAGCCAGTTAAAGCTGCCAGCCTCTCCAGTGTGTGAGCAGCCTCACAACTCACTCCTCCTCACAGTGTGCCCAGAGTTGGGAGTCCCCTAAAGTCACAAACAGCCCCTGGGACAAGCTGGGGGATGTAGAAATGGCAAACACCTCCCTGACCTCTAGGGCTCCAGTGTGGTGCTTTAATAAAGGCAATATTCACCCCCAAACAGCCCCTAAGTGCCCTCTGTATGAATTTAGGTACAAGAGCTCATGCAAAGGGGAGGTTTCTTGTCCCTGATGTGCCACAGGATTGGTGGGGAGGTGACAGGGACCAAAGGCACCTCAGCAGCACTGCTAATTAAGCAGTGAAGAATGTGCTACGTCCTACTAAAATAATATGACATTTTTAACACTTTACTGCCCCTTCCAGACAAGACAAAACAACTGGTTTTGAATCCAGAGAAAGATGGAGATCAAAAGCAATTTATTCCCATAAGGGTATGAGAAATAACCCCATCTTGGATACTGCTCATTAAAAAAAAATCCGCAAGAGAGTTTCAGTCTTCAAATATGTGTTTCTGTTCACTGAAAGTTGATGGCTGAAAGGCATCTATTCATAAATTGGTCAGAAATCAGGAAAAAAAACCCAAAAAAAACCAAAAAACACCTGTTCATTTTCATCCAGAGGCACCCAAATCAAGCTTTAATATATATAAAACAAATTCTGACACCACTCAAATGCTTGATTCCTGCACAAACTGAATTAAACATATCTTTTAGAAAGAGATCAGGCTTTGGCCAAAACATGTCAAGCAATGGAGGAAATTAAAATGCCCCATAGCTGTGTTATAATAGAAAATCTACTTCTCATAAAAAAACCTTGCCTCATAATTAATTCAAGAAATCAGATGAGAATTTTTGCCTGTATTTTGTTCTAATGGATTGACCGATGCTTTTTTTAAAATTAGAAATAGGAGGGAAATTAATAAAAAGATGATCTTCCAAAGTTCCAGGATACACTTTTTTTGAGATACATTTTTGCATTTTTTATCTTCACTTCTAGCAATTTTTAAAGAAGATATTAAATGGAACAAAAATTTCCATAAAATAGATAAAGAACTACTGCAAAAACCCCACCGCTTATTCTGTCACAGAAAAAAAAACCACAAACACAAAGCGTCTGGGAAGACTTTCCTGCCCTCCTGCAGCCCCCAAGGGCTGAGGACCCTCAAGAGTGGTGCTCCTGGATGTCACAAGGCAGGTGCCCATCAGAGCAATGAGCAAAGTGCCTCGGACCACACAGGTGCTTCAGCATGGGCTGTACATCCCTACAAATCGTTCCTGTTCACACAACATGATCTGATACCCTTTTCCCCCTCAAAAAACGTTGAGTCCAATCTTGGAAATTCACATGAACCAGAACCTGCAGGATTGGGGCCAATCTGTACACCTGCATCAAAACACCTGTTCAAAAACTTGGTTACAACCAAGTATTTCTGTAATCCTTAATACCTAATTTGATAGCAAGTGCAAAGCTTTAGTCAGACGCCGAGATTTGATGGACTTTTCCCCATAAATGCTAAAACCCAGACAAAAAGCCCTTCTTGTGCCAGGGCTGTAACATCCCCTGTCCCACGGGGCTGCAGTCTGAAAGGACCAGGAGGGGAGAGGATTCTGATTAATGCAGATAACGCCCCGAGCCTGTCATTTCGGGATGCATTATTTTAGACTGATGCAGGTTATGATTTGATCTTAGATTAGCTGGGTAGAAGGAAAGGGACAGCTAGCTGGAAAGGAGGAAAATTAATTGTCCAGCAATTGAAATACAGTGTTTCTGATCGCTAAAGATAAAACGCATTTCAGCGAATCTCGTGTGCACGGGCTGTTAACTGCAGAGGTAAACAGGCCGGCCTTCCACGTGCAAATCGTTCTTGCACGTGTGCCTTTGCGGGGGCAGAGATGCCCTCGCACACAGCATCCCGCACCCCAAACCGGCTGCCGGGAGCAGGCAAGCCGTAAAACGCGAGCAGGATGCCCAGGCTGTTGGATAAAGGCAGGTTATCCTTTCTGCCCAGGGCTGTGCCCTGCAGGGCGAACGCCTCCTGGCTGGAAGGGCTTTACAGACGCGACATCTCGCCGCAATGGCAATGGCCCTGATCCGCACCTCAACAAAGACATTTATTGTCTTTTTTCGGATTTAATCTCTAAGCAATTCGCAGAATAGGGATGTAATTAGCCACGGACAACGCTGGGCGCTGGGTGAAGGCAAACTCGCCCAGCGCGCTGCTGGGGACCGCTGTGGGCTCCGCTTACCGGAGATCCCCCCTGCCTCCCTGGGCGTCCGACTCGCGTTTTCCGCTTTGGGGGTTTAGTCCTTTTATTATTTGGGCGTTTAGTCCCAGAGTGTGGCATTGTGCGGGAGCTTTCCCCCCATGGCAGATAGAGACACCCCTTTCCCCCAAAATGCGGCGCAGGGGCGAAGTTCTCTCACCGTCGGTGATCTCCATCTCGTACGGAGAGGGTCTCCGCTTCACCCGGTTGCTGCCGTACATGGAGAAGGAGTCCGGTTCGCCGAAAAACCCGCTGCAAAGAGAGGCGGACAGGCCGTGAGGACACACCGCCGTCCCCCCGGCCCGGCCCGTGCTGGGGGCTGCCCCAGGGCGGGCGGCAAGCGGAGCTGCTCCGTGACCTCGGAGCGAGATCGCGGCTCACGAAGCCGAGCCCGGGGTCGTGCGGTGACAGCACACGCGGCCAGCCGGGGACACGCAGCGAGAGACGCCAGCCCTGCTCGGGCAGGGGGATGTGAGCGGTGTGGGGCGTCCAGGCTGTCGGATTTGGGCAGAATCCCCCCATCCCCGCGACTTCGGGCACGCTCGGCCCCCCGAGCGCGGCTTTCCCCGGGAGGCGAGGCGGGGTCCGTCCCCGCACAGCCCCGGAACGGCTCAGCCCCTGTCACAGCCTCTGCTTCCCCTTCGCTCATTTGCGGGACTCGTCGGAGAACGGAGAGAGCCCGGGCAGCTCGGAAGAGCTAAACCGGTTCTCGTCCGCTGATTGCCGGACCCCTTCGCTCTACCCAGGACTTTACCACCGCAAATTATTTTTCCTTCGAGGAACGAGTTTTTCGTTTCTTTTTTGACTTTCCCCCCGCCTTTTCCCTTTCTCTCTTTGCAAAGTTTGCGTGCAAACCCGCGATGATTTTAGCGACGAGCCCCGCGCAGAGGAAGGGATGCTGCTGCTTCTGCCCCACACCTCCGCCCCGCTCCTCCCGCCGCCCCAACACCGCGCGGGACAGCCCCGGGACGCCGCTCCGGGACGGGGATGGGACAGGGGGCACACGGACCTGTTGATGGTGGCCAGCGGCTGGCCCAGGTTGTAGAGCATGGCCCTGCCGGGGGGCTGCAGCGGGAGCGCGGGGGGGCTCAGCTGCACCATGCGGGCCTCGCAGGCGGCCTCGGCGGCGCGGCACGGCTCGGCTCCCGGCGCTCTCTGCATCGCCTCCCCCGCCGCCTCACGGCTTTTTATGTCCAGGGAGCCCCCCCTGCGCACCAGCTCGATGACGGGCACAGGGGCGGCGGGGGGCCCGGGGGAGGGCCGGCCCGCCTCCTTGGCCGCCCCGTTGAGCAGCAGCTGGGGGTCTGCCGGCGCCTCCATGCCCCCGCGGCTGCTCTCGGGCTCGCTCGTGCTCTCCGCTTCCGAGTCGTGCCGCCGGGCGGGGCGGGCATCGCGGGGGTCACTGGGGGGCGGCGGGGCGGGCGGCCTGTCCATCGTCCTGCGGAGAGAGGCAGCGCTCAGGCGGGGCTGAGCCCCTGCGCGGGCACCGCCCGACGGGGGCACAGCGGCGGGGCTCGCGCCTCGTCGGGGAGGAACGGGGCAGCTCCTGATCCCCCCAATCATTCAGGGTTTGCTGGCGGGAGGGGGGGCGGTCTGGCGGTCCACGCCGCCGAGCCGTGCGGGGCCGTGACGTCACGGGGCGCCCCGGCCCTGCCGTGACGTCACGGAGGCCGGCGGAGCGGCGCTTTGACGTCTGCAGCGCCCCGGTCCCGGACGGTGGGGACGGGCCGGAGCCCCCGCCCGGCTCCCGGTGCCCCCTGGGATTCACAGCGGCACCGATGGGCAGCGAGGGGGTTCGGGCAGCGCCCGAGGGCGCGGGTTAAATTGTGCGGCCAAACTACGACGGGGGCCCAGCGCACAGCTCCGCTTTCCTGCGGGTATTTCTCCCCGTTTTGGGGTCCCCCATCCCCGTTTCGGCGGGGCTCGCTGCCCTGCGGAGCCAGCCCAGTCACCGCCCGGCCGGCCTGCAGCGGCCTTAGCCTCACGGGCGGCCCCTTCTCCGCCCATGATTATTTTTTATTGTTATTTATAAACTATCGAAATATACCTGAAACCACTTTTTGGGGGAGAGGGGGTTAACCCAGCCCCTAACGGGGTCGATCCCCCCGCGCATTCGCTACCGCAGGAAGGAGGAAGGGGCCCGGCCGCGGCCGCACGCACAGCATTGTCCCCCTTCTCCCACAGAACAAATGCTGTCGCGACAGGGCACCTCGTGCCTCCGGCAGATATCGCGATTATTTCTATGTTTTATCTCCCACATATTTTTCGCTTTTGGATTTTTTTTTTTTGGTTGTTGTTGTTTTAGTTGATTGATTATTCTTTTCTATATAAATAAGGAGCTCCACGGAGCAGAGAGCTGCCACCCATCCTTCTCGCTCCTTTGCCTCGGGTTATTTTTTATTCCGTTTCTGATAAACTGAGTCGTGAGGAAAAAAAAAAAAAAACCCAAAACCCCAAAAACAAACACAACCAAAACAAAACCCCAATTGGGTGGGTTTTTTTTTTTTTTTTTTTTTTTTTTTTTGACATCTATCACTATCTTTCTGGAAAAAAAAAAAAATTACAGCCACCCAACCTAAAGCACAAGTTCTCTGCCATCCCTCCGGCCACCTTCCCGCCAGCCCTCTAGAAAGAAAAATCTAATTGCCTATTCCGATATTGTATAGGAAGAGATTACTCACATGTGTCATATTTAAGTAGGGACACCGCAAGTCTCTCCTGTTTCAACAAAAGCGCTCTCAGTGTCAGGCTGAATTTACTCCTCCCACCTCAAGGTACTTACGACTTTACAGAGAGGAAGGACACCCGCATCGGGATAAAACTGCTAAATCCTGGGAGGAAGAGAAGGGGGAGAAAAAAAAAAAAAAAAGAAAGGAGAGGGTGGATCTCGTGGGTCCGGATTGCCTGAGATCAGCGGAGGGAGAGGGAAGGAGGGGACAGCACCCCGGGGAGGCCCCTGCGAGAGGGGACAGCGGCCACCCCCGGGTCCCCCCCCGCCGCCGCCTCGCACACGGGGCCACAACGACAGACGGCCATGGCCTGGCGTGGAAAAACAAAAATAAACAGAGGAAAAAAAAAGGCGTGAAAAAAGCGCCCTATATTTGGGGCGAATTGGGCGGTTTTTTGGACACATTGCAAGCCCGGTCTTCCCGGGAGGAAATCACAGACGGGGCCGGACACGGGGTTGTTTTTCTCCCGATGGGCTCGCACGAAGCGGCGGCGGCGGCGGCGTTTCTCCCACGTCCGGCTGGAAAATTTAATTCCTAAAGGGGCAAATTAAATTCCTCAAGGGGCCGGTTACCGGCCGAGGAACCGCGAGAGCCGGCACCGGGCCGGCGGCGGACTGAGCCCGCTCCCCGCCGCCCAGCCACAGGAAGGTGAGGCCGGCTCACCCCGCCATCGAAATCACGAAAAATTAGGTTTTTCCCTTCGTAAAAAAAGCAAAAATCCCGATGGCGTCTGTCGCCGCATTTGTTAAAAAACGAAATACGCAAAACCCGCAAATATATCAGCAGAATTTTGCCTTAAATTGGGGTGGTTTCGTTTAGAAAAAAATAGAGGGGGGGCATTAAATCCCCGCCCGCCGGTTTCTGCTTGGCAAAATCCTTTTGTTTTCCAGCAGCCGATCGGCAGGAAATTTCCAACCCAAAAGCGCACCTCTCCCGCCGGCCCTTTGTAGGGAGATCGCCCCAAAACGAAGGGGCGGCAGGGAGCGGGATACGGGGGACCCCGGTCTCGGGGAGAAGCGCTCGGGCTGCGGCCGTGGCCGGGCCGTGTCCCGGTGTCTGTCCCTGGGGAGGGCCGGGGGAGCCGGGCCCGGGGGGCGCTTCGCCCCCAGCGCCCCCCAGCCCGGGGGTCCCGGCGCCGCGCCCCGCGATTTCAAAGGGGAAATGCATTCTCCTCCTCACCGACCCCGCATCAAAGAATAATAAAAAAAAAATTAAAACCCAACCGCGGAAAAGATTTTGTGTTTTTTTTTCTCGCCTCTCATGTGGGGCAGAAGCCCCCAAAAGCTCCCTCGCTGCCCTCCAAAGCCCCCCAAAAGCACATCCCGCCGCCCCCAGCGCCCAGACTTGTGCGGAGCCGATTCCTCTTTACTCACCATTTGCTTTTCATTGGGAAAAGTGAGTGGAGCCATTTTGTGGCCTACGCATCGCGGCTATATTTGTAGTAAGTGTTGGGTGGCTTCAGCTGGGTAGGCTCTAATTCCACATCACGTCCAGTTTCCTATTTAGTATGGAGAGCGGAACACTACTGCAATGTGGCCGAGAGAGATAAAACCCCAGCAGTGGCCCGCCTGCCCTGATAAGCTTCTAAACCCATTATTTATGAAATGATTCATTATTATTTGGCAATTTTATCGAAGGAAAGCGGAAAATTATTGCAGGGATATGCATAGGAATAACTCCGGAATGCATGCCTTCTAGCTTTTTATGTGTGTGTGCTTAGATGCTCTTAAAAAGACACTAAAAAAAAAAAAAAAAAAAAAAAAAAAAGAAAAAAAAAGTAATAAAAAATTGCACTGTGGCTGCCCGCATCTGAATAGTGATTCTTTATTTTAGTCCTCTTGGAGGTTATTATGCCCCTAGTTTGGTTTTTTTTTTGTTTTGTTTTTTTTTTTTTTTTCATTTTTGCTTTTTTTTATTATTATTAAATATGGAACACCTACTCCGTTCTTAATTAAATTTAATGAGCCAAAATAAATTGTTAGAGATGTTGAGAGAGGGGGAAAGGGTGTGGGCTGCTTTGGGACAAGAGGAGGTAAATAAAGCACATCGAAAGGAGATGTTTTGGAGAAAACCGGCCCCAATCCCCAGTCTTCCCCCCCAACATTGTGTATTTTTGCTGAAGGGCTGAACCGGGGCGAGCTCCCTGTCTCGTCTCCCGTTCTGGGGTGGGAGGAGGCCGAGCATCCCTGCCCAGCTGGGGGATGCTGGGGACCGTGAGCGGAGCGGGTACCGAGCCGGCACCTCGAGGAATTTGGGATGTTATGGGCGGACCCTGGAGGAGAGGGGCTCGGGGAAGGGAGAAAAGAGCCCTGGCTCGTCCCGCAGCAGTGCGGGGCAGCCGGCGGGGTTCGGGCCGAGCTGCGGGGGCCGGAGCTCGGGACGGGCTGCGCGCCCCGTCGGGGCAGGGGCTCAGTCAGGCCGCGGAGAGCCCCGGGCCCGGGTGGGCACGGACCCCCGGCCTGGGCACGGACCCCCGGCCTGGGCAGAGCCCCGTGCCCCGGGAGCGGGCGCTGCGGGGGTCGCGGTGCCCTGCGCGGCCATCCCAAAGCGACGGGAGGCGTGAACACCTCCCCGAAATGCCCGAGGCTCCCGGCACGGACAGGAGGGAGGCAGGAGTCGCTGGAGGGTCCCAGACCCGCTCCTCAGGGCGCCCAGGGGCAGCGCGGCCCCCAAGGCAGCGGCGGGGAGCGGGTTTGGACAGCTCGGGGACCGCCCCGAGCGGGAACCCGAAAATCAACGAAATCACGGCGGGCGCGGGGCGGCAGGGAAGGGGCGCGGGCTGAGCCCCTCCCGGGACACCCCCGGTGCTCTCTGCGGGGCCCGGGGACAAGCGGCGGCGAGGCCCGGCCGCACCTGCCGTGGAGCGGGGCCGGCGGCGGGGCCGGGGCGCGGGGGTCGCCATTGTCTCCCCGCCACCTGCGCGCCCTCCGCAGGGGGAAATGCCGGAGCTGTTATTCTTCCTTTCACTCCTTCCCCTCAGCCTCCCGCTCTGGACGCGGCCGTGGGAGAGGTTTCCACAGGGCTCGGCGGGGCCGGGGCCGTGTCGCGGGCGGCAGGAGCCCGCACGATGCCGGCGGCGTGCGTGGGGCGGCGGGGCCGGGGCGGTCACGACGCGCCTCAGAGCCCGCCGTGCCTCCCGCCAGGAAACACGACCATGTTCGAGCCGGCTCCTCTCGGCAACAGGAAGCGTTAAAGATAGAACAGCCGGGGCTGGGCGGGGGAGATTAGGAAGCCGAGCATCTTCTGAGCACCGAGGGCCATTCCCAGCCGTGCCCGTGCCCGCTGCGGTGGGAGCCGCGCCGCGCTCAGCGCACCTCCGGCCCGCATCTTTACTTCATTGAAGAGGGATCAAACCCTTCAGTCAGGGTGGGGAGCACCGAAATGATCCAAAGTAAAGCAGTCAGTGATGCTCCGAGCAGGCCCAGCACCTTTCAAGCTAGCACTATAAATATCTTCCCTTAATTATAATAAATAAAAGAAAAATAACAAAAAACCCCCAAACCCCAAATCAATAAAGCCTTAATGTTGCCCCATTAGCCATGCCATCATCTCACAAGCCAGCTCTGGAGCTTGGGCCTCAGTGCTCAGTTGACAAAGCCAGACCTGGCTTAATGTGTGGTTTCTGGGTGTTTTTTTTTTTTTTTTTACCTCAGATTGCAGTGGATGCTTCAGGGAAAAAAAAAATCCAGACATCTTGAAATTACTCAGCACCACATTATGAAAGGAAAATGCTGCTTAAAGGGAAGGGTGTTTTTTGTTGTTTTGGTCCAGTAAATTTACATTTTGCTTGCTTGGAGGTTGCTGTCCAGGATTATATGCATTGTGTAACTCACTATAACACCACACCCTTGTCCTGAGCTGTGTGCAAGTAGTTTGGCTTTTGTTTTCAAATTGTTTCTAGCTCTTGAGCATTTGAAGAAAGTCTTTAAAATATTAACCAATACAGCTGTCATCTTCCTGTGTTTCCAGACATTTTACAATAGGAAACAAAGAACAAAACCCTGCAACAATAGCTCAGAGGTATGAATTGCCTTATTCATCTCACTGGAATGTTCAAAAACATTTAACTATTTTTTGACTGATTCAGCAGAAAATGTGCTGGCAGATAATAAGCTTATGCCTGATCCAGGGGAGATTCAGGGGCTGAGAAAGGTTTTATTTTTCAGCACAGTAAAGTAGCACCTTTCCTGAAAGGAAGCAAATATCCTTGTTGATGGAAGAGGCTGCGTGAGAGGAGAAATTCTGGCTTAAAAGGAGCTGCTGCCTTCCTCTCTCTGTACCGCCTTCAAAACAGCACATGGTTTATCTCAGCCCAATTCTGTAATAAATTAATTAGCTATCAGTGCCCACTCAAACATACCAAGAACACTGCAGTCCTTAGGATGTGCCTGGGAAAGGCCCAGGATTTCAGTACAGGGTGTTTTAATCTCTGCTTTAACACTCAGAACAGGAAAGGCAAGGTCAGCACCAGGCTGAACTGCTGTTGAGACAATGCCATCACTAAAACAAAGTTTGTTCCAAAGCCTGTGAGAGAATGCTGATGCACCTAAAAGGCCAGTGAGAAAACACATGGCTCTACCATCATTTCACTGTCCTCCCACCAGGAACGGTGGGAATGGGAATGAATCACCACTTCCAGCCAATTCTTCACCTTGTGCAACATTATCATCACAAGGTTATACAAAAGAGCTGCTTCATTAACAGACTGGAGCACTTGGCGACAGAATATTTATGTGTTCATTCAGAACAATGTAAATTATTATTTCTGCTTACCCCACCACCCAGTATCAGACTCCTGATGAGTTCATAGCAGGTGAACCACTGAACTTCAATTTAACCATTTTAACAATGACTGGAAAGCCCCATGTGTCTTAAATAAAGGCAGCATTAGTCAAGTGAAGATTAATTTTTTTTTTAATGGAAACTTTGACCTTTATCAGCAGTATGTAATTTTAAATAAATAGAAAACATAGAGATGAAAAAAAATTACAAGTCTTAAAAGTGCCAGCTTTCCCCCATTTCCTTCAAAGATCTCATGATACAGAGAGTTACACATGCCATTTTGGCTGAATTTGAAATAATTTTATGCAAAGTAAAGCCAAAGTTATATTTCCCTTCCCCACAGACACAACCCACAAAGAGGAATCCAACCATTTCAGCAAACTTCTAAAAATTAGTGCTTTAGCTCTGTTACCCCTGCTCTGCCACACACATTATCAGTGGCTCACAGTTGGCACAAACATGGAAAAGTCTGTTTTAAAACAGTCAACAAAAGAACACTTAAGTAATCACCATGTTAAAATTATATTAAAAGTACATCTTGGGCTCAGGTTGATTCACCTTCGATATGCTTTAAAATCACACCTAACTGTAAACAAAAGTGCACACACATGTCTGTGCTGATCAGCACTGCCTCAGCCAGGCACTTTGAGGTGGCTGTCCCTGAGCTGGCTGAAAACTCAGTTCTGCAAGTTTTACACTGCTACAACAGAGTGACCTCTTCAAAGAGAGCTCAATCCGTGGTTTCCTGTACTCTTTTACAGAGAGGGCCCTCTGATTTGAAGCAGTGGTTGCAGCCATCTCAAGGGATGTTCAGAACAGCTTTGGTAATTGCCTGAGTTGTTTGACATCAAGAATGGTGCCAACAGAATTGATGCTGTTTGACTGGTTTAACATTTCAAGGGTTGGAGTGTGCAGATTTCCATGAAAGGCCTGAGTATCTCCATCTTTCCTGACAGGTTGTTCAGTGAATTCAACCCTCCCAGGTAACAATCTGGTTTTTGATTTTAAACCCTTCAGGAACTGAAGTGAGTTTTCATTTGTTTGATCTGTTCTGGAAGGAAAAATTTCATTTGTAATGTTTCTTAACACAGGGCTGTTTAATTCTGGTGGAGAAGCATTAGTAGCCAACTCTCTGCTGTGACTTTTTAGGTGAATGGGAACCCTTCCATCCACTCTTTTGGGTAATTCAGTCTGGTGGCTGAAGCTGTCCAATGCAGGGGCACAGTTTTTGTCTGGCATGCTTTTGCTTTTGACAGTGCCAAAATTGCCATCTTGAGCCTGCAGTTCCTCTTCATCCTCGCTGCTGTCACTGCCCTGTATCAGCCCATATCGCTTCATGTACTTCTTGGTTGCAAAGGACATGTTGTTGGGTGAAATTAAACTCAGTCCCACCATGCTCTTGTCTGTATTTGTTTGCAGGATGTCTTGGAAGGAGAAATCTGTGGGAGGATTCTGGCCTGAGCGACTGAGGGACAGCCGGGATAACTGATTTTCACTGAGGTATTTCAGGGCTATGGCGTTGGCTTCCATGCTCAGATCAACAACGTTGGGACACATGCTGACATTGGCAAGTAACATGGAATTTAACCCAGGCACCACTGCTTCGGGACTTATGCACGCCAAGATGCTGAAATAAAGCAGCAAAAAGTTACCTTAGCATTACAGGAAAAGCATCAATTTCACAATTTTGCTCACTGTACTGATTTCTCCTTTATTCTGAGCACAGCCCCATCAGGACTGAGATGATATTATCTGCACATAATGAAAACCAGCTACTCACCCCCATAGTATCCAAACACTGTCAGAGGATGGATGATATTCCCTTCTCCTCCAATACACAGTGCCCTCATATGAGGAGCCACCCATCTCTAGCAGGTTACAGTGCTGGTTTTGGTTTTAAAGCAGGTTTGAACTCTTGGTCTTTTCTCACCAGTGAATGTTACGTGTGTCTGATCCTGCAACTCTAAATTCTACCATTCAGCCCAAATTTTAGAGCTAGAAACACAAGCCAAATGACTGAGACCAAGAACATCTTTCCCAATGCAGGGTAATTCCAGGATTTTACAGAAACTGGACATAGCATTTGTTTCCAGAAGCCTACAAGGTTCTAGTTTTTGAAGTGTCTTCAAATGAGGAATGTTCATTTGTTCTGTTGCCTGGTGCAGCAATTTCTTGTATATATATTATGTGTTTAAAGACTGAAAGAAGAAGCTCTGGTACACCAGTAATGGTTGCAAACCACTGCATTTAGTTCACACATCATATATTAGTTCATAAAGCCAAGCTCCTCATATTAAGAGTTAAGAAGCTTCCTATTTCACTGAGCACAAATTCTGAAGTTTGCCCAGGGAGAGTAAACTGGCTCAGCAACAACAACCACTTAGTATGCTATGGAGCTGCACTGTTGTTTCCTTCTCTACTGAGCTGTAGGCCTTTTCTCAGAATTGTTTATCAGTCTTGAAAATGGCAGAAGGAAGAACTCCACCCCACTCCCCAAGTTTGAAGAAAAAACCCCAAGAGTTCCAGTTTTGCCTTATGGGTTCACATGTTAGCCTATTATTGACATTAAAAGAACACTGATATATTCCAGCCAGGGAGGTAGTGCAGAAATCCCAGAAAATCACCCAATAAAATACAAGTGAAAAGGAGAGAAAAGAGGTTAGAAACTGTATGACTGCAAACAGTTTTTGACACACGGCTGAAGAGAAGATTAATTAGGAGGTGGTTAGATTTTTTGTTTACATAACAGCTACACACTAGGATCAAGAAGACAATAAGGATGAAAGTGAAGCTGTACCAGGCAGTCAGCCTATGCCTACACAGCTATGCAAGTGAATTCCTGTGCCTAAAAACCCTCCTTCAGAAGTTACTTCTCTGTTCCTTCCTCTGTTTCAACAAGGCTGTTGTTTCCCTCCCCAGCACTTTCTCTGCTCAAGGCACAGCACCCACAATAATGAGCAATTAGAACAGAACCAGTTTTAATTAGACACCAAAGCCACAGTAACAATTTCACATATACTGATAAAGAGCAAGACACAGGTTAAGAAGCAATGACAAAATACACAGCTGTTTAATGTTCAGTCTCCCAGGTCCAGAGTTGCTCTGGAATACTTGGACACAGACCAAAGAATTGCCCATAGCTTCCTTGCTGTTCTAGGGAATCGCCTGCACAACCCTTTAAGAATCACCAGATGCTCTAACAGCAAGAGGGCTGTGTTCTATTGAAATATTCTGAGTTTTTCTAGCAGAGCTCTTGAACCAATCTGAAATGCCCATAGCATGACCCAGCATTCCAATTTTGCAGGAAATGCAGATCAAGGCACCCAAATCCCAGTGAACAGTTTTCTCTTGACTCATTGAGCCACATCATCTTTTTCAGTTGGATCTGCACATTACTACTCAAAACCACCAGCATTTTTTACCTGGCATTGTCCACTTTGTGTGTATTTTCCTTCATACTGCCAGGTGAGTCCACTGTCACTCCAAGGCTCCTCAGCTGTTTGAGTGTGGCACTAATGACACTCTCTTTGTCCACCCCTCCTGTGTCAGTCTCTGAAGCCACTTCTGCTGTATCATCAATATCCTGATATGTAGGACCATCATCAACAACAAATCCTGATTTTAAAGGCAAGTGATCTTGCTCTTCTGAGGTCTTTAGGAGGTGGTTTACTTGGCCCTACAGAAAAAGCACACAGCAATAACATAATGACATACAGGGACTGTCAAATACCAAATTCCTGACTACACCACTTCAAATACAACTTGATGGATTAATAGCTTATTCTAACAAAGAAGGCAAATTCAGATACAGTTCAGATGCAATCACTTAAACTCACAGCAGTGTAGTCAAACACTAGAACATCTTACACTTCAAGCTTTCTAAAAAATTCAGTTCAGACTCTTTTAAACACATCACATACTGATATTCTTCAAGATGAAAATACCTGCCCTTTAAGGGACTTGAAGGTAAAATACTATGTTATTTTAAAGGCCACTAATTTGGGAAGTTATCAGCTGATGTCCTTGAATTAAAAAAATATTATTTATTAGATAATAGAAAGTAATCCACGTATGCATGAAAGAGAAGTACAAAATAACCACTTAAACATTTAAAAAAATTGAAGAACCACAAACTCGGAGTTTTCAGAGTGAGCACAATGTGAATCTGAAAACCACAAGCAGCTTTCATTCATGCCAATACCACATCATAAGTTCAGCAGGGTGCTGTTCTGACTGTTGCATTCAGTGCAGAATATAAAAAGTGCATGAGTTACCAGTAAGTCCTGGTAAAGCTTCAGCTCCTCTGAGGGCTGCTGAGGCAGCAGAGGGGTGGGTGGCTCCGAGCTCTGCTCACTTGTTACCACCACCTGGCTCCTGGCTCCCTCCGATGGCTCTTTCTGTAAAGACACACTGGCACTTTCTTCCAAGGATGAGCCACGAACAAGTGCCTGGGAAACGTTTCCAGTTCTGGAAGAGAACACCAAGATAGCTACATAATTCCTTGCAACAGCTTAAACATCATTATCACTATATGTACTTTATTTGTTCACGAACATCAGAGGAGGAGAACAATTGATCCTAAGGGGTTTTAGTTTTGCCTGCTGCTCAAGGTTTTGCTCCTTTCTGCAGTGTCTCAAAAGTCATTTAGGACTGAAGAAATAGACTTCCAACTGTGCAACTGCAACAGCCTGACTAGTTTTCCAAAAGATGATTTGAAAATGGCAAAGGCATCCCTGGACTAGTCAAAACTCAGCGACACACTATGACTTAAACTTGATGAAAGGAAAGTCATTAACAATTTGGAATTTATGTTTTCAGCAGATCACTTGTAAGCCTTTAGGAGCAAATATCTTCTGTATGCTCTGACATATGACTTATTAAAAGCTGCTTTTCCCAAGGCACATAACTTCCCATGGGATTCCTGTGGCAGTTAAAAAACTTCTCAAAGACAGTTACAAGTACACACATGGACACTGAGTATCACAAACTGAGAACAAACACCCAGCTGAAATATTTTTCAATAGGAGATGTGAAAGAGGAGCTATAAAGGCCAAACACTGAATGAGTTACAACACAATGCTCTGCACCCCCCCTCACTGGTGCGTGCATTGCATAAGCCTTTGGAGACCAGACATATCAATACTACTATCATCCCAAGAAGATCCTCAAGCAACCCTCCTCCTCCTTCCTGTTCCTCCTGAGGAGACAAGTGTAAGATAAGGGAATTTCAGAACTCAACTGATCAATTGCCTGTGTTGAAAGCGATAAGATTTAAACCACGTGACATACCAGATAGTCAATGTAGGTTATCAGCTACTGTTACACTAGCAATTATTCATCATTCCCAAAAATGTTCCCCTCCTCCTCAAAGGAATCTGGGTGATGCTCTACATTCTCACAATAAGATACTTTACAGTTATTTTACTGGTTTATGAATCAAATTTGAAGAGAACCTTAGGATGATGGCATTGTCCAAAATCTGAATCCATAACATTTCTGGCAGCAATATATGTTTGCAGACAGCATTTTCATCAAGGACTATGAATAGTTCAGTTATAGCTTAATTACCATAGTTTTCCCCAATATGAGTATTTTAGGAACCTAATTTAGCTGGAAGGGCATTCCCCCTCCTTTGGCTTTTTATACTTAGGCAATATTAGATCACTAAAGTGCTAAATTGTTGAGCTATCCCTACATAGAAATAGCACTCATATAGATAATTAAAAATATTTTAAAAAACACTTCCCAAATTAGTCTGAGATTAGTCACTACACTATAAAGCAACTGAGCTCAAAAATAATTAACAGCAGTGAAGTCAGTATCTGCATGCACCACTCACAAAGTAATCAGGCATAAAATAAAGAGAAATTCAGGGAACAGCCACATAATCATAAACACCTCATCCCAAGCCCCTCAGAACTGGAAAGGTTCTGAATGCTGACAAGGAAAAGCCACTGTAGGAAAACAACTGAGAATAGCAGCATCCCCTTTTCCAGTCAGGATTTAAGGTAAGAAAAGGAATGTTTCCAGCACAGTGCATGCTTTTGTAAATTAAAGGCTTTTGCCATCAGCTGCTGCTGACAGGTAGCTAAACCTGCATGACTGATAAATGCAGACTCTAAAGGCAGATGTCTTTGGTGAGCTGTACAATTCCAAGCATAATTAAAAAATAAAGAAGGGAGAGAACACAGCAGCTGAGGTCAGACTATTTATAACTCCTGAAGGAAAAAATATTACAGAAGTAATAACTTACATAAGGCAGTTCAGCACATTATGTGAGCACAGGGTGTTTCTGTTACTTACTGGGGAGTGTTCTGATTAGCTCCTTCTTCCACAAGGTGAACACTCTCTACAAAGCTGGGCATGTCAACCACCCTTAAGGATGAAGCAATACTTGTATTACTTGCATCTTGTTCAGCATTAATTGAAATGTTTATGTCCTCCTTAGAAATCTCTCCATCTTCTTTTTTCCCTCGTGGTATGGAGTTGCCTTGTTTTTCTGAGGCTGTATTCCAAAATAAACTAGCACCTAGGACAAAATTTAGAAGAGTCATTACTTTTTAGGAAGAGTAATTACTTTTTTTGAGACCCTTTGGCTTTCTACAGCTAGAGGAATAATTTTCTCTCATTCATGTTTCTTTCACCATTTTAAAAGTGATTTACAGTTTAAATCAGCTGAAAGTTGCCAAAACATCATTCAAGTCCTAGTTTCTTCCAAAGTATTCTTGATGAAAATAAATGGTTGTACTAAACAATTTTAATGCATTGACCTTGAGCATGTTTCAAAGTTTCTTCCAGACTAAGCACAACATTTCCATGGATTTAGCGGGAGCCAATATGTTAATATGCAGCTGTACAGATACAGCTGCATAACTCTCCTAAACTAAAGCAAATACAACCTCCTCTACATGCATGATTTACAAACAACATCAATAATATATATATTGGCATAGAAATGATTACTTTTCAAAACAGTGTATTAAATAAAAAAAAGATGTGGAGTTACATTTCAACAAGGCACCATTTTAAATAGATTTCTAAAGCTATTGGAAAAATAACTCAGTGATGGCAATCAAAGACAACAGTAACTCCAGCCTAAACTTGCAAATAACACCTCAACAACTTAGGTGTTTTTTGGATCTAGGCACATATTTGCACAGCTTCTTTCTGCACAACCATTTCCTCCGTGCCTCAACAAACCGCAGAAACGTCCAGAAAGCAGCGGTGCCGGTCTGCGCTAGAGGAACCAAGCGTTACCTGTGCTCACGGCAACGCTCACGTGCGATGGTGGCGAGGTCTGAGTTTCCATGGAAACCAGCTCTCCTGCCTTCTCCGCCTGCACCGCCGCCTCCGAGGATCCCTCCTGGCGAGCCTGAGCCTCCAGCAAGCGCTGGATCTGTAACAGGCATCTCAAAGTTAGCATCTGCACAATAAAATATCAGCTGTGACAGGCAAAAGTGAATTAATTGGGTTCTGCTGAGATCTGTATTCAAACAGGCTGCACTGCCACAGCAGCCTGAACACCTTCCAGTTGTCAGCAGTGCACACAGCACAAATCAAAACACCAATTTTGATGTTGGCAGAGCTAGCAAAGAACATCTTTAAGCACATTGGCAGAGGCAGCACCAAGACAACTTGGGTAAAGCCTGTTTGCACCACACTTGCTGGAAGTATTCCCTCCCTTTCATTCACATACAAAGCCTATTAACCGACTTACCAGCCAAGCATTTATATGCCAACTGTCCCTACACCAACTTTGTATTAATTACAAAGCTAAGCAATTAAATGATAAAATTAAGGTTGCCAGGCAATCTTCTCTCCAGGATTTTCATCCACCCTGTTCAACGATTAGCTTGCAGCTCCAGGGAGAAATACAGTAACAGTGAAGGCTGCAGTAAGGAGGGGTTTCCCTCATGCACAACCCACTTTGGGAGCTTGACTTTATATACAGGAACTATACCAAAAACAAATTCCAGCTGTCACTTTCTAGTTCAAGTACTGCAAACTTTTCTGTTTGTATTATTCATCACCAGCAGCAAAATTTAAACTCTGTCTCTTCAGCCCCAAATCATACCCTGCAAAATACAGGGCCAGAAGGTTGATCAAGGGACTGGTATTTTGAAAAAACTTAACTTGGTGAGGCAATAGAGCACAGCAAGACCCCCCAAAGTCCAGTTTTCTAGCACAGAAAAGACCTGATGAAACAGGAATCAATGCAGACAACTAAAGTTTTCAAAGCAACAGCTAGGGAGCTGCAGGCTTGGAAAAAGCAACATATAAGAACAGTCTGTGCTTCATTATTTACAGTAATTCCAAAGCCTATAGCCTATGCAATATATACATTTTTTTTACATGGACAAGCACGTAAGTAGAAAAGCATTTATACAAAAAGTGTATCAGTTTGCATTACAAACAATCTACTAAAAAGAAACCTTCATGTTATGGAAATACCACAAAAATAAATGCAAAATTTAATTAGATAGAAGTAAAATAATTTTTAGAGGGACATCAGTTGGTAGGGCTAATGGAGTGCCCCCTCTCCATGCCCAGACTGCAGCTGGTATGACAGGCTCCCTTGTTCCTACACAGACAGACAACAGTTAATTTAATTCCTTAAGCAGGGGAACTATCAAAGCATAATCACTGAGAGGGCAGAGGAGAAAGCTGACATTTCCACAGACCTGAGCTTGCAGTAATTTGAGTTGTCTGTCCTGCTGGGTGAGGAGTCGGAATGCATCTGGAGATAATCCCATCATGCCATTATCTGATGCTGCTGCAGGAGCAGGCGTGTGCAGGCACGGGGAGCGGGCTGCACAGCACTGCACACTCGAGGAGCTCGCACTCGATGCCATCCTCATTCCAGCTGATAAGCCATTGTCATGAGAACAGCTCCCTGTTTTCCCAGGATATCTCACGTTTATAGGGCTGCTCGTGGCATATCCTGGGTTGCAGCAAACGTTTGGGCAAATGATATTTTGATGGAACGCTGCACAAGGATTTTGCTGAGCCATCTCCGGTTGGATTTCCGCTCCGTGACTGGGGGTCATTTTCCCAACTCCTTGCCATGGGTTTATGGGATTGTACTGGAGAGAAGCAGGACACTGACAGCTGCATGCTGGGCAGGAAGGTGGCACTTGAACTGGCACCTGCAGATCTGGTGGCTGTCTGCAGCTCTGTGGTGACAAAGCAGAGTTGTGGAGGACTGGCTGTGTGACAGCAGGAAGCTGCTTGGAACCAGACACTGACGCTCTCCTGGGCAGAGGCTCTCCCTGTGGTGTGACACTCTCAGGATTTAATAGAAGTTTTTCCATTGGCTTTCTGGGGTGGTGCACAGATGCATCTGGGGAAGGCCCACTACAAGGAGTTGAAGGAGAAGATGATCCTGAACTTTTTCTTGATTGAGGGAAGCCTTCTTACACTGCACCTGCTGCTGCAGTAGAGCTTGATTTCCTCTACAAGGCACTGAAGCTGGAATTTTCTGGTTTATAGGATTTGGTAATCGTCTCAAAGAGGCATCTCCCATATTAGCAGGAAAGTTCTGCCTGTCTTCAGAGTGCTGGCTGGGGTGACATGCAGGTCTCATGCAACACTTCTTTTCAATAGGCTGATTTGGCACTGTGGGCAGACTTTTAGCACCTGAAGTCCCCACAGGTTTAGATGATTGTCCTGGTTCTATGAAACTCCCATCCAAAATAAGTGACAGCTCTGGCACTGAAGGAAAAATTCTGGTAACCTGGAAAGACAATTACACACATGTATGATAATTTAAAAATATTGTCTGCTCTTTGAATGCAGAGTTTCAAAGAAAATGTTTTCATTTAAGATCAACGTATGATAATTATCAGCTTCCAAACCAATCATATGTTAAATACATTCCTTAAAGACTGGAGAATCCAGAAAAAGCAGCAAGATCTCTAGGATTATTCTTAAAGGAAAATTGCTTTTATATAGTGTAACAGCCCTGTCTGCCAAATGAATGCTCCATGTCATTTGGGAGTACATGTCAGTATGGCTATTTCCCTTCTAGAGGTGGACTCTGGGTCCCCTCTTACTTTTCTTAGATCCAGGAGATAGCTACAATAGGACATATTTTATACACAACTACCACATCCTTCTAGACCTATGCTGTACAAGGGCTGGTATTTATTATATTTGTATTCAGTGAAAAAAAGGACAGAGCAGATCTTTTGGGTAAATAAAATAAAAAAAACACAAGAGCTGGCCATGTCTATCTCAGACACTACAGCTCTTCCATTCAACAACAGTAAGATTCCTAAAATAGAAACTACTCTCTCTGTTTCCAAATCACAGGATGTACAGGAATTTAAAGTGTCTAAAATCCTGGGAAAATGGCAGATTAACTACAGGAGTGGGAATCACAGTTAATTTCTTCAATTCTGTTTTCCCTTGCTGACACTTTGAGAGAGAGAAGCTTTACACTCTCCAGTTCCCTTTGCTGCTCTAAGTGTCACATCTGGGATACCCAGAGCAACTATTTATTTAGTTACCTGTTGACTCACTGGGTGAGGACTTGGAATTGGTCTGGGGGATAAATCCTCATCTTCCACACCAGAGTCATGATCACTTGCTGACAACTTGCTGGGTGAAGAGCCTTGGGGAGGACTGAAACCAAAATAAAGCAAAGTAAAAATGTTTGCTTGTTAGAATTGGCAGCAGTAACATGAAATTTCACATTTTTTAATGTGCCATCTACAGTGCATCATTTTTCTAAGAAGCAGTTGCCATCCATCTTCTCCCTGATTAGCTGGGGAGTTAACCCAAAAAACAGTTCTAAGATCAAACAATGAAAATAGAAAAGTTGCTTTTGGGCAAGAATATACAAACCCTCCTTCCCCACAACATCACACAAACACACCTTTTAAGTGACATTCTAACAGCAAAGCACTGATAATATAGTAAAAAGATAGGAGGTGCTACAGTAAAGATTGTAACATTGTTTGAAGGAAAATAAAGGCCATCTTCTAGTCAAAGATAAAAATTTTATGGATAAGCCAGGTTCTTAAAAATCACTAAGTTTCAACCTATCTAGGTCTTGGAGCTCTGAAAAGTGGGAAGAAAAAAAGGAATTTTTTTTTACTTAAGTAGATTTCAATTAGAGATTTGCTTCAAAGGACAGAGCTCACTTAAAACTTAATCCAGTGAAGTAAGCCTCATCAGTGAGGAAGACTTTTTAGAAACATCCACTGTATAAATTAAACCACCAGTACCAAACAGGTTTTTTTTGAATACAGACAGCTTAACCATCTTACTTGAAAAATATTAACTTTAGGAATAAATAAAAGCACATACACAGATTTTAATGCACTAGAATGTATACACAGCTCAACTGACACATAGCACAGATCAGATCAAAACCCTCATCCAATAAACATTTCATTTTTGCACATAAATGGCATCACAGATTTACCTTCTGATTGGAAGTTTCTGGCAAATTCTGCTGAAGAACTCAGTTTCTGCATTTTGGTTTTCTGCACTCAACTCAAACTGGATAGGGCTCTTGTCTGATGGTTCAACATTCTGGAATGAAATGTTCCATATTTGTGAGGCAGGAAACCTTCAAATTATCAATCAGTGAGGTACTACTTCCAAAGAAACAGTTTTAAGGACATTTATATGATTATTTGCTGCTTGTCTCCTACTTTCAGATTTTCAGCATTACAAGGAAGCAGGCAACTTCCCTTCCTGTTTAACACTGCTCCCCTGCTACTCTGTAAAGTAGTTGGTCTAATTATAGCCATGAGCAGATGCTTCCTCACAGTAACTGCTCAGATATTCCTCCAGGGCTGCCACCACTACAGGAAACAGCAAACGTTCCTGTACTGCTTCACACACCACGGCTGGGCAACTCCTGGAAACAACAGAAGTGAGCTTCTGTGGAGAGATCTGTCATCTTAAAAAGCTGAGTCGTCCTTGGGCTAAAGGGAGAAGGCAGCCCTGACAAGGAAATTCAGTTGGGAAAAGAGCTGAGTACACAGCATAGCACACACACTACACTCACTGCTTCTCTGACAGAGCTTAGCAGCACTCACTGAGCAAATTAACAGCCCAGCTTCAGGTTCTGCACAAGCCTTAGAAAACACATAAGGAACTGAGACTTCCTAGAACTTCCTCAAACCTTACTAGCCATCTCCCAGACTCCTATCATCAAATTCTTAAGAGTTACTTTGCATAAAGAAAAAATTTTCCATTAATAAAACTTGTGAAATTAGTAACCTCTGAATTCCTTTTTGCATTCAGCTTCAAGCAAAGCACAACACAAAGCTTTGCTCTCCAGCAAGCATCACCCAGAGCAGCTGTCAGATATGGCTAAGGTGAACACAGCACACCAGAGTAACAAATGCTGCAGGAAGTCTGAGTCTCTGCTCACGAGGCCAGAAGGTCACTAGTAGGAAGGAACACTAACCAAGGCAAACACAGCATGGTATACTTAAAAGACAGATGCTTAATGCTATTAGAAAAGTGAGCAGTGCTGACTTTGGAAGTCAGTTCTCAATTTGAGGGACAAACTGAATTTACAGTAGTGCCTAGGAAAAAGCAGCTTTATAGAGCTACATCATTTTCAAACACTGCAAATCCATTTGGGTCACATCATAATGACTCTTTTAAGGCAAATTTTGAGGTACCATGATGCAGGAGGAAAGCAAGACACTTACTTTGAAGAGGTGAACTGTTTCTTGACAAGTTAGAATCTGAAACCCCAGCTCAGTCTGCCCACTGCATGGAACACACTCATAAAACTCTGGTTCCTTGTGTGTCAATGAATAAAGCACAACAAGAAAACTCCTAGATTCTGAAAAAACCCTACAATAGAAGAAAAACACATCTTTAAATAACTTAAACACAAAGAAGGCCCTTAGATTTTCAATACAGTGAACAGATTTTCACATAGTTTAGCAAACTGGTGAATCATAGCATTTTGAGTGGTGCTTAGCTATAGATAGTTCAGAGGGATTTATGGCTGTAGCCACATGCAAGAATCAAAGAAAAGTAGAGAATTAGGAATAATCCAAGCCCTTTGCATTTCAAACCTTTACTATCACTTAGTACTTTAAATGAACTCCTGGAAGAGTTCAAACATAACAGAGAAGAAAACATCTGTAAGAATGATATTGTGTTTTATTTTCTTTTTAGTTTTCAGTTGAAGATGTATTATAAAGACACTTAATGACTCAGTTACCCCTAAACATTCAAAAAACATTCATTAGCAAAAAGCTTTTTTTTAGGAAAATTATACTGAAGGGTTTTTTTCTGTAAGTTGAAAATAGTGAGTAACAACAATCAGCATTTAACACAAGTTCAAGGATAACGACAACAATGTGTATTTCCACTAAAAGTTAGTACTACTTTCAGAACACTTGTTCTTTTAATAGCACTTGCAACATGCTTGTTTGTGAGTTTTTTATTTGTTTGCTTTTTCATTAAATAATATACACAAGAGAAAAAGCAGTAGAAACAGGATGCTTGAAAAACCCATTCATGCAACTTCAAAATTTACTTACAACCTAAAGAGTTAAAAATGTATGATGAATAGATTAAGCAGTTAGCCTGCAGAGGTTAATGCTGTTTGCATGGTTCATCAAATCTCCCTAATCCACTTCCATGATGGCATCAGTGAAAGTTAATGAGAGTCAAGCATCCAACTTGCCTATCTAATAATCTAATTGGTCTCTTATCTGTGTTTGGACATATTTCAGTTGTTAAGGGAAAGAAGTCTATTTTGTAATTGCAGACACATCTGCTCACCAAACATGGTTGCATTTCATAATTTAAAAACAAATGCGGTCAATCAGAAGAAGTGTTAATGCATGCAGAATATTTTAGTCTCATTTACCTGAGGAGTAGTTTCAAATTAAACATCTGAACTCTCTCCCAGCTCCATACAAATAGAACTCAGCAAATGTTACAAATGAGAAAATCTAGACAATGAGGAATGATTATCCTCTAACATCACAATCAAAAAATACCCCAAAATGCAAACACTCTTTAAAAAAACCCTGAACATTTAACAGGAAGTCCTAACAGGACAGCATAGGCTGCAAATCAATATGTTTCAAAATGTTGGTCAGACACAACCAGGAAGACAACTTATCTCAAAGAAAATATCCCCAAGAAAAGCTCAAAAACAAAACCCCACCACTGTTTAAACTACTGTTTCCTGCTTGTGGCTTTTTATTTAAACTAAAATGCAGTGACATCAAGGATATTAATGTTCAGCTTCTTCTGACTTTGGGATATCAGCCCAGCTTTCCAACATTTCAGTCACAGAAATTTTTTGTGCAGAAGCTAAAACCAAAAAGAATATTTAAACCAGACAGCCTAACCTCTATACAACATATAAATCACAGAATTTCCTCAAATACCTTTGAGCAGAGCCCATGCTGTCATACATTTCTGTGGAATACTTTTTTTTAGGCAGCCAATGGCTTCTATGTTTTACCTATAAAAGTGACTTGCCTTTCTTGAATTGAAGAACTGAACAAATACCGCAAGCAACAGGCCCAGACTTGAGGACTATAGATATGAGTAACTCCACTCAGCCAACTAGAAATAAGAAAAAAATCTAATTAGAGACAGCTCTGGTACCAAATTTTTGCTGTGTAATCCCTCAGATACATCTCAAATCAATGCATGTATTAATCTGAACACTTACACTCCAACTAATGGCAGAGCATAAGCCTTGGGATCAGACTCAAGCAGTAAAAGCAATTTCCTTGTTTGGTCCATAGTAAGGTAGCTGAAAGAAAGCAAAAGTTGGGTTGCTTTACTATTTTGGAAGGCAGTTTTCCAGAAAAAAAATCTTGCAATGTACAAGTTTAGAAAATACTGTAAGAAAACAAATTTAGGGGGAAAAAATTAAAGATCAAAACTATTCTTACTCTACACCCTTAACAGCAACTCCCCAGCTTTTCAGCAATTCCCTGTCTATTAAAGAATTATCGAGGACTTAGTACTTATCAGAAAATGACTTAGTACCATTTGTAGTATTTTAGTGAGTTAATTAGTTATATAATAATAATAATAAATTAGTTAGAATTAGTGTTCATAACAAATCCCCAAGGACAAGTCATGCTAAATTTGAAGAGTAACTTCCAGAGAGGCATTCATAAAGTCCCTGTCCAAAAAAATAACAGAATGTCATTTCAAATTATTTCCCTGATCTATCCCTAGTCCACCCTACTAAATTAGTTACCAGTCAGAATGATGACTTCCCCAATACCATCTCAGAAGCACAACTAACAAAAAGAAAGCTTTGGTTTGCATTCATCTGCTTTTCATTGTAGGGAAAACACCCATGGTGTTTAAAAAGCTGGAAGCTGTTTACATTTATTATGTTAACTAGAGGTGTGTTCTCCTGCCCCAGTAGGAAGATCCTTTCACTGAAGCCAAAAGCAAAGTTTCTTATATACCAGTTAATGTTTTTGCTCCATCCCATTTCCTGTTTCTTGTTCATAACCTTTAATACATTTCCAAGGCCAGAAGACATGCTATATTTATGCCAGTTATTTTACTAAAATGCAAAGTACAGTTGAGATCTCTCCTACCCACCTCTTTCAGGAAAGGCAAGAAACTGACAGACAACTTGGACAGCTTTAGCACCACCTTTACTCACCCACATTTGTAAGTTCCTTGAACTTGTGCAATATTCAGAGGACTGGTCAAATTTCTTGCTAGGGCTGTTGGAATAATTGGGACAGACTTCACAGGGGTGTATTCCAAAATATTGGCCAGAGTTAGAGAAGCCCAGAAAAAATTAGAGTGTAAATTATCCAGGTTTTCTGTGAAAAAAATGTGAGCTCTAAGAGTGAGCAGTTTAGAAAGATCCAGAGATTCTTTACTGCACAGACTCTGCTGCAGACCCTAGAAGTAAAAAAAAATAGTTAAATACAATAAATTATTTTCTATGATTACCATGATTCAAGATGCATTACACTAGGAATTCAAATCATCCAGCACAGCTACTATTGCATTAGGTACTATACAAAACGCCATTAACCTAGGTCTCCAAAGCTCACTGCTCTGCTGAATATAATGAATAATGCAGAATACACTTGAAAATTAGCTAACACCTTAGCATTGTTTTATGCTATATTAAAAAAACTGGGGTTACTTCAATTATATAAAAATCAATATAATAACAGACAACTAAAATGCTCAAGCTGATTTGCCAAAGTTTTCTCACTTGCATTCAAGAAACATGTAATTTAATATCTGGATGTACCATCATGAGAAAGTTCAGATGAGAAGCAGGCTTAATTTGTATTATAAAATACACACTACAGCAACTACAGGGAAAAGTCTACAGGAATGGAAAGTGTATTTAATAGATTACAGTAGAGCACACATTTCAGCTATGGCTGTTAACCTGCATTGGGCTCTACACGTTTTGGGCGGGTCACTTGCCTAGCAACACTTCAGCAACAACTGCCCAAATACTGCAACTGATTAATGACAGTTTTGAGGGGAAAAAAGACAAAAAACCTGTTTTCTCTTGTTTAAGTAAGTTTGCTGCAATTGCTTTTATTTTGCTGGTTTTTTGACCAGCTGAAAAACTTTGGTCAGTCAGCAAGATTTTCATCCAAGATTAAAGACTGTGAGATCCTTAAACACCTGTGAGGATTAACTGACTTTACCAGTTTCCAATACACTTTTCAATGATGTTCAAGCACCTCATTTCACACAATTAATTACATAGTCTTGGTTCAGCCCTAGCCTTGCTGAGCTGGAAATCAAGCTCTGTGCACAATCCACTGTCCTGCCTGGCAGACAGTTCACTGTTTGAGAGACCCAAAATTTGCTAAGAGCTGCCTACCTTGAAAGCCGAGCTGATATCTTCAACACTGTGCACTATTATATTATCTGAACAAGGTCCCCAGGCATTAACTGTACATGGAATCAAGAAGTCTCCAGGAAGGGATGCAGTTGGAATTTTGCCCGATCCACCAGGAACTTCTCGGCCAGGATCAAAGCGATCTACTGTCAGCGTTATGCCTTCCCCATCTTCAAAATAAAGAAATAAAGTTAGAGTCCAAGAGCAACAACTCAGCTTAACTACAGCTTAATCAACCAACCAACACTGCCTGTCTATCTCATGTTCAGAATTACCTTCATCTACTGTCAGGGTGCCAAGCAGAAAACAGGAAAATGATTTCTTTTCATTCTGCTTAGCATGGCGATAGGCAAGCCGCAAGGTTTTCTCCACCAGACATATTTTGGGGTTTCTAAAAAGAGATAATAAGCAAGTTTAAGTCTTAAAAAAAAACATTAAAAAGAGTTTATAAGTATCACTTATCCATATGGGAAGAAAATTGAAAGAAATTTTAAGTTACTTTAAATTGATGCACCTTCAAGCCACTAGATTGTGTTACACAAAGGAAAGGAAACTGAAATCTTTCCAGTAAAAATCCCTATATGCTTATAACAAACACACTGCTTCCTTTTCCTTTGGGCCCTGTCACAGAACAGACTCAAAAGACAAAATGAGGCTTTGCATCACACACTCTGTAATTTATTTTAGCCTTTCATTTGCCCCAAAAGGGTATCAATACCTGTAATAGGTGACATGTGTGCCAATGACATCGCCCATGGGGACTGGGTCCCAAAGTGCACACTTGGACAGAGGGAAACTGAAAGGGACCATCCTTTTGGGAACAAATCTGGGAAGATCAGAGAAAAAAAAAATGGATTAAGGTACATTGTTATCTTACAATGTTTAAAAGAAGGAACAAAGGCACGACAGACTAAGAAAATCAAGAAATAGGATACATAAACTGTTGGTACTTCTTTTATTTCTAGTCCAGGCCAACAAAGCAGAAACTCTGTCCTATGAAGTTGTCAGAGTTACAGTCAACACAAAACCTTTGTTGTCCACCTGACAGTTTCTTTGGGGAACCTTGGAGGATGTATAGACCAAAATACAAGCTTGCAGATAAAGCTTGAAAAAAACTACTTGGATATAGTTTAGGGAGAAAAAGAATTATCGCTAATTAGAAACTCCCATGGCACAAAAAACCCGATTTAGCAAATTTAACATTAGATCAGCTTCCCAAAGCCCTGTTTTCGTCTTTGTATTTCAAGTGAGCATTCAAACCACTTAAACGTTGAAGACTTCTGAAATAAAGCCTTGGCTTAACTCAAATAGTAGAGTACAAAACTTACAGTCAGACTTCAAAGAGCCCCGAAGAAATCATCATGTAATCACATTAACTTATTTACACTATCAGAATTAGATTTTTTTGAGGTACCTAAACAAAGCAACATGCAAAACAATTGACAGCCCATATAATTTGGCAATTACCTCAATACCTTTCAACCAACAAGCAAGAAGTCTCTTTGCAGTTATCTCAAGCATGAAACTTTGCCAAGCAAAGGTGCTTCCTCTGCATTTCAACTTGCCAGGAAAGAACCTCACTTTTAAGGCAGCCCTCCAAGAAACTCAGCCACCTCTGATGCTTCCAGCAGCAGTTAATTAATTCCCCTTAAAAACCAAACGCGCAAACAAGCCTTCAACTTAAATTTCTACAAGAGGACATTTTTTTTAAAGCACCACTGTTTCAACTTGACAAGCACGAAGCAGAAGCCCACCCCCTCCCCTCCCACAGCTCTGTATGCCCCGAGCCGCACTCGCAGAGGGGCGGCGGGCGCGGTGTACGCGGCGGGGCCGGGGCGATCGGTACCTCAGATCCGGGCACGGCCGCAACTCTGCCCACTCCTCTTCTCCCTCTCCCCAGCACGGGGCCCGCCCGCTGCAGCCCCCAGCTCGGTCGGGCAGCGGCCGTGAGAGAGGAGCGGCACCGGCAGTGGCGGCTCCAAGCCCGGCTCGGCCGCTCCCGCCGCGTCCCGCTCGCCCCGGCGCCTTCTGCGGCCCCGGCCGGCCCTCTGCCCCCGCCAACCAATCAGAGAGGAGAACCCGCCCCCTCCGCCCGTCTCGACCCAATCGGCACGCGGCGGGGAACGGCTCTCTCGGCCAATCAGAGCGCGCCCCGGGGAAACCAACCGCCAGCGCGCGCGCAGGGGGTTTAAAAATGCCAGGGGGCGGGGAGCGCGCAGGCGCAGTGCGGCGATGCGGCGGCGTTGCCATGGCAGCGGGGGCGCCGCCACTGCCGCCGGGCCATGCCATGCCGGAAAGGGCTGTGGCGGGGCCAACAATGAACCGACACGCCCGGTCCCGCTGGAGCGCCGCGCCGGCCTCCGCCTTCCCCAGCCGGCGTCCGGGACCGTGAGCCCCCGCAGAGCCGCCGCCGCCAGCCCCGCGCCCACGTGCCCGCCCCGCCCCGCCCGGGACCCGGAAGCACTTTCCCTCCGCGGGGACAGCGCGGCGGCAGCGGTGCTTCAGTCACAGTCCCGGTCACAGCCCCGGCCTCGGCCCCGTCGCTCCCCGCCCGCCCTCCCTATCGGCCGCCCCACGGCCGCCGCCCCGCCGCCGCTGTCCTGCTGCTGCAACGCCGCCGCCTCCTTCTCCTCATGAAGCCCGTCGTCGTGTTCGTCCTCGGCGGGCCCGGGGCGGGCAAGGGGACGCAGTGCGCTCGTATCGTGGAGGTGAGGTGCAGGGGTGCGGCACGCCGGCCGCGGGGGCCCTGGGAGTTGCAGGATCCCCCTGTGGGGTCCGGGACCTTCTTTGGGGTGGTCGCCTGGGCGTCGTGTCCTGCTGTGATCGGTGACGGGACCCTCATCTGCGTTTCGGTCTGGTCTCTTGTTGAGTCTTCATCCATTCCTCGGTCCTTCGAGGCGATAAATGAAAATAACTGACCCCACATCCCCTTTAGTGGGTGCAGTGGTGCGGCAGCCGCCACTCCGGCCCCTCCGTTCCCCTTCCACCCCTGTCAGGCCGCCTGGCCTTTTCCCTTCTCCTGCCTTTTCCCTCAGCCCTGTGTGTTGGTGGGTCTGCCTGTGCCGGCGTCCACCCTGGGGACACCACTGGGGTTTCTACATTCCCCCATGGGGACACCCTCGGTGGTCCGGCGGCCGCTCCGGTTGTGCCGGGAGCGCGGATTGCCGGCGGTGCCGTGGCCGGGGGGCAGCACGGCGGCCCGGCAGGATTCCCGGTGGCCGGGCGGTGCTGCCTTGTCGGGCCGGTCCCGCAGCCCATCCCGAGTGGGTGGCTCCGTACACGTCTGCACGGCCACGTCGGAGCTGGGGCCTGGCACAGGAGGTGGGTGAGGTGTCTGACAGCCATTGGGAATAGAGTGCTTCAAATGGATCAAGGTCCGCGTCTCCTGAGGCCTGTCCCATAAATGTTACAGCTGGTACAGCAGGCATTGCAGGGTGTTGGCTTTTACCCATCTCAGTAAGTTGTGGAAGTAATATCTTAAAAATAGAACAATTTTTTTTTCTGTGACACAGTGTGATAGAGGTCAAAGGAAATCCTGATCCCATAGATCGCTCATCTTGTTGCTTCTTTTTAAAGAGCCTAAGACTGACAGTATAATTTGACTAAACTTTCAAATTTTCAGTTTTCCAAATACATATTTTGCAGCCTTTTGAGACAACAAATAGTAAGAAAGAACGGTGGATGATACATGGTGTAGTACTGTCCTTTTTAAACACCAAAAACCGCAGGGATAATTACAGTGTATCCAGGTGGATAATTACGGAAGTATTAGGGATGAATGCTTCCAAACGTGTGTATGTTGGATTTGAAACAGCTCTTTTATCTTTTCTTTCCCTCTTTTTACTGAACAGTTATATATACTTTTCTTATTAAAAGCCACACAGGATCAAAGCTTATGTATACCCTCTCTGAAAGATATGGCTAAGAACTGTGGTGATGCCCATGTTCCTGAATCTGTTGGTGGGAAAGAACCCCAAAACTCCTGGAACAGCCACGCTGTGTGTGTCCTCTGTTCTGGTGGTGCCCTGGGAGTGCTGTTACAGTTTAGCCACGCTGCTGCTACATCCCAGACCTCGGTGTTGTATAAATAAGTTAAGTGAATTTGGTCCAGACTAAAAAATGCCGTTATGACTTTAGTTCTGAAGGATTTAAACCTCAAATTACAGACTTGCATTCAAACCAGCATATTCATTAAATTAAATTGTGGCATGGAAGGTTCACAGTGCTCATAAAGCCTTTTTGGTAAGGTCAAATTGAGCCCCTGGCACGTAGAAAACAAATGAGCTTAAACTATAGGGGAACCTTGTCGGCTGTCATTAATGGCTTTCAGCAAACCATTGGTGTAGCCTCAGGGCTGAAGTACCTTGTGTGGCTGCTGGCCTGTGTTTAGGAGAATAAATGCCTATGGCTGGATAGGCTGATATAATTGGATAAAGACCACTTTATTAGGAGGAGTTCAAATGAGCCATTGCTACTCAAATAGTATTTCCAGCTAGAAAGGAAAAAGGGAAACCTTGCTTATGCAGTATTTATTTTCTTCTCTAAGCCTGGAAAGGGAAATCCTAATTCGAATAAATGCAAATTTGCTTTAATTCTGCTAATCCTGTTCACTACATGGAAAGAAGTTTATTGAAGTCAGTGAGCTGACAGTAGAAAGCACTCAGACCTGTTGAATGCACAGGACAACCTTCCTGCTGTCTCAGACACCTTCAGGAGAGTCACTGGCTAAACTGGGAGGCAGAGAGGGTCTGAGGTAGTTTAAAGAACAGTTGGACTGATGCGAGTGTGCTGGAAAACTTTAGGAAAAGGGCGCATGAACAGGGAAGTGTGGGTGAAGCACAGCAGAGGTACTGGAGAGCAGGGGCTTTTCTAAGCACAGATCCTCACCGTGGCCCCTGGCAGCCCCCAGAGAGCCCTGCTGCAGGCAAGTGAGCAGCCTGTGTGCAGTCAATGCTGCCTTTAGGTTGAAAGTGTATTTTTATTTGTGTTTTAAACCCTGCTGGCAGTTTGCCACAGAGAAAAGGGGGCTGTAGCTGAGTAATAATAAACCTCATTCATCCTTGTTGTAAATAATATTAGTTTACATTTGGAATGAATCCGACCCAGTATCTTACTGTAGAACTTGAAGGTTGTGCTGAACAAAAAGTCAGTATGAGCTATAAATATGTCTTGGTTGCTATTCATACTGGAGATTTGGGACAGAGCACATCACATGTGGAAGAAGTCTCATTTGGCTGAGGTGAGCTCTTGTATGAATTTAGCATCAAACTATTTTTATTAAAAACCAAGGGTGTCTGTGTTTTATGGAGTAAAGGGGTTATTATGCACTTAGTACCTGGGAACAATTTCTCAAAGAAGTTTTGTAATTTTTTTGCAGACTGCTTTACATTCTCATAAAAGGGAGATGGGTATCCCATGTTGTAGGTGAAATATGTATTTGTTAAATACTAGTGTAAATCATAACTGCTCAATATGTGTGTGCTGGAATCCCTAAATGTGGAGAAGGCATGTATGCATGCCAAATTTGGACACAAATGGAGAAATTATTTGAGGGAAGACCTAATAGCGAGTGAAAATGGGTATTGACACAGTGTAAGAAAGGGAACAGTGGGTAAGTGATTAGGATTCTTTATCTCCACAGATAAGGTTGGATGAGACAGCTGAACCAGAGTGGTTTTCTCCGATACGGAGGGAAGACTCTACTCCTGTATGTTCCACAGACACTGAATTGTCAGGGAAATGCAAATGCAGCAGAACTGCTGCTGTTCTGGAGCAGTTCCTCCTATTTAGAGAGGGATGAACCAGAATTCCCTTTAAAGTTCTTATCCTCTCCCTTCCAGCTCTGCAGATTAACTCCTGAAACCTTCCACAGCTTTGTTAGGTGGAGCTTGCTGTCATCTGGGACTGTTGCGTAGCTGTCATGTGAGACAGAATATTTGAGCTATAGTTGAATGATGTCATTTGAATGCAGGTTCTTGCAATAACCTTCATGCTTTCCACAGTGTCTCTTCTGTGACTGTGAGATAATGAAATGTGCTTTATTGCTGACTTCTGAACTTTGCGTATAAAATCATTACGGTAAAGTCAAGGGAAAAAATGCATTCAGCAAATCTGCACAAAATATGCTTTCTTGTGCTTAAATTTTAAATCCTTATAACCTCTGCTTGAGATGTAAAGCTCTTTGGTTGGTGGGAAGAATAATAACCAAATAATTTGTCTTTATTCTGAGCAAGATTTGAGTTGTACTTTTTTGTCTGTTTTTCGGCAAGGTGATCTGTAGAGATTTGGGCTATGCAAGGCATTGCTCTCTATGTACCTAAAATATGATTCACCTCCACTCCACCACAGCCCTATCCTGTATGTTTGTGGTTAAATCTAAAATTAATTCCACAAAGTGGGATGCTGAGCCTTCTCGGTTTTATAGGAGCGTAAGTTGATATCCAAATGGAAAAAGCTGTTAAGTTGCTTTGGGATATATGATAAGGAGATTTCCTAGGGTGAAGGAAACAATGCAAAGAAGTATTCATTGTATCAGAAATGCTCCTCTGAAAGTAGCAGAGGATTTAGGTTTTGCTGTCATGTGTTAATTGTCTTCTAGAAGTCTGCTGAGACACAGCGTTAACTTCCTCGAAATAAAAACAGGGTTTAAATTGTTTGCTTTAAACTCAGCTTTTGAAATCTCTTTAATGAATGTCATGTATTAGTATTCTACTTAGCCTTAAGTTCTCATAGTTGATTTTTAGAATAGAAATTTATATTTCTGAACTTTGGAGCTTTTTTAAAAAAACATGGTGAGTGTTTGAATCTACCCCCTGAAGATTTATCCCTGAACATTTCCATTTTGCAGAACACTAGGCATTAAATTCTGGACTTTCATGAACATACTGGGTACCCAGTTATTGAGTCAGTGCTCCTGAAGCACCTGGGTGCTCTGTTTGCCCCCTCTCCCTTGGAGACTGTCAGTGGGATCTCCATTGTCTGTTTTGGTTTTTTAATGTGGGGTTTTGTTTGTTTTTATTTCCCAGAGACAAGAACATATTTCAAACGAAGGAAATTTCTTCAATTTTTTAAATTGGAATAAGCAGACAGAAGGTCTATTACTGCTTTGTAGCCTGTACCCAAAGGATTTAATTCCATGTGCTAGTAGGACAGACAAAAGCTTTCAGGCTAAAAAATCCCTGAAGGCAGCAGGCTTTGCACAGTTCTGTTTTTATTTTTACTAGCTCTTCTATGGTGTATGTAGCAAATTTTGGTTGTTTATTAAGGTTGCCCAAGATATGACAGGTCAGAACTAGGGCAATAAAAGTTTGTATTTTATTTGTTTAAATCTTAAGCCCTGTGACTTTCATTTTCAAACTAACAATGATAAGCCAAGATAGGAGTCAAGGTCAAAGCAGTAATTTGTGTTTCTCTTGCTTCTTGGCTTCTGCTCTCTTAAGGAAGTCTCAAGCTGTGTGTTTAGTGGGGAGATTTGTTGCAGGACCTCCAGGGCTGAATCAGAAATAAAGCTCGTGTCCCTCGGAAGGGGCTGTGGAAGGAGTCCCAGCGTCAGCTGCTGCTCACCTGTGATCCTTCCTGACTGCCCCGGATTGCTGGGCACACTCCGCCTGCTTCCAGCCTGATGTGACTCATGGATTTCCATTTCTATGCATCTGTTTATTGTACTTACTGAAAACAAAGCCTGTTCTGTCTGCAGAGTGAAAGTTGCAAATCCCGGCTGGCAGAAGGAAGCTGGAAGGGCTGGAGGGCAGGGGAGGGAAGGGCAGCCCGGGGAGGCTGCAGTCTCGGGTTGGGATTTGGAGATGTGCAGCTCACAGCTTGTGTGTCCCAGTTTGTCCTGCTGTGACTGACCAGGCAGAGGCAAACAGCAAATGGTATTCTGATCTGATCTGATCTGATCTGCTCTATCCACTGCTGCTGTGATGGGGTTGATGGAAACTTGAGCTCACCTTTCCATTTCACTGGATTTTTAAAAAAATTATTTTATATATTATTAAAGCAAAAGAGGAGAATGTCTTGAGTGGTGTTGAAGACAACACTTTTTCATTCACAGTCGATTTTTGTAAATTATATTTGGAGACCCATACTTCAATAAAATGGTTTTAAAAATAGTGAGAACTTATGTAATAAATAGATGTGGTGGTGACACTACTTTTGCCAGTTTTAGTCAAGGTGTTTGGGGCACAAAATTTTCTTTTATTTTAGGTTAGAGAAACCCTCAGCAAGTGTACTGAATTGGAGCAAATCATTGCAGCACCAAGAGCTTGCACTACTTGTGTAGTAATGAGAATTTGTGTAATAGTAACTTACCAATTTAATCCTTTTTTCTTCTTCTAGATCACACCAGTCTGACAGCATAGCAGAAAGCATTATCTCTGAAATACATTTTAGAATAGTTAGTTCTATATTTTCTTTTTTCTTCTCTGTAATACCAAAATCTCTTCAGATTTTAAATGCTTGGCATCCTAGTATTTGGAAATTGTTTTTTGACCTTTTTTTTTTTCCAAGTCATGCTTTCAGTCTGACATTATGTGCCTAGTAAGAGCTGGGGAAACTGCTTTTTCATTATTTGGCAACCACAGTCCTGCTCCCTTTTTGATTGTGGAGGAGAACACAGGAGTGACAATGAGTGACATTCTGGGGATTGCATCAAGATGTGCTTGGCACTGCTGGAAGTCCTGCTGCCACAAGGCAGGCCTTGTCCAGACCTGGGTGTTTGACCCATCTTCTGCAAGCCCTTGCCACTGCAATGATTTGCTGCAGCTCAGGACGCTTGCTGAGGGTTTCTATGACCTAAAATGAAAGAAAACTTTGTGCCCTGAACATCTTGATTAAAACTGGCAAGGGTAGCACAAGCTTCACATCTCTGAAGCCTTCTGTGTGTGAAACAGCAGCCAAGCCATTCTCCCCCCTTGTTTGCATTGTTTAAACCCATGTGTTTTCTTTGGCTCTTGGCTCAGCACAGTTCACAAATAGATGTTTTGCCCCTGAAGGAGAGGTTTGTTTTTCTTACAGCCTGGTTAAGCCATTCTGAGGGTTAGTCTTGAATATAATTTATTATTATCTCAAACAAGTCTATTTGTACAAAAGCACTTTAAAACACTTCTGTCTTTTGCTTTCCAGTTCAGCTGTTAAAAACTACTTTAGTTTGCTCTTGCAAAAGACAGAGAATTCCAAAAAAATTTCTGACTAAATTTCATTTTCATGCATGAAAAGGGAAATGCCAAGGAAAATTAAATGGTTTGGTAATCCTCTAAAACCTAAGGGATTATATTTTCCTGCTGTTTTCTTCTTTGTAGAAACCTGATGTTAAAAAAAATCATCATTCTATAACTTTAGCAAGAAGAACTACATGTTAATTTAGCATTCAGCAGAGTAATGTTTCTTGCTTATAAGGAACAATTTATTCTGGTTTATGGCTTCTGTAGGTTATAAATATTTAGATTTGCAATTAGTTAGGCATATCCAAATGCAATGTACATTAAAGCAAGAGTACAGTGAGCTTACAGAGGATGTCTGCGAAGCTTTTCCTTCACACTTACTTACAGCAAAATCTCGCTTCTGTTTTTTGCCAACTGTGTACAGTTTTGGAGATTTAAGTAATTATATCCCTTCTTAAATTATGACTATGGCAGAACTAACTTTCCATGCTTTTGTGGGTGAAATTGGAAAGCAACTGAAATGTTTTAAAGTCACTTAGTGGGTTGTGTAATATTTCTGTTGTACTTAGTTCAGTAGCCAAGTTTTTAAATCCAAAGTTCACAGCCTCGCCAAGTGTGTAGTCACATTATTATGCCTCTCAGACACCTTGTTTGAAATTTGCTTTGGATGTTGCTGCAGCCAAACTGATAACCCTGAAGTTTTTTTGCTGTTGCTTTTGTTTTGTGTAAAAACTTCCAGATGAGAATGTATGTGTGTACTGTGTTTTGGATGTATAACTAGCTTAGGTAATACAAAGGAGATGTATTTATTGCCTCTTTTGATGGACTTATGTTTGGTCAAGGAGCATAGTGCACTTTGTTAGCTTTCTTGCAGTGTTAAATGAGCTGAGAAAATGATTATTTATAACCATGCATTTCTCTTTGGTAGGAATGTATTTGTGTGCTTGCACTAGGTATCTTTTTACAATGATAAATGCCTGAGAAATTCATTCTAATAAATACTTCCATCATTATTTTTCATAAGTGACTGTTTTAGCTGTAGTTTGAGGTGAAAGAGCAATGGTGTGCGCTGTTTTCCTGCGCACTGCCATCATATTGATGGATCCGAATCTGATCTCTCTGCTCTCTTTGTTTACTCTGTGTGGTGTGGCAGAGGGTGGAACCCGTGTAGCTATTGACCTTCATCTACCACGTCATCCTTAGGAGAAGTCACTGCTTTTCCCCAAGGGCTGCTCTCCGTGGTCATCCCAGGGAAGGAGGCAGAAGGGGCAGGAGGACTGTTTGTGCAGCTGCTGTGTTATAGGTGATTTCACTAGGGTAGGGGAGGAAGCTGGTGCTAGAACCACAACATGAAAATGGGGATTTCTGACTTAGCCTGTGCTTGGGACATTCTTCCAGCTCCAAAGGACCTGCAATCACCCTATGTGTTTTCTTTCAGTAGGTAATTAAACAAAATTCTTGTCTTGTCTTGTTTCCAAACATAACAAAATTGCTTTTGAAAATGGGACAGAAATACCTGGCCAAAGCCCTGTTGAGCATTTTACCCAAGGATGTTCAGTTCTGGAGCCCTGACTTCAAAAAGACATTGAGGTGCTGGAGTGTGTCCAGAGAAGGATAATGGAGCTGGAAGAATGTCCAGAAGAGTTGGAGAGTGAGTTCTATGAGCAGCAGCTGAGGGAGCAGGGGGTTTTAGCCTGTAGAAAAGGGAGGCTTAGGGGAAACCTTGTCATTCACAACTTCCTGAAAGGAGTTTGTACTAAGATAAGAGTCAGCCTCTTCTGCCAGGCAGGCAGCAACAGGACAAGAAGAAATGGCCTCAAGGTGCAGCAGGGGAGGTTCAGGTTGGACATCTGGAAGAATTTCCTCAATGAAATGGTTGTCAGACACTGGAACAGGGAGGTGGTGGAGTCACCATTCATGGAAATATTCAAAAAATGACTGCATGTGGAACTTTTCTTTGGTTTAGTTGTCACAATGCTGTTTGGTCAAAGGCTGGACTTGATGATTGTGGAGGTCTTTTCCATCCTTAATGACTCTAATTGTTACTGTCTGTGTTGTGTGCAGAGTGTGCTCTGCTGTCAGATTGCGCAGTGAAGATGGAACAGATCCATTGCTAGCAAGATGCTGTTCCCTGGGTTTTTCTGTTGCAATGCAAGGATAAACAGGGCTGACACTGCTGGCTGGTGTTGGGTTTGCACAAATGCTCTGCCTGAAGGGAGCCTGTGTTTGCTTTGCCTGTTGCAGAAATACGGCTACACTCACCTTTCTGCCGGTGACCTTCTCCGGGACGAGCGGAAAAGGCCGGGCTCCCAGTATGGAGAACTCATTGAGAACTACATTAAAGAGGGGGAGATCGTGCCAGTTGAAATAACAATCAGCTTGCTGAAGAGGGTAAGGAAAGACTATTTCCTTGCAGGGTCGCTCCTGCAGAGTAAGCAACAAAGCAGTGGCTGTGTTCTGGCAGAACTGCTTTTCCTCCAGTGTGAGCAGTATGAATGGGCAGACATGGAGCTGCTTCTCTCAGCAATCACTTGTGTTTCTTTCTGACTGCTGGACAGCTGATGGCTTCTCATACCTGGGGATCTGTGAAAATGGGTTATTTTTATTTTCCTTTATTTTTAGTAGCTCTAGGAAAAACAGTGAAACTGTATTTGTTATTTCCCTGCACTAGCTTTTGGACCTCTTGGTCCATTCAGTCATATTTGATTGGAGGTCAGAGGCCTTAAAGGCACTAAGATTTGTAAGTTTTGTCAAAATAGATAGTCAGGTGAAGGAGAAGAGCACCTACTGATGTTCTTGTGAAAGGAAAAGCTCCAGCCTCTATTGGATGTCCATGAAAACAATGGGAGAATCTACTTTAAGTCAAAAAAGGGCTGCTGTTCATGGCAGTAAATTTATCTGGAACTTTTCCCTTCAAATTAACTTTAGATCAGGGATATTCTGATGTCTTATTGTGTAAAGACACTTCCCAGTATCTGGTAGAAAATAAGCTTTAAATCTGGGATTTATTACGAGATTTGTTTGTTATGAGATTTTTAAGCTTTGTGAAATAATTGATTCAATTTGAACAATAGTTGTGTTGGTGCATCAGTGAATTAACCAGTATGCATTGAAAGTGAAACAAAAAGCGCATTTTGTAAATCTGCAATAATCCTAAAATAAATACTTCTCAACTTACCATGTCAACATCTTGGGGGTAAATTAATAAGTAGATAAATCAGCATGTGTGCAGGAGGTTGTGAATTGAATTATCTTTTATCAGGCTATGGATCAAACAATGGCTGCCAATTCCCAGAAGAACAAGTTTTTGATTGATGGATTTCCCAGGAATGAAGATAATCTTCAAGGCTGGAATAAGACTATGGATGGAAAAGCGGATGTTTCCTTTGTTCTCTTTTTTGATTGTGACAATGAGGTAATGAAGTGTGTAATTCTGTAACTTCCTTTCTTGCAATATTGTGGGAATCATTCAAGAAGAACAATTAAACTCTGACAGGGAGAATGGACTAATGTAAGAGTAGAAGGAAAACTTGGCCTGGGTGTTTGAAGGAATTTTTTGGCAACTTGTTTTAGCTGATGAAAAGCTGCATGTTTATTGAAATAGACAACTAATGACAATTGGTATAATCATAAGTGAATAAATTATATTGAGGAAGTACTCCAGGCAATTGCATTCTTAAAGAAAATTTATCAAAACTTTAAATATGTTTTACAAAATTATTTGGTTACTTTTCAGAAAATATTACTCTGTTTACTCTTAGTAATTTGTTGTTTAGTCCAAAGTTAACTTGGTGCAATGTCTGCTTTAATTCTGAAGTGCAGCAGCAATCTTTATTTTCATAGTTATGAGCTGTGCTGTAGGATAGTCAGTAATCAACATTTTATTCAGCAAGTCATTAAATTACAAGGGCATTTTGACAGTGATGCATTGCATTCATTTAACAAGTGCCATGATGTGCTGTCATCTTAATTTGTCAGTGCCCTTGAACATAAAAACTGTTATGAGTATCCCAGCACCTTAAGCTGACTTTTTTCCTGTTACCCCTTGCCCCAACTTCCTGAGATGTTGGTTTTTTTTTAATTATTTGTAATCATTTTGTAATCTTAAAGAGCACATGAGGGATTACTATTTTTCTGTTAAAACCTTAAATAAGACTAAATTAATTTTTTCACTTGGTGGGATGTTAATTTTGTGATTCTGGTTTTTTACTAGATCTAAAAATACACAATGCTTAATGATCATTACTATGATTGTACTGTGGAGGAAAAATAATTTTTAACTCTTGTCCTCTTGCATGAGTTGGATAAAAGTATTCATGGAATGTAATATGTTAGCTTTGCTTATTTAAGTAAAGGTTTAAAAAACTTAGTTCATTAGGACACTTCTACCTATGGTTAGTTCTTTATTTTTTACCTAGATTTTGAAGTCTTCATTATAGCAATGTCAGGTGAGAAAAATTTAACTGACAGTAACTTATTATCATCAATTTGCCTTACAAAATTCTTGAGAGAGCATACAGTGACTTTCCTTTAGTGCAGACATATATTAATAGTCCCATTTGACATGCTGCTTTTCAGAAAGCCTGAACACATCCTTGAAAATCAGGTAATTTTCTTTTTTAATGTCTCAGGTTGGGGATCCAGTCAAATCATAGAGCTTGATGCTGCTTTTACTTCCTCTGACCCCAATCCCATTTTCATAAACTGGATTGTAAACCATCATTCTTCTCTAGAAGACACTAACTTCCCATGGGACTTCTGGTTACATCCACCAGATCTGGGCTGTATTTTGTGTGCCAGGCCAATTTAGATTTGCAGGATTTTTGTTAGCTCCTGCTCTCAGGATGGCAGCTGGTTTTCCTGGCTGCAGTCATCCTTCTGGTGTTTTTTTGTAGATCTGTATCGGCCGCTGTCTCGAGAGAGGCAAGAGCAGTGGTAGGAGCGATGATAACCGGGAGAGCCTGGAGAAGAGGTACTGTCCTAAAAACTTTTCTGGTCCCTTCTCTTCACGTTTTTCTATGTAATGTGTTTTTTTCTCTCTGTGCTTTCTCTTAGAATTCATACATATCTGCAGTCTACTAAGCCTATCATAGATTTGTATGAGAGAATGGGAAAAGTCAGAAAAGTGGATGCCTCTAAATCTGTTGATGAAGTAAGTATATATGCCAGAATATGGGGATGACAGAGGGGCAGGGTGTATATTTCTAACATTCTTATGAGATGTGTGTGTGTGTGATTAGCCTGCTAATTAAGCACTGATGTTATTCCTCAGGGATGTTGTGGAGCTCTTGATTTGACTCTTGAAGGGCTGAGTAAGATGTGAATAACTTGAGGAAATTGATCTGTTCTGCTTGAGTGTGAACTGGACTAAACACATTTCCAGTGTTTCTGTGTTTAACAGGGTCTTGCCTTTTACATTTTCATGAGCTTTTGCTCTTCTCAAGTAGTGTTGCTCTTCTGTCTGCTTCCCAAAATTTATGCCGGTCTCACTGCTAAAGAATTACTGTGAATGTTCTAAAAAATCCCTATATATTTTTGAAAGTACTGTCAAATACTGTTTAAGTTGGTTTAACTTGGAGTAACTGTTAGATGAATGCTTCATAAAATTCTTTTTTATCTTTTTAGGTTTTTGAAAATGTTGTACAAATTTTCGACAAAGAAGGCTAATTCCCGGCTTGAAACTCCATTTAAACTTGTGCTTGAATCTTGCTTGAATAGCTGCTACTGCAGTCCACTCTTTGTAATTATTTTAAAAGATTTTTTATTTTTTTTCACATATCTAATGATGATTGGTAAAACAGTTGATTAGAAATGGATCTGTTTTTTAAATAGGAAATCATTTCTTGTGGCTATAGTATACAAGTTTCAGGGTTCTCCATCAGTGCAAGTTCAGTTACTCACATGGCAGAAACACAGTTAATACATCATTCTGAAGAAACTGTTTATTCTGTCACAGTTCTGTGCCTGTCATGGGCAGTCCTTCTTCTTCCTTATTGCTGTACACCTACTTTATTTTTAAAGATCAGCTAAACAGCAGCATTAATCAATGAAGGACCCATATACTTGGGGTTTTTTGGATGCTTGGACCAAATTTAGCAGGGTTTTTTTAAAGTATAATTTTGCCCAAAATTCCCTTATATCCCCAGACCTGAATTCTCTAAGTCAAGCTACAGTTAATGTGAGAATCTGTTTTAGCAGTTGACAAGAAACTATTAAATATGCTTTTCAGGAACAGACATACAAAGTACTTTATGAAAAGTGGTGCTTCCTTATGACTCTGGATGTAAACTGTCTTGCAAGTTTTTGGATGACACGGTCCTGAATTTTTCCTTAATTTGCAAAAGATTAAGAAAGTCAGTTTAACATTTCAATACTCATTTATTTTAAATGATAGTTATATTCTTAACTACAGCATAGTCTTCACAAGATGGCAAAGTTCTTAGAAAGTGTACAGTAGGCAAAATCTGACAGTTCTGTCTTTTGTAACAAGTGGAAGGGTTTTTCTTTATTATTATTGAAATACTGTGTTACCAAATGCTTTAAGGTTTGTTACCTGGGGAAATATTTTTATGGTTAAACTAGTGAATATGTTTCCCTAAAAATGTGTAATTTTAATAGCTGTTTGTTTGAGAAGTTTGTAAGTTATTGCACTTTTGTTACAATGTGGTCAGCTGAGGAGAAGATAATTGCAGAAAAAAAGTTTCATTCCCTGAAACAGAGTCCTGCTTCCCCATGTTCTCTTGAATAAGCCAAGTGCAGTCAGCAGGAGGAGCTGGGGTGAGCAGGGAACTGGTTGAAACAACCTGGATGAAACATTTGCACAGATGTGGTGCAATTTTGTCTTTTGTTTAAGCTTTCCTGTCCCCTATATAGTATGCATAGGTCTGGAGGGGCCCAACCATGCATTCCTTTTGTGCCCTAAGCTTCCACTGATGGCATGAGGATGAGAGATTTTAGTGCTAGTGTGGTTGTGTTCCTACATTAACTGACACTCTAATTGGTTTGTGACATGCTAATTACACAGAATTGCAATTTGGAAATCTTGATGCTCAGCTTTTCTTTAGTCGTGACTTTCTCTATTTAGGAGAAGGTTTAAATTAAGCTTAGTTTTTAATTAGAATCAGATGTGTTGGTCCTCATCTTGCAGTCAGATTTGTGTTTTCAGGAATTCTCATCTCGCTGAGGTTGTTGAGGCTCCTGGACCAGGCAAGAGATGGGTGCAGAACCAGGGGTAAACTGCAGTAGCTTTTCCAGTCTGGTAGGAGTTCAGGCAATGGACTGGCCACAAATAGCTGTTTACTGCTGCTGAATATATGGACCATGACTGCTTTTGTGAGTGTGGGAGGCCAATGCTCTCACTTTATGAATTTCTTGTTTAAAAAAATAAAAGAAGAAAACCTGGAATTTAACTCTTCCTGTATAAGTATGCTGACATGGATAGGATCCAGCAAAACTGCATGTTTTAATATGAAGGTTAGAATCAGGGTTTTTCAAAAAATACTTCAAACTGGGTTCTTTAATCCAATTAGAGAGATTTCATTAACTCTTGCTTCTAAGTTACTGGTTTTCACTAGTTCTGTTCAGAATTTTCTCTCATCATACTCTTTTCTGTGTATTTAAGTGCTGAAACAAAAAGACCCCAACCTCTGAAGCAAGTTTTAGAAAAATTCCCAACAATGTTTTGGCAGTATTGAATTTGGAGTGGATTGTAATGTGTCTGTGCAAGGACTAGATTTTTTGTCATTTTATTTATTGAAGATGCCATTAAATGTGTTACCACTTCTTTCAAGATGGACTTACGATTGAAATAAAAATTAAAGGCAATATGCGAATGTGTTGTGTCCATTTAGCAGCAAAACTGTATAAAGAATTGGAGATCCAATAAACTTTGTTCTGTGGCTTAATGAGTGCTTGCCTTACAGTTATCTGTCACAAGGGATATTTTTCAAATATATCCATCTATGTAAAGTAAGTATTTATTAGAGTTAAATACTTCATGTGGCCACATGCACAGGTATGTGTATAAAAGTTCAGTTTCCACCATCAAAACTGAAGTCCTGAAAATCTTTTTAGGCACAGGAGAAGATCAAGCCTTTGCCTGTGGCATTGATACCTTTTCTTGATTATACAGGTTTATCAAATGACTGTGTTCATACAGTTGTGCAGTGATAATTCATTTAGCACATGTGTTAAAGAAAATGACTTGGAGCGGTGTAGGAAACACAAACCTATTGTGCACCTGCTGTTGGGGACATTTCTGGCCTGGATTTCTCATGATTCCTTGCTCAATCAGCAGCTGATCCCCTGACTGCCATTCTGCTGGCTCTGCAGCACATGTGTACGTGCTATACTCCAGGCTGTTCTTAAAGGAGATTTGCACAGAATAATATTCTCTAGAAAAGAAACTGAGAGCCTGCCAGGTTCATTTTAAAATAACCCATTTTATGTAAAGGTCTGTTACAAAAGAGGTTGTTTTGTCGTGTGTAGCTTCCCATTAAACAACTTGTTGAACTTAAAATTATAGAATCATTTGTGTTGGAAAAGACTTCTAAGGCAGAACATCCCTTCCAACTTGAAACTTTACACTGGAAAGATTTGCAGAGCTGGTCTGAAAGGGGTGGGGAAGAGCAGGGGATTTTTCAGTTGTGCCAGGTAGCTTTCTGCTGGTAAATCTGCAGAGACTAAACTTTTGCTGAAACCTCACCCTGAAGTTGTAGCATGTCCTCAGGGGTGGACTGAAAGGGGCAAAGCTGCCCATTGGATTTGCACCTTTTGGACAGAGATTTTGATTTAAGTCTCCCACATTGAGAGTAGGAGCAAGCAGAGAAGACCATAAACACACACTTGAGGATTGCCTCAGTGTAAGATATCCCCCACTAGGAACAATTTGTCCTTAATGAGTGCTGAGGTCTTGTGGAAAATCCTGTCTCTTGCAACAGTGGGGACGTGTGTGTGCTTCTGCCCAGGCTGAGCTGGGGAGAAGGGGAGAGTTAAATGGAAAAACCACTCAGTTCAGAGCGGAGCTGCCAGCTGTCGTTACTGGCTGGCAGTTCCTGGCTGCCAGCATTTAGGAAAGTTGCAGCTTAGGGGATTACTTTCTTCCTCTGGTGTGAGCTCCAGGACCAGTTCAGTCCCTGCTGTGGCACAGATGTCTCTGAAGGCTGTGATCTGTGACAGTTCTGCTGGCCTTCTGCTCTGGGGGGCAACAGTTGGCTCCTTGGCACAAGCAGGTTATTTCTTCAAGCTATGGTGCAGCAGGACTTGGAGACCAGGCAGGGGCTATGCCCTTGCCACAGTCCAAACTTCCCAGGTTTAATGAAAACTGCAAGACAATGTGAAGAGGATTTGCCTGATCAGGTAACAAAGGAGACAAAAAATTAGATAATATAAAAATATTAATACATGGTTTCAGATAGCAGCAACGTGCACAAGCTTGTGATCTGCAGACCTTTATAAGCCTTCCAGGGGAGATAGGGGAGCATGGAAGAATTTAATCTTGCATCTCTCTGCTATTTTTCATGGATTGCTTCATTTAAGATGGTGGGTTTCAGCCTGTGTATTTGTAGAGTATTTCTGTTGGTAACAATAGGTGTCTTTATTGAGTCTTCTAATCTCCTCAGCTGAGGTATGCTCTATCCTCTTTGCTTTCTGCCTTTTAATGCTTTTTCCTTACCTTTCTGAATTGCAGATGCTCTTTGGGATAGTGAAGGGGGTATTTTTGCCAATCTCTATATGCTTGCTAAATAAAGCAAACCTTTAAACCTTCCTCTGGAGCAATCTGAACCTGTTTCTGACATGAACTTGGTACATAATCTCTTACAAAACCAACATAAAGCACATTGTTCTTGGTTTTGTGTTTTTTTTTTTTTCTAGCTACAGGAAATCTCTGTGTAGTACCTCTGCTCTTTTCTCCTGTGTGAGTCAGATCGGTTGTGTCTGCCTTGCTTCAGCACAGTGCTTAGCAGCAGCTGCATGGGAAAGCCTCCTCATTTTTAACCAGATGTTAAACCAGCAGTGAGGAGTTGTGCATCAGTGGAGACAAGTGAGATGGTTAAAGAGGGGAGAGAAGATGCTTAGAGAAGCTCAGTCAATTCTGCTTCACTTGTGAGGCTTCAGCTTTGGATAATTACCTGTTCTACAGGGCAGCAGTGCTTAGTGCTTATGGGGTCCTGCTATTTCATCATTGTGCTCTATAGAAATTAATGCAAAAGCACTCCCTGCCTACAAGCTCCTCATCTCCTCTTGTTGAGTCTGCCACCTTTAATGCCAGGGGTTGTGGAGACAGGAATTTTTCTTCAGGATAGCACTGTAGAAACTAAACTGGGCAGGATGAAAGCAATGTGAGCCTTGCATGTGAGGTGGGAGATGCACAGTGTATTTCACTGTGGGCAGCAGTGCCAGGCATTTTCATCATCCTGGCTTATAACTGTGTTCAGACAGCAAAGCAGAAATTTTTTCTTCCCCTTCAAATGTTTGGCAGAAAGCTTGCTTTTGTCTAAAATGCTTCTTAAGCACTGTGTGAACCCTTCAGTCCTAAACCAAATACCAGTTTGAGTTGTGCTTTTTCTATCCAATTTACAAATAGGAGGGTTTGGTTTAGTTTCTTGTAATAACTGCTGCAGCAAGACAACTCTTGGAAAAAACAAGGCACCATCCCAAAAGATATTATCTGCTTTACTCTGGAGGGCTTTTTAGCACAATGCTGTTTCTGTGTGGTAAGAAATGGCACAGATTGCTGTGTGATTACCAAAGTGTGATGGTCTGGGTATGGTACATGAAAATGGTGCCTTGGACAACTTCTATTTACTGCCAAGAGGTATAAAAAGAGATTTGGGGATAGAATTAGATCAAGTTTTAAGATTAAAGCTTAATCTATGGTGGAGGTCTTCAGGACTATCGGTGTCTATCAGGGTGTATGGAGGATGTAATATCTGGTGGTCCTCTCTCCTGGCTGAGCAGAGGGCAGCTCTTTAGGTTTCTGTTCAGGACATTACTTCTGTTGTCTTGTTATACCAGAATCAGCTGAAGTTCCCAGCTATGGTCACTAAGTGTGCTGAGGTTTAACTCAAATACCTCTGTTCTTTCTGAATACCCCCTCCAGCTTCATTTGGATGTGATGGAAATCATCAGGGAGAGGGAGGACTGGCACAGTTAAAGCTGCTGCTCCACCTCATCTTCCACACACAAATTTTTATGAGTGAGATGCTTTCTGGGAACTGCAGTGGCTTCCTTACTTCCATTTTCCCTTCCAGGCCATGCTGGATGCACAGGAGTTCCCAAGGCACAGCAGTATCTCCATACCCCAAGAGGGGAGGTGATAGCTGGGCCATGGAAGAAACCTTTTGGGCAAAGAATACAGCAATGGCATGAAAAATCCTGGGTGCATTTTTCAAATGAAAGTATAATCAGGAACCACTTTTTTTTTTTTCTGGGTAATCAAAATGTCTGTGGAAAAGAAACAGGGATGATTTCACCATATTCTTTCTAATTTAAAATTTTCTGTGGAAAGAAAGTGCATTTGACCACTTCCTTGCAACAGCAAGCACAGGGGTTTAAGTGCTGTTCCTGAAGCAAGCAGTACTTTTGGCTTACTATGTGTGACTCCTTGTGAAGCTTCCCTGGGCTCTTGGATGCTGCTCTTGCCAGCAAGAGCAGATTGCTTCCAGCAATAAACATCCCACAAAATTATGTATGTTCTTTAAGAGAAGTACCAAGATTTTCTGCTAATTGCAAAAATACATAATAGATGCTTTCAGCATCTGTTATTTATTCTCTAACCAGCTTTCATCCAAAAGTAACCTTTAAACAAACATTAAGATTGAGAAGTGTAACTGTTTCAATGTGTCACACATTTCTACTCCCTCCAGTTTAATGATGTTTGAAACGTGTGCTCAGAGTTGACTTCTAGTAAGAGGCAGAAGTTGTTTTTATCTCTAGCTCGGAGACGTCCACAAGATGGGGAAGGTGGTGCTTGGTGCCAGAGATGATGGATGCCTGTGCTCTTTTTTTGGGAGCCAGAGCCCAGCAGAGAGGATTTTTCTCACACGACAGTTGCTTCGATGCACCACAAGGAGGGGTGCAAGGCTCGCGGAGAGCAGGATGCAGCTTGGAAGGGGCATTCATGGGATGCACAGTATATTGAAAGACCTGATTTTTAATTTAAAAGCCTGACTATTTTTAACGGTGTAACTTAAAAAAAAAAAAAAAAAGAAAAAATAAAAAATCCATATAAAGAAATAGATTTTTGATTAGTTTTTTGTTGCACTGAGATGGATATGCTATGTTGGTAACTTGACAACAGTCATTACCATGCCTCTTCTTTTTTATTATTTTTAGTATTATTTTTATTATTATTTATTATTATTAATTTTATTTAATTGCATCTAATGAGAACAACTAGATGGGGACAACTTAATTATTTTGGCTGTTCTGTGCAAATACATTTGTGACAGCATGGACCAAAAGGTAACTTTCTCAGATAATCTTCAGTGAGAGTTTGCCACTAGTAAAGGAGTTTGATACCTGGAAACCATGACAGAGAAGTATTTCTGGTGTCTCTCCATCCCAGAGTGCCTCAGAATTGAGCCCTACCCTGGGATGGCAGAGGGGACACTAAACGTGAAGCTGCTGGGAAGAGCTGAGTGGTAAGAACCTGATTCCCTTCCACAGGAAAATTTTAGATATAAAAGCTGGTAGGAACACAGTCAAAACCTTAATTGCTGTGTCTGTTCATAGATATTTTTTGTCAAAATCTTCTAGTTGCCCTTCTATCCTATTTTTCCTCCCAAATGACTCTGGTGGAAAAGCATGGTCTAGTTTACTGTTCAGGCATGGCTGTGCAGATGCTACCTGAGTATCCTTCAGCAATAACAAGCCCCTGCTTTCCCAAAAGGACCTCGGGGTAGGAGAATGGGAAGAGACAGAATGGGGTTGGCATTTTGGCCAGTGCAGGGCAGAAATGAGAAGTGTGGAGATGGCAGCAGGGTTAGACTTTGTTTTGACAACACTTTGTGCTGGGGCATGGCAGTAATTCTGACCATGGGGCATGAGCAGGACTGGTACCAGCAGCCACCCCTGGGCAGGCTCAGCATCTCTGCTGTTGCAGTGACATCTGGGTCTTGTGACACTCCCCAGTGTCACACCCCCTGCACTGCTGCCTGGGGCTCAGCGCTAAGGAGTTTGTAGCCCCTTTGCAGCAGATCTGTTCCCCTCTGCTCAGATGTGTTCCCATTTTCTGAGCAGCCTGTATTACAGACCAGGGGATCAATGTACAAAGGGACTCCCAAATTTGACAGAAGTACATTGTACATGCCTGGCAAAAGGTGGAATGGCCTTTGCAAAAAGCAACTGCTCAAATTTGACCAAACTGGCTCCTAGCTCACCACAGTTAGCAGGACAAGGTCCCTGAAGAAGGGCAGACTAATGGGGGTTTAGGAGAATTCCATGCATCTCTTCAACTGGCCTTCAAAGTTAGTCCAGGTGTTTAAGTCAGGATGTTAATTCTGCTGTTTTTCCAAAAGACTGAGAAGAGAAGGTTTTTTCCCTGGGAAAATTGGCCATTTTTAGAGCACCTGCTGATGCTGGTAGAGAAGTACCTCAAGAACAATTTATCATAATTGTGGGCAGAGAGAACCAAAACTAGCTTGGATGTCCAGTTGTCCTTGAAGGATGTGATATCTGTCAGCACTCATGTCCAGCCTGCTAAAGCCCATCTGCACTGCAGAGTAAAAGAGCAGATAATTTTTTTTCAGATGACATGTGTTTTTAAAAGTTAATGAAAAGGATAAGGCACAAGTGACATAAGCATCAATAATAATAATTAAAAGTCTTAGCCTTAATTTCGAAAATTAGGGGAAAATGATACATCCATTAACTGGCACTGTGATAGAGACTGCTCTGGAGAAGGGAGATTTTGGGTGTCTTTGAGAGAGTGGGTAGGTTTCTGCTGTCTGAGCAGGCACAGGGTCACCACAGCAGCGAATGAAGGTTGGAGGAGGCATATGAAGACCCTTAATTAGCTGGTTGTTATTCTTCCATTATGAGCAATTCATTAACTGCAGCCTTATCTAGGCTGCTGTTCCCCAAGCTGCACAGTCCCTTAACAACCGAGCTCGGGGGGAAAGGGGGACATGAGAGCCCCCACAAACAGCACAGGAGATGCTGACAGCGAGGAAATGGGTAAGGTCTTGGGCAAGCACCCACATGTGAGAGTCCTTAGCACAAACGCTGATGTGCTGCTAATTGCTCTAATTGGTTCCAGCAGCGAGCCCAGCCCAGACGGGTGAGGACAGGCATTTACCGAGCGGGCTGCCCCTGGTCCCCAGGAGTCAGCGTGGAACTGCTGACAGGACATCTCACCCAGGGAAGGGGAGCTGCTCCTGCACCCCAGCTTGGGATCCGGGCAAGGAGCAGAGGTGAGGGCTCTCGGGTTGCTTTGGTTGTTGCTCAATCCGTGTGCTCAGGGGCAAAGCCGCTGGGTTCTCAGGGCTGCGTCGCGTGTGGTCTTGACCAGTGCCAAGGAGTTCCCTTTCACAGGGCATTAGTGGTCACTGGAGCCCAAAACCTCGGGATCCCCAAGCTCAGGTCTTTCCCATGCTCCCAGTCCCTTTTCCCCACCAGTAAATGCCTCAAAGATCCCAAGCTGCTGAGGAGTTTGATAACTGAAGAGTTACTTAAGGGGAGGGACTTCGGTGCCCCAAAACCTTCGTGACTGCAAAGCCTGCCAGGCACTCAGGGAGCATGAAATCCGTTAGAAATCATCTGAAGCAAGCTTGGTTTTGGTTGTTTTTTTGTTTTCCCCCCTTTCTTCTTTCTTTGTTTCCTTTTTTGTTTGTTTCTTTCCAGTAACCACAAGGAGTAGGAAAGATGGTTTAGGTTTTTTTCTCTTTTTAAGCGGACTCAGATTTCTGTATCATCTCTTGGAGCTTTATTTAAAGGGAAAAAATCCTACCCAACTCCCTCTGACTCCAGTATTGAAAGCTTTAAGGAAATATGGCTAGCTCTATTCAGCGAGAAAACTTCCCTTACTGTCTCTGTACTGCAGGCTTTAAATTTAAATGGAGAAAATGAGCAAAGGATAACAAGTGAAAGAAATGCTAAAGGTTAAAAGAGTTAATCACACACCTGTTGCAAATCAGTGAGTCTTGCTTGCTGGAGGAGCTGCCCTGCACAGGTTTAACTGACCTGTGGCAAGATCTGCCTGCTCTGCCCTGCCCGCAGATCAGCAGCAGGTGACACTCAGAGGTTGGTCTTTTCTTGGCTGGTTTGAAGTCAGAGCCAGCTCTAAGTTATTAACTTACTCTTAATAAGTAAGTGAGCTGCATGAGTAAACCCTGACCCCTCCTCTGCAGGTGACAGAGGTGAGACAGAAGGACCATGACCCACCAGCCCTGTTCTCTGTTCCACGTACAGCTGATGCCATTTTCCCTTTTCTGCTGCTGAACCGTGTTTTTATCACCTGAGAGGCATAAGAGAAATGGGAAGTGTTTGTCCCGGTGCTGAGGTGCTGCTGTGGACCTGCTGGCTGTGGCTGTGCCTGGCTGCAGTGACAGACCCTCTGCTCCCAGCAAACTCCTGGCCTTGACCCTCTGTGCTCTTGCCTTGCCATGGTGGGAGCAGAGGAGATGGGAGCTTTGTGTGCCTGAATTGGGTGTGCCTTAGAACATGGCTGTGCCCAGGGGGTCAGTGCAAGGGAGGAACTCTGCTGCTGGCAGTCAGTCTGACCCTGCCTAGGGTGGGACAGGGCACCAGTGCAGTGCTGGGCTGTGTGCTGCAGGTGTGCCCTGCCTGAGGGATGGGTTCACCAGGTGAGCATCCATGGGCCCCTGCTGTCCCCATCCCCACACACACACACTGGTCCCCAAAATCTGCTTCTTTAGAGGGGACGTTTTTAGCATCCCACGAGGTCCTGGGGGTGAAGCCACCACCAGCAGAGTCCAAAAACCTTTCTGGAGGTAAATAAAGCCCTGAGCTCTCCTGTTATTTTAAAGAAGCTGCCTCCCATGTGACCTTGGGTGTGTGTTGATGGGAGCCTGCTGCAAGGGTTTAGTCTGAAACTAAATCCCTTCTCCCTCTGCCTTTCTCCCCGAAATGGGAGCTGTCATCATCCTGCTCAATCTTTTAAGTCAGCCTGAATGCTGATTGTCTCTCTTTACTAAAAGGAAAGAGTCTGGGATGCTGCATGAGGCTGTGGCTCTGTTTTAAGGTGTGCTGTCACTTGCTCTGTGGTATTTGCCTGGTCACCTCTGCCTTGTGGCTCCAGTAAAGGTGCATTCCTGATGAAAGGTTTCCTTTAGTGAAAGTGGGGCTGATGGGAAGGCTTGCAGGCCTGTGAACAGACCTTTTGTTGGGGTCACTGTGGTCTCTTGGAGCTGTTGGTAGGGAGGGGAGGAATGACAGACACCCAGGGTGGCTGCAGGTCCCCCACACTCTGTAGCTGAGAGGAACCCTGGGGTCACCCCTCTCCTCATGGGTGAGAGCAGAGCTCTGGGGTGGGTGAGGATGAGGCAGGCAGAAGTTGGGGTCCTGCTGCTCCCTGATAGAAAACACAACCATGAAACAGCTTGAAATACCCATCATGAGGAACAAATGCACCAGCAGCTGCCAGGAAGCTTTTGGGGATGGACCAGCATTGGGATGCTCTCTGCTGAGGCCTGGCTTGAGAGCGTTGGGCTGATTCAGTGGGGAGACGATCTAGCCCAGGTGAAACATAATCCCTCTGACAGGGATGGAATGAGCTCTCACAGCAGGTACCTTGCCCTGCTGAGTGGGGTCTTCTCCCTTTTTGTCCCCAGACCACAGCCCACTTGACAGGGCCATGTTTAACCGTGTCACTCAAAGGGCAGGGGAGAAGGGAAGGCAAACAGGAAGAGCTCAGTGGAAGGGCAAGTTTGAGTGACCTGAGGATGGGGTGGGGACACAAATCACTGGAGCGTGGGTGAAATGCATGGCTCCAGCAGTGAAATTCTCAGTCTTTCAGTGAACACAAGGAGGGAAAAGCTGTCTGGCTCCAGGACAATACCTGGTGACTTGCGTAGAGGAAGAGCTCTGGCACCTACCGATGCGTGAGGCTGATGAGAGGTGATCTGGGCAGGTCATTCAGAAAATCTGGTTTGCTGGCCTGGGAAGGACATAATCACCTTGGACTGATGTTATCTGGGGGCCTGTGTTGAGGAGGATGCAGTGAAATGGGCAGGCAGGCAGGAGCCTCTGGCTCAAAGTCAAGCCTTGAGATCCCAGGGAGGGGTGATGCTGGTGGGAGAGGAGATTTGAGTCACCTGTGTTGGGGTTGGTTTCTTGATCCTTCCTCCCCCAAAAGGAAATTTCATCAAAATGTGTGATTTTTAAGAAAAGTTTTAGTTTTTATCTCCATGCACACCTTTGAAACTAGAGATTAACATACCATAGATCCTGGCTGGGAAAGGGTGAGGCTCTGGACATCACTGTGTCCCATCACAGGTCCCAAATCCTGCAAGATCCCAGACTGTGGCTCTCAATAGGAGCTAGGCATCCAGCTCCTGATTAGTGGAGCTGAAGTGGCTTTCCCAAAGATTCTGGGGCACAAAAGCCAAAAGCCTCCAAATATCCCAGCCAACATTAAAGCACCTTGTCTCTTCCTTCGCCTGCATTAACAGTCAACAAACTCATGGTTCTTATTAGCACAAAACCTTGTTCATATTGGCTGGTTTAATACTGAAATTGGTGTTTTTCTAAGTTAATCACAAAAATGTCTTAGTTTATTATTATTTTCATTGACGTTCTTATTTCCAGATGGCAACGTCATGAATAGGAGGGGCCTGCTGAATAAACAGCTATTGCCTTTCTTTGTGAAGAGATTGTTTTGTTGCGCTTGCAAAAATGACTTCTGCTGTCATGTGTTGTCCTTTAAAAGCTAAAGAATAATAAATGAGCAAGAATCTCAGATACAGTGCTCATTTGGAAGGAAAAATCAAGTTTGTTATTGTGTGCGTAGTTCAATTTATTTTATGTTAATTAGATCTTTTTCTTTTTTATTTTGGTGTAGCCTGATTAGTTCCACATGTTTTCCCCTAAGGATTGCACAGTAAAACTGCTTGTCTGAGTCATCAACAAGATAAATAATTGGCAAATTCAAGGTCTCATCTCCTAAATCATTCCTCAGTTGCTCGTGGCCCTCACAGAGCTCGGTTGCTTGTGCTCTCAAGTCAGTGCTTCAGTCCCCAGCCTGGGCTTTCACTGCTCTCAGGAGATCAACAAACCTCTGGTTTCAGAGCCTCACATCAGCTTGTCTTGGCACATCTGCTGGAAGAGCACGGGGAGGCGCTGGGATCCTGTGGTCAGGGCTGGTATTTACAGCCAGGGTGGGGAGCCTTCCCAAAATGGGCACCCTGGAGTGCACACCTGGCAGCTGTGCCACCCCCCTGCACGGGGCTGGGCTGTGGAGCTGCTGGGGCATCTCCTCGCTGGGTTTGCTGACCCACAGCTCAGGAGGTGCTGGGCTGTCTCCCAGGGATGCCACGCTGCCCTCTGTGATTGAACAGGCTGAGCCTGAAATGGGCCATCTCAGCATCCTTATCTCTGCCAGCTGCAGCTGTCAGTCCCAGGTCCAGCTGGCCTCAACATAACCCCACTCATGGATCCTGTAGAGTAACCACAAGATAGAAAATGAGAACAGGAATACAGGCCCTGGGGTCCAGCTGTGTGTGAGCACTGAGAGATTGAAGATGGACACATTGAGAGGTTTGAGATGGACACTTCTTCATATGAGGTGGTTGTCTGGTTTCTGAGGGAAGCATCAGTCCCTCTACTTAGGAGAGATGTTGGACTTCAGTTCCTCTGTCCCTGTGGGTTATTTCTATCTTGGATTATTTTTTTAAGCAGTGCCACTTGTGTCTAGTGGAAATCGTATCCAAAGTGTAACCCCCACCACGGCTGGAGGAGTTGTACTGCTGTCCTGGGAATGTTAAAGGAGCTGAACTGGATGGTCCCTTGTCTGGATATGTTGTTTTTGTTGATTTATTTTGGGGAGGGAGTATGATTGTGTTTTAAAATGAAAGAAAGTGCCAAAAGCAGAATGAGAGACAGCTCAGTGGTGATCTCTGAGCTTAAGGAAAAACAGTGTAAATCTGGAACAGTCTTCAGAGTGGGCTCCAGGCTTCTTAGCAGCAGAGTCACAGTTTCTGCTGAATTGGAAAAATAAAGCAGCCCAAAAGCCTCTCATGAGAGGTCCTGGCCCCTTGGCTCGAATCAGGCGTGTTTGGAGCAAATCTGATGCCTTGAAAGGGAAGCCACAGAGCCCCAAGGAGACCACTGGGGGTGCTGGGCATGGGCATGCAGAGCCCTCCCCTCCTTTGGATGGTGTTGTTAAAGGAAGTGAAGCTGAAGGAGAATGAGTGGATTGTGCATTTCTGGAAAAAAAGGTCACCTTAGCACAGTGCAGTGTGTGATGGTGACACCTGTAAAAGCTAAATTGGCTCACTGGGTTAAAGCTGAGCAAAGCTGTGGGCTTTGGTGTACGTGTCCCCATCAGGTATGTGTCCTCCTTGGGGTATGTGTCCCCTTCAGCTCCCTTGGCTGCTGTGGTGGCGGTTTTGGACGTGGGCATCCAGAGCCCACTCAGGTCCTCCTCTGGCAGGTGCCTGGCTCGGATGCTGGGTGCAGGCACTGCTGACAGTGTGGGCACCTGCTTGGCTGGGGATGTGACCCAAATCTTGTGGTGGTGCTAAGCAGAGCATTGTCCTCTGTAAGGCTTACATTATCCCAATTAAAACAATAATGAGAAAATCAATGGGCACCTCCTGCAGGGACTCACCTCTAGACTCTGGTGGTTTGTCTTTGGTCCTCTCCTTGCTTCCCCTGTTTTTCCAGGAAGCAAATTGGTTGTGCAGCCGAGAGCTTTATTTTTGTAGGTCTTGCTTTCTTTATTTTTTAAATTATCAAGATCTTTCTGCTTGGGGAATAGTTTCCTCAGAGAGCACACTGTGTGTCCATGTACCACACGTACCATGGGGTGTCAGCATGGGGCTGGGCTGGGGAGCTTCACCCCAGTTCTGGAGCTGTCTGGGTGCTCCCAAGAGCTCATCAGCCACTCTGTGCCAGGGGAAAGGAGCTGAGCCAGCCCCTTTCATGGATATTTCCCATGCAAATGATGAACTACCCTGGCAAGACAACTTGGAGACAGCTTATACTGAGTATAAGACAATGATTAGGGAAGAAAAGGAGACTTGGTGGCTTTCTTCTTTCTCCCAGCCCTCTTAGCATTTGAGTTTGGGTCTAGGTCTAGCTTCTCAAGAAAACAGCTGTCTTCTCTCTCAGTGCTTAGACTCTTCTCATCCTCCTATTCCAGCTCAGGAAAAAAAATGGATTGGTTCACATTCTTCTTTTGGGTCTAGAGGGTCCCTCCATGTACAGTGAATTTTGGTGGTGCAGAAGAGTAAAAAAGCAGCAGAGGACTGGAACAAGCAATTTGGCAGTCAGTGCAACTGGCTGGCTTGAATTACGTGTTAAAGTTTTGCCAGTTGTCAGTGTGTTGAGCATTTTGTATCATTATAAGGTTTTAGGAGTCCCAATGCAGATTTTCTATGTTTTGCTCTCTGAGATTTCTGTGGTTTTTCTCTTGTAGAAAGAAAACTTGCCCAGCAATTTGCTGCACACATTTATGCCCTTCTTTTTTTAATGTACAGTGGAAACAAGCATCTGAAATCATTCTTCTCCTTCTGACAGCAACATCTGTAAAACCTTAATGCTGGAAGGAGGCAGGAACCAAGAGATTTATAACCCCCTGCTGAAATATTGGAACGACCTTATTTCCCGGCAATTAGCTCTGCTCAAAACATTTTTGTTTCCTATTAGAAGCCATCTACTAACATTTACATTGATGTGTTTAATAGTTGTTGGCCATCTCTGAACTCAAGCAGGCAAGGCAGGAGGAGAGGGGAGGAATATGCTTTGTAAACCCTGAGAGTATTTGTGTTGCATTGTATGTTATCTGTGTTGATAGTGGTGAAAACATCCATCGTGCTCTGCTCCAGAATGGGAATGACATTGTTTGGGAAAGGGAAGAGAGCTGGTGCTGGCCCAAATCTTCTCTTCCACTGCAGCATATCAATTGCTGGAGAGTGAATCTCGATTCAGCTGCAACCCCTGAAGTGTGGAGAGGTGAGGAAAGAAGAGGAAGGAGCAGCACCTACATGCAAGATGGTGTAGGAATGAGTAAGGTCAAATGGTGAGGAGCTGGGTTAAGGAAGGGGTGAATGAATGGATCATTCCCCTTCTTCAGTGGATGCATTGATCTCCAGCAGAGACAGCAGCTCCTGACCTCTCTGAGGCCATCAACAAGAAGCAGTTTGTTGAATAGGTGGCTGAGTTTGGGTTTCTTTAGGGATTTTTTTTTTTTTTTTTTTATTTTTTAGGATGTTGAGAGTGTGATGTAATGGGGATGAGACTGAGAATCAGATATTTTAGGTTGAGTTGCAACATGAGGAAAGCCTCATGTCTGAATGCATTGATAGCCTGGGCTGAAGTGGTGGCAAATACTGTGGCAGTATTGTTTTGCAGGATCAGGGGAAAGAAATGCCTATTTTCTCCTTGGCTTTGAGCTCAGGAAGATTGATGTGTATCTAGATGAGGTCCCGAGTGGATCTGAAAAAGATGAATTGTTTAATTGTTGAAAAACGCAATATTAGGGATGTTGAAACAAAGTTGTGCTTGAAATATTGGGGATGTTTAAGGACAGTGTCTTGTGCCTTTGTTTTGAAATTAACATGCCTTGAAAATGGAAAGAACATAAAAATTACAATTTTGGATATTTAAGTGAATGTGGGATGTCCCTCTGAGGGGCAGCATGGAAGAGAAGATTCTTGGGGAAATGCTGTAGCCCTGCAGGTGATGGATGATCACCCTTGGCATTCCACAGGCTTTTGTTGCCTTTGCTTTCTGGAGGTTTCCTTCACCATGAGATATCATTTTAGGAGTTTGCTCCAGAATGGGCAGCAGATGGTGTCAGCTCAATTTTGCTGAAGTCGTAGATGATTCACTCACTCTGGCTGAAAATGAGCTTTTCCTGGCCCAGCTGCTCTCCCAGCTATGCCCCAGTTCCCCAGCCCTTAGGCTGTGTGGCTGTGAGTGTTTTATAAGGCCAAGAGTTTAGCTGGATACCCAAATGGTCTGGGTTAAAAACTAATCCCTTTTGGGGGTGTGACAGTGAACTGCAGCCTGGAGCTGCAGGCCTTTGGGATGGTGACGGGTCAGCCTGGCTCTGCTTTGGGAGACAAGGCTTTGCGGAGTTGTACGTGAATATTCCATCATGCAGGTGATCTCTCTCCATAAATCACCCCAATGGCCAATCCTTGGTCATGGATATGTTGACATAAGTATTTATTAGCACAACTAGAGGTGAAGAGGGTCGTTTGATGTGTGCCCCAAAGTGTACCTGCCCCCTCTACCACCCTTGGGACAATGGCTGGCTCTCAGTGGAGTTTGGGGCATCTCTGCTGCATCTGGCTGGTGTGGGGGTGAGGGCTGATATCTCTCTCTGTGAACCACATCCAAGCCCACCTGGTTCCTTAGTCTTCATGGATGGCTGGAGCATGAAAATGCAAGCTGAGGACTGAGACGTGAAACCTGCAGTGCTGTGTGGAGGCACCAGGTGCTGAGAGGAGCCCACCTCTCCTGCTCTTTGCCACAGCCTGCTGCAGAGGGAGGGTGCTGCTGTCAGTCATCAGTCTGTCTCACTCCAGGCATTCCTGGCACAAGTCTCTTCAGGTTTGCCTCTTTGTGCACAGTCTGGTAATTCCTCCTGTGAGGAGTTTATTTATCTTTGCTTTTTCTTTCTGAGAGGCTGGACCAACCCCCTGCTCCCCATCCTCCCCTCCTGAGGCATAGCCTGAAAAATTATTCTCCTCTTCAGCTGCAGACAGGGTCCCTGGCACATACCTTGGGCTATCCTGGACAGTCCCTGCCCAGCCAGCTGCCTGCAGCAGCAGGAAAACTTGTTTAAGCACCAGCAGGAGCAACACTGTGGGTGAACACCCAAGGGGAGAAGGGAGGCTCTTGAGGAGTCCTGTTGGTTCCCCCAGCAAGGGATAAACTGGCCCTGGATCAACTCATGCTTTAAGCATCAGAAGGTGAAGGGCTGAAGCAAATTAATGTAGGATCTGGTGAAAGGCAAAAACTCAAGTGAATCTTACGGTACAGGTTGGTGCTTTTCTGAAAGGGACAAGTTGCCTTAAGAGCCTCTTTAATACATCTTTCCCTGTGGGATTATTTCCAAAATGTCTACCCCACAGAGACTACTTGTCCCCTTAAAGACTGCTGAGGGCAGGGGAGCACCAGGGAGGCTTTTCCCCCTCGTTACCAGGTCTGTGTCCCCCAGACTGTGAGTGTTGTACCTGTGCTGTACTGCTGGCACCACAGGGGCAGTGGGAGGACCGAGCCAAGGTTGGATTGGGCTCTGGCAGCTTGTTTGGTTTGGATCTTGCTCCCAGAGCTCCATCTGGTCACAAGGTCTGTGCAGCTGGGAGGAAGGATGCCCACTGCTCCCCACTCTGAAATAGCTGGAGGTGTTTGGGGAAGGTGATGTGTTCATCTCACACCTGGCACCAAGGACTCATCCCATGCAAACTGTTCTGCTTGCAGCTGGCCTGGGAGCAGCTTCCATATGTTCCCCCTCGAAATGGAGGGTGCCTTGCCTCTCTCCTCATCTGCTGGACAAAGAAGCTTCTCAGCAGTGGAGATGCCTGAATTCAACTGGGTGTTTTAACTGAAGGATGTTTCTCTGTGCTTTGGGTGTTTCTTTGTGCCAGAAACTGTCACAATGTGTGGGAAAGTCACCTTTCCCTTTTCCTGAAGGACAGGTTTCTTTTCACCTCCCAGCTGCAGGCAGGCTCAGCACACAGATTTATTTAGGGCCAGGGATGTGTGTGTGCTTGTGTTTATTTTTTTTTTTTTGAAAGTACAATGTTGTGGCGGCCGACAGCTAATCCTAAATTTGGGATACCTGACATGGTAATGAGAAAACAAACCTTCCTGCACTTAAAATGAGTGACAGGCCAGGTTTGGCCCCAGCAACCTTCAGAACTGGTTTGACCTTGCAACCAGATCTGCTGGGCTGACTGACAGCCTTTTAGAGCAGCATTAGGGCTGAGCTGACCTTGTTTATCTGGGGATTCACCTGGGAGACAGCAGGCATGCCCAGGGATATTAAGTCTCAAGCTGAAAATGTTTGCTCAGGTATTAGGGGGAGAGTTAATTTAGACTGAATGCCTCCTATGTGGCACCAGCCACTGCTCTGAGGGACACTGTGCCCCCTGGCTGATGACAGGCTTAGACTTTCTCTGGAAAGTGGAATCTCCTTTGAGTGGAGCAATGCAGAGCCCTTCAACTCGCTCTGGATTTCCTTTCACATGTAATATTTTTGGGGTTTTGGTAAAACAGAGCTCAGGTGAAGGTGCAGGTTGATTTTCCTGCAAAGGGATCTTGCAGCTAACACCGCAAATGCGTTGGACCACGTGGGCTCACTTTGGTTATGTAAAATATGACACGTGTGAGCTGGCATCTGTCCCTGCTGTGGCTGGATCCCCTTTACCTGGTACCTACCAGCTCCTCCTTCCCGTGCAGGGGGTGTGCTTGCTCTGCTGCACTGGCTCAGGGAAAGGCTGAGGACAGCAATTCTTCATCTTGGCTTGAGCAGAGCCAGCAGGAGAGGACCAAGCTCTGGAGCTGCCCTCCTCCTGCACCCCAAGGACGGGCAGGAGAGGAGCACCCTGTAGATGCTGCTCTACCCTGTCTGCTCCTATCTACACATTTGGGGGCACCCAAGGGATGCTGCCTGCAGCCTGATCCATGCTGATGTCACCTGGGGAACTAAGCCATCCCAGCAGAATGATTCCATCACCAGATGGTCACTGGTTGCAGCCTCTGACTTCCAGCAGCACACACGTGCTCTGGGCAGGTGGTACAGCCTTCCTGCAGCTGCTCCAGGTGCAGGCAAGGTGATTCTAAATGCAGGGACATTTTGGGATTCACATTTTTAAATTTGAATTTTTAGTTGCAAGCTTGCCTGCAACTAACAGCCTCAATGAGTGAATGGGTGCCTGGGTGGTCCTGGCTGTGTCCCACCCCTCAGGAGCACGGAGCTTTGCTGTTCCCTGGGGTCAGGCAGGCACCTCCACTGCTGAGATTCTCCAGGTTTCCCTCTCCTGCTCTTTAAGATGAATCACAACCAATCCCTCCTTTTCAGGTTCCTCTAGCAAGTTTCTTTTCCTCCTACCATAATAACTTTTCAAGAGTGAAGGTCTCATGTGCTGGCATCCCACACGTGGGGGTCTGGTCTCTGCTGGATGGGGTTGGGCTCAGGGCAGAGAGTGGACTGGGGAAAATCTGGAGCTGGTAACAACACAGATGTCCATGGTGTGGCATCCCTTGCAGATGGAACCCTTCCCTGGTGTTGTAGGGAAGACTTTATTTTGTTATATCCTTCCTGTTTTACCTGTTTGTAATCTCCGCTATCACCTCCTGCATTTCTGCTGCTCAGGTTTCACCTCAGCATGCTTGTTTGGCAATGTTGGGGTAATTGTTTGCTCACTGTATTGCATCTTTCCACCTTGGCATTGGATTTTTGGTCCCCAGCCAAGGTAAGAAGGTAAAATGCCTATCTAGTGTGAGAGCAGACAACCTTGTCAGGATTCCCCATAAGCAGCAGAAACTGAAATCTTCAGGGAGGAAGGCTTTGAAGCAGATTCCTCTGCAGTTTATGGAGGCAAGGGATGCTTTTCTTTGACTGTCAGAATCCCACAAAAATTTTGAGACCAGATAGGACAATTAAAAATCCCTCATTATAGGCTTGGCTTTATCCAAACATCACGTGTTGTGCTCAAGTGTAAATGAGCTGCTGCTCCAAGGGAGAGCCAGCCATGCAGCCTCCTGTCGGTGCACCACCCCGGAGCTGTGCCCTTCCCTCTGTTGCTGTCCGACCCAGGGTCTCAGGTGCTCGGGGAGCCTCTCCTGAGGGCCCCAATGTCCCCAGGCAGAGAAGGGAGGCAGGCACAGGAGGAAAAGCTGCCAAGGAGGAGTAGGGTGGTGCACCCCACAACTGGGGAAAACGCAGTGAGCTTCTTGCTCTATGCAACTGCCCCAAATCCTGAATATTTATTTCTCTTCCTGACCCACCCTCTTTGGCCTTCCTCTGCATCAAGTTCTCTAAAGGTCTCTAAAGGCAGAGAGCTCACATGAGCAGGAAAGGACCCTTGTATCAGCCTGGGAAGAATGTCCATACCAGCTGGTGTTCCTGCATTCTGCTCCTGGGAACTGGTGGGGAAACATCAGCTGAAAGTGCCCTCTGGATGTGTGGATCCTCACAGCAAAGCACGAGCACTGCTGTTGGTCCCTCCTGAATCATTCCACGCTCAGCGATGAGTCCAGCAAAGAGGGGAAGCGCTGCAGCAGTTTGGCCTGGAGGGCTGGAAATGTGGCTGCTGCAGCGTGAAGCCTCCCTGTGCTGGGGGAGGCTGGGATCCTGCTGCTGAGCTATTTATTTAAGAAAAAAAATATTATCATTTCAGGCGTTGGCAGCGTGGGGTGTATCAGCCATTGTATCAAAGATGTGGTTTTAATGCACTTTCCTCCGCTTAAATGCTATTTGCCTTCTCCTTCAGGCAATTGAATTTAAGAAAACTCTGGTTGCCCAGGTTTTGTTGAACAAATTGGTCCCTGCACACACAATTCCCAGGAGGAACCAGCTCTGCAGAAACTCTGGGAGCTGTCACTTCAGTGCATGGCTGGGATGGGCTGAACGGATTACCCAGCTCTGCACAGTCTGCTCTTTTATGTGTCTCAAAGCAGTGGGAAGCCAGGAATAACCCCTCGGGGTTCCTCTGAGCCCGGCGGTTTCTGGAGCCCGGGGTCAGATGACTGTTATTGTAGCCAAAGGTGTTTAACCCCAATTGATTTTGACAAGCCCTATTAGCCAATCCCACAATTACTTATCGGGTTTGGAGAGGAACGTTGTCGATTTGAGGCTGGATGCTCTAACCTGAGTGCTGCTGACAGGATGCTGTAGGTAGCAAAGTTCTTTCTGCAGGAATCCATGGAAAAACTCCTTGTCAATCTCGGGGGCCAAATTCTGGCCCTTCCCCAGGGCCCAGCAGCTCTCAGGGGTATCAGAGTCAGCCCTAAAAGTCAAGGGGTTGGAATGAGGTGCATGGAGCCTCCTACTCTGCAAAGCACAGAGCATCCCTGAGCTGGGCTTGTTTGTAGCGCAGCTGCCCACATCCCAGCCCTGGGGAACCGTGCAGACACCATGGGACCTGGTACAAAGCATAGGAGAGGCGGTGGGAGGCTGCCCAGAGCAGGCTGGGGGTTGTTTGTGCTCCCCCCCAAAACTGACCTGTGTCCCAGCTTGTGGAGAAGGGAGCTGAGGGTGCCTGGTCCCTGTGGCTGCGTGAGCAGGATGCTGCTCAGCATCTCTGCGTGCTCAGAGCCAGTGTTTATCCCATGGGATTGAGCTCAGAGCCCCAAAGCCCTGCAGGCTGGAGCTGCTGCTGGGCAGGCAGAGAAACTGTGTCTGTGAGAAATATCAAGTGATGGGTTCCCCGAGGCTCATATCCCAAAGACCTGAGATCATTTGGATGTGAATGGGAGTTATGTGCCTGAGTAATCTCAGAGGATCTGGGCTTAACAGCATCGCTGAATTTTTTTTTTTTTAATAGTGCGTCAGCTGGGGAAATAAAAGCATGATCTAAAAAAATGAAATCATTGCATTAGCCCAATATTTTAATGAAGCACTCTTGCCCTGCAGGTCAGGTGTTTGCAGCCTGCTCGTCACCCATCCCGGGGCACAGAAATGTGACTGTCACTCGTACGAGTGCAGCTTAGCCCAGAAAATGCTTTTGGGCAGCAGAGCTTTCCAAGCAGCCCCTTGGAAGCCCTGCGAGTTTCACACTCGCTTTTGCTTCTCGGTTTCTTGGGGAGAGCTGAGTCCCCTGTCAGAGAGAACAAAGAGCCGGCATCAGCGCCTGGCCCGGGCTGGAGCGAGGGCGGGAGACTGCCCCGAGCTCTCCGGGAGGTTTTGTAACAAACACCTTGTAAAACGCAAATATTTGAATAGCGACGTTCACGGCTAGTGTGCCAGGTCGAGGAACAACTGCTTGTACTTTTTGCTGGCTGTTTGAAACTTAAAGGGTGAACGTAAGGATTTTCCAGAGACAAAAGCACTGAATACACCATTTACATACTCATCCTGCAGTTAGTGAGCAGGATTATAAGCCATTTATTTAACAAAGAGACCCTAGTTAATCAGCAGCCTATTTATTGTTTCTTCATAATTTGGCAGTAATTCATAACTGCGTCTTGTTTTTCATTATGGGCACAATTGCACTGAGTGTGCTTGCTCCCCATGTACCATCTCTGAATTTTATTTTCCCTTTGAAAATTGCTCATATCCTTAAATGAAGGATCATATGAAAATGGAAAATATTTATTTCAGATGATTGCTTTCAAAAGAACCATTTCCTTGCCCTGTTTTGGATTATTAAATTATTTTCTCCGTTTTATTGCAGGCTTTTTTAGCTCAGCCTTTGGAAACCTGGACAACAGAGGAGGTGGCTGTAGGTGTTGCAAAGCACTTGGGGTCAGCTTTGGTCATGGATGTCCTGTGTAACTGGGTCAAGTCACTGAATGCCTAAAGGTAAAGAGGATTTTTATGCTGGTTTTAAGGCTATTATCAGTTATTTGGCAATGTGTCTCTGGTCTCTCGGCCCACCTGTGGGGTGTGGAGGAAGGCTGAAGTTGCTGTGCTCCTCCCAGCCTCACCAGCCTGCTCTTGGCTCTGGTGGGGTCCAAGCCTGACTGAAGGGACTCCAGACTGGAGTTTGGAGATCCCATGCCCCAATCCGCTTGGCTGGCATGGTGGTTTTCACCTGGAGATCCTGAACCACCGAGGTGCTTTTATCCCTCCTCAGGCACAGAAGCCATTCCTCCTTCTCCAGCTGCTTGTGTGACCTCAGGACTCCTGGTTTGTGTGAGGAGAATGGGGCTCTTGGCCTGCTCCCACTGCCAGGCAGGGAGCTGAGGCAGCAGCATGGCCAGGGAGCCATTCTTGGGCTACTCAGTGCCAGCACAAATCTGGCCATAGTGACCTGCAAAGCCTTGCCCTCACTGTTGTCTCTTCTCCCACCCACTGCAATATTTGGGGGAATGATGATATCAATGAGAACGCTTGGTGGTGGCTGGGACAGAAACAAATTACTTTCCCACCAGGAAAAGGTAATCTGTGAAATTTCACAGACAGTACCCCCCACTTGCTAAACACCCCCTTCCCTTGGTTTTTTTCTTTTTTAAAAAATTTTATTATTATTATTTTTTTGGTGTGTAATTGCGTGTCAGACCAAGTGCACTCAGAATGTGAGCAGGGTCTGATACAAGGAGGGTGAAATGAGATAATCCATGTTTTCATCATCCATAGGCCTCTCTTTTCACGGGCCGTGGGCCGTACTTTATTAGGCTGAGCAGCTCTGGGCCTGCAAGAAAGAGGAGCCCTTTCTCATCCCGATGAGAATAGTGCAGTGAATGGATTCCAAGTGTTTACTCAGCATTTGTCTCGTGGTTTATCAAAGGAATGAGGAGGAGGTGCCGACAGACCTTTTGTCCTGCTGATGTGTTATGACAATGTTCCATGAATATGCAGAATGGCAGAAGGGATTAGAGCCAGTACAATTCCCCTCCGGCGCTTTTTTTTTTTTTTTTTTTTTTTCTGCCTTTTTTTTTTTTTTTTTGCCTGGGATGTTCAGGGGTTTAAGAGTGACCTGCTCACAGCCAGGGCACTAAACATCAGATTTTCCTGCAGATAGGGGTGTAAAAATCCCACACTTGTCCAAAGCTGTTAGCATCTGACTTGAAGGTTGGGCTGTCTTAGTCACTTGCTGCTCTTTATGAAATTTTGGCTGGCAGGAACTGCCTGGCTGAAAGCTTTGTGTTTTGGGAGACACGGAGATATTGGGGCATAATTAAAACTTTGAGTCAATCAGTGACACGTGAAGCCCAGGGCCAGTGGGGATGTGACTGCTGCTCTCTGCCCTGCTGCTGTCAGTGCAGGCTGGCAGCGGTGCCTTGCTGTGCTTTCCTGTTGCTTCCCAGAGTCCTGGCCCAGGAGTTTGGGTGGGATTCAATCAGCAGTGCTGACATCAGGCATCTTCGTGTGCTGTTTTAGATGGGCAGGTTAATGAGAGAACCCTTGTACACACCTCTGAGGTGGTGAACATTGTGCTCAGTGTGGTGTACAGGGGGAAGGTGGGAGCAGACATGTTGTTCCACAGGTGTAAATCCAGCTTTTGATGTTACTGACTCCTCATCTCGAAGTAACTGAGCCATGGCCAGCAGCTGTCTGCTGGTAGAGTGTTTTTTTAGGGGCATTTATGCAAAGATGTCCCATAGAAAAAATGATTCTCCATTGGTTTCCTACATCCAAACAATCTTTTCTGCCCTGATGCTTAAATGATCTGGCAGGGAGTAACCCAAATACACAAGGGGAGTGATGATTTTGTGTCCACGTTGGGCCTTATCCTGGGAGGAAGGGTGTTGGACGTGCTCAGCGCTGTTTGGATTCTTCTTGTTGAAGCCAACAGGCCAAAGCACTGCTGAGAGCTGTTAAATCCACCTGGAATCTCCCCCAGCCCAGCCAGAAGGTTGAAACTAGCCTGTCCCACCCTTGCCACATTCATGCAAACTGATTGTTCTGGCCCTTCTGGTGCCCTTCTGGTCCTGCCTTTCTGTTTTGGATTTTGGTTGCTCTGTGGAGTATCTGGAGGACATTTGGCCTGAGTCAGAAAAGACGTGGGATGGACTCTGCTCTCTCTCCTTGAGCCCATGGGAATCTCCCTGACTGTGATGACATCTGCTGTGGGGACATCCAGTGAAGGCCACTGGGGAGAAATTGGTATCATATCCTCCTTTAAGACCACTCCACAAATGACCAAAACCCAAGATTCTGTGCAATGACTCCAAAGTGCGTGGAGAAGTGGCACAGGAAAAGAGTCTCCAGCCATGACAGACTGGTGTTCATCACATCATTTCCTACTGAGAAGGGAGAGAGGGATGATGCAGACTCAAATCTGACTGGATGGGATATTAAAGGGATATTTGAGCAGTGATGCTCTGAAGGCGGCCAAGGACACCAGGCTGCTCTTGGGGTATGTGCTGTGCAGGGCTGAGGTCTGGATCCTGCACAGAGCATCCCATGGCAGGCTTTACCTGTGGCTGCTGTTGCCACTGTTTTTTCCCCAGAATGGGTAAGAATGGGGGAATTTCTTCACAAGCACCAACCTGAACAAGGCCTGTGAGACCCTCTGGGGCATCGAGTTTCTGTTTGCAGAATGAGGCACTTGCTGAGCAGGGGGCTGGCAGGTTTGTAATTTGAGTGTGTGTTGGGGGAAAAGGGAAGAGGCAGAGCCTTCTTGCAAGTCCTGGCACTGGCTGTGCAGAGGTACCTGCTGCTGCTGTGGCATGTTTGTTCTCCTTGCTGCAGTCCCTCTCCACCCACTGGGAACGCAAGCAATAATCAGGCTAATGGATTCTGATGTGGTGACCCCAAGCCCAGCTCTTGGCTGGTGGCCCCATGAGAGCAGCTGGCAATGGCTCCTGCTGATGGAGGGTGTGAGCTCTGATTTGCTCCCTGGGGAGGCTCTTGTTTGGTCTGTGAGGAAAAAGTGAGTTCCCATCTCCAGAGGCCGTGGCCATTGTCCAGCCAGAGCTGACATCCCCTCTCTGGGGTCTGCTCAGCACTGGGGTGTGTCCATGATTCACCTGATGATGGGGGACCCGAGCCATCTCAAGTATAGCTCTTAGGACAGCCAGATTCTGGAGACTGGATTAAAATAAAGGAGAGCATTTTACCCTATCTGCCAGCTCTTGCCACTGTCAGCAAGAGATGCTCTTCCTTTGGCCTCTGGGGTGTGCACAAAAGACCACAGTTTTCAGGTTTTCCTTTACAATCTAGACTCCTCAGTTGTGTAAGGAGTAAAGAAACCAAAACAGTTAAATGGGGGCAAATCCCTTCCACTCTGAGAAATCTGTGGTGAAAACACAAGGGTTGGCAGCCCTGGGGAAAGGCCAACCTTCATCTCACAGGGCATTTACAGCACAGACACCCCACTGCTGAAGCAGCCTTCTGCTCTCTGCTCATCTTTTATCCTCTGGAATTATGTTAGTGGCTGAAAGCTGCACCTGAAGTGGAAGAACAAGCCCATAGCAGACACCAGCCTCTGGATTTTGTGGGGCTACAAGGCAAATCCATTAGGACCTGTTTGGAACACCTAATTCTGTGGTGGAAGCTGCTGAACCCTCTGGTGGGATCTGCCATGCTGATGGCACCCCATAACTCCATCCTGGTGGATAAGTCCATATCTCAAATACCTCTGTGTTGCTGTGCTGCTCATCTGGGACCTGAAGCAGTTCTCTTGACTTCCACTCCACCCAAATGTGTTTGAGCCTCTTAGGACTCCTTTTGTCACTGATAATTTACTTTTCTTCTGGAACTTTATGGCAGGATTTAAGTGCCCGCTTCTTGTTGGCCTGGATGGAAGCTGGATTTCTGTCTTTTACTAACCTCTCCCAGACTCTTTATGCTGGAAAAGTGATGACCAGATTCTATTTTTTTTTCTCTTTTGGCCCAGTACCAGATTTGGCCCAGTTTTCCTCTATCTCCCTCTGCCTCAGTTTATCTCCCTGTGAGGTGGGGGACAAGCTGCCCCTTTTTAATCTTTTAGGTCTACAAAGATTTGCCATGCCTACTGAGGAAAACACGAGGCAAGAAAATTTGTGCCAACTTTGCAGACTCCAACTTTGGTGTAAAGAAAATGGATAATAGTCCACACAACAGTCCTGTGATCATCTTCCAAAGAAGGGTGTGTAGAGAAAGAGAAAGGAAGCAGGGAAAGTCTTTTTCCTGCAAATAAAACCTAAATGTATGCAATATATAACACTGTGTATGGGGGAAAAGCTTCCAGAGATACCAATCTAATGCATCTGTAAAGTAGATATAAGAATTTTTTGTTCCATTAGAGAGTATTTGGATGGTTGTTGTGAAGATGTCACTGCCTTGCTGCCTTGCTTCAGATGAGTCAGTCCTTCATGCTCTACTTGCATTAAGAAATGGGTAAAATAATTTCTGACCTTTCCCTAAGGGCATACTGTACTGGACATCTTTTAAAGAAGGGTTCTTGTTTCTGAGATCCTGAGGTCTCCAATCCTTGCTCAAGGCCCTCCTTGAGGCTGAGATGATGTGAGGGCAGAGCTCTGCTTCCTGCTCAGCTGATGAGGGAGGTCAGTGTCTGGTTTTGCACTTATCCCCTTGGGTAACCAGGATCTGAGCCAGGTTTCAAGCCCAAATCCATCTCCCTCATTGTTTATACTCAGGGTGGCAGTACCAGATGGAACTGGCCTCATTGCAAACCCTCTAAATGGGCCCCGAGATCACTGCCTGGGTGCTGCTGCCTCCCTGCATCAAATACTGCCTGTGGGACAGAGATTCCCACCTCAGCTGGAGGACTCCAATGTCCACAGCGCTTCAGCAGTGGCAGATGGAAATGAATTAATTAACTTCTGTGGACTCCCAAATTAAAGAAATGCCTGTACTCATTCTCCCAGCCCCAAGCAGCAACAGGCAGGGATGGTTTTGGCTGGAAGGAATGGGAGGCAAATGCTGTGATTCATACTTGTCCAGTCTGATTTGAGTCTGAATCACCTCTCTCCCTTCTCAGTAGGAAATTATGTGATGAACACCAGTCTGTCATGGCTTGAGACTTTTCCTGTGCCACTTCTCCATGCACTTTGAAGTCATTGCACAGAATCTTAGCTTTTGGTCATTTGTGGAGTGGTCTTAAAGGCAGATAAGGCTGTCACAACCTCAGCCAGCTTCTCCACCAACACAGACACGAGGTGAGCTCTTTCCATTTGGGACTAAAGGGCTGGGCAGTGGACAGGTGTGAAGATCTTTGTTCTTATTCCCCCCAGATCACCATCCCATGGCTTCACCTCTGTGTCCTGCTCCATTCCCACCACCTCAGGAGACCCTGTTTGCTACACAGCCTCCATTCACCTGGTCCCAGCAGCTTATGGGGTGCCCTGATATCCTAGTCCTGCTGAGATCAGTGTTCCCCCTGCACTACCAGCAGGAGCTTCCCTGAGGTGCCTGGCTGGGCTGGGGGGATTAGGGAGTCTTTGTTTCAAAAACATTTTCAAGTGGTGAGAAGAAAAACAACCTGCAGGTCGGGCTGCAGGCAGATCAGGCTGAAGGTGTGAGACAGGAGGGAAATATTTCGTGACAGAGGTGTGCTCCTGGCCTGAGGGGAGGGAAGAGGCTATTATGGTTGGAGTCTATGAAATCACTGCTGGCAGGAGCACTAAACAGAGGAAAAAGAGAGCAGATAGTGAGCCAGCAAAGTGGGATTTTAACCATCTGCCCAGGCTTGCAGCTAATTAGTCTGGTAGTTATAAAGGGTAGCAAATCACCAAGGAAAAGGGAAAGTTTTGCACTGAAGTCCTTGCCTGGGTGCTCTGGTGTGCAGCATCTGGGGCAGTTGGGCATTGGATCCTTGATTTCATTGACAAACCAGAGCCTCAGCAGGCTTAGGGAGATGGCTGGGCACAGGGATTGGGCAGCAGGAAAGCCTTTCACATGGCAGCCAGGAAGCACTGGGAAGAGGCAGGACTTCCCAGTGTGGGGAAGGTTTGGGATAATGCATGGGACCAGGGGGAGGAAAATAGTGTGGCAGTGCACAAAACACTCCTGCTGCAGTGCCCCTGCCCAGGCTAAGTTTTCCTGCCAGTCTCTGTCCATTCTTGTGATCCTCAGGTGGATTTGTGCCCTGCTTTATACCGCAAGTTGGTAGGGCAGGTTCACCAAGAGAGGTTTTTTGACAAATGCTGTAGTTGTACCCCAATGATGAAGCCTCTTTGGGTTTCTATAGTATTAATATTGCTTCATAAAGCCAAATAATTAAATATTATTTACTAACCCCCTGCATGGCCCACACTTTGCTCTTCTCAGGGTCTTGAAGCCAGCAGGACAGCTGAGAAGCCTGGGGAGAGGGAGCAGCTCAGCCTGGCCCTGTGCATGGTCTTCCCTTAGGCTGGGTTCAGTCCATGAGGTATGGACCCAGGGCAAAAATGTACGGAGTATTTTTCTTCCAGGAGGAAGGAAAATTAAATATTTATTCACCCCAAATATTGAGGCTCATCTTGAGCAAGAAAAAAAGCAAAGTTTATAGAAGTGAAATTGCCAAAACTCCATACCAAAATTTGTCCCCCAAGGGTTTCAACAGCTGAAGTCCCTTGTAATCTTTTGTGTTCTCTCAAATTTAAACAAAAATGTGCTTCTGTTAGGAACATTATTTTTTATAAACAGACAACAAAAAGAATTTTTTTTCTCCTTCCCATCCCCTTTTTTTTTCTATAGAAATAAAAGTAAACTTAAAAATATTACATCCGAATTATTTTGGAAGAAAATCTGGACTGGTTGTAATGGGAAAAACCCAAACCTTGCCCAAAAAGGTGCAGAATACTTCAAAAGTTTCTTTATCTAGAATTTTTCCCTGATGTTCCACAGTTTTGGTACATGCTTTTACCTATACCTCTTGGGAAGAAATTATTTTGTCTGGACCTTACTGCGCAGCTGCCTACAAATACATAAGCGACTCGAAGAGTTCTCAGGAAGAATTTATTTGCTTTGGTTATCAGTTTCCTGCATCTTGAAGAAATGGAATAGTTCAGGAAGGGTGTTTATTTCATGGCTCCTTTGACCCCAGCCATTGCCTGGTGTCCTGGGCTGGTTTTGTGGATGGCTGCTGGTCCTGAGCAGCGTGGTGGCCCCGTTCCTGGACATGCGCTGGGCTCACAAGCCACACAGTGAACCCTCCAGCTCTGCTGCTTGCTTTCCTCCTGCCCCTGAGAGTGGCATGCCATGAGGGAAGTGTCCCAGGAGGAGAGGATTCCTCACACACCCCAGAGCTGTCATCACCCCATGCAAATGTGCTGAGCTCTTACCTGGCTCTCCTCGGTGCTGCCTAGAAACAGGACAAGAGGCAACGAGCAGAAAATGATGCACAGGGAATTCCACCTGAAAACGAGGAAGAACTTTGCTGTGTGAGTGACTGGGCACCAGAACAGATTGCCCAGAGAGGGTGAGGAGTCTCCCTCACTGGAGATACTCAAGAACTGTCTGGATGTAATCCTGTGCTCTGGGATGATTTGCCTGGGCAGGGAGCTGGAACCAGATGACCACAGTGGTCCCTTCCAGCCTGAGCCATTCCATGATTCTGTGGGCAATGTGATTCACCTGCTGGTGGCAAAGCCTTCCCACTGCACTGAGTGCCTGTGGGGATGGGAGGCTGTCTCAAGGTTCTCCATCTGGGAATTTGGAGTATGGGTGGGTTCGGACATGGATGCGCAGGGGGTGGGAATGGGATCGGTTTTATGTCAGGGCAGTGCTGCTCCTCCAGCTTGCAGCCAGGGAAGTACCTGGACATTTGGTTGATGGGGTGATTCAGGGCCATCCTAAGAGCACCATCAGCACGTTCTGTGTCATTGAAGCATCCCCTAGGGGCCACTGCAGGCTCTGAGGCTGGAGAGTGCCTTGGATTGTTCACAGTGGAATTTCTAGGGAGAGAAAGCAGAGAAGTCCTTGCTATCAGGGCTCCCATTCCCTCTTCTTCCCTGCACGTCTGCTGTAGTTGTACCACTATGATGAAGCCTTTTGGGTTTCTATAGTAGTTAATATTGCTTCATAATATTGCTTCTCAGGGGGACTGAGAAACAGATGACTGGTTCACAGGTAATTGGAGGGCTCTGGAAATAGGGATGATCCAAATGCATGTGTCCTGTGCAGACATCCAGGCAACTGTTTCACTCAGGACAGGACAAAGCCACTGGTCTCTCAGCATGGCTACATTAAAGATCATAAAGCTTTCACCCAGGCACTCCCATACTGCCTGTGGTTTAGCAGAAGATTGTTTTGTTTTGGGGGAAAACCACACATTTTTCTAACCCACGTGTTTGCCAAGTGTAGCTTGGGCATGTGGCCTGGGTACCACAGATGCAATTCCTGCATGGGGGGTTTGAAACAGACTCTGGCTGAGGGTGCACAGCCCCATTCCTCTGCAGTGAAGTAAGCTCACCTGTGCTATAAAGTGATTTGTGTGTACAACATTTCTAGAGGAGGCTGCAGCTCCAGTGCAAAACAGTTCAGGAGCTGGAGGTTGACATCTCTCTGTGTACTCAGCGTGAACTGATGCAAAAGGCAGCAGATGCTGGCAAAACTTACACTTGCTTAGTAAATGTGATTTATTCCCTTCTCATCACCTCATTTTAAAGAGAGGTCCAGATCACATTTGTTTGGTAGCCACTTTCATTATTGTCTTCCACTTTTTAATAATTGATCTGGGCCAAGGAGCACCCTGAGTGAGAAAGCATATGTGGGAATCAAAGTCTGTGTGTTCTGGCCTTCCTTATTCCATGGTAAAACACAACTTCCTGCCTGTGTGCTCCTGCCCACCCCTGTCCTGCTGTTTTATCCGTCTGTCAAAGCTATTTTGACATCTGGGTCTTAACACACTGACGTTGAGAGCAGTTTGAATGGTCCCATCAGCTTTAAAGTAAAAAGAACAGCCCCAGATGGGGCCAGGGCTTCTCCCTCTGTGTGTAAAGTGACATGAGATCAGGGCCTGGGACTGTAAACACTCACAGCAGTTGGGTCTTCATAGCCCATTGTCCCTGAGATGCCCCTTCCTTTGCTGGATCTGATCTCAGGTGCAGGCAGCTCCAGATCCAGCCATAATGGTGGGGTGTTTTTTAAACTCATTTTTGGTTGTTAAGAATAAAAACAAAACAAACTGAACCCCAAAACAAACAAAAACCCCCACAAAACCAAACAAAAAGCCCCAAACAAACAAGCGGGAGATAGTGAGTGATAAATAAGGGCTGTTTGATATGATTGGGAAAAGCTGTTCCTCTTTTGCACTCCATAACCCTTTTCCCTCCCAAACCCATTCTTGCCTGGTCAGAATACATTGAAATCCTTGCATCAACATGAAAATCTCACCAGCTAATGTTGGCAAAGCTGAAGGTTTCCTTATCTGCCCTTTCTTTGTGCAGTCTGGGGTGATCTTTAGTGACTCCCTACTTGGATCTCTTCCTTCTGCCCTCTCCAGTGAGTGGAAAAGTCAGATCCTCTGGCTGAAATTAACCACCTCCATTCAGATGCTTGATTTAAATGTGCACTTCAGGAGAAATATGAATTTTCCATTCTTTTTCCCTTGGCTCTCACAAGGTGAATGAATGGTCCCAGCTGTGCCTTTCACTTGCTTTCCTCCCTGAAAGATCTGTGTCTGGAGAAAGGTGTCCTTCACCCTTTTCCACCTGCTCTCTGTCCTCCAGCCAGCACCAATATTCCTGTTATCCTCATTTGGCAGAGTGGAATCTCAGTCAGCTAGCTGAAACAGCACTGGTCCCTGTCAGATCAGGACTGGACCCACGATTCCCTGCCTGAGCCCTGGAGAGTGAAAGAAGAGCCACAAATATCTGCAGGAAAAATAAAGCACAAACAAAACCACATGCAGGCACAAGAAGGGGAATGAGCAATGGTGGGAGATAACCTGGATGGTGAATTTAAAACCACTAGCAAATGCTTGAAGGAAAGGGCTGAAGACACTTCTCCAAAAGGCTGGGCAGCTTTTTAGTTCAAAAAAGGAAGGTAGGAGGATGATAGGACCTAGTCAAGCTCACCTGCTTGCCTCTGTGGAGAAAACCTTTCATTGTGCTCTGCTCTTGGAAATACTTTCACACAAGCTGCAAAGTTGAAGACTTCAAGTTTTACTCCAGCGGGACATACGAAGGGATCTGCCACTGCATTCATGGTGCTTTTCCATCTGTGTCCCCAGGACAGGGACACATGGCTATGCCTACGGCTGGGAGCTGGTTATTAAAGCTCCCCCTGGCTTGTCCAGCCCACCCCTAAGCAGTGGCTTCCCTCCCTGCTCTGGGCCAGGGGCTCCTTGGGCAGCATTTGGCTCAGAGGTGACTCTCAGGAGCGGTGGGTGAGCACAGTGAGGAAGCTCACAGGATTTTGGTGCTGCTCAAGCAGCCCATCAGCCCTGGTAGTGGTACATGCTGAGCATGGGAGGCTGCAGTTCTGCCCAGACACCTCGCTCTGGAGAACTGAAGAGGTTTTCCTGAAGCCCAGTAGGTTCCGGAATTCCAGTAGGGGATTCTGAAACTGGTGTCTTCCTTCCGTTTCATACTCTTTGCAGTAATAAAGAGACCCCAGTTTTCCCTGTCCATCCATCTCCAAAGTGCCGTTCCTGTCCCATGTCCTTCGCCCACACTCTGCGAACCATTTCCCTTTCTCCTGGGGAAAAGAAAAAACCTTTCCCCAGGAGAGGATAAGGTAAGGATGTTCTTACCTAGGAGGTCTCACCAAGATCCAAAATAACTAAACCGACGGGCTTGGTTTCGGAGAGAGCCGCTGGCTCTTGCCGGCGCTGAGCTGGGGCCACCTCTGAGCGCTTTTCACGGGAGAAAAAGACAACGAAATCCAAGCGCAGGAGGGGTTGCGGAGAGAGGTTACCTGCTCTACTGTTGGGGGCTGGCAGCAGCACCAAAGTCGCCCCGGGCTGGCCGTCGGGACTCGTTTTGTTTGGTTTTTCTCCTGGGAGGAAGCAGCAGTTCCGAGCACAGCCAAGCGCCGCGGAGAAGGGCCGGGACGAGAGGCGGCCGCAGCGCCGGCCCCGGGACCCCCGGGGGAGGGAGGGACCGCTGGGGGGCATGGCCATGGAAGGAACCCTAGGAGAGGCTGGGGGATTTAGTCCTGGGAGTCGGGACCCCTCCCCGGGGGCCTCCTCCTCCCGCCGGGGGAGAGGGGCCGGGCGGGCCGGCACCGCACGCCCCTCCGGGGGGGCGATAGCCCTATATATTGCCAGGCGGCTCGGGACCGACCTCCCCATCGCAGGGAGCTGCCGCCGAGCCTGTCCCCCTCCCCTTCCCCTCCCTCTCCCCTTCCCCTCCCCTCGGGGGGGCTCTTTCTCCCGCCGCTCCCCCCCATCCTCCGAGGAGGAGGAGGAGGAAGGCGAGGGCCGTATATGAACGCGGCCGGCTTCCCCTGCCTGCGAGGCATGTGCACGCTGCCGGCGCCCAGCCCCGCGGCCGCGGCCAGCCCCGGCTCCCCCGGGCCGCCGCGGGGCTCTCCGCAGGCGCCGCCGGTGAAGCCGGAGCCGCGGGGCGCTGGGAGCAGCCCGGCCCCGCCGCCGCCGCCCGAGGAGCCGCCGCCCGCCGCCGGGGGCCGCCGGAGGAAGCGGCCGGTGCAGCGGGGCAAGCCCCCGTACTCGTACATCGCCCTCATCGCCATGGCCATCGCCAACGCCGCCGAGAGGAAGCTCACCTTGGGCGGCATCTACAAGTTCATCACCGAGCGCTTCCCCTTCTACCGGGAGAACCCAAAGAAGTGGCAGAACAGCATCCGCCACAACCTCACCCTCAACGACTGCTTCGTCAAGATCCCCCGGGAGCCCGGACATCCCGGCAAGGGCAACTACTGGACACTGGATCCGGCCGCAGAGGACATGTTCGACAACGGGAGCTTCCTGCGGCGGAGGAAGCGCTTCAAGCGCACAGACATCACCACCTACCCCGGCTACATGCAGAACTCGAGCGCCTTCACGCCCCCGCCCGCCGGCCGCCCCGCGGCGCCCGCAGCGCCCTACCCCAATGCCCTCTGCTCGCCCGGCTACGGCCCACAGCTCTCCGGCAGCGTCTTCCACCCCTACGCGGCCGGGGCAGCCCCGCCGGCTCAGCATCCCAGGATGTTCAGCATCGACAGCCTCATCAGCGGGCAGCAGGCCCTGCAGCCCTCGCCGCCCTCCGAGCTGGGCCACCCATCGCTGGGCTTGCCCGGGGCCGAGCTGGCTCCTGCCTGCTCTGCCGGCAGCTCCGAGCCCCCCTGCTTCCAGGCACAGCCCGTCAGCCCCGGCTTGCTGGGCCGGGCCGGCCCCAACTCCCTGGCGTACCCCTATGCTGCCTCGCCTCCGCACCTGCCCGTGGCTCAGGGCAGCTACTCGCCCGGCAGCCCGCAGCTCTACGGGGCTCCCAACAGACTGGCCCTGCCGGCCATGCGGCCCCCGGCCTGCGCTGAGCACGGCGAGCAGCTCCTGGGGCTCTCCGCCTCGCCCCTCGGCCAGTTCGGCTCCAGCAACACGTACATGAGGCAGCCCAACTTCCCCGCCGGCCTGGAGCGCTACATGTGATGGATGGGGCTGAGGGAACGGGCCCGACATCCCCGGGCTCCCAGCAGCGGCTCTGGACAAGCGGACTTCTCCCTCCCGTGGGATCAGCCGGGGTGGATCCGGGCTCCCGGGCTCCCGGCTGTGTGCGGACACACACGTGTGGGAGGACTCAGTTCCTCTCTCTCTCTCATTCTGAAGCGGAGGCAAGGTGATATCTGTTTATCTGCTCCGTTCCTTCCCGGAAAAGGAGTTCTGTGGCTCTGCCAGGCAGGGCTTCCCACGCTTGTCCTTGTGCCCCGGGGATGCCGCCTGCAGCATCGCACCCCGGGGCACCCCCAGGGCCGGCGGGGGCACACTCAGGAGGGGGTGCATGGTGTAACGTGCAGGAACTCCCTCTCAAATGGGCTTTTTCCTCTCTTCCCTGAGTGCCTCCCGTGTAACTGGAATGAAAGTTATCAAAAAAGCCCCCAAACCACTACGCAAGTTCACTGGATTTTAAATGAATATTTAAGATGTTTATCATTTCCTTTCCCTGTAGGAAAAGAAACCCCAACTTGACTACTTCTTTTTACTATTTTTAAATTTTACTTTTATTGTTAGAAAGGACTTTTTTAAAATAAAGCTTTTTCTTCCAACATGACCAGTGCTGCTGTTCCTCTGGCTCTGGACGGACCTTGGCAAGAAGAAATTATAGTTTTGTAACTGGTGGGAGATGGATTTGTGCTGCTGTTGTGACACTGCCACATCTTACATTTTCAGTGATGCTTCTTAAGCTCTCTCTTTTATTATGATTTTCTTAAAACCAAATGGTAATTCCTACATGGCTTGCCCATGCAGCTCTTACTTGACTTGATAGTTTCCCTATTTGCATAAAGAGAATGTGTCTTCCCTCCAAGGAATCCCTCGCAAGTGAAATTCTGATTTAGCCCATCAAATTAGGAGATCACAATTTTTCTTCCTAGCAACAAAATCAATTAAATTTCTAACTTGTTCACTGGCTGGGCTGCTGCTATTTATTTGCAGGACTTCCAGCCAGACCACCTGCCAAGGTTTGAAGTGAGAACTCCCCATCCCCATGCTTACATTTTTTAAGAATTTAAACATCCTTTGGGTAAAAGTTCCAAGCTAGGATTTTTCTCCTTTTTTTCAAAGGCGTCTTCTGAAGCAGAGCAGTTTTCTGTGGTCCCTATTGCATTCTCCTCTCTAAGGAGTTGGAAGTAATCTGGTCTTTGGTCTTTGGAATCTCTCATTCCCCAGCTGCTGGGCAGGAACAGAAGCTGGTGTGCTGGCAGGTACCACAGAATCAGCTTTTGTCCACAGCTTGGGACCTTGTGGCTTTTCATTCTTTCATTCTATGTGCTCCACAGAAACAGAGTGGGTTTAGTATGAGAGTGGAGGGAAGAAAATGCTTTTTTCTTCTTGGTTTCCTTAAAATTTGGCCTCTATCTGTCTCTAAAAACTGGTCTGCCATCTTCAGCTGAGATGCTGAGTGATATCTCCTCTCTGGTCCATCCAGCTTTACCCTTTCAGCTTTCACCCTGTTCCAGCAGCAGCTTCTGTGCTTTTCCCCTGGCAATAACCCTGCTCAGAAAGGGCATTGGGAAAGAACTTATCCCTTGAAATACTTTGGCTCTCTCCACACAATATCTATAGTCAGACACCTTCTGTCTAATGGAAATTTGCAACGTGCCATGCCTGCCTGTGACATATTGTCTGCAGAGATCACCTAGGGGGGTGCTGAAATAATCATTTGCAAGGACAGTCAGCAGAAAGGACATTTGTCATAGCTCACATTCATTCCCAGGGCCCGATCCTGCAATGTTTTGCTAACAAAAGAACTTTTGGAATCTTGCCTAAGTACCCAGGGTGTTGGAGCCAGACATGTGCCAGAAGCACTGGGTCTGGTGGCTGATGGGGCTGTGACTCCACTGAGTATGCACCCTGAGCAGGAAGGCTGCTGAGGCAGGGGAGAACCAGCTGCTGACCTGAAATAAAACCAATATTGGCTGTAGGGGGTGGGCAGGAGATACTGGGCTTCTGCCTGGGTGGGATGCCCTGGGAAGAGTTGGCAAAGCTGTGACATCTCAGACCAAGCTGAGCTGGCTCATCCCCAGTCACCTTGGAGACAGCAGGGAGCTGGTGCTGGAAAGGGCTTTCCAAGATCCTGGTGTGTCTGTGTTAACTCAGGTGCTGGTGGAGCCATGAGGGCTGGGCTGAAGGGGGCTGGGCCGTGACTTGCTCCTGTCCCCCAGCTGCCTGTGCCCTCCTGCTGTGGGGCTTTCTGGACAGTGGCATCCAGATCCAGGTTCAGGGATGTGTCTGCATGTGGTCCACCCCACCCCTGTGCTGTGCAAGAGGGGGTCTGGTGTGAGTGAGTCCCCACAGTGGGCTCGCTCCCCAAAAATCTTGCTTGGAGAGAGCAGATGACTCCATCCTGGTCCTGGTGTGTTGGGACAACCCCTGGTGGGCAGCACCGGGTTGCACATCTTCCCTGGAATATCCCTGTCTGCCAGACAGCCCAGAGCCCCCTGCAAGCACCAATAAACCACCCTCACCGTGGGCCTTTCACTACATAACAGCTGGAAGACAGGGGGAACAAACCCCTTTTCTTCTTTTTCCTGTAGATATTAATCCTCACATGCACAAAACTCTGGCAACTTGTATTGTGATTGTCATTAAACTAATGCCTTAAGAGTGTGTTCTTGGTTAAGTTAATGTATCCCAACGAGGCTTTTAAGCTTCCATTTCAAAGCTTTGTTTACAGTTAGGGTGAATCTAGCAAATGAGTAGGATTAAGGTGTCATGTAAAGCATGAGCCTTGCTGGGACAGAGTAGTTTTAAGCTTTGTAAAGTTTTGTACCTGAGCTCTTCATCTGTTTTAGTGTCTCTTCGATGTCCCTGTTTAGTGAATGAGAGGGATTTGAATGAAACAGGAGTAATTGTCACTCAGATTTCAGTTGTGAAATCAAGTCTCCTTGGAAATCCTCCCCTCTTTATTTAGGGAGTTAAGGGAATATTATGTAATGACAGTTGTAACAATCTCGAGCTCACACAAAAGACAGGGTTTGGGCATTTTTTCACAAAAAACGTTCTGTGCTTTCTGAGATTGTGGAAAGAATGTCATACCTCAGGGTGATGGCAAGAGGTACTCCGGACTTTCCTGTGGTGGGGAGAGCCCTGTCCCGAGCCTGTGAGACGCTGATGGGGGAGGTGGAATCCATCCCAAGCACCAAAGAGATTTAGTGGTGATCTGGGCTGTCTGACTTCTCAGGGAATAACTCCTTGCAAATCAGGCTGATTTCAGATAACCCAGGCTGCACATTCAGAAACACACAGCCAAAATGAGCTGCCACTTTGAAAAGATGTCTGATTTTCCCTGGGAAACTCTGGCTATGCAGGGAGGACCGACTGAGCTGCTGTGTCTGTCTGTGCCCAACAGCATTCTGCACATTTCATGCTTGTACCACCTTCCTGCTGCTTCCAACAGGTTCAAACAAGCAGCAAGAAATGCTCTTTCCAGATGATATTCCCAAGCTACAAATAGTATTTTCCACCCTGTTACAAACAAACACAGCACTAGCTGGAATTTTAGCTGAAACACATTTCCTGAAGAACTGATCAGTCCCTCTGGTAGTGTTAGGTTTTTTCTGGATGCTGCCAGCTGCTCACTGACAGTCTCAGTGCTGGAAATGTTACACCATAACTTGCTGTTACTCTATGCAATACTTGGCCCTTTGCAAATACACAGCTTGAAGACATTCAGTGGTGTTTCTTGGAGGTCAAGACTGAGCTGGTAAAGTCAGGCAGTGATGGGGACATGGGCAGTGGGTGCAGTGGGACCAGCTGAGGTTGGCTTTGCCGGTGATAATGAGATTTTAACGAATCAGCATCTGGGGGCCAGCGCTGCCCAAGCTCATCGGGGTGTCGGGGGTCGACCACCACTTCTGCTATGTAAAGTTTAGATCCTTTACATTCGGGAAGTTCCTACAAGGACAGGAGGAGGTGATGGAGCTGCTGTGTTTGTACAGGGCAAGAAAAATGCTGTGCTGCCCTCCGCCGCTTCACTCCAGGGGTGTAACGCCAAGGAAGGGGCGACACGGCCCCGAGTGACAGCCGGCCGTGCTCAGGCCATCACCGACCCACGGAGGGACAGCCGGCAGTGCTCAGGCCAACACTGACCCACCGAGGGACAGCTGGAGGTGCTCAGGCCATCACTGACCCACCGAGGGACAGCCGGCAGTGCTCAGGCCATCACTGACCCACTGAGGGACAGTCGGCTGTGCTCAGGCCATCACTGACCCACTGAGGGACAGTCGGCCATGCTCAGGCCAACACTGACCTCCAGAGGGACAGCCGGCCGTGCTCAGGCCATCACTGACCTCCGGAGGGACAGCCAGCCGTGCTCAGGCCATCACTGACCCACGGAGGGACAGCCGGCCGTGCTCAGGCCATCACTGACCCACTGAGGGACAGCCGGCCGTGCTCAGGCCAACACTGACCCATGGAGGGACACTGACCCACCGAGGGACAGCCGGTGTGCTCAGGCCCACACTGACCCACCGAGGGACAGCCGGTGTGCTCAGGCCATCACTGACCTCCGGAGGGACAGCCGGCAGTGCTCAGGCCAACACTGACCTCCGGAGGGACAGCCAGCGTGCTCAGGCCATCACTGACCCATGGAGGGACAGCCAGCCGTGCTCAGGCCATCACTGACCTCCGGAGGGACAGCCGGCCGTGCTCAGGCCCACACTGACCCACCGAGGGACAGCGGTGGCACTGACCCACCGAGGGCTCAGGACCAACACTGACCTCCGGAGGGACAGCCGGCCGTGCTCAGGCCCACACTGACCCACTGAGGGACAGCCGGCGTGCTCAGGCCAACACTGACCCACGGAGGGACAGCCGGCCCTGCTCAGGCCATCACTGACCCATGGAGGGACAGCCGGTGTGCTCAGGCCATCACTGACCTCCGGAGGGACAGCCGGCCGTGCTCAGGCCATCACTGACCTCCGGAGGGACAGCCGGCGTGCTCAGGCCATCACTGACCCACCGAGGGACAGCTGGCGTGCTCAGGCCATCACTGACCTCCGGAGGGACAGCCGGCGTGCTCAGGCCATCACTGACCTCCGGAGGGACAGCCGGCCGTGCTCAGGCCAACACTGACCTCCAGCGGAAAGCCCTGGGAAGCTGCTCCCGGCTCCCGGGGGGTGCTCAGCACATCCCGGCCTTGGAGGTGCTGTTCACGGCTGCTGGGGATCAGGACATCAGGGAGTTTTGGGGTGCGATGGGATGAGACACAGTGCAGTTGGTTCAGGGATGATTGTGAAACACGGTGGGCTGGATACAACCTCCAGGCTTAAAACACTTTTGCTCACTCTGGGGATGTCTCAAAGGGAAAGGGTTTCTCTGGCTATACCTTATTTTACCCTTTCCCTAAGCCATCGCTGGGCACAGGATACAGGGTTGGGCTCTGTTGGCTGTCTCCTGCAGCAGCTCTCCTCCCTAGAGTGCAAATAGGGAAAGGAGTGGAAGCACAGCGAGAATCTGCGTCCTTGATGGAAGGGGAGGGGTTGGCGATGACAGATCACTCCTCTGCAGCAGCCAGTCTCATTGGCAGCCTGACTTTGTGTTTGAAATGTGCTGCACGATGGTTGAATGGCAGAGCTGGGGGCTGGCCTGGCTCTTAACAGCACCCAAAGTGCCAGGCAAAGCAGCAGAGCCTGAGCATTGGCAGCACAACGCCTACAAGCTCCTGGGAGAGATCTGGGATGAAGTCATTTCACAGCCTTTGTACTGTGCTTGCTGAAGTGGTTCCACTGCAGCAGTTGGGTTTATGAATGTAATGAATCAACTGTGCCATGCCAGCAGCTCTGGCTTGTGGCAGCTCAGGGACTTGCACAGAGAAAAGGTGCCCCTGAGCCACTCACACACCTGGGAAAAGTTCATTTTCCATTTGCATCAGCACTGCTGCAGGTATGACCTCTGCAGAGAATGGGCCCGATGGTCTCAGACATTTTGGGTGCTTTCCATCTGCACCAGAGTCATCTGATCTTTATTTTAAAACTCTCCTGCTAATCAGGTGTTGGAAACCAAATTTAATCTGTAGACCCATTTTCAGGAGGTTTCAAGTGATCTAATCTGGCTGGAGCAAATGGACCTCAAAAAGCACAAAAGCTCACTGACCTCCCTGGCTCTTCGCTCAGAGCAGGCCATGGGTTTCAGAAGAGGAATTAGTTCACCTGTGCAGGCCAGGCCATCCCTGGTCTTGGTTGTACCCTTTTCAGATGTTCTCTGCTTGAAAGTCAGGAGTCTGAGTAAAGCTAAGGGGACTCTGCTGTGGCTCATTATTTTCAGTTTCAGAAAGATGCTTATATGGAGCTGTAACTCCCTCCTGAGACTGTCCCATCCAGCACTCCTCTGTAACAGAAATGTGTTTACCCATGGGAAAACAGGAGGCTGCCAAGCCTTCTCATCGTCTGGGGCCCTCACCCTCAAGAAATCACAAGTTTTGCCATCCCAAAGGCACAGTTAGGAGGGAGCATTTTCTTGCCAGACCCCAAACGCATCCCGGCAGAGCTCCGTGCTCCCTAGAGGTGGCTAAAGTGGCCACTTGGTGAGGATGCTCCCTTCAGGTGGCCACGGAAGCGATGTCAGCGGGCTGTGGTTTCGCCTCCTGCACTGTGGGCAGCACCCACGAGGTGGCAGCCAGGTGACAGCCAGGCCGGGCCCTGTGGCCCGGACCCCACCAGCCGCAGACCCTCTCCAAGCCGCGTTTGCTGCTGCCTGGTTACTCATTGTTGGGTTTTCCACAGTGTTGGTTTAAGCACGTATCCGTCCTCCCCCGGCTCCCAGCCCTTTCTTTCCAGGCTGTCTGCTGCTTGGATTCTCCCCAGCTGATGCTCACCCTCTAAGTATAATTGCAATACAAAGTAGTTTCAGAATAGCGTGCAATAGTGGCTAATTATTTGGAACAATTATACATAACAAAGACAGAGCCAAGCAGCAAGAGGGCTTAATTGTCTGGCCAAGCATGAAATAGCACAGGATTATCGCTCACAGGGGGAGGGGAGGCAACACAGGAGAATTGCCCCATAGAATAGGCAAGAATCCAGCCTGCTCTGGAAGACAAAGTTCATTGAAGAACTTGAAAATTCCCCACTGAAGCATCTTCTGAGATGGCAGAGAAGACATGAAAAGGATAATGACCCAGAATATGGGCTTAAGGCACAAATCCCTCCACTGACAGACTCCAGGCCTGCAGGCTCTTAAGAACATGCTTAAATTTTAAGCACATGAATAGTCCCCTTTGACGGCTCACGTGCTTAGAGTTAAGCTCAGGCATAAGTGTTTGTAGGATTGGAGCCCAGATTTTTATTGCAGCTAGGGTCTTCTCAGTAATGACAGGAAATAGGAGATATATAAATGCAGGAGATCCCAGGGCAGTGCCATGAAACCTATTGCTCCATGTGAGTGACAAGAGCCTGCAGTGAGCCACGGACACATCCACAGCTTCCCTCCCTGCCATGGAGCTGGGGAGAGAACAACTGTGCAGTGGTGAGAGCAGCATCTCCCAGTCACGAGTGGAGCCTGAGAGTCCACAGGTGAGGAGGTGTGGAGGTTTCAAATTGGAAAAAGATCACCATTAAAACCTAAAAAGTGCTGCTGGAGTTCAGCCTTACTTGAGAGCATCAGAGAACATCATGTTGGAGAGTTTCTGAGATGGTGTGGAAAATGAGAATAATTTTCAGTAAAAGTGATGAAAAAATATATTAAAAATCCTGCAATGAACAAATCAATGCAATAGCAGCTTCTCTCCAAATTATCCCTGCTGAAACATGCACCTGCTTTTTCTGCAGAATAAGGTTTCTCTCATGTGAGATCTTTCCTGCTCTTTCTCCATCTCTGAAGGTTTTGGTTTTTGCAAGGCTTCCCATTTTTACAAGACAGCTTCCTGCTGGGGAGTAGCACTTATCCCTCTCTTGAACCAAGATCACTGTTTTTCAATTGTCTTTAGGGCTGGAAGAGTTTGTTTTCATTAGTGGGACAACAGCCTTGTGCTGGTGACTGCAGATGTGCTGTAGTGGAGGTGGTAGAAAAAGAGAAAGGTGTGGGATACAGATGCTGTGAGGTTCAGGGGGCTGACTGAGCACAGAAGCTGTGGGTGTCCCATGTCCCAGACCTACAACCGTGCCTGAAGCTCTGGGTGAGGCTGCCCATGCCAGCAGCACCATGTGAGAGCATCCCAGCCTGGGGACAGTGCTGTGGACGAGATTTTTCTTTGGGAAAAATGAGTGGACATGAGGATCTGCCCCACAGGAGGCCAGACCCCCCCCTCCCCACTGCTGGCTGTGCTCTGCACACCCCTGCGAGGGCTCCCCAGGGATGTGCTCCGCAGGGTGGGAGCTGCTGGTGGAGGAGCTGGCCCCACCTCTGCCTCCCTGGCACCTGGAGCCCCGGCTGTGGCTCGGCCACCGGCACCGCGGGTCCGGCCGCTGCTGGCAGCCACTGGAGGGCATTATCTGCTCCATCCCGCCCGGTGCGCCCCTCCCTGCCTTTCCCAGGCTCCCACGTGTGCTATGCAAACACCCGCACCGCCTTTTTCTCCTTTTTGCCCATGCAGGGGGACTGGGCAGCTGACAGCGCCTCTGGGCAAGGGTCAGGCCAGCTGGTGCCAGGGTGGGCTGGGATCCCCCTCGAGCTCTCAGGGCCTTCCCAAACCACCCCGATGCCTCAGTGCATCACCAGCCTGCCGCGACGTGCCTGTGCAGCAGCTCGGAGCAGCGGGGCACGGGTGGAGGATTTTCTCTGAAGCCAGAGGTTAATTATGCTTTATTGGATAATTTTCAGCTGCCAGTGCTGGCAATGAAAGGGATTTCCTCTAGATGGCACGCTTATCTCTGCATCTGGAGGGAAGCCCACCAGCCTGCATCCCCGCAGGACCCCGGCCATGGGTTTTCAGGGAACGTTTAACTTATGTCCTCTTATATCACAATTTGAATGCTCAACAGCTAGATTATATAAAAGCCTGGAAAATGGAAATAAGAAAAGGCATTTCATATTGAGCACTGCTGGGATCCAGTTAGCTGGGTGATGCTAAATATCCATCTTGAAGAAATCATAGAAATTTCCAAGTAACATAAAGCCAGATGTGAAACATCAGCCTTCCCTTCATCAGCCCTCAGTGCTGCTTCTTCCGTGTGAGTGATCCATTTTCCTCTTCCCAGCAAGAGTAAGCAGCAGCTTACCTGCAGTAAGTGCAAGAACTGGGGATGTGTATGTGAAGCCTCAACACCCCCAGAGTGGCTGGATTAATTTTAATCTGTGTGTTGATAGATTTCCCCTCTCTTGCCCTGTGCAGCTCAGGGTAGCACATTCTTCCAGTGGTTTGAAGAAAGGAACTGAAGTTCAGACCCATCTGGACCTGAAATTCACCCTTCTGTGTATATTCAGCCACAATATTAAAGGGCTGCAGTTTAATAATTTTTCCACCTGATAGTCCTTCACTAAATTAGGGGAGAGGGTTAAGGGGTTTGGTTCTGCCTCTGCTTCTCTGCATGTGTGAGATGTCTCACATCTCTTCCCATAATTAAAGTTGCAATTGTTTCTGTCTGTTTAGTCAACTCCTTCCCAAGATGGGAACAGGGAAAAAAGGAGCCCTGTGCTATATTTCTGTGCAATCTTATATAGGATCAAGAGGCAAAATGTATTTATGAAGCTCTTTGCGAGGCAGCTCCACAGATATCAGCATGTTCATGCAGGGCTGATTTTTCAGATGGACCAGGATCTGATTCCCAGCTAGAGATTGCTGGATACTTCCACAAAGGACCCCAACCCCAACCTTTTTCTACATAAAAAAAAAAAAAAAAAAAAAAAGCTAGAATCTTTTTATACTGATCAAGCTATATTCCAGTAATTTTCCACCTTCTCTGTCATTCCCTCCTTTGAAGGCCCTCTCTGTATTTCTTCTGGCACCCGAGTTGAAGGACCTGAACTGGCACTTTGGCAGAAATGGACTTTAGTGATCTCAGTGGGTGAGGTGGGCATGAGCTGCTGAAATGCTGAATGCAGAAAACTCAGCATCAGGGGTTTCCTGGACAAGTTTGGCATGATCAGATGCTAACATGGAAAACCTGGATTCAGAAACCTCATAATGAGTTTCTAAATCCTTGTGGGTCTGGCCATTTATTCAGGTTCTTGCACTGGTGCACCCACTTTTGGAAAATCTGATTCTCTCCCACATATATCTCTCACCTCCCAAAAAAACCCTGAAAATCCTTCCTTCTATTTTCAGGGGATTTTGGAAAGAATGAAGTGATTTAGCAGGCTTGTTTTCACAGGGATATTTTTCCTTGTGTGGTAGGCACAGTTACCAGGCTGTTCTATACACATTGCCATGTGCCAGAGCATAATTGCCTTCCACATGCATTGGCCTTTGGCTAATGTGTTTTTTATGGCAACCAGGAGAGCTGACTTTGGTGAGTCTCAAAAGTGCACCTGGTGGTTTATGGCTTGAAAATGCTGTGTTCCTCTGAGTCATGTAAGTGTGTGTATCTCTTTTCATGTCAGATTGATGAAGAATGGTATGAAAAAAGGGCTTAGAGCAAGTCAGAGTTAATCAGTTGAGTGTTAAGCTGTGCATGAGCTTTTCTAGTGGGCTCCAAACCCACATGGGATCGGATCTGTTATGAAGAAAGAGCAGGAGGCAGAGTTTTGAAACTGCAAGCTCAAAACTAAGGTCCTAGAGTCAGATCACAGCACTTAAATGAACGTGTTTTTACCATGTTTCCCACTCGTCTGAGGAACAAAAAAGACAGGGATAACTGTGCTCCAAAGTTTCATGGGGGCTCAGCCCTGCAAAGAGGGTTCCTGGGAAAAGCCTTCGTTGAAATCCAGGCCTTTTTTGGTGTGAATTTTGAGACACCTACATTTGAAAAGTCAAGTCAACAAACCCGAGCTGTCCAACATCTGAACGCTGCAGGGATGGATATTGGCACTTGGCTCCGGGGGTTTTCAACCTGGGAATTTCATGTATCTCTCACTATCTGTCACTACCATTCCCACTGACCTCCCTGTGCTGGGAGCTCGTGGTGTGCAGGCTGCAAACTGATCTTTGCAGCTGGGAGCTGGCAGTGAGGGGCTGGAAAAAGGGCTGAACTGCGGGGAGCACTGAAGGTCTGAGCCTTGGATATGGAAAGAGGAGAAATAATATCAAAGGAAATCACATAAGTGGAAAAAGAGCCCCCTGGGGCAGCCCAGGCAGCAGCAGGTCCGTCTTGTTCATGTTTTCAGAGAAGCTAGAGGTCAGCCAAGCTTGATAACGAGGTAATAAAGAAAAATCCATCACTGAGCCTTGGGGGACTTGTAGATGCGGTTCTCATCAGAATAAACGAATTTAGATGCTGCTCGGCAGAAGCAACAAGAACGATTACGGATCACAAACCAAACAGATCATCTGGAAGGGTGTGGGAGCAACGTCGGCTGGGCTGGAGCTGAACTTTCCACAATTCCCAAGAGCTTCACTTCCCGGGGCTTTCCCCCCGCTAAACCCCCGCGCCGGGAGATGCTCTTTGGGTGGGCAGGGCAGGAGCAGCGATCGCACCCTGCGGTGCTCCGGGCTTCGTGTTCTGCCCTCCGGGTACAGCCCCACCAAATAACGCCCTGGGCGGACGGTCAGGGCAACTGTTTTTTCCTGTGAGGGAAAAAAAAAAAAACAACAACAACAAACCAAACTCCCCCCCCCCAAAAAAAAAAAAAAAAACCAAAGAAAAAAAAAGGTGCCCGGTCGTTGCGGCCAATTTTGCAGCTTTGAGGATCTCCGACCCGGGCGGAGACACTGGGACACCCAGGGGGAAAACCTCGGCCGTGGGGATCCACCTGCTGAAGCCGTCAGCAGGGCATCAAACACCGACCCCACACGCCTGGATCAAACACCTCATTAAGGCAGGCGGGAAAGACAAGTGAAAATCAATTTAAAGGAGGAAAAAAAAAAAAAAGATCGGTTGATGGCCTTTATTTTTTTATTCTTTCCCGACTTTTGAGACTTTTTGGAGACTCTCTCCACTCCAGCAGCACTCATCCCCACGCACGTTTGATTCCGGACTTTAACGTGAAATATAAAGCAGAGTTGGGTTCAAACGGGAAGCGAGGCTGTCTGTAAGGAAATACTGCAGAGAGGAGAGCAGAAAAATTAAAGATCTGCCCGAGGAAAAATGCTTCCCTCCCAGCCTAGCATGCCCGGGCTCAGCGGGACGATGACAAAGCAATCTTTTCGTGTAGATCAATAGGGGTTTTTCTTTCGGGAGACCACATCATTTCTTACCCCGGCGCACATTAAAACGCGCCCGTCGCTCCGTGTGTGGATGCACGGCCGGGAGTGCGTGTGAGCGTGTGTGTGTGTGTGTGTGTGTGTGTGTGTGCACCGTGTCTGCGATCCGACCATCTGGTTTGTTTCACTCCAAGGTTTCCCTTTTCTAAATCATGTCGGGACGGGTGTAGTTTAGGTACTTTTTCTCGTTTTGATTTGTTTCTGCAGCCGATCTTGCGTGGCAAAGCCGAGGCTGAGAGACCGACTCGGCGAGCAGAAGCCGTTCGGAGACAGAGAGAGCGGGATTCTTTCCCTCTCGTTCCATCGTGGATCATCCCCCACTTAAAGGGGGACCACAACGTGCCTTGAAACAGGCAGGGATGGTGTCGGTGCCGGGTGAGCGGGACACGCCGCTGCTCGGGATGCGCGATGCTGAGCGGCAGAGCCGGGTCCGGGCGGGAGCAGGACAAGGCACCGGCCGCATCCCATCAGCAGCGCCTCGGACCAACCCTTCTCGCCTCCCCCGTACATTTTCCACCTCATCGGGGTCCCCAGGACCATAACTATAGCAGCAAGCGACTCCACCCGAGCTCTGCGTTGCCGGGGGCTCCCCCCGAGGTCTGCCCAGCCCTGCAGACACGGGGAGAGCCGGCGGCCGGCGCAGGGCAGGGCAGGGCGGGCAGGCAGCAGACACCCGCATCTGTTTCACTTCGAGCCGTGCGGGACCAGCCTGCGCACGGAGCGATCGGGGGGCGGCCGAGCATCTTCTGCCCCGGAGCATCCCCCGGGCGCTGTCCCCTGCCCCGGCCACTCGCAGAGCGTCACTTTGCTGCCCCCCGAGCCCTCCCCTTCGCCGCCCTGCAGAGGCACAAGGCGCAGCTCCCGGCGGTTCAGCGCTGCCATGAAATGCACCAAGTGGAAATTCAATCGCCCCGTTGTGTGTGTGGTCGAAATCTCTGGCAGCTGCTTCGGAATTTTTTATGACACTTTCGTTTATGTAGGGGAGGCATAACTATTATTTTACTTAATAAAAATGGAAAGCGGCTCGGGTCTTTTCCCTCTCTGCTCTCTTCCATTTGTTCTTCCCATCGCTTTTCCACCGGGCTGATGAACAGAGAGTTTAAACAATGTTGGTAGGAAAGATGCGGCATCTCTGAGGCATTTCTCCGTGGTAGACAGTTATATATACTTCCATATATGAAAAATAATATATCGGGGAAAGAAAGAAAATAAGTATAGATATAGTTGAATATATATATATATATACACGCAAACTTATGAGAGGGAGATATATGCGTATGTGTTGTGAACACAGGTTAGGGACATCGAGGAAGTATAAAAGTGAAAGCTCAGGAAAGCTCCCCCAGAGCTGAGACGCGCCCGCGGGACAGACTTCCCACCTTCCCGAGAAACTCTCAGCACGTTTTCCCCTCTACTTTTCCACTTCCGATCGAGAAATTCTTCCCGATGTCCGCGCTGGCGGCGAGGAAGGAGGATGCGACCGACTCCGCGCAGAGGCTCCGGCTCTGAAATCGCTGCTTGCACTGGAGATGTGCGGACGGAGGCGTCCGCTTCTGCCCTCTCCTCGGGGTCCCACCGAATTCGCCGAGCCTGTGCACCGAGTCGTTGGGGCTTGAGTAATTGTGACCGGCATTTGGAAGCGGGGCCGCGCAGCTGTTTGGCCCGGCTCCCCGGTATTAGTGCTGGAGATTTTATCACCAAATGCTCGCACCTGTTAACGGCAGAGCCTGGCAATTCATCACCGCGGATTCTCACACTGCCGAGCGTGGCCCTGGCGGGGGGACATCTCCTCGTGGTACCCCCTTGGAGGAGCCCATCCCCTTCCTCCCTCCCCAAGCATCCTCCCACGGGAAAGCAGATTCGTGTTTGTAGAGCCTCCAAGGGAAAAAACCAAACCGAACCAAAACCTAACCGCGCGAGCATGGTTCAAAGCGTCCGCGACAGAGACAGGGACAACCTGCTGCCACAGCCACCTACGGGCCATGGGCTGGGCAGCTTCAGCCGTGGACGTGCTCCCCGGAGAGCGCGGGGAAGTGCAAGGGGGGCAGCGGGGCTCTGCCGCCCGCGGGGACACTGCGGCGGCTCCCGGGGCCCTCGTGTCCAGCAGGAAATTCTCCCGCTTCGCCTGCAGCCCGCGGCAAGGTGGGTGTCTGCTGCCCACCACCTCCTCCTGCCAGCCGTCAGGGGAGCGGAGGCAGGAGAGAGGCAGCCAGGAGATCCCGGGGCCGCAGGATATTCCCATTCCCGAGGCGTTCCTGGGGCCCGGCCGGGCCGCCTCGGAAAGTGGTACCCGGCCGGGCCGGCCGCGCCGGGCGGGGATGCGGGCCTCGGCAGCGGCCCCAGCAGCCCGCGGACACGCACAGCCTTCGCTCTGGTTATCGCTCGCGGGGGGAGAGGCTCGCAGAGCGCTGCTCCTCGCCCTCCGGCCCGCACCTGCCGGCCGCAGCATCCCTTCGGTGGGGCCCTCGGAGGAGGCGGGTTTCCAGGCAGGGTGCTCCGGCCGCGGTGACGTGTCGGTGACGCAAGCGCGTGGAGAAGGGGAGCGGGGATCCCCAAATTCACGGGACCCCTCAAGGGGGCCGAAGGCTCGGTCCTGGCGGAGTGAGGGGTCCCTGTCGGCGGGAGCTCTGCAGCTCATCCCCCGGCTTCGGGGATGGGCAGCCCTCGGGGGGAGAGCGGACCCGCCGCGGACCCCCGGGCCGAGGAAAGCGACCGTCGCATCTCGCAGGAATGGGGTCTGAGAGCCCCCAGCACCGCGGGGCGCTTGGGGCGGGGAGGGGCTTTATCCAGCGTCGATCGCCCCCCTCCTACAGCAGCCGGCTCCAGACAAGCTGGGGGCATCCGAGCGCCAGGGGAGCGGGCAGCGCCTTTCCTCGAAAGCATCTCGGGCGGGGGACACGCTCCCCGGGGACCGGGCCGGGCAGTCCCCCATGGTGCCCCGTGGGGGCTGCGGCGGGCGCCACGTGATGCCGGGGCGGCCGTATAAAGGCCTGGGGAGCGCCGGCAGCAGGCGCAGTGTGGGAGCGTTTCCACCGGGTCCCAGCTCGGGAGGGGAGGGGGGAGCCGCCTTCCCCACTTCTGCCCTCCCCCCTCCCTCTTCCCCTGCCCCTCCCTTCCCCCTCCCCCTCCCTCCCCCCAACCAGACAAGGAGCCGTCACAAAACCCACTTTTCTTTTTTTTTTTTACCCCCCCCCCCTTTTTTCCCCCCCAATTTCTCTCCTTTTATTATCATTATCACCATTATTTATTATCGCTGCTCCCAAGCGCCCTGCCCGGCCCACGGGCGCCCTGGTCCCCGCCCCCGCCCCGCGCCCCTCCGCCGCCCCTCCCTCCGCAGCCACCACCCCGCAGCCGGCAGCGCGGCCCCGCCAGCAGCGGCGCGCCGAGCGGGGCGCGGAGCGGAGCGGAGCGGCGGCGCCGGGGCGCGCAGTCCCAGCGGCGGCCGCAGCCCTCCGGAACGGCCCCGGGCCCATCCCGGGAGCCGCCGCTAGGTGGGAGGGGGAGCCCGGCCCCGGCCGCCCCGGCCGCACAACAATGACTTTGGGCAGCAGCGGCGGCGGCGGCTGCGGGATCATGTCCGAGCGCTCCCCGGAGGAAGAGCCGCTCTCCGAGGTGGAGGACGCGGATATCGACGTGGTGGGCCCGCCCCAGGATGGGGGCAAGTACAGCGAGGAGGAGGAGGAGGACGAGGACGAGGAGGACGAGGAGGACGGCGGCGATCCGTTGGGGCTGGCGCTGCCGCGGAGCGGGGCCGCCAAGGCGCGCATGGGGGGGTCCCCGGAGCGGCTGTCCCCCGCCGGCGGCTCGGAGCCCGCCTGCGCCCGCGGCGCCGCGCCCGGGGAGAAGGCGCCCGCGGGCGGCGGCGGCGGCGGCGCGGGAGGGAAGAACCCGCTGGTGAAGCCGCCCTACTCCTACATCGCCCTCATCACCATGGCCATCCTGCAGAGCCCCAAGAAGCGGCTGACGCTGAGCGAGATCTGCGAGTTCATCAGCGGGCGCTTCCCGTACTACCGGGAGAAGTTCCCCGCCTGGCAGAACAGCATCCGCCACAACCTCTCCCTCAACGACTGCTTCGTCAAGATCCCCCGGGAGCCCGGCAACCCGGGCAAGGGCAACTACTGGACGCTGGACCCCGAGTCCGCCGACATGTTCGACAACGGGAGCTTCCTGCGGCGGAGGAAGCGCTTCAAGCGGCAGCAGCAGCTGCACCCGCCGCACCCCGAGCTGCTGCTGCGGGCCGGGGCCGCCGACCCCGCCGCCTTCCTGCCCGGCTTCGCCTACGGACCTTACGGCTACAACTACGGCCTGCAGCTCCAGGGTTACCCCCACCACCACCACCACCATCCCGGTGGCGGAGGCGGCGGCGCCGCGGGCGCCTTCCCCTTCCCGGCGCCGCACTGCCCGTTACCGGCTCCGCCGCCTCCCGCCGCCGCCTCCGTCTTCTCCGCCGCCTCGGGGCTGCCCTCCTTCCTGGGCGGCGAGCTGAACTGCAGGAAGTCCTTCTACCACCCCCAGCTGAGCCCCACCGCCCTGCCCGCCGCCCTCCTCCAGACCCTCAAGCCGGACCCCTCGCCCGCCGGCGGCGGCGGCGGCGGCGGCAGCGGCGGCACCAACCACCCCTCCCGGCCCTCTTTTTCCATAGACAACATCATCGGGGGGGCCGTGCCCCCGCCGCCCAGCACCAACCCCAGCGTCGCGCCCGCCGCGCCCTACCCCGCCGGCCAGGCGGGCCCCCCGGCGCAGGTCCTGGCCGTGCTCAGCCCCGCCTTGGCCCCGGCACAGCCCCAGGTCAGCCTGGCACACGAGCCGCTCCTCCAGCCGGCCCAGAACTTTTCCAGTAAAATCACAACCCTCAGCAGCTGTCATTTTTAAAGTGTGCTGGGGACTGGGGAAGGGGAGGGGGATGGGGGGGAGAGTCGCGAAGCAAACGGCCCCTTTCCAGCTCTCCCCCGCTCCTCCGAAACTGCTCCCCTTCCCTCTCCCCGTGTCCCCCCGCCCCCATCTCCTCCTGTTGTGTTTTAAGGTAGGAAACATTTTTTTTTTTTTTTTTTTTTTAATTTTTACTTAATTTCCAGACTCAGTGGCATCCAAATCTGTTTGTCTCTCTTTGCTCGGGAAAAAAAAAAAATTATAATCCAACAAATCGGGAGGGCGGGAGGAGGGAAAGAATAACACGATTTGGTCCTACAAGCGCCAAAGCGTATTTATAAAGTGGCCGTAACATAAGCTAGGACCTGGGCTGCTTGAACACGCAACGTCGTGTGAGGGGCGGAGGGGGGGCATGTGAAGAACGAGACGGTCTTAGGGTCGGAAATGTTTCCTTTGAGAGGTGCGGGTTTTCCGCGGGGGTCCCCCGGATCGCCTGGGAAAGCGGCCAGGGGAGCTGCGGACGCCCCCGGTAGCAGCGAGCCCCTTTTCGTTCCTGCGAGTCTCCGTGCCGGCTGGTTTTGCCGTGTGTGTCTCCCCTGCTCTCAAAGAAAATGTTTTAATGGTCCGATCTTATTTTTAGTTTCTTTGAAGCTTCGGGTTTGGTTTTAAAAGGCACTGTTTTAAAGGTTTCTTTGTTTTTAAGAAGAAGAAAAGTCGGTGAAACTCAGGACTGCGGTTTTTTTTTCCTTTTTTTTTCTTTATTTTTTTTCCAATTAGACGTTCAAATGCACGTTTAAAAGAAAATCGGATCCGTCAGGAAGTTTGGAGAATTCCCATACTATTTTTTTTTTAAATCCCCGTTTTCCCACCCCCTCCGTGCGTGGGTTTTTTGGTGTATTGGTAATTATTTGTATATAGATTATTCGGGAGCTAATGAGCGGAGTCCAGTTAACTCTTCACTGGTTGTGCATCCGTCATATCTATTTTATTGAGAGAATCTGTGAATAATTTGATGTGGAAAAGGCAACAGAATTTTGTCCACCGTTGGTGTAAATTAATAAATGTTTGTGACCTGGTTAAAAAAAAAAAAAGAAAAAAGAAAATAATTCAAATAGTTCTTTGCGATGTCCTTTGTCACGCTGAGAGCCGAGAGCCCCGCTCGGGCCTCGGGGAAGCCAGAGGCTCCCAGCCTGGGGCCGGCGGCAGGCGGGCGTTCGGCAGGGGCTGAGCGGCCCCTCCGCGGCCGGGCGCGCAGCCTGCGCGGGGCCGCTCCGCGCCGCCCCTGCCCAGCGCCGCGGGCTCCCGCACCGCCCGGGCCGGGCCGGGCCCCGCTGCAGGTCCGCGGGCCGGAGAGCGAAAAGATCCCCGGATAGAATTTATATAATTTTTTTTTTTTGTTAATTTTATTTTTTATTTCTTGGATTTTGGCATCTCCCAGGGAAAAAAACAAAACCAACAAACAAACAAACAAACAAACCAACAAAAAACCCACCAAAAAAACCCCAACAAAACCAAAACCAAAAAATTACCCCGCGTGTTTTCAGGGGGAAGGAGGTGGCGGCCGGGAAAAAGGTTCTCCCTTCTTCACCCCCCCCCCCCCCCCTTTTATTTTGTTTGGAAAAGTTGACACATGCGAAAATAAGTTGGAGGGTTTCCCCCCCGCATACACGTCCCCCTCGGGCCTGCAGTATCTGAATGACCGAATGAAACTTGATCTCTACCTAAATTTTGCAACAACTTACAAAGTAAATAAACATCTTAAAGCGCTCCCTTCTCTTCCAAACTTCTCTCCCCCCCTTCCAATTTATTTTTTTTTTCAGGGACCAAACGTGGCTCTTTGGTTTGCTTGTTGGCAGGGACCCTGATCGAAAGAATCGAGGCCTTTCTGACCGGGCAGCCAGCTGAAGGAGAAGGAGAAAAAGGGAAAAAAAAGCTGAGCCGTGCGAGGCAGGGAGCGGGGCCGGAGCCGGTCCCCGGGCACGGGGCTTTGTGCGGGGCCCTGCGGGGCTCAGGCAGGAGCAGGAGCCGGGCGGTGTGCGCCGGGGAGCAGGGGGGGATCGGCTTTTCTTTTCTCTTCCCCCACCCATCCCTTTTTTATCCCCCCTCGGCTGTGCCACCTCGAACCTCCGCGCAGTTTGTTGATGTTGTTCCTGAACGTGCCGCCTCCCCGCAGCGAGCGGTCTCACATCTCGCCTTCACACACATTTGCTTTTGAAAAGCGATCTTCGTGTCCGGCACTTGGTTGTCTCCCTTTCATGTCCAGCTCCTACAAAAGGGGCTACAAGACTCGACATGGGAGAAAAGAGGAGGCCAATGAATCTATTTTCCAGATTGCCAAGCACATGGTTGGAAATTGAAGGGGCTTTTGTAGCATTTCCCCTTCCTCCCTCCCTCCACTCTCCTTTTCTTTTGCTTGTGTGCAAATTGTTCAATTGCTCTGGCAGGGGTGTTCCTGACAAGCTCATTACTAGAAGGTGCCAGACCCCTCCTCTCCCTCTCCCCCGAAGTCTTTGATGAAGTTAAAATGCGCTGATAGCTGCTCTCGGGGCTATCTTTGTTCAGCCTCTTTTAATAACCGAGCCTGCTTTGAGGAGACGGGATCCGAGGGAAGAAAGCGATGTGCAGCGAGGCTGGGTGGTGGTTGTGCGCCTGGCAGAAGGGGGGGGCTGGTTATTTTAATATAAAGTAGCCATTTTTAAATAATTTTTGGCTTGTTTGTTCATGAAGCGCAGGAGGAAAAGGAGCCAAGGGTGCCAGGAGCGGATAAGAAATGGCAGTGGATGCCCGGAGGGATGAAGGAGGCGTGTGGCCCCTGCAGTCCCGCCGGTGCAATGGGTTCTCCAAGTTGGTGGTCTCTTGGCTTGAAGGGATGGAGGGGGGTCCTCTGCAGGGAAGCGGTGTTTCCCTGGAGAGCCCCCTGCCCCCACACGCTCAGGAGAGGGGGGGGGGACTCTGGGACTGGGACACCTTTCCCCGGCTCCGTTCGTCTCCTTTCTCCTGGCGGAGTCATTGTGGGGTTTTAAGCCGCGGTGGCCGGGCAGGGTTGAAGCTGAGCTGACTTGGGGAGCGGGGGATCCCCCCCTTAACGCGGCACCCACGCAGGAAGGGTCGCGCTCGGACCTGCGGGGGCTGCGACTGCAAGCGCCGTCGAGGGTTTATTCTGGGGGAAAGAACCCCAAGCGTCTCTAACAGTAGAATTTGCCCCATTCCCTGAATTTCCCTGGAGCACCGCAGCTCGTTCCGTGCCCCGATCAGGCTCACGCCGCCTGCGAGTGTCTGCGCGGCTCGGGGAGCGCCCCCGGGACCCGGCCCTGCTCGGAATGGGGGGCGGCGGGCAAGGACCCGGCGGTCTCCCCTGGGTCCGGAATGCCCTGGCCGGGCTCGGCTCGGGGGTTTCACGAGAAATTTCGCCTCGGCTAGGCGGGACGGATAATGGCCCCTAATTACGGGGCTGGCTGGCTCCGCGGCCCCGATCTTCACGGGACGTTATTTTTAAGCGTTCAGCGAGGATCATTTTTCACGCCTCGCTGCCTAAAGGAGGGTTTTATTTATTTATTGGAGGGGAGGCGAGGAGGACACCAGCAATAACCGAGCACTGAAAGGAAAATAATTAGCTGTTGCAGTCGCTGCTTGGGAGTCCCTGGCCAAAAAGGCGACTTAGCATTTCCCTTTTCCTCCCCTCCCGTGCGTAGGCTCTGTAGCCCAGGTTCTCGGGGCTGCTTTCAGGAGTTGGTTTTGTCAGTGCTAAACCCCGGGCAAAGCCCTCCAGGAGCCCGATCCTTTTCTGCACGTTTGGGGTTTTTTTTTCCCCCCACTTCTCCCTTTCGGATCGGCGGCTGTTTCCGAGTAGGACCCGGGGGGTGCAGATTTTCCTTCCTTGCTTTTGGCTTTGGTCACGCATTCATGGAGATTTTATTTTTTTTTCCCCTAATATGCCCCCACTCCATTGCTTTCTATATGTCAGATGAAAGGCTCGTAGCAAAACCGCGACGCTCTCTGCGTAGTTACTCCGCGGCGGATTTCCGTGTGTGCGCAGCCCGGGAGAGGCGGAAAACGGGGGATTCTCCTCGGGTTTGTCGGGGCGGGATAAAACGATCCTGCCCCCGAATATCCCCGTCGGGACCACAGCGGGAGGGCTGCGTGTGTGTAATTTCTTTCTCTGCTTTCGCTTAACTAAGCCCGTGTTAAGCGGTGCGGATCCCGAGGAGGGAAGCGAGCGGCCCTTCTCTCGCCCGCTGCGGGCTGTGGGTGCGGGACCCCGGCCCGCCCGCTCGGCCCTCACCCCCTGCCTCTTCCCCTGGCACCTTCTGCTTTCCATTACTGCTGATTTGGAGAATTAGGAAAGGTCAAGATCTTATTCCTTTCTCCGGTGGTTTTTTTTGTTTTCTCTTTCTAGTTTCTCGCAGCCCCGAACAAAAATAAATCATCCTGGATTATAAAAACCACCTTAAGACATCGAGAACATCTTTTCCAATAGTTTGATCCTTCCTCCAGGACTGCCCTGGCCTTTCCTTGTGACTGCGCAGAAACTCCCGTTTTCACGGTGAATTTAGGATTTAATAATAACGTCCAATCTCCCCGTGCCCCAGTGCCCGACCTGAAAACATTGCCCTGCAGCATCTTCTATCCCTCCCCATCTCACTTTCGTTTCTTTCCTTCCCTGAGCAGAACGTAGAGAAATGAGATGGTTTAAAAAAATTTTTTAAAAATTCCCGTTTTCCGATCTGGAGAGGGCAGGGAGAGCTGTTGGCTCAGCCGCGGGAAAATTGCTTTGGAAATTAAATTGGTGCTTTTGAAATCTCCTGGAGATGTTCGCGGTAGGTCAGGGACCTGTGCTCGCCCCTGTGTCCGTCTGTCAGGCGAGGAGAGGGGCAGGGGCTCCGCGCTCGGCCCTCACCTCCCGACTCCGGCTCGTCTGACCTTCTTCCTCTTCGTCGCCTTTTATTTATCATCCGCTCTTTTCCCACTTTTTATTTCTCCTTTGTAATTTCCCATCTTCTTTCTTTCGTCCCTTCTTTTCATCTTTCTATAATTATTCTCCTCTTTCTTTCGTTATCTTTCATTTGCCTTTTCCTTCTTATCTTTCATTTGCCTTTTCTTTCTTTCTTTCTTTCTTTCTTTCTTTAATCTTTCTTTCTTTCTTTCTTTCTTTCTTTTTCTTTCTTTCTTTCTTTCTTTCTTTCTTTCTTTCTTTCTTTCTTTCTTTCTTTCTTTCTTTCTTTCTTTCTTTCTTTCTTTCTTTCTTTCTTTCTTTCTTTCTTTCTTTCTCTCTTTCTCTCTTTCTCTCTTTCTCTCTTTCTCTCTTTCTCTCTTTCTCTCTTTCTCTCTTTCTCTCTTTCTCTCTCTCTCTCTCTCTCTCTCTCTCTCTCTCTCTCTCTCTCTCTCTTTCTTTTCTCTCCTTCTTTTCTCTCTCTATTTCTCCCCTTTCTTTTTCTCATTTTCTGTCTCATTTTCACCCTGTTAAATTTCTTTGTGTTTTAGTTTTTCCCTCTTTCCCTTCTTTAACTAATTTTGTTTGTTTGTTTGTTTGTTTTTTCTCTCTCTCTTCTCTTTCTTCTTTCTCCCTTTTCATTTTTCTTTTCCTCTCTCTTCTGCTTTTACCCTGTTTAACGATTTTCCTTTTTATTTTTCTATTTCTTTTGCTCCCACTCTCTTTCTCCTTCTTTTCACCTTTCTCCCTTTCTTTTTTATTTTTTCCTCCCTTTTCTCTCGCTGTCTCTCCTGCTTTACCCACTTCTTCTGGGGTACATCGAGGGCCGCTTTCCCACTCTGTCCCGATTCCCAGCAGCGTCCAGCCCCGGGAATCTCCCTCTCGGCCGCAGCGAGGGGGGTCTCCGCTCCTTTGAACCAGGAGCGATTTCGGGCTCAGCGCTTGCCCTGCCCGTGCCCGGTGGGCTGCGGAGCAGCTCAGGGCGAGTTTTTGGAGCGGGGTACCCGGAGCCCACGCCCCACACGCTCCCACGGGCCCGCCGGTGCCTTCCCCGGGGAGGTCGCTCCGGGACGCGCCGGCCCATGCGGGGCCGCAGGGCTGAGCGTGTGCCGGTGCCCGCTCCCCCCTGCTCCCGTGCGGCACCAATTCGCACTTTATTAATTTCTTAAATGAGATGTACATGGGCACCGCAAGCCCGTGGCAGCAACAGGTGACGCTGAGATCCAGGACGGGACAAAGCCTGCTCGCGGCAGGGTTTTCTCCGCGCTTTTCCGATATTTCCTCATCATTCTGATGCTAATGATGTCCTCGGGTGAACGGTACCGGGATGCGCCCCGAGATGGCCCGGGAAGGGGCTCAGCCCCGCTGGGCAGCCGGTGCCGAGCAGCCTGGAGCCCGGCGGCCTTTCCCGGATTCCCGCTTCCCAAGCGCCCTGGCTGCCCGCATCCCTTCCCCTGGGATCCGGTGAATCAGGTTCATGGGTATGGAGTGAACCACGCTCACCCCTCCCTGCCCGTGCAGCGTGAAACCTGCAAGGGATACAATCTCCCCGAGGAGAGGTCGGCAGGGAGACCCAAGGGGTGCAATGAGTTTGTCCGTCAGTTTCTCCATGGGAGACTTCGTGTCGGTGCCTTGGGATCTGTCCCATGGCCGGTTTAGTGGTGTTTCTCCCGCCCTCGATCCTTTCTGGTGGCCGAGGCTCGGACTCCATGACGCAGGGTGGCAGAGAAGCGCTTTTCGGGGGCGTCTTTATCCGTTTCATTCATATTTCGTTTTCCCTGCTTTAGCTCGGCTTTTAAGTGAAATTAGATTCCTCTTTCGTCAGTACCGCGGGTTTGAAACGGCTTGAAACAACACCGGCGGTTCCTTTCACTCTCACAAAAATTCCCAGATACTTCACTTTTCCCCGCCGACGGAGGCGAGCGGAGAGCCCTCGGAAAGCCCATGGATGAGCCCCCGCTCACCCCCCGCCCTCGCAAATCACTCTTCAGCAGTGAGAGAGAGCCTTCTGCGGGGCACACGATCGCCTTTCATTCCAGCTGCACTCCCTGCAAAGTCCGTGGGAATTTTCCCCCCACCAGGACGAGATTAGCTGGGGGGCCCCCCCATCATGTCCGCCCATCAGGCCTCGCCAGAGCGGGAGGGGGGACAGGGACAAGACATATGTGGCTTTTTATTTCTCCTTTGTAATTTCCCATCTTCTTTCTTTTCGTCCCTTCTTTTCATCTTTCTATAATTATTCTCCTCTTTCTTTCGTTATCTTTCATTTGCCTTTTCCTTCTTCCACTCGTCTAATCCTTCCTTTCTTTCTTTCTTTCTTTCTTTCTTTCTTTCTTTCTTTCTTTCTTTCTTTCTTTCTTTCTTTCTTTCTTTCTTTCTTTCTTTCTTTCTTTCTTTCTTTCTTTCTTTCTTTCTTTTTTTTTATTTCTTTCTTTCTTTCTTTCTTTCTTTCTTTCTTTCTTTCTTTCTTTCTTTCTCTCTTTTCTCTCTTCTTTCTCTCTTTCTCTCTTTCTCTCTCTTTCTCTTTCTCTCTCTCTTTCTTTCTCTCTTTCTCTCTTTCTCTCTTTCTTCTCTTTCTTCTTTCTCTCTCTCTTTCTCTCTCTCTTTCTCTCTTTTCTCTCTTTTTTTCTCTTTTCTTTTCTCTTTTTCTTTCTCTCTATTTCTCCCCTTTCTTTTCTCATTTTCTGTCTCCCAACTCTTTAAATTTCTTTTTTTTTTGTTTGTTTGTTTGTTTGTTTTCTCTCTCTCTTTTTCTTCTTTCTCCCTTTTCATTTTCTTTTTCTCTCTTCTGCTTTTACCCTGTTTAACGATTTTCCTTTTTTTATTTTTCTATTTCTTTTGCTCCCTCTCTTTCTCCTTCTTTTTCACCTTTCTCCCTTTCTTTTTATTTTTCCTCCTTTTGCTCTCGCTGTCTCTCCTGCTTTTACCCACTTCTTCTGGGGTACATCGAGGGCCGCTTTCCCACTCTGTCCCGATTCCCAGCAGCGTCCAGCCCCGGGAATCTCCCTCGGCCGCAGCGAGGGGGGTCTCCGCTCCTTTGAACCAGGAGCGATTTCGGGCTCAGCGCTTCCCCTGCCCGTGCCCGGTGGGCTGCGGAGCAGCTCAGGGCGAGTTTTTTGAGCGGGGTAAGGGAGCCCACGCCCCACACCTCCCACAGGCCCGCCGGTGCCTTCCCCGGGAGGTCGCTCTGGGACGCGCCGGCCCATGCGGGGCCGCGGGCTGAGCGTGTGCCGGTGCCCGCTCCCCCCTGCTCCCGTGCGGCACCAATTCGCACTTTATTAATTTCTTAAATGAGATGTACATGGGCACCGCAAGCCCGTGGCAGGCAGCAACAGGTGACGCTGAGATCCAGGACGGGACAAAGCCTGCTCGCGGCAGGGTTTTCTCCGCGCTTTTCCGATCTTTCCTCATCATTCTGATGCTAATGATGTCCTCGGGTGAACGGTACCGGGATGCGCCCCGAGATGGCCCGGGAAGGGGCTCAGCCCCGCTGGGCAGCCGGTGCCGAGCAGCCTGGAGCCCCGCGGCCTTTCCCGGATTCCCGCTTCCCAAGCGCCCTGGCTGCCCGCATCCCTTCCCCTGGGATCCGGTGAATCAGGTCCATGGGTATGGAGTGAACCACGCTCACCCCTCCCTGCCCGTGCAGCGTGAAACCTGCAAGGGATACAATCTCCCCGAGGAGAGGTCGGCAGGGAGACCCAAGGGGTGCAATGAGTTTGTCCGTCAGTTTCTCCATGGGAGACTTCGTGTCGGTGCCTTGGGATCTGTCCCATGGCCGGTTTAGTGGTGTTTCTCCCGCCCTCGATCCTTTCTGGTGGCCGAGGCTCGGACTCCATGACGCAGGGTGGCAGAGAAGCGCTTTTCGGGGGCGTCTTTATCCGTTTCATTCATATTTCGTTTTCCTGCTTTAGCTCGGCTTTTAAGTGAAATTAGATTCCTCTTTCGTCAGTACCGCGGGTTTGAAACGGCTTGAAACAACACCGGCGATTCCTTTCACTCTCACAAAATTCCCAGATACTTCACTTTTTTCCCCGCCGACGGAGGCGAGCGGAGAGCCCCGAAAGCCCATGGATGAGCCCCGCTCACCCCCCGCCCTCGCAAATCACTCTTCAGCAGTGAGAGAGCCTTCTGCGGGGGCACACGATCGCCTTTCATTCCAGCTGCACTCCCTGCAAAGTCCGTGGGAATTTTCCCCCCACCAGGACGAGATTAGCTGGGGGGCCCCCCCATCATGTCCGCCCATCAGGCCTCGCCAGAGCGGGAGGGGGGACAGGGGACAAGACCTCGGGTGTGGGGACACTCCACAGCCGGGTGGGAGCGGAGCCGAGCTGGGGGCCGGACCCCGGCGGGCCGGGGATGGAGGTGCCGCCGCTTACTCTTTAAATTGAAACAAACCAGAGAAGGAAAACCTTCCTTCCTCTGGGAAGGGGACGAAAAATTTCAGGGCTCAGCCAGCCAGGCCCCCCTCGCCTCGGACCGCGGCTCCCGTTCCGCGGCAGGTCCCGGTGGGGCGCGAAGGGGCTCGGGGAGCGAAATGGGAATCAGCCGGTGGGGCAGTGCCGACCCCCTCCCTTCGGCCTGCAGCGCCCCTGCGATCTCCCCTTTCCAGGAGAGAATCGTGGCCACAAAATAAAGGCAACAAAAGGAGCGCACAGGGCTCGGCCGAGGGAGCCGGGGCCGGGCGGGATGCGGAGCCGAGCACCCACCGCCGGCCCTGGGACATGTGGGGACAATCCCTTCCCATGGCGAGCAGAGGCTCCCAAAGGCGCCACCTTCCCACCCCTAACCGCCTGAGATTTCACAGTGTTTTTCCTAAAATGCTCTTTTCTCTCTTTCCCCCCCCATATTTTTCTCTCTCCTATTTAATTACTTCTCTTGCAAAACCAGAGGCCGCTGCCACCTAACGCGGCACTGAAATCCACGTCTCCTCTGTGATTTACAACCCAAATCCCAATCCCATGACCTTTCTCTCCCCCCCCCGCCCCGGGTCCCCCACCCTCGGTCATGTGGGACACGAGTAAATTTATCCACCCTAGTGGAAAGGCCTCCCTTCTGCAGTTGCTCCCTGGAAGCCCGACACGTTTCACAAGGAAGATAATTTCGGTTTCCCACCTTTCTATCTCTTTCCTCCTTCTTTTTAACTCGGTTTTAATTTCGTTTTCTCCCCTGTCCCATGAGGCTGCCATCTCTCCTGAGGGATGCTCCTACTCTGGGCACGTCTTGCAATGAGTCCCTGCCAAGGGGTCACTTCAGAGGGACGTTTGTGACGGCTCTTCAGCTCATCAGATCGTCAAAAAGAACATTTCTGGCCTCCCTGGAGCGGGAGCGAGCTGAGCCCAGGCTGTGTCCCCAGCAACCTCTGCTCTCCCGGGGAGGGTCCCACACCCACGGAGCCGGACACGTGTCTGGGGACAGGGACCCCTCTTGGCCCTGCGGCGGGGGACACGCACCCGCGGCCTCCTCTCCGTCTGTCCCGCTGCTCCGGCCGGTCCTTTCTCACCATCTCGGCTGCTTCTCCCCCCCAGCTCCTGTGGGGCACCGACCGCACCCTCGTGTCCCCCCGGGAACGGCGCCTGCCACCCCCGCCCGCCCCGGCCGGCGCGGCGCGGAGCGCAGCCCGAGCGCGTTTTCCAGCCGCAGCAGCCAGAGGTGGGAAGCTCTGTCCAAGCTGCGGGGTGGTCCCCGCATCCCAGCCCGGCCATCTCTGCTGAGATGTGGGTGGCAGCCGCGGTTGTGTGCGGGGGAGGGCGGCCCTCGGGAGGCCGGGGCCAGCCGTGCCCTCAGACCCTGCCGCACCCGCTCCGAGGGGGCAGTCCGGAGCATCCCCCAGGATGGCCCTGTCCCCGGGCGGGCATGGGGCGTGCTGCGAGTGTCGCTGCCGCAGCTCCGCCGTCGGGGCCGGCCGGAGGAAGCCGCTCGGCCGCCGCAAACCGCGTGTGAACCGGCTGCGGGCGGCGCCGCTTCGGGCTGCGCTGTCCTTCCCTCTCAACCCCCTCCTTTTCTTCTTTTTTATTTTTTCGGCGCTGCCAACAGCGGACACGTTTCCCTTTCTTCCCGGAGTAGGGATTTAGCCCAACCGCAGGCAGGTGGTGGGCGCGTTTTGGTGCAGGCAACGAAACCACGGCTCTGAGTGGAACTGTCAGGTCTTTCCACTCTGTCCTTGCTCGGCAAAGTCTCGCCCACGGGCTCACATAGGGAAAAAAGGCGAGAAATTGATAGAATCTATTCGTTTCCCGACCCCACCGAGAGATCGGGAAAAATATTCTGGAAAGCGTTACTGAAATCCTGCAAGGCTCGATTTCAGGCGCTGCTATCAGCTGTCGACGAGGAAAAACGGGCAGAATTTCTGTCCCGTACGGAAATTAAACATATGGAGCCTCCCGCCAGATCCAGATGATATTATAGTTGATATTCCCAGAATTTTCCTTCTGCTTTTGCACTATGTTCCTTGGTCACACTTATTTATGTGCCTGGGACAGAGAGCAGAGAAATATTCATCGAGAGGGAAGGGGCGTCTTGTGATAATCGGAAACAGGGGTCCTTTTTTAAAACATCTTTTCTGGCCCCAAAATTCGTAGGGAAAAAAAAATATACGAGAAAGCCCCGTAGCAGAACCGATAAGAAATATTCAAGGCAAATTAATCGGAAACGAACGTTTCCCGGAAAAGCCAAGGCGCAAAGCGGATTTCCAGCGCGGGGCCGGCCCGAGGGAGAGGCTCTCACCGCCCAACCCGCAGGTGCCTCGGCGGGGCTTTGGAACCTTTAGGTTTGTACCCTTTTCCCCGCTGCCTCCCAGTGTTTAGGGCAGGGATGGACCCCTGCTTCCCAGCCCCGGGCTCCGCTCGCCGTTCCCGCCTGGAAATTGCGCACTTTGGTCATTTTCGCCGCATTTCGGGGCTTCCCTCGGCCTCGTTCTCCGGGAAGGTTTGACACAAGCCAACCTCCCGCCACACACAGTTTGTTTTCCGCTGGGTGCCCGTGTTATTTCCCGGGCTGCCCCGACGGGAAGGTGCGGAATTTCGCCGGGTTGCTGCCGGTTTTTAAAGGAGGGACAAGAGGGGAGGGGATGGGGGGGAGGCGGCGGCTGCCGCCTCTATTTTAATGTCATTATAGTTGCCGTGGCAACCCATTGGATCACTCCTCCTGGAATGAACCTTGTGACAATGGTTGGTTTGCGAGAAATCGGTAAATGTGCAACCGGGGGACACAGCTACATTACCGCGAACAACAGCGAGGGTTTAACATGTGACCCTTCCAATTATGCTGATGATACCTCGGTGCAGCTGCCTCCGCCGTGCCGAAGATGCGGCTCTTTGCGGGGGTTGGGGAGGGGTCCCGGGGCTGTTTCAGGGCACAGCCCGGTGGGGATGGGGCCGCAGCCCGCACCGCTCCCGCACTGAGAGGGGATCAGCATCCCTGCATCGGGACGGCGAATGTGCTCACAACCACTAAAAGGAAAAAAAAAGAAAAAAAAAAAGAAGGAAAAAAAAAAGGAAGAAGAAAAACTTCTTCGGGGGAACATGGGGAGAGTTCAATATGCGGAGGGGCTCTGGCTGTAGAGCTGTGGAATAAGGACCTGCTTTGTGGGGTGGGCAGAGACCCCCCGGCCCCGGAGCACATGGTACATCTGTGGCACGGCTGCAGGAAGGAACGAAGGAAACCCGCCCCCTCCCCGAAAAAAAAAAAAAAGAAAAATAGTTACAAGCCTTAAAATATGGTTCAGAGAATTACAAGTAATCAGAGCTGCGGGGGTCAGCAGTGCAAACTTTTTAAGACTAATGTTTATTTAGAAAAGTGAGTGGTGTCTGCGTTGCTTTTCTAGTGCCCCAGCACAAAAGTCCTAATGGCTTTTGCAGACTTTCCATCACAAACTCCTGCACAGGACTCAGGGACCACCGCCGAAAGCAACCCCAAGCTGCCCCTTCCTGAGGTATCATCGGCACAGGGTTTATAACCCCCTCGCCCGCCTTTCCACGAGTCAGTGACGATATTTTCTGCGCCCCCTCCTCAGTTTTGCCCCTCTTTCGCGTTAGTTTGGTGTAACCCGAACCCTCCCCAATGCCGTGGAGGAGAGAACCCGGGGGATGGGAACGGCGATCCCCACCTCCCTCCGCAGCCCCGTTCCGCCCTGGACGGCTGCGGTCCTGAGAGCAACGCGGGGCTTCAGCCGAGCTGGAAACCTCGTTAGGAAGAACCCGGGGGCAGAGGCAGGAACCGGCTGGGGCGGGCTGGCCGGTGTCCTGAGAGAAGGCAGAGCTGGCAAATCCATTCTCCCGTCCCATCCCTTCCAGCTGCTCTCCCCAGAGCCCAGCCACAACACCGGCCCTTGTGCAGCTTTGGGTGTCTCTGCTGAGCCCATCCCAAAACTCATCCCGTGGATAAAACATGATTGCCAGTTGGGATTTGACTGCCTTAGCAGACTCGAGGCTGCATCTTGAGATGCTCCTTTTGTTCTCAGGACTGGGAGAATAAAACCAGCAACTTTGCACACCTCTGGGGACAATTCCCCCTCGCCTTTAAACAGGAGCTGGATACAGGGGAAACACAGACCTGGAATCTCACTGGAAGCCAGTGGCCTCAGCCCCAGGTGCCTTGCAGCAGGGTGGGGGGAAAATCCCCTGTGTTCAGTTCCTTCCCTCCTGCCCTTGACAGGTGTCAGGACCTGGGAAGGATGGGCAGGACCACGGGATGTTGTTTCCTCTCCTGTCATCAGCGTTCACAGCTCATCGCTGAGCAACCAGAGCAGCTTTGCAGTGGGAGGTGCAGGACAGAAACAGGGTGGCAAGAGGAATGGGATGGAAGGGGGAGAGAAGGGGGCTGGATCTTGCTCCCTTTCCAGCCAAGTGACTGTCTTGTCCTGATCCTGAAAAGGTAAGCTTGGTTTAACCCCTTCTTTGGTCTGCATAGGGGAAAACACATAGCTCAAACCTGGGAAGGCTAACCAAGAAAGGGCAGCTGAAAGTGCCTCTGGAAACACCCACCTGAGGCCTGATCCTGGCTGCCCCTGTCTGAATCAAGCTCAGCTCTGTCAGAACCAGGTCCAGGGTTGATATTGCAGCCGGTGCTGCAAGGCTGAGTTTGGTGGAGGGAGGGCATCATACACATTAGTTGTGTTTCTAAACTGCTGAAATGTGCCTGACACTTGAGAGAAGATCATCTCCTCTCTCCCAAGGGCTTTCATTTGAAGGGCTTGACTCTGCTTTCCAACAAGCTGATAAGACATTCTGGCCTCTGACTCCCATTATCTTATCTCCCCAGATCAGGTCAGGTGCCCTGGAGAGCCCCCAGGCAGGACCTGGCACTCCTCTTCAGGGTTTGGAGACCTGGTGCAAAAGCTGGGCGGGCTGGCTGACAGCACCCAGATTCTGTGGTCACTTGCAAAATGTGGGCTCTAAATTTGGAACATTTGGGCTGAAATCTTTTGGATGCATTTGAAGAGGGGAGGCAGGCAAGAAGGATGCAGAGAGGGGCATGAGAAGGGCAGGACCTGGCACGAAGTTGATTTGCCTGAATCCTGACCTTTTGTGGCTGTCATTGTCCCTGTACCCAGGAGATGCTGCAGCCACGTGCAGATGAGGCTCAGCCATGCCAGAAGGATCCCACAGGTACCACAACACTGCAGCCGCTTGCCTTGCCCCCCTATTTGAGCCAAAGCTGTACTTCTCCCTGCTAGGGAAGGCTGGGAATTTCAACCAGCTTCCCCTGCAGCTGGGCTCTGCTCCCCAGGAGCTGGGCTGGAGAGGTGCATGTGCCATCAGGGGTGACAGGAGAGATGCAGCAGGTGCCAATGGGTGCCCCAGAGAGTCCATGGGCCAGCGCAGCACAGCCCCTCCATCCCCAGGAGCTGGGGCCACTCTGATGCTCCAGTGAGGTTTTTCATCTCCCTCCTCAATGTCAGCAGAGCACGAAGGCAGGGGAGAGGTCAGCCCCTCTGTTAATACACGTGTTTTAAATAACTGGTATTTTTATTTCTTCCCTTCGGTGCGGTGGGCTTGGCACACATCTTTGTTTGCACAATTGTCCTGCCCGCACGTTCTGTTGCCCAAGTAAGGAGAAAAAGATCCCGTGTGTGATCTGGAGGTGTGCTGTGCTGTTTCTGACATGTAAATATTAATAAAGAAACAACAACATAGAGACAAAAAAATCCCTCCTACCCTTGAACCCCTTCAGATCCCTTTATTGTCCAGGCATTTGTTGCACTTGGACTGGCTTTTCACTTTCTCCTCTCAGAGAGGCTGGCTCCAGCAATGGTCCCCAGATTCCTCAGCTACATCCTACTGAGGGAAAACATTTATTGAAGTTTTCAGCTTATTAGGGAAATACATATTTCTGCTTCTTTTCCAAACTCCACTGACATCTTTTCAGAGCCAGCCCTGTGTGTCAGCATGGGGGAAGGCGAGGCATCCCCTCTCTCTCCTCTTGCAGCTGTATGAACTCTGAGTACCCCAAAAAACGCCACGGAGAGGGAATTCCTACCACCACCATGTGCTGCACTGGTGGACAAAAGCAGTGAGTATGTGTGTAAATAATTTTCCTCCGTGAAGCTGTGCTTGAGCTCACTCACACCTCTGAGGAAACACAGAGTACTTGGATACCATCATCCAGCTCCCCAGGCATCCACAGCTCAGATGAACTTTGCCAGGCCAGCACTGGTGAGGTGAGAGGGCACAGGGAGGTGTCCAGTGAGAGAACTGGACAGCCTGTTTTGCATGAAGAAGATGAAATACCTTTCCCTGGGTTATCCTGTAAAACTCACTCTCTCACGGCTCTCATTCTGCTGGCAGGTTCTCAGGTGGCAACAACCAAGTGCTCACGTCTGGATGTGGCCTTTAACTTCAGATGTCCTTCAGGCTTCATCTGCCAGAGGTTGGCAGAGAGTAGCAGAGAGAGAATCATTCTGTGCTCACCATTTCTTTTATTTTCTTTCTAATCATCCATCCCTAGACACTGCTGGAGGGGAGATTCTGGAGCTTTGGATGAAATCCCACAAATTTTCATGGAAGCAGAACAGCAGGAAGGCAAACAGGAAAGAAGAGGAGTAATATACTAATCTCAGGGGCACTTGTTGCATTTCTCTCTTCTCTCTGCTGCGCTGTTTCCTTTTCCTCCAGCCACACACTACAGGATCGTGCCAAATGAATTAAGGGATTAAACCATAAGGGAGAGTTAGGATCCTGCTGATTTGGAAGCAGAAAACCAGATGGGCTCATTGAACTCTAGATGATGCAAGAAAACCTTGGGTAGTGCTTTGGATGTAGGTCACAGGATAGATAATTAAAGTTATTGGGAACCTCAGAAGATCTCTGGTCCAACTGCCCCAAAGCAAAGTCAGCTTAGATCAGATTGCCCATGGCTTTGTCCAGTAAAGTTCTGAATGTCCCCAAGCATGGAGATTCCCCCACACCACTGGTCCTCTGTGCTGAACCATCTTCAGGGTAAATTTTCTCCCCAATATCTAATCCAAGCTTTCCCTTCTGCAATGTGTATTGTTGCCTGTCCTTCCATGTCTGTGTGTACACCAGGGAGACCTCCAGGTTCATCAGGACCCCTTCAGGGCCTGTTGTACCTCCCCTTAAACCAGATTGTTGGGCACAAATTTCCTGCCTTAGACAGAAGTCTGTGGGCCTTCTGAGCACCTTGGATTCTGCCAGTGTGAGCAGGCCTGGGTGGGAGGTGTCACCTCTCCATGGTGCATCAGTGCTGCCTTTGAATGCCTCTCACCTGTGTAACAGGGTGAGGATTTGCTGTTATTGTGACTGCAGACATCCCAAACAGCATCCAAACATCCCTCCCATAACCCACTTTCAGGATCATCCAGGAGGTGGTGGGTCTGGAGAAAAAGGACATGTGGTGGCCTTTGTCCTGCTGCACCCACCTGGGGAAACAAAGGCATGGATAACAAAGGTCACCTGTTCACCTTCATGGCTGACAACTGAGCCAAGAAATTCCGTCTCCTCACTGCCCTGAGCACTCCTCCAGGCTGCCTGGGGTCACTCAGCATGAGGCCATGCTCAGACACAGCTTTTGGTGACAGGCTCACAGGCAGGTGGACCTCTTCCAGTACATTTTGGCAGCTGGGAATCATCTCAGTGAAAGACAGAGCTGTGACGTGTTTGGCTGTGCCTTGCAGGAGAGAAGAAAAAAAATTTTAAAAAAGATAAAAAATGAAACAGAAAAGAAAAGACAAAAGGGAAAAAAGAGTTGTCTACAACATCCCAGCCTGTCCCTGATTCTAGGAATGGATGTGAGGGCTTGTTGAGGGAAAAGGTAGCCTGACCCCGTGCAGTGAGAAAGGGAGAGGCAGAAGTCATGAAACAGGGCTCTGTTTGGACTCAAATTCGATTTGCATGGTTAAAACTTGCTGATCCCATACAAGGTTCTCCTGGCTGGGAGCTGAACTTGATTCCACAGCCAAGCTTTCTTCTTTTCCAGAGTGTTCAGCATAAATCAGACTTTCACAGCCGTCTTTGAGTGCAAGGAGCAAGAAATCATGTTTTGCCTCCTCTCCAGAAACTCTGGGAGAAAGGAGCTGTCAGAAACCCAGGAACCAGCCCAGGTCTGCTGCCATGTGCTCTGTGAATCCTGCCTGGCAATGCCCTCACCCATGTGCAGTCACAGCTCCCTCAGCTCCCATGTGCTGCTTTTCCCAGACAAGATCCCAGCCAGGCTCCTGGCACCCAAGTGGAGCTGTGCCCTGAGCAAGGGGTACCAAGCCAAAACATCTTTTGGGCTGAGTTACACTCTGCCCTGCATCTCACCCAAGCCATTAAGAGGTTTTTAAAACAGACCCAGACCTGGTGTGGTGCCTTGCTGTGACCATTTGCACTCCCCTGGGGTCATATCTTTAGGGGCTTTTTTCCCCTAAAGGATCAGCCCAGAGAAGTCACCCTTCCATGTAATTTTCTAACTCTCTTGTCACTAGGCTCACTGGGAATTACTTTCTGAATATTTAGGTAGAAATTCTATTCAGGTAGAATTTCCATTGCTGTACCTTTTTCTTCCAGGAGGATGGTGGCTCCATCATCTCCTTCTCTGATTGAACAAACCCATCTCTCTCCAGATCTTCCAGCTTGGCAAAGTACTGCTAATTTTCCTTGTACAGCTTCATAAGCATTTGAAGGAGAGGGGCAAGTTTCCACAAACACTGCATGGGTCATGTCCATCTGAGCATTTCCTGGCAGGAAGGGAGGCTTGGGTGGAGGTGGCAGCAGAAATCCTACCAACACCTGCAGTGGACCAAAAGCTCCACTGCTGATCCTGTTGAAACAGAGGGTTAAAGCCTCTCTGCTAGAGCCATTCCTTGCTAGTGAGATCCATACAGTCCATTAAAATTAGGGATCTTATTATGGGCTATATAAAAAAGGTAAAGAGGAAATGAGAACCTTATGAAGGGTTTCTTATGTGTGCAGATGGCAAGGGTATCTGAGGCTAAGAAACCCTTTCTAACAGGCTTTTTCCAAACAGAAATGCTTTCTTTACAGTGTCCTCTATTTTAAAAAGAGATAAATAGATACAGGAATATCTATTTTGCACAATTCCCACTTGCTAACCAGCCATACTGTCCTTGGGATGGAGAAAAAGACCCTAACCCATATCATGCTCTGTCCTGGTTTCAGCTGGGACAGAGTTAATTTTGTTCCTAGTAGCTGGTGCAGTGCTGCGTTTTGGATTTAGTATGAGAATAATGTTGATAACACACTGCTGTTTTAGCTGTTGCTAAGTAGTGCTTACCCTAAGTCAAGGACTTTTCAGTTTCCCATGCTCTGCCAGTGTGGAGGTGCATGAGGAGCTGTGAGGGAGCACGGCCAGGACAGCTGACCCCAAGTGACCCAAGGGATAATCCATACCATAGATCATCATCCTTGGTATATAAACAGGGGGGAGTTGGCCAGGAGCCACTTTTTACTGCTTGGGGATGGGATGGTGAGCAGTTGTGTCATGCATCACTTGTTTTTCTTGGGTTTTAGTCCTCTCTCTTTTTGTTATTTCCATTACTGTTATTAATTATTTAATATTACACTGTTAATAATTTTGATTATTAAACTGTTCTCAGCCCATGGGTTTTACTTTTTTCTAATTCTCATCCCTACCCCACTGGGGGTGAGGGGGACTGAGCAACAATCTCCATGGTATTTAGCTGTCTGCTGGGGTTAAACCAAGACATGCTCTGAGGAGAAGAGTCTCCTTTTCCCCTAGCACCAAATTCAGCTTTCAGATGCACTTGTAGGTCATACTCAGCTCTCTCCTGAAGTAGAAGGAGCATACTGTGTTTGCTGCCTCCTGCAGCCTGACTGAGGACTGGGAACACATCCACCAGCTCACAGGAGTTGTTTGAGTCTAGTGAATAGCATCAGGAGCATGGAGAGCTGGCCAAAACTGGGAATTCAACCTTCCAGCAGTGGCCACTGCTCTGCCTCTGTTTCAAAGCAGCAGAAACCAGGGACCTCAAGCATGAATAGACTTTGTGTCCGTGGCAGAACCAGAGACCCTCAGAGTCTGGGCATCTATTTGCTTGCTCTAACCACCTCCTGGGACATTTTTAACCTGTCTCATCCTGTCCCCACATGCATGGCTGTCCTGTCACACAGCAGTGCCAGAATGCGAAAAGGTCCCAGAGCTGCTCTCTGAACCTGCAGGATCCTGTGGGAGCCCTTGGCTACTGCCTTAGGTCCTTTAGGGGCCCAAAAACCAAGCAGAGACAGTAAACATCCTTGGACCAGGATTCTTATTTATACAGAAGTATCATCTCTCTCTAAAGGTGTTGTAGGAGAGTGATTCACGTCCCCCTGTGCAGCTCAGAGAGCTGAAGCACAGTGAGGCTAAGTGCCATGAGCAGGGTGGGGCACATAACCTGTGGCAGAGCAGGAACAGCAGCCCAGCAGTGCTGTGAGCCCCTGCCACCACTGCTCAGTGTCAGAGCTGTGGCCACCTTGCCTCCTGCCCACCCAGCCAGGCAGCCCACTCCTTTCTCCTTCAGACTCTTAAAATAAGACTCGCAAAGCCTCGAGCGTGGTTTCGATTTCATTAATAAATCCCTGCTTGCACTTGAAGCTGCTGTGCCTTTTAAAACATCATCCATGGCTCTGGTTACACTCCTGATGAAAGCAGGCATGGCCCTATTAGTTTTCATGGCAAACAGCACTGCCACGTCCTGCGATCCTTTAGGCACTTGTTGTAACCCAAGTTTCACAGGAAAGGGAGGGGGCAAAAAAGGCATCTTGAAAGGCAGTGTCCTTCTCCTTCCCCACACATTGAGGGCACTGCACACTTGAACCCCTCTCAGAATCAGCTTTCATTAATCAGGACCATTTTAAAAATAGTTTTAATTATATTTAAACTGCTACCAACAATTACCTCCTGTCTCTGCAACTCCCACCTGATGCCTGTGTCCCTCCAGCCCTGGGATGGGGCTGTACCAAGGGGCGGGAATGGGCATGGGGTGTGGAGAAGGGAAACAGGAGCTGCTTCAGCAGCGAGCAGCAACAGCTGCTCTGTAGTGCAGTCTCCTCTTCATGGCCCAGAGAGGAGGGAGTTGGGGAGCAGAGTTAAATAAAGTGTCCACAGCCAACCAGTGTGAAAAACCCACCCCATGGCAACAGGTTTGCTTTGGGTCATGAATCCCAGATCTGCAGATGGGCAAATCGAGGCACAAAGGGTTTAATGCTCACTAGTGGTATAGGATGGGGAGGTCAAGGGGAACTGTTCCAAAACTGCTGAAGTGAGTTTCCAAATGCCTTCAGCTTTGCTCTGTCCCTTAGGCAATGCTTGGAGAGCTTTGTGGAAGTGAGTTTGCAGCAAAAGCAGAGAGACCGTGCTCAAACAGGCCAGCAGGAAACCAGCACAGAGATGCAGGAGTGTGGCAGAGATTAAAGGAAATAGAAAAGAGAGGGGAAAGGGAAAAGGAAAGGAAGACGGATAGAAGGAAAAAGATATTAATAAAAAAGAGAATAATAAAATGAGAAAAAGGGTGAGAATAAGGAGAAGAGAGGGAGGAAAGCGAGGAAGCCCCTTTGCATCTCCTGAAGCAGACAGGTGCCAAGGGCTGTGATCCCTCTCTCCTGCCCTGGATCACACATCTCCACCTGTGTCCCAGCATGTTCCCTGCCCCACAGCAGTGCTGGCTGCCCTGCCCACCCCAGAGCTAAGCCTGGCAGCTGTCTGAGGGGCGGGATGGCCAAGCCCTGGCCTGGCTCTCTCTGCTCACACAGAGCAGCCGGGAGAGGGTGGCAGGTGAGCGAGGCACAGTCATTGCTACAACAGATGGTAGAGGCATGACATTACATGGCACGGCTATTATTTATTGAGTGCTCGTGTTTGTCATGGCTGAAGATGACATCTTATTAAAGAGTCATGACACTGGGCGATTTTTTTAAGCCTAGGGGCCAAGAAGGCTAATGAACAGGGATAGCTCCAGGAATAGACAGAGGGAAGTGCTGTTTTCAGGTCACAGGCAAAGCTGACTAATGTTTCACTGACCTGATTTCTGGGTGATTTCCAGGCACATCTTGCTCCTGCTGATTAGGGATGGATGCTTCTTGCCATGGCCTGACAGTGCCGGCTCAGGGGGAAGCTGCTCTCTCAAGAGACCCTGTGGCAAGGGAGCAAAGCCTGAGATGTGTCATGAGAAAGCTCCCATCCACAGACAGCCAAACACCAGCACTCCTGCAAACAAGGGCATGTGGTGGGTAATGGCTTTTGGACAGGTTTCCCCAGCTCTCACCTTGCAGGAGGTTTGGAGGAGAGCTCTCAGAGACCACAGGGAATAGCTGGGGGCGTGTGAGAAGCTGTGGAACTGTCACTGTGGCACTTTCACTCCCGTGTGATGCTTGTCAGGACAGCTAGACCAACAACAGCGCTGCCCGGCTCATTCTGACCCTCTCAGGCTGCCCTGGCACCAGCTCTGCGAGGCTTGCCCTGCTCAGCCTGAAACAAGAGCTGTGTCCCTGCAGCTCCCATGCACCGGCTCCTTATCGCTGACCCGCTCTGTCAGTGCAGATGCTTGACTAATGTTCCCTTGTAAAATGTTGTGTTAAGCACATTCCAGGCGCTGACATTAAATACCCGGGCCAGGGCAGCGCTGAGCCAGCCCCAGCCACACGCCGCCGCTGCCGCAGCCAAATTTCCAAATTTGCTTTTTTCTGCCCCGTCCCCGGCTCCCCCTGCCCTCCCTCGGGCACAGCCAGCGTGGGCAGCGGGGGAAGGAGGCAGCGGGCAGGACCGCGGCTGTCTGGCAGATGAAATAATAATTACCCCGGCAGCCTCCGGCCTCCCTCGCATTCCTCTGTGCTAACAGCTCGGCTTATTTTGTTTTCATCCGCAAATATTGACTCGTCGGGTTCTTTTCACCTCGTGCCTATTAAAAAGGCATTGCTCAGAGTATTGTTATTGAATTTGTTCTGCAGCTGCGAGAAGCAGCCAGCAGCTTGAAGGAATTCACCCACACCGTTGTTAGTGCAGGCAAAGAGGGCTGTGTGCCCTCAATACCCTCCAAAACTGCTTTGCCTGCTGCTCTCCGACAGACAGGACCCAGGTCTGGCTCAGCAAGGATTCCATCCAGCCTTTCCTCCAAGGGCGAGATGAGGATGGTGCTGGGGATGAGGCAGAACCATGATCTGCTCCTGGGGGATGCTGCTTTGCTGCTCGGTGCCTCAGTTTCCCTGCTCAGCCTTGTGATTCCTGACCATTTCCGTAACGGGCTGGGAGTGTTAATTATAGACATGCGATTTAACAGCCTGACCTTTTGTTGCTGCAACTTGTCCTTCAATATTCCCTTCAGCTTGAAGATGTGGGAGTTGTTTCCAGATGCCTTAATGTGGCTGGAGCAAGAACCAGAAAAATAAATCCCTTCATTTCTCACCGAGCTGAATTATCTGGGTAATTAGTGAGCGTGACAGCAATGCTCACACAGCTCCAGCGTGAGAGTTTGGGATTGTGGCTGGGGGGGATGTCGATGCCTCCCCCCCTTCTGAGGGTGTTTGGGGTGGGGCACAGGGATCTACAATCCCTCCCCACTTTCCCCACAGCGTTCAGCCAAGGGCAGGGGCAGCGGGAGAGCAGCCTGCTCGTGAGGAAAGCCCCTGTTTCAGCAGCTGTGCTCAGCTTTGGCATCTCTCCCAGAATAAAACTGACTGGCACCACATTCCCAGGGACTGCCCTCTGTCCCCAGCCCTCCCTCCAGGGGAAATCCCAGGGATGCCAGCACTCTGCAGGCAGATCTCACCTGATTCCCAAATGGGAATAGGAATTGAGACAGGTGAGAAAGGCTGAGGCATCAGAGGGCACCCTGAGGTGGGTGTCCTTACTGACACCTCTCCCTGTCACCTGTGAGTGTCCCAATGGACCTTTCTCCATCAGGGGTGTGGCAGATGCTGATGCTTGTTCCTGTGGGTGGGTTGGGCTGTGGTGACCCTTGGGATCCTCTATGTCCACATCTATGGCAGGATCCTTTGCTCAGCTTCTCCACCCTTCTAACCTCCCTCCAGATGCCTTTTTAACCTCTTCCAGCATGAAAAGAGCCAGCAGGTGAAATCCTGGGCTCACCAACCCTGCCTACACCCCAGCGATAGCCACAGCCAGGTGTGGGACATCAAAAGCTCTGAGCCTGTGGTGGAGGGATGCTCTTTTTGGGGGAGGGATGGATGATGTGTGGCACATGATCCCAAACTCCCTGCACTGAGCAGGTTGCCTCCTGCCTCGTGACCTGCCTGCACAGAGGAACGCGGCCGCCTCCTTCTCCCAGCGCCTGTTTGTGGAAAGCAAATGTCAGCGTTGTCATGCCCAAGTGTTTATTTTGGAAACAGCTGGGGGCCTGGCCAGCAGGCACGGGGGACATGATCCTCCTCCATGGCAAGGAGGATCAGCCACCTGGCAGCAGCTCCTACCACGCCCCAGCAAGGATGTGGCTTGGCCAGAGGGCTCCTTTCTGCTGCCCTTAGCCTGCACCACATCAGGTCTGTCACAGACACTGGCCAGGCTCATTGTGCTGGGCCCTGGTGGCAGCCAAAGCCCAGGGAACACAGACCTGCCTGCGGGTACCACGGCACCTCGGGGTCACCCGTAGGGGCGCTGGCTCTGGCTGACACCCAGGGTCATTCCAGGCATAGCAGTTCCATGTCCCTGCCTGGGGTGCGAAGAAAATCATCTCTGAGAAGTGTCCTGTTCTCCTGACCTTTGCTCTCCAAATATTTAGGATCCCACAGCGCACAGTCACAGGCCTTGTTGGGCCTCAGTGTGATGCCATTCGCCTCCTGTCTCAGCTGTCCCCAGTAATTCATCTCTGGCTTGCTGATCTGGGGATGTGGAAGATCCTCTAGCACCACCAGGCTTCCCTGAGGTGAGTGCAGGCAGCAGAGCACCCTCCCAAGCCCCGTCTGTCCCTGCTTCCCTGCACACCCACATTTCCCCCTTGCCACAGGCTGATGGTCACCAGGAATTGAGGGCACCAACCACGGAGGGCAGTCCCCTGTCCCCGGCAGGGTTCACTCTTCCCTCCCTGGTTTGCATCTGCCACTATTCCAGCACTGACAAGGGAGAGCTCAAGCATGGCCAGAGTGAGCAAACCCTGGCAAAGTGTTGGACTTTGCATTAGGGAAGGTGCTGGGAAAGTGCATTTGGGTTCTGTGTAACAAGCAGGAGGAGAAAACTGGGATTCACATGAGCCAGCAGTAAACCAGAGGGGCAAGCCCAGACCCCAACACAGCCTGAGATTTTTTAGTCATTTTTTGGTTGAACATTCACTTCTTCCACAGAGGACTTTCCTATTGACAGCTGATGCAGTAAAAGAATAAGGATTACTTAACCACAGAAGTATCAGTGCTTTATTTGAGACAGAGCCATAAAGATGTGCCCCTCAGAGACCATTGAGCCAGAAGTCCCAGACAGACCCTTCTGTTCAGAAGTCCCTTTGCTACTGCTTGCCATGAGCTGAGGATGGCAAAACACCCAAGCATCAGCCTACATGGTTTTATGATGAGATAAGAGTTTGTGATGCTTCATAGACAAAAGGGGGTTTTAAAAAGCTCTTTTAAAATGACAATTTATTAAAATAAATTATTACTAAATGTATTTTCATACTTCTTTTAAAATTAGATATAAATTTTCAGTGTACTGCTTGAAATCCTGATAATAATTCTTTTATTGGTCAGACACCACATTTTCCTACCAAAAGCTGTATTTCTGATGGTTTCCAAAAATAACAATAATTTCAACACAAAATACCAATGAAATATCATAAAAAAGGTGCCAGTTTCAAATAATGTGAAAAAAAAAGTGAATTTTTTTCTTTTTCAGATGGATTTGTTTTCTTGAGAGATGATGTTATTCTCTTGAGAGAAAAGAAACCCCAAGTGATGGCAGCAGCACAGCTTAGATTTTCAGCAGATGCAAGTCAGGTCATCCCCACAGGGGCTGGCACTGTGTTGCATGGAGGGAAGATTTAGCTCTGTGTGTTTATGTGATGTCCTCACCCCTCTCCATTTGCTGCTGACACCACTGGTAGCACTCCTGCCTGCACCAACGGGGCTGCAACTGGATGCTGTAGAGCAAAAACCCCTACGGAGATAGAGAGAAAATCATAAGTAAATGAAAAATGGAAGTTGAAAGGTGAGGTTTGAGGAGAGGAAGTGACTCATGGGTTGGGAATGAGGGATAGGGTCTTGGGGAGGCCCAGCAGCTCGAGCTTCAGTGACCCCCGACTGCGAGGAGTCGTGGGGAGGACGGAGGAGAGGCCAGGCATGGAGCAATGAAAGGAGCAGTCGAGCCCAGAGAGAGCTGTGAAACCCTGGAAGACAAGTCCATGGCGGTCATGCAGAAAGGGGAGGAATACCCAGCCTTTCCAGACTGTCTGAGATGTTTATCCTGCCTTCTGCTTTGAGTGGGGGCTGCGTGAGACACGACGAGGCAGAGACTCGAGGGAAGCCAGGAAAGCTGATGCATCTCCAGCAATGGCTTAAAGCTGTGTGCAAACTCCTCACTCTGCATCTGCTGTGCTGTGTGGGGAAAGGGGCAGCATTTCCTAGGCCACTGTGGCATAAATGAATGGGGCTAAGTTAGAAATACGTTTGAAATAATTTGGATATCCCCAAATGAACCCTCTGACCTGCTTCTGCAAAAGCCATCACGTGTGTGCAGTCAGGGCTGGGCGAGTTGGTGAAGAACGTGTGGGTGCAGTGGGGGCACACAGGTACCACATCAAACATGTAAATGTGGGGGGAGTTCGGGCTCCTTTCCCCACCACCCCCCAGGAAATCTGTGTCTGTATGTAGTGGGGTTTTTGGTGTATTTGCACCTGGTTGTAAAATAACCCATTAGGATGCCTGCTGTGCCTTTGCGGATGGTGCCTGAGATATTGCAAAGACCTTGTGCCCACAAAATGAGACCAGCTCAGGAATCAGAGAGCTTCTTGCAAAGGTTCTGCAGTTGGCAGCTGGAGACCAAGCTGTGTGCTCACCCACTGGTGTTCTCTGCCTGCCCTAACCCCACCTTCCAGCTGCCTGCACCCTCCTGTCCCACTCCACAAGACTCCCGTGGCATCCTCATACCTCTGAGATCACACAGAGGGCAAGAGCCAAAAGGCATCCTTGGTCTCTGTCTTTGGAAACACTGAGCTGTTCTTGGCTTTGTTAGAGCCTGATTTGCACAGAAGGGAAATACTTGGCTCTAATTGACTTAATCTGGGCATGGTTTTCAGAGGGACACAATGCTTACCATGGAGTTATGGAGCAAAGTCACTTTTTCCACCACTCAGGGGAAGCAACTATATATATCTATATATCTGTATATCTATATATCTATATATCTATATATATATCTATATCTATATCTATCTATCTATCTATCTATCTATCTATCTATCTATCTATCTATCTATCTATCTATCTATTAACAATAGATATCTGCTTTTGCAGGTAAATAAAGCTCTTAATTTCACCCCACCATAGTGAAAACAGACTTTAAGCTATGACAGCAGTTTGAGTCATTTATTCTATAAACATCCACACACGTCCCTGCCATTCATGCATGGTTTGAGTGAAGCAGTTCTAGGGGCAAAGCAGGCTGGAGATGCTGCTTTCTCAAGAGAATGCAGCAGTTGCCTGGAAACCCTACTGGTTTCTGAATTGCCATGTGCTAGGACATTAAAAAAGATTTAATTCAGGGTTTGTTCCCTCAGGGGTATATTAGACAACCTCAAGGAAAAGGAACTGAGGGGGATATCTTGGTCCTTCAACTTTTGTATCCAATCATTGCTTCTGGGGACAGAGAAGGAAGAGCCCTGTTATTTGGAACATGAAATATTTACTCCAGCTATTGCAGCATGGAGATGCTCTATTTCCCAGGTTTTAGCACATATGCAGAAAAGCACAGTTTTTAATGATTTCCTCTGGGTGGAAGGTCACAGAAATACCACACAGAACCTACCAAAGCCCTGGCTGGGCTTCCACTCTCATACAGTGGTTTCCATGCTCACATCCAAAAGGCTTGTGGCCAACCCAGTTTAAACTCAGCATGTGATGGAGCTCAGCATGGAGAGAGCCAGTCAAGGTATGCTCAACACTTCCCATCTCTTCTGATAAATCTGCACCACTCATGAACTAAAACTGAGCTTTTCCAATCTGTCTAAGGGAATTTCTCTCTTGCTTTCCTAGGCCAGCACTTGGATGAGTCTTGGCAGAAGTTTCAGTGTGGATTCTACTGGACATAGCACTGGAGACTTTAATTGTTATAGGAGTTGGCTTGGAGTCCTCTATTTCTTGAACGCTGCTGAGACAAATATTCTGGCCAAGGAATCAACCCAGGCACCCACTAACTTGGAGGCAGCACTGGGGCCAAGTGCTTGTGTGGAGCACTGTGGGATCCTGTTGCATTCAGCCTGGCTGTGCCCCTCCAGAGGGTCAGTAGGTGCCATCACTTTGGTGCTTAAAGATCATTTAAAGAACCCAAACCCTGCAAAACAGCACTGCTCCAGAGCCAGCAAAGCAGTGCCCCTGGTGCCATCTACCACAGCTTGGTGGCCACTCTGTGTGTGAGTGTACATGTGTTAGCCCTATGTTGTCACAACAGGCCTTCAACACACAACATCCTTATGTCCAGGTTGGAGAGACATGGATTTGAAAGGTGGGATATTTGGGATAGGGAACTGGCTGGATTGCTGCAACCAGAGAGCTGCAGTCAATGGCTCTGTGTCCAGGTGGAGGCCAGTGACAAGCACTGTCCCTCAGAGCTGTGTCCTGGCACTGGCACTCTTTAATATTTCCACCAATGGCATCAATCTCCATCTCCCACAGACTGTGGGATTGAGGAAATCCTCAGCAAATTTGCAGGTGACACCAAGCTGAGTGGTGCAGGTGACACTCCTGAAGGATGGGATGTCACCCAGAGGGAACTGGAGAAGCAGGCCCATGGGAAACTCACAAACTTCAAGAAGCCCAAGTGGCAGGCGCTGGTCACTGGGCAATCTGGGCAATCCCAGTCGTGGGTATGGACTGGGAGAAGATGTCACTGAGAGCAGCCCTGTAGAGGAGGACTTGGGGGGTCTAGCAGATGACAGGCTGGACATGCACACAGCACAGAAGAACAGCTAAATCCTGGGCTGTGTCCAAAGCAGTGGGGCCAGAGGGTCAAGGGAAGGGATTCTCCTGCTCTGCTCCGCCCTTGTGAGGCCCCACTTGGAGCACTGCACCCAGCTCTGGGCCCTGCAACATGAGAAAGTCTTGCACCTGCTGAAGTGGGCCCAAAGGCGCCACAAATGTCATCAGAGGGATGGAACGGCTGTCCTATGGAGACAGGCAAGAGATTTGGGGTTGTTGAGCCTTGAAAATAGAAGGTTTCAGGAAGAACTCACTGCAGCCTTCCAGTACTTGAAAGGAGCTTCTAAAACAGAGGGTGAATGACTTTTTACACAGGCAGGTAGTGCCAGGACAACAGGGAACAGTTTTAAACTAAAAGAGAAGAGATTTAGATTAGGCACTGGGAGGAAATTCTTTGTTGCGAGGGTGGCCAGGCCCTGGCACAGGCTGCCCATGGAAGCTGTGGAGTCCCCATTCCTGGCAGTGTTCAAGGACAGGCTGGACTGGGCTTGGAGCAACCTGGTCCGGTGGAAGGGGCAGGGGGTTGGAACTAGGTGATCCTTAAGGTCCCTTCCAACCCAAACCCTTCTGTGACTCCATGATTCTGTGATTCTATGATTCTATGACTCAATGAACAGGCCCCACCCTGTAACAACAGGTCCCACTCAGTGACAACAAGCCCAGCCGAGACCCCTCTCCAATATAAACCCTTCTTCCCCCAGCAGGCCCAGCTGTGCAGCAGAAGGTGCTGGGCAGGGTGAGGATGGAGGGGTGTTCCAGCTTGGAGGGGGGAGAATAGGACATTTATGTTGCCAGCAAACCTCATGCAAGATGGGTTTTTTTTCCTGCTTGTCCTCCAGTTAGGCAGGCAATCTCACCCTGCTGCTTGGAAAGTAATCTCTGGAATGTTCACCAGGGATGGATTTGTTTATTGCAAAATTAAAGGAGGCTTTGGGATTAGGGATTCTGACCTCTGAACTAGCTCTTCCTGAGGCTATGGCTGCAGGTTGGTGTTTTAGCTGGAAAGAAGAAATTTTTGTGCTACCAAGTAACAATAAACGAGCTTAGTATAGCTTTGTTATGCCTCTGTTAGAAAGACTTTAAATGTGTAGCCCTAATTGGAGAGAGCACCAGGTTAAAACTCAGTAAGGGAAGTTTATTGAAGCTTTTTAATTTTTTTTTTCTAAAAACTTGACTTTTTTTTTCACAGAAAAAAGTGTTTTACTTTACTTTCTGAGTCTATTTTTGACGAAATGAAAAAGCATGAGCTGAACTTTGTGTTTAAGTGGCATTTCCTCTTTTTCTATGCTAAGATGGTAGGGGAAAGGTAAAGGAGCTTGAGGAAGAGAAAAAATTGATTTAAAAAGATTAACCCTTGTCTCCTAATCTTTTTGATAAAAGCATTTCTAAAACATTTTTAGAGAACAATCATTGTTTCTTCTTGAAGTACATGGGTTGGAAAGTGTTGCATTGTGGTGGAATGAGCCTTTCACTTTTTAAAAGAAACTTTGGCAAAATATCTGTAGTTTAACTGAAGGATTTTAAATTGCAGTCATCTTGAATGCTCAGAATTCCTTCCATTATCTTCTGAGAACTCTGCCATCTGTGTGTATATATTCATATATATATATCTATATATTTTTTTTAAGGCACAGCAGTTGAGAGATACTGCTGAAGAGACATTCCTTTATTTTCTGATGATCCTCCAAAGCTGCCTGTGCTGTAAGTCAATGATGGAATAATTGTAGTCTGGATAAAGCTTTTAGTGCTGAGCACGAAAAAAATAAGCAATGGGAATGGGGCTAATTTGTCTCTCCCCTTGGAGAAGGAAGACTCTTGTGGCCCAGTTGCCATAGTGTCAGCCAGAACTGATTTGCAAATGAAGGGTCTGAAACCCTAGATGAATGTATGGCTGCTCCAAGAGTTCATCCCATAATCTTCTCTGTGCTTTTGTCTGCTTTACTGCTCCGGGGGAGGGCCAGGTGCCAGCAATATGACAGCAAGGGGTGCACACTGCCAGCAAATCCATTTTGGGCTTAGCTATGAGTATCCCAGGTGAAAAGCTGACTTAGCCTGACTGAAGTGTCCATCTCCACGAGGTGACTCTACCTGGAATGTCATTTGAGGAAGGGAATGTTCTGCCCATTTGAAGTGGGATGTTGCCTTCATCTTTTGAGCCTCCATGCTTCATGCACCCACCAGGATTTGCTTTAGAAAGGTGTTCTTGATGGATGGAGTTGGATGGTTGGGGTATGGAGGGAGAGGAACATTTTGGCCATTTGTGTTGAGTCTGTTTTGCCTTCTGTCCAGGTTCCCTGATGTGCCAGCAGCTGGGATTTGTGATCCCTCAGGACAGCAGTGCCTGGCTGTAAACTTCACTGGGATTGTAAGGTAAGGACAAGCTTAGCTCCCCAGGAAGAAGCTCCACCAGCTATGCAGCCACCTTGTCCTCGTGGCCTTGTGTGTCACCATCTACCATGGGCTCACAGGTGAGAACTGTTTGCTTTTCTTGGAGAGATGAGTTTAAAGGTGAAGCTTATTGTTATTGTGTGTTTATTGCTATTGGTTTGTTGTGCCCATGTGGAGCTTATTGCAGTGTTATCCTGTTCATGTCTATTCACAATTCTGCTTTGGTGTTTTAAAAATCCCTTCTGGCTAAGTTCTTTGTGGTGCTGCTTAGGGCAGCTTTGTCCATTTCTGATGAGTAGTGATGCTCTTCCAGGTTTGAGGATTGCGATGTGGCATGGATGGCAGTTACTGTGATTTGTATTGTCAAAGGGAAGGTTAAAAAGTTGATTTGATGTATGTTTTGTAAACAGAATCTGATGGGAATGTGGAATTTTTTTGCTGGAAAGAAATGTTCTTTTGTTTTGCTACATTGTGCAGACCTTTTAACTGCAGTCTTTGGAAGCCTTCTGAAGATAAGGGGCTGGATGTATTTGTGTTTCAGCTGTCCCATGTGGTAGTGCAGGCTGGTGGGATGGAAGAAGGTCACCTGCAGAATCTGAGGTTCCATGGTGAACAAAATAACTGAGCCACATTTCTGAGTCTGATTTGCTTGCAAAGATCCAGAGTAGCAGAAGAAGCATTTCATAGGATGTGAGTCTGCTGTTGAAGTCTCATTTTTTCAGTTTTTCATGTCCAAAAGTGCTGTTTTAGGACAAGTGGATGATTTGCTACAGGTGTTCCCTGTGGGATGGTGAGTGAGCAGTGAAGGGGATCAGGTGTAGCTGGGAGTGTAACCAAATACCAGTCCAACAAACCAGCTCTTTTGGCTCTGTGAAACCATGTTAAACTTATTTCATTTCTTCTTGGGAAAGGATGTTCTCAGCATGTGGGATTTATGGGAATTCTCCCTTCTTCCTGGGTTAGACCACAAGTAGAGCAGAAGCTGTGCTCATCTAAAGTGCCTGTCCATGCAGCTCCACCCAGAGCCTTCACAGGCTGTTCCCTGCATGTGGGACTGAGCAGTGTCTAATGCCCCAGCAAGAAAATCAGTTTCAAGCTGAAGCTGCTAAAAGATGTAAAGAATAAATCTGTTCCTCCTGTTAGCTTCATGTTCTCCTGAGATATTCTGGAATATCCTCACTGTTGTTTATCAGAGTCTCTGGGCAAGGTATTGGGCATTTTTTTTTAAATCAGGAGTGAAGATGCATCAGTGGGACTGAAGCAGGCCTAGAAAAAATTTGGGAATGATATGGTTTGTCTGGCTTGTTGTGTTATTGTTTTTTTGGTTTGTTTGTTTTTGTTTTCCCCTGTGTGACTTGCCTCCTTGAATAAGGTCAAGATAAGTCTGTTCAACTTAATACTAAGTTTTTTGGATGGTTTTGGGTATAAAATTTAACCCTGTATAATATATAGAATAGGTATTTATATGTTAGTAGGTTTCATATTAGTACAGAGACAGTATTCCTAACAAATCCCTTTTCTTTCAGTTAGTAAGCAAAATAAAGACTAAAATCCTCACTGATTTGGGGGGGGGGGAATCCTGCAGATATTTCTTGACCCTGCTTTATGTCCTGGTGTTTGTTACCAGTCATTGGCACAATCAGAGATCTTCATTACAACAGCTGAAACCAGAGTCTCTGAAATGTGGAGTGGTATGTTTGACCTGGTGTTAATTGTACTTGTCAGTGCTCTGGAAGTGGCAGGGTGAGGGCAGATGTGTTATAGATAGCTCTCCTGAACCAAGATTCAGTAGCAGAACAGGATGTGGCTTTCATAAAGGGAATCCCTGTATCTGGCAACACCAGCTTCAGATCCTGGGAACCCTTACCTACAGAAATGGACAATCCTGGGGTTTGCTTGGATGCTGGGAGGCAGCAGCAGATCAGGTATTGTGGGGGCTGGGGAAGGAGCAGCAGCCCGAGGCCCTTGGCTTGGAAGCAGGAAAGCTGAGATGGTGCCTTGTTCTTGGGCAGGATGTCTTCTGCTGGGAATGGGGTCAGCTGCCTCACAACCTCTTCATCTGCTCTCTCTCACGTGTGAGCTCCAGACTGTGTCCTGGAAATGTGCAGCTTCAACAGCAAGGCTGTTTCTGGTCTTTTCCCTGAAATTTAAGAAAATTCTGCTGTAGCAGAGGAAAATAAGGGTTTTATGAGCAATGAATCCAATGCAATCGTGGTTGCAACCTTTACTCTCATGTGGCTTTTTTCCAAAATGCATTCACCTTTCCCTGGTCTCCTAATGATTCTCTGGGCAGCAGTTGTGCATGAGATGCATCTGGTTCTGAGCTCTTTGTGGGGTTTAGATGATCATATTTCTGTGTTTGTGGGACAGTTGAACAGTTTTTGCATCCTTTGTCTTGATGGATATAAACTAGACTGTCTTTATTTTTCTCCTTTGTTTCACCCAATTCACAGCAGCTTTATTTTTTTAAGTTCAGTAAAGTCTGATGAAGGGGTATAAAAAGTGGGAAAATGGCTTTGACCTTTTTACAGGGATGGAGAAATCAATAATGAGTGCACCTGTATCTTTGGAGTTAGGTCTTGAGGTTAAGAGAAGAAAGTTAAATATTCTCATCTCAGAAACATGAAATTAACATTACTTTGTCAGTATGTGGACTGCTATTGCCAGGAGGAAACAGAATTATTAATATCCTTTGGGGGTGTGTGAATAAAACCAGCACCTGATTGCTAGATCGATATTCAAAGTAGAAATCAAGCATGTTCCTATTGTATTTAAATAGTGAGGAGCAAGCTGCACAGAGAATCTAGAAGTTACTGGGCTCAATGCACAGATAACTGAGTTAAATTCTGTTCTAGCTGTTACTTTGGAGGGTCTTGCCTACCCCTCCACACCTCTGAAATGCAACACACAAACCAGAGTGTTTTGCAATAATGTGTGGGGCAGGTTCCTGTAGTGGCTGGTCTATTAATCCGCATGTGTTAGCAACCCAAAACCAGAGATCAGGGGAATTACAGGGCTTCATTCAGGGCTGTTCCTGTCTGGAAAAAGTGAATTTGGTCTTGTGGGGACTAATATCAGTTCATATATGAGGGTGTCTCACTGTTGGAGCCAAGCTGGCTGCAGTGAGGGGAACAGTTTGCTTGAGCTGCCTGGGTTTCCTTTTAGATTCCTTGTTTAAGGTTTTGCCTTCATTTTGGGGTCTCTTCACATATTTTGCAAGTTAATAATAAAGCTTGTAAGAGGAGGTGTACTGGGAGAAGGAACATGCTGTACAAGCCTGGATCTTGTATTATTTCTGACTCTTCTGTGGTCCCATGGCAACTGCTGGCCAACAGATAGGACTCTGTAGCTGCTCCAGTGTCACAGAATGAGCTGGGCCTTTCATCTGGCTTGTCTTGGGTTTCAGGGGAGTAGATGTTTACCCTGTGTTTGCTCTGCACCCCATGTATAACTTGAAGTTCTCCTAGATGCCTTGTGACCACAAGTTTTTCCTGAAAAATGGAATAGGACACCTTTTTGGCTGCCTCTAAACCATGGAAATTTTGCTGAGATTTTTCTGTGAAAAAGGAACAATACAATCTCAACATAGAAGTTAATTATAGCAATGGAAATTTCCCTTAAAGACTTTCTGATGTGAGGCTGGTATTGCTTTTCAGCAGGATAGAACGCTCAGAAATGCCACTTCTAATGAAAAATGCTTTAGTGGCAAATAGTTTCCACAGTGCAATGGTTATTCTTGGGTTTGTCTGAAGCACATTGAACCTCTGTATTTCTTTGTGGAGTTGCATAACATGGTTTGGCTCTGCCTCTTCACTCTTGCTCAAGTGCAGTGCTGGTCTAGGTGAGGTGGGTGCCAGAGAAGTCATGGGAGCTGAATATGGTAATGTTGTGCTCAGGCTGTGTTTTGTGTTGAGCTGCTGTATGGACTAAGACAGTTCTGAGCCTTGGAATCGGGAATATTTGCTTCTGCTATCTTGGCCTCTCTGAAATCATATTCCTCACTCTCATCTCTGTCTTAAACTCCATCTAGATTGAGGTACTCATGATATACCTGGGTTTAAATAGGTGATAATTCTCCTAAGAATTGATCCTCTAGGGTGGTTGCCAGGGAAAGGCTGCCTTGGATGTAAGCAGCAGGTCTTGTCTTACACAGACCCAAACCTAAAACAGGGTTCTGGCAACAGAACACTTTTTTTCCCTCTCTGTAATGATGATTTTATTGAGAGAGGGCAGAAATTTTCATACAGCTGAGGTATCCCATCTGCTCTTATCCTGTTCAGTCTCTGAACAGTATTTACTTTTCTGGAAACTTGCTGATTTCCCTCTCTTTTCTGGAAATCTCTGCAGCTATGAATAAGGAAGGCTTATGCTGCCTTGGGAGGTGTGAAGCAAGTGGCCAGCATGGGACATGGGATCAGGTTGCCACTGGAACTAATAAAAGGACTGATAATCTTGTCATGTTTTTGAATACTCAGGCAACTTCTGTGGCCTTAATACAGAGGGGAGGAGGGGAAGGGAATGGAGAAGGGGCTGGCCATAAGTGAGTTCACCTGTTAAATAAAAGAACTCAAGGGCTTTGTAGGTCACTGTGATGCTCTCTTTGGGATCTCATGGTGCAGTGGGAATTTAGAGGCTGTGGCCAGAGCTGGCACAGCTCCTCCAGCACTGTGCTGTGCCTGGCAGGCACCTGCCTTTGCCACACTCGAGGTGGGGAGGTGGTGAGATTCTGCCATTGGGTGCCATGATGGCTGTGGGTGCAAGTGGGGTCAGAGGGGGTTAATACAGTGATGGAGAAGCTCAGCAGGGGCTGTTGATCATGCAAGTCTTTACTGCATAGGAGATTGTTCAGAAAGATTCTGCACTCAGATGGAGCTTTGCCCTTTAGTGCTGGGGTGCCTAAAGTCTGGGCTCTGCTATAGGACTGAGGCAGCCCCTTTTTGGCAAAGCTGAGACCTCATCACAAGGGTGGGTTTTGGTTCACAGCTAAGTCTCTCATGTCTGCATCTCCTGGAGCACCTCTAGATGTGCTCTAGGTGTGTCTAGGATCACTGTAATGGCCCTGAGCAAGGGTGTTGAGAGCCATCCTCTTCCTTCTGAGCATCTTAGTGGCTGGACATGTATGTGAGTGACCTGGGGTTTCAATGGCCTGTGGCTTCTTATTCCAATACAACTAATCATTGGATAACTCATCTTGGATCCAAAATAAACGTGTAGCCCTAGAACCAGAGCTCAGCATTTCTCAGACCACAGCACAAAATCTGGGCCCTGTGTGCTTTTATTTCTGGGCCCTGTGAGCCTGGTGTGGCAGCATGGTCTGAGGGAACCTTTCCCTTCTGGAGGGTGAGGATGGAGTGTTCAGGCTTCAGTGCAGGTGGGGGTGTCTGTCACCAAGTGTCTGTGCAGAGCCTGGGATGCCTCTCTTTCTGCTGAGCTTTGGGGGAAAAAGGAGTTTATCCATGCCTGAAGAATTGTGTCAAGTTCCTACTGCAGGAACAAATTAAGGGTGAATCCACCAGTTGGAGGCCTGTTGTGGCAGAGGCTTCTGTTTACTGCCTGAAAAGTTATAGACTCAGCAACATGAGTTATGGAGCCTTCTCTAGCACCCATAAATCTTGGAGGAGAATCAGAGTCTTCAGCCATGTACCCACCCAGGCTAATACCATTTCTTGCAGCTGGAATTAATCATGGCATTAGGCAAACAACGGGGGTTCATTAGGACCAAAGGTGACTTTAATTTAATTGAAATATAACTTGGCAAGTAAAGAGGCAATCCAGTTCACAACACCTAATGGGAGGTCTGGGTTATATATGGAAAAGTTAATGGCCGTAAAAATATCCAAACAACATATTTGTGCACGTGTTCCAGTAAAAGTCTGAGCCAACTACTTTTTAATGGTTTGGGTTTTCAGATGTATATATTCATGTTCTTAAAATAAGAATAAGACTATATGAGTGTGCACAGCATAGAAATATGAGGTGGGTGAGGGCATGAGGGAGAGGAGCCTCATGGTCAGGACAGCATCAATGAAAGCCAGCTTCCTCCCTGTGCTGGAGGAGGCTGATGGACATCTTCTGTCCCCAGAGGGTTTGTCTGTGTCATGGATGCTACAGCCTTGCTCCTAGAGGCTGAGGAATAAAGTTCTTACCTGGTTTTTTGGGGTGTTTTGGGTAAAGGGGCCATATAAGTGTGCCCAAAAATGGATGTTTGGGGTTTTTGGCAGTTTCATGTATTTAGATTTCATACAACTACATGAGCTCAAGAAATAAATGAAAATCCCTTAAATAATGATATTGGCATTCCCCTGTGAATGACCACCCACATCCCCCAAAATAATCATATTTAAAAACCAGTTAAATCAGCCTGTAAATCAGTGTGACAACACAGGTCTTTTAACCTTCCCTCCCTCCTTTATAACAGGTCCTCCCATTTCTGCATACACACGGCCTCATAAACTGACTCCTACATAAAATATTATTTATATTTTATAAGGTAAATATATGACAGTATGCACACATCGGTGGGCTGTGACTTCATAGGACCAGCCTGCAGATTTTGTACTATGTAGTTTTATACCTATTTTATTCCCCAGGCTGTTTTCATAGAGAAGGGGCCATCTATATTTTCATGGGCATGAAATCTGTATATCCAGCAATGAATGCGAATCTCTGCTTTGGAATGGACTATTGGAAATAAAACTATATACCCACAGATTTTTTTTTTTAAATCCCCTTCTCACTGGTGTTGTTCCTTCCCCTCAACTGCTCATGAAAGAGCTCATCTAATGGGCCGTGATGGTGGAATATTGTCTTGTAGTTGATCAGTGTGGGTAGTGTGATGCCAGCATTGTGGAAGCTTGTGAGGTGCTGGGGTTGAGAACCACAGAAGCATTAAGGTTGGAAAAGACCCTTCAGGGTCACAGAGTCCAACCTTTACCATAACACTGCCAGGTTCACCACTAAGCCATGTTCCCAAGCACCACCTGAACATCTTTGTGTTCTCTGAACACTTCCAGGAGCAATGATTCCACCCCTTCCCTGGGCCGCCTGTCTTTATGCTTGGCCACCCGTCCAGTGAAGAATTTTTTGCCAATGTCCAGTAGGTGAAAGTAAAGAGTCTTAGATGATGGTGGGTTAGATATGACTAGTGAAAGACTATTTATGCATGGAAAGGAAAAAAAAAAGTGCAGGGGTGGAGGGGGGGAAACAGAAGCAAGATAGGGGACAGAGAAATAAAAGGGTCATGCAGGAGGTTTTAGCTCGGTGTTATCGCTTTGGGCAGGTCACTTGGGATGCTTCCATGCTGGAAGGGACTCAAGGAGGCACTTGGAGAGCACACAGGCAGGCGCCGGGTAGGAAAAGAATCCATCCCTTGATGGCTGGGCTGAGATTGCCATATGGTTCTGCTTAGATGGTACCTCTTGGGGTTTGCTCTGTCTTTCGGTGGCCTGTGTGCCTGTTTCTCATTTCAGCAGCTTCTCTGATGGTTTTATCTCCACGTCCTTTGGGTTTTGGACTACTGGGGAAAAGGCAGTCTTTTTTACCAGCTGACTTGAGCCTTCAGCAGGGCTCACCTTGTAGTCAAGCTGGCTTTAAGCATTTCCTTTTCAGTAAAGCAGCTCTCTCAGAAGTTTTGTGAAACCTACAGTTTGTAAGCAGGAAAACTGAGATAAAGTGACAAATGAAAAACTTGCTGCAGACAGGAGATGGTGGACTTCCAAGCCCCAAGGGGAAGAGAGGGAGTGAATGTTCACAGTGAACCCCTTTCATTCTTGCCACAGCAGATGAGAGATAGGCAATCATTTCTGCTCTTATCTCTGGTTTTAGCACGGAAATGTGTCTGCCAGACACCTCCTCCCTGTGCTGGAGCTGTCTCCAAAGGGATCTCCCCAAAAGGGGGAGCTTTTAGCCCACCATATGGTGTGTCCCCCACTGGCTGGTCTGTTTCACTGTGTTGGTGACCCTGCTGGACAAAAAGTGTGTTCTGCACCTTGAGGTTACCCCTAAAACTTGCCCTTCCTCTCTGGTATGGGGGAAATGAGGAGTGAAAGCAGCCATGTTTCACCTTGAAAGCCATGGCTTGGGTTCCTTCTTATCACTGCCACCCCTTAAGACTTGGAAAATTTTCCCCCAGAGGAGGTTACTTTTCTTCTGTTACTGCAGGAAAACATCAGCACAGGGAGGTGAACTGACTTTGAGGTCTCTGTAGGGTCCCACATGACAGCTCTTCCCACGCCTCCTCCTCCTGACATCTGTTAACATCCCTGTCTGTATGGTGCCTCAAAAGGCCAAAATGCCAAAAGAAGTGTGTTTATTTTTAACTGCTGATGGCATATTTGACCTTCCCCAGCACTTTTTGGCACCTGGTGTCTTGACTACCTTCACATGTGTGACCCTGCATCTGTGAAGCAGCCTTAAAGGACTTGACTTTAGCTGTCAATCAGGGTGTGGGAGCCTGATCCTGTCACCTTTCTGGGCCTGATGCTGCCCATGCCAGCCCTGCCCTTTGTCCCTGTGCCAGCTGGTGCCTGACACAGCCCCGCTCTGCAGCACACTGACTCCATGCAGCCTCTTGGAGTGCTTGGTGCATGGCAGAGGGGTGACAGCAGGATGACCTGTGCAAAAGCTCTGTGGTGGGTGTGTCTGCTCGGCACTGTGGTGGCGTGGTGTTGGCTTGGTGCCCTTCAGCCTGGCCAAGAGGCCATGGAGAATGAAAGTGAGCCAGTTGGTTGTTCTTAAAAATTTCCTTGGAAGAAAGCTATGTTGGTCTCAGCCCTGGTCTGCTCCACCAGAACTCCTTCCAGCTTTGCACTGGAAGTGTGGTTCTCCTCACGGGCTCTGACTCCTGCAGCCTCCAGGGCTAAACCTCTGTGGTTTTTCCTGATCCGCTGGGCCCATGAGGCTATGAGGGGCACCACAGCTCAGGCAGGGATGGATGAGGAGTGGATTGAATGAGATGCTGAGATGTCAAATGTACCCTGGCTCCTCCAGTGCTTCACTCTCAGCTTTTTTGCACAAGGATGGTTGTGACTATTGTTGCAGGCTTGTTTCCATGCAAATCTGGGGGCACTGAGGGGTGTTGGGCTCAAGCCCAAGCTCTCACTCACATTCTGGGGGCTGAACATGTCTGTCCTCACCGCCTTCTCACCCTCCAGCCCAGACTTGCTGCTCACTGAGCAAAGCCAGCAGTGAGGCTGAAAACCAAGGAGCTGATGGGGCTCAATTTGCTTTTCTGGGCTTCTGTGCAAAGTAGCATTTGTCAGAAGGTAAAGGAGGTAAACTAGTTCCTAATTAGTCTGCACAAAGGGTCTAATGCTATAAATGTGGAGCGAGCACTATAAATCCAGCTTCGAGCTGGCTGCACGGTAATTTCCCTGTATAGACAAGCCTCAAGTCACAATTCATTATGGCTCTGCTTCATAGACCCTCCAATGTTGTGCTTCCCCTTTGCTGAGGGCAGATTGTCAAGCTGTGACCCTGCCTTAGTTAATTAACCTTCAAATGGGATTTATTTTCCCTTAGTTACTTGTGCGTGCACACATTTGGTAATAATGACTGTCCGCTTTCCTCGCTCTCGCTAAAAGGGGAGCAAGTCATTTGTTACAGTGTTTTACCAGGGGTAAAAAAATAAAATTAAAAAAAAAGTCCAGGCCTCAACTTTCATGGAAAATTGATAGCTTTATGCCAGAAAGAGACAGTTCCATCACAGCCACTTCTTCAGCTGTCTGCAAATATTTGAAACCCTGAGATATTTAATGTTTTTCAGATGGTGATAAATCTGCAATAGTGTGGGCTCGCTCAAGCTCAGTGAGAGATGAAGTGAGATAGGAGAAAATGCATGAGCCAGCACGGGAGAGGTATTGCTGCTCACACTTCTGCTGATGGCAGGACAGGTTTTCAGGACCTTCCAACATACCAGCTGGCTTCTCTTCGCCAGGGAAAAATATACACAAATGTGAGCTTCCAGTTCATTTCCCATCCAGTTGTGAGCTAAATGTTTGCTTTTCTTTGTCTTCTCCCCCCACCCCTTTTATTATTTTTGCAATCTGACATTAAAAATATGAACCTACAGCTGGGGAACAAGAAATGTTACTGGCTGAAAACTTTTTTTTTTTTGCATCTGTCAAGCCTGAGATATTGCTCAGGGTTTGTTTGTTTAACCTTTTGTTTGCTGTTCAGAACCTTGGTGGCAAGTTGCAGAATGTGTTGGTGTCTTACATTGGGTATTTTTAAGGAGGAAAGAATAGTCAGATCATCTCCATGTGCTTTGCTTGCAGCATTGCCTCTGCCTGGGGTAAGCCTTGAATATCTTTCTCAGTGCCTCTGATACACCTGATGTGCCTGGGTGTTGCTCTGTAGGGAGGTGCATGGTGCAGGGGAAGGCTCTGGGATTGGCAGGGACCTTGAGGGCAGGAATGAAGGCTTATCTGTGGTGCATCCATTAGGAATGAGCTCTGAGAAGGAACAGGAGAGGACTGTGTCTGGCTTTCAAGATGCTGGGGCTGTGTGGGTCTCACAAGCAGAGCAGAGTGGTGACCAGCTGGGGAAATATGGTGAGGTGCAGATGCTTAACTGAGCAAATTGTCATCATCCTCCAGAAATACAGATGGCAAGCTGCAGCAGAACCTGGTAGCACTGGAGCAGGAGACCACCTGAATATTTTCTTCTTTATTTTCCTTTGGAAGTAGGGAGTAAAACAGTTATTGCAGAAAATGCTGCCTAATTTGCTGGGGTGTAGGGGGGGAATCAAAGAGCAGTCTGGTTCTCCAGATACCAGCACCTTTCACAGCAAGTGGGTGATGCCAGGGGGATTGTGTGCTGTGAGCACCCTGGAGTGGCAGAGGGACTGGGCTGGATCTCAGTGTGGGTTTCTTGCTTTCAGCCTGCCGTGGCTAAATCAAATTCCCCCACTGCAGCTGCGATTCACTGATGGGTTTTGTCCAAGTGTCTGTTCGTGAAGTTTTAAAGAGACAGAAACACCTCAGCAATTTGATTTTGGCAAACAGCTGTGAGCCAAGTGTGGAACAACAACAAAAAAAAATCCCTGTAAAAATCAGGGAAAATGCCTGCAAATTTCCACACATTTCACAGAGGCGGTGTGGTCTCGGAGGCAGCAGGGTGGTCTGGATGTTTTAGCAGTGGTGCATAAAACAGGCACTCCTGTGCTCCAATGCCAGCTCCACCACCGATGGGCCAGTTCACCTTGGCAAAATCACTTGACCTTTCCATGTCTTGGTTCCTCTCTTCTCCCCTTTCCCCCTCTTTTTAACTTCAAAAATGAGAATGAGTGGCCCCAAATCTGGGTGGTGGCCAGCGTGGGCCTGGCACAGCCAGGGAAGGTGGGGCAAAGGTGGCTGTGTTCCCAGGTTCCAAGGGAGGCCAGGGGCTGGGGATGTTCCAGGAATGAAGAGTGTCTTTGACCTCCATGGAGGCCCCGACCCCGCAGCACAAGCTGTTAATGCTTAGCTGCCTCCCACCTCCCTGCTCTGCTCACTGTCCCAGGGAAGGGAAGAGGTTTTTCTAGCGCTTGGGCAGCCTGGGTTTGGCAAACCAAAGTGCTGTCTCCACACCCTGCTTTTACATATTCATGCCTATCCAAAATGTTCCCTTCTGGGCTGGACTTTCCCAGGCTTCACCTCTGGTCTGTGAGCTCATGAATCATGGGGAAGGAAACTCTTTTGAAAAGGGTGAAATTATTTTGGGCAGAGCTGCAGCAGCTAAAATGGCATAAATGCTGTCTGCAAAGGTGGGGCGAAGGGGGAGCAGTTGTGGGGAGGTGCAGGGGCTTGTTGGGCTGTGAGTTTGGTGAAGGGAGATGAGAAAGCAACCCCGGCATCCTGGCTGTCCTCTTTCCTATGCAGTTGCCTCCCCTGCCTGTCTTCTTACTGACAATCCCAATTTCTCTGCTGTTGAATGAATGGAAAAGCTCCAATAGGAATTGATTCAGGCCCTAAATTTTGAGCTCTCTGAGGACATCCAGAGCCTACTGCCAAGTTCAGCAGAGCTTTGTAAAATGTGCATTTCAGTTACTTTTTCTTTTTCTCTTCTGGTGTTTCAAGTACAGGATTAGGAATTTGGGTGAAATAACCCAGGAGAAAGAAGAACAATTGGTGGCTCAGGTGTGCCAAAGTTGAGGATTAGATGAATATTTTTTTCTTCTTGTTGTTGTCCTGCTGGTGCTCATGGCACAAAACCTGCAGCTAAGAAGGAGCTGCTGTGCTTAGGATTTTATCCCCTTTGTGCCAGTGAGCATCCCTGAGTGGCTGTTGGCAGAGAGCTGCCAGGCCCCTGAACAATTGTAAATCAAACTGTCCCTCTAGGACAGCTTGAACTTGCACCCAGAGCTGCTTTTGGTATCCCTGAGTCCAAAGGATGTGAGGTGCTCTCTGTCCCTCCCCTCTCCTCCTGGGCTTACACCCACTGCAGTTACTGTAGAACAAACAGGGTGTGTGGTGGAGGGAACACTGCTCTTTTGACTGAGACCATCTGAAGTGGAAACACCAACATAATTTAAGGCTTCTGACTTTTTAAAACTTGTATTGGTTTGATTCTGGGCTTAACTTTCCCTTCTTCCATTATTCAGCGTAACAGGGACCTAGCCACAAGTCAGGCTGCAGTGCTGGCTCCTGCCAACTCCCCTGAAAAGTGAATAACTGGAGAGCTACCTAGCAGAATAGTCAACAAATGCTCCATGTAGCTCTTTTGGAAACAAATAGTATTTGCTTTCCTAGATCCACCCAAATAATGTTGTTTGTTCTGCATAATTGGCTTAAAAAGAACGAACTGTGTATCATCTTAACCCTATGAAAATGTACTGTAAGTAACTACGGAAAGTTCTTGCCTGTTGGATTCAGAGTATGAGCTGCATGACTTGAATTTTAATAATGATCTTTGCTCAATAAAAGTGCCTTTTTTCTCTGATGAGGAATCCAATATGTCCTTATGTTCCAATTAATGCATTTCCTGGAAATTTCCACTTTCTTGTAGCTGGCTGTTCTAGGGCAGCAGAAAGCAGTAATGAAGTATTTTGTTGTAAGATGAGGTTATTTTTACAGGCTGCAGCCACAATGCTTTTTCTGACATTTTATGATATATAATTATTAGCAATGGGAACCAAAATACTTTTCCCAAGGACTGAAATGATTCTAATATATTTCTTGCATGTTGACCATGCTTTTTATCCTTTCTCCTATTTCTTTGTATCCATGTCCAACAAAGCACTTAAAGAAAGCACTATGAGAATTCTTTGACAACCCATTTCCCCCTTGCTGTCCCCTAACCCCTATTTGGAAACTGAAGCCTTTGTCAAAAATGAAAATTTTAACAGAAAGTTCCTGCTTTTGCTGTGTTTTCTGTGGGAAGTGTTTCCTCCCAGCAGCACTTTGGTAAAGACATGGAAATGGGGTAAGGGCTTTACTCTGCTGGGGAAGATGTGGAGTTTTGGCCAAGGCGCCCCTGGGAGTTGAGCAGTCTCCAGTAGGTAGGAGTTGGGGATCTGGTGGTTTGGGCTGTTCAGGGTTTTCTGAAGAGCACAGGAGAGAGTGGAACAGGGCTGTAACACCATGCCCTTCTGCCCCTGGAGGGAGTGTAAAAGGCAGTGCTCCTGGTTTGGTATGCATGGGGTTCTAGCACAGAGCTCTGGTTCCCTCAGCAGTGGTCCTGGGGATATCTACCATGGGATGATCCCCAGTGCTCCTAGGTTGGTGTTTGAGAATGCCATGGAGCCAGGATCCACTTTTTGGCCCCCTTGTAGAGTGGGCAAGGGCTGGCACATCTCTCGTCCTGTAGCCTTGACTTTCCTCCATGTTTCAGGAAGAAATTTCCAATGGATGAAAAAAAAAAAAAATTGAGATGGGGAATGGGCTGGAGGTCAGCTCCTGTGTGTAATCACAGGCTTAATTTTCAGTCATGGGACTCCACTGCTGTGAGGTCTGACTTGCTCCACTCTTTATAGCAGCCTTTAATTCTATCAGGAGGTGTTTGCACCTCATCTTGGCTACATTTGAAAGCAGTCAGCAGCAAATGTATCTGAATACATGTGCCATCTTTTCATTTCTCTTGGGTGTAGGGAAACCCCACTATCTAGTGAGCTATTTTATAGGCTTTTAGCCTGAGAGTCAGGGGTTTTAAAATTCCTATAAGCTACCGGAGCCCTCTTTCTGGAGAGGAGCACCAAGTGCTGATGCTACTTAAGATGGCAAATACATGGGTTTGCTCTGTGCATCTAAATGAGTGGCTGAGCCTGTTACGCTGCTGAAGGAGCAAGAACCTTGTACTGGAGAGGCAAAGAGTTTCCACTGGAAGCCTCTCCCACTGTGCTGGACAGCCTCTTCACTATCTCGTGGAGCTGCAGCACTCTGGGGACATTCTCCATATCATAAATGGACTTTGTGGACTCTCGTGTGCATCCAAGGGAAGCACAAGCAGGGCTGTGTGCGTATTTTGACAACTTTAAATTAACATACCATAGCTGCCTAAGTGTTATGACAATATTCTGTGATCACAGGTCTCAAGGGATGTTTAATGCTTTGGAACATACCAGTCCCTGGCCTGAAGTGTCTCAGGTTAGCTGGGGTTGCACCATTGATGGATTTGACCCTGTGAGTTCAGTGGCTCCAGCAGGCTGTTTGCAAGAGTCAAACTCTGGCAAATGATCGACTCTGAGCTCAGTTGGAAAGGCTTGTGAAATGAAATCACAGTGCTTTGCCCATTAGGCTTGGGATGAAAAGCGAGCCTGAGAGCTGCCAGTGGCTCATATTTCATGTGCAGAGATTTACTTGTATTAGTTAAGATTGCGATGAGTTTGAGAAAGAGAGAGTGAGACAATTTGTAAGCCAACACAGAAATAATACTTCCCTATAGTAAGTGTGTAATGAGAACTGGTGCTTTTATTGGATTGAATAAGTTCAGATTGTTTTTAAGATATACATGTTTTGAACAGTGAACTGTATCACTTGTGATTGACCTCCTGTGTTATTTTTACATCACTTCTTATTTCTCTACATCCTGAGTTTGCTTCTGAGACTTTCATTCCTATTCCTCTGCTCTTTTCTTTTCACACCTCTTCCCTTAATCTTTCCTGCTCTGGCTTTGGAAGTCTGTTTCCTTTTAATGCACATCTAATATTTGTCATAGTGAGTGCACACTTTGCACTAAGCAGGTCTCTAGGATGTGATTGCAGCACATGTAAGCAAACTTGAGCTGGTTTTAATCAGAAAGCAATGTACCCACGGCATCAAAGAGCCCTAAAGAGCTTTGCTTGTGCTGTGGCTTGCAGCAGATCCATTAACCACTGTAGCAGTGTCCCTCACTGCCTTGGTGCTTGCTGTGGAGCTCAGGTCATCTGGCAATTAGATCTGGTAGAAAGAGCAAATTCATCTACAATGCTGGGTCTGGCAGAGTCCCCACCACAGCTGCATGCCACAGTCCTGCCTGGTTGCTGACAGATTTCCCTGTAACTTCAAGGTTTTGGCACTAGAATCTAATGGTTGAGGTCAAGAATTTAATTAAACTTTGGATAGAAGAAAGCTGCCCATCTACTGGATCCCTTCCAGAGCAAGTGAGCTCTCTCACAGTAAGCAAAGGAGGCTATTTCAACTGATTTAATACTCCTTGGCTTTGGATGTTGCTTCCTCTTTGGTATGGGATTTTATTTTTTCCATCCTTTGCATTTGATGACTAGAACAAGATACAGATCCCACCAGTTTCTTTGGGAAATGGTAGATATATCTCAAAGCAGAGAGCCAGCTGTTGGCCTTGGGCAGGTGATTTCAGACCCACTTTCTGTGAAATCAGGGTTTGGGTGCTTTAATTTTGGCATGATTTTATGAATGAGCTGAGCATCTATCTGCCTTCTGAGCACCTTCTAGTGCTCCCTACGGAGCATCCTCCAGTATTGTTGACCCTGAACAAGCAGTGGCAATGGGGGTGTAGCATGGTTTATTATTTGCCTGTGCTTCCATTGGACTCAGGAACAGAGGGGAAAACCAGTCTGTGAGCAGGAAAAGCCCAACCAACACATCAGCCCTGCCCTAACTCACTTCCAGACTAGTAGTGACCCGTCTTCCCCAGCTTGCTGTAGGCAAACAGGAATGGCTAGGGAATACTGGAGTCAGTGAACAAATGTAGAGGTCCAGAGGTTACACTGCATTTTAGAGTAAGAGACAGAGATAAGAGAGAAATTTATATGTGTTTGTGTGTGTATTTTTATATATATATAAGCTTTTAAATTCTGAACTTCCACTACTGCTTGTCCTGTGTGGAAGTACTTATGCATACCTATAGTGGATATGCTGGTGGTATACATGTAGATGGAGCATTAAGAGATCAGAAAATTCCTTAAATCTCATTTACAGCAGAACTAGGTACCAAACTTGTTTTAAAGAAGGTTAAATTGAAGCTGTTGAAAAGCTGTTGAAGAATTTCTGACAGAAAACTGGGATTTCAACCAAGAGGATTTTGTTCCCCTGGGTAATTTCTGGTTTTCATCAAACCCTGATCATACAGTCTAGCTCTCCACATACCTCCATTGTTCATCAAACTGGGCAAGCGTGGGATATTTTTTGCCCTGACACCTTTTGCCAAAATTTCTGTAAAAAAAGGAAAGCTGATTATTATTTTTACCAGCTCTCCCTTTGTGTGCATAAAGCCTCCATAACACACCATGTTCAGCTAGGATATCTCTAGGTGGGCTCATTCCTGTGCTGAACAACCATGGAAAGTGAGAGGAAAGCAGATGTGTCCCTCTTGCAGAGTGCCCCCCGGAGGATTTGGAGAACAGTTAAGAGGAAAAGGCGCAGAGAAATGAGAATAGTGGGGGTAGAGCTTGCCTTTGATTGTGGCCGTGGCAGCAAAGCCATGTACTGTCAGATGTGCTGGGAACTCATTGCCAGTAGGTGAAGACAAAGTGGAATGAAGCTCCCTTCCCAGCACAAGGGCCCAGAGTATTACCAGGCAGAAAGAGGCTGCGATCCCTTGTGCTTGGGTCACACTTGGTGGTTCCTGAGCATCTCACATCCCGTTCCTTCCTGCTTTGGGGGAATTTCCTCTGCTCAGCTGGAATCTAGAGGTAGGGTGGGTCCATGAGTACATCCCTGTGTTTTTTAGGTTTAAATCTTCATTAGGAATCTGTTCCATAAACATCTCTTGCAGGCTGTTTTCAGACGAAGATCCTGCCAGGGCTGGTGATGCAGGTCACTCCAAACCCAGTGATGTTACCCTCGTCCCTGCCCCTCACTTTCCAAATGTTTTTCTCATTTGTTCCATGGTGACTTTTGAACTGCCCCTGTTTTAAGACTGAAATGAGAGAGATAAAATGTTTTTAATTTTAATTAAAACAAAGTTTATTTTATTTCATTAGCTAGCCATGTTATTTCAGGGCCTGACAGTAAAGTTATATGTTACCCTGTGGGTACTTCTAATTGTGTTACGAGGTTTCTAGTTCATTCTGTCCAGAACAGTTTGACTCCTGTGCTGAGCTCCATCCTCCTGCAGCCTTGAACCAGTACAGTTAATGAAAAACACTCCAGTAATAACATGGGGCTCTCAAGGGCTCCAGATAATTGGGGAAAGGTACTATTAATTTTACTGGAAGGCAAGCCGGCTGAGCACTGAGAGCCTACTGCTAAAGATACCAAGAAATAGGGCCTGATCACTTTGGAGGAAAGATAAGAACGTGGAAATCGGTCAAAGTAAACCTACAGATCTAGAGAAAACATTCTGTGAGTAAATGTCAGCGTAGGGACATGTCAGACTGAGGCAGCCCTTGGTCCAGTGAATTCCTGTGGGCAAGGCAGGAGGTGGGATCCTCTCCTGCAATGCTCTTGGGAGATGCATTCCCAATGGAGCAGCTTCTAAGAGACCAGTGGGAAAATAACAACCTCAGGGTGGAAATTGGAACAGTCAAGGCTTTTTTCCCCCCCTCCAGTATGCAAGAATAGTTCCTGCTCTGTCCTGGCACTATTTGGGCTGAGCCTGGACACCTGGTCCCTCTGCTGCCTGTGGCAGCATGAGCACAACACACTTGGAAAAGAGAGATAGGAAACCAAGAGGAGGCTGCTGGGGGTCATGCTCCCTGCAAAAGCCTTTCCCAATTCATTAGGAGTTACAGATTTGCTTAAATCCCAATCGTAAATCCTGGTATCTTGTGCAGTGTGAACCCAGGGTGGCTGTAAAACACTTTTGCAGGGGGACCTGAATAGAGAATTACACCGATTTAGAGGTGTTTTGTCTGCTGTCCCTGGTATAGCTGCTGCTGAAGTTTTGGTGCCTGGAATTTATTTGCTCCAGCAGAGAAGGTGCAAAGGGAGAGGTGTGACAGTTTAATTCTTCTCTTGTGTTCCTTACACAGTTATAATGTTTTCAAGAAAAAATTTAATAGGCATTTAAGGCTGAATGAATCATGTGTGAAATGGAAGGGTGTTTTGAGGATAGCTGGTGCAGCAGGATAGAGGAGGTTCAAGTTTCCTTACTTTGTCCTAGGGATCAGGACCACAGAAGGCAGATAGCCTAATTTCCAGTGAGCCAGCCCAGTACCTCTGACTCAATGGGTCAAATCTCTTTGTTTCTTTTCTGTCCTATTTGGTGGTGCATGGGGAGGTATTATCTCAAACTTGGGTAGTGCATCAGCTGTCTTGCTACTTTCCCTTCTCATTTCTCTTGTTGGTTGGCACTGTAGACTTAGATAATTTTGTAAAAATATGAAATTCTTTTAAGTTGTTTGATCCAGTTTGGATTTCCAACTGGATTGCACTGTGCTTAACCTTCAGTATGTTATTGTTTTAGTAGTTTTGTCCAATATGAATAACACCTTATACCATAACATCCTCAGTGGATGTAGAAGGAAGTTCCAGAAAGAGCTGGAAAGGGTTCCAGGAAAGTCAAGCTGTATGGCTTGTTTGATTTTTCTGTTTAGCTGCTTAAAGTAGCCAGAGAAGGGGGAATAAAAACATTGCAAAGGCTATGTTGCTGGATAAAAGATATTCCATTACAAACCCTGTCAACATTAATAACTTGCATCTCTTCAGTAGTGCTCCGAGCTGTCAATAAGAAACAGGAATCAACCAAGATTAAAACTGATCTGTCAGAAAGCAGATTGTATCAGAAAGATAATAGAATCAAATTAATTTATGATGAGGAGATTTCACAACAGACAACAAGGCAATACTGAAAACCACAGTCCAATGTAATCCCTTTGAAGAAACGTTGTACTTATTACAGCTGTGATGATTGCAAATGTTTGGTTTAAAAGTCTGTGTTGCAGTCTGGAGGAAAAAACCCAGGCTATTTATGGTCTCCAGTTTTTTAAAGATGGGAGCTAAAGAAAATAAGCCTGGAGAAATATGAGCTGAAGCTTAATATTTCCGTCTTCATTTAAGAAGGGGTGGTTAGAAAATAGACCTGCTAGCCTGAAGGAAATTGGGATGTGTCAACATTTTGTTGGGTTTTTGAAATTCTTGGTTCTTGGTTGAGATTAAAAAGTCAAAATAACCTGTTTCCAGTGAATAAGAAGTTTTGATGTAATAGTGTCAAAATATTTAACTCATTTTCTTCACGAAGTTAACTGCTTCAAAACAAGTATCTCGTTTGCAATTAACATTTTGACTTGGAAAAACATGATTTTAAACTCAGCTTGGTCCAGGATATCTCACTTATGACTGGAAAGTGAAACACCATGTTTTGAAAAGATACTTTTGATTTTATACCTCTACTTCCCTAGAATTTGCCATATTCTCTTGTTTGGGGAATGGAAGGAGGAAAAGGTCACCTGGATTAAACAATAGTTTATGGTGGAGGAGAGGAAAGAAAAGAGATCTTCTGGTAATGCAAAATTAGGGCTACATCTGTATCCCTACTTATATTTCTTAGTGGTTAATGCACATGAAGCAGCCAGTCTCCCATGGTTTGAGATCTCCCCTCGTTACTCCCCCTGATCCTGATCTTCCTTTCCCAGTCCCTGCCACTGGATAGGGCACACATTTGGGCTGTCTTTGGAGTGGGATCAGTTTGTGCTGTCCAGTATGATTGGGAAGGCCTGGGACTCATTTTTGTTAGTCCTGGGCTTGCCTTCATAAACCTGGCTTGCAAGGTGGATATGGTGAAATATTCAGTCCTCTTCTCTTTCCTGAGCCAAAGCAAGTGAGGTACAGCCAAAGCAGGCCTGGGATGTGCCTTGTCTTGTTGCACATCCTGCATCATCCTATTTGGCAGAGAACAAATATCCCCGTTGCTGTATCTGAGTGGGGCCTGGGAGGTCTCAAACAGCCCAATACTGACTTTGAAGCCCGAGATGTGCCAGCACTGCCCTCCCTCAAAGGGGAAGGGGCTCGGTGCTGTTGAGAATTGTGGCATGGGCTGTTCCCACACCTGTGTGCCTGGAGGCAGGGGGTCAGAACAGCAGATTTTGGGGATGGGGTCTTGGTTTTGTTCTGACTGGTACCATGACCCAAGGAAGCCCAAACTCATGGTTTAGGTAGCAAGAGGATGAGGTCTGGAGCTGCCCTTTCCGTGCCACTGGTGTGTGTGTACTGCTGTGAGAAGCCCTGCTGGCTGTTTTGGAGCAGGTGCTGTGCAGGGGGAAGGCAATGCTCCCTCCCCTTCTTCCTCCACCCTCTTTCATCACCCACAGAGGGACCTGTGCTCCAGCTGAATTGAACTTCCTCCAGTGGCTCCAGATGTGTTTGGGGAGCCTGCCTGCCTCTTTTCACCGCCCCATCTTCTTTTTGCTGGAAGTTTCTGCCATCAGTGCTGCTGGCAGTGGAAATCTGTGGCTGCAATCAAACTGAGAGGTGGGAGTACCCAGGACAGTCTAGTACCCAGGACTCCCTCATCCCCTGTGTTGCTTACAAATCAAAATAAGCAACCTGAATTTAAACTGTGCTTCTAAAGGGATGAATCCCTTGGTTCCTTCTTGCCTGTGCTGGTGCCTGCCAGGCTGTGTGTGGGCACCGTCCGCAGTGCACTTAGCACTGACTCCCCTCCGGCTTAATGACAAGTTCTCACTTTGTTTGTTGCTGTTTGTTTTGTTTTGTTTTTTCTCCTTCCAGCCAAGCTGACATTTAATTCTGCCTCAGCCAGTTAAATATAACCCTGAAACCTGTGGGTGAGAAAATGTGGCTCTCTGTCACGCTCATTTCAGAGGAGCCAATTAGCAATGGTGATCCTTGGGACTTGGCAGCCTCTTCCCAGGCACCTGGCAGCCCTGGCCCTGCCTGTCATTCTTGGGGTAATGTGCTAGGAAATGGTCTCGTGGTTTACTAAGAAAAGCAAAACAAACTCCCTCTTCCCCGCCTTTGCAACCCAACAACCTGTGGGCATAATTGATTTGCAAGATTTGCAGTCAGGATGTGGCTTTGTTGCAGATGAAGCTGGTGAATAACCTGCTCCTTGCTGGCTCTTTGCCTGATTCTCCTTAGTCCAGCAATTTTCCACATTCAAAGGCATCCAGTTTGGAGGTGCTAATGGGACATAGGTCCCTCTTCTGCCTCACCCTTTCTTTTATCAGCTGAATTTCCCTTTCCTCTTTCCCTGCTGCAGTGCTGGTGCTTCCATCCCTGTGGGCTCTACCAGGGGCTGCTGTCCTCCCAGGTGTAAATACACCTCACACTGTGCTGGGTCAGTCCACAGGATGTCCAGCCCAGTGCTGTGTGTGGGTCTGCTTGCTGAAGCTGGAAAAAATGAGATGAGAGTGATTCTTCTTCTGACATTTCCTCTATGCTGGAAGTTTAGCAATATGGTGGGGTGCAGTCATCGATGGGCCTGGCATTGAATTTGTCTTGTCCTCTTTATATTTTTTATTATTTTAACTCAACTCTGAAAGGGTTCTTGGTCTCCAAAATGCCCTAGTAAAGGCTTCTGCTGCTGGTGTCCCTTTTTCTGATTTCTTCAGCAATGACCCTTTTCTTGCAGTACTGGTTCATTTTGGCCCCCTTGTGTTATGTGTGGTTTGTCCTCTCTTTGCATGGAAAACAGCAGAAGCTGTGTCAGTGCAACTATTCTTTTCTGAGTTTGCAGGTGACAGGACCAAAGAAAAGCCAGGAAAGCTGGGCTAGTTTAAGCCATTTATGGCTGGTTTATGCAGATCTCTGCTGTGTCTGAGCCAGGGCTCTCTTTCCTTCCCAGAAATGCTCCTCCCTGACTCCCTTATGCTTTTAGGACCTGCATTTTCATTTGCAGTTCCTACTTCTGGCTTGATTCCTGCCTTCTCCCCCTCCTGCCAAGCTGAGTATGGTGCAAGGTGAACCTCCAGGGTGGAGGACACCTGTGTTGTCCATTAGGTGCTGGTGAATGAGGACAGCTGGGGCAACCATCAGCCCTCTGACCCTTGTGCAGTTGGCTCCTGGTGGTGATCACAGAGCAGGCAACACAATGGCAAACCAGCAAACAGGTGAACATATGATATTCATAAAAGAGCAGGGGTGATTCCCTGTCTGCTGCAGCAGGAGTTGAGGATTAACTCTGTGCTGTTCTCTGGGGTTTAGCTGCTGCCTGTTATCACTTCTTACCTGGCAGTCCTGTGTGCTGCCACGTAACATCTGCTCTTGTGTCCTGCTGGTACCTGGCTGTGGAGTGGTGTGATCCAAAATCCCCTGCAGGTGAGGGGGATGGAGGAAAGCTGCCTGAAACCACCTGGACACACAGTGCCCACAGGCATTAACTGGTGTGGAGACAGAGTGGGGGTTTGAGGGCTCTCTGAACCCATCTCCAGTTTTCAATGCATGTGTGGGGAATGGCCCAGCTTTGGTTTTCTAACTTGAAATGAAGCATGATGGATATCTTTGCACAGTGCTTAGACACCATCATCACTTCTGTGTTTTACAATTGGCTGTGGATTATCTTCAAAACATTTGCAGCAAAATAGTTCCTCAAAACAGTGTTAGTGCTCTTAGTGCTGAGACTTATTTTCCTTGTGCTCCTTTGATTTTTATCTTCTCTGCATTCTCTGTACGTCACCCTAACAAGTCGTAGAGGCTGGACAGTGTCCACATCACATCAATACTGAATTTCATTATATACAAACATCAATCTGGCTCTGGGCTGCCTTTTTAAACTGTCATCCAACCTGGTGGTATTCAGTTTCTGTTTAGGTCTGACCGTGGAAAAGCATTGCTTCAAAGCTTGTTCCCCATAATGTTCAGATCAAAACAGTTCCTCTGTGTGTTTATAATAAAAATATATTTTCACCAGCTCTTGGGAGCATTGACATTTTCATCAAGGCAATTTTCTATGGCCTCCATCCATCACAGCACACGAGCTGTTCCATTGGTTCCAATACAACTACTCATTGCTTAAAGTAAATTGTTTGCTTAAAAGCTTGTTGGATCAGGGCCTATAAGCGAGAAAAGATTGCTGATTAGAAAGCACATTTGTTTCTGTTGTGGGATTTGATGGCAAATTAAGGACACTAGGAGGATTCAAAGATTAATACCTCTGTATTTTGGGAAAGAAATACTTTAATACTTTCACATTATCAAGGCCCTGTAATAAACAGAGATTATGCAAATGGGACACTAAACACCAAATCCCAGACATTAATGGGGTTCAGTGAGAGCAAACTGAAGGCAGAATTAATCTCTGAGAGACCTAAATGGCTATTTTCATGCTTATGAACTTAACATACTTTCAACTTCACCTTAATGAAAGACACACTCGGCTCACTGTTAAAAGAGGCACTTAAAAGGTATTAGAGGCATAAGTCCAGCTGTTACAAACTCCAATAAATTTGGATTAGGTCTCCACTGTTTGAGTTGCGTGTGTGGGTGCCTGACCTCAAAGCAAGTTGTTGGTTTTTTAACTTATTGATATATAGCATTACATCAGGTTAATTACGCCTCGCTGTATTTCATGTCGTCTCGGCACAAACCCGCGTGCATCGTCTCTGGGGAGCAGGGATTCGGGAGCCCTTGGAGGGCTGGGGGGTGCTGGCCACCCGCCCACCACCAGCCCTCCCTGGAGATGGATGCTTTGCAGAGGCGGCTGCTTGGTTTTACAGTACACAACTGGCTCCCTGCCCTCCCTGCTTCACCCCACCCCATCCCATATTTTCATTCCCTGGGGTGACTTCCCTTCACCTCGCTCGATAACAGAGCATGTTTTAAAATTTGTATTTTGGTGCGCTGGGGCAAAATGCCCGATGTCACAGGGCAGAATTAAGAGTTTGAATTGATGGGGCTTTATGAATTTTGTCTCACTGGATCAAATATTTGGTCCTTGTGCTGTTTTGCTGTGAATTCCCGGCCACCCATGAAAGGGATCGTGCATGGGTAGAGCACGTTCAGATTTATGGCTGCATCTGTGTAGATGGGTCGAGATAACAGCAAACCTTTTGCTCTGAAGGCACTGCAGCCGCCACGACAAAAGAGATGGCTTAAAATTGCATTTCCATTTAAAGTAACACCAAGCCGCCAGCCCAGCCATGTGAGGGAAATATAAAGCTCTGCGATAGGGAGCGAATGAGGAGAGGGGGGGAAAAAACCTGGGTAGCAAGTAACTAAAATAGATGAAGTGGAACAGTTGGAAGTCCCAACTTGAGTGACAAGGGAGAAAGAAGAGATCCAAAGTCAGCACCAGATGACTCCAGTCTCACATCCCATCTCTCTCCCCCCCGTCTTTGCCACTGTTGCCGCCGCTTTCCCAGCGAAGGCAAAAAAAACAGAACGTCTTTTCCAGATTTGGGGGCTGAGCGGCCTCACATGTTGACACAGCAATAATTTTTAATGAGAAATTTTTAGTATTTGTGTGGGAGAAGTTAGTGTTGTGTACACAGATGCCTCTCCGGCCATCACACCGCGGTCCGGCCCGGCCGCGTCCCCTCCGGCACGGCCCGCGGGGTCCCAAGGCAGATTCCTTTCAGGCGAAGGGAAACATTTAGGATTGCTCACCTTTGAACTGCATGCGATGGTGTTTACCTTGGCAAGACAAAGTGGCAGTTTTACAGATATTAAAAACAGTCCTGAGGGGAATCTGGAGGCCTTCCTATATTTTAATCACCCAATTTAGCCAGCCTGAGGACTCGGCTGGAGGGAAAATGTGTGGCAAATCTTGTTTTCTTTTGTTTTATCTTTTAAAAAAGGAGATTTAACAGAAAATAGCGCAGTGCTAGAACAAGAAGGGAGAAAAATAATGTGCATTTTAGTTTTTATTCCCTTCCCTCTGAAAAAAAAAAGTGGGAATTCTCATATTAATCCATAGCACCTCCACGCTCCATATGGTTTCTTTTTTGGCATTTCCTGCTGGGCTGTGCTCTACCTCAGCTAACCCCACTCCCCTTGCCCTCCCTGGGTGCGTTCCTCTTCTAATTTGATTTCTACCTGTCAGGAAAGATGGGTGCAAACGGGTTTTGCCCACATCTTGAGGCACGATATCCCCTCTCTGCCAGCACTCCCTCTGGTGTGCACGATTAAAAAGAAAATTGGGTTTTTGTGGGGGAAGAGATTCAAAGGAGTCATGAGTGATGTCTGAAGTTATGCTGAGGTCAGGACCTTGCTTATTGATTTTCTAACACAGCAGAACCACGTACAAAAGGAAGAGACCTCCTTGCCTCCCCCTGATCCAAGATACTCTTCCAGCTTGTAAAAAAAAAAAAAAAATTAAAAAAAGGGAAAAAAAATCTGGCTGCAAGCAGTCAGGCTTCAACCGGCCTGTCAGACAGCTCTCTGCAGGAACACAATCCATGTTGATTTTACAGAGAAGGTTGTTATCCACATTTCACCACTGATTTATTGTTTTTTAACCAGCTCCTTATGCTAGACTTTTTTTTTTTTAAGGTCCTTTTCACTTTGTGAGCAAGGAGATTCACTGGTGGTGGGGTGGAGGTGGAGGTGCTGGTGCCCTGCTCTTGCCAAGCTGGGCAGGAGCAGGGGGAGCTCTGCCATCCTCCAGCCCCTGCCACCAGCCACCTGTGATGCTGTCCTTAATATTGGTCAGAATTTATAAATGCTGTGGCCGAGGTCCAGTAACACACTCCTGGGTCCCCTCTGCCTGCGGGCTGCTGTGGGGCAGCCTGGCTTTGAGATTGTGAGAGCTCTTCAGTGGTTTCAAGGGTAAGATGGGTATGTTGGAGACAGGTCTGAGGAAGCCCCGCAGAACTGAAGTGGCCAAACGCGTCCTGTCGCCTACATCTGCAGAATTCATTAGGCGAGCTTGATTGGCCTTTGTTAAACAAAGATGGGATAAGGTTTCATACTTTTTCTGTGGGAGTCGAGCTAGAGTTTCAGGCTGATGATTTAGTCAGGTGTAAGCATGAAGTTTCCAATTTAGAGAAATAAATCTAAAGTGATTTTATTATCCTCTGTTTTACCCTGACACCCTGCTTCACCCCGACTCCCTGTCAGAGCATGCATGACGTGTTTATACAGGCTGCGCTGTAATCGACCGGCAGCCAATATAACATGAGACACAAAATGCATCTTCTGCCTAACGCAGGCTTTGGTAGCTTCTATATTTCATCATCTTCCTTCTCCTCTGCCGACAAGTCTTCCTTTCTCTGAATCCCTCCTATTCTGCCTGGCAAGATTGCGTGCCCCGGCTCCATGGAAAGAGTTGTCAGTGTGCCGAGACACAGAGTTTTGGATCTCCTTGTGTAGCCACAGCTTTGTTTTGCTTCATTCCATGCATCTTCCAGGGAGATCCTTGGATCAGACTAGGCATCCTGTGGCTGGAGTAATTTTAACAAATGTGTGTGCCTGAAACACCCAAAAAACTATTTTTTTTAGTGGCAATTGGTAAAATTTTAAATAGAAAAATTCTTGTTTACTTATTTTCTGCGATAGGAGAAAATATTCTATGAAAGCTCTATGTTTAGATTTTGACAGTATACTCATGAAAACAAATTATGTGATTCAATTGGCTGAAAATACCTGTTTTCAAAAGTTACTAACAGAGAAAGCAATATAAAAGTGCAGATAACGATGCTGGGGGGAAGAAGGCAAATTGCTTTGGCCAGGTTCTCTGATCCTGTTGATTAGGAGCCTGTGCAATTTAGTTATTAGTTAGAACATAAGGACACACAAAGCAATAGGTCAAATTCATTTCTTCATCTCAGATATATCCCTGTTGACTTCAGTGAAGTTCCTTTAATGATGAATTTGTCCCGCTGGCTCAAAGATAAAAAGAGAAGTTATTTTTGTTTAATATTTCAACAAGGGGAAGAGGTTAGCGAGGGAATTCGGTTTGCACAAGTTGTGTTTTTCCATGAAGTTTAGCAAGGGCAGCCACCACCTAGCCAGCTCTGTTGTATATTTGTCTTTTTGAGGGCTGAGTGCTTTCTCTATGGACTCTCCCAAGCCCTTGCAAGGCAGTTTTCACCAGACCCAACCCACAAAGGACACTTGCAGCCATGGTTTGTTTGTGTTCCTGCCAGCAGTGTAGGGAGCTGCCCTCCTTCAGGTGCCTGCTGATCTGATTTCATCTGTGGTAAAACTTTGGGAGGCAGAGCTGTGTCTGTCTGTTGGCCCGGGCACTGCAGCAACTCAGTGCCACCACCTGGTGCTCCCAGCAGCGTGCCTAACCCTGGTCCAAACGTGGCTGAGCTTTTCCTGGGTGAGGCTCTTGTTGCTGGGCTTGTGTTTGCCTTAAAATGCATGGGTTTGACTCCTGTGATGGCCTTGGCTGTCCAATACTTTTCTCTGTGCTTTAGCAGGAATGAGTTCATGTTTTTTCCACCTCCATCAGACCGTCGTGGCTGAGGGCGGAGCAGTGGGAGAGGCCACAACTCCACAAAACCTGGGAATGTCTTTGGAGAGTGTGTGAGGCAAAAGGCAGCTCCAGCCAGGCTGCTTCTGCTGGTACCTGGACTGTGTGGAGGAGCAGGATTCCGTATTCCCCATTCAAGCGAGACCAGGACTCTGCATGTATCGCAGGCAGATGAATGAGGAGGCTTGGCTTTCTTGTGGGACCAGACTCTGGGTGGACTTGGTGATGTCAGAGTCCCTCCTCTGTACTCCCTGGAGCAGACAACTTGTGCTGCGGTGTTTGGCTGTTGAGCAGCGTGGGTTGAGTTTATGGGCGTTGGACAGGTGTTCATGGAGAGTTGTTTCACCACCTCATTCTTGCTCCAGGGAAAATGGCCTCTGGCCCAGGCAAGAAGTCAGAAGCTTCACTGGTCACTGTCCATCCTGGAGTTCGAGGCACCTGGCAGGTTTCTCTAAGCCTTGGCTAACAATAGCCTCTCTGCTGTGAGCAGTATTGCTTTTAAACCTGAAAGGAAAATGTTTTTACAGAAGAGAAAGAAATCTTTCCCATGCTCTTCTCATTCTTGTATCCCTGGGTGCTTTCCAGAGTCATCCAAAACCATTGCAACTCAACAAATGGAAAGACCAAGTAGGGCAGTGTGTGGTTTGGCAAACTCCTCAATCTGAAGCAACTTTAGGGAGACCCCAGCTTTCTCCAAGGAAAAAGGACCTTTAAATAGTAATGTTTCTGGAAAAGAACTGCCATTTTTTGAGATGCTAACCTGAGTGTGGTTAGGGACACAGCAGTGTCACTTTATTTCCCTCTTGGTCCACTGTCCCTTGTGTTGGCCATTGTCCATGGCTACCTGTGAGAAGGGCCTCAGTAGTGGGGAAACTGGCAGAAAGTTTCTCAGGAGAATGAGCTTTGGTCTTGGCTGTGCTTGCATTTACCCATGATGAATGCTGCTATTCATGTCCCAGTTCCTATAGCATGTGGAAATCTGGATGTAGGATGAAGGTCTTCAGGCATGGGATTTATTTCATTGAGCCCTCATTCCTTGCTATGAGGTTTGACAACCATTCCTGGATCCCCTAGTTGTGTAGGCCTCATGGCTATCTCTGCCCAGGACAAAACACTTTTGGGACAGAAAGGGGGAGAGCAAGAAAGCCTAGAGAAAACAGATGTGAGGGGTTGAATGAAAAGTTAGAGATTAGAACCTTGACGTAGCCACATGGCTGTGAGGAGGAAGGCTGAGGTAGGAGCTGGCAGCATATTCATGTGGTACTCCCCTGCCCTGACCCAGTGTCACTGCCCTCAGCATCTCCTGCTGTCCTGCTTCCTCCTGCCTTACCCAGTAGCCCTCATGCCAGCATGTCCCTGCTGCCACTCAAGTGGATGAGCATCGGGCTGGGAGACCACATGTGAACTTCTTGTGAGGTACAGATGTTACAGAGTCAAAGCCTGGCCACCCTTGGTCTAGGAGGGACTTGGGTTTCCAGTGCCCCAGAGAAGCAGGAAGTGCAGGAGACATGGATATCATGAGAAAAGAATCGATAGTCCCCCCTCAGCCTGACCAAATATTGATTTTGCCCTTCAGTTCGTATCGTTTTTCACTGCCTCGCCAGCCCTCGGGGTGGGAGCTCCTGTCACAGCCCCACCAAGGGTGTTTTGGGAAGGGAGGGATGCAGAGGGACCAGGCCTCTCACTGGGCATGGTGAGGACAAGGAGCAGTCACCTCCTAAGCTGGGGGGCTGGCAGTGGTGGGGAGGGCAGGTTTTGTCACCCACTTCTCCCCCAAACCTCCAGCCCCACCCCATTACTAATGCTATTGAGGGAGCTTGTGTTGGAAGAGATTTATGGTCTTGCATTCCCTGTCAAGTGCCCCCCACTGTGCTATGACTCTACTCTAGGTTTAAGGTTTGATATAAAATCCAGGGAATGCAGAGGATCTTCCTGGCTTTCGTCAGTTTTGGAGTAGACACTTAATTTTCAAATCCAGTCATTAATAAATGCAGCAATTGGCAACCACAACTCAGCCTTCCCCAGCAATTCCTGCTACCACAACTTTGCGGGAGTGCTGCTATCCAAACACTCCCAAATTACGATTTTTAACTCAAAATTTTATCTTCCACTGCTGGAGGTAAAACTATTAATATATAAATAAAAGCTAATTCTGTCCTGGTTGTTTTTCTTCATGAGGTCAGCAGTCCCTGAGGAATCATAAGCAAAATAGCAGAGTGCCTAACAAGAAATAGAAAAAAATAATCTCTCATAGCATGAAAAAGAAAGATGTTTGGAATGTTTTTAAAGGATGTTCTTTAGCTTTCTTTGGTTGCAGCTTCTACCACATATATTATGTTTTCCTGGGATTGGAAATGACAGTCTTCTTTTGCTGTTGCTAAAAGCTAGACTTGCTGGGAATTATGTAGTCAGTTAATATTTTTTTAATTTGTAAATGATTTATATATTGATGTAATGATGCAAACCCACTTTGAATCCCCATTAAAACAATAATTTTCAACAATTCTGTGGTCTCAAGGAAATATTGACTTGTCATCTTCACAAATCTTTGGCTTAATTTTAAGTTATGTTACCTGATGGGAAAATAGTCTTTAAAGCAGGAAAAATGGTATGTGGACTTTTTTCAGACAGTTTTGGGTAGTATTTCTGTATAAACGAAAAAACCAACCAGCCTCAAAAAAAACATCAGAACACCAATAAGTGTCAGAGCTGTGTGTGTGTTCATATGATGTGAGCCACCTGTTGCAAAGAAAAACTAGGCTAATTTTCAAATTCTCATCTGTGTTCAGCACATCTGGATGCATTGGTCTTTTCTTAGCAATGCTGCACGTTAAGGCAAGATGCTTCATTCAGTGAGTGTTGCAGTGGTGGAGCAGGTACCAGGAAGGCTGTAGGATCCCCACACCTGAGGGCTTTCAACACCTGCTCTTGGCAATAATACTCCTGTAAGGGGGAAATGGGACCAGGCAGTCTCCTTTTAGCCTTTCCATAAAAGACATCCATCTTCTATGGTGCTTTTGCACCTTTTCCAGGGCTGTCTTCTGTTGTGTTGTGGGGCAGTGCAGTCCTGAAGCAGCTGCAGGCTGACTGTAACCTCAGGGACATTGGACATCCCATCTGGAATGTGGATGTGTTAAATGCACAAGACTAAAGTCATGCTCTTTCAGGCAAAGGAGTTTGTGTCACACACCATGACTGAGGCACAAAAGCCTGAATGTTGCCAGTGTAGGCATTTTGCTATGGCATCTCAGTTGGAATAGCCTGGGTTTACTCTCCAGGCAGGAAAGAAAAACCCTCTAGAGAACTCAGTCTTCCAAAATTTGCTGGCCCTAAGGAATGAGGAGATTGAGCTGTCCTTGGGTGCTGGTGCTTTCTGTTCATGGATAGGAAAGCACCCACAGTGGTTGTTGCTGTGTTTTATGGGACCACAGATGAAAATTAGAGTATGAAACCTGGCCTGGGACTGACCTTCTCATGCAATGCCCCTTCTGTTGTAGACTGGCAGAGTAAGGAGTGACAAAGTCCTAAGCCATGTTGTTCTAGGCTGTCACAGTGCCCATGACCAGGCATGGGGACACCTGAACTGTACCAGATCATATGGTCAGCTTTTATTTGCCTGCCTGAGCTTTTAGCCCACTGTACATAGAGCCCATATTTCAGGATAATCCTCAACATCATAAATTTACCTGTGCAGATGGGACCCAAAGGGAATATTAGAACAAAGCAGGGGAAAAAAATCAAGGAAAAAATGTACCTGTTAGGCAATGTGAACCTTTGTGCAGCCTTCATTAGTACCAGCAGGGTTATAGTTACTTTTAATCATTCAACTAACTCTACCAGTGCAAACTTTCAACTTTCACCCATTTAAATTGGAAAGGTCTTAAAAATATTTATTATTACTTTAAATCATGCCATTTAAGGTCAAAGCAGAAGCATTTGTTAGATTCATGCAGGATCCAGAGTTGTTTTCTTACCTGGAGGTTGAGTCCTGGTGGAAAGGTCTGTGTTTCTAATTTTGCTGTGCTATTTGGTTACTATGAGATGATGGGAACACCATTATGGCTGTGCTATTTTCTATTTCTTAATTGGTTGTTCATACACAGGTCTGGCTGGAGCTGAAAATCTCAGGGAAAAGGCCATTAACACCTGCATGTTTGACCTGCAGTTTATAAATCAGAACATATGTTTTCATATTTCTAACCCCCAAAGCGCCGAGAAATGTGTTAGCGGACATTTGCAGCGCACTCCGATGCACGTTGTCTTCCCGGTGTCAGCAGGCCAGAGTGTCAAAAGGTATAAATCATTGCAATTACATGGATTTTGCCTGAGGTCTGGCCTTGATTGATGTCTCTCCTAAATAAGATATTACTGGGGATGTGAAACATGCACACCTCTTAACCTGCTGCATTAGAGTTGCAAATGCCGCTCTTGCTCTCTTTTTGTGTGTGTAGTGCATTTAACAGTCTTGGTGGAATTCTCCATGTTATTTGAGTGATGACTGCCATCCTGGATGGTTTATTTAGCTTGCTGTTGTGGAAAACACTTCAGCAGATAGTTGCATCCTGTTGCAATCCCTGTTGAAATTGGCAAGGCTGACTCTTGCACTTGCAGTTCATCCCAATTTAGCTGAATGGGATCATTTACAAATCCTGTGAAAGTGTGGTGGGAGAAATGTTCTCCTTTTTCCAACCCAAAGCAGACCTACCTAAGCATTGCTCTGAGCTGCCTAACTCATCCTGTCCTTCCCTCTTGTGATGAAAACACCTTCTGCAAATGCACTCCCTGCTCCAATTCTATTGTCCCTTGGAGTTGTTCCTGGTGCTCACCTGAAACTGTAAGAAATCCAAAACTCCTGCAGGTTTTTGGTCTTTTTAACACTGGTGGGTTTTTTATATGAAGTGGCCCAAGGAAAATGTGCTTGTAGGATTGGCTGGACTGAGAAAATCAGGATAGCAACTGCTGTAACTTGGACCAGAGCTGGAGAAGTGGGATGACTTCTTCAGGGTGATGTCTTGAGATCACACCGACTTCCAGAGAAGAAAGATTAGGCCTTGTCACATCCCTGAGCTGAAGACTTTAATCTGTAAGAAAACAGCAGTTTGCATTATATCCAGATTTAGTTTTGTATTTAAGTTGTACATATCTGAAATATCCCCAACGAATGGATCAGTGGATCACAATTAAAAAAAACCCAAGTATATATTTTTGTGTACAGAAGAAAAAGAGATTAACAATCTGCCTGGGAATATTGTACCTTTAAAAAGTTTCTACCCCTATTGTCATGACAAAGATGTTAGGTTTTTTAGAGCAAGGATTTAAACAGAAGAACAAATAAGTAACTTTAGGTTGCTGGAGTTTTTTTTCCTTTTCCCTACAGTAATAGTACTTACTCGAAAATCATTTTAATGGTTAACTTACCCTTTAAGACCAAAAGTTCTAACTTGAGTCAATGTACTTAGCTCAAAATCCCTGTAGAGATTCAGGTTTCTTGCTGGAGCTGCCTGGAGTGGTGAGTTCAGGCCTTTGCAGTGATTGTCAGCAAGGAGAACATTAATGGAGTATTAGAAAAATGAAGTCCTCGACCCCTCCTCCCCTCCTGGCTGGTTGTTTCTACATGGTGGGAAGGAAAACATTTTCCCCGTCAGCCATTTACTGTGCAACAGGGGGAAACTGTCAGCTTGCTATGAGCAAACCCCTGCAAGATAAGTCAAAATGATTTACCCTGTAAATAAAGTGGGCTGTTTTCTTTGCTTGGAAGAATTGCCCATGTGGCGAGACTTCCTATGGGAGGGGATGTGGTTGGCCCTTCGCATTTATCCACTGTGTTTGTCTTTTTTGAAAAAGCAACATTGGAAAGATTAACAAGTCTGTCACTGAAGGAACTGATATATCAAAGCTGTGGAGACAAAGCAGGCCATTCATTCCTTACGTTTCTGAAATCTCACTTCCAGTGCAAACCAGGTCTTCCCATTTAGATGCAGATGAAAGGAGGGATTTCCCTCTTCCTCCTTCTCCCCAAAGTCTTGGGGATTTTTATGTATTTGTGTGTGCACATATTTATAAAAATGTGTGTATATGTGTGTCCATATGCACATGCTCACTCTGTGAGCCCTCCCAGGCTGAAGATTTATTTGCCACTGTGGGAGAGGCCACAGGGGTGCAGGGGATGGGAGCAACCTGAATGTAGTACTAGACTTAAGGGAATCACTATTCCCATGGACAGACACAGAAATTTAGGATTTCTCAGGTTTTCTTTTAATTTAACCGTGAGAGGGCTTGGGGGTGAGGAGGGATATAAGAGAGGGATGTTGATGTAGAAAGGGACTGGATGTCTTGAGAGGCCCCCAGGATTTATGGTACATGGAATATATGCACAAAGATCATATTGATTAGGGTGTATGCACTGGAGAGGAAGAAAAATCACTTATCTTGTCAGGTTGCAGGATATTCTGAGATTTCTGAGGTGGTGTTGGGTCCACATCATCATTTCTAGGGAGAAAAAGGAGCATATAAAGGACACCCTAGAGATGTGGCAGATGGAGATGCTCTCTAAAAACATGACTTCAGATATTTTCATTTGTTTACTTTAGCTGCTCACCTGTGTGTATGTATTCTAAGGCAAAGAAACAAATGACTGTGGTTTTTCTCCCAATGCCAGAAATAGTGCTTTTTTAACTCTGATGTGCATAAACAGCTGGTGTCCAGAGAAGGATCTCAGCATTGAGAAAAACCCAACAGCCTTATTTAAAATTGCCATATGCTTGTAAGCACATTCAGCAGAGGCAAGAGGATGAGTGCAGCCTGCTTTTCAAGGTGTCAATGCTGTCACACGGGAAAAAGCTCTCTGTTGAGAGGTGCTGCATCCCCAGATGTGCTTGACTCCATCTGGAAAGCAAAATTCTGCTTTCCAAGGTCTCCTTTTTCCATTGGCCTGCAGAGCTCCAGCCAACTTCCCCTACCCCCCCTGTTTATGCCTCAGGCAGGGCAATGCACGTGTCCCAGGCTGGGGAGGTGTTTCCTTGATGGTTGCTGCTGCTGGAGAATGTCACCCAAACAGGAACGTTTTGTGTGTGGTGCTGCAGCAGGTACTGACCCTTCTCTGTACCAGTGGGGTAGGAAAGCCCTCTCTACAGGGAGAGCTTGTACACAGCACAAAAATATTCAATGCTGTGTCAACGCTGGGCCTTTATTTATTGCACCTCAGTCAGTGCAAACTTCAGTGACAGGCTTTTATGTGACCTTGGGCTATATTCTTACCTGAATAAATGGAAAGTGTTTCTCTTCTGAACACCTGGGGTTGTATTTTATATAAAATATGTACATTCTGGAGAAAACAGTAAATATGGCCATGAACTCCTGAGATCGAGTTTCTTCATCAAACATGCACCACTTTCCCAAGGGAAAAAAAAAAAGAAGCCCAGAAAAATGCTGAAGCTTCCCTGTACAAATGACAATAAAATATGATTGCCAGGCACAATTCCATCAAGTTTTACAACAATTGCTTTTGAGCTGTTAAGTATGCTGTGCTTTAGTCAAGGATCTTGTGCTTTTGTACACAAGCCTCATGTTTGGTGACATTGAACCTTCACATGCAGATACTGATTATTCAAAAAGAGGGGGAAGAAAGAAAACATGGGAAAGCTACTTTACATTTGTACTGCAGATTGTTCCCTTTTATCTGCAATCAGAACAAAGACTCACTCAGTTTTTATTACAGTCCTCTTGGAGGCTGTTAGCTACAGTGTGAACCTCTCTGGGGTTAAAGTGTAGAAAAATTGGGAGATGCTTGTGGTTTTGACAGAGAAGTGGAAGATTCCACTGAGAGAAAGGCTGGTACCTCTGTTGGAGAGTAACAGGAGACAGTGTTAAGTGAAAGATGTTAGCTCATTTACAATCACTTTAGTTCAGTTTACTCCCTGAGGTCACCATCCTGCAGAGTTCTGTGCAGGCTTTATGCTTTTCTGTATGAATAGTTCTGCTGGAGTCCTTAGCTTAACCAAATCATTATCCCTGAGGATGAGCCAGGGCAGGGTGAGGGAGGTGCTGCTATTGTTAGCCAGGTATACATAATACATACCCTGCTTGTATTGTCCAGAGCTGTGGCTGAATACCATGGATTTCACTTGGAAGTACTCCTGGGTTGGTTTTTTTTAATTTTTTTTTTCATTAGACCTTTTATATTTCCCTCCATATTCAGCACTTTGGCACCTGCCTGTGAAAGCAAGCTTCTGCAACAGGTGCCTTGGTTACTGGTTAATACATCAGTGGTTTTGTCCAAAACACCTGTTGATGAGTCAGGGAAAATGACACAGAGCTGATTTTTAGTTGCTGCGTTTGCTTTAAATTTTTTGGCTCTGAGAAATTTTTTCTCGAGTAATAAGAGAGTGAGAAGTCATTGCTGGATGCTATTCCTGTCTGGGGAGGCAGCTGAGCTCCGTGTTACTCGCGGAGCGAGTGGGCACAAAGCATCCTGGCACCTTTTTGTGGAGCCTGTCTGCACGGGGAGGGGAGAGCAGCCAGCTCCCAGGTGCTTGCAGGGCTGGGCTGGAGGAAAGGCATTGCTAATGTGCCTGCATCCCTCTTCCCAACGCGGCTTGCAAGGAGAACACAGCCTCGGAATAAATTCCACGGGGGTCTGCGTGTGTGAGAGAGCTCAGAGGAAGGCTGCTGTGGGCTCAGGAACGGCAGAGGCTGTTACAGCCACATGTCAATCCACACTGGATGTCAGAATGTCTGTCCATGCTAAGTGGGACCTTCCAGACCAGGCTGACAGCTGAAGGGGTGGGACCAGGAAAGTGGAACATACCTGGGTCACACAAGGATTTGAATGGCAGGGTTATTTTGAGTGACAAGGCATCTTTTATAATTCTCTGTTCCTCTTTCCTAACTCTGGCTGCCCAAGGATTGATGGACCAGCCCCATTTGCTTCCCACCAGCCATTTTAGTGAGGGCAACTTAAAGAAAAAGAATAAAAAAGTTAAAGGAGTGGTGCTTTCAAGCTGTTGTCTCTTAAGTTGTAGGACTCAGAGACAGCTGGTGCATGCTTCATCTTAATTCTGTCAGTGATGAGGGGCAGAGGATAAGCAATTATTTTTCTTACCATGCCTCAGTTTCCCTTAATCATGTTTAACATCTGATGCTAAGGGCATAATGACATTGTTAATTAGTCCCACGTTTTATGGCACTGGTTCAGGTACCATATTTCAGGAAAGGGTGGCTAACAATGGGTTCTCTGTTAATGAGCTGCATTGTGTTGCAAGAAGGGGTTAAAACCATCCAGAAAAAAATCACCTCCTTTGTAACCTTTGTTTCAAAATCTTGACAACCCAAGGATGTTTGCTTTTCTCCCTGAAGGTTAAGTTGTCCTAACAGGTGCTAATTTTGTGTTTTCTTATGGAGATTTGTCCATATTAGAAGCAACTGTGAGCAAACAAAAAAGCCAATTAGAGTGCAAGAATATTCTTCCTCCTCCTTGTTTCCGTGTAGTCCCCAGCTATCTTTATTGGTCACCTTAAGCCATAGACTTATCCTTTCAAACCTTCTTGATATTCAGTAGACTTGTGCCCTCTTTGGGGAAAAAACCATCCTTTTAATGTCATGGGAAAAATACTGTCATGGACAAGTAGATGATCCATGCTAACTGGGGTTTGTCATCAGCTTTGGCAATCTGTGTAGCAGGGTTTGAGATTAATGGAGCCAAAGACTTTAAGCAAATATTGTTGGCATGTAGTTAAACTGTCAAGAGAGCAAGAAAAAGACTTGCTCTGCAGCCACTAAATAAAGATTTGTATTCACCAAACACAGTGAACCTTTTATTAGCAATTATTTGCAGCTCACTACCTTCCAAAAAGGAAACAATTCGGTGTAACTTATTGTCAAGGGTTTATTTGCAATTTGGTGCCTTTCCCCCCCTCCTTTTCTTATTCTCTATTTTGAGAGTTTAATTTGAGCAGCACTGAAGCTTTATCATCTCTGTTTTCAAAACTCTATGGGCCAAATCTTTTGTGTCATAAATAGTTCATTTAATTTCAGAGAGATTTGAGTCTATGGCCAAATTTGTACAGGCTGTAAAAATAATAAATTCCCTCCCCCGCCAAAACCCCAACAAACAAAACCTCACACTGAAATTCTCCAAATCCAAATAATGGCTATTAATTATTACAATATGCTAACATGAGGTCAGAATGTTTTCTTCCATGTATTCAGCTATCTAGTTTGTGAGATGTAATAAACCAGAACAGTGCATCAATTATAATATTTTATGATTATTTTATACTCTTGGCAAAATGCATGTGCTGTTATCTCAAACCTTATTAAAGCTCAGCTGATTAGAGGTTGAAGTTTTTACATAAGTTATTGATGTTGTTTTTTTTATTCAAACATTTTCATAACAGACTAGCTAGGAAAATATTTTTCTTGGCTGCAACCTTAAGATGAGAGACTTGTGTTGAAGGTAAGAGAATGCAACTGTTTGTTTGGATTAAGAATGCTGAACAAACAACTCCCTGCATCTGTCTTTGAAACAGTTCTCTAGCACAACACACAGTTTCTGAGAAGAGACCAACATCTGGTGCTCAGAAAATGGGCTATTTATAAATCACCTGTGTATATTGCTCATGGTTATTAGACTCCTTGGTTATACAGTGGCTGTTTAGCTCCTCTTTCACAGAGGTTTCTGCTTTATCTGTTGCCTTAAAAATCGAGTGATGCTGGTCTTTCCCTGAAGTAAAACCAACCTGCACTAGTGTGGCTTACCTGCTTTTTTTGCACTTCTGCCTCCCTGTTCCCCCTTACCCACTGGGGTAAGAGGACATTTAATCTGCTTTTTATGTGATGGGAAAATGGGTGTTGAGATAGAGAGATGCCATGTAGCTATGCTGAAATCCTACAAGCTTGTGACAAAAGGGAATTGGATCCTGGTCTCCTGAACTTCGAGGCCACCCTCTCAGGAATGCTTGGGTAGTTGGTAGCACAGAAAAAAGCAGGAGAAGACTGTTGGAAAACTTTGGTGGTTAGAGTGGTACAAGCATTGGCATCAAGGCCGTGCAAGGAAAAGCGCCCTTCCTGTGAACGGAGTTTAGAAAACTCTGTGTGCCCAAAGCTTGTTTTCTTTAGCTGTATCAGCTGATCCAGAAAAAGATTCTTGTTTAGAAACCTCGTCCCTCTATTTTCAGACCATCACAGCTACAGCAACACAACTCACTGGGAGAAAGTATTTTCTGCAGAATTATTTTTGGGTCAGTATGTAAATTTCTGCTTCTGTCTTTGAACGTCTCTCTAGATTCTGGGGGAAAAAAAAATCTAGAGTCAGCCTGTTACAGAAATGCCACTTAATTTTCCTTCATCCTTTTGACATGGAAAATACATATCTGATGGAGGTTATTTGTTTTCACTTGCCATGTGCTAAGAAAGTTTATACATTGCAAGTATTACCAATCTAAACAACACAGGCTAATTGGTGTCTGTATAAAAACAGAACAACATGGTTGTTTGAAGGATTGTCATGTGTTTCAGAGTGGAAATGTTTAAATGTCAAAAAGATTCAGTGTCTGTGATTGAACTTTCATCTATCTTCTGGGTTTATAGCTATAGGAAGTCCTTCATTGTATTGTCTTCAAGCATGACTTCATGCAAAGATTTGGATTCTGTATACTTAAAGGATGCTTTTTTAATAGACAAAAGGTCTTTGTATGGAGTCATTAATGATCCTGGTTGCACGTGTCCTGATCTGTATTGACAAGGTGATGGAGGATATTTGAAAAGTGTTTCTTAACACTTCGGGGGAAGTCACAACAGCCCAAGTGAAGAAAGATGAATGGCTGCTGAACAGCCTCCTGCAACACATGATGTGCTGTGTATTAAACATGTCTTGGAAGGAGTTTAGTGCTGTGGAAGGTCCCATGTGTCAGCTTCTCCACGGTAAATGTTTACAGCTAAAAGATCTGCTGTCAGTTCCTTGGCGGTTTTCAGAGTATCTTTGTAGTAGCCAAAGGGGCTGTGCCAATACTTTATCTGGGCAGTCCTGCTGGGTTTTTGAGGTGGTGCAATGTCCTGTTCATGGCTGTACTAACACCAGGGTAGAAATTTCTGTTCCCATGGGCTGCTGTGAGCCAGCAGCAGACGTATCTGCAATCAGGTGTCAGCAAAGCAAGCAGCGACCTAGACACACTTTTTGTTGAGCTGTACTCTAGACTTGTTATATGCTACTGGGCATAAAAAAGGGAATCTGAGCATAAATAACAGGTCATTTCACTTCCCTCTATGCCACTGGCCAAAGAAACCACTACACACAATGCCCATTAGGCAATGAGGCTAAGTCCATAGCAATGAAAAAGTTTCTTCACACAGGATGCTTCTCTTCTCAAATCTTGAGTTCCTTGGAAGCCCTGGGCAGTTTAAGTCCAATGACATGAGGAAGCAGAGCCCTGTTATGCACGCTCAGTGTGTCTGGAGATTTTATAGTAGGCAACACTTGTGGTTTAGACCTTCCTTAATGTATGGCATGACAATTAGGGATGCCCAGGAAGTGTAGAAATCCCTGAGGAACAGCACAAAGGCTTGGGCAGCACTGATGGTAACTGCAGATAGTTGTTCTGCTGGACTCTTGTCCTTTATCATAGGATTTCCCCCTTGTCTATGGAAAATGTTCATGGTTCTTACTGATGTCTTGCGGCCCTCTGCCCTAAGCTCTCTCCTAAAGAATGAAGAGCAATTTCACCAGAAATGTTCTGGGAAATGTCTGAAGGTATAACTGGATGGTTGGATCATGCAAAAAGCTGAGTGGAATTGGAAGAATGGTTTGTGTGTGTTTAGCTTCCAGGAGAAAATGCTTCTGAGGCATCAGGTCCTGACCAGTGCAATTCAAGTAGTGACATGAAGGAATTTGGTCTAAAGAGCTTGCTTTAGATGCTGGGCTCAGCCTTAATCGCTCGGGGGACTTTTACGTGTGCTTATCAGCTGTTTCTGAAGCTCTTCTTTGGGTTCAAGAGTGTGCAAAGCTACCTGTGAAAAGTGCCACACGTTTTTTCGCCTTGAGGAGCTGTGATGAAGCTCTCATTGACCTGAGTGAGGTCAGGTAGCAGCTGTAGCTGTGAAGGGCTGGGAGCTTCCCCCCACCAGCAGCAGGGCTGGGCAGAGTCACGGAGCTGGCTGGGCTGGGGGAACCCAAGGGCAGCGCCCTGCAGTCCCAGGAGTGTCAGCATCTGCTGATAGTCGTGACTGGGGGCTGCGGGGGAGAAGGCTGGGGCGGTTCCCAGCAGGAGCTCACATCACATAAGCTATTTCCTCTCCAGCCCATCTCAGGACACTCCTTGTTGACATATGTGTTTCCATTTACACTGCAGTATGTTTGCCAGAGGGCAATTGCTCCTTTAACCCCAACCCTTCTCTTTATGCCTTCTCTGTTTGCTCATTTTAACCCTTTTCCCTTTATCACTGCCCATCCCTCCCCTCCTCTCTCCTCTTCCTCTGATCCCTTTTTCTTAATCTGCCTTGGTTTTTCACCCTTTGGGTTTTTTCCCCACTTTCTCCCTCCCTCTGAATTCCCCACCATCTGTCCCCTCCACTTGACTGCTCTCTTCCATCTTTCCCCACCATTCTTTCCCTTGTTCTCTTTTTCTTTGCTCACAGTGGACTAAAGTTCATCCTCACATGGAAAAAGATGCCATTTCTGGGGTCATACCTCTAACTTTGGTTCCATTTCATCATATGTGAGGTTCTAGGAGCCCAGAATTTCCTTTCTTTTCTTTAATTTTCTTTTTTGTTTTGTTTTGTTTTGTTTTGATAACAGCTGAATGTACTCCAAGAGTTCCCAGAGATAGCAGGTAGCCTCTATCCAAACTCCTAAACAAACCCCTAAAATGGGAAAATTTAGAGCTATGTGCACACCAATAAAGCATGTCTGGGTTGGTGGAGCTATGCCAGTCACACCAGTTAAGGTCCCAGTTCAGGACTGGGTTACTTCCCCTGTTCAAACAAATGGCTTGCAGTATTTGCAACATTTTCCTGGATTGTGTACATGAGTTAGATTTTCAGCATTTCCTATTTTCAATTACTTTGACTGAGCTTGGAACCAGTCCCCAGCCTCATATAATAATGCCTTTTGTATCTGCACTTGGCACTCCCAAATCTGCCAAAGAATCATTTCTGGTGCAACAGCATTGCAGAGAGGAACGGCTTTTCATAAAAAATTTTAAATATATGTATATATATGTGTGTTGGCAAATGCTGCATAAATGTTATAGCTTATCCTGGCAAAACAGCACTTTTGCTGTTACAGGGGATTTCCTTAGGGAAACTGGAATAAATTATCCCAGCGGAAGCATCCTTTTTGCTGGTTCTGAGGAAGGTGGGTCCAAGAGCAGTGCCAGTAAGGCATTACTAACACAGCTTTGGCCTTGGAACTGACTTAGCATTGTTCAGACTTGTGCTGAGGAGGTTGGTGTGTTTAAAATTTGAGCCAGAGCATCTGTGCAGCTTCTTACATGTGTGTTTTTCATAACGACAAATTTTTTTTATTACCATCTTTTTCAGTGAAAAACATAAGTAGTCTGTGTGAGTGAATCCATGCTAAAATGAAAGAAGCCAAGATTGGGTTTAATGGTGACCCAGGCTCTTTTTCACTCTTTCTTTCGCTAGGAATTTAGGGCTCAGTATCACCCCCTCCAAAAGACACTTCAGTATCAGTTCTTCCTAGACTAAAGACTATTGTCTTTTAAAGGCTTCATTGCATCCAGAAGTTCTAGAAGACCATGTTGGAAAGGAGGCTGGGTGGGAGATGCCTGTGTTCACGTGGCTGTGGGGTCTGGGGGCTGGTGGAACAGCCCCACGTGCCGCGGAGCCGTCGCTTCCCTGTGCGGAGGAGTTGTCCTAGGCAAGAATCCCTCCCCGTGGGCTGTGGCTGGAGAGGTCAAAGTCATCTCCCACTTTGGGAGGTGGGGTTTGAGCCCGCGTGTGCCCTGGATTTGTACTTTGGACCCCAATCTGCTGCTTGTTGTATCAGGGTTATGTTAAGCCCAAGTAAAAGTAATTTGAGCGGCGGCGTACGAGCTCATTGTGCCTTAATAAAGAAAACAACACCACATTCACTCATCACACTTTGAAATTAAAGCTGTAATGTCATAAAAGGGAACTTTTATTGTTTTCAGAGGACATAAAAGCCCTTGGAACAAACTCAGAAGGGTATTTTGATGAAATAAGGTCAAAGTCTGGTGTACATAAAGTGAGCATTGTACAGCATTATAGGTCGTAGTGAGTGTCAGCAAGTTACCAGAAGCCCTGATCCTGTCAACACTCAAATGTGTGCGTGAGTTTGCCCTTGTAAATACCCTCATTCAAATACAACTGCAGCAAAGTTATGCTCGAACATGAGTGTTGTAAGAATCAGCATTTTCCTAGCCAAATGTTAAGGAATCAAGGTTCTGAAATCCCAAATTGGCCTCACAGAGCCAAAATGTGGATTTCTCAATTGGACAAAATTTTCAAAGCTCTCTTAAGCTTTTATTTAGACAACCTAAAACATTTCATCTTGATGTTAGTTTTTTTAATGACATCCATTATTAGTTTAAAATAACAAATACAGTAGCTGTAAAAAAAAACCAAAAAACCCCCATGTAATGACATTCCAGGAGCGTTTTCTTCTAATTTTTCCCCCGGTCAGTAAAATGTCTTTATAAATCACCAGGTTTGCAGGGAAAGACTTAACTTTGGCACAAATATCCTTTCTCAGTATTTTTATGATGAGTTCTAATATTCAAGACAACTGAAAATCTGCTTTCCTGACAAAAAGTTGTAATGGTGAAATTGTTTTCAAGCCCTTTCTAGACTGGATTAAATGACTTAAAAAAAAATCTGCTTTCTCTATTCCCCCCCTCCCCCAGTTATCCTGAAACTTGGAGGTTTGGAGTGTACAAAATCTTTTTATAGTTATTTTTTTAAATGTTTTTTTCAAATGTTGACTTTTTTTTGAAATTTCAAAAGGTAAGATTTTGAAATTTAAAAAGGTAAAATAGCACTTCTGTGGAAGAGAAGGCAATTCAATAATGAGAAAATACTTTTTGTTGCTGAAAGGGCAAAAAATGCATTTAATTGTCTAAATTTCAGCAGAGACTAATATCAAACCCGATAATATGAAAAGTGTAAGTTCCTTGCTTTGGCTTTAGCTGGTGGAGGGTGAGCTGCGTCTCCTTGTACCTCTGTTGCTCTGTGATGTCTGGTCCCCTTCATGCTGGGTGACATGCAGCTCCGTTCTCCAGCAGTTGTAGTTATTCCTGTCTCTTAAATAGGCAGTATTTAATTTATGGTGCCTTCCCATGGCCCAAATTTCCAGCCAAAACAAGGATGGCCTTGGGTATGGATCCTCCTTATCCAGGGGACCTGAGAGATGCAGCAGGAGGAGAACAGGAAGGGGAGAAGCAGAGATTGGAAGCTTTGCTGCCTTCCAGCTCCATCTCAGCTGTTTGAAGCTTTAAACAATTTGAATAATGACTCTGGAGTGCGGAATAAAAGGTGGCAAGGAGAGCTTGTTGAAACAAATAAGATTTTCCTTTTTTTTTTCCCCCTCTCCACATGAGAGAAGGCAGACTGCGGCTTACAATGAGTGGTGTGAGTCACTGAGACAGAAAAAACCCACCAAGCCACAGCCTGTTTGCTGGTGCAATGGCTGTGCTGCTGCCCTCCTCCATCCCTTCCCTGTTTTGCTGCCGAGCCCACATGGCAGACATTATGTGCAGATCTATTCTTGAACTGTTTCTGGTTTCTCCGTGGCACCAGCTGCAGGGGAGCGGAGTCACGCGAGCAGAGGAGGATGTTTGGTGCCTCTGCCAGCCGTGCCCAGCCTGGCCGCCCCACAGTCTGGCACAAAACGTGGAGGCAGCCTCATCCGCCAGATTTCCCAGCTCCTCCCAAAGACCGTGTGTGTGTGTGTGTGTGTGTGTGTGTGCATTTGTCCCTGGGTGGGGGGAAAAAAAACCCAAAAAAACAACCAAAAAAAAAAAAAGAGAGAAGAAAAAGGAAAGAAAAAGAAAGGATCAAAGTGTTAATTGTAAAACATCTTGTGGTGCCAGGTGGAAATGAAAGCAGGGTGATCAGTGAGATATTCGATGGGGATGTATCTGAAGTGCATCTTCCAGCAGCTCATTAGAATAACGAGGAACCCACAAAGGACATGGGAGACGAAAACAAGCTTTGTTGCCCTGTCATTATTTTTAGCAGCAATGTGATACCACTGAGGACTGGGTTAATAACAGATAATTGCTGGCTTTATTCTTGCTTTTCTCTCTTTTTTCCCCCCCTCCTCTCTTCCCTGAATGGTTTTATGGGATATGGACTTAGTAATGTTGTGGCAAAGTGTCATTTCCTGTTTTATTGGGATGACTCAAGTGTGTGCGCTGTGGCGGAGGTCAGGAGCACGTTTATGAAGTTTGCACTGTGGTTAATTAGTAGGAATGGGCAAGTTTCCTCCTCCCTGTCTCTCTGCTCCCATGGGGGGATGGAACAAACTCTCCATAAATTTGCCTGGACCATGCTGATTGATCTCACATGAGTTTGATCCTGAAATGATGCCCAGTAAATCAGCCAGTGACTTCTCCCAGGACTCCCTATCCCTGTGCACTGCTGTGCTCAGCTTGCCAGGAATTGCCAACTGGCCTATGGGGAGTTTATTGAGATCCTTGGATTTTGGACCGCAGAGGGGTCTGAGCAATCAGCTGCTCTTCCTTCTTTGCCCAGGCCACTTGAGTTACATTCTGCCTGGCAAATTTTCTCTTCTGCTCTGGATTTGCTGGTTAGGCTGCTGGTCCCAGCTCCCAGATCAGCCACAGGTGTAAGGAACTTTATTGCATTACTTGTGTCCTGGCTGTTCAGGCCCAATGCAGAGGCAGCTGTTGGGCAAACACAGTTCCAGGACAGGGCAAGTGGAAAGGAAAAGTGCTTTTGTGGTTGGTGGTACTGCAATAAAACAGACTTGCTGTTTCTGACGAGTTTAGGTCGCTATTTCCATAAAACCTTCATATTATTGTATTAGTTGATATAATTCATTTTTATTTTATGTTTTTATTATCTTAAGGCCAGCTCTTGGCTTTATTTTATGGCCTTGATTTAGCTGTCTGACTTCCTGGGATGGCAGAGAGATTCTCAGCTGTCATCAAAGAGCTCTCAGTTGCTCATGGGTTTGTATTTGCTGACTTAATGTGAGACTCAGGGGCTGTATTTGCAAGGGTCTGCAGCCCTGGCCAGGCAGCCACCTCACCCCCAAGCTCATTGTGCTCTTTCTGAACTTCTACAGCAGTGTTGAAGGACTCCATGAGGAAAGTATGGCCATTGATGGCTCTTGGGTGCTAACGGGGACCCAGAAAGGGAAATATTCAACAGCACACTCAATTGAAGTGTTCAGCTGCTTGGAGAAAAAATCAAAATGCTTAAATTTGGTGCAGATGAATTGGGGAAAATAGCAGAATGATCAAGGAGAAACAGGGCTTTCCAGAAATTAAAAGAAGAAAGCTCATTAAATTAGAAAGATTTTTCACTTTTGACCCAGGGATTTTTCAATAGACTTGTGTGCAGAAAAGCTGAGACAGAGAGTTTTATGCTTATTTTAAATTATATTACTTGGACCGAACCTGTATAAATTAAGGCTGAAAATGAAAAATAATTTTTGTTGTATTTCAATGCCCAGCCTCTTTAAGAAATAATCAGAGTACAGATTAAAAAAAAGCCTCTGGAAGTACAATCATTCAGATCTCATCTGGGTTACCTTAGTAGAAAATCCAGAATCAGTCATAAAATGTGATAATACCCATCAAAGGAATGTTAGTGGAGAGATTTACTCTTTTTGTTAAAGCATATCAAGTAGAAAATTTTACAGTGAAGGGGAGGTAAGCACCCAGTTTAACTTTATAGCTATCTATGTGGGTAAAAAATTTATAGCCATAACCTGGGGTTGCAAAGTGTGGAGCTGGAGGTCGGGAATCAATCTCTTATTTCAGCCTGCTCCGTAGTGTGATGGTGTTGGACAGAACAGCTGCTAGAGCTCCATGCAGGCCATGTGGTCACAGATGAGGCCAGAAATACTGCACTGGGTGGTTGTGACGCCATGTCCAGCCCCATGTTTGGCTTCCTCATGTCCTTCAGAGCAATGCTGCAGGCCATGAATGAATCAGAAGAACTCAAGTGTTTGAGAAGGAGCAGAGAAGGGTCATCTGAAGGAATGTAGATGGAGAAAGTGACATGGAAAAGGCTAGGAAATGTTTGGACCAGCAGAAAGTCAACAAAGCTGATGCTGGCTTGGCTGTCAGGACTCCTTTGAGATGAACTCTCAGTGGAGCAGAGACAATGTTTGCCAGCTGCAACCCTGAGTTTTCCTCATCCTTTTATGCCATGTTTGATTTATAGAGGCACTTAGTGGCCAGATGTGAGGGTATAAGTATCAGTCAGGAGATGCTAATATATTCTCTTCTCTGTTCCTAATGAATGTCCACGGACTTAGTCTCACTTTCAGAGTTGTATATTGTGAATGTGGGTTAAATTAATCAGTACTGGTCAGCAGAGATGTGTGAAGGAAGCCTAAAAACCAGAAAAACAACTCATGTTCAAATCACATCAAGAGTGGGGTGGATCCATCAAAAGGAAGGAAATGAAAACTGAAAGCAATCTTAACTTGAACTATTAGAGATGGGGGACCTGGAAACCCAATATCTCTGAAAGTGACCTCGAGGTGATGGTGAACAGCAGATGAAATCCAAGTTCTCAATACAATGCCAAAGGCAGGGAACAAAATAGCTGTTTTAAGACCTCCCACCACTAAGCTTCTGTACACATGATTGCAATGAGCACTGACATCTTGGTGCTGAACAAAGATACCAATGAGTCAGGCTTTAGAGAACAGGTAATGTTTAAAGAGCTCAGAGGACTGACCTGTGGGGAAAACAGAGACGCAGTCCTTATGAAGAAAATTAATGTCAAAGGGACAATCACTGCTGTTGAAAAACACTGGATGAATTACAAAGGAAGAAAAAGGAGTCATTAAAGGTGAACTTGATGCAGGTTTAAGGAATGAAATTCCTATGGATGCAGATGTATAAAAGGACAAAGAGAAATATTTTGGAGCAGGCAGCAGCATAAAGAGTAGATGAATTGCAACTAGTGGCACTCTGAAGCTCAGTCTTAGATCAAAGGTCTAATTTAATCCATGGTCATTCTGCACAAAGGGCCTGAAGTGAAATGCCAGGCTTTAGGGAAAATCCAGATCACTTCCAGATTGTGACTTCCTGGCATGCTACAACTTCAGGATCATCTCTGTTTTGAAAAATAAGAAATGTTGGCATAGAGTGATCATGGGGATGCTGTAATGGCAGATGGGCACCAGAATGGAAGTTCTAACATGGGAAGGCAGCACGGGGTATGGACTACGTGCAGTGTTCTGCCTACTCAGCTTATGGTAGGTGGTCCAGGTTTCTTCACTCTCCCGGGCACAGTTGATTCTCCCAGCAAAAAAAAAAAAAAAAGAAAAATTGTTTGTGCCTTTAATGATTGAGCCACCCTTGGTGGCACACGAGGGAGAGCATGCATTTCAAATTACTGGGAAAAAAAGAAGTGGTTCACAATCTTATCCCAGTTTGTAAACCCACCAAAGTGTCTGAGAGCCTTGAACAGCCTCCAGCATCACAATGTTTGCCTATCCCAACTTTGTCTCATTATTTTCCTTCCCTTGCACCTCTGTGCGTCTGGAGCCCAGCTGAGAATGAAATGAGCAGTGCCGAAGGACTGTGAGAAAGACGATTTGTGTGGTAAACCCAGCACAGCCAGAAGCAGGAAGTACCAGATTTATCATGGGAAATCCTCTTCTTGTTAGATGTTTCCAGCCTACTTCTCCAGGCTTAAGCTATCTCAGTGCTGCGTGTAGGCCCCGGTTCAATGGGGATGCTCTGCATTTGCCAGACTTGAGATGCATGAAGTTAATTAGCACCCTGTTAAATCAGGGCTCTGTCACTGTGTCAGACAATCCCCATTGACTCCGAGCTGCTTGAAAATTTCCTGTCTCCTGGGATAACATAATAAAGCTACAGAGGGAGTTTAAGTTACTCAAGATGGGGTTGGATTCCCCGTGCTCTGCTTTGGAAATGTTCTTTCTGCCCCACTCCAGCTCTGGCCCTATGTAATACATGTAGCTTTAGGGCTCCAGGCCACCTCCTGAGGAGGAGCAGGTCCTCTGCCTGCCACCACGGTGGCAGCCCTGCAGTCAGTCACAACCTCCCTGAGGCTGGTCCTCACTTTTTCCATCACATCCAGACTTAGGAGCTCATTTTTCGCTTCCTCGTGCTACTGAGTAGTGCTGAATCAGGGGTGCCCTCAGGCCTGACTGTGAGCAATACCTGCGTGTATCCATTTTTTCTGCTGCTGTGGACAAAGAGAAGCCCAGCCCTCCTTCCCTGTCTTCTGCTCTGGCTGCCCTCAAAGGTGGGTTGTCACACCTTGGCCCTGGAGATGGACTCAGAGCTCTTGGGGACCTTCTGGATGTGCAGCCACGGGCAATAGGGAACTGCACAGCTTCCCCATGCACCACGTGAAGGGTGTTTGTCTGTTTTCCCTTTATTCTGCTTCCTGCTGGGTCTCTTTGATGATTATTAAGTAGGAAGAGATGGTTAGCTCACTCCCTATGTGCTTTCTCTGTTATTCACAATTTATGTGTCTCTCCCATCACAGTCCATCCATCTGCCTTTGTGCTTCAGGGTAGATGAGCCTCTGTCACTGCTGCGTTGGTCTGAGTTGTATGCAAATTAGCAGTAATCAAGAGGAATAAGCCAACCAACAGCTAGGACATAGCAGGGTGTCATGAATGATTTATAATTATTTCCTCCTAAAACCACTTGACATTTGCCATTACTTGAAGTCTGTTTGCTGTGCTTGAATCAGGCAGAAACAGATCTCCCATTGAACATAATGGGGGTCATTCCAGCAAGCAAAACTGTATGTACTGCCTATGGCTACAGTATAATTTTATTGATTTAAAGTGTTTTAAGTAAAGGCATGATTTCAAGCCTGGAGATAAAGGTGGCTCGTTGGTGTAATTGCACAGTAATCTTGTTCAGTGCCCCAAATAACACTGTGATGTGTCCTAATTTATGGACAGCGTGTAGATGAAGTGATTAGAGGTCTGGGATGATGAGGCTGCAGTATGGAGGGCATGAATGAGTGGGAGGAGATGGCAGAGTCCTAGGCAGGGGCTCTTCACGAGGGCAGCCAGCTCCGCTTCGCACTTGGCCGGTGCTCTGCTGGTGGCTGCTGCTCGTCGCGGGGGAGCAGAGGTCAAAAGCAGGACTGTGAGCCATACAGCTTGGATGTGAGCCTCTCAGGGGGTTCACAAAAATTTTGAGAGTGTCTAGAACTGGTTTTTGAGTCAGGCTTGTTTCCAAGCTCTTCTGTTAATAACGTAGCAGTCTGTTTTCACTGTGGATGGTGTGAATCTTCTTTGCTGGAGCTGCTTCCTGACAAAATGAAACCAAAGGGAGGCTGAAGTTTGTTGCAGGTATTATGCTAATGACTTACTTTCTTAAGCTTTGATGATTCTGCATTCAAATTAGGAACTTCAGCAGCGTAGATTCTCAAAGCATCCACCTGGATGCTGGTCTGGAGCCTCTGGGAATGGATGGATTCTATCTTATGGGAGCCAAGCAAAGCATCACACTGGCTGTAGAATTCTCATGGCTGTGAGACCCCAAATCTGGGAGAGGGCAACAGAGAGAAGTCCTGAAGGCCAGTGTTACAGTCATTTAAGGCCAAGAAATTTCAAACCACATGAGCTGAGTGTAAGGGGACCCAGCACAGCAGGTTGAGGATGCTGAGCAGGAGCAAGCTGGCCTGTGACCCTGAGTTTCCATGCTGTTGTATTTTGCTTTGATACCATAGTGACTATTAAAAAAAAAAAAAAAGTGAGAAGTGATAGATTACAGCAGAACTCATGCAAATCTCTCGTGTTATTTTAGCAAGTTAATATGTGCCTAGCACATCCCAGTGGGATGCCAGTGGCTGCCATGGAATTTTACTGGAAATGAACTGGGTATGTCTGGTCAGAGAGAGAAGCCTCAGGCTGCTGGCAAACTTTTGCTCCCTCTCTGATTATTTTATTTAGGTACATATATGTATGTATGTATATACAGTAATTTAAGGCTAAGACTATTCTATTGACTATCATTTTCAAAAGGTTTTGAAAGAAAACAGGAGCTTTGTTGCCTTGCAACTGAGCTAGGAAAGCTGAGCTGAGGTGAATCTCCTCTAACATGACTCTAAGGCTGGCTTAAGAGAATACTCAGGGACTGATTACCATAATTTCATTGTCAAGCTTTCACACTACAGGCTGGGAGATCTTGAGGGCTCTATTCTGGGCTTGTTGCTCTATAATTTTTTCCTTACCACCTGGCACTGTGGAAGGACAACATACCTGTTAATTTTGGAATTGTCCCTGAAGAGCCACTGAGGCCAGCTTGAAGGTATGAGAGAGTTTGGCAAAGCACAACCTGAAAGGAGAATGTATTTGTGAAGACAAGGGCAAGGTATGATAGGAGAAATCAGCTGCATGAAGAGGCCTTAGACAACAACCCTGGAAGGGTGGGAGAAAATTGATTGCTCAGTTTAGGGAAAAAATAAGAATGGTGAGATATGCTGCAAACATTCCAATATGTTAAAGTTGCTGCAGTGTCAAGAAATAATCTGTTGTCAACTTCCATTAATGTTCAGACAGAGAATCATGGATTCAAATACAATCAGGGAAACCAGTGGAGCTCTTTGTCAGGTTCTCATTCCTCATGTTACCTGTTCAGCAAAAAGCCTCTTAGCTTCTGGGGTGGGAGGTTTCAAGGGGTCTGTATAGGTCTGTTTGCTACCTGCCACACCATGGGTGAAAAAATAAGGATCCTCTCTCTGCCAAGGGACTGGGCTGCGGATGGTAGGATTTATTTTTTTCACTTGGTGTTTCATAGACAGAGAGCTGGCTGAACAAGGAGGTCCTGTGCACTACTGCTGTCTCAGCAGCAAGCATGGACAGAACATGGTTCCATTTGCCTGGAAGTGGCTGTGAAGACACCACACTGCCCTCTGAGATGGCAGCTGCTTGCACACACCACCCACGTGAAAGAAGGATGATGTGCCTTAATGGAATTTGCCCTGTCCATGGATTCAAACCCCAACTTTATTGGTTGATCTTGGCCACAGTGCCATAATCCTCTCCTAATGAGAACATCCCTGCTATGAATGATTAGAACCACTGCAGCCTTCCCCCTCTCATTTTATGGGACAGTGATGAGACAGTAAAAGCAGTCCTCTCTTAGGGTTTTGACTTTATAACGTTTTGGCTTTGGAAGATTTTTGGAATTTGACTAGGCAGAAATAGAAAGAAAATCTTCTGGAGGGGCATGCAGGGCATATGAAAATGTCCATCAGTTCCTCTGTACTTGGGTGTGTGCTTCAAGGGCGAAGATGGCTGTGGTAAAAGCATATTCGATTATGAGACCTTAATTGCTTTTGAAATGACCACAATCTTTTTATTACCACAGCAAAACGTGCTTTGGACTCCACTGTGGCCAGTGTTTAGATTGAGGCAGACCACAGGATGAAAAGAGCATGACCCTGCTACTCAGTTCCCCACGCTCCTGTCTAAAAACAGATAGTCAAAAAAAGAAAAAAGAAATTTTCCACATATTCTAGTCCTTGAGCTCGGCAAGCTGCATCTAGCTGGAGGCTGCAGTATTTGAGGTTCTGTGTTGCTAATTTTATAGAGCAGAGGATTTGCATTTCCTCACTCGTCCATGCAGTCTGGAGGCAGCTTGCTGGTCATTTTATGTCCTCAGAGAATATTCTTGCCCATTTCTTCAAGAGGAGGGAGCTCTTTAGCCTATTTTAGAGGCAGCACCAAAGCAAAGCCTTCACACGTAACAGTCAGTGTTGAAGAGCCCCTCAGGAGATGGAGTTAAAGCCCAGGACATTGCCCATCTGGGTGTTAAGTATCTCCAGGGATGCCCCTTTCTGGTCAACCTGTTTCAGTGCTTGACCACCCTCGCCAAAAGCCAAAAAAGTCTTTGGTTTCTCTTTGGGTTAAATTGAAGAGAGTGAAATGTGGACTCAGGTTTTGGCTCATGTAGCTCTGTGCTGTCTGCACTGCATACCTTTGCTTCTCTTTGTGGAGGCCAAATTGAAAGTGACAGTCTCACACTTCTGTGGCTGATGTTAATGCCTGAAATCTGGCTCCCTGGGACACAGGTTTTGACTTACCTCTGGCATTTCAGGCATCTCAGATTCCTTTTTCTCCAACATTTTTAGCCTCCACTGGGCCGGTTTCACCGACGGCTCCTTTACAGCAGAGAGGAATTGTTCCTGTTTCTTCTCACCTGAAGTGTGGTTCGGGTGTTTTATGAGGTTACAACAAATCTGCATGTGGTGGAGCGTGTTTGTGGGCCCTACCCAAGCCTTTCCTATTGCCTAGAAAGAATTTTCTCCTTTACTCATTCCTTTTTCCTCTGTCATGCTCTTGGGAATTCAGTGGGACTTGTGACAAGGAAATGGTGAGCAGAGCCTGGCTACAGAGGGTTGCACTTGTGAAATATCTCCATTTTAATCCACATGTTTGTTCCAGCTAGACTATTTTCACAGCTGCTTACGGAGGAAAAAAGGGACACTAACAAATCTTGTGAGAGACCTCTTCAGTGCTTCAGTTTCTCATTTCCAAACATCCTTGTAAAAGAAATCACATCCACTTACACAAATGCCCCAAATAGACTTTTCTGTAAACTGAGGGAGAAAAAAAATATCCAGTCTCTAGTTGGAATTTAATTCAACAAAGGGCTGAACCCTCCCAGCACTGGAGCTGTTCCACATTTGCATCCGTTGAGGATGTGACCCCCAGCCCTCAGCCCTAATTGAACTTTCTCAGTAGTTTTATGCAGCAGTAGGACACACAAGCTAAAAAATTAAGATTTCAGTGGGAAGCACTTACAGATCTGTATTGTTTCCTTAGTTTCACTGCAACTCTAATTTTAATCCTAATGATAAAAGCTGTAGTATTACTAAGATATAGTTATGGGGTTTTTTTCCCTTTCTGGTCTTGGGTGGCCTAGAATGTGCAGTAATTCATGTTCTCAGCTGGGTTTCCACCACATTTCTGATTGACCTGATTACTTTCCCAATGACAGAATCCAAAATTGAAACCACATCAGAACTCAGTGGAGTTGGTTCTGTTTTTGATGTTCCTGGAGCTTCTCTGGTGGCTCAGCAGGATATATGTCTTCATGAGGGTTTTTTAACCCCTTCTTTTTTTTTTTTTTCTTTCTTTATTTTATATTTTTTTTTTTTCTTCTCATGGTGGGCTTACATTTGGGACATGAATTATTTAGGGAAGTCCTGGAAGGAGGGAAACAAGGAAGGAGAGAATTCAATAGAGATGTTGTATTTTAGGACTTAATTCTGGACATTAGCACGTATGGCTTGAGGGAGCTGTGCAGGGAAAAGAGCTTTTTCTATAGAAAAGAGGATCTCTCATGATATTTTATGTTGTTGCACTAACCCCTTATTTCCTTCCTTCATCCTCTGGAAAGATGGACACATATTACAGAAGTCTAGAACTTCATTTTTTATCACCTTTGCTAGAAGGAAAGACTGGGACAAGCTGAGCTGAATTTATTATAGTGAAGAGTGCTTGTGATGGCATTGGGAAGGTTCCTCTGAATGCCATGGGTCTCATTGGGAGTACTGAATCTGAATGTAGCTGACCAGGGAGCTTTGTTTGGTTCCTTTTCCCTCCTGGCAGAGCAAAGGAACAGAGCAAAGTGTAATGGGCTCTTCCCTCACACTGGGACCGGTTCCCCTCCTCTTTTTCTCACTCCCAATGAGACATAAAGTCATTAGGGCAGTATGTGATGTGGGGTTGGAGCCAGTCCAGCTTTCACCGAGGACTTCCTCGCGCCCCGGCACACACATCTTTGAACAGTCAATATCCACATTTGCATGACATGGGTAAGGTTGCACCGAGGGGAACACGGGCCATATTAGGTAGTGTTAATGGTACTGGTACCTTCTCCTATTTCCTCTGCTCCCTAAAAGAGTTTGGAGGTGGGAAAGCTCCTCCTAGCAGAAAATCCTCACTCTGAGGTGTATTGTTTTCTGAGCCCTTTTCAGGAGGTGGAATGTTGCAGACATCTTTTGTGAAAAATCCTTCCTTTAGGATTTTTCCCTCCTGAGAAACTGAGAGAGGCCTCAGAGACAAGTGTTTCCATGTGGTGGAATGCAAACTGGCCTTCTATGTGTGGGATCCAGAGAACATCTAGTTTGTGCTCGGCTCAGTAGCTCCTCCTAGCAGAAAATCCTCACTCTGAGGTGGATTGTTTTCTGAGCCCTTTTCAGAAGGTGGAAAGAGCATTTTGCAAAACAATAGGAAGTGGATAGTGTCGTGAAAACACGCTCCAGCTGAGTTCTGGCACCAGCAGCACAAAACTTAAAGAATCTTATCCAACCCTTCATGGCTTTCAAAATGAACATCGCAATGCTGTGAGTCAAATAACATTGTCCAACCCTTTTCATCCTGTTTGTAATTCCACTAGGGACATCATTACCGTAACCAGCTGCTCTGGGATTCTCTAATGAAAACTTTGTTTCTGAATAGAATAATTAAACCTTCATATTCAATTGTCAAACAGCTCCATCTTTGCTCAGTGCATGGATGTGATTAGCCACAGCAAACCATTCTGCAGCTTAAACTCACAATTGCATCTAGTATAAAAATGATTAATTAGGCGACGTGCTGTTTGGGAAGTTTACAAGCAGATCAATGAATAATGTTTAAGTGAAAATTTTATAGAGACGTTACGGGCACTGCAGGTTTTGTGGAAGCTTTGCTGACGGCTTACGGATGCGTGTGTTCATGTTCCATAAAGAAATTCTACATCATGGAGACAGGTTCTTAAGTTGAACATGGGAAGGGGAACCCTGAGGCTTTTTGGAGTTTTCTTTCTATAAATGTTTTTGACAGAAACTCAGTCCTTTTCCCTCTCTCAAGGCAAAGTTTATAGTGTGAGCAGTATTTCCCCAATTTTCTTAAAAATGTATTTTTTGTTCTTGTGTGTTTTCTTGATTTTTGTGCTGAATGGGAAAGATTGAATATACCTGGGAAAACTACCTGTGAACTGCAGCTAATCCACTATTAGTGTTTGAGGCATTAAGAAAAATAATTTATCAATTCAAGTGAAGTAATCCCCACCCTTAATTTTATTATGTTGTTTTGTTTTTTCTTTTTGTGCATGTAGAGAAATCCATAGTAATGCATAGTTTTGTTTTGGTATTACAATTACTTTTATTATGTCATTCTTAAGCTTTTCCAGCTTCTTTTGAAATGTATATTTCCTGTGTCCTTGTGGCTTACTGACTTCTTACATCAGAGATGAATCAGGGCTTTTAACTGCACTTACAGCTAAATATTATCTTAATTGTTCTCTGCAGCTGTTTTTGATAATTTCTTTAGAAAAAGTTGTTAATGCTTTTAATTCAATAGGGTGGTTGCTTGTAGTGCAGGAATATCATAGTGGAACAGTTCTTGAGATGTCTTTGTCATAATTCATTTTAGTTCTCATAAGAGGATAACAGTTTTCTGCTCCTTGCTGCAGCAGCCACTCCTTCAGCTCTCGTCATGGAGATTGTCAGGTTTGGTGTTGGGTTTTCCAAGCTCTTTTCCTACAGAAAGCTCAGAAAGGCTCTAGGATGGAGGTAAAAATGAATTATCAAAGATTAACTCTGTCTCATGTGCATGGTCCACAGATGGTCCTATGTAAAGATTTTTGATTTGCATCTTAGTTGTCCTTACATTGACAGTCACAGGCTGTCCCTGAAGTTACTTCCCAATGTATCTTTCTCCCCGTCTGCAGCCGTAAGGATAAAGACAAATAAACAAAGGCGAGCAAGCGCATTTCTATCCTGTACCGTATGTTGCCAAAAATAGTAGTCAGATGGAAAAGATTTTTCCAGAAGTCTTCTGCTGCATAATCTGTTTCAAATAAAGATAATAAAATAAACAACTGTTTATAAAGAGAATGTGAATGAGCAGGGCTCCCCTGCTGCCTGTTGCGAGGGCGCTCAGAGCAGACGTTGTCTGCGAGAATTCCTGATCCGGCACACAAAGTTCTGGTTTTTATCTCTGAACCCCCTGCTCTGAAGCACTGGGGACAGATTTCAGAAAACCTATGTTAAATATAGCACCCCAGGAAACTCCCAAGCTCTGGTGTGAACAGGGAAGTTTTGTGATGTAGACCCCTGGATCCTCATCACCATCTTCTGCAGGCGAGGTATTTGAGTGGTCCCTCTCTGTCTGTTTGGCTCAGTGCTGGGAAATGTGGACTGGGAGACTTATCAGTTAACTTTGCTAGCAGGCACTGCAGAGCAAACTGTGATCCTTGTAAATGCTGATCCAGCCAGAGAGGTGTCACTTTGATAGAGCTCCTGCTCAGTTCCTATTTACTGTGGATGTTCATGAGCTCCTGGAGATAAGAGTATGCCCACTTTCCAGAGCTCTGTTTCCCCTCCAACACTGCTGTTGAAGTCAAGTCTTTGAGAGTTAGCTCTATTTGAAGATTTACAACTCATCCTGCATTGAGAGTGGTGGCCAGAAATCCATACAGAGCAGCCTTTCACACCACAATATGTTTAAGAAAGTCTGCCTCTGATCCTGGCCACATAGCTTGAAAAGCAGAGGAGCAACAAATGAACAAACGCCAGGGCATATGGGAAAGGAAAAAGTGACCCAGACTTTGGATTGCTTTTTCTTTCTCTGGTTATTTTTTTTTTTTCTGGAAAGATTTGATTCAAATTTTGGACCTATTTTCCTATTAAAAATTAAAAAGCCCTAAACCTAAGTACACAAAGAAACAGATTTCCCGTCACAGGAAAAGAGGAGAGCAGACCTACATGGCAAGCACAGGGTAGAAGATTGCCAGAGGTGGAAATTTTCTGGGATCTGCAAGTTGGGTTCAGCTGGTTACGAGTAAGAGGGGCTAGATGTGAATATTGGATCCCTCTCTAATTTGATTCTTATGGCAGTGATTATATTTATATACAGCCTGTAGACTCCAACCAAGTGTGGTGTCTCCAGGGATGGCACAGCCACACGCAAAAGTGTTCCTACCCTAAATTGTCTGTAGTCTAAGCCAACAACAACTGAGAAGGGAAATGGAAGAAGAGAAAAAGGGGTGGTCACCAGGAAGGTTTGGACATGAGGTTTTGATTCAGGCTCCCCTCCTGCCAGAGAATCTGCCTCGATCTCTGCAAATCTCATCCCTTTTCACCTTGCCCTTGGCTCTACTGCCTCTGTGCTGATCCTGTTGCCTGGTCTCCAGCCTTCAAGGATTTGCTGAGATTTGGGGTAACAAGCTCTTGGTGGCACCCTGTGACTCCGTGTTGTGGGAATGATGCAGGAACAGGAGGACAGACAACTGTCTTTTCCCTTGGAAACCCAGAACCTGGGCCCCTTGCCTGGATGGGGGCCTGAAAATGTGAATCTCTTTATAAACTTGGGTTATCCAGTTTATAGTACAATTCCCTGGCAATGTGTCTTTCAATGGGCTTTTTTTTTCCCCTCTGTTTATCACAACTTTTCATTATTCATTGTATAGTTCTGTTCTATTAGGGTAAGTTTACATGTTTTGGGCAGTGTAAGGTTGATAAAACAGAAAGAAAGGGTTGCTTTTTTTGATTAAAAAATTACTGCCTGAAACCATGGACATGGGAAGATCAGTATATGCAGCTTGTGCCTTTTTCTGGGTTTCTTTAAGCCATTAATTTTGGAATTAGGATAGTATTTGCCCTCTCCCCTCCCTCCCTGCCTTCTCATCTCTCCTAAATATTTTACTTATCTGTGGAGTGCTTCTGTGAACTGGTTCCCTTCTCACCTATCCACTTTAACTGCATCCAAGGTTTCCTTTTAGGAACAAGGAAGGGAGGCAGGCTTGGCTTTTCCTTTCCCATGCTGCCATTTCTGGGCTTTATTTAATTTTTAGCTGTTTTATTTAAACGTTCATAAACTTGGGGCCTAAGCTGGGCTTAAGAGTGCACCGGGAAAGCGTTAAAAAAACACATCTTGAGCAAGGCTGAGAAGAATTCGTGGATGCCAGGGCAATGTGTGTTTGATAAACATATGGAGTAGAAGGCAGATAGGAGCAAGGAGGCACTTTGCCTGCATATAGCTGTATTATTTATGGATGTCTTTGCCGTGCAGCGAGGACCAGGTTCTGTTTAGCTCCTCTCTTTGGGTGGTCCGCGAGAGATTCTGAGTAGCCTTCAGTAGCCTTCAGGCATAATTGCCAGGCATGCTCTTGTATCTGAGATAGCTTAATAAAGCATTACATATCTTACTGCTTCTATATTTTATTACCTAACCCAGTGCATGCGGTCAGTGGGTAATTAAATTCAGCTGTGTTTTTACTCTCTGTTTTAAGGTCGAAGTATGAATTTCTCCACGAATTCTTTGAAACGGACTAATACGATGCATGCATGATAAAGGCAAGGCTAATCAGAGCCAGACTGTTAGTGCAATATAAGGTTGCCCCAGGTGTAATTTATTTTCATATTATTGGTGGTTTTACTGTTGAACATATTAGAAGACGAAGAAGAAATAATAATTCTTTTCCGTGTATGGCCAGAAAGCTACAGGCTGGGTTGAGAAGCTGGGTTTTCTTTTCATTTCTATTTTATGCCACGTTTCAGCTCGACCGCTTGTGCTCCGTACTGAAGTCGGTTTCAATTAACCTATTCCTTCATTAACTCACTTTCTAAGTACAGGAGGATATTGCTAGATTGCTCCGTGCCATTATGAAAAGGATTGTGGTGCAGCCTTTATTAAAAGCAATGTCTGCAGTGGAATGTATGCTGGAAAAATCTTAAACAAATCTTTTTCTTGGATTTGACCAACTGGGGCTGGAGTGGCTGAGTGGGCTCCAGGAGGTGGAGTATTTTCACTGGGGGTGAGAGTGTTTTGGAAACTCAGGGTGGCTGTGGGATGGAGAGGAGGAAAGGGGCAGTTGGCTCCTGTCTTGTGGCTCAAATCAGAGAGTTTGGGCAAGACCATTTGCGTTTGGGGCTCTATGGTTGCCATGTCAGGAATGAGGGCTGGCTGGCTGAAAGGGAGAGGCAGCAAAATCATGAATGCAGGATCCAGTCCTGCTGCTCTCAGAGGATTGATTACCTGGGGAACTCATTGCAGGAGGGAAAGTAGATGTTTGTTATGTTCTCTGGGAATATCCAGAGTTACAATGGAGTTGCTGTGGGCTTTTTTTTTCCCTAATCAAACCTATTTTACAACTGATGTTCTCTCTCCCTTCAAAACTGTCCTTGCTTATCTTCTTAGATCACCCCATGTGTGATCTAGCTGTTGCGCAGCATACAAGTTGTCAGTGCCAGAAAACTGTTTCATGAGCAGCAAAACCAGAGACCTAAATTCCTGGAGGCTGGTGCTCCAGGGTCAGCACACAAAAGGCATCTCAGGTGCCTGCTGGTGCCTGAGCCTTAATCTCACAGAGGCTCCTTGGTGAATATTCTTCAAAAACTTACAGGAACTTGAGGTGTGACTCATCTCTGTTCCAGAGGGAAAAAGAAAAGAAGAAAAAGTCTGTACCACTTTTTTAGGGTAGAGAGGGATGAGCATATTCCAGATGCACTAATCTGACTCAATTTCTTTAAAACTTGCCCAATACAATCTGTTTACAGTAAGGGATTAAAAACAGGAGAAGGCATCACAATAGCTATGATGAAGCTGTATGGTCTTCCTCCATGGGTAAAGATGTGTTTGAGATTAACTGCTGGACTAAAACCCATTGGAGATGATCCCATGTATGCACATAAGGCTACACAGACATCATGTAAGGAAGCTCCAAAAACCTGTAACTTTTGAGGGGGTGGACTGAAGTATAAACCCCTGACCAAACATGACAAAGCTGTGGCAAATTCGCCAGATGAAGGCTGCAATTTACCACAATGTTGCCCTTTTCCACACCTGCCTAGTGACCCAATGCAATGGATTAAACCCTCCTTTGCTGGAGTTCTACTCCAGAGCTGGGGAAAACCATCCTGCAAGTAAAGCCCCCCCTGCAAACCACTTCCAGGGCATTTCTTTTGACATTGTCCTTTCAGACAGGTGGATTTTGACCCTGGTCAGGGCAGGAGGCTGGACAAAGGGTGGGCACACACAGCTGCTTGTGAATCCGCCCCGATCACTGGGGCAAAGCTCTGGGGGCTGTAATCTGGCTTTGCCCAAGTGAGGTCCAGAAGCAGTAGAAAGGCTGCGTTAACACACAGGAACTCGGGTTGATGTTTGACTTCTGCTTCCCCAGCTGTGAAGCAGTGAAAGAAATGTCTGCTGACTTTTGCCTTTGAATTAATGCTTGGAAAATACTCAGAGCTCCCAGGATGATAAGGCTGCAAACCACACAGCTCAACTCTGCTGTCACCAATTGGGAAGAGCCACGCTGGGCTTGGGATTTAGTCCTATAGAATTAAGATTATCTTATTGTTCTACGAACTATAGGGTGGTCTGTCTGCTAAATTACAGTACTCCCTGGGCTGGGCCAGTGCTTTCCCTGCCTGTTTGGGGTCAGAATTTGGCCCTTTCTGGTTTCATGTTTTCCTACTGAACTCATGAACCTGTATCAAATGTCGAAGCAGCAAGAACTTGATGGTGATTCTCTGCCAGCAAGAAAGGCCTTCCCAAAAACCAGAACTTTCCTTCCACTGAACCCAATCCCTTTCTCCCCCTCTTTCCTTGCTATCTCCCCCGTCCCATTCCCATCAACCCAACAGAAAACCACCCCCTAAAGCTGGTGTGCCCAAGAACTGCCTGGGACCCTGGAAAACTTGATAGTGTGCAGATGCTGTTCTGTCTCTCGGCAATATTTACTTTTCAGATGGATCTTAAGGAAGCGTGAGGCCAGGAGACGCTGGAGCGTTTCTCAACATGATGAAACGGTCATCACCTCGTCCAGCTGGAGGTGGGAAGCCCTTCCCTAAATTTTCTCACCCTCCTTGGCCTTGCTTGGGGAATGGGTGGAGCTGGACCAGTACCCCTGTTCCTTGACCCCTGATTCACTCAGTGACCTGGGTGGGGAGGAGGAAAAAAAATCTGCTTCTCCTCTCCAGCCCCCCCTTCCCAAACAGAGTCTGGGTTTTATTCAGGCACAGTGAGACTGGGATTAGCTTTTCTCCATCTCCTTTTCAGCCTGTCTCCCACAGGCAATGCTGGGGGCATGGAAATGCCTTCCTGCTGCTGGAGTGAGCAGAGGGGGATGCCCTCCCTGTGGAGGGCACCACGGAAATGCGTTTGGGGGGGATGAGGAACCAAAGGGCTGCCCCAGCCTGTGCTTCCCAGGCATGGATCTGGGGATGTGCCCAGCGCTTGACGTGCAAAGGCATGTCCCGGGGCCCCGGCAAGCTCTTCAGGGATTTGAGGTTTTCTCCAAGCCCATCTCTGATGTTGGGATCTGACTGGAACACATGCGGCAAGCTAATCACGCGCATCTGTGTCTTTTAAAAGCGCGGTCGCCTGCTGATTGGGTTTAATTCTTTATCTTATTCTTGCTAATCCGTTTTCCAATCTGGTTCCCATTTGGAGACAAATTCCCCCAAACCCCAGCCACTGGTGGGATGGATGTGTGTCAGCAGAGACAAGGAGGGGAGAGAGCAGAGCAGTGCTTTCCATGGGGCAGTTGCAGGCCGAGGAGAGGACCCAGTGCCCTGTTAGATGCTGGATAACAAAACCCCACCCGACTCGTGCCACAAATACACAACAGCCCCATAACTGTCTCCGTTTGGGATCCCACCTCCTGCAGGCTGCTATTGCCATGAAAACGTGACAGCAGTGCTCTGCCAAGCATCCAAGGAATAACGGCCTGAGGATTTTATGGCGTGCAAAGATTCCCTTCAAACACACCCCGGAGCTGGCCTGGTGGTCCGGCAGCAGTGTGACAACCTGGGCTGCTGTGGGTTTTGCAACTGGTAGGTGGCAGTGCCCTGAGTTTGCTGTAGGGCTGGTGGGTCCCTGGAGGCTGTGCTGGTCCCTTGGCAGCAGCCAGTGCTTCCCAGACAGGGAAAGATGTGCTGGATGTATCAGCTGTCCTCCTTCCTCCCTTGCTCTCTCTCCTTGCCCTGCCCTCCAGTGTTTTCATGTTCAGAAGCTGCCAGCAAAGGGGAAAAAGGACAGTTTTCCTCTGCCAAGGAGAGATCTGCTCTTAGGGCTGGGAAACCCTGACCTGCCACTCCTCTGGCCTTTGAAAAATCATTAACTGTTGCACCTCTTTTTCTCCTCCTTTTCCTTCTTGGTTAACCTCTATTCCACCTCAAATCTCTGCCTTACTGCTGGTCTCTCAGATTCTCAGAGAACCAGTTTCTGTTTCTCTTCAGTTGCAAGTTTTCTGGGAGCAGAAGCCTCAGTGATGTGCTTCTGTCACGGAATATTTCTCAGGACTCACAGGGCTGGTTTTCACTAGGGAAAAGTGCATGTTGTTAATATGATGCACTTAGCACCAGGTGAAATCCGTGAGACTAGGTGTGTTTTGGTACAAAGTGGTTGTGAGTCCCTGTGCCTCCAGGTCATCAGCTTGTCCTGCTACTTTGATCAAAACTCAGTTTCCTATGCTTTTAACTCAGATGTGTAAGCTCCAGGGCTGTTTTCTAGTACAGATCAAACCCAACCAAGACATAAAGCCCTTCCAATTTCTCAGTATTAGACATCAGCAGCAAAAATTTAGATCCACAAAGAAAAAAAAAATCAAATTGTGCAATCAAGGAATTGATGCCTGGTATAGAGTATTTTGGGAGCTATGCTTCCTCAGGTGCATTTAGCACCTCTGATTCCTTGCTTTGTGTCCAAGTGTGGGCTCTGTTCTCCCAGCATCCCTAACCACCCATGGAGTAAGAAGCAGATTCTTTTGTCCTGAAAAATACACCCCCCTGTAAGAATACCTTGCAATTTGCAGAAAAACAGAAGGGTTATGGTTGCAAAGTAATAGGAAAGTACAGGAGGCAAATGAGAAATGGCTGATTCATTCTGCTGTAATAAAGGTCCAGAAGATGTGGGTCTTGTTCCCAGATTTATCACTGGCTTGCTCTGTGGCCTTGAACGAGCCATTTCACTTCCTTCTGTCTCTGCTTCTCCTCCTGCTCTTTGGCCCTCGAGCCTATGAGTTCTCCAAGGAGAACAGGCTCTGCCTTGTGCTTGTTCAGCAGGATCAGCTCCCACAGCCCTAAACTCCTCTTTGGGGGTTGTTGGGACCTACATGTTGGTGCAGCAACTCATGTGCAGAGACCTGGGACCCTCAGGAGCTAGGTAATAAATAAAGGATTTTTTAAAAAATGCAGAAATGTAGCTAAAACAAAGGAATAGAAGGAAATAACCATTTCAGAACTCTCAGAGGACAAACAGAAAAACTAGCAAGCTTATATTTTTTTCCTGATCCTGCAGCACTAGCAAATTGTGGGATTGATGGGTGATGAGTTTGAAAGGACTGTGTATTTTTAATCTGTTTCCAAGTGTATGCACATGGATAAAACCCACAGTGTGTTTTATAGGCTGGCCAAAAGGCACATGAGTGAGGCAGCACGTGATGTGCCGTCGAAAGAACCCGTCACCCAGCCCAGAAAAAATTCTGGCTGTGGCTCTAACCATTTTTTATCATTTCCATCTCTATTGACTGACATGTATTTTCTTCCTTCCCTGACCCAGAACACCAGGACTCTGAAACTACTGAAATGTTTGCACAATCTTGAAGCATTTATTTAAAAGTTGCTTTTCCCTGAAGGGTAGGTACTACAGCCAGATTCGAAGTCAGATCAAAAAAACCAAACAAATACTATCTTTACAAGCCCTTCATATCGGTATGTACCAAAGGACCTATCAGCTTCCTTTTCTTTTTGGCATGCTGACAACAGCCCAGTGCCTCAGGCAGAGAGCTGGAGTACGTGTTTACAACCCTTTCAAATTCACAGGCCAAACAGGAAAAGAAGGAAAATGTCAAAAATTACAAATAAAACAGTTGATCTTCAAAAGCAACGAGGCCTGCAAATGAATAATTTTTAGGCATGCTGTATCGGATTTCTTAAATATTTGTCACAGCTGTGAGTTGCATAGTGCAGTGTTTGTTAACCTTAGAACTTGTCTTAAGTGCTCTCACGAATAAATTTATTTATACTGAAAAATCCAAGTGTCTTAATAACTAAAACGTTTTTCAGAGGAGCTTTTCCTTTTTTTTTTTAATGCTGCTTCAGAGAATCCTTCCCCATGTGCTTGACATATTGCAGCTTTCCTTCAGCAGAGAGCAGGAGTGACGATAGAGATGAGAAGAGGAAAATAAAAACAATGGGAAACCAAGAGGTGGAAAAATGATGGGACTTGCCCATTTCTTGGGCTTTTGGCATGGACCCACATTATGTGATGTCCTTTGGGTTGCAGGTACATCATGGCCTTGGATGTGTTGATTTTCTAAACCTTTCTGGTCTTTGTGGAGATTGTCTGAGGAACTGAGGCGGAGAAGGCTTTGCAGTGGGAATGGTCTTGCACAGGTTTAGAGACTCCTTAGCTGGAGGCATCTGGCCCCGGTTAGTTTTAGATTTGCCCTCCAGTCAGTGGGGACAGACTGCAGCTCCACAGGGTGATCCTTCTTATGCTAAGTCCTGAAGCTGCTCTGAGGAATGTATTTTTCCCCTCTGGGTGTTGTGGGCTCCCAAATAACTAGGTTTGGATTAGACACCTCTGCAGTCACTGGAGATGAATCCTGCTTTTCCCAGTTTCTTAGGGAAAGTGAAGAAGAGTAGCTGCTTCTCAGTCCAAGTGCTTGGTCAGGTGCTGAGGGCAGTGTGTCTGAGTGTTTTGGGTTTACCCCAACCTCCCCTAAGACTGACTGCAGAGATATTATTTGGCAATCTGCTCGGTGCAGAAAGGAGCACTGATGCTTTCTGCTCAGCCTGGGCAGGCAGATGTGATTTGAACAAACTACTTTTTAGCTCCAAGTTTTGTCATTTTGAAGGGAGAAAGAAAATGTTACAGCCTACACAGCCTATCAGATATGGTTTGGAAAACCAACGCAGCTTGTTTCCCCAAGAAGCCACGGAAAGAGGCTGAAAGCAGAGTACAGCTAGTGCCTGTCAGAATAGCTGGGGAGGAGATGCAGTGGTCGTCACTGGAAGTCTTCGAGAATTAAAGAAGTGTTCTCCCCCTGCCCCTACGCTTTTTGATAGGGAAACGTGTCCTAAACTATCTTCTCATTTGTACTTGGTGGATCTGTAGAACTTGGTGTACCCTACAGATGGCAATTTCAGGTCCAGCTAAAGGGGGCAATTCCAAAGAAGGATCACCATCAGTCATTTGCTGCTGTGGTCTAGCCCAGCTGCCAGTGTATCTGTGCTAGCCAGCATGGTATTGATTAAGAAATCCCTACTGTGATGCACAGAGTAAAAAGAGATGTATTTAAAACCGCTCTTTTGGCAGGACTTGCAAACTTTTTTGTTTTGTTTTGTTGAGAAAAGCAGTCCAATGTGAATAATCTTTTCCTGTAAACGTGCAGAAAACCTTTAATCAAATACAAATTAGTTCTAGGCATGAGAAATAAATGTTTGATGAAAACGTATCTTAGTCATGGCACATAAATAGCTCTTCACAGTCAATATATAATCTTGCATCATTATGAAAGGAAGTGATCATTAAAAATATAATTTGGAGAGCAATATTTTACCTCCTAGTTGTCACAAGACCCCTTCCCCTCTTCCCCCCCTCTTTCTGCACACAGTTCTGGTCGGGGTTAATCCCCAAATGACTTCAGGCATTCTAAATCAGGAGTAACAAACCCTGACTTCAAGCAAAGGTTCTTGGTGTAAAACACAGGAGGATCTAATAGTGTTGCCTGAGGAAAAAAAAATGAAAACGTCTTAGGAAAGCACAACTGCATTGGCACTGCAGAGAGAGAGAAAAAAAGGCAAAATAATTTAAACTTCTAAAGTAATATTTCTTTTCAGCTTCACCTGTGCTTTTAGTCCTCTTAATCAGTAAGCTGTTATAAAGGAAAATTATATGTTCCAGTCTCCTGATGAATTGTGTACTGAGATTTTGCATTAGTAACCATGAGCATTTACACTTTCCTAAGATTAAAGGCAGTTTTCCAAGGCTGTGTCTGCTTATTAATTAGTGTCTGATGAAGACAGATTGCAGACAGAAATAGTGGTTAGAAAATGGAGCTAACCTTTAAGACTAAATTAATCTCAGTTTTAATGGGTTTTAGTATGATATACAGGTTTTGTACATTTTCTGGTAAGTTTCCAATAGAAATGAAAGTGGGTACAAGCACAAAAAAGGAGGCTGAGTAAACATGGTGAGAGCAGATCCTTAAGAATGGCAGATCCATAATAATCTGCTAGAATGGCCCTTTAAATCTTTTCAAGTGCACAATGAGGCCAGAGGTTTTGAAGGTTCAGATCTTCAGTCCAGCACCACTTGGGGAGGGTCTGTTGCACTTCCAGGGCAGTCCCAGCTGGTCCCAGTATGGACCAGCCTCCCTGACAGCAGCATCCTCCAAGAAGATGGGAACAGGACTAAGGCTGAGTTGGGGTATCCTCAGGGATACCTTTGTAAGGGGAAATTTCCTCCTAACAAATAACTGTTTTGGGGGGTTTTACTGTCTTACCCCTTGGAGATGTACGTGGAGCAGTTGAGTAGATTGTCTGGGCCCGGGAGAAAGTGAAAGCTGAGTTAACAGCAGCATGACCCCACTGCTGTGTCTTAAACAGAGGCCATGAGTTTTTCTCAGAGTTCTCCTAAAATCAGCAGCTGTTTTATTTTCTAGCATTTAATTTTTATATTGTGCTGTCAGGCATCATGTGATGTTAAAAGCAATGGTAACAAAGCATGAGGGAGAGTTGGCTTTGGGGGAAAACCTGTTCTTGTACAACTAGTTAACATGTGTTTCCATAAATCTGCAAATCTACTTCAGTGGGCTTTGAACATAATCTGTGCCTAGTAAAATGCAGTCAATTATACATCTATTTTAATAGTAAACCAAGTTTAGAATGCTTGTATTGTTACGTAAGTGCTTATAATTGTCCTACTTCTATCGTATTTCCTTGGCACCTCATTTGAATTTACATTTATCTGAGGTCATAACTGGAATGGAGGTTCTGCTTTTGGTTAACTTTGGAGCATAGATCAGCTATCATGAGTTTTATGGAAGCATTGTCATTTTAATGGCTTTCAACAAAAGAAGTCAGTGACAGTTCCCTTCTGCCAGTGCAGGACTGTTGTGTCATAACATACCATGGAACAACTGCCACTGCAGATAAGCTTCTCTGTTACCCTGAATCAGTGTGATTTCATGGGTCTGTGCCATGGTGGTCTTGGTTTTGCTCTTTGAGGGTCTGGCCCAGCAGGGATGGGCAGGTGGAGTTTGCTTGTAGATTAAAGAAAAAGCAAGTGAAATTGTAATAGGGAGTGAGATCAGAAACGTGCACCAGCTTTGGGGTACCCAGATTCATGAGCCCTTTTACACTTAGAACTAGAAAAGTGTCAAAATCCTATCAGAATCTCCTGTTTTTTATTTCTAGTGAGGTCAAGCTAGGCTCTGTATCAGGACAGTGGGTAAAGTCAACTCCAAACATCCCCACAGGTGATGGTTGGAAGAATGATTTTCAGTCCATGCTTTCCCAGCCTCTGGCACCCCCAGTGATTGTGTAGACAGCACAAACTGCAAATAAGTGCTTCAAACTGCACTCTATTTCCAGCTCTGGAAACACACTAAAAGGCAAATAGCTCTGGTCTTTTCCTTCACCTTGATTGATTTGATGTTGCTGCCAGAGGAAAAAAGCAAGCTTTTTTTTTAAAATTTATTAAAATAAAATCCCCTTCAAATAATTTTAGAGTTCCGAGATAACAAACAGCATGACAAAGATCACAGCTGAAGGCTTTTATACCATCAGAATTGTTAGTCATTGTCTTGGAGCTTTGTATAAATAAATGATTGATGCCTCAAAACAAGACCCTTGAAGGTGTTTTTATAAGGCCACAAATGTGTCAAGCAGACTTATTAGATGTGAAGGGAATGATTATTTGTACAAAGTGAAATGAACATGTGCAATAATATTGTAAAATGTTTATTAGTCTAGAGTGTGCTGAATTTTCCTAAAATATATCAGGTTCTCAGCTTGCACTTAATGTAGTGTTAGGTATGACGCTATATCCTTCCTAGGCTATTTTCAGTGAGCGTTATGCTTTTTGCAGAGTAAATCATGGGTTTGTGTCCTTTAGAACAAGGATACTATCAAACATGAGGCAATGCTACCTGTCTAGAAATGCAGCATGAAGGAAAACATGCACTGATCAAAGGGTGGTTGAGCAGAGCAAGTGGGATGTAAAGCCCTGGGAATGCTGCAGCATCTTTCCTTTTAGGTGACTGTCAATGCAGCTGGGCCCCAAAGGATGAGCTCCCTTGCTGGTAACTCTTTCCCCACATGGCTCCAGCATCACTCGTTACATTTCCAGTCAAAAGAGGGGATTCTGCCCAGGGATGTTTTTGAGGTGAGCAGAGCTATAAAGGGGGGTTTAGTCACACACTTCTGAGTCCCGTCCTTCACACTTGTGCTCTACCATCACAGCTTGATCTGTTAGTGAAGGAAAGAGCAGCAATGCAATGACTTTGTCCAACCAGTTCCCCACTACCCTACAGTCCCTCTTCCTCTGTGTCTGCAGGGAAGATGGGGCACCTGCATGTGTTGTGTAGTTAGGAATTAATCTCTGAGCAGCTGGCTTAAATACGCAGTGATGGTCTGGGACTCTCTGTGCCACATCTGAACTAGAAATCTTGTGGGGGCATTGAATGTGGGGCCTCAGTGGTCTGTTGCACCATTCTTAGGATGGATAAATTTTGCTGGGTTTTATTGCCTCACCTTTCAATCAGGATATTGCCCCTGCAGTTGAGTTGTTCAGTGCTCTGTCTTCCTGACTCTTTTAGGTGTTTAATGATGCACTCTGGGGAGACGACAAGTCATGCAGATCCATTTTGTCTTCTCTTCAGAGATTTACCCAGTTAACAGGCTTCAACTGGACAGGACCTGTCAGTCCTTCTTCAGGAAGGACATTTAGGGTGTCTTTGCTAACAGACAACCTTCCCACATTAATGGCACAAAGCCTGTCCCAGATTTGGGGTTTTCTACAAAAGCCCTTCTGCAGACCATCACTGTCCTAATGGGATTAGCTTTCAAGATGATTGATACCTCTCCTTTCTTCCCTTATCTTTTCTTCCCTTACTACACCCTGCTCAAGCATACAACTTGGAGGTCCTGTTGGTTGTTGGTTGTGGAAACTTTTATGTGAAAGTCTAGCACAAGTGTTATCCTTTTAATTTTTTTTAAGGCATATGGTTTTGAAAAGATATGTCTTAAAAATTCCTTGGGGAACTCTATGGAAGGCATCCACTTGGAGCTCGTATACTTACACATATTTTAATGCATTTCATATAATTGTCACAAGGTTGCTTTTTGGTTCTGTCAGTTCAAAGAACTGGTTGGATTTAACAAAGAAATTAGGGGATCACACCTAGGGAATAAAGCTTGCTGTGAAATGTTTTCTGTAAAAGCCAGAACCAGGTGAAAATCACTTAGTTTCAGGTTTCATTACAAATTTGAAAACCATATCTCAGGTTCACTGAAAGGTTGGTTAAGGGTCATGCTGCAGGGCCTGGTTTGGAATGAATGTGGCTGATTTATGTCGTTTGCAGCAGAACTTGGTTTCATTCATTACTTTGACCCAGGTTCAGGGGTCTGCTCCTCTAAGCTCTCCTTGTGTGTTGAAGTCAATGGGAATTCCCTCCACAGAGGCCTTGGAGGATCCATCTCCATGAGAAACTCAAGGTTTTGATTGCTTAAAATGCCGGCTTTATTTCAACCCCTCACCACCTCCTCTGGTGGAAGTCAGCCTGATTCCACGTTTGCCTGATGAACTGCTCTGTTGCCCCCAGGTGCAGATCCAACCTGAATTGCAGAACCCAGGAGTCAAGCAATCTAACCAGAAATTTGCACAAATCCATCTGTGCTGAGGTCCCTGACTCCCACACAGCCCGGCTGGAGGGTCCCACTGCCATTCTGCAGGCAGTCAGACCCACAGGTTAAAAGCTACAGCAGCGTGCTGCGGGTTGAATATCAGCCACATCTTTGACTAATGAGCATCTGGTTCCCCTCACCATTAAGAACATCCATGCGACTCACAGACAAGGTCTTGCAGACCTGGCTGTTGATACTGAAGGATCGGTCACTTAATTTCCATTCCTTGGGGTTGCTGGTCTTTCCCACTCATGCTTCCAGGCAGCTCTTCATGTCCAAGTACTGGAAAGGCAAGCAAAAAATGAGAAGACCAAATATTCTTGACATCCCAGAAGCATCCATTGGAGCCTCAACACCAACTGGAACCTTTTTGTCTTGCTCTTTTCTAGTTATTAATCACTTGCAGATGCTCCCACAGCGGCATTCCTGTGGGAGACTACCAACGTCAGTGTGGATTCCTTGCCTCAGTGTCACCAGAGTAAGAAAGAAAGCTGCCCTGAAGTTCTGATTAATTCCTCAAAAGCAAGAACATTTACTCACGTGACAAACCTGGAAGGCTAGGCTAGCAATCTGCCTTTGAGAAGCTGCAGCAATGCTGAGGGTCCATCTTAAAACCAGAGGCTGGGCTTGCTAAACTTGGTGCCTGAGCTGGAACACACAAACATTAAACTGGAAATTAACCTGCAAAGCTGACTTGATTTTTGCTTTTACTCCCTGGGGAAGTCTTTGCTTCCCAGACCAGTGGTGTAGACAAGACACAAAGTAGTTAGAACCTTCTCAGCATTGGCTGGGGTATCCATGTGATCTCTTGGCTGGACAGTGCACCCCAAGGATCAGAATATGACTGAAATATTGTCACTTGGGTGGGATCTGTGGGAAGCTCAGACAGAAAAATCTTGTCCTGTAGGGCTGAGGTGAACCCTGTAAGACACAGTCAGTGGTCTCTGCCACAGGGCTCAGCAGAACCTTGACTCCTGGTAACTACCTGTGAGATAACTTTGTACAAATGTATTCTGGCCACTGGCAAACATGAGACAATCCAGCTTAGCTTAAACCTCCTCCTGGGTGGGTTAAATTAATCCAAATTACCTCATGTTTGCTGCAGGCTGGGAACACACAGAGGCTGTTGCTGTGGTGGTTCACACAATGTCAGGTTGGTTGTGCTAGGTAGTGCCAAAGATCTCTCTAACGTGGTACCTCAGACACTGGTGGTAGTCAACAGGGTGGTCAAAAAAACTACAGCAACAGGGTACACATCTGGTGACACTTTTCCGGTATCACTCTTTTGACCTTCATAATTTTAAGGCTCAAACACACATCAGACAAAGGTTGTGTTTTGTATTTAAGGGAGTGGGACTTTTTTCTCTGAGGAGTTTGTCTGATCACTTTTTGAACCCACATACATTTTACAGCATCCCATGCAAGGAATTTTTAGCTTCACCAAGTGCTCTGGGAAGAGCTGTTTGCTTTCATTTCTTCTTGGTCTGCTCTTTGTTGTTTTCTCCACTGTTTCCCAGGATGTGCTGGGAAGGAGAGTAAACAACTCATCCCTACTCTGTGGCCAGCATCCCACTGATCTCTGTCACATCCCATTTCAGTCATATCTTCTAATTTGAGAAGTGCTTCTATTGAATCATGCCTCATGCAGCAGCCATTCAAGACCTTGGATCATGCTTGTCATGTTTTTGGTCTAAATGTGGATGCATGTGAAGTCATGTTAATCAGGGGGTTTTATTCAGTTCTCTTTCCACTCATAACTTTAAAGAACAAATCCTGTGAAAAAATAAAACAGTCTGTAATAAGTCTATAATATTATAATAAAAACAAACACACCTAAGCCCATCAGAATCTGGTTGGTTTCATGCTGATGCCCTCCCCACCTCTTTCTCTTCTCATGAGTCAGAGCACCGTCAGCAATACTCCTTGTTACTGATATCCTCCATTCTCCATGTATCTGAGCCTTTGAAATGAAGGATAGGGTGACAAAATGTGGTATTAAGAAGTTCTCTACAAGGTTAATGGAGAAAGTGGGATTGTTTGTTCTTTGAGAAAATGTGGTTGGTTTCTGCCTTTTATCAGAGGTTAATTTGCTTAAAAGGCTTGGACTATTTGGCACAGGGAGGTTTCAGGTTGGGGCAGGGAAGATGTTCAGAATGTCTGTGCTGTGTTACTGAGACACACTGAGCAGTAACCCAACTCCCAGCCTCTGTGTGGCCTTTTCTGTTTTACATGCTATGGACAAGTACATCACTGTTTTAACAGTCGACTTCCTGGGAAAGGGAAAGCTGGATTTTTATTGATCTTGTGCTGTTTCACATCCACCTACTCTCAGCTGCATGGTGTTCTCTTGGAAAGCATCTGACGGGATGTTCCTGGAAAAGCCTCACTCTGTGGAACAACACAATGCTTCTTTGTTTGTCGTCTTCTCGCTGGGGCCAGTCAGCCCTGTTGAATGAACCTCAGATGTTTTGATTTGTTCTTTGGTGAAAGTTTATATGACTTAAGCTATCTTTTTAGCCTTCCCGCCTTCCCCTTTGGGTTTCTTCTGAAGAACAAAGCCATTTGAATTAAATTGCTCTGTATTGGGATTTCAAACATTAATGAATGTTGTTTCAAAGTGTTATCTCATTTGGGGCATGAAACGACGACGGGCCACCATTCTTGTGCCAGTAGAAGAATCTGTGTGGCTTTGGGATTGTTTGCTATTTCTTTAAACAGATCGGCACTTTGAAAGGGTCATTTGTTTCCATACATTTCTTATTATAAAAGCAAAAATAATGAACAGCTAGAAGGCCAACACAAAGCAGCTGTATTATATGTGCTGGGAGGGAGATGCGATGTGTAGTCTAGCTATTGAAACAGGATTATTAAAAAAGAACCCTTGCTACTATTTTTGAAATCCACAGGCATTGCAACTGTTTATTTTATGTATGTGAGAAGCCAAATTCTTTGCAGTGGAGCACCTCCACTTCCCTGGAATCACAGGGATGAAGATGGCCTTCTGACATGGTGCATTAAAGACCTTGATTTAAATAATGCATCCCTAGGTAAAAACCTTGAAGGGAGCCTTTCAGGCTTCCTCTGAAATCAGCGTGCAAAGGCTGTATGTAAAAGCAGATGTTTGCAGTATATATATTTCCAGTGGAGTTCAATGGCAACACATATTATCTTAAAAAGGAATTTATTTTTTTTTTTTTTTTTTTAAAATATAATTTTCTTAATTGAAGAAGCTGTTGAGTGGCATTCATGGTAATGGATGACTATGGTCAAGTCAGATCCTTTATTGATAATAATCCCTGGTCCCTGTGTCATTGAGAACAGTTTCTATAGGTACAAATGAGTCAGTATAAAGGAAGCCAGGATAATACATCAGGGCTGGGTGGGAGATTACTTCATTTAACTTCCGCCTTCCTTTCTTTGAGGTCCTATTAAGCTAAATAATGGCAGTCTATAAAATGAAGGAATGATTGAAGTGTGCCTGCAAACCAATTATATCATTCTGGACATGGTCTCCAGCACTCTTTGTCTATGTATATGTGCATGTATCTGTGTCTTGTCTCTCTTGCCTGGGATTCCGGCTCTCTTGAAACTGCTGTTTTATGTGCACCAGTTAATTGTGAGAGTTGCTGGTTTTCAGAATTGTTGCTTTTATTCTTTCCCTCCCCCCACCAACTGCTGGTTGCATTTTGTGTCACAAAAGGCTTTCTAAAGGGCTGTGCTCTGACTGCTGAGTTTAGAACTGCAACTTGCATTTTGTTCCTCCAGCAAGTCCCTGTTAGCTCCATCTGAAAAGGTGGGGGAAAAAATAGATGAAAAAAGATGTTTTGATGAATGTGTACCTTACTTCAATTGCCTCTCTGGGAAAGTCATGGGTGAAAGAGATACCCGAGGTCAGGCCTGGGAGGGAAAGCATGAAAAGATACTTCACACCAAAGCCAAATATTGATTTCTTGCATGAGAGAGGGCAGGTTGGTGAGACCCATCATATCAGGTCATGACCCATTTAGTCCTTTCTTTGACTGAGACCAATAATAGAGGTAAAGTTCAAAAATCCATAGCAAATAGTTTTGTATCAAGACATGAGAAAAAGAAATTTTGTGCTCACATACAATAAATATTGCATTATAGAGGACTGAAGGGATTGCATCTGTCATGGAGGAGTTAAAATTTCCATCAGATGTCATTCTTTCTCATATCTACTGTGACTCTTTGATCAGGCGATGTCATGGCAGAGGAAGACCCATGGGTCAGTGGAGTAAGGAGTCAAAAAATAAAACACCTTGCAAATTTGCACACTAATCAACTGCTCTTCTTTTAAGATGTTATGGAAGAAAGGAAACACAAAGCCAGCACGTGTTTTCCTTGTTCTGTGAAGTGGCTGCCTGTGCAAATTTGAGGTGGGGAAAAGAGAGGGGAAAAATGGACCCCCACCAAAAAACTTGTGAACTCTTCTATAAAGTCTGAATGTCATTCCTGGTGAGATTTAGATGAAATAAATCTCTCTGGCCATCCATGAAACATGAAATAATCACAGGGTTATGCCATTTATAGCCATCTAAATGCAAACAATATATAGAACAGATAATAAATAATTAGAGATTTAGTCCAGTAAGACCAAAACATGCACCTATTTATCCAAATAGGTGTACTGTGACATTCATGATCCAGTGTGATCAAATGCAAAAACGGGGCTACATAACATGGAGTTTGGCTCCTCGTTTGCTTTCCACTGCCGTGGATGATTTTGTCTTGCACAAAATCCCAAGATTATGTGTGTATGTTGCTTTTTATGAAAATTCCACTTAGAGGTGTTTGCTAAGGTTTACCAGGTGATTTTTAGATGTTTTTTTAAAAAATCACAAACTGTTAAAGAAGCCAAGAAATTTCTGATTCTACAAAGCCAAGCTGTGTAGAATCATAGCTTAGAGCTGACTTTTCTCAGGGCTGTTTAATGGTCTGAGCCTCATGATACTTGTGTTCATCACCACATTACCACACATACTAATAATCTCTTGGCTCCTTATAAAAAGCTTCTAAGTATAACCTTTGCAGGAAGTGAGATAGACATGTCTGTGTATCTGTCTGTTTTATAATGGGAATGTTGCTGTAGCTGTGATGATATAAAAATATATTAGAGTTAAAACCACCCTTTTGTAGTTTATGGTATTATATTATGGGAGGTGTGAGATTGTTGTTGAGATTAAATGGGAACTTACATTTAAACCTCTGTTTTGATTCATTAAAAACTTGAGTTCAAAATGGTCTTTGGAGGCCATATTTTTTGTCTAATATATCTATATATGTTTCTTTAAACATCTAAGATGATCCAATGTCCAGACATTCCTTTGGGCACAAGGAGGGTTAAGTCAGTTATTTGGGGAAAATCTAGTAGCAAAGGTAATTTCAGGATGATAAACATCCACTATTTCAAGGTTATTGCTGTTAGGGTCTGTAGGCACTGTCAGTCTGCTGGACTAGGATGCACAGGTCTCTTCCTTTCTCACATCTCCTTTCCATTAGAGGTTATTCTCCATTTGTATGTATGAAGATGCACTTGATGTGCTCAACCTTCCAATGTCTTTAATTAATACCAAAGCATTTTGTACTTGTCAGCTGGTACATTTAGGTGGGACTTTTCCTGATCATCTGCAGCTAGCTCCTTGGAGAAACAGATTGATGAGCTTTTAGTTCCTGAAGCAGCCAGGATTGACTGTTTTTATAACTTGTTTTTAACTGTCTAAACTTACGAAAACTGTAGTGACAGTAGAGTTCTCTGGGACAGTTTAACAGGTCATGAAGAGATTACAGTATTTCCATGTTTATCTGTGGCTAGTTGTCTTCAAAACTTTCTACAAATGATTGCTTTCAGCAAGTCCTGTGTGCTGGGACAGCACATCTTCAGTCTCATCATCCCCATGGTCCTGTACCTACCCTGCTTTCTCCCCTGTTGCCATATGTCTTTGTTCCTAGGTCATCCCATCCCTCTGCACCCTAGCTGACCATGTGTCCAAACTCAAATGTTGTCCCTCCTTATCTCTTGCTTTAAGACCTTCTGAAAGATGAGTGGGGGAAAAACAGGCTTGCAGTCCCTCTGGGAGTTGGGGAAACATGTTTTAGAGGAGGCTGGGGCCAAGCATCTTCCCTCAGCTTTCCCCCCCTAAAATTAGATTAAAGAATCCCAGTACCCTCAGCTGTTCCTCATAGGACTAATGTCCCAGACCATGTATCCACCAAACACCATCCATTCTGTGGATGTGTCTGAAGCAGGAATTGTGTGAAAAAAGCCTGATAGAGTGTGATGTATTTAAAGATTTTTATAATATAGACAGGAGCAATGCAAAAGTTACACAGCCATTCTCAAATCCACCATTTCCTGACTTCAGATCACTTGATCTGTGCAGGTTTAATGTTCTCTCTATATAAGTTATTTCTGAGTGCAATAGGTGCTTATATTCGTGATTGATGTATAACTCATAAAAGTTTCCATGTCAGTATCAGTATTTATATACAGAGATAACTGTTGCTATGGCTATATGGTGTCCTGAAAATGCTTGGTCTTTTTTTTTTTTTTCTATTTATTTTTCAAACAGGGCTTGGTCAAGTAAAGTAAATGTCTTGCCTTAATTTAATTTTTATGTTTGCTGTAAAACTTGTTTAAAAAAAAAAGGAGAAAAGAAACATTAGCATTTCACAGCAGAAACACAAAAATTTTACATTACCAGGCAAGTCGACTTTGGCATTTTTCCTTTCAGTCAGTTTGTTTTTCTAATATAAAACTAATATGACATAATGTATAATCTAATTTGGAAATTACAATTTACTTGGAAGGATTATGCTGCCAGCCAATACCAACAAAGAAAGAAATTATTTGAGAATGTTTCTTTCCTTCTTAACGTGGTCGATAATTTATTTTTCCTTCAGAAGATTACTTTTTTCTTTACGACATTTCCTGCTGGTGTGATTTGCATTAGGATTAAATAATATGTTCCATGCTTAACTTATGTACCAAAAAAAGTAAATTATTCCTAAAATTAAGAAGAAAAGGTGCAAATTACTATCTTGTTATGGACTTCACTTTGCTTACTTCGCAGCGAAGTGTGTTGATCATTTTCAGATGGCTTGGCAGTAATTACTTCATTTGTCCTGACAGTATTTACATGAAGGGGCAATTTGAAATGGGTAGATCTGTGTCTTTTATGAATAAAGGCCACTAAGATGGCTTTAGGAACAGGAGAAGTTGAAAAACGGGTAATCCAACTGTGGTAATTCCAACTAACACTGAATTACTGTATTGACTCTCGTTAACCACAAAAGTTTAAGTGTTCATCCAACACGTTGTGTTACAGGGCTGTGGCATTTCTTAAGGAGTTTCCCACTCAGAGCAACGTGCTGGGAGTGTATTAAGTTGTATTAAGTGTTCTCATATCTCCTGTGGATGCTTCAGAGGGAGCAGCTTTGTTAACCTTGAGTATGTAAAGGAGCATTAGGGAAAAACTTCTACTAAATTCTGCTGGAACAAGTTTGTGCCTGGCACAGCAACCAAAAGTGCAGCCTCTATGTTAAGCAGAGAAAATTAGACACAATGGACCCATTTAATGAAGAATTCATAGTCCTGAGCAAAATGTACTGTGGACTAAATTAGAGTGCTCCTAAAAATACGTACCTACTTCTGATTTCTACATTTCAATTACAGGTGAGATCCAACTGTAACATTATTAAGACTAATTTAAAGGAAAGTCTTCTACTGGATTTGGGTGGTATTGGAGTGGGATTTGGAAAATCTGGACCCAGTTATGGCCCTGCCACAGATTTTTAATTTCAACCTTTGGAAAGTCACTTATCCTTGGCATTCCTCAGTTTCCCATCTGTAAAAGCAGGGTCATGTCAATTCCCCCCATTATTTCCCTCTTGCCTGTTTAGTCTTGAGTTTCTTCAGGGTGGTTTCTTGCAGTGCATTTCTAGTTGTTTTTCATAAGTGTCCTGCACAATGAGACCTTAGTCTCAGTTGGGATCTCTGCTGTAATACAGATAATATTATTGTTGACAGCTGTTGTTGTATCTGTGTAATGTAGTAGCATAAAGCAATAAAGCTTCCTTCCCTCCTGGTATTTTAAACTTAGAGAACAGTTTTGTTGACTCTTCCTCTTGTTTGTTCTTCAGTAAAGTTAGCTCAAAGCTATTTTCTGGAAGGCTATCTGAGTACTCATGGTAGTAAACCAGGACTTTGAATGAACTCAGGGTACTGCCATCCTGCTGTAAAGATCTGCCTTGTGTTGTATTTCCTTATCTTGAAACCTTGAAGCTATGCTGATATCATAGCAGGTCATCTACTGAGTAGGTAAATGGGATCATCATTTTAGGCAGCTTTTTTGAGTTTTAAAAATGTCTTTTCCTGCTGTAAGTTGTTCTGTTCTTCTGAAGTTGAAAATTAAACTGTGTGAATTTTTAGTTTGTTTACCTTATTCTAGTATGTAGTCTATCTGTTTGTCCTCATTTCCACTGACCTGTTGGATTTGGTGGAAAAACTGACACCTAGCTGAAGGTCTTAAAAATACCTTAAAAAAACTGCTTACCAGATTCATGAAAACCTGAAGCTGGGTGAAGAAAAGAAACTCTTAAATTCCCCTGCAAGACCTTCAGCTTGATCTCAGCCTGAGTACTAGACACTGGAGAATCTAAAGTACAAACATCTCAGGACAATGTATTTCATAGGCTCTGCCTCTCACAAAATACCCTAGCATGCCCGGGTTTGCTGTAAGTGCAGCAAGACCTGGTGTATCTTCCCAAACACAGAATGGATCTGACTGTGTCTGAGGTGCCTTCTCTGTTTAACCCACCCTCTCTCCTCCTGCCCCTCTGTCTTAGGATAAGCCACAGAGTGTTCAGGTAGCATCAGGACTTGGCTGTGACAGGCACCATGCAAACCTGCCCCTTCCCCAGGGGATCTGGTATGTAAATAGGTGCAGGAACCACAAACCATCTTGGAATAACTTGAACTCCAGCCAGAATAAGCACAGAAAAAAAACCCTTTTGTTTGGACATAAATATCATCGACCTTCTACTGTGGTTGCTGGTGTCAAGTTTAGTGCCAAAGTCCAAGGGCAGTTGATATGGCAGCAGCAGACAGCGAAGTTCAGAGCAGGCTGTAAAGATCTGTGTGCTGCTGTTGCTGTTTGCAGCCCTCATTGCCAGACTTGAAGATGGAAAACAACACAGAGATAAGGCAAGTGATCTCGTTTTTTATTGAGTGAGTTTGGCCTTGAGGATTGTCCACCCCACAGCTTCACCTAAAAGCTGATCTTTGCGAGATTCATGAAGACTTAACAAAGCTGTGAAATGTATTTGGAAAATGAGTATGGACACAATGAAACACCCTCCCAGTATATCCCACCGTAAAGGATGCGTATCAGGCTCCTTGTGTGGCATTTGAAGACTATAAACATGTTGCTGTGATTTGCTATGTTTCCTGAGGGTTTACAAAAAAAGTGGCCCTTTTAGGGGATTGCCATATTGAGATTGACAATTTGATGTAAACCATAGCCCAGCATCGAATGTTCTGTTTAATGCAATTCTGTGTTTGTCAGCTGTAACCAATTACGCTTTCATTGTGCTCAGTGACATCGACATGGCTCCTTTTCACCCAGTCGTTGCTAATACCATTTTATACACCTTCCATGGCCAAGCCCTGTTGGAAGCTGTGTTATATGCATAACCTGCTGCTCCTTTCCCCTTGTGCTGGCAAAGTGTGAGACACCCAGAGAAGCTTTGAGTCTAGTGAGTCTTTTGTGTGGCTTGGAGAATGGGATCCTGAGGAAAGCACTGTGACCTGGAGCTGAGTAGCAATGGGATAATAATTTATGGCTAAAAACTGCAGCTGAGATGTTTCTGGAGGATTGTGCCTGTATGTTCAGGCTGCTAATCCTGGTTTGTGACTGCAGTAGGAAGCTAAACTGGAAACAAGTCAAAGCTTGAATGTCATCTGGTTTTCCCTCCAACCCATGAACACAAAGGCCACGAAAACCTTAATCCTCATGGTCCCCAGTGTAGTCCTGCATGGTTTTGCAGTGAAGTACAGGACCTGAAAGGACCCTGGAGAGGCAGGCATGTGCATGCCTGTGGAGAGAGTTTTTTGGCACAGAGTGTTCCTATGGGATGAGTGTCTTTATACTCGGCTATTTTCTTGCTGTCCTTTTCCCCCAAAAAGGTACTTCATAGGAAAAGTTCCATAGTTGGTAAGGTTGATTTAAAATGGCTTGTTGTTTGTGAAGCTGTCATTCAGGAATCTGGTGGCTGGCTCTGTGCAGGTCCATGTCTGTCAGAGTAGGACATGGGGCAGCTCTACATCCTCAACACATCAACTCCCATTGCCCTTTGTTTGGAGCTGGCAGCTCCTCTGGAGGTGGGAGGATCTCCAGGTGTGAGGGCAGCTGAGGCTTGGGCATGCCTCCACAGAGCACCTCAGCACTTTGATCTCATACCCAGTGGTGGACAGCCTGAATGTTTGTCTAATAAAGAATCTTGTCTCTGGCTGAGGTTGCAAGTGGGTACAAACAGAAGAGGAAAGGTGCAGGGGCAAGCATGCAGGACACTTCCAAATACACACTTCCACATCCTCCAATGACTTTCTGGATTAGAGGTGGTTTAACCTTTTTTAACAAATTTCAGGGTTTTTTCCCTTCAAACTTTTTCTCCTTGAGCTTGTGCTGGTCTCCATTTTCTGTTAATTGTACGTCCTGGGGTAGAGTTAAGCCACAGCTTAACTCCAAACTGCATTTGAACCATCCAACCTATTTCTTTGTGTTTGCTTTTAACCTACCAGCTTTGAACCTTTGAAAGTTTAATTTGATGTTCCTGCTCTAAGAACTCAAATTCTGGTGTTGGAAGACATCGTGAACAACTGCATCTTGCCCAAACTAGGATTTTGTACAAACAATTCATATTCCATCTTAGGTATCTTTTTACCAGCCAGAGGCCTGCTTAGTCATTCTTTGTATCAAGACCATTGGCTATTTAGCTCTCTTCTCCTTGGGCAAAACAGGCATGAGAACCTCAGACTGAGTCCCTGAGGCTCAGAAGCTTTGCATGAAGCAGCAGACTGGCTCACCCAAATGGGAATGTCCTGGGCATCTCTCCTTGTCTTCTTTTCCCAGTGTCAGCCAGCAGCCATGGTATAAACTTCATTACATTGCAACCAGAGTTGGAATTACTCCACTTCTCTACAGGAGGTCTTGTTGCAGTTCCCCATTTGTTCATAGTCTGTTTGAAAGTTTTATGAGGCAGTGGCTTTGGAGATGCTGCAACTGGAAAAAGGGATACAATTTGGAAAACTTTAATAATTTTTGACCGCCAGTTCTACCTGGACAGTGAATGTGGATTTCCCCAAGGAGCTTGGATGGGTGTCTTTACCTTGACATTGCTGCAGAGGGCCTGGGACTATGGGGCAAAGCTGCTACCAGTCCACCCAAGTAATCCTTGGAAGAGCTGGGAAGAAACCAGGTTGCCTTCACACTGCAGCCAGGGCTTTGCTTGTCCTTATAATAAAGGAAAGTACTTCACTTCTTCATATTGTAAATAAATCATTAAATCCAAGCTTGGAGGGATGAAGAGGAATAGCACTTTACAAAAGTGGTGTTGTTTCTTCTGGGATTATCTATCAGCTGCCTTCAAACCCAGGATTTAGTTGCAGCTTGTTTAAAAGCGGTGTCAGCCCTGCTGCAGTGCCATAAACTTTCAGAAAATTGGAAAGACCCCTCATAGTGTGAGGGGGATTTCTTATATCTGCTGAATTTACAGCAAACTCATGAGATGTCTGAATGAGTGACTCAACAATTGGTTTTAATTTTAATCACTTTCCCAGTAGAAAGTAATTTTTAGCAAAGTAAATAGCAGGGGAAAAATTATATTTAAGATTTTCATTTTTCCCCCATGAGGCTTTGGTTTTAAAAAGCTGTAAAAACATCCTTTGCTTCCTTTGCTTTTGGCAAGCAAGAACTTAAAATGGCTGGTTTCTAAAATCATGACATAACATTTTGGGCAGTATGGCATAAAATTACAAAAACATCAAAAACAAAGAACAAATTTCTTTTAATTCAGGAAAAAAAAAAAAAACCAAACCAAACCCCACCCATTCTCCCTTTTATCCATATTTTTCACCACGGAATATTATTCAGCTGAGACCCAGACCCACATTGCTGTGGCATGGAGGTTCCCACTTTCCCATCATGGACTGTGCTCTTTGAGACATTCACTGCTGGCTGTGAAATGATATTTCAAAGCCATTAATACCAAAACATCAGGGCTGGCTCTGCACCCCAACAAATGAACCAGTCGTTTCAGCCAGGCTGTTTCCCAGGGCAGCCCTGGATGATGGCAGAGCCTGGCAGGAGCATGGCCATGTCCCCCAGCACAGCCAGCTCAGCCCTCTGGGCTCTTGGGCTCCCCAGCCTGCTGCTGCCTCTGCTCAGTAAAGGCACAGCCCCAAAGCTGTTAAATAGTAATAGTCATCTTTGGTCTTCTTTTCTCCTTTTATTTGCTGCTGAGTTTGGCTCCCTTCTCTCTGAGTAGCCCCAGTTTGATTTCTTGGCTTTGCACGCCGGTGTCAGTGAATTAGTTCTTTGTTCTTCCAGGAGAAGAGATGGATCTCCAGGACTCACAGGGAGACCACCATCTGACTTGTGCTTTGCTGCTCCTTCCTCAGGGGTGGCCACTGCTTGTGGTCCCTTGTCAGTGTTTGGGGGCACAAAGCACAGGGGTCTTTGTGTGATGTGGGGAAGGTCCTCCCAGTCACCCTGTGTGCCAGGAGAGAGAAGGTGGCCGCAGCAAGGACTGGGCTGCCCTGGAGCAAAGATGATGTGAAGTGGGGCATTTCCAGGTGGTACTGGGGAATGGGCTGCTCCCCACAAAGGTCCAGCAGCTGGGAGGGAGGTGGGTGCTGAACTGCTGAGGCTGGAGGGAGATTTGGTGCTTTTGACTCCCATTTGAACTTCTTGTGGCCTTCACAGAGCTCCTCACCCGGGACAGCACAGTCTCTGAAAAGACAAGCAGTAAATGCATCAAGGGTGCTGGGGGACTCAGCCTAGCTAGGTGAGGTTTTATCCCACACTCCAGGCACTTTGGCTCATGCAGTTCCTCAGGGAGTCTCGAGTGAAAGAAATCTCTGGTGGAGAACACCACCTCCTGCTTTTTGCCACCCAAGTGTCCTGGTAAGGAGGTGTCTAGGACTGAGCCTTATCTCCAGCCAGAGTGCTAACACAGAGTGCCCGGCCCCAGCAAGCCCTGCAGGCCAGGCGAGATGTGGCTGGGTGATCTCTGCCCTGTGGAGGTGTCTTGAGGGGTTTAGGGTGTGTAGGTTGAAGGTTCACCTGGTGTGTGAGGGGAGCATGCTCCTCCTCATGTCTCCATGTCACTGTGTGCCATCAGCCAGCCAGGCTCTGCTCTTCCCCTCAGGCAGCTGTCACGGGATTTCCAAGTGCTTTTAAAGGAAAAAGGGAAGAAAATGTGCATGGAGTTTTACTAAGTGTGACCTGTGACAGACCATTAGCTGAAAGCTAATTTTCCAGATAATTGATGTTGCTTTAAAGATTATTGCTGGAATCTTACGCTTGCCCATAAAAAACATCAAGATTACACTTGATGATGATAATGCTTTGTCTCTCTGAGAGTGCCCTTCATCTCATTTCTACTAGAGCTCTTCAAATGCTCATTTAAGCTTTGAACAATCCTATGAAGCAGATTTTTTTTTCTTTAAGCTGCAGATTGACCTAAACTGAGGCATTCTGAAGTATGCACACTTATTTTCAAGATCTTTAAGCAAGCTTGTGGCAGAGTTGGGAGTTGAACTACCCCTTCTTCCACCCTCAGCTGTTAGGAGTGCCAGTACAGCCTTTGGATGGTGTCATTTGTAGGAGAAAGGCACTTGGTTGTCCCCCACAAACAATTCCCGTGTTTCTGTCCTGTCATGATTTATATTTTTCTTCTTCCCTTTCCCACCTACTTCTTTATTCCTCTCTTACTATCTTGAAAGAAAAAGAAACAAAACAGCACATAGGTAGCAGGTTATCCCACTGGGAAAGGAAATCTTGCCCTCTGCAGTTTGGCAGCACAGCAGAGGGGATGGGGAGCTTGGATCGTAACTGGAGAGGCAGGGGGGAAACCTTTCTGTTGGGAAGGTGAGGGGAACTGTGGCTTCTATTACCATAGGAGGATTCTGAAAACAGATCTGTCAGGTATCTGTCACATGCTGTTTGCCTGCACTCAGGGGGACAGACCAGAAAACCTTGCAAAATCCTGTAATTTTTGTGACGCTGTTTGCACATGTCCAGAAGCGATCAGGTATGACCATATGGGGAGGTGAGTCTGTATAAAATGTTACCTCTCCCCTCTGCCAGCAGGGGATGCATTTAGAGGCTGGTAGCCTGTTTTCCAAGTGGACAGAAAAAAATTTATGCAGGAGTTTCTAGGGGACCTTTGCTTATTTGATAAGGCACAAAGCAACTGAACACAGAAGTGATGGAAACCAGCAGTCAGGGAGAAAAACCAGCAGCAAAGAACAAACTTCCCCCCAAATCTTAGTTTGGTTTGAAGTTCTCAGAAAGCAGCTCTGCCCTGAAAGGCATGGTAGGGATTCATGAGCTCCTATCCCAGTCTCTGCCCTTCCTGCATGGGGTAAACATCTCTCCAGGAGGGAAATGCCTGGTTATTTGTTTGCCTAGTGGGAATTGCTCTGAATCACCAGGTTATAGGGAGAATTAAATTAAAATGCCTGGATTCATCTGAAATAAACTCATATTGCTTCTGAAAATGGTGGGGTTTTTTTCTCACCATGGGTATATGCTCTAATCCTCTTTTATATGTAATCTTCTGTTATCCAGGTCAGGAAGCTGACTCAGCTAAAAACAAATCCCACAGAAAAAGAAAAGTTAGCTTGAAGTGTCTTCAATTCCTGTAGCATCTCATCTTCTGTCTGGCTTCTGTTTTCTTCTAGCAGTCCTGTCTGGGCTGCAATGCTTAATGCCAAGTGTTTGAGCAGCACACAGCTCTGGTGTGCTTGTGGAGACCCCAAAGCATTAGGCCAGCAAAATTTTACCTTCTCCACCTGCCTATCACCTTCTCAGCACTGTGAATCTTGGCTGGCAAAAGGATTTAAGTGGCATGATCCCTGCTTGGTGCTAGGATGGCTGGGATGAAATGTCCATATTTACCTAACACACCGGGCTGTCTGATCCCTATTGCCAACCATTTAATCACTAAGTTACACTTAACACAGTTTTGGCCCAGCTTAAATCCCATCTGAATCCTTCTGCCAGCTTGTGTGGTTCCTCTGAAGAACCAGAAGCAGCCTGTGTGAAACCTCAAGGTGCAAGAAAATCAGTAGAGTTTAGGCTTTATCAATCCAGGCCATTTATTCTTAGCCAAACAGACAGGGAAAACATAGGAAAAAAATATGTGACTGATTGCACCTACAACTCCTCAGTGACTTGTAAGAGGAAATGGAAAAGCTCCAGCTTTGCTTTCAGATTGGCTTCACCCCATTCCTGCTTGGGCTCGGGAGAGCCCTGGCCTTGGGTAGCAAAGGGGTGACATTGTTCTCTGAGCAATTTCCAGCGTGTCTGGGGCCTGGGTTGGTTTGTTCATAGCAGGGTGAATGTCTGCTTGATACAACTAAAATGTCCCATGCTGGCTATTAGTAATTTGAGCTGATGGCCTGGAAAAATCCACTGCAAGTGATTGGGCATGGCCATAACACAAAGACTTCTGTGACTGGGTTGGCTGGGACACTCCTGCCATCAGCACCTTGTCCTCACCATTCAGCGTTTTCTTCTGGTTTCCTTCTCAAAGTAGCCTTTGAAAGGCCTATCCTGTGGCAGGCAGGGTTGTGAAACACTTTTCTTGTCCTTCTTTGGCAAATGCAGTTTGGGTTTGAGTTCTGCCTTTAGCTTTACAGAGCCTCACCTCGTACAAGTGAATGTTGGGCAAGTGCAGTTTGTGGGACTCATGAAGAAATGTGACCTCATCCTCACTCTCTGCTTTTAAACTTTGTACAGCAGGAGGCAGAAAGCATGTCTGTGTGTAATATGCTCTTATGAGCATAAATAATAGACATGAAGGAATCTGTTACATTTTTGCTGTCTTTTGGTGGCCTATAGGGCTTGAATAAGCATTGATTTCCTTTTTCCTTGTTTTCTGTTCCATCTCCTAGCAGTGGTTATAGTCTTGGGAAAGTGTTTTCCATTTCCTTGATGTCTTTTATCACCCACAGTGCACATGTAAGCAAAATAGCACTAATCGGAGGAATAACCAGAGAATAGTGTAAGCCTGGCAACTGAGAAGAAACTTTGCTTATTTGTCAAAGGAGTCACTTCTGCGCCTGTAAAGCTGGAACACTGTTGGAGACCGTCTGAAAATAATACATGTTAATGAAGCACGGAAATACATGGCAAAGTCTATGTTTCTCTGCAGCACCTGTGATCTATAGAGTGCATAGAACAATCTTTGTTAGCCTCTTTAAACAAACTCCTTATTGGAGAGAAACTCTTCTTTGTTTTTACTAGGTGAGATAAATGCCTTTCTTGTTCAGACACATGGTAGAAATGATTCTTAGCAATCTTTTTTCCCCCTTTTTTTTTCTAAAAATAAGCTGTGACGCTCAAATCATCTGCCCCCAATTTACTCCTGTGTGACCCTAAGACCCTGTTCTGTCAGATCTGTCCACATCTGTGCCCACCACTGAAGAATGTGGCAGATTCAACACAACATATGGCTGAAGCAGTGCATATGATATTCATGGGAAATGGAAGAAGCATCACCATTTCCTTCGTACCAAACACCTCCTTGAGCTATTTGTGCCCTGCGCTCTCAGAGATTCCAGGGTTTCGCTCTGCCGTGAATTACACTCAGCAATTGAAATTTCAGTGCAACTGTTTGCAGATGCCTTTCTAGGGATTTCTTTAAGACATCCTAGTGGCTGAGTTTTCCTAGCAAATAACTGAGCTTAGAAACAAGGCATGTTTTCAAGCCGTGACACCATTCCGAGGATGTGGCGAGACCCTTCTGGTTAGGGAATTCATTTTGCATGCTATGAGGTTTAACTTATTTCCCTTTAAATCCTCACTCTCTCTTCTCCACTTCTTTGGATGAGGGGTGGGAAATCCTAGAGACTCAGGCTTTTGCAAAGCTCTAGTTCAAGCCAGGATTGAAAAATAACTTAGTGTTGCGTGTTTCGAGCCCCAAGGTTACCTGACCCTCAACACCAGCTGTGATTTTCAGGGTTTGGCATCACAAAAATGTCAACAGGCTTTGAAACTTGTCGGGGCTGCTCTGCCCCCCAGAGTTACCCTCATTAGGGTATCTGAGCACAGCATCAGCTGTGCCAGCCTTAGGGCAGTGCTGTTTGGGGTGGGCTCTATGGCAGGGCAGTGCATTGTCACACCTTCCCACCCACTGCTGAGCCAGGTGATTGCTGCAGGGTCTGAGCCCACCTCAGACACAAGCCAGATCACAGCCCCAGCCTCTGCACAAAGAGCCAAGGGCAGCTCATTTTGGCTCTTGCTCCTCTCCTTTGAAGGACACCCACACTGCTGTTTATTGTCATTCCATTGACACATGGTAGTCTGTTAAAATGCAGGAATTCAAATGTGTTTTTAAACAAGGCGAAGGGAAGCTGTTTGCCAGTTTCCCAAGAAGAGCTGTCCTAGTGTGGTGTAACTGTATCCACACTGAGGATTGGCACAAGTGGAAAGGTGATGGTTAAAAACCCCTTTGCCTCCAATGGAAATCAGTTTATGCTACAGAAATTGTGTAGCTTAAACCCTACAAGAAATGGTCATGAGCCATCAACTCTATAATCCCAGGACAAAGAATTGTTTTTGCACTTTTCTTAGGTAAGTTTGGTGTGATTCATGGTTCTCATTTATTTTCCCAGTGGGAAAAAAAAACCTTTGTATAGTTACAGCAAATGCCTTAAAATAGAAAAGCATGACTTAACAATTTATTTTTTTTTTTTTTTTTTCATTTAGTAAATTAAGAGAAAGATAGTGCTGCCAGGAGAAGTGAAATGAAATAATGTCAAATCATTTTTCAGTTCTGCGGGCAGCCTCTTACTCAGGAAGAATGCTAATTGCTGCTTAATTGTTCATAAAACAAATGTTTTTGTAGATTTTTAGGTGGGAGGGAGTCTAAGTACTCTTTCAGTCTCTTGTGGAATGGGAAGAACTCATGGGGACACTTGTGTCCCGTGAGACACATGAATGTGTTTAGTGTTGGAGCGTGCAGACTGATGGTGTTTGACAGATAAAAGCAGGCTCAGCCTGTGAGGTGGATGCTTTGCACAATTGAAGTCTGGATGTAGGTCTGGCTCTGGGTGTTTTGTGTGGCTGATACCAATCCTGAGCAGAGAAATGTGTGTGTCTGCTCCCGAGCAGGGCATCTCCACCCAGAGTGAGGGTTGTGATCATGTGCCGTTCCCAAGGCTAGTCCCCTCCCAGGAGGGCCCTGGGTGGATGTTCTAAGGAAGGCTCAGATGCATCTCCCTGCTTCTCTCTTCCCCAGATGAGATGGGCCCCCGGGCACAGGCTCACAGTGCCCCAGTCCTTGCTGCTTTGTTTGTGCACTGCTCTTGGGGCAGAGATAATGGGACTGATCCAAAGCCAGCTCCAAAGCAATCACAAGTCTTTCCTTTGTCTTCAGTGGGGTTTGGATCAGGCCCAAAGCTCATAAGCAGTTTTCCACCAAGAGTTCCCGGCACTTATGTCAGTCACTGGCAGCAAGGGAAGGGATAAATCCAGCATCGGCTGCTTCAGATGCCAGGCACATTCTGTGTGTGTGTGTGTGTCACAGGGTGGATATAAACTCACTCAGTCTGCCTGGGCTCCTGCTAAATTGCATGACAGCTTGCAAAGGGCAGGCAGCTACAGGGCTGCTTCCAGGACCGACCTCGACGGATTTCAGTCTGAAAAGAGCGGGGATGTTCTGTGCAGTGCCCAAGAAAACCTTTCTCAGGAGCAGCTGCCTGGGCACGGGGAAGGAGCTGGGATGGCTGCCTGGTCAGGCTGGCGCAGAGTGCAGGAGGATTTCCTCAGCATCCCACAAGGCAAGGCAGGGGGAAGGTAAGCACCAGGGAGATGCTTCTGCTCCCACGGGGCTCCCTGTGCTCCCCCAGAGCTGTTTGTTTTCTCTCCAGAGCATTACAGCTGCTCTTGGCCTGAGGGCGGGTGGTCAGTGGGGGGCACATGAGCTCGCCCACACTGCTGGGAGTCTCTCGGCAGCCTCTGGTAGCCTTTGGATGCCATCCCGGGTGTGTTTGAGGACTGGGTGTTCATTTAGCATGAACCTTAGCCAGCCCCAACTGTGTGCGGGAGGAAGAGCCATGGGGGGGCATGAGGAGGGAGAGGGGGAGGTGTTTTTCTTAGGAAAAAGGCAAGCAGAAATAGACACCCCTTGTCATTTTTTTTGGCAGACGAGGGGAGTTTTGGGAGGGCTGGAGGTCAGAGGAGCTAGATCTTCGCCTGGGTCTCTAATTGTTTTTTTGGCAACCCAATTGTTTTAATCCCCTCCTTTTCAGGGGGGATAGGGGAGCCCTCCTGCTCCCTTCCTGTGCTGGGAGCAGGGCAGGAGCTCCTTTCTCACCTGCAGAGCCATTCTCAGAGCAAGGTGCGGGCAGCTGGGATTTCCTGATGCAAAATGCAGCAGGAAAGCTGGGCTCTCCAGGCCAAGGAATTAATGACACTGTTAGGGGGGAATTTGAGTTTCCACATCACTAAGAAAAGGAACTGGATACCCGAGGCAACAGACCAAAGTCAAGCTATAAAGTAATTACATTTCTCCCTGCGTTTCATGTGTTTGTTTAATTTTAGTGTTTAAAGGGAAAGGTTTCCTGAAAGCACTGTGCCAGTAACTCTAAAAAATAATTGTGTGTCTTTCTTTAACATATATTCTGGCAGGAATGTCCTGCCTAAATTTTTGGTAGAGGCTTTTGCTTTATCATTAGTCTTTTGAATATGGTTTTAAGTTAGACTTGCGGTTAGTAAGGTGGCAAAACCCACCATTTCTGGGTTGTCACCTCCATCTCTCACCCTTTACCTGTAGGATTCTGGGGCACTTTGCAATCCTGTGCTGTGTTAATCCCAGTTCCTCCATACAGCAGCCATCTTTTGGCATTACCGCCTGCCTGGCTGGATTGAGGTGTGAAAAACTGCAGACCTTAAAAACAAATCTTGTGAAGACACCAGGCCAGCACTTTGCTCTGCACTCTGACCCCATTTCTGAGTTGAGCCAGTTCTGCACCTGCAGCTGGCTCAGGATGCTGTGGGATGGTCCCTCCTGCAGCCCCTCCCTGTGCCTGAAACACAGTGCTGGGCGTGAAGTGGGGTATCCCTAATCCCACACAGGAGTCCCTTGAAAGGAGGGAGAGGTTTTCCCTAAGGCTTGCATATTTTTTGGTGTTCCTTTCTATGAATGACTTTTTGGTTTGAATAGTCTCTGGGGGGCTGCAGTGCCAGGAGAGCAACCACACTGCAGGACCTCATCTTGCCAAAGTGACACCTTTGTTAAGGGCATTTTGCAGTGACACACCTTTCTGCCTTGCCCTGCTGAAGCAGACCTGGCTGTGGTTCATGTGCCACTTCTGAGAGTTCTTTTCTCTTAGATATTTTATAAATCCTGTTCCTCTGCCTTTTGGCAGAGCTGCTCTTCACAGGGTCATGACAACGACAGCCTGATGCTAGACTTGGAAACATCAGGTGAACCACTCCAAATTGCCATTTGGCACCTGTGAAAGAAGCCCCAGCCCCTGGCAGAAGGAAGGGAATGTGCCTGGAGCACCCTGCAGCTGGGCACAGAGCAGGTTGTCTCTCACCCTGTCACAATGAGAGGCATGTGATCCCAATAGCTTGCAAGGCGAGCAATTCCTATTCTCACATGCAAAACCATGCCTAAATCCCAACCCATGGAATGACACTGACATGCTGTGCATGTTAACACACCCTTCAGGGAACTGGGAAGCACAGAGGAGAGGTCAATAAATGGGGAAAATAAAAGGAATATGGTGGAGTGTGCTCTTATGTTCATGCAAGAGTCACTTGTTTTGGGATTTGGGTTTTTTTTAGATTAGAGGTATATTTTATTTGGTACAACAGAGAAACAGGAGAAAGCATATTCAGGCATATAATGAAATGGAACCATTTCAAAAGCACGTGGCTGAGTGGAATGACGTGGAAAAATGGCACAGCTGTTTTCATACACTCACTGTTAGTGTGTGTAAGCTGAAGATGTGAGTGGCTGTGCAGAGCCCTGTGCAGTGTGAGATCTAGCCCAAGCCTCATTTACCTGATTTCTGCTTCAGGAGAGAGTGAGCTTTTTTATTTCATGGTGAATTCAGTGTGAGTGGAAAGGTTCACCCTAGCATCTCTAAAGATGGAAATCCAGTACTCCTAAAGCTGAATGGTTAATTAGGGGTGTTTGGGGATATAAGGAAGCTGCTTAATTAATGCAATTGAACTAATTTGATAAGATTTAAAGCCAGTACTTCTCAATAAAGCTAAACCCACACACCAACAGCTATTTAGAACCTCTGTACAGCTGAGAGATGTGTAAAGGTACCATTCAAGAATGAGATGTGATCATCTAAAACAGGGAACAGAAGTGCTTTGCAATGCCAAGTTTGCTGTCATGCCTGCTTTTGTGTAGAATGCAGATCATCTTAAAGTGTTCTTGAGATAAGTGGGATAGACTGAACTAGAGTGTATTACTAAAGGTATATCTTTGTATTTCTGGAGTAGCTGCAGATTTAGATGTTAAACCTTATCTATAATGTGCTTGAGTATTCTGCACTGTGCTAGTTTTTCCCCACAAAGCTACTCAGTCTGTTCTGTTGGAAAGTCTGTGGTGTAGTTGTTTTTCTGTGATTATCCAGTAGAAGTTGGCTCCACTGTCATCCCTGGTTTGATAAATTTAGAGAAAAACAGTTTTCTGAAGCTGTTGAGAGGATGCAATAACATTTTGATGCCTGTCATATTTTAAGATTTGCAGTTCCCTTCAATCATGTGTTCATTTGTGACTCCTGCCTGCAGACACAAAGCAGTTGTCCTGAGCAGTTACAAACCTGTCTCCTTTGAGAAGTTTTGGCGCGAGGACCATGCATAATAAAACACATGGGCCTTTCATTTTAGGGAAGAACTAGGCAGAACCGGGAACAAAACTTGTTGCAGTCATCCTTTAGCAGCACTGGCAGGGAAATCATATAGTTTCCTGTTGTTGGTATGATGTACCCAAAAAAAAATCTTTGCTTTTTCAATAAAAGCTTTCTCCTTTTTGTTTCCCCTTCCGCTTGGTCAATTATCACTGCTTGAAATTTAAGATAATTCCTGATCTCTTGTCTAGACAGTGGGTTTTAATTTTCTGATGTGTAAGGAGTTTTCTGGCCCTTCCTCATGCTGTTTTTCCTGCAGTCACAAGCTTTGTTGTAGTGGTAGGGGAGGTGCATTGATTTGCAGCCAAATTCTCTGAGGCTCTATCTGTGCTGGGTGACGCTGCAGGGAGCATGGGGGTTGTTGTGTGAAATACATCCCCAAACACAGCAGCCAAGGTGGGACTGTTTCAGGGAAGGCAGTGGCTGCTCCTCCTTGGCAGGGATGAGAGTCTTGGCACATCCCTTGGTGATGGCACCAAGTTGTGATTCCCAAGAGCTGAGGGTTGGTCATCCCAGATCCAGGCTGTGACAAGGAGCTCGGCTGTGGGCAGCCTTTCTGGAGAGTAGAAAAACTGCCCTGATGGAGAGATCCTGGACCCAGCTGACAACAATGGTCCTCCAGCATCCTCCAGCAATTGCACATGATGCAGTTTGTGCTTAGACCTCAGTGTTTACTAGCTGCAGATAGAGCTGTTCTCTCCAAATGTGTCCCATCTCATCCTGAGCATATTTATCCTCCCAGCCCGACTGTGTGCTTAAGAATGGGTACTGCCACTTTACCAAGTGTTAGTGATGCCTATGACTTCAGCAGGAGTTTCTCCAGTTGGGATTTCTTTGCTGAAAGCCTCAGCCTCTGAGGTGTGTAATGCAATGGGCAAGTACAGATTTCAGCAACAGAAAGCTAGAAATTTTGGGCTGCTCCATGTTGCAAGGAAGAGTGATTCTTAAGGGTTAAAAACTTCCTAGATATTGTATAGTTAAATCACATGAATATTTATGTTATAGCCATGATTTTGTGGGGAAATGATTTCCAGCCAGAGGGTCTCTGGATAGCAGCTGTGTGAGAGTTTTGAGAGCAGACTTTGATTTACTGCTGCAGTTCACTACACCTCATGCATACCATCAGCATACTCAAAATTATGGTGTTTTCTAATCTGACTATCTCTGCCCTCTCATTACATCTTTCTGCCATTCCTTTTAGCCTGTCAGCTGTTTCAGTGGGTGTTTGGTGTAGCAGTGAGATGCTTTTCTGGTTTTTGGTTTCCTGGTCTGTTTGGGTGGAGAGCTTGGGGTACTCTAGAAATGATTACAGGCACAAGCTGTTTTACATGAGAGATTAAAGCTGAAATTCAGAAGCCTTGACACATGAGAATGAAGGCCTTGTCTGTAGCCCTCATCATCTTCCTTGTGCTTATGTTCTGTCTATGCTGTTACTATATATCATTGCCAGACCATCCTGGCTCATTTTTCTCCCTCATCCCAATTCCCTGGTGTCATATCAAGCATCCCTATGGGATCCATCTCTCCCCTCAGGTGTTTGTTCCTGACTTCTCTCTGGCTCTTGCCCCATTGCTCCTGCTTTTCAGTTCTGTTCTTTCCTCTTTGCTTGATTTGGGCAGTGAGGGATTTGGTAGGAGTCCAGGGCCTGAGATGACAGGGATGGCTTTTTAGGTTTCTCTTCTGGTGCCCAGAGCCACAGTGATGTCCCACAGCCAGGAGGGGAATTATAGCAAGGAAACTCCTGAGCAATCCCTAGAAGAAGCAAGCCCTAGAAGCCCCAAAATGGAGCAAATCAAGGCAGACAGAATCTGTAGAGGTTTTTCTCCCAAAGGCTAATAAATCCTCAGTGGGACATATTCAAAGGCTTTTCACTTTGCCAAATTTGGATGTAAAAGGCACATCCCTGTTCCCAGGGTGACACCAAATTTCCAGACTCCTTTCCAGAAGATGGAGGCGTGAGAGCGACTCCAAAACAATAATTGTTAGAATTTTTATATCGACTAAGCACTTTTCTCTAATCTTGTGTTGGAAAACTGCCAGGCCTCCCCCTCTCCCACCCTCCTTGATTTCCTAGAAAATCTCTGCTGGAGGCAGACACCTGGCAAAGGAGAATTTCAGCCCCAGAAGTTTTAATGTGGTGAAACAGGGGCTCCTGATGGCACAGGGTATCTCAACTAACGCCCTTCTGGCATCCCGTGCTGTGCTGCACCACAGCTCCCACCAGTTCAAACTCAGGGCCTCATGCTAGAAAATCCATTCCTTGTCACTTTGAGCAGGGTAAATGGGAGGTGTAAAAGCACTTTGCAGTGTTCAGGGAGTATCAGGCATGAGTGCAAATGGAAAGACCATGGCAAGTGCTCCCTGCCTGTGCTTCAAGGTAACCCCTGCCAGCGTGCGCCGCCTCCTTGCAAATGCCATACAGCGTTTTTCACTCTCTGCTGGAGGAAAAAGCTGCCCTAAGAAAAGCAGAATGAGGGCTGATGTTTTGAAAGGTGTCCAAGAGTAACAAAGCTCAACTCTCCAGGGCTGAGTTTTGCCTCTTGTGTTTCTCAACTAGGGTGGTTGAATGTGTTACAGACCTATCAGAAATTTTGCTACAAATGCACAAATATTAATCTACAGCCATTTCCTTTGCTTTCTTAAACATGAATGAGGATTTTTGTCTCTTTCTCCCCCCATAAATTGTTCATGGTCAGAGGGGGCATGTTCCGTGTCAAAGTCTTGACCGCCAGGATCAAACAAAAAACCCTTGTGAACTCAGAAGTGGAGACAAATAAATGACTATTACTTTTTTTTTCCCCCTTTTGCCTGGAGTTAAACCTTTTCTCTGTCAACAATATTGACTTTGTTCACTTGGAAGGAAACAGAGGGAGAGAGAGAGAGAGGGAGATTTCTCTAGATGCTGCACAGAAAAAAAACATTTTGGAAGGAGGAATGAAAAAAGACAGAGGTTACAGGAAATGGTAGACATTTTTTGTTGAATTAAACCATTAGGAGTGACCCAAAAACCAACGGGAAAGAAAGGAAACAACTGGATACATTTAGGTCACAAGAACCAGCCAAACGGGGAGCTGAAACCAATTATCATAAATGAATGTTTCTCTTTTATTCATGACCACCGTGTATGCTCCCATGATGCTCTTTGTCTTATTATAAAAACAGATGAAACTATTTCGTTTTGTTCTTATACTTATTAGCTAATGCAACTTTTGGGCAATTTATCAAACACTAACACATGTTGTGATTAATAAGCTCAGAGAATTAATCACAGCTAAAGCCCCTTAAAAAACAGAGGATGTCGGGTCCCTCTTAAATATATGTTTGTGAAGGATTATGTAACTTAAGCAGTGACATCTAAGTTTTGATGCATATTCATGCATTTTACACGCGGAAAGATCCCTGAAACCATATGTTCAGGCAAGCTATAATTACAGTAACTTCCATTTCTGTGGGACTTTGCCCAGCAGCATGGGCAGAGCAAGCCCTGCTTGCCCTAGATGTGGATGCTGGGGGCTGTGCACAGAGCCCACCCCCTCCCTGGAGCAGCATTTGGGGTTTGGGTTGTCACTGCTGGGCTTCAAAGGGGAGATGTCACAGTTGCTGTGGACCACAGAAAAAACCCATCTGCTCTTTTTTACATTCTTTCCCAGAGGTCTTGCTGTCCACTTTAATCCAGGTATCATTGAGGGGGGGAGGAAAATGCCACTGAACCTGGCCAGAGCAGCTCTCAGCATCTTCCTCCCTCCCACTAACACAGTGCAGCCTCTAATGAGCCATAACTGGTTCTTAAGTGCCCCTAACCATTTCTCTGAGGTTAGGATAAATTTCTAAATGGGGAAGAAGAAAGGCAGAGGCCACCAGAACATCCTGCAGCCTCACTGAGGTTTGGAGAAGCCGGTTGTGTGCTGTTGACACAGCTCTGGGGTAGGAGGAGCCCCCATGGGGGCAGTGGGAAAAAGAGCTTCTTGACAGGGAGACAACCATCAGACATGGAGGGGACCAGGGGGAATACTCTTCGCTGGAGCATTCGGTGTTGTGGAAGCAGATGTTTTGGGAGTTTGGGTGTCCTTTACCAGAGACAGATCTGAGTGTCTGCAGTGAGGAGGGATGTGGGGAAGGGGTCACCTGGGCACTGACAGAGGATGAGTTGCTTATAAATATCTCCCAACAGAAGCATTGAAGAGCCTTGCTTGTGGCCTGGCCGAGGGACACTGTTGAAAGGGTGACATGAAGCTTTTGAGAATATTTGTTCTTCACTGAAATATACACACTTAAACCTATTTTTGACTTTGCACCCCAGCTCCAGGCAAGACCAAATCTTAACATCCTTGAGCATCACAATGGATGGAAAGTCTATTGTTTGGTTGCTATAAAAATGAAGAAGTGCATCCCTGTTTCTAAGCTCCAAAGTACAGTAGCGCAGCTCCCTGAGGCTCCCCGTTAGCAGCCTGTTCTGCTCAGCGAGGTACTTGCTGTGTCAACATCCAGTTGACTTCAGCAGGAACAAAGTGTTTCTTTAAGTGCTTTTATTGACTAGGGAGGGACTTAAACATGTGTTTAAATGCTTTCTAGAACTAAGGCATAAATGCTTGATTCTCATAGCCCAGCAAAATAATGGGGCTGGTCTTCAGTCAAGCATAAATTCTACACTGTGCTACAGGAGTAACTGAGTGAAATTCTATGATATGTGTCTGACCAGATTTTCATAATGATCTTAAAATATCTGTGTCTCTCCATAGACTGCAATGACATTCAGTCTTAAAAAAAAAAAAAAAAAAAAAAGGAGAAAGGAAAGTGAAGTTATTATCCTCTGTGGTCAAGGCATCTGAATAAACTCTTTCTTATTCATTAATGGCTGCGAAATGGAACTTACGCAAGTTTATGCAGCTAATTTGTCAAGCATTCAGAAAAATATGCAAAAGGATGCTGCCAGGCCTGCTTGTGTGGAACTACTCTGGCTTTTAAAAAGAAAGAAACATCCCTAGACAACACCTGCTGGCGTTTTCCACAAGAAAAAGATCTTTGTCTGTGCCTCTCACGTGTCAGCAAATTAAATTTTTTTTTCTCCCAACTTAATCCCAGTGAAGTGTATTTTATTTTTTTTTTTTCCCTAAAATAAACGCATGCCACCAAAACGTTTTTGGTGTGTGTTAACAACATGTTGGTCCTATGGGCTACATTTCTTCTGGGGAAGATAGACGACCTTCTTTGAGTTTCCAACCGAGATCGCTAGCAAAAGAAAATTAAAAAGCAGGCTTTTCGTTTTCGTCTTTCGGCAACCCTGATGTGGTTGCCGAGGCATTGCTTAAAAACACAAACATTACAGCACATATGGAAGTCTACTGTCGAGTGGAACCGAGTCCTAAAGCAACATGTTAAGTCGGAAAAATTTATGTTCATGCTAAAGCGGCAGTGTGGTAATCGGTTTCAATGGAAGTAAAAGGAGCGCATCAGAGATGGAAATGGCTCGCTCCCTTGGATGCAAGTGCAGGAATTCAGAGCCATGGTCTGGGATGACTGGGTGAGGAGGAAGTTGCTTTTGTTAGTCAGGGCAAATCAGGCTTGTGGCAACTGTACTTCTCTCCTTGTGTGCGCATCTGTCTGCATAGGAGCAGCTTTGTTTTGGACAATTGTTTAGTATTAAAAGACCTTTAAGTCCATCAAGTCGTATATGCCCATTTATATACTCTCAAAATACTAATTTCTTCCCCTTTATTTGGATGTAAATGAGGTAGTTTCAGGCTTGCTGAGGGCAATGGAGGCACAAGTCCAAATTCTTGCTTTGCAAAGTCAAGCCATTCAACTCCTTCCAGGGGCCTTATCAGGGTTGCTTCCTTAGGTACCTTTGTATTAGGGAAAAGGCAGATAGGAATGTCCAGGAAGGGATTCATCATGACTCTTTTAGGATGGTCTCAATAATCTCATGTTGTGCCTTCAATTGATTCAAAAGAGAGCCTGGAAAACTTGCTTAGACAAGATGTGATACCTTAAAGCAAAATCACAGTATATGCTTCTTCTCTGGAACCAATGGTTTGCCCTCCTGTCCATAAAAAACTCTTGGCATCTTGGTTGCGTGTCTGGTTCAATATCTAAATATCTTCAAAAAGCCCAAATGCCCCTAGTTTCTCATGATTATGTGCCTCAGTTTCTTGATTGTGAGCTTGAACCTCTTTACCTAATGAGAATGGTGTAATGCTAAATAATTATGGCTGTGATTTTTTCAGATATTGGGAAAAGTGATGGTTTAAAAATATTTCAGAGACAGAGTTTCTAATACTATTGGGAATAAGAAAAGGAGGACAATGTTTATTGCTGCTTGAGTTGTGTACTTGCAGTCTCAGCATTTTCTAGTCAATGGGCTAATGAATTTTGCAGATATAATTGCCTTGAAAATTAGTGTTTGCCTTTCTCCATTCCCAGGGAGGCTGCCTGCCTAGACACTCCTGCATTTTGGAGTCTAGAGGTGGATCAAGCATGGTGGTGGTGGCCAAACATGGTTTTGAGGGGAAGAGGTGTTGGGAAAAGGCATCTGCCCTGCCCTTCACCTGGTCCCATGCTTGAAGCACCATCGTCACCACTGTGGTACCATGGGCCAGATAAAGTGCTAAGCTCCAGCTGCTTCTTTTCCCCGTGGATATCATACCCCTGCCCTTAGCAGAGCTGAAAACTTGTGCTTTCTGGCTTAGACATGCAGGTAGCCCAAGGCTGGGCTAAGCCCAGCTCAGAGGAGCTGCCTGCTGGGGCAAGGGCACCAAGTGTCTTGCGGGAGAAAAGGAGGGTTGGAGGACCAGGCAGACAAATCCTTTGTATCCCAGTTTTATCATCTTGCCTGCTGAGGGAATAGTTTTCTTTTAAAGTTGCTTATTGTTTCAGGCCCACAGCTAATCCTCTAAGAAAGTAATTTCTGTTGCTCATGGCTAATACCCCATCCTGCATTGGGAGTTATATCAGAGCAGAATTGCTGCTTAGTCACCAGCTGCTTTTCAGCCAAAGAAACATCATGGGTTCTGGATTATTGTGATGTTTTACTTTTTTTCCTCCCTCTCTTTTTTTTTTTTTTTTAACAGATTAATATTTAGATGTCATTTTCAATGTTCAATTCCTTGATTTTGCCTAGTTGAAAAAGCCACTTCTTTATTTGAAAAATATTTTTGGAAGCCTGAAGATAACCACGTCGCTCCCATGGTTAAAATATTTTATATAAAACTTGTTATTACCATAGATCAATGGGATATGGACAGAATATGTTACAATGGGGCCTGTGTTAAGGATTTGTCAAGATTTCCATTATAAACCACTATTTTTGAGGGTTTATAACTCGGTCATAAAAATTCATTCCAAGCTAAAACTTGGCAAACAAAATGTCAACCCAGGAGAGATTTTCTTTTACCAGATTTACTTTAATGCTTTAAACTGATTTGTCTATTTTAAAATTATACGAGTGCCCTGTTTTACAGACTTTCTGCGTAATCAGGGTGCATGTGTGCTAATATAACACACATACCAAGGAAAAAACAACGTTAAAAGCACATTAGCACAGCAAATCAGAGCTCCAAAAAACCCACAAGGTTAAAAATGAGGTTGGATTTGCAGTTTGTGGAATCTCAAGCATGGGGATGTCAGCTTTGAACAAAATCTTCAACTGGTGGATTCAGCTGGTTGGGGCTGATTTACACCAGCTGAGGTGCTGTCCTGTTCTGATGCCTCCCAACTTGTGACATCTGTAGGCATCTGGAAAAGCTGCTCTTGAAAACTGGTGGAAATCATGACACTAAGGTGAGGGGTGGCTAGAGAGGATTGAGGAGCTTCTCAGGGCAGCTGGTGTGACAGGAGCAGATATTCAGCTGATCTCCCATCATGTGGTTCTGGACCTGGCTGCTCTTGATGGTCACAGGGAAGAGGTGGGTGTGACAATGAGGTGCTAAAATCAGAGGATTAAAGCAAAGCTCTCTGTCTCTTCCCTGTGGTTAAGGCGCCAGAATCTGGCGTCACCATGTAGTAGGTGGCCTGAGCTGTTCATCACTCTTAAACTCAAATGTCATTGTCAACACCTACGTTTTTCCTGGGTGCCAAGGTACCTGGTCCGAGTGTTCCTGTCCCAGTGCTCTGTCTTTGGCTGTGATAGATGAAGTGTGGCTCATCCTGCTCACAGCCCAAAGCTCTGCTTTGTGGCAGGGCCTGGTGCAGAGGAGGACATGCAGCTGGGCTTGCAAAAACCCAACCTGAGTCCCTGAGGTTGGACAGGCAGCAGAGAAGAACAAAAGCCTCCAGCAGATGTTGGAGAGGAGTTCTTGGGCCTGCGGGACCTGATTTCTGCCCTTAGACCACAGCAGGGGTCTTAGGTAACCCTGCTCCCAGCTTGTGGGCCTCGAGGTGAATCCAAGCCTTGGTTCTTTGCAGGACTGAGCTTTAGACACACAGGGTCAGACCGGCCATTCCCTTTGTGGAAGGAGAGGTACAAGACTTGAGTTTGGCCTCCTTCCCTGGTGCACTGGCTCCCTTTCTCCTGACATCTTGGGCTGTGAACTCTTTTTTGCTGATAAGACTGGGGTGTTTGTCATCTCCAAGTCTCATAGGCTGTGTTACACTCTGCTCCAGCAATCCCCTCCTGGGATCTTTTGTGGAGCTTGGTGTTGAGTCCCTCTTGCTCGTGGGTTTTGTTAATTGAGGGCAGAATTAGGTTCCCCTCTCTGCCATAAATCCAGCGTGCGCACACACTCAGGCACTTGTAAGATATTTAGAAAAGCTCTACTCTGCGTATCTTAAATGTGTGTGGGGGGGTGGGGAGTAAAGGAAAGCAATAAAGAGCCTACATTATACCACATGTGCAAGCAAAGGCCTGTGGTTAACTCCCTTCAGATAGGTTTCAACCAGGGCCCCTTTGTAACAGCCCCCAGAAGGCTACTGAAAAGTCGGCATCTATAGTTTTAAATAGGTTAATTTAAAAAATAAATTGTATTAGACACTTTTCCTCCCCCCACCTCTGCAAACCAAATACACAAGTGGCACAAACAGGGAAAAATGCAGCTGGCTGTGGCTCACACCATGGAGTAGCCAGCTTCTCCTGGCATGCTGAGGACACTGACTGTGGACAGGAGGGAAGAGCACCACGAGTGCCTCTACCTGGCAGTCTTTGTGTGCTGGGAGAAGTGGATGGTTATTTTGTGGTCAATGCTCTGTGGATGGGTGATTTTGAATAGGCTGGGGAGCATTTCTCGATGCTTATGGGATAAAGAAAGCCTTGACCTAAGTAAGGGAGAGGGGAGTACTACAACCCCTGTATCCTGCCCTGCCTCACCTTCCCTTCATTTAGGAGTGGTGACGAGCTATTGCTTTTCCCACTGCTTATATTGCTGCTGATTATGGGGTTCTCTGTGTGACCTGATGTGTCCATGCTGCCCCCAGCCCTCCTTATCCCCATGGTGTGCCCACAGCCTGCTGTGACACAGTGGCACTCAGTGACACACAACACCGTGATGGCTGAGCACACAGGAAATTAAGGGACATTAATAAGAATCAGATTGAGAATGAAGCGAGTTGAAAACTGGGCTTTGATTTTCCAAAGTGCTTTTTGGATGAAAAATGCTTCTCTCTCTCTTTTTTTTTTCCTGGATGTTGTTTTGTACAAAGGATGACATTATTTGCATTGGCATCTTTTCCAGATCAGCTCCCAAAATGCTTCCAATCTAGGATTGCTGATTTTTTCACTTGTCAAGAAAACAAAACAAACCAGAGTAGAAGTGATGGGTTTGGCTTTTGCTTTGTGTGTTGTGAAAAACAAATAAACAAAACAAATATTTTTCCAAGTTTTTAATGGAAAATCAAATTCCCATGCTTACCAGAGTTGCTAATTAAGTGAGCCAGAAGGAAGACTCTTAGGGACATGCAGCATTTCCTCATAGCTGGTCAAACTATTTCTGAGTATAAAAAACATGCCTTAAACAGGCCTCTGCATTGTTTTCTTCATCATTGATACTAAAAATTAAACTATTGGAGCACTGGAAGCGAGATCCCACTTTTCAACTGACCTCTGAGTCAGGAATAAAGCAGCTTCTCAGAGAACAATATAGCCACAGTGGAGGGAGCTGGGTCACCTTTTGGTGAATTTAAATGAGTTCTTAATGAAAAGGGGAATAAAATTTTCACACATTCCTCTGCATTAAAGAGGGGTCAGAGTCTAGCATCAAGGTGAGCCTAAACTCAGGAAAGACACAAAGGGAATTCCTGAGCTGCCGACAGAAATGTCTCTCCAGTCTGCCAGGAGCCAAAATGCTACTGCTGGAAAAACAGCAGGCAGGGTGGAAATCTGGGTCCAATGAAGGAGCAGCCAGGGAAGCTGTGGAGTGGGGTCGCAGAGCAGGGAAGATAAACAGCATCCCCCCACCACCGAGGTCAAGCTTGTTACAGGGATGAGGCTGGTGCTGGGTGTGAATGGGTTCAGCCAGATGGCAGGGACCAGCACTTCTGTCCCCTGTTAATGAAACTTTGCAGCATCCAGTCCTTATTGTAAAGATGTGATGCATTTGAACACTGGCTGTCAGGATTTATTAAAAATGTGTAACCTCAGGCAAGTTACCAAGTTCTCCATGTCTCAGTTTTGCTCTCTGTAAAATGGGCTGTTACTCCAAGGGAATTACTGTAAGGGTTAGCAATGGAGGTGGAGAGGACAAATTTTTTCCCCTTAGAGTTAATTTATATTTATCTGTCTGATGAGAACCTTCAATGCCAGTGCAATAGACTTTCTTTTAATATATGGATTGTCTCAAAAAGTATAATCCTGAGCTGTTGTTTGTGTAGTGTTTTCCCGCTCTGTGGTGATCCTAAAAGTTGCTGCCAGTCAGATTTGAGAATGGTCTTGAAAAAATGAGTTTCACTCATGTGACTGCCACTTTACTCAGGTGGGAAGGGCTGTCCTGGGATCTCTGACAGCAATGCAGCCACACCTGCAGTGCCCAGATTCTCTGCTGTGGGAGTGGTGCCTTTGCTGGGTGCTCCTGGTGTGTCTCTGCTCCTCTCCAGGAGTGAAGGGATGAATTGCAGTTCCATGAGTAGCCAGGAGCTGAAGCACTGCTGTCAGGAGCCCCATGCTGGATGGCGGCATGATGGTGTCCCTTCTCCATTGGGCCTGTGGTAGCTCCCACCCCACGGTGGGAAGCTCAGCCCCACTGCGTGGGGACAGGGGGTGGCAGAGCTGTGGGCACAGCGGGATGGGCAGCCAGCCCTCCTGGGCCTCCAGCCGGGAGGGGTGGTGGGTACACAGTAGGGAGACATCTCCAGGAACAGGGTCTGGCTTTGCTTTGCATCTTGTTCCTAAATTAGACATGTAATTACTTGAGTCTTTCCAGCATTAATAAGGGACAGGCATCTCCAGAGGGCAATTCAGACCTGAGCTGTGGGAAGCCCTCCTCGACAGGGGAAGGGGCCCATTTAGGTTCCTAATTTAAGCTTCTTGGTTGAGAACTTCACATTTGGTGCAAAGGCTCTCAGTCTTTGGGGATAAATCTTTGGGATAAACGTAAGAAAACATGTTAAATCCTGCAAATATTCTCTATTGCTGATAGTGCCCAGGAGAGTTATCTCCCCTGGGAATAGCAACCATCCTCCTTCCCTGCATCTTCTGGGGGGAAATCAGGGGTCCATTGGAGGTGGACAGTGCTGAGCTGCCTTCCATGTCTGAGTACCCATTTCTTTTTCTATTATAACTTTATTTAAAAGGAGGGGTAGGGAGCAGTGGGGAGACAAGGAAAATATTTATGTAAGAAAACTCCACTTTAAAAGACAGCTTAAAACTGGGATTAATAAGTCTGCTTTTATGGAAGCATTTCTACATGTTGTAAAACATTTTTAAAAACATTGTAAAAACTACAGAGTTTCACGTTAAATATGGCTGATTTTCTTTATAGAGCTGACCTGCTTCCCAGAGGTGATGTATACACACCATATGACACAGGGGTTGCTAGGGTAGGCAGTGTTTTTACATTGATTACTGTAGTAAATAATAACGTAAAACTGTGTATAAATAGTGAGTTCAATCCAGAGCTACCCCTGGGGTCTGCAGTTCTTTACACATGGCCCATTTTTCATCACTTCTGTGATTATTTTATTTTATTTTTTTGGAGGAAGAAGGAAGTATGCTGGGTTATATTTTTTCTTTTTTTTTTTTTCTCTTGGTCTCAGAAGAATATCTTCTCTTGGGTTAGCTGTTGAGCAGATGCCAAAAATACTGGTCAACACTATAGGGAATTTGTTCCCTCAGCGATTCAGAAGTTCCAAAGAAAAACAGCAGGGAGCTGAGGTGGCCAAAGAGGAGTGGGCAGATGAAGAGCATGCTGTAGTTTAGAGACTGGGGAAGACATGAGACTATTATCCAGATATCCCACAGGAGCAGTAGCCAAGTGAATAACCTCTGCTCCCTGCCTGGGCAAAATATGGAGTGGTGGGTTTAGACTGCAAAAAGGTGGCTTCATATCCCATGGAAAGACTTGCTAACTGCATGGATGGGGAAGTGCTGGGAGCAGGTCTATGGGTGTCTGTTTGGCTGCTCAGGGATGAGCCCCATTGCTGGGATATGCCCATTGCCACGAGCAGCTCTGGGCAGACAGACTTCAGCTCCCCTTTGATGGAGGCACAATTAATCACCCCTTAAGCACATGCTTTGATGGCATTGCCCCTTGGACAGGGCTTGTCCCAGCTGGAGGAGAGTGGAGGGGAAACAAGGACCTTCCTGGCTGGTCTAATAGCCCTGGTGTCCCTGGTGAAATTACTGGCCGCCACTTAACGCAATTTGTTTCATTTTGCAATTATTCTTCAGGGGGATTTTATAAGCTCCTGTAATAAGTCACTTCTGCTGGGATCCGGAGAGGAAGTGACCTGCATTAGAGGCAGAGGCATTACCCAGCCTCCCCTCCACACTGCCTTGGGATCCCAGCACAGTGCTTGCCATAGTGCTGTGTGCGTGCATGTGGAGCTCTGTGGAGGTGTGTCTGTGTGTGGATACATGTACAGCTCTATATATGACTTTTATGTCAAGATATGTGCTTGTGCTACATATGGAATCAGGGCTCCTCAGGTTTTAGGGCCTGAGAAGCACAAAAACCAGCTGAGCTCTCTGATGTTTCTGCTACAGAGAGATGTGCCAGTTGCAAACAGTTGCCTGCTGGTTTTCCTTGGCCAGGATTGGAGGTGCTAAGGCACTCATGTTCTCAAATCCATGGTCATGGCTGAGCTGCTGCTCTCCAGTCTATGTTTTCCCCTCAAGGTGTGCTGTGAGCTGGCTTTCCCAGGAGAGGCGTTCAGGTTGTGATGGTCGAGCTGGGTGATCCTTCCCTCAGCTGCTCTCCTGAGCTTTTCCTGCATGGACAGAAACGTCAGGCGCAGGCAACTTCCCCATGGATGTAAGGCAGGCACAGGCCACAAATAGAGTGCCATTTCCACATGGGCAAAAGCCCCACGCGTGCACACTGGCCATAAACGTGTCACCCTGTCCCATCCCCACACAATGAGGGCCCGTGTAACCACACACGCAGAGACACACACACTCTCCTCTTCCAGGATCCAGCGGGACTGCAAGTTTTAACTACCTAAATTAAAAACAGATTCTATCCTCCAGTGGGGAGCTGCCAGGAACTGGTGTTTTCCCCCTCCCTGACTTTTCTCTCCCAAATGCATTGGGGAAAAATACATGCAGTTCTCCAAAGGGGCAAATGGCTTCTCAGCATGCAGAGAGATTGAGGGTGGGGGCAGGGGGATGCATGGAGGAGGAAAAGGGAATGCACAGAATTACTTTCTAGTGGTAGAAGAATAAACAGCTTAAGTTAATAAAATTGAGGCTGAGGAGAACTATTTGGAGAGTGTGGAGGAAGTCAGGGATTAGTAAGAAAAGAGGAGTGCAACAGCAGGAATTAGTGTGGCAGTGCAGGGAGAATGGAGGATGGAGGGACTTGGCCAGCAGGGCACGGATGAGAGTGGGAAACTGAAGGGCTGGCAGCTCTAAGTCACAGCCCTGCTGAAGACACGTCAGCCTGTGCTCATCAAAATCTGCCTTGGGAGCCAAAACCTCTACCAAAAATGATGCAACCTATTTTTAGGAGCGGATTTACTGATGGAGATGGCTTCTCTGTTGTGAGGCACGTGTAGCAGAAATTAAAAGGAAAAAAAAACCAAAGAGGAGAAAGGGAAGCTGTGGGGTGAGAGGACAATGCCAGCCCTATGGGAGGACACCAAGGCTCCCAGCCCTGGGTGTCCCAAGCCCCTCTGGCAGAGCTGCTGTCCCAGCATGGGCAGCCCCTTTGAGTGACAGCCCCGGGCGCCAGGCGCGTTGCTGACTCGATGACTTTTTGCAACTGTCGGAGAAGCTTAGCAGATAAGCACACAACAGTTTTTATTATTCCAAGAGGCAGAAGACTTGCCTTAGCGAGCGGTAACAAATACGGACATTCACGACCAGGATTAGAACAAACTGCACTGGTGGGCAAGGGCCAAAGGCAGCACGGAGCTGCAGTGTAACCCAAAACCTCCACAGCTGTTTTCATTTTCCTCCCTTCAACACAGTCCCTGTGTGGTACTTCAGGGAGAATTATGAAAGTGGCGTGTAATTCAGAGAAGTAATGTCTTTTTTTTTTTTTTCCCTCCCTTCTCTCTCACTCTCTTTTTCTTGGAGTAATGAAAATTGCTGTGGTAGATCGTTTTGGATTCAAGGGAAATATCTAGACTCTATTTTCTTCAGCATCTCACTCATCCCTCATCAGTCAAAACCATAAGTTTAATGAAAAAAAAATTAAGAAGAAAGAGGTGAACAACTTAGGAGTGCTGGACATTGTGCAAATGAATGCAGTGACTTCAGAGACCTTGGTGGCCTGAGAGAGACTTGCTGCTTTCATTCCAGTACAAAGCCTGATCTGTACAAATCCCCACTCCAGAGAAGGGGATTCTTACTGCTGTGAAGCCCTGCTGGCTCCCACCAGCATTTTGATGGGAATTGTTTAAAAAGCATGAGGACACATCCTCTGCTATATCCTGGTGATTCACACCAGCCTGGAGGATGCTCTACCTCTGAGAAAAAAAGGTGATTTTCTTTCTGGAGGACAAATCCTTACCTGATCTAATGCTCTTTGCTTTGCTGGGTTGAGGCTAGCAGAGAATTTAGCCTCCTTGTTTTTAAACAGAAATGACCACATTGTGATTCCTCTGTTCTGTTGCTGGCATGGTTTTCCAAGAGCTTCTGCATTTTCTCATTAAAATCTCTAATTCTTGCATGTACAAGAAAATCTGAAAAAAATTCCTCCTTTTGGTCAACTAAAATATTTTGTTTAAAGTGTTTTGAGGCCTTTCCTTTCAATTCTGCAACTTAAAACCAAAGAAAAGTTAAACATATTTGTCAGGAAAAATACATATCTTAATTGTCTGAACATTTCAATCCAGCTGTATCAAAGACCTTGCATAAAAAAAGAAAATCATCTTCCCTTGGTGTTATTCTTTAAAGAAAAACCCAACAAACTAAGCTAATTTAGTAGCATTAAAAAAACCCATCAAAACAAGCCAACAAAACAACTGCTCAAAGCCCTCAGTTACACTCCAGGAAATACTTCACCTCTAGTGAATATTAGGAAGAAGTGCTGAAAAGTTATATTTCTCGCCTGAAATTGTTGGGATTGTTCAAAAACCTTAGATAGCTGTTGCATCTTGTTATCAAATTCTGTTGGTCTTTCTTTTAATGGGTTTCACATGATTTTTATTCAACAAGAAAATAACTCAGAGAGCGACTGGAAACACTTAACGTGTGTACCCTGACACATCTGCACATACCATAATAGACACATGAATTTAATGCTCAGTTGATTCAATGCAGGGAGTGGAATTTAGTGTCAAGTCAATTAAAATATCCTGTTCCCACCCCCCCCAACCCCCTCCCTTTTTTTTTTTTCTTTCTCCCCCTGAAGCATTTATCAGGGTTGCTGCATGGGAGGTATGTGGTGTGGAAGTTGTGGGAGCGCTGGGCTCGTGACGCGGTGTTTGTGCAGCACAGCAGTGAGCGTCCTCGCTCTGCTGCACTAACCCCGCTCAAGTCACAACAGCCTGCCAATGCAGAGCTCTTCTGGGCCACAGAGAGGGGCAGAGATGGCAAAATGCTGCTCACATGCGGTGCTGCCCACACCGTCCTGGCCGGGCAGCGAAGCAGCAAATTCGGCTGCACGAGCGTGGCAGACACAAACCCTGTTCTGTTCTCGCTGCCCTGCGCGAGTCTGGAAGGCTACTGGAGCTAAACATTATAAAACAAATTGTTATGAGCAGCAGATAAATACAGCGTGAAAAAGATTAATGGTTAGGCAGCTGGGGTGTAGAAATATACTGCTTTCCATCTTGACATGAGTTGTTTTGGTTTTCCTAGAAGCTTATCCGTAGGTCTGTTGCGTCCTGTCTGGGATTTCGTACCCGCAATCCAAAGGCTTGAGGATGAGGGCTGTGTGTGCCCTGCTGTCCATGGAGTGTGTGGCACTGTCGTGGCACTGGGAGGCACTGAGCAGTGTGGGGAATATGCAGAATACACAAATCCTTTATTTGCCAGTGATAATGCCAGAGATGCTACAAAAGCAACATCATCTCTGCAGTGATTTTAGGATCAGTTTTGGTTTCAGTTTGGAAGATCGGCAGTGCTGGATTCCTGGGCTGCTGCAATGTCCCCTTTAAGTCAATGGGTTTTCCTCTGCTGATGTGAGTGAATTTTGGCTACAAAAAATTATTATTAACATCTGCACCTTGTACATGAGAAAGAGCAAGGGGCAAAGCCTAAGTGTACCTAAAGACAAATGTATTTGGATGCACACATAATTTTTTTAACCAAGGGGATAAACAATTGTCCTGTTTTCTATTGTTTTATTATTTCTTCTGGTGTAGACAACCTTTGCAGAACAAAGCTGTCTTTGTAAAACTAAGTCCTTCAGCATGTGAATACTTACACATGTCCCTCACTGTTTAACTGAAGGCAGAAGGAGCTTAAACCTTGGAGATAAAGTTTGTATGTGAGTCTTTGTAGAACTGGAAGTGATCCTGCGTTGTGCCAGTGCAATGATCCCAGCACACCATACCGTGTCTGGTTCACGTTTGGGGCCACTCCTGATGTATAATTCATACACAACATTTTATTAACTGGCAAATTTCCCCCTGAACCCGCCCCCGCAAATTCTCCAGACTGTAAGGAAGGAATTTGTTGTGCGGTGGCCTCTTCCTCCTCTCCTTGCCCATTTTTTTATGACTGAGGAAACCCTTTTATTGTATGCGAAATATAAGTTTGATGTGGTCTGCCATTTTTTAATTTACCGTGGTATTAAATACAAAATGTATCCGCTTACAGAAGGTGGCTCATGGCTTGTGGTCTGGGGTTGATCCAGTGCTTGTTGTGACTGGTTGTAGGGGGACAGGGAGAAGGTAAAACCTTCTCCAAGGTCTGAGCAGAGATCAGTGGGGTGAAGGCATGAGAGCCTCATCCCTTCTTGCAGAGTTTTTCAGCCCTAAAATGATTCTTGTGTTGTGCAATGGCTGCCTTGCAGTGCTGCAGGATTAATGTCATTCCCCTGGGCTGAGGGTGACAAAGAAGCCCTGAGTACCAGCATAATGAAACCAGCAGGTCAAATTCTGCTTTTCCAGTGGAATGAAGTGCAAAAACCCAGATCAGCTGCAGCCATGGGTGGTAAGAAGATGCTGTGTGTGACTGCACAGAGATAGCACAACCAGTCTCTGGTAAATAATGAATCTGTGCTTCCTCAGAGGGAGGAAGGCTACGAGTGGCCAGGGTGCTTGTGTGGGGTTTGGGAAGGTACAGACTCTTTTTGAGGCAGTTTGGTTGTGCTCCCTCATCTTGGTTTAGCATTTGCTAAATGTTGTGGGCTTGTGGTACAGTACTAACAAAAATCGGATGAAGAGGTCTGGACAGCCCGGGTGCTGATGGCTCTGTCTCCATAAAGTGCTATAAATAATATCTGGGGCTTTGAATACAAAGATCTCTGACTCCAGAAGGCAGAATAAAAGACATGAAAGCATCTGAAATACAAAATATTAGGGCTTTTTCTTTTGAATGATCTTCCTTTATACTGCTCCATTGTCGTGAAACCTCTTTCTGATCATGGTTAGACAATGTTATAGATGGCAAAACCGCCTTTTCTGGGAAAGGGAAGTTTTAATGAAGATAGACTGGGGCTCTTTCTGCTACTGTTACTGCTGGATTCCAATTTTCTTTCTGGAAGCAGAAAGCAAAACCTAGTCCCAGAGAAAAGCACATATGAAAAGGAAAGAGAAAAGAAGAGCAATGCCAGAAAACAGCTTCTGAAACTGAGTCATGGCAAGATCTCCATGGGGGAGAGGGGGCAGCTCTGCCTGCAGCACCAGGCAAGCTCCACCATGGACAAGCTACTCAAGGCATTGCTTTTTGTTGCCTTTTTGGTTGCAGGCTCACAGAAACACAGCTACATAAATAAATAGAAATAGTAATGTAATCTTGGCTGACTGGATCAGATATATGTATATATATTTTAATATATAGCAGGCTAGAGAGAAGGAGTAAAATATAGAAGGAATAGAAGACATGGGAGAGAAAAGAAGATCAGGAATGGGAATCAGGGCAGCTCATGGCATGTGCCCAGAGCTGATGAAGGAAGAAATATAATCTGATCCTTTCCAAGATGAGTCTGATCAGCTCTAGGATGCGGATGCTGCAGCACTGGGATCTCAGGAGGAGACTTCAGGGAGCTGTAGCACTTACTCAGGACAGTCTGGGGTGTAGTCTTCAAATCTCTCTGGAGTGATGGGTTTTGCAAGGGGAAGAATGAACAAATCAGATTCTTTATATTTTTCATCATATAATTCTGATTACATGTATTTTTATCCAGCTCTGAAAATGGTTATTTATTACAGGATCAGAGATTCAGACTCTGAAACTTACTTTAATGTAATTACTCTATGTAACTAGTCCACAGCCATAATTTTCATTAAGTTCTTATCTATGGACAATTTTCAAAATAGGTATTCTGGCAAGGCTATTAATAATTAAGTATCAAAAGAAAGAACTCAAGTGCCTTGTCTGGTTGATACAATATGTTTAGCACTAAACCATTGCTTTGTTAGTTAAAAATGTGTTTCAGGCAGCACAGGCAGTGTCTACTCTCTGCCCACTGAAAGTGCTCCAAAACTTTCACCAAGACATTGAGATAAATGGTGAGTGCTGAGACCATCTTCTTTTTGCTGAAACTCTTTGAAGCAACAATCAGGTAAAGAAGATCAAGAGTTGATGGGAAATAATTAGAAGCTGTTACCTGGGTCCATGGATGCTCTGCTGTTCATGTCATTTCCCTTTGGAAGGTTAGACTCACCAAAATAATTGCAAGCCAATCTCAGGGGCAATTATTGTAACAAAGATTCAGGCCTGTCATTTTCTTCATGAAGGGAAAGCTAAAACCACCATTTTTACTTTTTGCTGGTAACAGCATTTAATGGCACACAGACAGTTTTTGAGGCAGTTTCTCTCTCCCTCTCCAGTCCTTCCCCACTGAATTTCACAGACCATGAGGTCTCCTGGACTTATCCTCGCTTGGTTTACATCCATGGCAGGAGCCAGCTGAAATCCATTATTGTTCTGCTCAGGGGCATCAATGTGGCCCTTGCTCACCTAGTGTGGGATGGTCCAAATGCTCACCCAAAATGAGGGTTTAAATGTCTGTCATTCATGTTCTCTGTTCATGCTGCTGGAGTTTAGTCCCCCCCCTGGACTGAATGGCTTGGGTGTCCTCATGTGGGAGGAGGTGCCAGTGCTGTCAGTGCCCACCAGCCCATCCCAGAGGGTTTGAGGTGCCCTTGTGCCCCCTCCTTAAGGCCCCAGCCTCCCCACCCTGAGAGGCTTCCCTGGGGACAGCCCTTGTTTGGGGATGGCTTGTCCCCTGGAGGTGATGTGGGTGAGCTCAGGCCATGGAAACAGCTGCTCCATCCATGTAACTATTGTTGTATCCCATTACCCACATCACAGGGCAAGTTTTCAAAGCTGAACATACCCAGTGCATGTGCAGGAGCTGTTTCTAAAACATAAATAGTGTGGCCATTAACTGAGGCTTTTTCTTTCTTTTGTTGTTGTTGCTTAAAGACAGTTCATATTATGTACTCAATGTTTTTTCAAATTAAACCATTATTTATCCAGAGGTAGCCAAAAATGTAGCCAAAAAACCACCTCTGATTATTTTTGACCTCTCTAAGGCTAATAATCTGCTAAAACGTCTCTAAACCATCTTAAAGAAAACAGAAACACCACTGCTGACAACTCACATACCTACTTTTTAATGCAGTGTTATTTTAAATGGCTGCATTTATAAACCTCTAAAGACTGAGGTTTGTAATAGAAATGCTGACAGATCCTTAACACTCCATCCCATAATAACAAAGTTTTGAGAAAGAATGGGAACGTGGACACCACTGTCCCTGTTATGGAGCTGGGAATTTATTCCCCTTTTATTGATTTAACTCATGTAGCCAGAAAACTGTTTTTCCTGTGGATTCAGGGTGAGGATGGAATCGAGATAGCAGCTCCCAGATGTTGTTATGGAGTGGCTGAGAAGCTCTGCCTCCACCATAGACTGGGCCCACCATACTTTATCCTTCTACATTTCTGTTGCAAAAAAAAACCCTCACAGAAATAAGCCTCAGTGAAAGGGGGGTGGTTTGAGGGGCTCTGCACAAAAGGGACCACATTCCCAGGTGGTGCGCAGCAACCTCCCCAGTCCTCTGCCTTGTAGCCTGGCACAGGGAGTTTAGAGAAATGTATTAATTACACAAGAAATATATTAATTACACAAGACTGTAGCATTTCTCAGGAATGGGTGCTTTTCAGGGTCACTGCTAACATAAGAAGCTCCTTACATGGCTCCAGGTGGATATCTTTATCCTGCTCCCTGGCCTGTAAAACTCACTGAAAGGGAAGAAAAGCTAAATGAGATTTATGTCCTCAGAAAGCAATGTGATAATTTGTGCTGTTCAGTGGAGAGGGGATGCTACCATATCATCATTAAATTAAGCTGCTCAGACCAGATGTGAAATCTTGATAAGGAGCTTTATAGGGCACCGTGGCTCAGCTTGTGGTTGGCTTTACCAAGGAGAGCTGCAGGCAGCTCAAAATGCCTCCATATCCTCAAGTCATTATCTGGCTCTGAGTGTGGGCTTATTTGATCTCTGCACCCTGTGATCTGACCCAGGTCTCCCATAAAGAGCACCCATGTGCTGTGGAAAGTCCAGGCTGCTTAGAAACACAGATGGTGTGGTTTTGTCCATCCCACCACTGTCAGGCTCTGTTTCCGAGGGTATTCTTTGGGAAAGAGGGCTTTCTGAATATTATCTTTTCTTTCATTTTATTTTTAAATCTGGCCATCTGGTTCTGTCTCTTTCCTCTGCTGAACTAATGGATGTACACTGAATTTTTTTTTTTGTTTTATTGTTGAACTTCCAGTGTCAGAAAAAAATAAAGGCCATGCTCAGGGAATGCAGGCAGGTATTTACACCTTGTCCAGGCTCCATGGGTATTTCCATGAAGTCTGGGCTTTGATGAAGAGTGTGTGGCACAAACCATGACAGACCAAGTGAAACTGGAGGGTTTATGCTTTTGAAGGTCACGGTCTCAGCTTTGTCCCTGTGTTTTCCCATGAAAAGTAAAGCAGCCCCGAAAGCTATAAATGAGCCCTTGGGTTTGTTTCAGGCTTTATAATGAAGGGAGTGGAAAAACCATAATAAATTAATTGCCCCCCCCCCCCCCAAAAAAAAAGGAAGAAAAGAGACACAGGAAGAGTTCATCCAATATTAACTTGAGTCATTCTCATACCTGCCAGGAAATCCCAGCCCCCTCTGACCTTCTTATGGAAACCACAGCATCGGGCCAAACCAGGAGCACATCTATACATCACCAGCATTTAAATGCAAGTTTTTCCTTTACCAAAAGCCTTTAAGAACCAAAGAGCAGGGGGCTTTTAGATTGTTTTCCTGTAAACAGTGTTAGCATTCTGTTGCTGGTGTGGGATGCCAAGCTATAATATTAAGGGTCTTGTTTATAATTTTGCAAAGATTTCAGCAGCAGGGTTGTATTTTTGCCTGTGTCTTTGGCTTGGCTTGCCACAGTCAAACAGCTGGGATCACTGTATGTGTGTGTGGTCAAATTTACTGTGAACCGATTAGGATATTAAACAAAATGAAATAAACATGTAAATCTCAAAAACCATCTTGGAGTTGAGGTTTACTTCTATGGAAAGAATACAGATGGAAAAAGTAACATAAAATTAAAGACATTCCTAATGGCAGGCTTTTTTTTTTTTTTTTTTTTTTTTTCCTGTTGCCCCTATTTTTATTTTCAAGGAAAATAAATAGAAGGAAAATAATTTCAAGGAAAATAAATAGCAATTGCACTTTTCATAGAAATGTCTTGTGTCTCTAAGGAAAATGTTGTGGAATAGAAAAGCTTGTTTTAAATAAATATAATGCTATATGTATTTGTGTATTCTTCCATGTGACTGAATATATAGAGGAAGGAAAAGAAAGAGAAGGAAGCTTTTATTGATTTGGTTTTTCATATTTTTCTTACCAAAAGTCATCAGCTACAGTCTTGGCTGGCCAAAAGCGATTTCAGCAGACTAACAGGGATCTGATATGATCTAATCTAATCGATCTATGGATGAGAAAAGCTTTTCTTTTCATGCCAGTTTGTTTGCTTAGCAAAAATGTGACTCCAAGAATGGCAGGGACCACCAGGAATAAAGGAAATATCCTTGAAAAGTCAAATCCATGGGGCTCTTTTTCTTTTTTGGGTGGCCTGTTAATGATTCAGGTTTAATGAAGGGATTGGATTTTTAGTAGGACAGCTTAATCAGAATATTAATTATTTGTGACTCCTGCTGTTCCATAGAGGACAGATCTTCTGCCTGGCAAAAATTTCAAACCCAGTGTCTGGCTTTATTCTGTTTCTAAAAAAGAAGTTCTCAACTTTCAAATTTGCCACTAAAGGAGGTTTCTAAATCCCTTTTGATCTTAGTTGTCATTTTTTAGCTGAAGTTTCTTTTTTAAAAAGGGAATTAAAATATGGGGATTTTAAATTTTTGGTTTTAGTTTATTTGGTGGCATGTTATCTAATGAGTAAATATATTTTAAAAGGACAGAGTTTCTCCCCAAAGAAAAATCAAAGCATTTTATTTAAAATTGCTGACATTAAGTTTTTTAATTTTCTCAGAACTTTTTCTGATTTGGTTTCTGCAAAATAAAATTCCAGCTAGTTTAGAAGCAGACAGATACTCTCCTCCTTTCAGTTCCTATATCCATAGATTACAATTTCTGGAAATTGATAAAGATTGAAACTTTTTACTTTAGTAGCATCTTTTTCTTGGTTATGCACCTCAGGATCTCAAAATTCTTCCAAGATGTGGCTTTTCAGAGCAAGCCAGTCCTTTCTCTTCTGCCTTGACAGTTTTCTGGGGTGTAGCTTGCCTGGAGTGTAGAATTTTTTTTTTTTTTTTGGACAAATTTCTGCCTCAACTCTTCTCCCTCCTTTTTCTGCCAGATCTTGTAGTTGCACCAGTGTTGTATTTTTTGTGAACTAAGTTTCTTGGGCTTTTTTTGGCCTAGAAATGTCAATGATGGGTTCAGAAGACAATTTTGGATCTAGGCTACAGCTTTTTTTCTTTTCATCTTCATGGAAAGCCCTCCTTTACTTGTTGCCCCCCAAGGAAAGAAGGGACACCTTTAGTAATATGAAGGCATGATGGAATTAAAGAAGACTAAACTGTTTTTTCCCATATATGGAATAACACATTAAAACTTCCTAGAGAATTTTCTTTTAGGAAAAAAAAACCCGATTAAATTTCTTAATTTTAAACCCATTGTTAACATTGGATCATAACATGCCTCTAAGAGAAGTGCAGAAAATAGATATTAAATTTCATCGTACTGGATATGGGCTTGTTTATATGAGTTACTTTCCACAAATCCTTTGAAGGGGAATCTACAAAACTCCATCTTCTACTCTGGTTCCTTTATGTTCTTTCTGTGTTCTATCTTGTATAGATAGGTTTGGTCAAACGGTCAGCAATTCTGACAAATATGTGCTACTAAATGACTTGCCCTGGATTTTCTGATGCATGAAAATATGCAGCCTAAAATTTTATCACAATTTTGATACAGATTTTTAAATGAACAGTTTAAAAAAAAGGCAGAAGATAAAATTTCCCTTGCTATTTTGGTAATAGCGTGGTGTGTCAAATATGTGTGTGAATTCTCTCTGAGTTATCTTGGGCCTCATACCCAGCCTTTGGTGGTTCTTTTGCCTGTCTCATTTTCTTTAAAAAAATATTTTAACACCTGACATTTCTGTTGCTTAGCCACTGAGACAGGGGTAACTTTTGAACTTTTCGATATGCCAGACAGAGGGAATTCCTTAAATTTCTTCAGTCTTCAAGTCATTTCATCGCTGCTGTTTGCCCATCTCCAAAAGATTTTAGGTCACAGCTGTAGCAGTCAGAGTCCAGGAAAAGGAAAGAAGTGAAAGCCTGAACACTGGGCTTGAGGCACACCAATGTCTTCATAGGTCTGAATCCTCTCTTCCCTCTGGTATTGATCCAGCCTCATTTCCATAATGTCTCTTTCACCCCTGCTTTTTCAAGGGGAATATTTTTAATATGAATATTTACGTGTGTATGCAGTCTTCAGTAACACTTGTAAATGAAAAATCAAACTGACGTAAGAGAAAGAAAAGACAATGTCTTTTTTTCTGGAGAAAATGAGCTCCCCCTTTCTTCAGCCTCGTATATGAATGTTGCGATCTTGTGACAATTTGGGAGTTATTTAAAATGGTCTCATTCAGTTATTTGGCTTTGTTTTCTTTCCTTTTTTTTCTCCTAATGCCTGTGCTGCTTTGTTCTCTGAGAACCAATTGCACTGCAGTGACTTTTTTCAGGAAAAATCAAACACAGGCTTTAACGAGAAAAGATGATAAAACATATTTTAACAACCGAGGGAATCCCTTGGGGAACCTGATCTCCTGAAATTTCTGTGTTAGGCTGATCTGGATACACTTGCATAAGTACCCATCCATCTCTCCAAGGAGTTGCATTCCCAGGGGAATTCTCAAGGACTGTAGCATGCCCTCTGCAAGCCATTTTAGCCAGAACCTGAAGCTCATTGGTGCTATTTTGGGATTTTGTTACGAACTCCAGTGCAGGTGCACAGGTCAGCAGGTGCTGACAGATGGAGTCACTTTGCTTCCCTCAATGTTAGGTTTTTCCAAGGGAATACAACAAGCCGATCTCCAAGGCCTGTGTGTGGACTGGGGGCAAGGCATGAGGAACAAGACTATTATGTCTAAACTCAGGCTTCATATTTAGCTTGTTGGAAGCTGAAATTTATGCTGACATCCTGGGTGATTCAGGGCCACATAAATCAAAAGAGGACATTTGTCCTTCAGGGGCCAGGTGTATGATCTGTGAATGCCCCAGTTTTGTGCTGCTCTGTCATGGGTTCCTCCCTTACCAGGTCTGCTCTAGGAAAAATAAGATCTCTGAAATCAAAAACATCAAGTTTATTATTTTCTGGAATAAACCAAGTGCTGTGTCCCTTCTGTTTACATTGATTAACAATGTCTTCAGTATTGTCCATTACATATTCAGTATCTAGTGAACCAACTAGTGGACGAGTTAAAATTAAATATGAGAAGGCTTTCCAATGAAATATATTAGATATCTAAACAATATTGCACAGTAATAATTTCATGTAGAGGCATGCTGATCATTTAGATCCAGGTCCAAGCAGATAATTTTTTTTTATTTTGCTGTTTATCCTCTGTCCTCCCATCTTCCAGATTTGTGTTCCTGCAGAAGATAATCCTTGTGATAAAAACAAAAACCTTAATATACATAAATAAATATGTCCTTACCCCTAGAGAGATCAGGCTGTCTCTAGTCCCATACAAATCTGTTTCCTCTTTCTCTCTCCAACTATCCATTCAGATGTAAGGGTGAAAAAGAACTTAAAATTAATTGACTGTTCTGCAGGAATTACTGAGAATTGTGAAAAAACACTCCTTGTAAAAAAAAAAATTGTGTTTTTTTCAGCCTTTTATGTTATAGACCTATGAACACGTGTGTCAGGTTATTTCAGGGAAAGTCAAATTTGATGAGCCAACACGGAGAATACAAACTGCCACTTCTGCAAATCCAGAGTCACCCTTGTGTGGTGTTGGTCAGATCCAGGGTAGACTTGGCTCTCATCTATTAAAAATACTATTAAAAAGAGCAGCACCAGGTAAAACCAGCGCCACAAGCAAGACCAGATCTCTGCTTTCCCAGTTAACACGTTTAACCAGGAGGATGCCATTGTCTCCTGCAGCACAGGAGCCAGGCACATCCACAGCAGAGGAAAAGGCATGCTGGAAATATCTGCTGTGCTCTTGTACTCGGCACCTTGTGACCCTGCCACAGAGCAGCCTCCTGCAGCCCCCATTGTCCCCTGCCCTGCTCCCCATTGTTCCCCTGCCATCGGAGATGGCGCACACAGCATGGGCTGCTGGTGCTCGCTGCATGACATAATTTAGGTCAATCAGCATCAGTTACACCATCTGGAAAGGGAATGGCTTCTTAATGCTTCCTCACTGGAGGTCTCAGTTCCCTGCATACAGTGGTCTTTCTCCAACTGGGGTATAATGGGGGTAGCAAACATCTAGCAGGGAGTGGTAGTCCTGCTTCAGGGTTGGTTTTGTGGCCTTAGAAGCCCCAAAGAGCCACTTTCCTCACGACCATCCTCATTTCCTGGGCTTTACATTTTAAATGTGCTCCCCCTGCCCTGATTCTGTAAGCTCAAACCTTTCTTTCCTCTCCCACAACCCCCTTGTAGAATTTATTTGACAGCCCTTGTGTCACTTAATTTCGTTAGTAAATTGGGATGGAAAGTTTATAAGACAGCAATAAAAACAAGGAGATTATTCCTTTCAGGCAGAGCAGGACTTTAAGTGATTTAACTGAGGAGGGATCCAAGCCCTGGCTCGTGTGCCTTATGCAGATGCTAAAATCATTACCGCCATGTAAAAATATATCTACAAGTTTCCACTTTTGCATTTCCTCACTGCAGTGGACTGTGGGCTGTGATGCCATTTTCCACCTATTTCTAAGCCCAGCAGCTGTTTCATCTGGCCCCCCACTCCCTCCCCAGGCCTTTCCACAGCTTTTTTGCTGATGCTGTGCTGTCTGCAGGAGGCCAGGCTGGACTTTCCTCTCCAGCTCTGTCAGCAATTCATCATCTGCCTGAGGAATGAGTTATCCCAAGTGAGAATAATCCTGCTCATCTCTGCTTTCTTCTCGCTGTCTGCATGGTGCTTTCTTAGCAGAATTGCTTAACCAACAGACTGAGTTAAGGAGAGCTGTGCAGTGCAGAAAGTGGAACCACCACCAGTTATTGGTCTCGTAGCATGAAAATGGCACGTGGGGAGGAGAGAGTTGCTCTGCCAACCAGAGCAGGCAGACCTGAGGGACCTGTGAGACTAATGAAACCTTGAATAGCTGGTTGGAAAATGAAGATGCTTTGCAGATAAGTATTTGCTTAGGGTTGCTTTGGTTATTTTTTGGATGGGAGAATTGAAAAAACTGTACTCTCTCCCTTGATTTTCCCTTCATTATCTCTATTCTTAAAATCCATATGAGACAGAAGATGAAAAATAATCCTTAGTCTGCTTCCCTCCTCTGCTTTTTTGTTTTCTCAAAAAAGTAAGCAGAGAAAAGACAAAAGACTATTAAAAGAGGGAAGGGGGCATTCTGAAAATAAAAAATTGGAATGAGAAATTCAAGCAGCTTAGTAGTAATTGCTGGAACAGTAACATTAAACTCTGTCTCTGTAGTGTCCCATAGCTCTGGTCTCATAATTCTGGGTAGGAAAGAAAAGGTGTAACTGCAGCCAATGGATTTTCTTTTCTGCAGCTAAGATCACTGCAAGGAAGTTCAGTTTTTCAATAGCATGGCTCCTGTTTTACCTATAAAGTACCTATATATGCTGTTGGCCTTGTAAGATGCTTACATCAGGAGCAAGCCAGTGGTCCCCTTGAGGAGCCAAAATGTGTTTTGGATTGGAAAGGATGCCAGTACCTTAAAAACCTTTTGTAAAAAAAAAAAAAGAAAAAAGGAAAAAAAAGGCAGTATTGCTTGGCTTAAGTTCATTGCCTTGGAAAACTCTCATTTTGTAGCTCCCCAATGAATCTTCCTGCCATAACCCATCAAAGTCTATGGTACAAAAAGCCCAAAACACAGAGTGTATCTATCTAAAGACAGAAGTGATGTCTGGAAAGAAACTCTTCCATTGTTATTTTAAAGATGCTTTTAATTACCTGGGCAAACATCCATTCCAAGATAGCTGGTTTATCACCCAAGGGTATTCATTGAGGGAAATGCTGTCACACATCTGCAAGGTTGCTGGTGAACCATCTCACTAATCACAGATTTGTGCTTTGTGCACATGTATGAAGTGCAGGGATATTCTTCTATGAATATATGAAGAGAAACAAGAGTAATGCCTTGTTGCACACATTTGTGGCATGTGTATGATTCACCTCTTTGCCACACCTAACAGAGTACCTTAGGAGTTACTAAAATCAGACCAACTTTTATTTTTCATTTACCAACCCTGTATTTCATTGAACAGAAGCTTTCTGTTAAACTGAAACAGATGATGTTTTAAACTAATACTAATTGATTCCATTCCTGGAGTTCACAGTGGTAGGAAGTAAAATAGCTCCCTGACCCTGCCTGTGAATTCAGATCTCAGACTGTGCTGCTCGTTTTGACTTCTCTTTTCCTTTTGCAATGTCCACACAATGTCCTGTGCTGGCTCTCAGCATCACCGCTCCCGAAACACCATGCTGCTTAAGGAGTGGGTGGGACTGGGATGAATGGGATATAGGCAGGTTCCCTGCACCACTGGGAAACCCGTGGGGAGTTACTTCATTATTGCTGGAGTTCCCTCTTGGTGTAGTAAGGATAAATATGCACTCCCTTATATAAAAGTAGGATGAAATCCACCAGTGATTATGAGGAGCTTTGTTACAGTGAGGCTTGTATGAGAAGTCACCTCATATATCTCATTAATAACTGAGGTTCCCTGTTCCACAAGGAAAAGAATCAGGTGCTATTTCTTCTTTTCTTTGCTGCCAGTAACATAAACTATATCCAACAGTCAAAAAAAATACCACCTAAGCCCTCTCAAAAATAAAAATATTGGGGATGCTTGCCTTGGTCTGCAGAAAGGACCTCTAATTGTTTCAGCCAACCACGTCATAAAAACACGAACACTAATGCTGGGAACAAAATCTCCTTGTATTATCGAAGTAGGAAAGTTGAATGTCTCATGCTGAGACCAAGGGCTTTGCACACTCTAAGGGCTGTGCACTTACAGTCTTTAAATCAGCATCTCTCCAGAAGCCCCTCTGCTTGGATTGGGTTGGGCAGTCTTCCACTGACCCCTCATTCCCAGCCTGGCTGTGGTCAAACATAGGAGGAGCAGCCTGGTCACTTGGCAGTGCCTTTAGGATGTCACCAGGACAGCCTGTATTGAACACCTTCTCTTTTAGGAGAGGTTAGGTGTCAACAGGAGATAATACAGAAGCTGATGGTTTTCTGGGAGCTGTCTGTCTGTCTGTGCATCCCTGAACCTTTCTGTTTACATCCAAACCTGCAGTGACATCTGCCTCCTATGGCAAGGCAAATGCTCTCCAAGCCGTCAGCATGTCCAGCTCCCCAAGCAGGGCTCTCTAATGGAAATGTTGACAGCTTAGTAGCAGTTCTGATGTCAAATCATGGGGCTATGGAATTGCAGTGGCTATTATATTAACTGTGTGAATGAAAACAGTTAAATGCTGGAATGGCCATCATTGGTTGTTTGTGATAAATACCATGCAGATCTTAGCCAGGGAGATCTCTTTGAAAAGCCTTGGTTTTATTGCTGTTACAAATGAATCCCTAAATTATTCTTTGCTCCAAAAGGGGCAAAGCCGTTTTTCCTTTGTGTCTTCACTTCCACACACAGTTTTTAACTCACAACCTCTGGAACTACTTGAATTGATTTCACTAGCAAAGATTGAAAGTTTCAATTAGAGGTGTTTGACAGAAGCAGCAAAAGGCCTGGCCTTTATTTAAAATGGGTTTGAAAGAGAGCCAGGGTACCACAACAGGAGCATCTGTTGCTGCAGGTGTGTGTTTGGGTTGAGTTCCTCTGCTTGAGGAGTCTTGTCTCTTCAGAATGGCTCATCTTTGCCAGTGAAGGATTTGTGTTCTGTTTATTAGAGGAACTAAGTACCTTTTTCCAGGGAAATGAGTGAATTCTGCTGACCAAGGGATTGGCTTTCCTATGGGACTGAATTGGATAGTCCATCCATATGGGTTCACAGGAGTGGGATACCACCGGGCAGGGGTTGGGGGAAAGCACCATGGGGGTCAGGCAAGGAAGCATCAGGACATGCTGTGACAGCACAACGTGGCTGGTTTTCATGCTGCCCAACACCAGCACCACCACTCAGAGATCTGTCCTTCCCCCACAGAGAGGGGGAAGAGCCTTTCTGCTGGGTAATAAGGGGGCTTGGGTGATTACAGCCCTGCCAGTTGTGTCCACAGCTGGGTGGCACAAATCCCATTGGAAGTGTCTTAATTATATTATAAACTTACAGGCAATTAACTTCCCCTCTTTGAGACACAGAGATTTAATTGACAAGCCATTACTGGGTTTTTTTTCATGCTCCCTTGGTGTTTGCTTTTGTTCTCTTTCCAGAATGGAGCCCAGATCAGGCCCTTTGGTATTAAATATGCCTGGCTCGAAAGTCCTCAAATGGATCAAAACAATCTTGATCAGTGGAAAGTTTTTGACGTGGAGCTGGATTTTACAGTGTGCATGTGTGCCTGAAGTGTTTCTTCTGCAATGTTCAAATAGAGGGTTCATTTCACTTTAAGACCATAAAAAATGGAGTTATTTAATAGGGCCCTTGGTTGGGTAATTACGAAGCAAAGGAAAAGCAGACAATCCACCCAGGGGGTGTGTGTGTTTTTTCTTCAGTGGTGTTAAATACTATTTGGATTATTCACTGAATAAACATTAAATAATGTAATTTGGAAACCAGGTCCCATTAGGGATTTAAATGTGTAGTCTGTCACTGGTAAAGGATTAAGATATTAGTGTATTAATGTAATATCAAAAGCTGTGGATTCCTTCTGTGTTGCTTTAGTGCTTTCTGATCAAACATGTTTGAACAGATTGTTGGTTTCTTTTTTTTTTTAATTGCTTGTTTCATGGTGTAATGAAAGTGAGGATGGATATAGCACAGTGTTTGAGTTTGCCTTCTTAGCTTGAAACTCAGCAAAAAAAAAAAAAAGAGCCTGTGGGTCTAAGCCACCATAGCCTGAGACTGGACAAACTTGGCAAGCCCAGACCTTCACCTTTGTTTGCAAAGAGCCCATCATGCTTTGGCATTGTAAAAACTCCCTTCCACTGCATCTCCCCCCCATTCCTGCTCCTTTCCCCAGTGCCGTGTAAATAATGCTTTATGCTTGGATGTTTCTGCTATGTTTCATCTTAGAGGTTTCTTGGGACAAGGTGCCTCTACAAGGCATGAACAAGGATGAATAGATATGACTTTTCAGAGATCCAGGGGCTCTTGGGACTGACTCAATCCTGTATCGAGGCCAGGACTGGAAAGGAACTTGAGTGACTTGAGTGGCCCTAAGTGACACTTTGGCGTTTCAGGAAGTTTTTCACCTACAGTCCCTTTTTGGAAATGGGTCTTGTATGGGTGCAATGTGTGAGGCTATTTCCATCCCTGTGCAGAAGCATTCAGCAGGTTAACTGTGTTTGTGCTGTTAGAGGTGGAGAGTGCAGCTTGATTTTGCAATAAACCCTAATATTTACACCTTGGAGAGTTTGCAGATGTTGGTTTCCATTGAGCAGCAAGTCCTAGGTGTCTACAACAGCAACACCAGAAGCACGGTCTGCTAAAATGAGCTCCTGGGTTTAAAAGTGCTTTCTTCTTTTGTGTGTTTATGAAGCTCACGTAAAATGGCCATTGCTGTTGCTAGGAAAGCCTCAAGATCATGCATTTTGGAGATGAGTCCAGAGGCAGGTGCATATCAAGCCTTTCTTAAGCAATCCCTTAAAGATTTGAGTGCTTTGGGTTCCTTTTCAAGTGACAGACACTTGGCTGCTGAAGGAGGGTGAAACTGTGGGTTTAGCAAGTTGGATTGGCTTTCATCCACTCAGGATCCAGGCTGAAGAGTGTTTTACCAGGGCAAATATGAAAAAATAAAATTGCTTTTGTTCTGAGCTGAGCACATCCTATTGGCTTCTGAAGAAACACAAGGCTTAAAATAAAATGTGTGTGTTTGTTTAAGCTGTGTCAGTGGTGAATATAAATCAAGAGCTCATCCAAGTCAAAAATTGTGTGCTCCAAATCTGTAGATAATCAAGCATTTTATTTTTGATAACCAGTCACTGTTTATTGTAGTATACAGCAATGTTTTAAAAAGAACAAGTGTGTTCTTGCTCACTGGGTCAATTCCAAGTACTGTATTTCAGCTAATGAAGCAGGAACTCAAGTTGATGAAATTTGCAAACAAATCCCCATGGAACCCTGTCCATTAAAAATTACCACTAAATTAGATATTACAAACAACATTGGAAAATGGTCTCTGTAGTTATTGTCTTGAAAATCCTTGGTGTAATAAAAATTTCCCATTTTCTGTAAACGAGGGGAAAAAAACAGAGTTGCTGGAAAACACTTCAGTTCACCTAATTGGAAAATATAATTCAAATATTCATAATGATTCCTCTTAAAATGGACAAAAAGAACATTCTTGAATATTATTTTGGAAGCAAGTCAAAATATGCACTTGTCGTTACTATGGCAATAAGCAAAAAGCAGAGAAAAGCCCCCAACAACAGCAAAAAACCCCTCAGGTTTGAAAGGAGCTTGCCATGTATGATTATTTTTATGATCACAAACCCCTTGCAGCAACCAATTTGCTGAGTATAAGTGATCTAATTGAGGGCAATCGTTGTCAGAGGGACCAAAAATATACTAGGCCTCCATTTTCATATTAAAATGCCATGCCTTGGTTTAACATTTCCAAGTGGTTATTTTAGTCCTTTTTTTAAAAAACAAAAGCCTGTTGAGGATGGGGTAACTCTGTTGACCAGTATATTATTGAACTTGTTTATCTCTGGGAAATGGGACCACCTGATCTCAATAGAGTTTTTTTTTTTTTCCCCCCTCTCTCTTTCTCCATCCCCCTTAGCCCCCCCTTCCCACCTCCCACCCCCCAATTGCTCGAAACATTTCACAATTAAAGCAGAAGAGGCTTGTTCTGTGGTTCTCACCTTTTGTCCTGAATAGCCTGGAAACAGAGGGACACTTTCCCCGTTGAAGTCTGGTGTAATTTCCCCTTGAATGGGCTCTCATGATAAGAACAGGGGTCACTGGATGGGATGGTATGCAATAAAGCTTGTGATTGCATGGTTCTTCATCGTCACAAAACAGCCCAACACTCTGCTTTATGATAGCACAATTGGTGCACACAATGGCTTGGGTAGAAAGCTAGAGAAACAGAGAGACGGGTATAGATACTGAGATGGAGATATCAGTCAAGCGATTGTCCCTCTTGGTGTGTTTCAAGTGCTGAAGTGTACAAGTGGCTGAGAACAGGGTCCCCAAACATTATGCTGAAAAGCGGTGAATGAATAAAAAGGGATGGCAGGAGTGGATGAATCTTGCCTATAGAATGCACCTTTGTGGTCAAATGTATAAGATAATATATAGCAGCTGTGTTATAAGCCAGCAAAGGGAATTGAACTTACAAAGAACAGGCTTTCAATAGCTTCCCTTGTGGGAACACCAAAAGTTTAAGAGGTGGAGGAGGGCTTATTGCTGACTAACGCCCACACTTAATAAGAGTTGCCTTGCATGCCATGGAACCTATACTTTGGGCCAGTTGCTTAAGTCCTTATTTACTGCCCCGAAGCGAGAGCTTTGATTGAGTAAAGGCTGAGTAAAACCTGGATAAAGACTCAGGAATTGGCTGGATGTGAAGTTGGTTGCCACGAGCCAGCATTCAGAACGTCCATTTCTGGAAGGGCTGCCAGTTCCCTTGGACTTCACCGGGAGCCACGAGGGCTTAGTGTTCGAGGAGGTTTTAACAAACACTGGAGCTTTTTAATGATAATACCAAAACCCGGAAACATTTGCTCCCGCTTCTTCTTTCCAAAAGTTTTATTAAAAGCAAACCCAAGCATCATAAAGCAGGCCGTCAGTTTTCCTGGAGAAATCTCTCCTTCTCCCCTCAGTTCCATAAATCAGAGAGAAATGTTTTTTTATGAGCTCAGTCGGTACTGTGTGCATTTTGGCCCCACTAATAGTTAGAAATTGCCTTCTAGTGATGCAGGATGAAAATCATACCCCATTTTTGTTTCTCAGATCCCCATTCCAGCCTTTTGTAAATCTGTGGATGGTGAGGGGGGGGAGTGAGGTCAAGGGAAGTGTTGGTTAGAAGAGGGGTTACAAAACTCTTAAGAGGAGCTAAAATAGTCTTTGAGTCAAAGAGTGGGATATTCATAAAGGACCAGCTGCTTTTCAACATAAACAATGCAGAAGAAAAATAGTAATGGAGCATACTGCTTTCCCACCAAGGTCATGGACAAAAAGAGCTTTTAAAGTAAGTATGGGGTACTAAGCAAATTTGATTGCAATAGATTTCTACAAAGATTAGCTGAAAACTCTTTAGTTTCAAAAGTGAGCTGATAGAATAGGTTTGTCCTGGATTAATCTCTAGACCAAAGACAAGGTCTTGCACATAAAATCAATGATAAAACTAGTACATCCTCCTAACAGCTGTACATAAAAAGAGGTTGCAAATGTTTAAAGGTGTCATCTTTGTGTAAAATCTGGTTGTATTTTACTAAAGTTGCTCCATGTTCAGTGATCCAACAACCCATCAACATCTGGTTAAAGCTCCCAGTTTGTCTTACAGCACAGTAGCTTTTCTACATATCTACAAATGGACACAGCTGTAATTACATCTTACTAGTTCTTAATCCCCTTTTCTGGCCTTTAGGAGAAAATATATTGCCAGATATATGAATTATGGGCCACTGTTTCACAATTATAATTTTTGATTGAGTGAATGTTTCACGGATGCACAGAAATTTTTGTGGAATGGTCAGTTTGCATAGGTTGATTTCTCACTTGATTCTGTGGGTGCTGAGGCCCTCTGGTAATTCTTCATCCTTGGGGAGAAGATTTTTGTAGCCCAAATTTGGCTTCTAAGAGAGATGGATGTGGAGTCAGGAGAGGGCAAGGTTTGTCAAAACCAGGATTTGTCTTTCTCTGGAATACCAGGGAGAACATGGTGATTGATTTTTTAAAAGATGGTCATGTGATCAGTGATCTTGGCAATGTATTAATGCTTTCTACTTTATAATCATAAAGGGACATATAAATTGCAACAATTGTGCAGTGTGTGCTTGGATTAATGTAACCCTGTAGGTGAATGTGAATATATGTGTGATGGATGCATGCTCTAGTCTGTGTCTCTAGGAATAAATATCCCCATCTGAAATTGGGTAGGGAAATCCTTAAACAGTACAAAGGCAGATCACTGCTCTGGTTTCTGCTGACTTCTTCTAGCAACAACTCTTTGATTAATATAAGTCAAGCAAGGAATCAAACATATGTAGCATCAACGATTCTCACTTCTTTTGGAAAGACTTCAAATTGCGGGAATCCTCTGTGATGTAATGGTTTGTACAACTTGCTCTTGGAAGTCTCTTTTTTTGTGGTTATCAATTTAAGTGTAGCTTTTCAAGGAAAATATCTGTTAATCTCAATTGAGTATACTTTACAAAAACCACCTTGAATTCCCTTGGTTGAGGAGGGAGCTTTTAAGCTGGTCATTGTTGTTTGTGGGCTGTTTTGTAACTGGAGAAAAATAGTTTGTTCGTCTGGAAAAAGAAAAGGTATCTTTTAGTCTCAGTGAAAAGTGCTACAGAAAACAGTTTTTAGATGAGGGGAAAATTTCATATGATACAATATAATCCTTATCTTAGTCCGCATGGGGAACCAGTCATTCACACGTTTTGCAGGCAGAGTAGCTGGAAATAGATTTCTGAAAACATACTTAGCTAAAAAGGAACCATAATGTCCCAGAACACGTGTAGTGTCTTAGGCTCTGAAAAATCCTGAGGTCTGGAAATGTTGTGTTTTCACCTCTTTCCATACGTTTATTCTCTGTGGGTCTGGTCCAGAGCAGACCGGGCAAAGTTGACTCCCACTGCACAGGTTGTGTTCCCAGCATCGTGTGAAGTCAGGGCATATTACCCTGATCCCTGGGCCTCAGAGGGGTGTTGTCAAAGCAAATTTTACCCATGCAACATTCTGAGAATGAACAGTTCTGAAAATTTTGTTTTCCAAGGCAGTCTGTGGCCAACCTAAGCCAGAAAATGTCATACTTTCTCAAAACACAGGAGGACTTTGGACCAGACTCTGACTATGATTCAGTGGAGAAATTACTACTGGACATGGGTTGCTGCTCCTTTGTGTTTTTTAGAGATAAGTTTGACCTGTGGAAGTTGGCTTCAGAACTTCAAATCTTCCAAAAAAGGAGAACATTTATTCCAAATCAGTATCTGATTCTTGTTTTGTTTTGCACAATTTTGATCATGATGGAATTTAATTAATACAGGAGGACTTTGATCTTGCAGAAGACAGTTCTTGGAACAACATCAGTGTGATCACACATCTAATTAATTGCCATGCTGCAAAGTGATGGAATAAATACAGATGTACATATATACACAAAACCAGCATATTTTGTTTCATGCAACATATATATATTTTGTACCCAGAATATGTGTCTCAACTTGAATCTTAAATACTAAAAAAAGCTACAAAAATAAGTTCCTAAAAAATATTTGGTTTCAATAGATCCATTTGTCCCCAAGCAATGAAAAAAGTGCTTTGACTTTCATGGGCTGAACACAAGAGGAACCATTGCTGGAGAAAGCAATTTGAATGGAAGATTTGGGGGGACGATATAAAATAAAATAAGAGCAGAGGAGTAAAATATGGAACAAACCGAATGATAATGTCCACTTGGGAGAGCAGAATGCTTCCAGCCAGACCACACTGCTGGCCAGACATCATCCTAAATACATTATTCAAACAAATATTAATTTGAGTTGCTAGGATGGAATATCTGGTTTAACTGTTATAAAGCACCTGAGGTCTGGAAATGTTGTGTTTTCACCTCTTTCCATACGTTTATTCTCTGTGGGTCTGGTCCAGAGCAGACCGGGCAAAGTTGACTCCCACTGCACAGGTTGTGTTCCCAGCATCGTGTGAAGTCAGGGCATATTACCCTGATCCCTGGGCCTCAGAGGGGTGTTGTCAAAGCAAATTTTACCCATGCAACATTCTGAGAATGAACAGTTCTGAAAATTTTGTTTTCCAAGGCAGTCTGTGGCCAACCTAAGCCAGAAAATGTCATACTTTCTCAAAACACAGGAGGACTTTGGACCAGACTCTGACTATGATTCAGTGGAGAAATTACTACTGGACATGGGTTGCTGCTCCTTTGTGTTTTTTAGAGATAAGTTTGACCTGTGAAAGTTGGCTTCGGAACTTTAAATCTTCCAAAAAAGGAGAACATTTATTCCAAATCAGTATCTGATTCTTGTTTTGTTTTGCACAATTTTGATCATGATGGAATTTAATTAATACAGGAGGACTTTGATCTTGCAGAAGACAGTTCTTGGAACAACATCAGTGTGATCACACATCTAATTAATTGCCATGCTGCAAAGTGATGGAATAAATACAGATGTACATATATACACAAAACCAGCATATTTTGTTTCATGCAACATATATATATTTTGTACCCAGAATATGTGTCTCAACTTGAATCTTAAATACTACAAAAAGCTACAAAAATAAGTTCCTAAAAAATATTTGGTTTCAATAGAGCCATTTGTCCCCAAGCATTGAAAAAAGTGCTTTGACTTCCATGGGCTGAACACAAGAGGAACCATTGCTGGAGAAAGCAATTTGAATGGAAGATTTGGGGGGACGATATAAAATAAAATAAGAGCAGAGGAGTAAAATATGGAACAAACCAAATGATAATGTCCACTTGGGAGAGCAGAATGCTTCCAGCCAGACCACACTGCTGGCCAGACATCATCCTAAATACATTATTCAAACAAATATTAATTTGAGTTGCTAGGATGGAATATCTGGTTTAACTGTTATAAAGCACTGTATTAATGTGCAAGCCAGTGATTAATAACAAATGTACTCCCAGAGAACAAAATGTAAGGTTAAGGAATGTTGTGCAAAACGCTTGCAAGGAGTGGGATGTGCTTGCTCCAAAGAGTTTCGGAGCCAGCCCAGGACTCACTGACTGTGTGGTCACACTGGGTTTGCCTCAGTGCTGGCAACATATCCAAGGCTGGGATCATCACCAAAAGAGCCATTTTAACTGGCTCAGTGGTGAGGAAATCCAGTCCTCTGCCTTCCTCCTTTGCCAGGACCTCAGCATGAAAGGAAAAAAAGGAAATCAAGAGATAAAGGCGTGGGGAAAAGTGGAGGTGGGGGTATGGGGGGAGAAAGTTCTGTCATGATAGAGGGTGAGTGTGAAGGATAAAGCCAGTGCCCTTTTATAAAAATAGTGGTTTTTCACTGAACTCCCAGGCAGTGGCTCTTGAACAACAGCTTAAGCCCAGAGACAGGGTTTGATTGTTGGTAGCAGCAGAGGCTTCACTCGGCCCTTGCTCTCTAGGCATTGAAATTTTCTGCTGACACAACTAGAGGTGACTCCTCTAGTCCTCATGAGTGATGAAGACCATTTGAAGAACCTAAGGTCTCCAGACAGGCGATTGAAGTTACTGTGGCATATCTGCTTTTGGCTCTTCCCTCCAAATTCACAGAATCATGAACTGGTTTGGATTTGAAGGGACCTTAAAAATCATATTATTCCAGCAGCCCCATATTCTTATATCCAGCTCACACCCTGCCCCTTGGTAATGTAATATTACCAGATATTCCTTATAACCTAATAGGGTTAAGTTTGGACAGTTAGTAGTGACATTGCAATTGGCACCTTTGGATCAATAGGAAATCCCTCTGCCACTCTAGTTCCTCACTGAGGAGGAGACAAAGTGCCACTGGGCTCTTCTGACCTGGTCCTGAGATCTCAGATGGGGTAGCAGGAGATAGCAGGAACCCATGAAATCCTTCCCCAGCCTTGGGATTTGGACCTCTTCTCCTTCCTGTTCCAGATCTGGATTCTCCTGTATGTTTTGTGAGGGATGCAGACCATCCATATGTCACTAAAGTGAGGCCTTCAAACAGGATAGTGAGAAAAAAATGAAGCACCACCAAAATGACCAAATCTGTGTGTGCAAAAGCAAAGAAAGCCCTCTTTCCAAACAGAAACCCCCTTTCAAAGCCAAAGTCCTCAGCTGAGGCATTCAGTATGAGAAGAGCATTTTAGGTAATGGTCCTTAGTGGGGAAAAAAAGTGTCTGGTTTTAAGCTGTGCATCCCTCCAGCATTACCTGATGCCAATTTTTTCCCTCCCAATAAAAGATCTAAGCAGCTTCACTTGTCAGCTTAAAAGAAGGGAGCTGATGGAATAATCTCAAGAGACACCATGGGTTTTTTTTCTATGTGATGTTTTATCTGAAGAGTCCAGCAAAGATATCCAAGTATTTTTTTTTCTTTTTTTAAGCTGGAAAGAAACCTTGATTGTATTTCAGTTCCTTTAATTATTTTGTCTAGCAGTGAGATCAAAGGCCTAGGTCTCAAAAGGAATCAATCCTGGGCCAAGCACTCCAAAGTGGGTCCTCCAAGTTCATAAAAAAATACCATATTTAGTCATCTAACAGTCTGCTATTCAGAAATGTTGGGGCCTGCTGCTCTCTAGCCAGACATGGTAAGCTGCCCCAAGATTATCAGATGACTTGTGCTGAATGAGCACTGAGTACTTATGAGCCTGTTTTCTGTGGGTTTTTTTGGGGTAGTCCCAGATAACCCTGAGGAGTGGGTATTTTCTGGTTTTCAGTATCAACTCAGTCTCTTTCTGGTCAGGTCTCTGTTGGGGTTGCTCTGAGTGAAGAACTGGAGGGAGGTGGGGGAAACAACAATTTCCTCTGCCCCCTTTGATACAGCTTCACTTGGCTATGTGGTGATGCAGTTTTCAGATCATTCTTTTATCTGGCTCCCTTTTCCATCCCTCTGTCCCTGCATTTGTTGCTCTTTGTGCACATGAATAAACCTCTGGAAGGACCTTGTGGAAAGGTAACACCGTTAGGAACAGGTTAGGAAATGGAGGCTCACAGAATTGGGGCCAACTTCCCTATTTCCAAAGCAGGCCCTGTAGGGTGTAGGAGGGATCCCAGCCCTGGGGCTGGCCATGAGTCTGTGCACTGAAATTCAGGCTGCCACACTCGCAAGGTGGGTCTGTGCAACTCTCTAAGGTCATGCAGAAAATCCACAGCAGAGTCAAGAGACAAGAATCCGAGTCTCCAGACTCCCAGTCCTGTAAAACAAGCTATAAATCTAATGCCCAAATCAGCTGCATCCATCAAAAAGAGCTTATCTCTTGAGTTGCATGAGTTATAAGGATGACTTCTCTAGAAATGAAGTAAAGGAGCTGAATTTGTCTTATTTGGGATCCAGTATTCCCATCTATTCTGCATCCCAGACCTCTTCTAACTGGGCTGGGAATTTCCCAGATCCCTATTCTTTCTGTGGCCATCAGCATCCTCAGTAATTTCTATTTCATATCTGTCTGTCTGGGGTGCCACGGCTTCTGCAGCCTGTTCTGCTTCTTCACCACCGTCATGCCAAGCTCCTTCTGGAGACCCCATGGGTTTTGCAAGACTTCAGCATCAGCTGTCAGGCCACAGTGTAATGGATCTCATGCAGCACTTCCTTCCCTAAGCAGCTGTTTACAAATCCATCATGTTTGGGCCATATTTAAAGACTTAATTTAAAGTGGAGACAGGAGGGCTGTAGACTGACACTGGTAATGCCCCATAGAGGCTGGAGGGAATCGCTCTGCACATCCTCTGTGGGCTTGTGTGGGCTGGATTAAACCTAAGTGATGAGTGTGGTTGTACAAAAGCTCTCCCCTAGGAATGCTCATTTGGCTGTGGAGAGAGGAACCATCTTCTTCTGTCACCTGCAGAGCTGAGGTTACAGAGTAAGAGGGGAAACGTGACTGCATAAATTCAAAATTTCTTCAGCTTCTTCCTTGTATGCCTCAAAAAATACCACAGTATGATCATGATCTCCAGCATCTGGGAGCTGATGTTCTCTGACATCTATGGCAGCACCAGGAGCTGCCAGCAGCCCCAGAGCCTCCAGAGCAGCTGTGGACAGAAATTAGGACTGATTTGGGCTGCAGAAGGCCCTTGCCCAGAGGCATCCTGCAGCAGATCTGCTCTGCCTGATCTGTTAATTGAAATCAGTAGTGTAACGTTACAGTGCCAAGTGGGAAATGTTGGAGGTGTAAAAGCAAACAGGTTTCCTGTCCATCAAACTCTGCTGGAAGGAGCTCAGCTTCCAGGGAAGAGCTGGGGTCAGAGCTTGGGTCTAGGTACCTGGGCAGGTGCCAAAGGCCTCTGTCTGCTCTGGTAGTAGGAAGCCTTGGTACAGACCCCAAGGAAGGCAGTTTTGCAGGTGTAAAACTTCCCAGATTCAATTAGAACATTCATATAATCAGTTATCATGGCTAGAGGGGTGCTGGTCTCTCCTTGAGCCATGCTAATGAACCATAGCATCACAGAATGGTTTGTGTTGGAAAGACCTTGAAGATTATCATTCCAAAGCCCCTGCCAAGGGCTGGGATGCCCTTTCTTGATCTGGTTGCTCAAAGTCCCATTGACCTGGCTTTGAACATTTCCAGGAATGTGGCACCCAAAAATATCCCCAAGCAACCACCTGTACCAGTGCCTCGCCACCTTCTGAGCAAAGAATTTCTTCCCAACATCAAATGTAAATCTCTCCCCTTTTAGCTTGAAGCCATTCCTTGTCCCATCGCTCTTTGCCTGTGTAAGCACTATACCAGCCTGTATGAGCTACTGGACACCATAAAAACCGCCTTGGAGCACTTTCTTCTCAGACACTCTCCCTGCCATGTGTTGTGCTGTCTGCAAATAATGTCCTTGGCGTTTTAATACCAGGCTGGGACAACAGGGAGCTGTGTATCTACATGACTTTGAGAAGCTCTTCCACCATGCCATGCTCTGCTAGCCCAGTGCTGAAGTTTCTTACCTCCTGGTGTGTAAAATTGAATCAATATTTCCCTGTCTCTTTTCTTCTCCTCCCAGCCATTTCTGCATCTGTTTAATCTGTTGGCTCTTCAGGTCAGGTCTGCTGCTCACTAAGCCACAGTGGCATTTTGATCTTGCCTGGGTCACCTCAGGTCTCCTGTGCTACCCTTGATGATGATGGGCTGGGGTTTGATGGATCTCCTGGGACAATCCAGCTCCTGTGCTGAGCAGCTCTTTCTCTTCTCTGTCCTCTGGGGTGCAACAGTCAATTGGAAGATTTTGAGGCAAGGACAGTATTTCAAATAAACATCAGTAAAATAGCCAGCACATGGGTGTCTGGTAGACATTCTTAGGCTTTGGTGGATACAAATATTTTATTAATACTGGCAATAACAAGAGCATAATAACAGCCACGATCTAATACAAAACCACTTTCTGTCGCTTTTGAAGTCAAGTGAAAAAATCCCCTTCTAATGTTTATTTGAAATATCTTTCACTTTTGTTCATCTGCAGTTTATTTACTTTTCAAGATTCTCAGGTTTTTATTTCAAAATTTTGTAGATTGATAGTTAAGAAAAAAAGAAAGTGGAGAAATGTGAATACTTTATTTTCAAAATCTAGAATTTCACTAAAATCTGAAAAGAGGATGTCCAGCTGTTCTCTGCTTGAACTTTCTTATGTGTAGGATTTGAATGCCATGTGTTTAGTGTGAGAACTAGCATTTTAAACTCTAAAAAATTTCTCTTTATTACAGAATGTACATTCTCAGTCCATTTCTTTCTACAATAACTGCACCCCAGGGTTTCTTTAAGCAAAGCTAAGACCCCCAATGCACACAAATTTCACTTACTAGCAGGAGGAGAGCATGTTCATGTGGATGTGACTTTTTCAGGATGGCTGTGATTGAGTAAGTGTGTTGGAACACATTAAGTGATGCAAGAGTCAGCGCTGGTGCAGTTGCTTTTCTTCAGGCACTGGGGTCGTGCTCTGTATCTCAATTTTTACCAGCATAGTGGCTTGTGTTATTGCTGTGCTGTTTTATCCCAAGCTGTAACTCATGCCTAAACTTCCCAGATGGCCCTGGGCCAGACCTCTGCTTCTTGGGTGTTTCAACCAAAGTTTGCACAACGGGGACCCAGGCTATGACTGAATCCTCTCATCACGTAAAGAAATATTGTTGTAGTTAACAAAAGAGGAAGGAGCCATCCCAGAGAGATTTGAAACATTTACAGCAACCTATGATGCTGAATGACAAGTTGTGTGGAAGTGTTGCTGCTCTGGTTGGGCACTGGTGACTTCTGAACCACTGGCATAAGTGCCACTGAAGGGTTAAAACCTAGTAAAGAGATGTTACTCTGGTTTTCATTGCCATGATAACAACTGAACCTTCGACATCTTCCCCAAAAAATTCTTTTTCCGTGTTGTTTAATTATAAACATACAAAGCTGAGACTTCATGCTAACATACACGTAAGTGTTGTGCTTCCTTCTATCAAGATCTTTCACTCTGTTCCATTCTTGAGGGCACTGTAATAATTTATTCTCTCTGCCTTCTTCTTCTTTTTGTGTAATTATTACTCTTTAAGCTAATCACTTGCTGAAAGTAAATAAATTCCTCTCGAGGTCCTGTGCTGCAATTTTGTCATGTGGAGGGCAATGGGTTTCCACATTACTCACTCAGAGTGAGAGTACTTCTAATTCAAATCTGTGACGCTGCATGTTTCCTTCAGCACCCTTTGACCAAAACTTGTTGAAATTAATTGTGCTGCACTGGTTTCGTGTCACGGAAATATGAAGGAGAAATATTAATCAGTTTATTAAAAATCCAGCAAATGTCAGAGTATTACCAGCCTTAATTAATATGTGTTTAAATTCTCTGCCCTGGGCTCTCTAGTCTCTTATTTTGTTTAAACTGAAGCTTTGACATTTTCAGTCAGCGCATTATTGTCTAACAGCAGGAGAGTGAAAGCTATACCCCTTTCCTTAAACACACCAGGCTGTGGAATGTGCTCTGTCTCTCTCCCATTCCCCTTCCATTTGTTAGGTACTGGACATGAGACCCTGACTCTGTTTGAGAGATTCCTTTCCTTTGGACTAAAAAGAAAGAGTTAAGCATCAAACCACCCTTGTAGCCAGAACCCAAAAGCTGTATTTCAGGGCTTCAGTAACTGCACTGGGTAAAATCTTTTAGTGCTGTTAGAAAGGATTTTTTTTTCCTGTACCAAACCAAATAATACTGTGTATTTATTGGTTCAGAGTTTTTTTTAACTTACACCATAAATCACAGCTAAACAAACTGAACAAAAATTCCCAGGTCTGAAAAAAAAAAAAAAATTCCCAACTGATGGTTCTGTCAATAAAAATGGATAAAAGCTAGAAGGAATATTTTCATGCCACCCACAAAATATCTCTGCTGGGAGCAATTTGACTTTCTCACTGTGGTGCCATCCTGACATCATGTCTCTATTATCATGAGCTTTTTCCTACATGTCAGTTTTTCTGATTAGTCCCAAAAGCATGGAGCAGTGGACCCCAGTGGTGGCATTAGGCAGAAGTTGCCCATGTGGTCATACATTTCTGTCCTAAGCCTGCTCTCAAATGATTTAACTTAACCCTGCTTTGAGATGAGTTGTAGAGGGAAGTTCTACAAAAGCGTGAATAAAGGGTAATGGCTTTAAACTGAAAGAAGGCAGAGGGTTTAGATTAGATGTTAGGAAAGAATTCTTTACTGTGAGAATGGTGAGGAACTGGCACAGGTTGCCCACAGAATTTGTGGGTGCCCCATCTCTGGAAGTGCTCAGGGCCAGGCTGGATCAATCTGGTCTAGTGGAATGTGTCCCTGCCCATGACTAGAGGAATTGGAGCTAAATGGTCTTTGAGGTCCCTTCCAATCCAAACCATTCTATGATTCTGTGTTTCTAAACCAGAATTGGGAACATCCCACCTGAGGCACTGATGAGGAGCTGTTACTGAGCCTGCACTCCTACCCTAACTCTGCTCTTTGGAGATATGTGTATGTGTCATTTGCCAGGGTGAAATACAAGACACATACTGAAAATAGGAAATACACTGAAAATAGAACACAGGCGAGTGGGAACATTATGTCTGTTATTTAATAGACCTCTCATTTGGCCAGTCCTCTTTTGCATCAGCAGTTTTATTTAATCTCACCACTTTGTCAACCTACATTTTACCTTGGGTAATCATGGATTAATCCTGCCAAGCACTCCAAGGCAGCATCCTAGTTCATCCATAGCTCATCTCTCACAACCCCATTTTTCACTTCACTTCTGCCTTCAGGCTTGTTCCAGCTGGACTAGACCATTATAGAAGATGTATATGGATAGTTTCTTGTAATCCTGGGTCTGTGTATGAAAGTAGGTAGGTCCTTTCTGGTTGGGTGGGCCATGAGAATTCCACCTGTCTCTTCAGGCATTGGCTGAACCTTTCTCCCAACCTCTCTACAGCCGAAAAACCTGGGTTTAGTTTGGCAAGTGTCCTCCCACCTGCACATATTTTGCCCCACAAGACTTGTGATCTGGGCTGTTCTCTGCCTTCCAAGTCCGATTTTCCTTGGCTTCTCTTCCTGCACTGGATGATATGGAAAGGAGTCTGAAATGATTCCATGTAGCTGGAGATGGTGTCCATAACCAAAACATGTTCAAGAATCTTTCCCTTCTGAGATGGATGCCTTTGACCCACTGTTACTAAACCTCCCAAAATGTTTTCCATTTTTGTTCTAGCTTTCCATAATCCATCCTTTTTTGTGTAACCAGGCTCTAACACAGTGATCAAATTGTCACTGTCCTCTGTCTGTGTGCCAGTCTGGATCCCCATGGATCCCAGCTATCCACCTTCTACCAGCACAGCACCAAGCTGCCTCTGCTCTCAGAGCCTCACAGCCACATAAAAGGTCTTGCTTCCAACAAAGCAAAAATGTTATGGTGAAGACTGATTTTCTTGGCCGTGGGTGAACCACATAACCACAAACGCATCCTTCCTGACACTCTGCTGTGCCTCTGCTTATCACCCCACAGGCATGTAGGGATCACATCCACTGTGGCCTCGGGCAGCTCTTCCTATGTGCACCACCCCACATCAAGGGTTCTGAGTGCAGGGGGTGGCAGAGGATGGAAAGGAAGTCTGGAACATGCAGCATCATCCTGCTCAGTGAGCAGTGGGGCCTCAGGAGTAATATGTCCTGCAGCTTTGTGTTTTGTCGTCTTTGTCACTGTTGTCCAAGATTGGAGCACTGTGGGCTGCTGCTATGCCACAGTTTCTCTGAGAAAGTTTGTATTTCAGTGGGTCAGACAGGTTGAAAGTCTTATTCTGTCTGTCCAGTCATTTCATGTTTTGGAACTGGTAGATGTGTCAGAACTCAGCAATTAACAACGTTCAGATAACAGGCAGCTAAAAGGTTCACTGCTGGTTTAAAGACCTCTCAGATTTCTTTGTGGATTTCTTGTTTCAGAGGAAAGGATTATTTTTCTTATGCTAATGGTCTCATCTACATAGTGTACTTGTACTTTGTGATCCCTGGAAGTCCCATACTTGATTAAGTCTCCTTAGCAATATAAGGTACCAAATAAAAAACCCCCATGAATCCAAAAGCTTAGAATTTTGGGTTGCTCCAAGCCCAAATATGAATTGATCACTTTGTATTGTTTTAGAGGAACAAATATCAAGTGCAGAAAAATTACCTTCATGGTTAAAGTCATCCCCTCTATGAGTTCTACCTCTGCACATTATTTCCTTGGATGGCAGACTCTTGGAGCCCAACAAGAAATCAGCTTCTTTATTTGTGCTCAGCAGTGCTCAGCAAAGCAAGGCTGCTAACCTGAAAGCAGCCTTTGAGGCCATTAAAAAAACAGAAATACAGTTTAAATATTCATCTTTTCTAGAGTGTTTGACTCAGCCGCTGTGGGAAAATCCCCCTTGTTTCCTTCTCTCTGCTGATGTTGGCTTGGGTAGTTTCCCTTCCCTCCCTCTTCACTTGGATGAGGAGTGACTTCCCTTTCCCCAGAGCCTGGGATGTCCCAGGTCATGTTTCCCAGTCCACATGAAACCTGTGACACCAGGAAAGTGCTGCTTCTTGCACATCATTGCTCAGGGACAAAAAGAGAAATTATCCACCTGTCAATTCCATCTTCTCTGTCAGCCTGTACACAGGCTAAAAAATGTCTTCAGGGAACACAGCGTCATTGTTCAGCTCTGTTGCTACTCTGAGTAATTAAACTGGGGCTTGTAAACAAAACATCACCAATGGTTTCACTGCAAAAACCCTCTTGAGAAACACACTTAACATTTGGTCAACATGGCAGAGAGAAACTCTCCCCCAAGCTTTGTAAAGGAGATGAGTCATTTCCACCACTGCCTGGGACAGAAGGAGAGTTTACTTAGCATAGCCCCATTTGATGGTTTTGTGCTTTGTGAGTCATCAGGGCTTTCTTTTCAGCTGGTCACCAACAGAGAGTGGCTCTGCTGACAAGTGGGCTGTGTACAAGGGAGAGACAGCTCTGGCCATGGGCAGCCAACTTTCTCCTCTGCCCCACTGGAGCAGGGGAGCTCCAAGCTGGAAAGCCCTGTGTGACAGTCTTGTCACACATCTGGTGGTAGATGTGGGATTTATGGAGGGATGGCAACTTGCTTATATAAGTTAACCATGGTTTTAAGACATGTAATCCCTCTGTGCTGAGATTGGTGTCCCTCCAGCTCCATCTGGCTCTACAGCACATGGACCTGAGTGGCACATGGGAATAGCCTGCAAGCCAGATGCTTAACATTTATTTTTAGTGATGAATAAACTTTGTAAGCATCTCATTATATAGTCGCCTGCCCTAATTAGTAACATTCTGACAAGCATTAATCTGCAGAAAGCTTAGCATTGCTGAGAGTTCTCAGTGGAGCTCTGAGGAGACATCTTTGTGGAGGCATGGAGGGGAGGGCATTATTAGAAACAAATGGATGCCTGGGGCTTTGGTGGGATCTAGTTAGGTGTTCCAGGAGTTTTCAATGTATTGGGTTCTCCTGAGTGAGTTAAGTGCAACTCTTTGCTGAACTGCATTGAAGATCCAGTGGATTCCCACATTTCCAAAAGGGGAATTGATTAACAAAAGGGGATTTGATTTTGGCCTTGTGATTTGCATCATCATCCTGTAAAGAGCAGACCATTGAATGGTCTTGTATTAATCTGCAGTGATGCTGGCCCTCCCTCTGCTGCCTTCATCCTGCTGCTTTGAAGTGTGAACAGAGAGTGAAGGTAGGGCAGAATTGCCTGGTCTTTGGGCTCCTGGTCCTCTCCCAAGCCCAACAGCCCCTAACACCTGGGTCTCATTGTATCCTGTCTTGTGTCTGTGAATGAAACCTGGGCCCTGTGAGGAGCTCTGTGCTGGCAAAGCCCTGGTGCCACCACAAAACCACTCTTCCAGGAGCGTGTTCCTCTTGAACATCCATCAAACCAGGAGTTTCCCATGCTGTTGGATAAAAGATGAACACCCTGTTACCTCTTGCTGGAGGAAAGAAGGTATTACAGCAGACCCACAGTCTCCCAATGTACACAGACAGTTGTCCTGAGAGGTGAAGCAGTAACTCTACTGCAAGACAGAAGACATAACAAGCAAGTGGAAATTTTTGCATAAAAGAAAATATCTGAGACTACAACAGATATTAATGAACTGAGAAAACAGACAGATGCACCTTAGGGATTTGAGTGATACCTGGGAGCATATTTTACTTTATTTCGTTCATATTTTTACATCTGGCACTTTCACCATATTAATGATTTAAGGAATAATTATTGTAAGGTTGAGTTTCCTTTTAAAAACTTTCAGTGTTCCATCCTGGAATTCGTTCCAGATGCTGGTAACTAAAACTGAAGAAACATGCTTCAAAATGATAGTCTTCTCCTAGTCAGGATGACAGCAAAATATGTAAACGACCAATGGCTCTTCTAGCTGCTTGGTTCTTTATGAGCTATCTGATTCCCTTCCAGTTTGTTTAAAATTTTTACCATGCAGATGTTCCTTTGGGTGACCAATTTTTATAGTTTTGAAAAGATTATATCAGTTTTCCATGGTATTGTGTTACTGTATTTCTTGGATTTTTTTATAGCACTTGAAAGGCTAATTTCTTAATCAGACATTACTAGTGGAATGTAGAAAGAGAGGTTAAAAAGCCAAACTGGCACTGAGAATTAAACACAGGTTCATAATAATATGAAAGGAAAACAAAAAGCATCAACTTGAGGATGTTGTTATTGAATGAAAGTTGAGAAAACTGCTAGGAACATGCATTTTTTATTATTATCAAAGGTGTTAAAATATATACATAGCATATGTTTGGCACTGAATTGTTGTTACACAGTTCTGTAGTATTCAGCTGTCTTGGATAAAAACTATCACTTTGATACTGGAAAATTATTATGAAAATGTTAGTTTTGGGCCTACTAGTAAAAAGCAAAGATTGTCTTGCATGCCAGTGTGGTTTCAGTGAAGGGTTTGCACTGTTTCCAGAAACTGTCTTTGGCAGCCACCAACCTTCACCTCCGTCAACAAGCCTGCATAACATTTTGTCCTTTTTTATCCTTGTCAGGAGAGCTGATGGGGAGACAAGAGATTCAGCTTGGCTTCACACCCTGAAATTCAGAGACGGATTTCCACCACCACTTTAGGATTATAAGTAGCAACTGAAACAGGATTTAAGGAATGCTGGTACAAACATTAAGAAATACTCAGAAAGAAGGAAGAAACCATTTCCCACTACAGGGTTATTCTGTTTTGTTTCAAAGTAAACATGAGTGCTGTTATATTGACACACAGCTTATGTAGATGCACGGTTTGGGCGCAGTCCAGTGCTACCATAACTGCAACAGCCACACCAAAGGCAGGTTGGTTTTTTTTCCAACCATTCCCAAATCCCAGGTTTCTTCAGCTCAGGGTCTTGAGCTAGGCTCATCCCTCCAACAGGTATGCTGTTTCCAACTTCTTTAGAGAGTATCTTATTTCTGGGAGCTTAGGATTCAGAATGGGCCGCCTATTTCCCGCAGAGTAGTTTCCATTGAGTCATATCATGTTCATGGGAACAAAAAAACAAACCAGAGCTGTGTTAGTTTATAACCTTGTGTAAATGTTACGTAACTTGGCTTCTGAAAGTTTTCTTTACCTTCTTCTGGAGCGCTGGAAATTAGCCCCAGCCAGGAGCAGGACGCAGAGCTGGTTGTGTTGGCGCTCCAGCTGGTGTTAGCATTTTCTCTGGAGCCCGTTCAGGGAGTCCTGCTCACATAACCAGCACTAAATCATCAAGCTCAGGGTCAGGCATAAGTTTTCCATCAGATGACAGAGGCAGGGACCTGTCACCTCTTCTTTGCCTCCAGCCACAGCACAGAGGCCAGCCCACTGCTGAGGATCACCCAGGAATTAGCACCTAGCAAATTCCCTTGTGCTTGCAGGAGCTCTAGGCATCTCTCTGCCTGTTAGCTTTCCTGCTCTCCTCCTGTTTTATGTTGTAGTTTGTGGCCTTGGGTCTTTTCTGCAGCTTGTTTTAAGCTTGTTACAAGTTTGGGGGAAACGTTTTGCAACTTCCTCTGTGTGTGAGCAAGGAAACAGAAGCAGAAATGCTCAGTATCTGACATTTCTGTCACTTTTGCAGTTGCAGGGGACTTGGTCTCATTTTGGTCCTCCATTCCTGGGTAGAGATGTACTTTGCAATGGGAAATGTGTAAGTGTGATAGAGAAACACTGATCTCTGTACTGGAGTTTTAATGTGCCTCTTGTGTGTGAAAAGCCACCTGCTCTGCTCATCGAATTAGAGATGAGTACAAGTCCTCAGACATGATGATTTTTCTGAGTCATTGGGAAACAACTTTACTGACTTATTTCTGTCCCCTGCTTTTCTAAACACTCAGTGCTGAATATCTGTGCTGCTGCCCAAAGATCAATGCCTGCAATGCCACGCAAAGGATTTTGGAGCAGAGGTGCTGCTTGGGCCTGCAAGGAGATATGAGATTGATGTGAGATTTCCTGGGGAAGAGCTGCCCAGAGCAGGCCAGCACTAGCCAAGCCTCCTAAGTGCCTCATTTCCACTGCTAGGAAATCCATGCACTCACAACGCTGCAAGCCAAACCACAGGTCGCAAATCAGATTTTCTTCTGAAAATCACCAGCAACCCAAGCTGGCGTTTTCTTTCTGGTGCATTTTATTTCTCAAACTCTCAAGGAAATGGGTGGCTATTTTGCCTTCTGTTCAGTAGCCTTTGGGGTCAGAGCAGCTGCCTGACCTCAGGTACACATCCCTGCATAGACCTTGTACTGAGAGAGAGCAATGCTGAGGAGGCCATTAAGAGCTGAATTCTATCCAGTACAGTTAGAAATAAGTCAAGCATTTCTAAGCCTTCCAGCAAACTTGATCAAAACATAACAAATCTTTCTCCTCAGCTGTTGTCTTCCAGCTCCTTTCCTCCCATGCAGCCTGAATTTAGTGAAACTGTCCATGGGTTCACATGAGCAGGGGGCTTGTGCAGTTTCCATGCCAGTCATATGGACTCTCACTAGATTTACCTGGACTTCTTTGGTATGAAAAACTATAAATAGTTTGATCAGTTTTAAGTAAAACAAATAGGCTTCAATGAACCAAAACCTGGGACCTGTGCAATGAGAATGCTACAACCTGTTGTGCTGTAGGAAAAGGACAGCAAGAGCATATTTCCTTTCACCTCTCTGAATTTGAGGGGTGATGGTTCAATAAATTAGGGATGGGTCTGACTCTCTGAAAAATGTTACCAGAATGGTATTTCTGGTGGCTGGGAGCACATCTTAGACCTGGCACTTCTGTTCTCCTTGCTGCTATTAAGATTCCTGAGCGTTTATGCCAGGCTAGAATTGACCTTATACTGTGCTCATCTCTATTCCAAGCATGCTAGAAGGGAAGAGAAATGGAGACACTTTAGGTCACTTTTTGTTTCCTATACTCTGCCCACTTTAGTGAGAAATCAAGGAGCTGACTAAAGAAAATGCTGTAAAGAGAAATATAGATATTTATATAAATATGATGTATGTTGCAAGAAAAAATTTAATTGGGAATTAATGTAATTTTCTCAAAAATACAAAATAATTTGGATTGTGAAAGGGTTATTAGGGTTGAGAAAATAAACATTTCCTGTTGTGGTTTCTGCAAAATATCTCCGGTGGCAGTTTTAGAGTCATCTGTAATTTGTGTTCTCTGGGGAAATATTTCTGTGATTACATATAGGTCTGAAAGTTACAGTAAGTATGCCTCTCCTGGATCAATGAGCCCTGGAAATCTTTATCTTCATTAGTTATAGCCTCTGTCATTCCAGGGCTCTGAAGGATACACTTAAAGTATCAAGCATAGTCATTATAATGCAATAGGAAATAGTCTAATAAATTATCTGTCCTGTTATTGTTTCTAGGACAAATATTGGATGTAGGAAAGATTTATTAGACGGATATATTTGTGAATTTATCTTATAAATTAAACTTTTTGGAAACTGAGTCTATTATTAACACCAAGACCCCACAAGGATTTAATTAAAGGCCTATTAGTCAAACTAATTCCTGACATGACATAGGTTTGTATTACACAAACATATTTGACTTTCCAAACATGCTTGTGAGATTTGGCATTTTGCTGAGAGATACTTATTGATAAACATAACTGGGGGAAATTACTGAAAAGAAATTCTGGCTTCCACTAGGCGTATAAATTACCTCCTATTACTGGTGCCTGGGAAAAAACGAACATATTGTAGAATAATCCACTGTTATAAAATCACTTCTAGTGAGACAGATCCAGAATATTGGATGCGACCTTATAGTGAGAGAGCAAAAGGATAAGGGCCACACGCATTTTCCAACCAGACTCAAATTTTCAAGATATGAGCATGAAAACTCAGTGTGTGCTGTAACAGAGCAAAATGTCAAGAGCAGCTCAGCACCACTGGCAGCAACACAGACCTGGGAGCTGGGATATCTGAGCTCCCCTCTCCGTCACAGACTGGATCATAAAACCACAGAATGGTTTGGGTTGGAAGGGACCTTAAAGATCATCTGGTTCCAAGCCTCTGCCCTGGCCAAGGACACCTTCCACCAGACCAGGTTGCTCCTTTCCATATGACGTTGGGATTTAAGCCAGAGTCCTGGTTGGATCTTGCTTGGGACCTTGTGATTGCGTGTTTCCAGGGCTGGAGAGAAACCAGGCATGGTCTGAATCTTTCATCACTCTTTTAAATGCAGAAGGCATTGGCCATGGCATCTCCATGGACCAATTACAGGGATCATTGTGCCGTTCACCTGTAGAACAGATACAATGGCATTTCCAGGCACTTCTTTCTGTATGGGTTTTAGAACAGAGACTGGGAAAGGTGAAGTCCTAATGGAGTTTTGGTCCCTGCTTTGTTTCTGTCTCAATCCCAGCACCACTGGATGCCATCAGGGTTGGTCACTGGGGGCTGTGCATCAGGCCGTTGAGGGAAGTCAGACCTGGCAGATGTTAATGGGAACAAATGTGATGAAAGCTCTTCTCCTTTCAGTCTGGGGGTTTGTACAGTGTGAGTGAATGCTGCTTAGCCTGGTTTAGGCTTAGGCACAGCTGATCTGCCTTGGGGTCTCTTCCAGTGCTGGCTTCTTTGACTCCCTGAGATGTTTTCACACAGAGGCTTTACAGTCACTGCTGATACATCATAGCTAATTCAGCAGACACCTTGGTACAATTAGTAAGAAGATATTCCCCTATCACATCTAAAATTAAGCTTATTTTACAGCTTCTTGGCACAGAAAGTGTTTTGCTAACCTCTTACACCAGAGCCATAGAGGTAGAATTCATCAGATTAACATTTTAGCATTGTGGCTTCATCAGAAGGGTCTGTTGTGGTCTGCATGTCCTGGAAGGGCAACAATCCCCTTCTATCACCCAAATATTAGTTCATCAGCACATCAGCCAGACGTCAAAGTCAGCCTTGCTCTTACCAGAGAATAAATAAGGGAGGATTTTCACACCAGTTCCCATCTATAATCCTGTGGAGTTAAGCCATGGTGTCTCAGTTTTGACAAGTGCGACACAGGCAGAAGAAACGAACCTTGTCCTCCCGCTGCTGGTGCATGGATGGTGCTGGCAGTGGGCAAAGGTGCCACATGTCACCCGTGGTGTGGTTCAGGCCCACCCTGGTGACAAACTGCTCATGAAGGAGAATGGCTCTGAGCCAGCACACTGGGCTGGGCGATTTTCGGTGAAAATGTAATTAATGAGAAAGCTTTCCGCAGCCATCCTCAATGTTCAGGAAAAGCATGGCTTGATGTTTTCAAAATTTATCCAAAGGTGTTTTCAAAAAAAATTCTGCATGTTTATTCAAACAATTTTTTTCCTTTACCAAAATCTGTATGGAAAAAAAATGTTTAATTTAGAGATTTTTTGGTGGACAAAGAAACCAAAACCTGCTCTTGTTTTGTGCCCCTAAAAACATCAATGCAGAAGTCTGTGGAATTTTGTATTTAATTTAGAGGGTTTTTTTTTCACATCAGTTAGAAAAGGACTGGCTTTACAAATAAACAAACAAACAAACAAACAAACAAACAAACATTATAGCCTGAATTCTTGTTTGAGCTGCAACAAGATCTATTAGTGAGACTTCAGTGTGGAAAATGTAGGGGAAACAGTAGAAACTGAAAAAGTATCCACATTTTTGAGAGCTACAAAGATGAGTAAAGTCATTGTCCATCATCTTAGCTCTTCTCTGGACAAAATAATCCCAGTTAACCACCCCCCATCAGACAAAGATTAGCCTCATCTCTTTCAGCAGGGCCAAGGGGATGGAGGCAACTCCATATAATTTGAAAAAGGTGAGGACTGTAACATGACTATCATGAGTAGCCTGGATAGATGTGAAGACATCAAAGGAGAAATAATTGCACAGAAATTGGGAACTCAGTGGGATTTTTAGGCCTAATTTAAGGCAGAAGAAGGAAGCAGATGATGTTGGCTCTAGTCCTGGCAGTGGTGGTGAAAGTGGAGGCTGTTTCAAGTCCTGCAATCCTCTGTGAGAAACTGAAGGAAATTTCTCTGCAAACTTTAATGGAAAATGTTCTCTGCTTTTCAGTCTCATTCTTATTGAAAGTGGAAAAATTTTCTAGAAATTAAACTTCAATGGAAAACAGGGGTTTTGAAACTTTGAACTTGTCTGTTTTCCAAGAAACACTTCATTAATAGCCAACATTATTAGAGAGGACACATGAGTCATGAAAACCTCAAGAAATTTTCAGCATGAACTAGCATATAATGAAAAAGAAACAAATTGTCTAAGAATGTGATAGAACTTTTGGGGTTTTTATCTTCTCTCTAAATGGCAATGATATGGGAGATTTGAGCCAATATTAATCACCTCTCCCAGCCTAGAAAGTGAGACTGAATTCTGCTGCCAGCCCACTGGGTGACACTGCTTTGCAGTCACCAGCACCGAGCCAGTTCACACCAGCCTGCCATTTGGTCCTGACTCTGCTGCTCATGTGGTATTTGAATATCATCTGTCCCTGCACCCTGATCAAATTAAGAGCAGGACTTTAAGAGATTGGAGTTGTCACAAAATCAAGGCAGAATTCATACTCTGTGTTTGCAATGCACTTGAAAGAAAATTAGTAAAGCTAATAAAAGCAAAAGGTCTTTCTAATTTCTTTATTTTCTCCTGGCTTCAGCTCCGGGACTAGAATTAACTTGTGGCAAATGCATATAAATCTCAGACTTAACTACCAATCATTCTCCTGATCCCCTTTCTGAAGGGCCACAAAATCCTCAATGAAAAGCCTCAGAAGACCAATAAATATCATTGCTAGTACAGTGCTGGGTGCTACTCTCATGTCCATCAGTTGTCAGCTCTTCAGCTCAAGACTTGAAGAGATCAAGGTGTTGTTGCAAAATGGGAGAGGTCTTTGCACCAGCAGTCCTGGTGTCTCAAAATGCTGAGGGAAATACGCTGATTGCAGAAAGTACTCAAGCACCTTTAAGATTACAGTAATTTTTCATCTTTAATGATTTTCATCCCATCTTAGGGATCTATTCACTAAAATACCTCTTTGTCCTTTGCCAGATAGTTGTGTCATAATTATTCTTTTCCCCTGGATTTGCTGAATCCAGAGTCTGTGTAGCGATATTGACTTTCCCTCCTCATTTTGACTGTCATTAGTATTGTCAAAGAAATGGCTTTTCCTGCCACAGCCCAGGGTCTTGAGGGCAGCACTAATGCAAATCAGTGTTGAAGGCTGATCCATATATCCCAGAGAAAGACTGCTCCTCCCAAACTCCTCTAGAAATACCAATCAATGTTGCCATCTGGAGGACACACGGCTTTACAGTAGACCCTGTTCCCATTTTATGCTGCTGCTGTGATACCCCCATCATGAAAGCCCAGCTCACCACAAACAGTTGTTACTCTGCTTTTCATGTCCCAGATTTTCTTCAGTTCCTTCTGCAACTGATTATATCTGTTAGTCTTTTTTGGAATGTTCCGTGAAGCCTATCATTATTGTATTATTTTTACATCTGAGAAATTGTTGCTATTATCATTATTAAATAATAACAACCATATCTGATATCTTGATTTGTCAGAAATGCAAAAAACCCAACCAAACCCCGTGTTTCCTTTACAAACGATTTCTGGTGTCTTGGAAAAGCATTTTTTCCTCATAGCAAGGGCTGTGCAGCGTGGCAGACTCGAGCAGACAGAGCTCTGGCTCGCTCTCTTTAGGAAGTCAAAGAGCAAATTTTTCATGGAACTGAGTCATGGATATAAAGTGCAGAGACAGAAAGGGCTTTTACACAGGCCAATTTAACCCCTTCATTTGAAATATTCCTAAGGACAGGATATCATCTGACAGAGCTATAGGTAATAGATGTCTGATATTATTTAGGCTTCTATAACCTGTATGGTGAGAGTGGTGTCTCCATGGGATGCTTCATCTCTCTTACCCAGACATCTGCTGTAGGAGGAATGGAGAGCTCTCCTTTTCCCACTGACTTTAGAGGGGGGTCTAGAACAGTCTCTTCAAATAGTGTTCAATTTTTTAACAGCTGAAGGTGACTGAACTGAACACATATGGATGCCAAAGCTGGATTAAAACTCTTATATATCTTGAGACACTGACTTCAATAATCTAGACCAAGGCAGGTTCTCCCTGTTCTAGTCTTTGACAGTGAATAATCTTTTGTGATATAAAGAATATATTAACCTTTATAAATCTAGAGTTTATGTAATTGGTTTTGGAATGATTTTATAAACAGTTGCAGGGATGAAAGAGGTAAAATCCAGGCATCTCTGTGTTTCATACCAGGTACACCAAAGAAATTCGCTACAGTGTTCACCAGTAATTATATTAACTTGTGTCACAGAAGTGATTCTGCAGCTCTACCCCAACATGCACCTGATATTCCAATTTATGCTGAAACCTAAAACAACAATTAAAAATAAACCCTCTGGATTTTCTGCTTCTGAACTACTTTCTCATCACTCAGGCTATTTTATATTTGACATGGAGTCCATTTCTCTAAGAAGATTTCTTCTGACCTCCATGAACTCTGGATGTGGTTCCATTTCTTGTGCTTTAGTTGAGATTATGTGGGGGATCTGTGGTTGATCTGTGGCCATTCCATCTCCTTGGGTCTGAATTAATTAGTTCTGGGCAGCAGTTGAAGTCAGCACCTTCTAGGGAAGACACTCAACCTAGAGCACCACAGGTTACATGAACATTACTAGAAACAGAATTAGTGCTGGAAATTACCTTCAGAGGTCATCTTTGCCCACTTCCTGCCCCAAGCTCTGCCTGTCTCTAGGTCTAAAGTTTGTTTAACCTGTTCTTAATGGCCTGAGCTTCCAGAGATCCCACCACCTCCTCCCCAGACAGCCTCTCCCAGGGTTTTGCTGTTCTTCCTGTTTAAAAGAATTGTTCTTCTTCCCCAGTACTTTATCCAAACTTTCCCTGCAGTGTCACCCTATCACTCCCCATCATATCCTCCACCGACACAAAGTTAGAGTTTGCAGAGCCAAGAAAGCAGAGCAGTGATTTTTCTTTACCAGTTGAGACTGAGACATCAAACACAGTTGTCAGCGTCAATTTGGGCAGCACAGATGGCCCCTCTTCGAACATCAGTTGGATCAGAAAGTGATTTCTGGTTCTCAGTGGAAACAACATCCCCAAGCTGTCGGATCCTGTGAGCTCCCTGGGATAATAGCTTCCAGCAACATTCTCCATGTACAAACTTTGGTGTGCCAAAGCTCCCATGACCTGGGGGCAATAACTCCAGCAGACAGTGGCAGAGGATGGATATTGCAAGGTTCAGCGGGAGTGGTCCCTGTAAAAATTAATTGATTTTAGGACAAATTGCATCCCAGAAGATCTTGACAGTAGGATCCCAGGAGGAAATGGGCAGCCATCTATTCTGTAACCTCCACAGCTTTTGTCAGCTTGCAAGTTTGGTTCCCTGCTCCATAGGGTGTTTATAAATCGAATGTGGGAGCCTGTATGGACACATATAGAGACATATGGAGACCTTGTGTTCTCAGGCCCAGGCTCTCCTATACTTCTTCTAATTTAAAGGAATGCCTCTGTTCCTTGCTGGCCTTTTAGTGATTCATGGAGTGCTCCTTCAGTATTCCTGTTTTAAAACTGGAATTCAATTTTATCAGGGACAGTTTTGTAAGCAGAATGGCATTAACTTCATAGAAATGGATTTATGAATTTATTTTAAAAGCAACATGATTTCTTACTTGATGTCCTGCCAAGTGGTCTTGTAGATAATTTTATTCTCTGCTCAGTATAGTGGGGTTGAGTACAGCCTTAATTAGGTACCTAATTTTCTACTTTGATGTATTAGCAGCCTTCTTGGTAATACCTGTTTGCAAACAATGTGAAGTTGGAAACCATGTTATGCTCATATATTTTCAGCAACATTGTGGTACAACATCCCTTGTAAATCTCCAAACAGGCTATTAAAGGCTTTCCCATGACTTGCACCAGAGCTGATGGAAGCTGAGGCACTGTGCAGTGATGGGATTTGGTCCAACAGGACTCCTCAAGCCCTCCTGAGCCCCTCTCTGTGCTGGTGTCCTTACCAAAGGGGCTCAGGGGTTTAAAGATGCCTGTGCCAGTTTTGTGCCTTTGTCTCCACCACTGAACCATGTGTTAAATTCAGTTAAAACTTCCCAGTGGCCTGGAGAGGACCTTTGTGTGTATCTCCAGGTAGGTGTCTGGACAGGCTGGTACACTGCGACCACATTAACAAAACCTTTGGTGGAACCACTTTCTGCTGTCTTGGAAACTGCTGTGTTTAAGGGAATAATTTTGCTATTGCCACTATTTTCTTTTGTATCCCTCCCCCAAAACGGAGCAATATTTCAGCCCAAATTAAATGGACTGTCGCTTTCAGAGCAGCACGTTTGACTCCTGTGTGTGACTTTGCCATTTTTGTCTTGCTGAATGCTCTCTGTCGGACTATGATGAATGATTGCAGAGCAAAGTAAAAAAAACTAGGCTGAAATCAAAATGTTTCAGCTTTGTTGAAAAAAACATTCCAATTGAGCCAAAGTGGGTTTTTCAAGGAAGTTTCCTAATGGGGAAATTGTAATTGTGAGCAGGGGGAATTGTAAGCTGCTTCTGGGATTTAGTAAAAATATTTATTTTCACAAAGGATCTTGCAGGAACCTTTTCCATAAACGACCCCCAACAGAGATGCACTAACCCCTCTCCTCATCCTTTTGAGGATCAGAATGTTTCTTGTGACTTTGGGGATTGGGACTGGGTTTGGGAGCCTTTGGAGACGAGCAGGCAGTTGTCACCTATGCCCTACCACAATATATTGCATTTATCCCACTTCAATGTGCAAAGTGTGTCTTTAATTTCCAGTGAACAAAGATTTGGTTTCTAGTTCTGCCTTGTTTTCACCATATATTTTCCAAAACCACTTTTTTTCCCCATTAATGTTCACCTTTAACCTATTGATTTGCTATAAAAACAAGCCCTTTTGTAAAGGAAAGGTAAAAGGAAATGAGGGAAAACATAAACACATTGCAAAAGCAAGGATTTCCCAGAATAAACCCACATATAACACAAATATATGATGTAGCTTCTTTTATTAGCACTGTAAAAAAGAAGGCAGGGAAAAATGTGAAAATACATTAGGGATTTTAAAGGCAAGCAAATCAATTAGTCATTACTGACATAAATTTCCCTTTCTTGGGGACGTTCAACCTTCTCATATCCTGTGGATGAACTCTAAAGCACCTGTAGTAGATCTGTTTTCAGTAAAGAGATTTAAACTACTGTAGATGTTTTTCCAAGGAAAATACAATGTTGACAGAATAATGCGTGGAAGAAGAGGCTACTAAAGCAGCTGCTATAAATTGCCAGCCTTGTAATCCCTCTTGCAACACGCCCAGCTTCACAGGATGTGCATTTGTTGATGCTCTACATATGGTTTTGAGCAAAAAGTAATTCCCCCCGCAACATGACGAAAACTAAGCATGCCCTACAATTGCAAAGAAAGGGTCCTCCCTTCCCTCCCCTCCCCGAGCACCGGGGTAAGGATGCTCCTTTTGGAAAGCAGCATTGTGTTTTCACACATATCTCCATCACCTGGATGGATGTCTGTGGCGCTGGCAGCATTTAGGAGAGGAGTGTTCCCAGATGTTCCCACAGCCCTTGGCCATGTGCTGAGGGCTCGGATGGTCCCCGCAGGATGCCCAGCTTGGCTCGTTCTGCCAGTGAATGTGGGTCTCTGCTGTCCCCCACCATGGTTTCACCATTCCTGCTGGGCCACTCACATCTGCCAAGGCAGGAGAGCATCTGGAGAGATGGGGGAAGCCTCTTCCACCCTTTTGGTATAGTTTGGCTGTTCAGCCTTTCTCCTCCAACATCCTTCTCCACAAAGCAATTTTAGCATTTTAGCCTTGGACACAATAAGGTGCTTAAAGACCCTTCTGGTAGTCAAAGCTGATTCTGTGCTATTAGAGGCTTTGGGGTTTTTCCCCCCAGATATTATAATTTAGGCATTCCCAACCCTTTCTCCTGGTGGAGGCACCCCTAAACTCCGCTCTTTGTAGCTGCATTAATTTTCTGACAAATCATTCTTCCTTGTATGGCCACAGAAAGAGCTGCCCATTTCTAGTTGAGACCAACTGCTGCTGCTCAGGAAAACCCTGCTGAGGGCTTCCTCATCTGGGATGGGTTTTGGATCCCACAGGGATGATCCGTGCATGGTCTTGCACGAATGCTCTGGATCCCTGAGCTCACAAAAATATCCCTGGAGCAGAGCTGTAAATCAGGCAGAGGAAAAGGTTGTGTGGAAGAGCCCATACCACAGGAGTACCTGATCCTGAGAGAGGAAGAGTAGGAGCATGAGTATGCTTTCACAGCTGCTGTCCTTTGCAGAAGCCTTGCCCTGTTTCCTCCTCAGCTATCCTGGTCTCAGCTCCAAGAATTGTTTCTATCATGCCTTGTAATCCAGTAACTTTTCCATGTAAAATGCTTTAGCAGCAGTGATCAGCCCAGGACCCCTCTGCAGCGCTTGAGCAGATGCAGTGAAGCCAAATCCCCTTTTTTTGATCCCACATTCCCAGCAGCTTTTGAGCTGCCTCCTACAGGACCACATGGAGAGGGCTCAGCATGCTCACACCCTGTCCCTGCTCATGTGCCTTTGGGGACCACGAGTCAGAGCCTCTCCAGGATGAGATGTGATCTGCAAACACCATCTCCCTTCTCCAGCACCTAAACTGAGGCTGGGGTGAGAGATCTGGGCCATGCAATTTGTGGGAGCAGTTCAGAAGCAGCTTCCACAGAAGAAATCAAATCCCATCCGTGGCAGTAAGTGTGCAGCCAGGGCTGTGTGTCAGCATGGCACTGCTGAACCCCATGGGAGAGGTGAGAATAGGAGGATAAATAAACGCCACTGGCATCAGGCATCAGGAGGGTTTCGCTGCTTGGCAGGGGGATTTGCATTTTTTAAGTCAGGCAAACTTCTTTTCTGTTTGTGTTTTTTTGTATTTCTTGGGGTTTTTAAAATTTGCTCTAAATAAAAAGGAATGTTTCCTATAGAAATTAATTTCTATAGAAAAAAAATAGACATGTTTCACACACACACAGAGAAACAAACCACGCAGTTAGTAGGAATCCCATTGTCTGTGGAAAATCAACATAGATGGATGTTTCTGGTTGTTCACAATGAGCCCCCGGGCTGATGGCTCTGGTCTGACCCTCCTCAGCATGAAAGTCTCAGGAGGAAAAGGTCTGCCCACATTCTTCCATTCTGAGTTCTGCTGTGTCCTGGGGAATTCCTGGGGACTGTGGGATGCCCCTGAGGAGGGACAAAAAGCTGGTGGGACCCGGGTGTGGGAGCTAGAGAATCAAATACACTTTAGGCTGGCAAACTGTGGACGACCACAGGGGTCCTGGGCGATGCCTTTTGGCCCAGGGTTGGATATTTACCGGTTCGCACTTGCTCTATGGGTCTGTGACCTCTTTTTGAAACTTCTTCTTTACGAGTTTATTTTGGCCGGGCTCAGGCATTCATAAAATTCCTAGGGAACGGGAGGCTTGAAGCATGGCTTGTAAAAGGAGGAGTGGGGAGGTGGGAGAATGGATTGAGGAGGAGAGTTTTCCATTACCCTGTCATAGCACAGGTCTTACGCCTCTGAGTTCCTTTGCAAAGCTGCAGGCTTCTGAAAAGGGGAGAGAGAAAAGGAGGAGAGAGGGGGCAAAGCTTCCTCCCCCATTTGGGAGGCAGGATCCATCCCTAAGTATATAGGTCTTTCTCCAGTTTCCTTGTCAGTCATCCTTCTGCAGCTTTTGGTCTTCGCAGCAGGTCAGCAGAGTTGGTGAATAGCTCGGCAAGCACAAGGCATCTGAAACAAATTAGATCTCTTATAGCCACCCAGAGACTGATGATGGATGGAGGTCTGTATTTACAGCAAAACTAATTGGCAACATACACAGACATCCAAAAAAGTATATTATTTTGCCAGACTTTGGAGTCACTAGGCCCTTTATTTTTTATTGCAGAACATTATACAGCTAGAGATAAAAAAGAACAGTGAAAGTTTTAAATCTAATAAAAGCATTTGACTGCAGAGTAAAAATAACATACACAGAGAAGTTTGATTTGGAATCGAATTTTATTAATGGTCTTTTCTCTGCAAAATGTTTCCAATTAAAAAACAATTCTGAAGTGATGCATTAATAAACTGCTCCCCCCTCTCCTTTGGAGGGACTAAGAGTTTTAAAGGCTGAGGTGGATAAAAAAATCCAGTGGATGTTATTAAAACATAATTTAATATAACCTAAATATAGTGCTTGCATACCACAGAGAGAGAGCCGGCTGTATAATTGAATTCGAAACAATGATAGTATGTTGACTTTTCAAAGAGAAATATTATCAGATTGTAAGCTGCTGTTCAAAAGAGGGGTCTTCTTTAAACACCGAGGCATGCAAGAAGCAATAAAGAGCAAAATCAGCCACATTTCCCTGGACAGCATGTGGCTGATTTAGATTTCTCAAAGGCATGAATATATGTGAAATTGGGAGCATGCAGTAGATGAACAGTCTGGATTCCAACAAGTCATTTGTTTGATTTTTTAGATGAATTATCTCTTTGCTTAGAAAAGAGGAGAGAAGGGGAAATACAGAGAGAGACAGATAAATGGGTCTTGCAGATCTGGTCTTCCAAAAGCATTTGAGAAAATTGTGTATTTCTGTCTGGCAATGTCATTGGTCAGAGCCTGGATCTGAGTGATGAAAGCTCGTGTAAAGTGTTTTCCCTGGGCTGGGAGCATTGTTCCCTGATAGACATATTTGCATGAGAAATAGGTGAGCTCTAGAGAAGGTCGAATGCATGCGTGATGAGGGGGCTTTGGGCTGGGGAGGGGACTCTGATTCCCCTGACCCCCTACACTCCTGTAGCTTTCCTTAATTTTATTTTGAAGTGGGAATGAGTGGAGAGTGACCAGATGATCTGCATTAACATCTTTCTGTGCTAAAAGTCCAAATTTCTCTTTGCTTGTGCAGAAGACAAAAGAATAAGTTCCCTTGCCTACCCCAAACACCAAAATCTCCATCATCAAGAATCCTCCTCCTCAAGCCAGAGGCTGCAACAGACACGGTAGGATCAGGGGGCACCCACAGCCTGTGGCACCCTCAGCTGGCACAAAGCCAGAGTAAAAGGATTCTCCTCATCTCACCAGGCAGGGTGAAGACCTCTCTACACCCAACCATATCATTTGCATCCACTTCAACGCCCCTTCTCCCAGCAGCACTGTGTGAAGGGATCTAAGTGCAAATAAGAATTAAACCCATGATCTTCCTCCAAAGGATTATCCCTGATCGCCCATTATTACTCTTATTACTGTGTTTGCCAGGGCGGGTTTTCTTATTCTAAGCTTTTTTGTTGTTTTGGGGTTTTTTTCCACTTTTTTTTTTTTTTTTTTTTTTTTGGCTGCATCTGGGAAGCCGTCCTTTGTGTAAACAGCTATCAGAGTGAGCAGGAGTATGTGATCCATTAGCTCCACTGAAAACACAATCATTGTGTTATTCCAAGCTGATGAAAACGTCCTCTGTAGTTTTCTCTCCCAATATCCACATGCCAATCAGCATTTGTCAGTGATATAATTTTCTCGCATAAACACATCCGTTGTGCAACTTCCACCCCGAGTAAATAGACATAATTCCAAAACCAAATAACACACTTGGAGGGGAACGGGAGATTAGACAGACAAGGACGTGGAGGGGGAGCAGAGGGGAGCGAAGCTGCAAGGAGAAATCAGCTTTAATAGCAAAGGGGGAAGATGGAAAATTCTCGGGAACAGGCAACATGACTGGTTTATTTCTTCGTGGAGCAAAAATGGCTGGGAAGGCGAATAGTTTGGGCTATTTTTTTAATGAACATTTGTGAACGAGGACCACCATGAATTGCTGAAAGAAGGGTGGCTGTTGTTTATGGAATTGGGAAAACAATTTTTTTTTCCCAATTTGAAAGAGAATAGACAATATGCCATAAGCGGGGAGTGCCATTTCCCCGTTTTCACCAGAAGGCCTGCTCAGACATGTTGCATTTTTCCCCTCCTTGTTCAAAGCTTACATAACCTCCGGGTAATTGTATCTTTGAATCCAATATTGCAGACTTATGCAAAAGAATGTTTTCCATCCCATATGTTTCCAGTGTGTTTGGTGTGTCTGTGTTTGTGTGTAAGGAAATTTGTAAAATAAATCCTTTATTTACATGAGTCCCCAGACTTGGCAGACCATGGCTGTGCCATGTGCGTTCATCCAGGATTGGTCCGTGGCTCTATGCAGTGTTTATTTAAATATATATCCTCTGCCTACACACTGTACAAAAAGGCATATGCGTACATCAGAAAATACTGTGTGGCAGTAGAAAATTGGTCTCTTCTTTAGAGGAATGTCTTGAGTGTGATCCTGTAGGAGAATTATACAAGAAAATAGGCTGCTGCAGGAGGAGGGGATAAAAAGCACAATTGTCAGTGATTTTGTGTGTTTGTCTGAATGTACCTACATTCACCCTTGTGTGTCCCTCCAGGTCACAGTCCTTGCAAAATTGATGTCTTAGAGGGCTCCTACATGAAATAGGATCTACCTCTTGTCCTGAGGCAGAATTAAACCTATTAACCATTTTCCAAACCTATTCAAACGCCGAAAGCACGGTTCTCTGCTCGCATTTGCGTATCTACGAAGACATGGACTTTAGATTCTGCTCTGCCTTAGAGAATAATCTGGGACGATTTCAGGGGCACCCTGGGCACGGGTGGCCAGCAGAACAGTCCCATGCCTCCCTCCGCGGGCAGGCAGCTTGCAGACAGCTGCCTGTACGGCCAAACCGCGCTGGCCGGAGATGCTTTCCGTCCCTTTTCCATCTGCATGCCGGCCTCTCGTCCCGCCGGGGCGATGCCGCGGTGTCAGCTCTGCCCTGCACCCCGGGACAGCCGTGCCGCGGTGTCACCCCTGCACCCCGGGACAGCCGTGCCCCCTGCGCTCCGGGACAGCCCTGCCGCGGTGCCACCCTGCGCACCGGGACAGCCGTGCCGCAGTGTCACCCCTGAACTGCGGGACAGCCGTGCCGCGGTGTCACCCTGTGCTCTGCGGGACAGCCGTGCCGCGGTGTCACCTCTGTGCACTCCGGGACAGCCCTGCCGCGGTGTCACCCCTGTGTTCCGGGACAGCCGTGCCGCGGTGCCACCCGTGAACACCGGGACAGCCGTGCCGCGGTGTCACCGTGCGCTGCGGGACAGCCGTGCCGCGGTGTCACCCCTGTGCTCTGCGGGACAGCCGTGCCGCGGTGTCAGCTCTGCCCTGCACACCGGGACAGCCGTGCCGCGGTGTCACCCTGTGCGCCGGGACAGCCGTGCCGCGGTGTCACCCGTGCTGGGGACAGCCGTGCCGCGGTGTCACCCTGGGCTGCGGGACAGCCGTGCCGCGGTGTCACCGTGCGCTCCGGGACAGCCGTGCCGCGGTGTCACCCCTGAACTGCGGGACAGCCGTGCCGCGGTGCCACCCTGGGCTCCGGGACAGCCGTGCCGCGGTGTCACCGTGCGCTCCGGGACAGCCGTGCCGCGGTGTCACCCCACACTCCGGGACAGCCGTGCCGCGGCTCACGGGCCGAGCATCGCCCCGGGCAGGAGGGCCAGGGGCTGAATCAGGGTCCCCGCCAGGCTTTGCAAAGCTCCTGCACTCACCGGGAGGCGGCAACATCCCTAAATGCCTCCCAGCTGCGGGGTTCGCAGCCATCCCCCGCCCTGCCAAGAGCAATCTCGGGTGTCGCCCTTCGCGCCCGGAGCGGCGGCTGTCCCAAAGCCACTCGTGTCCCCCGCTGCCTGGCTGCTCTGCACAGGGACGACGACACAAACTTTTATGTGATCCCATGGGAACCGGTCTGGTTTGAAACACAAGCGCTGGATCACCTGATTTGCATTTTCCCCCATTCGAGGGTCCCAGGCTAGGGGAGAGGAGAGCTGAAACTCTAAACCGCTTTGTGCTTATTTGCTTTATGATCCTGTTGGGTGCAGTGTTTACTCAAATCCGGCGAGCATCTGGATTAGATAATTTGTTGGAAATTAGCAGTGTTTGATGGTTATCGGCCCTTGCGTGATTAAAACCCGGCTGTCAGCGTGGTGTTTGGGTTTCAGGGAGGCAGGGACAGCAGCTGCAGGAATCCCCATGCTCAGAGCTGTGGGAGCAGCGGGGCACACCACCCTGGAAGGGATCCATCCGAGAGCCCCCTGAACCCATGGGGGACTTTTCAGGAGAGACAGAGAGGGAAAAGTGATGAAAAAAATTCTGTTCAGCTCGTACTGACACATAGATGAGAAGGGAGGGAAGGGGTGCAGGGGTCTGGGGGCTGTGTCTTCCTTCTTACAAATATTTCAGCTGTTTCTACCAGGTCTGTGCTTTGCCCTTCATATTTACACCAAAGGTGGGCACAGCATGAGTTCAGAAAAGTTTTGCTCACTTTTCTACTCTACATTTTTGATTTTTCCTGTCTAGGGAAATGTTTGTGCGTTCCTCCCCATCCCTGCACTCCCACATCCAAGCACAGATAACATTCACCCTCTTTCCTTCTCTTTCCCCCTCCTTCCTCCACCCTTCCCTCTAGGGTTGGACCTTACTCCCTTTAAGTTACCTGGGGTTTTAAGGCTGGATTAAATGGTGACAAGCCCAAACCTGGCTGGAGGGGTTTTGTCATCATTATATTAATATGTGCACATTTTTTCACAAGGCTTCACAGAGCAGTTCAGCAAAACACTCATTGCATAGCAGATGTTTTGCTGGTCACAGGGAGAAGAAAGTATTAAAGACATTGCTCCATCCACTTGGGACCAGTGGGGCTCAGTGAGTGCAGTGCCCAAGTCATTTTTGTAGAAGAGGGTCAGATATGTCAGTACTTTGTGCTGGGGCAGAACCTGGACTGCCTGACAGGTGCTATGTGCATGCTCTTCCTGGTGGGATGCTCACCAGCAGGAAAAGCCAAGAGATTGCTTAGGGAGTTAAATAATTACAGTCCCTTTCTCAGCTGTATCAGGGAGAAAAATTATTAAAACCAACTGTATCAATACTTTGCAGGATGGTGAGAGATGTGCATGTATAAACATATCTAAAATATAATATATAGGCCTTTAAAGTATGCTTCGTCCTACAGTGACTCTTAAGAATTAATATTTTCAGCTGTGCATGCATAGATATATTCATTGTATAGCATGATCCACAAAAGATTGACTCCGTCGCAGTAAATGAACAGAGCTGAAATATGAAGCACTTGTTGTTCTAGTTTTTTAGTATAGTGTAGTATGCTGTCTTAAGAAAGGGTACGAAATGATGAATAATCTCTGTAGTTCCATTATGAAACTGGCCCCACCACTTTCTCCCAACAGTGTTTGCTACAGCAGTGCCTGCCAGCTCTCCCTTTACACAAGTGGGGTGGGAGGTCATTTGGTCATCTTTGCATCAGCCCGGCAGCACTGCCAGGGATGTGCCAGTGCCGTGGTGGGGACCCTGCACTGGTGAACCTTCAGGCTGGTCCCACCTGGGCTGCCAGCCTCATCCAAGCAAGATGCAAGCATCGTAAATTTAGGAAGACAAACCCAGAAGGAGTTGCAGTGTCATAGAGGAATGGGTGTTGTCTTTCAACCCCTCATTTTCAAACTGCTGTTATGCATTTAAAAGCTATTTCTCTAGTTTTCAGTAGTCAGCTGTGGGACATGGCTCTGCCTACAGATGTCCCATCCTGGGATGCCTCTAGCTGATCCATTCCATATCAGTACATCCATATGGACCAATGCACGGTCCCGCAGTACCTGCATCCAGGGCAGTTGGGATATGGGGCACCTCTAGACCAGACTCTGCATGTGTGTGTTCTCTGCAGGCTTCTGGACTAGGGGAATTATCAAATCATCACCCTTTAAACCTTTCCAATCGCTTCCCGCCCACAGCTTGATTTCTGGGGCCTTCAGATCTCCAGGCAAGTTTGCTGCCTCACACTAATGAATACCGCGCGCTGAGTGAAAACTCTATCTGCACATCTTTAAATTAAACCAAACCACACACACACACACAGAGAAACATTTCAGCCTACCCAGTGGGTTTTTGCCTTGCTGCATGTGCAGGATGTCTTATTGATGTGGGAACCATGCAGCAGAAGAAACTCCTTAAATATGCATCAGGAGTAGTAATTTCTCCCTGTTGCCTGCAGCATGGGTTCAGACGATATGATCATGAAAAGGGAGTGATTTCCTGCCCTGTAGAATTTAATTTTATGAATGGAGCCATGTAACCCAGCATAGTAGCTTTAAAAAAACACCATAAAAGACATGAGAGGAGAAAACAAGTTATACACCACTCTGTCATACAGAAAACAAAGCTGACTTACATGGGTTGACTTCCTTGTTTGCCCTTTCATTGTTCCTTGATGGTAAAACTCTTGCATTATGATTTTCAGAAGCACATAGCACTGAATGGTTTATGGTGTTTGCTTAGCATATAGGACAATAGATGGAAAAGCGCCATAATTTGTGACGCTGACTGCAAAATAAACCTACCATCATTCACACAGAGTGCTGTTCCTCTGGATAAACAGCCACGTTGCTGCTTGGCAGGGACAGACCATCGTCTCCTGGGTTCTTCTTGCTGGAGCTGCACATCTTCGGGCCTCGAGCCATTGGTGTTTAAACAGAGAGGCCTTTTGACTCCAGTGGGGCAGTGCTGGCACTGCACAAGCTCTTTGTCCCTATTTAGATAAAATAAAGATCCCTGAAAGGCCTCCCGGCTCAAAAACCCCTCATGTGTTGCTCCACAATAGCTGCTGACATGGTAAAGCTGCAGAGAGGCCCCCTGCCAACAGTTTGGATATAATATCTTGGGGCCAGGAGCAGTTCAGATGTGGAGCAGGGTCCATGTTGTAGCCCTGGTCACAGCTCTGTATTTGATTTACTGGAATAAGAAATCTCCTCATACCCACTTTGATTTATGGAACCATCTCTGGTGCATCAAGGTGGGTTGGAGTCCAAAGTGACTGAACTTTGGAGCTTTTCCTGTGAGACTTTGAGCAAGGCCTTGTCTTAAGACCAGAGTCTGAATCACGAGTGTGTCTGAGCAAGTCTGTCCAGTGAATTTTATATATGCTTGAGTTAACAAATCCTAGAAGACAGAGTGGGAAAGGACCTTGAGAAGGTACTGATATTTTTCCTCCTCATCTAGGACCTAAACAGCCAGTCCTACCCCATTCCTGCCACACACACATCAAACCTCTTCTTAAAACTCCCTAATGATGGAGGTACCATAAACTCCACCAGCAAACTCTTCCAGTGCTGTCTTGTCCTTTGAACAACTTTCAAAAGTTCTTTCAACTTCTTTCAAAGCTGAAGGACAAGACTCTTCCTGTCTTTCCCATAGGAGACACAAAGGTCTATAACCTCCCTCTTCTCACTCAGGAGTTTATGGACTGTCACACTGGGGCCTCTTTGCATTTCTTGGACTGAACAAACTCACTAATTTTCAACCATTTCTCTTAAGTCTTAAGAGAAAGTCTTCTAGATTTCTGATCCACTTTTTGTGGCTGTTGTGCTCCTCTGAATTCAAGCTGCTCTGTGCCTTCCTTAAGAATCTCCCCCAAGGTCTGTCTGCTTCTGGATTTGATCAGCTCTGATCAAAAGTTGGTTACGGATCATCTCTGTGGTTTTGACTTGAACTGGATCCAAAGCAAATGAATCCCATGGCATTTTTTCCCATTATTCTCTTGGGATGTGGCAGTTTTAAAGCAGTTGCAGAAGATAAACACAAGGAAGACCTTCCTGGTAGTGAGCAGTGGGACAAGCTTAGCTCATGTGTCTTGCATAAGATGCCCTGCGTTATTAATTTCAGTGTAAGGCTGAGTTTTTCTCTCTGGCATGTCCCACTGGCTTTTGATCAGCCAAGAGCAGTGGCACAGAGGAGAGGGAGGAACTGTACAGGTGCTGAACTTTGCCCACAGCCACACTGAAACAAGAGCCCTCCTGGTTTGCTTTGGCATGCATCATCCAGCTCACCAACAGCAACCTGCCAGAGTCCAGACAGACTCTGCAAAACCCCATTCAATATGTCCTGTTCCACATGGGTGTCCACTCTGGAAATGTTTTTTAGCTGGCTGTGGCTTAAATTGTGTAACAGGTTATCAGCCAGACTGCTTGCATGCACAGGGTTGACAAGGAACAGACAGCACAGATTTATCTGATCTCATGGCACATCAGTCTAGACTTTTCTTCTGACAGAGTAAGAAGTTCTTGTGGGCAGGGAAGCTGCAGTTGGGGGATTTTATCTTGACTTCAGAATCAGTGATGTTCCCATAAACATAACAGTCCGGTCAATACCAGTCAAGCCATTCTGTTGTGCTGGGTGTGGAGAGAAGAACAGCTAAGCTGGCTGCTTTACCCAAACCATTCTGAGAAAAACAGACATTGTTTGCCTTTTGAATCCTACTATTATATTATTATTGTTGTTATTAATATTATTATTCAAGGAACGTGTCTTCTGAGGGAAAGAACTTTCTAGTTGCACTTCAGAAAAAAACAATATTATAACTCCTCTAATAAAATAACCAGGAAACTTTTCTCTAAGAGCATGCCATTATGTCAACTCTGTTCAGTGAAGAAGCATTGCATTCAGTAAATATATATTCGGGAGCTACTTGGTGATCATTGACATTTGGCACTGTTCTTACATCTCTCCCTATTAGCATGTTTATGTTTGGAGTGTACTTGACCTGTTTCAGAAATATTCCTCATCTTTTCCCATTATTTACTGAGCAGCAATAACCCCAGACAGAACTGCTGCATTTTACAGGCTGCAAAGTTTCATAGAAATAAGAGGCCCCTCTTGTGTTGCTTAAGTAGCTCATCTGTGAAGGTAAATATATTCCTGGATTTAATTAGGAGTTGTAGTATTAATATTTATGCAGATGAAGCTAGGCTGGGAGGGAGGCAAAAGAAGGGGGAGCAATGGTGTGTTCATCATTGCTGAAATGAACAGACCAATTCATTCTTCATGAGGGGTCACAGACAAATATCTGAGATTTTTTTGCATGAAAATAACTGTTTCACTCCACACTCCTTACTGGGGGCTGGAACTAGGTCAGAGATCCAAAGGCAGAGCTTGCACCAAAACCTTGCTTTGTTTCCTATTTAAATGCTGTTTTTCATGCCAACAAATTTGAGGGCCAAATAAGACAGGTCCTCTAGGGAGTATGGAGAAGGGAATTTCAGAAGCTGGAGCAACTGGAGAGATCTGATCCATTCTGTCTCATGCTGGATACAGTTTTCATGTGCTGCAATACTTTTCTGGATATTAGTGTGTTTTGAGGCATGAAACAAAAATTCAGAATCTTCCACTATTTTGTGATTGATAATGGAAGATTCAGCCATGATGTTTGGCATTCATATTTTGAAGCTGTACCATTTTAAAGTACCTTCTCTTTATATTTATCAAATACCTTTTAATTTCCAAAGTGTTAAGCTGGAACATACTGTCCACTTTCAAATTCTCACACACAAGAAAAATCTTCGAGTCTGCACTGACTATTGAAACTCAGACAATTCAGGTCTTTCTGATTTTGCCTTTTCAACACAGATGAGATAGCAGAAATCTCCTGGCTTGGACCTGACTTTTTTTCACTCTTGCTCTGACTTTGCATCCCTTACAGAACTTGGTTCGAAAAAGTTGGGAGGCACATAAAACAAGGGAACTGGAGATCCATCCTGCATGAGTGGTATCACTTGAGCCTAAATATGAGCATGAATTGTTCAAAGGTGGCATTTTCATGTTGATATAATGTGTGATGGAGAGTCCTGGCACATCAGAAGTTATAAATCATATGGGAGCACAAAGCTGTCAAAGGCGACAGGGAAAACATGCTTTTTCTTGCTCAAAGAGCAGTTCACCTCTTTGTTCTCCCTTTTGTACCCAAGCTGCACCTGCCCTCTTTGATTTTAATTATCAGGTACTGGGGGAGTGTGGGGACCACTGTGTTAGAAAGCATCACCTTCCCTTCAGGCGCAGCTTCAGCTCTTTGTTCTGCTCTTACAAGGCAACAGGATGCTAATAAATCAGCTCTCTGCTTCACCATATTTAAGATGCTTCTAGTGACTGGAAAAATAATCACACTCTTGTCTATTTATTCCCTATCTTTTGTTTGCACTGTGCTTTTCTTCCATTCTTTCTGTCAAGACCAACACGGTTACCCCCATTCTGGAGATCAGCTTTTGCTCCTGTACAATTTGATTACTTTTTTTGGACAGTCAAGGAGAAAGGTTTTCAGTCCCAGCCCTTTGCTTCTGCTTTTTGCTCTGCTGTGGAAGTCACTTATATCCAGCATGGTGCCACAAGTCTGCCCCACTCCAAGGTATTACGTGGCAGATATGTGGAAAGCTGGAGACAGCCACCAAGCCTGACAGCAGCCCCAAGCCCCATGTCTGCCAAGGGACAAGGGGTGGCCGTCCTTCCCTCACGTGGCGAGACATGTTGAACAGTCATTCACCACCTCCTACCCACTTAGGGACTGCAGTCTTCCAGTTGCAATACAATAGGCCACAATGTCACCCTACCACTCGGGAAAATCTGCTGTCGATAGAGTTACCTGCCTCAGGCAGAGACTGTTACTGGGGCTGGGAAATGCAGTTGTGTCCATCCGTAAAAACAGACTAAGCCAGGATGATCCAGATCTCAGAGGGGGCAGTCTTGACTCCACAGAATGGCAGAATCTGGCCATAAATAGTGTGCACCATGAAGACACACAGGAAAAAAATAAAACAAAAAACCCCAAAAAACCACTTAGCAACAACAGCAACAGTTGCCACTGCAATTATTCCAGCAAATGACAATAATTTGTGCTGACCACACTGTGGTCTGCCTATACCTTGCCAACTTGTTCCTGCTCCAGCCATTAATACCAGGTTATTTTGCACACAAAGAAAATAGCTCTCATTTAAAGCTCCCTGTGCACTTTGTGAGTCGTTAATGAAGTCTCATGATATCTGTGGCCTAAAAAGAGCACTGTGAGCTACTTTTTCTTAAGCAAGAATCATGATCTGCTGGTTGTCAGAGGAACTCATTTGTCACTTTTTGTCCCTCATATTTGTGGCCCCGTTCTTTGGAATAATAAGAGCTTGGCTTGAGGAATGGGCATGAAATGTGGTTGTGTTTAAAATTTGTTTATTTTCATTGTTTTTCTTTAGCTTTGTTCTTGGAGCTTGTACAATAAAGGCAAATAATTTAAAGGACACAGAGGGCTGGAGTTTGGTTTTGAATACTGAGTGTGGGAGGCTGACAGAAAAGCCATATCCAAGTGAAGGGACTGCATTCAGGGAAGCCAAGGTGAACTGAAATATTTAAAGACTCTGGAGGACTTGGACTTGGAGTAACTTCCATCTTCCCTCTCAGCTTGTAACTCACACCAGACTCACACCCAGGCTGAACTCACACCTGGCTACTGGCAGGGAAATTGCACCTCTTAAGTCATCAGATGCAAAACTGGCTCAAGGGGCCAAGAGGAGCTCAGCGTGGGCAAACTCACCTGTTGAACCACTCAGCCAGGGAGCAACAAGGAAGAGACACTAAGCTGCTGTGAATCAATGCCAATTACTCTCCCAAGCTAATTGAGGCATTCCTAAAATTCCTCTTGAGGTTCTTGGCACTCTGAGCTCCACATAGGTGTGTGAGAAAGTCTCTTTGTAAATAGACACCACTGTGGTGTGTGAGGGCTCCAGGACTGGCAGCCTTAACCCAGAAGGATTTGTGAGGCTTGAGGGTGATCCTCCACTCCCCACAGCTGCTCCTTCACAACCTGCTTGGCTCAGAAGTGGGACAGCACCCCCACCACAGGCTCTTTCCAAGCTGCTTATTAGCATGGACACCCTTACTGGTGTTCAGATCAGCTCAGGTCATCTGTAGGGCTGGGTAATGGGAAGATGAGGTGAGTGCAAGCACTGTCCTTGTCTCAGGGTATGCAGTGTGAAACCTTTGGCTGCTGGGCAAGGAGTCCTCTTTCTCCTGTGGCTCTCAACCCTCAGCATGAAGATCCCAGAGGCTATTTTGAGGTGCTTCCTACTGCCATCTGAGAGAGGCTGGTCCGTCCTCAGGAGGCTTGACATTATTGCTCTGACAATCTATGAGTTCAAAATGTGCCAGAAACTGCTTGAGTAATGTCAAGTAGTTTTGACTCCCTCTAAAGTCAGTGAAGACAGAGCTGTCTCCTCTAGACAGAGAGAAAAATCGAATTTGGAGATGATGACTGAGGCACTCATTCCTCTGGCAAAGTTCCAGTTAGGTGTCACAATCTCCTCTGCAAACGCTAAAGACATCCTAAAATAAAGTTCAGTGTTGCCTGTACGCCTTCTCAATGAGGTCTGAGAATGTGTACTACTGTAAGCACACAGGCAAAACCAATTGCTACTAACAGCTTTAAACTGATGTTTTCCCTTCCCTTCCCTTCCCTTCCCTTCCCTTCCCTTCCCTTCCCTTCCCTTCCCTTCCCTTCCCTTCCCTTCCCTTCCCTTCCCTTCCCTTCCCTTCCCTTCCCTTCCCTTCCCTTCCCTTCCCTTCCCTTCCCTTCCATCACAGATACTCCCCACACGTGTATTTTAGATTGATCCTTTTCAGTCTTTACTGTCATATTTCTCTATAAATTCATATTGGTTATTTTATTAAGATAAATTAGTTAGGAGAGATAGGAGATGGTCTAAGTGAGTTTTAAAGAAAAAACTGTGGATTAAGTTCTGTCTAGATTTACTGCATTGGAGTCACACTGATAAGCTGAAAAACTGGGTAACATCAGGTGTCCTCCTTCTAAAGCAGTAGACAAATTAAAGCTGCTCTGTTCCTGTAGTTTTTCCAGCAGCATGTTTCTCTCAATGAAACAATTGCTGTGGCTACATCTCAGCGGAATGAGTTCCGTATTGTCCTTCCTAAAAAGCGCTGAGCTCAGCACGCAGCGCTGCAAAGTTGCTGGATTTGTTTTTGTCTCGTTTCAGTTTAGACATATGGCTAATCATGCTTGAAAACCACGTAATCTTATCCAGGCCAAAATTCATATCATTATGTAGGAAGAGTTTAAGTGTTTCCCCCTTATTTTAAAATAATGTTAAACTGGGATTACACTGCATTATATTCATTTTGGACCTGAGATGTCCATGTGCATTCATATCAGCCGTCTGGCTGTCACATCCATGCTTGCTGCCTCAGTGAGTAACAGTGAAGGAAACCAGCATATTAGCTCCTGGAACAAATGAGGCCTTTTCTTTGTAAGAAGATAGCTTGGACATAACTTAATATAACTGCTCCCTGTTCTTCTTAATGGAAAGCTCAGTGACATGACAGATGTCATGTCAGGTGACAGATAAATGAGTATTAATGGTCTCCCAGGCTGCTGAAGTTTTGGAGTATAAAAACATATCCCACCCTCTTAAGAAAATTCTCATTTGTGCATTTTTGAGAAAAAAGATAGTATTTTTGAGCAGCATGATTTTTATTAGATGCAAATGTTGCCCGTATCCCACAATAATAAACACACAGCTCTCTGTGCCTGCTACACCCAGGATCAATTCTGTATTTTTGCAATTTGCACAGAACTATGTAAATAGATAACACAAACATCTAAATTCAGATTTTTTTTTTTTTTGTCAGACATGCTGGGCTATATGTGATGCACACACACATATTTTGTGCATGCAGCACTGTTCCTGTGGCCATAAATGCACACAATCTCTGCAGGCACCTGAGGGTAAATCCGTGTAATTATCCACGCTGAGGTCTCAAGGCAGAGCCCTGAGGTTTTTTTATCCAATTCTCTGTGGGGAGAATTACTTGCAGGGATCTATTTATAGCTGGTGTGGTGTGTGTGGCAGAGCTCTGTGCTGTACTTTGCCCGCACACACACACCTATGTGTGCCAGCAGGGCAGGTAGGGGAATATCTATATAATATACATATCAGTGCATTCTGAGCAGCTCATTGAGCTCAGCACAGTCCTCCTTCTGCTGCTTTTGTGCAGTTCATTATAGAAACATACTTGAGTTTGCTCAGTTGCTTATCCCAAAGGCCAACTTTTGATCTTCTCTTGGGAACCTGTCGCACTGCCTTGGTCTCTAGGTACCACAGCCAATGTGTTTACCAACTCTTTTTCTCTTTCTCGCCCTTTCTATTATGCGTCCCCTTTTCTCTGTGGCACAAAAGCCCTGCGCGGTGCTTGTGTGTGGTCCCGCAGAGATGCGGGCGCGGCGAGGAGCAGCCGGGTTCGGGCGAGGCGCTGGCCGGGAGGATCTGTGAACCCGTGCAATTAGCAGTTTAGCTCCGGGACCCCACGTGTGGGAGCGGGGCCCGTGGCTGTGCCCCGCCGTGGGGACAGCCGCCCTCCGGGCGAGTGCACCGACCCCTGGCACCAGGGTCAGACAGCCCCCGAGCTCAGGAAAAACCCCGGCATCAGAGCCGCAATCTGGGCTGGGGGTGTCCTGCCCCCGCCCCAAGCCCCCCGCACAACACATGGATTCAGAAAGGGATCATTTGGAAAGCATTTGCAAACATATGGGTCGTTTTTAAGTCAAGATTTCTTTAATTCGCTGTGTTTCCTAGTTTTTTTTTTTTGGAGGGAGGAGTTTGGTGGGGGGGATGTTTTGTTTTGTTTGGGGGGCGGAGGGGGATGTAGGCTCTTGCTGCAAAAAGCCTGGCTGGGAAAAAAAACAAAAAGAGGAGGGCAGAGTGGTGGAATAAAGAGCACAGCAAAGCAGCTTGTTCCCAACTCATGTCCCTTACAGAGAGATTAAAAGAACAAACACTCTGCTCTTCTTAATGATGGCATTACCAAGTATAATTAATTAGAAGGGTAGCAAAAGGAATCAGATCCCTGATGCTAATTACTTTCCTAAAAGGATAATATGCTCTTATGTTACCAGTCTAGATCTGAGAGAAATATGTCTATTACTGCTACCACTGCTACTAATCAAGTAGTAAAATAAAATACCCAAGGGACACTCGTGCCTGGGTTTATTTATATGGATGTATGTGTGTATATAATGATACACTCACTAAGTTATATATATATTTAATGTTATGTTATATATATAGCATGATGTGTACAAATACACATATGTTATCGGTTCGTGGAGTCACAGAACCATTTAGGGTGGAAAAGACCTTTAAGATCATTGAGTCCAACTGTTAGCCAGCCCTGCCAAGTCCAGGCTAAGCCATGTTTATATATTTATAGTTAGAGTGGATTTTAGACATGTGTATTGACAGACAGCCAGACAGAAAGACAAATATTTATGACACCACTTCTCTGCAGTGCTACCACCAAAGGAGGAGAGCGATAAACAAAAGCTCCCCCACCTTAGCCAACCTTGGCCTGTGCTCTTAGGTCTGGGAAGAAGCTGTATTTTCCTTTTCTTGGATGGAGATGTGATGGCCCATTAGGCTGGGTTGTGAAGAACTAATGTCTGGATGGCATTGATTTGCAGAGGAATTTTAGCTGCAGAAAATGATCAATGCCTTTCAGCAAAAGATTCGTCTCAGCAGGCTGGACATGTTTTGGGTAGCCTGTTCTGGTAACTGTGAAGGATTGCTAAATAAATGGCGGGTTAGCAGCTGAAAATCACAGGCTTTGGGTGTGCAGTGGGAGTCTGAGTGGTGGAGTTGTTATAATCATCACTTTGAGAAGTTGGTGGGATGTCCAACACAGCCCACGTGAAATCCCAGCTCTCAGATGACTTTACCATATCCACATACAGTGTGGGGGCTGTTACTACAAGTTTTACTGCCTGTTTATCTATATCCTCCTTGTGTGCGTGAGCCCAGAGGTGTGAGGGAGCTGTGGATGTGCACATACACGTGTGGATGAGAACACACAAGTGCACATCCCTCCATGAGTGTGTGTGATACCTGTGGGCACACTTGTGTCCCAGTCCGTGAGTGTATTTTGTTATTTTGGCACATTTGAAAATTTGCACATTTGTGTGCATATATATATATATATGTGTGTGCATGTAGGTGCATTTTACCCACATGTGTAGAGCTGCATGTGTGTGTGCAGATGTGTGCCACGTGCATTAGCACAGACTTCATGTGTTGGTTTTAGTAGTTTCCCATCCTTCCAAACAACTTCCCAAAATATCACCCTGTCTCCCCGCTCCTGCCTCCCAATCCTGCCATTGCCCCAGACTGTGAATTTTCTTCAGGACTTGAGGCCTTTGCCCAGTGCTCCTCGGCGAGCAGAAAACAGTAAGTGCAATTTAATGTATTATTTATGAGTGGTGGGAAAGTCTAAGGGGGTTTTAATCTCTGCTTCTCCACTTCCTTCCCAGATGAAAACCATTTCACCTCCCTTCCCAGATATTCAGCTCCAGTGTGCTCCCCCACCCCACTCCCATCTGCACCTTATTTGTACAAATGTTCCCGTGTCTTTAGAAATCATCTTCAAAAAAAAAAAAAAAAAAGAGAAAAAGAAAAGAAAACCCCTTGGCAAACCCATATTGTACTTAAACATTTGTGAAGATTTTGTTTCTCTCAATATGGAAGCGAGAGGGGGCTCTGGGAGGGGCTTTCGTGGAGAAATGTCTCATTCAGTCTGCTGAGCCCCCTCCTTGAAGTTTCTTTTCAAGGCTGTTGGAAAGTTGGGCAAACTGAAAAGCAAAACAATAATTAGAGATAATTGCTTGTGTCCAAACACAGGCATCAAAGCCTCGGGGGTCTCATTTGTGATGGGCCTTAGTGTGTGATCCAAAAAAAAAAAAAAAATCAAAAAAAAAAAAGGTGACCCTTATTTTATTTATTGAGTGGGGGAACAGAGAGAAAGTGCCAGATGGAAGGACCTCAGAGCAATCTCCAACGGCTCAGCCCTGCCTGCTTGGGCGAACAGGCACTGAGGCCAGGATAAAAGGGATAGAAAGCAGGGTCAGGAAAGGTTGCATAATTACTAGGGTGGAGGTAAAAGGGGTGAGGGGAGAGACAAGGGTCTCTCCGGCCCCACTGCGGGGATCTGTGCAGTCCCCCAGCTCTGTGTAGCTGGTGACATCCCTTTTACTCAGGATAGGTCCCAGGGAAGTGGCACAGGAGTCCTGGTTTCCAGGGGGGGCTGTCACCCCCTTTCCCTGCTCCCAAGCTGGATCCCTAGCGTGGATCCCAATGGATGCAGACCCAAGAGACTCTGCCCCAAATTCCTCCCTGGTGGGATGCATTGCCAGCGAGAGCACGGCAGCCCCTGGGTTACCCACAGCACAGGCAGCCCTGAATCCCTGGTGTTTTTTATGAGGAACAATCAGTGAGGGGGACTGGGAAAAGGAATGAGGGGGACAAGTCAGAAAAAGGAGGGGTGTTATTAAAAAAACCACCAAAACCAGTGAAATGGTCTCAATCCCCTCAGCCTTACTGGGAAGGTGCGTTGCTCTGGCTGCAAATGATGTGAGAAGGGCTTCAGGTAAGGATGGTGGGCGTCAGATTTAGGGGTGCTGGACCCCTTTCGAGGGACCACAGGAGTCTGAAGGAAAGCAGTGAGAGAAACGTCCAGAGGACATCCCTGTAGGAGAGGGATAACGAGGGGCTCTCTGGGGAACCCTTGTTTCATTCTCTGTTTTTCAGAGGCTATGATAAGACGTGGCCAGGGTTTGTCCTCACCCCGCCTGTCCCTCGGTAATGGGCTTGTAATGACCTAAACGATTTGCTGATTAGGGACAATAAATCTGCCTTTCCGTGCGGGATGTCGCTGGCCGCGGCGCGGGGGGAGGCAGCGGGGACAGCCGGAGCCGGCGACACTCGCCAGTCCCCTCGCAGGAAGATGACAGTGTATGTTTATTTAGCCTGTTGGGAGTTTGGCTGCAGAGCTGAAGTTATTTATCCCAGCATCTGCCCCCCCCACCTTTCCAGAGGGGCAATTCCTGGGCTCAGACGGAGGGGCAGGAGCGATTGCGGGGGTGGGTCCCGGTTCCTTTGAAGGGGGGAGTGTGGGGGAAAGCGGGCGGCGGCTTTGCTCTGCTCGCTCCTCCGGGGACAGGTGAAGAAGAAAAAAGGGTGTGGGTGTGGGTGTGTGTGTGTGTGTGTGTGTGTGTGTGTGTGTAATAGCCAAAAAAGCCACGGGCGCAAGCCCCGCCGGCTCATTCTCGGCCCCGCTCCGTCCCTCGGCGCCGCGCGGTCCCGCGGCACCCCCTGCGCCCTGCCGAGGGAAGTGCACCGGCCCCGCAGAAAAAAAAGGAATAATTATTTAAAATTAAAAAAAAAAAAAACAAAAACAAACAACCAAAAGAAATTCCCAACAACAAAAATCCACCAGCAGGGAAAACAAACGTCTCACTGCATTAGCTCAAAAGAACCGGATCCTGCGGGACTCGTTCAAGAGCATCGCCCTGTTCGTGAGCGCAGTGCCAGGAGGCAGCTGCAGGTTTTGGAAGGAAGGAAGGAAGGAAGGAGGGAGGATGGCTGTTTGCCGTGTCCCCCCGGCCCGGTGCAGGTGCACGGGGAAGGTGGCTCCGCGGTGGCACCGTGAGATGCCCCAGACGGGGTGGTCCCGGCGGGGCGGGTGGCCGTGCCCTCCCGGCGGAGCGCTCAGGCGCCGGCATCGCCAGGCACTTCCAATTAGCAAAAAAAGATGTTGATCATTAGCGAGCAACAAACCTCCAAGCCAGGCGGGCTCTCCCCGGAACGGGGCTGCGGGGCCGAGGGCTGCGTCCTGCCGCTTCCCGAGCCGCTTCCCGGCCGCCGGGCGCTCCGGCCCCATCACCTGGCGCACAGCTGCGGCTCTCCTACACTGCTTTCCTGCTTTACAGCTCTTTTTCCTTTCCCTGCCTAGGGCTGCTGTAGTCGGGGGAAAATCCGCCTCATCCCGAAGCTCCCCTCAACACCCCGACCCTTCCCACCGCTAACTGTCGTTCTCGTAATTTCTTTTTCCGTCCCCTCATTCTTTTTTAGCATCTCTTAGCCTTCCCCATCTTTCGATTCAGCAGCACCCCCGAGTGCCGCTTGCAGCTTCTCCATCCTCCCTCCAGCGACCCCTCCTCTCCCGCTCCCGTGGGAGCGCAGAGCCGCGCAGCTCTTCGCGGGCTGCATCCCGAGGGGCTTTTCACACCATCACATTGGCCGATGCAAAATCATCCTCCAAAAATGTAGGAAAACGCTTGTCACGAGCCAAACCCAACCAAACCAAAGCAGGATTCCTTCCCTTTTCCCCACTGATTTTTTGCTAAAAACAACGATTGGATTTGGCTTTGGATAGGGCTGGCTCCGCCGGGGGAGGCTGTTTGGGTCCGTTTCGCTGCGATTTTTAATTTATTTTCTTTATTTTGTTTTGTTTTGTTTTGTTTTGTTGTTGTTACATCTTTATTTAAATTTCTCTGCAGAGATTTCTATGTAGATAGCGGGTCCTCATTCTGAGAACGAGCGGGTGAAACCACAACGTTTTCAGTCCGCAGCCACCATCACCTGCCCCGGCGGGGGGGACTCCGGGGGTCCCGGGACCCTCCGGCTCGGCCGGCGGGACCAGCCCGGCTGGCCCTGCTTTCGAGCTGACATTTCTCCTCGTGAGCCGAGCCAGGCTCCGAAACAAAATCAGCGTGTTTGTATCCCCGGGGTGGATTTTTTTTCTGATTTATGTCTGCCCGGTGATTCTGCCTCCTGCTTCGTTCTGTTCGTCCACTGACAATTTACAAGTTCAGCGCGCACACACGCTTATACCTGTGTGTGTATATATAGATGACACATATGACAGTTTCGTAATTAATTTCGCGATACCTTTGTGAAACATGCCATGAAATACACCTCATACTCACGGGGTACGTTATAAACACATTATTTGTAATTCGGAATTGTATACACAGTTCTACATACTCCAGAACGTATTTTGAGGTAATTTTATGTACATCTTAAATGTAAACATACCTTTTCAACTAAATGGCGTATATATTGAGGGAAATATATATTGGTGTATATATTGAGGGAAATTACGTTCTTAAATGAGAGTGACATTTTCGTAAGACAGACTATTACAGATATCTTAGACTGACAGAGTAAGTGAATATATGAATACATGGCATTTGCGAGAAACTGTATGAAATATTCGTCTGCTTGCACGTGTGTGTCCGTGTAGAGAGAACGGCCTCTAAACGCATACATATCTCTATTTTTTTACCTCCAAACAACCTTTGAGCTGTACCTAACTCCCGAAACGACCATTCAGATACAGACACGCGCGTCCTTAAGCGAACCGTGCGCGGGCGGGTGCGCACACACGGACACGCACCGTGGGCAGCCGAGGGAGGTGCGAGGGGGCTGCGGAGGAGAGGACGGGACCCCGACACCCTCCCGCCGTGATTTCCGACCTGCCCGCGCCGAAATGCGCCTCCTCCTCCTCCTGCTGCTGCTCCTCCGCCCGCCGGGTGGGGCACGGTGGGCTCCCCGCGCTCCCGGTGCTCGCCCATCCCCGGCGCTTGCCCGTGCCCGAGGCACTGCCCGGCCCTGTCCCTGCGGCGGGGAGCTGTGGCTGTGCGTCCCCGGCGGTGCCCCCAGGCTGCTGCCTGGGTTTGGGCGAAGGAGAGGGGGGAAACGCCAGTAAAGCCAAGTTTCCAAAAAATACAGCCGCCTTCAGCTGTTTTAGGGACGGGGGTTGTCTCCAAACCCAGAGTCACCAAGCTCCCCTTGTGCTTGTCACCCAAAATGTGAGAGCACGAGGGAGGGAGGGGACAGGTGGCTGCAGTACCCCCTGTGTCCCTCCTACGGACCCAGAGCCCTTTGGAGCAGGGGAGAGGAGAAGGTCACTTGTCGGTTTTGTTTTAATGCCTTCATGGGTGAAACACAGAAAATTTGGAGTGTGACCTGTGTGTAGCCAAGAGACTTAGCCAGAAACCCGCCTTGTAGCCTCAGTTTCTCTTTCTGCAGCCAGGGGAAATGATTCTGACTCCACTCAGCAGCATCGTGCCCCCCACAGGATGCAGTACCTGCCCCACTGCTGGGTTTTTGCTGGGAGCAGATATTGTCTGGTTGTCACCAGTCTGGGTTGGCACCTGGTCCTGGCTTATGCACAAATTTACACAATATGTAATGTAATGTAAAATACATCCTATTCAATATGCAATATATATATGTATATTTATAAAATATATATTAAAATATATAGATGATGTATAATAATATATTATATTATCGATATTATATATATAATTTATATTATATTATATTATAGTATAGTATAGTATAGTATAGTATAGTATAGTATAGTATAGTATAGTATAGTATAGTATAGTATAGTATAGTATAGTATGGTATAGTATATATATATATAATATATACAATATATATTATATGGATATAAAAGAAGCACTGCTCAGCATAAAACATGCACAATATTCTGTGTAATACTGAATTTACAACAACAGGAGACATACAGTAATGCAGAAGATTTTTTCAAACTGCTGTGTCTTGAACGTGTCTTGTATGCAAAGCTCATATTACAAGCCATTAGTTAGGTTGTTTGGTGATCCTAAGATCATTCATAGTCAATTAACCCATGGGACTAAATTATCCCACACTACTCCTGCCTCAGGTCGATATCTACATAATCTTTCAGTTCTAATACATCAGCTGCGTCTGGGTCTGAGTCACACAAAATTCTGTACCTTATCCCTAATTTTACATAAGTGTGTGTGTGTAGTCACAATACATAATGAGTGTTTCTTTGCAAAGCTGTGTTGTGTGTGTAGGATTGCATGTGTATGGACACTATTTCTTTGTAAAACTGTAAAATTTCAAGGTGTCTTGGTTAGGAACACACATGATTTTGTTATACACCCAAAGCTGCCCAAGCTAAAGCCAGGAAGGAACGGAAAATCATTACGGTGCTGAGTCTGAGGAAGGCTGATTTGTTGGCTGCCCTTCTGGGCTGTGATGCCCATGAAGCAAAAAAAGGTTCATTTTCCAGCTGCTTTAGTGACCCAGCCCACATGGAGGAGCCAGCTGTGGGAGCAGAGCCAGCGAGGGGAAGAGCTGGGATCTGGGATGAACATCACAGCTGTCCTAAGGAGCTGGGTTTTCTCTGTTGTAGCTGTTCAGGGCTGTGGGGAAAAAAATATCTTGTAACTATCAACACCAGAATGCTGCTTGAGAGAACGTTTTTCTTCTCTGCTACCATTTCTTATGTGATTTTTCAAGAAATCACTAAAACTTTGGGTTTGCAACAGGAGCAATGCCAAGTGCATACGAGCCTGCATGTGTGTGTTTAGAATCATGAACACCCACATGAATCCTACAGCTGCCAACAGGAAACACGTGCATGTCCACAGAAAATCAGTTTGCATTTTGGGGAGGATATCTGTGTCAAATACAGATAAATAGAGTAGGGGTAGACAAAAACAACATCAACTACTCACAGATTAAAAAAAAAATTGATACAAGAGTAAGGAAGATTTTTCTCAAATGCTAATCTATGCAAATGGACAGAATAAAACTATTAATGTTCATGGAGTAAAAAGCTGTAGAAGCACATGCAGAGTGGAATTTATTTTCTGTGATTGCTACATTGTGTAATATTTTTATCTCAAAATCCAATCATTTGGTCACTAAAGAATTGTATTACTGGGTCACTGCTGATGCAGGTGTTCCATTTTGGTCTATGATATCAAAAATTATAGTTGTTTTCTGCTCATGGTAATTATTGCCTAATTTTAAAAAATGCATTAACTATGTTATAAACTTTTTTCCTTCCTTCTCCTCTAAATTTGCAACCAGATTTTTTTTTGGTAGTTAATTTGTACTGAAAATGACTCATACTCATCAGGCCTATTAATTTATTTGAATTGCTGTTTTTGAAAGGAAAGAAAATTGTTTTTTAAAGTACGATCAAGTGTGTTTCCCTTCCCCCCCCCAGTGAAAAAAGACACTTTTTTTTTCTCTGTGTGGTCTGTGTGCAAAATAATCAGAAACGAACAGGTGAGGGGAGGGGAAAGAATTGTTCCAACCTTTGACTTTTGTGTCTTACAGTGGGGTTTATGGGGGCGTTGTGCAGCATCTTTCCTGTAGCTTCACAAACATTTTGGGTTCTCTTCTGGCAGGTAACTGAGCCAAGGGGCTCAGTTCAGCCACACGGAGTAAAGCATTCCATGCTTATCCATCTGATGGGCCACCTGTTGGATTGACACCTTCCAGCCAATAGAGGGCTTAAAGGAAGGTGTCAATCCAAACCGGCCATCAGGAATCCTGATTTGTCCTTACAAGCTGTTGTCATCTATCTGCATGGAGATCTCTGTGCCAAGTGCAAGTGTCAGTCTCAGCTCTGGAGATTTCTATCTGTTTCTTTCTCTAGCACCCCATAGTGAAGAAATCAAACTGATGCTTTGACCTTGAGGGAAGTGTGCTTTTCCATTCTGTGCTAATTATCTCTCATCACTGCTCCCATCCCCTTTTTAAGGGTTAAACACCCAGGGCTGTAGAGCAGCCAGAATTCCAGAATATTTACTTGCATTCAGCCTGGGGTGCAAGGGCTCAACTCTGCCTGCAGAGGCTCAAGGTTTTCTCCATGAAGGTGGGGAACCTCTGTGGAGGCAAGATGATGTAGTGGCCATATTACAATGACATCATTAATATTCCAGCATGATATAGCCTCATCTGAGCCCACATTATTGATTTAACCATTTAACCATCAGATATTACACTGCAGGTTAGTGAGCTTGTTGAAAAGCAGAGACCTGACACTGTTCAGTTGCCCTTGGTCTTGACTTACTGATCATCAGATCAGATTGGGCACATCAGATTGGGCTGGAGTCTGGCTTGGACACCAGAAACATTGTTCCCATGTCATTGTCTCTACCCAGCACCACTAATCACTGCTAGGGGCCAGTGCATATCACAAAAATGTCCTCAGGGACAGGGCCTTTCTCCAGGGTAGTGGCGCATCCCCTGGTTGGAATTTGGCTCCCGCCTTCCTCCAGCCCTAGCAGCATTGCTCCTGAGCTTTATCTGACATAGAAGTGCCACTGGCTGATCCCTTAGGCAATTACTAATCCCAGGGAAATGCCCTGCACCTCTGTGCTGACTGTTTAATCCAAGTCTCTGGTTTAGTTCCTAAATCCCATCTGAGCGGTGTGGCTGGATAAATCAGCAGTTACTCACTCAGCTGGGAGCTGTGCAGAGCCCTGGGGAAGCCAAGAATGTGTTAGGGAGATCTGGACTTCTGGGCTTTGCTGCTCATTCTCAGGGAAATGACTTTAATTTCTTCATCTTGGAGTGTGGATTTCCTCAGCCTTTTCTTCCTTCATGGGCATTGCCACTGGTGAAAACACAGCTGGCAAATGTGCTCTCCTGGCCCTGGCAGCCCCTGGTTCTCCTTTGGACTAATTAGTCCCTTGTAACCTCCTGCAAAGGGGGTGTGTGCACCCCAAACTGGGATGTCCCTGGTTAAAACCTTCCCAGGCTTCCAGCAGAGGCACAGCAAACCATCCCACTGATTTTGCTGACAGCATGGGACCAGTTTCCAAGAAATTTAGGGATCCTGCATTGCCTTGTGGCTTCTGGGAGGGATTTGAACCAATGACTGAAATTAGAAAGCTGCCTGGGGTGAGCTGGTTTCGCTCCCATCCCATCCCAATTTTAGATTTTCATCTCAAATCTCCTTTTCATTGTGATTATATATAATACATAATCATCATCTGTTTGACAAGCTGGAGTTCTGACTCCAAGCTCTGCTGCCAAAGAGCCATGCAAGGAAATAACCAAAAAACCATGTGTACTTTGGGCACAGTGTAGTGTGCAAACACAGCACAAACACCCCAAATCTCTTCTTCTGTCTCTGATTTTGATCAACTTGAAGAATTGTTAAGAATGATGATGAGAAGCTGATGACATCTCAGTCTGGGAATGCACCACTGTTAGAGAACAGATGGTGCAAAGACTTTTTAAAAAACTTTTAAAAAAAATCAGCTTGGCACCTTGGCCTTTCTTAGGCTAAATGCTGAAACTTGGAGCAACCACAGCAGCTGGCAGTTGGGATCCTTTGAAAACCATTGATTTTGCTGCTGAAGAATGCAAATTTAGCAAGTTACAGATTTCTTTCTCGATGATCAATAATATTTCTTCTTTCATGTTTTACAGGGCTCATCTTTTTTCCTCTGTTACAACTGGAAGAATTTAATTTCACAGCTCTAAAAATGTTCTGATTTTAGGGATAACCAACTGGGCTTTGAAGTAAATAAATAATTGTGAAGAAAAAGGATCATTAGTCTGTCCTTCAGCTCTGCGTTTTATCAAGTTCAGTGCTTTCTGCGCCAATTTTTTACTTAGCAGTCCCATAAGCATTTTCAAGTGGAAGATAAATCAATCTGTAGTAAATTTAGTCCTATTGATAGCACAGTGGCTTTTCTCTACCTTAATTCACTGGCTTCTTATAAATAGTCACAGCCTCTTGGAGAACATTAAGTTCAACAGCTGAGGTTGTTACTGGAAAATTGAACCCACCAAGATATCCTAGGAGAAAGAATTTTGAGAAGAAAAGCATCTGACCTTGGTGTGAAGACTTTTAATGGGAGAGTCCACTTTATCCTTTGATCAATGATTCCATGTTAAAAAAAATCTATGCTTTATCACGCATTCAAATTTGTCTGGCATTTATTTTCAAGCAGTGGATCTTGTGTGGCATTTCTCAGCTGGAATGAAGAAGCATTCCATACTGGATATTTCCTTTTTCCATCTGTACTTGGACATCCTAGTGAAGCCACCTCTTAATCTTCTTTGTGATAGAAAAATCAGACTGAGCTGCATAAGTCTCTCACTGGAAGGCACGGTTGGCTGTTAGGTTTTTTTACAGCCCTCAAATCATATGGATTTCCATATGGCTTGACATCAGCAGAGATTTATGCTAGCTTGGAATTTGGCTGTATATTTCAATTACTGTGAACATTTTGTGGCCTGGGGTGGAACGCGCCTCAGAGCATGACAAATTATTTGTAACATGCATATCTGTTGAACTCAGCCTAGCAATCAAATGGAGCAAAATTCAGTTGCATGCAGATGATCAGCAGAAAGCCCATGTCCCATTAAACTGTTTTCATGGGTTTATGTTCATCTTAAGTGCAATTGAGGCCATGGGAGCAAAGATAAACATCAGCCATTGAGACAGATGCTTAACTTATGCACCTCATTTTTCATGGCCTCGGTGGAGCTGGGCTGATTTACACCAGCTGAAGACCTTGGCCCACTGTAAGCAGCACAAACTGATAAAGGAGTCCAATCCTCAGCTGGCTGCTTATATGAGAGCCTGAATGCAACCCCAGTGCTTGGTAACATCTCATTAGAGCCTGAGTCAATATGGCAAGGGGACAGAGCTGTAACAGAGCAAAGCTGCAGTGGCTTCACAGAATCCTAATTGCTGTAAGGCTTCTGAGGGGGAATCTGCTCCATCGTTTTGGTTATTGGCTCCAGGAAGGAGTTTTCCTCTTAAAACAGATACAAAGGCAGAGGTGAGTGAAATCCAAATGTTTGGCTAATGGAAGTTCTTTGGATCCCACCCAAATGCTTTCCCTAGGCTGTAGAAACCACACAGGAAGGTCCTAAGCAGCCATGGGAATCAGTGGCATGTGTTAGTGCCCTTTGCAGTCCTGGTTTCCCACATATGTGCATTTTCACATGTGTGTCTTGTATAAACAGATGCACACACAAACCATAGGCACTAATGTTCATCTACATCTTACAAATACATACGTCTAAATACAGGAATGTGCACATTTATATTTCCTGCAGAGGGCTGTGGATAGGGATGGTGGCATGGATGGGGATGCCTGTGTGCTTGTGCTAAGCTGCTGCCTGGCTGTGTACAGCAGTGTGATCAAGAGAATGTGGATAGAAAGAAGCATGTGTGTTTATGTATGCATGTGTGGGGAAGGGCCTCTGGGAAATAAATGATATGAAACGTCTGTACGTTCCAGGGAAATGTTCAGATCCCTGAGGTTCAGGGATATGCTCTAGTCATAAAAATAAACACATTGGTATAGCATGCCATTGATATGTGGATAAACTCACTAAGGACGGGTAAAGTTTCAGCTTTCACCTCCTCCTGGTGGTGAGCTTGCTGCTTCCCTTGCTGCCTCTTTTGACAGTTCAAAGTAAAATGACATTTTAAATAAGAGGTTAAAGAGCAGAGGAAAACAGAGGTTTTCTGCTTGAACCAGGGGAAATTTGATAAACCAGTCTTCCAGAGATGCCAGCAATTTCAAAAGGCTCCATTTCCTTTTGATAAGGTTTTGAGAGAGTAATTCAGAGTAGGATCTGTTAGCCAGAGCTCTTAGCTACTAAAATGTCAGATCAGAGACTGAGCTATTTCCCCAAGACTAATGGTTAGTTACTGCAATCTATAGCCTATTGTGCTGAGCCCTTTACAAAATCTTTGTACCACTTCTATGCTGCCTTTAAAATCACACTCAGATTTGCAATGGGCAGAGGAGCTTAATTAGGCAAAACCTGAAGAAAAGCTCATGTGCTTTAAAGCTTAACCTACATTTTCCAACCCAGTGTGTTCTAATAAAAGATGCTACCTCCTCTTGCACTCAGTGCCTTGTACCTCCCACCAGACCACAACAGCTGCACCAAGAGTCCCCCAAAAAGAGCAGAAAGCACAGAAGCACCCAGAACTGTAGAGGGTGGAAGTTCTAACCTGCCACCATTAGCAGTGCTGGAAGTCCAACCCACTGTGTTTTCAAGTTTCCATTGTGGCCAATCAGTGGTAGAGAGACTGTTCAGATGTGAGTGAGGTGTTCCATCAGTGGTCATAATCACGTTCATGGGAATGGATGTAGGTTGCTAAATATGTAAAAAGGAAATTAAGTCCATCTTTCTGGTCTGTGTGAACCAAGACCATTCCACACTTGTACTACCTCACATTAGTGGTTATCAGCTCAAATTCTGCCTTAAACAGATTTGGCAGCATGGGACTGATTCAGATTTGAATTCAGGTCTAACAGTGATGTAGGCACAGCTGGTTCAAGCAATTTTCATCCATACATTGACACCTGTAGCTCCAACCCCATGCTGGCAATGTGAACAGAACTTGTCTTTCCAAATCAGACATGGGCAAATCCTGATCTGTGTTCAACTTCACCCTAGCTGAAAAACTACCTTCCCAAATTACTGAAACTACCTTCCCAAATTACTGAGAAACTCTCAGCTCCTGGGATCTGATTAGCCCTATCTAAGTCACAAAGGCAATTTGTACATACGAATGAAACACAGCTGGTTTCTGAGATCCATGCCAGTTCTCAGCTCCTGCCTGGGTTCCCGTGTGACCCACAAGGAAACACCTCTCTGTTCTGTCCATGTTCTGAGGGAGGGAGTGCAGGACCTCCAGGAGAGGCAGCAGTGGGGAGAGATTGCTGAAGCATTCCATGGAATGGTAGATCCAGCCTTGGCCATACCTAAGGACCTTCCTTGGGAGTCAGCACCATGGCCCATCACATTGTTCTGGTGGAGAACCTGGGCTGAGGGGCAGAATCTGGGCAATTTGTGTCAGGTAAAGAGCTTGGTTTGGAGGAAGGAAAATGCACGTCCCATGGGCTGCTGTCTCCCAGGTTTCCTGCATTACACAAGTCAATGGCTTCACATCTCTCTGACCCAATTTCTCCTGGTGCACGCACAACTTTACTAAGCCACTGGGTGCTTCAGTAATGTCTGAAAAACTTGAATGCGTGGAAAAGCTGAAAAACCAGACATCCAAAATGCTGTCATGAAAGAATCAATCAAACACAGAGGTACAAAATTAGATTGGGTACAAACCACCCAATCTAACTTTGGCTAGTGTGACTTGCCAAAAATATTAATAGGACTCTGCTGATTCACATCAGCTGTAAATCTGAAAATATGAAGGCTGTATAAATCTGGATCCTACAGATATGCAAGTGTGCCAATGCAGGTCGAAAGATAGAAGATAGAAACAGCTAGGAAGTTATCTTTCTGTAACAAACTGGAGTGTGACACACTTAAGATTCCTGTTATGGGTTTGCTGTACAGCAAAACCCCTGATTTTCATTCAGGCTTTCACAATCACTGCTATCTTAACTCCAAAGCCTTGTTAAATCGACCCTGTCTGAACTGTGGTACAATGTTACAGCGCAGATCCTCCCGTTCCCCAGTGGGAAACTAACTTGGACTCAGGAGCCATCATTTAACCTTGGAGTCTCTGAATCAACAAGGCAGTTTCTGCAGAGACACCTGGCAGCACATGCATTTTATGCTTTAACATGGCTGGTAAATCCTGGGTGGTTAAGTAAACTTAACCTTCATTTATGAAACTTGCGAGCCAAAGGGTAAAATGTGCCTTGTGCAAGTAATTACGTAAAGGTCTTAGAGAGTGGAGTTATCACTTAAAGACGCCGGGCATTGCTAATGAGTTGACTGAGAATTGATCTCTCTGTAATTTAGTTATTTATATGCAGTTCCTGTTTTCCATGCTCAGCTATAGGTCAAGCCCACTTTGAACTGCTCGGAGACCCCCAAGTTTGTCAAGCAAAGTCCCAAAGCCGTGGCACAATGATATTTTAGAAAAGTAAATATTGTCCTGAGGGGCTTTAAAAAGGAGGCAAAGCTGTTTGCTTTCTAGCTGGTTCTTTAAACTGGACAACTGCTTCCTGTTACTAAGGGGTCTCTCAGCAACGTGACTTTGCTTCTGTTAAATAGAAAAAAGCTTCAAAAAAAATGTCAGTACCACCTTCCAGGTATTTTCATATCCTGGGCAGCTGGGCAGGAACAGCCTTGGCTTTCTGAACAGACTTACATTTGCATTATTCTGCAAAAAATGCAGCATTGGGGATAATGAATCTGTGGCTGGAGGAAGAAATGAAAAACTCAGGCTGCTAAATATTACCCTCAGGAATGATTTTATTCCAAAGGGCTGTGAGCAATGTTCAAAAATCTACTTGCTGCTTTATACACTCATGTCTGGGCATATATCAACACATCACTACATGTGTGTGTTGTCCCATATTTGTAAACTCAGGTGTGAAGTTGCTGGTGCTGCTGCCTGGAGGTTAATGCAGATGGGTTTCATTTTCCTGAGGGCATCTCACAGGGAGGAATAAGGGATGCTCCATCATGTAAAGGGACATTTTGGATGCTGGAGCTGGCATCTGTGTGCCATGACCACCGCACTCACACTGGGGCAGCTGGGGCAGCACACAAACCCTCCGGTCCTTTCTGCAGCTTCGGCCACAGACTCACACTGGGCTGGGCAGACAGAGGAGGTGCAAATTTGAGCACACCTGGGGTGAAGTTGCCAGCATCACTGAGAAGGAGCTGTTCGCAAATAGCTGAGGCTGTGTAAGGGAATCTGGCTAAAATGATGCGGAATTTTCATTGTAAACACTGATGATTTGCAAGAGCAGGACATGCCTGGGATCCAGTTGCTGCAAAAATGTGGCTGAAATTACTCTCCTCTAACTCACTGCCATAGCTGCTGCATTGTTTATGACTCACTAGTGCAGTTGAACACTTTGAAAACAGTCTTGCTTGGCTAACAGCTTTGTCTCACTTGAGTATTTTAAATTTATGTGTTTGTTTGGGGGTTTTGTTTTGTTTTATTTGTTTGAGAGTGACTGGTTTGCTTATAGCCAAGCACCCTAGATAGAGCATTGTCCTTTTTTGTACTTCCTTGGTTGTGGTTGAGAGACTTGAAGGTACCTGGGGCAGGAGGTTTCTTCAGGTCAAACAAACACAGCCTCTGTGGAAGGATTTAAATCTGGCTCTGACACGCTTCTGTCAATCCTGCATCTGCTGAACACCCCAGGGACAGCAGAGGAATGGTGCTGTGGAGGTGACACACAGCTTTGGGAGCTGTGGCTTTGCCTGCAGGTTTGTTTCAAATCCAGTGAAGAGGGAGATTCTCAAACATGTGACCATTTCTTCAAGGAGAGCTGTATCTCCTCAACCTTAATTACTCACCTTTCCTTCTCCAGTGGCTTTAGCTGGCTCCAGGTGTCTCCCCTGGGTGATCCAAGCCCTTTCCTCCATCCCTCCTTGCTGCTGCAGGAGCTTTGCAGGGAGGAAGGCGTCCTTCGCCATCTAGTGAGCAACACTCACCATCACCGGCTCCTGCCGCTGCTGGAGGGGCTGGTCCAGGGCTCTGATGGAAAATCCTTACCTCACCCCCGACATTCCCAGCTAGAACCTGTATTGTACTCTCCCACCCACCACCAGTAGTGTCCTGGTGACAAGTTTTTGCGGGCAGAAAATGACTCTTACCTGGAGTTTAAGTGTTTGAGCTCCTGGGAGGAGCACTGCTGCTGGAGCTGGTGTTTCCTCTCCTGCTCTGCTGGGGATTGCAATCGGAGCAGTGGGAGCACCAGGGGAATGGGGGACAGATCCCTGCAATATGGTCATTTAGCTACAGATGGAGTACAAAGTCCATAGTTGGTCTGTGGATGCATTAGAAACAGAAACTTTCTGTGAGATACAATACACGCACTGAGAAGGGTTTTTTTTTCTTTATATTTGTCATTTTTCTTCTTCCTTTTTATTTAATTTTTTTCCTTCTGGGATGCCCATAATTGTACAGGGTCCAAACTCCCTTTATCTCAATTTAAGAAATGTCTGATGAATGACTGCTGCTTTAGGGGGTTTCTAAAGGTTACCTGACATCTGCTGAGAGACACTAACAAGCAGGAAGCAGGACAGGAGCTATTGATAGATCCATTCCTGCCTTCCTGTCTCATTTTCTACTGCCTGTCCCCTATTTTTAGCCTGGTTTCCAAAGGAAATGAGGGGTTGTGTGATTGCTCTGCCCACATTGGTCTATCAGTCCCTGGCTAATCACTCAAACCAGGCAGGTTTCAGCCAGGTGTGTGTGTGTGGAATAGATTCCTAATAGAACCCTTAGTGTTTTGTAGAAATAAATAAGCAAGGAATAGGGAAGAATCCCAGATTACTGCTCTGGCTGAAGGGAAGCTTGTTAAATGGGCCCAACACTTGATATAGTCCAAGTGAAGCCACATAAAAATTGGATTCAGATAATGAAGTTTCATGCATTCAATGATAAAGTTACTTGTTACTATCATGGCTAATTAGTAGATTAAATATATAAAGCATTTTATATAATGTTATCTTATTACAACAGCATCTTAACAACCCCTGATTAAGAAGGAGATTCAGTGTGTCAAGTGTTGTACAAGCTCATAACCCACAGATGATGCCAGCCCCTTCACTGTGGTGTTTGTTCAGTCATCCCATGGCACAGCCACTGCACATTGTTAAGGATACTGTAAAATTCAGGATTTGGACACTCTTTTAGAAGGCCTATTTTAGAAAAATAGGGGAGGATTTTCTCTATTTTGTATTAAATCCACGGGACATAATGAATTGGAGGTTTGGCAGGGCTAGAGAAAAGCTCATTTCAGCAGAGGATGATGCTACAGCACTATCCAAAGGCCTGCCACTCAGTGTCACTGAGAGTCCCCAAAATGAGCTGCTGCAAAGCAGACATTGTGAGCTGGGCTTATCCCTCCAGCTGCTGTAAACCAGCTTTTATCACTGTGACTCTTTCCTGCATTTATTCTATTGTTTCAGGGCTCGGGGGAGAGGTCAAGGGCTATCTTGAAGGTTAGGAGATGAGCTCACAGCCAAGGGCCATTCCTGAGCAGTGTCAATATTTGGTCTCACACAGAAGATATGAGCAGCTGATAAGAGGCCACTGAGACACATCTGCTGGGAAGGTGAGGCCAGGCATCTGATGAGGAGGATGAAGGTGAGGGCAGCAGGGCAGAGGATTTTGCACAGCCCCACGTGGCAATGGTGGCCCTGCATTGCAGCTCTCTGATATTTCTCTCTGCTGTGTGTGGATGGAGGAGCCTTGTCAACCCTTAGAGGAAGGAATAAGCAGCTTGGCCAAGGACAGAGTATAAATCCTTGCTGAAACCCAGAGCCCCTGAGCTTCAAACCCAATGGAACCACTTTTCCTCCCAGGGTTACAAATGTGGACCCCATGTATCCAGCTGTGCAGCACAGAGCTCTTTGGTGTGGCAGCTGCTTGCCCATGCACCCTGAAGAGATATGTGACAGTTTGGGACCTAATCAGTCCTGTATTCCATGGTCACTGTGGGATGAGGGCAGTAGTTTGAGCAATCTCAGGAGTGTTTCAATGGGAGCTGAAAGGAGACCTCAAAGGATGTAGAGGAGGGGATGTAATCATGAGTGTTAATATGGGATTAAAATCCTGATAATTTTAACTCACAGGGAGAAATGTCTCTTGGCTTTTCCTTTATCCCCAGGAGACTCACCCTGATGTCTATTAAATAGTTATTACACAATTATGGTATATATTGCCTACTTAAATGCCTTCTGTCATCTGATTCACATGACTGGGCTATTCATTCTTCCCCTTTCCACCTGTTTCTTTGTGCTCCAGAGCAGCACTAAATAAATAGCCTGTGAGCTTCACCAGAGGAATGCCTGCAGCCCACAGCAGAACAAATGGCAAGTGGTTTTAGGGTGCTCAGTGGTTTGCAGTGACCTTGGGCTTGGGGAGACCAGCTCCTCCTCAAGGCAAAGGTCACCATCCTGAGGTTTTGTTGACAAAGGAATCCTGTCCCTGCACCTTGTGCTGGGCTCAGGGGGTGCTGAAGTCTGATGGGCAGTGGCTTGGTCTGTGCACAAAGAAGCAGAGGGACTGGAAAGCTCCGTTTACAGTTCAAACGGATGTTTCCCCAGGCTCGTAAAATACACAGTTTAACTGGTAGCTATAGTTCTGAGGCTGGTCCCACACCTGCAACAACCTTGTAAATGGTGCTGGGATATATGGCTTTAAGGCTCCTTGTAAAAAGCAGGATCAACACAAGATTTACACGGTTTAATGGAATTGTTTTATAAGCTATTTTGACAATGAATCCTGCTATCAACATCACCTCTGGTGTTAATCATGGAGGAAGCATTTAGCAGGAGCCAACAAAGATTAGTTTAAACCCCTTTCCTAGCTGGCGGTGGGTCTGAACTGGTTATTTCTCAAATTCTGGGACACCACTCATGCAGCATTCATGCCTGTTTCTCTTTGTCTCCTTGTCGCTCCTTAAAGGAAGGAATGATTAGCTTGGACAAAGTCAAAGAACAAATCTTTGTAAAAACCCAGAGGCTCTGGATTAGGCCAGGTCTTCCACCCCTGGAAAGTGGATGTGTTTTGGGTTATTTCACCTCACACAGAAGGGGATGTCAAGGAATACAGGAGGTACACCCAGACCTCAGCCTCAGCCTCCTGCCCTCCCCTGGCCAGAGATGGGAGACCTCAGGATGAGGTCCAGGGAGCAGGAGGGGATGCTCCATAGCAAGTCAAGACTAAGCAGTTTTTGGGGTAGGTGGGGATGGTGCAGTACCAGGAGTGTTTCCCTTGAGAAGTTCTTCTCCCAGTTCACCCAAAAACCCCAATGCTGAGCCTGACCCATGTTAAACTGAGAGCTGAGGCTCCCCACTGCTGATGTGTTCTCACTGCTCACCTTCCCCGTGGCTCTCAGAGACAGGAGTCAGGATCAAACTGGCCCTTGCTCCTGGGATGCTCCCAGTTTTCTCTGGAGCTGTAGCTGTGAGTGTGAAACCCACAGTGCTGGCCACACCTGGGCCTGCCCTGCCCTGTGTGTAGGGCTCCTGTGGCAGCCATGGGCTGATGTCTTGGAGAAAGGACACTGTATTCCTGAGTGCTTCCCCACAACTGCAGCACAGGGGGCTTCCAGCACTGCTACACCTTTTTGCTACTTGTCTCCAGCAGAGCTCTGTTTTCCTAATGTTGGTGCAATTTTTCTTTAACCCTGGTGGACTTTAAACATTCTCCCCCAGCAAGGAGCCTCCCTTGGATCCTCTACTGCACAAGAGGAATCTCTTCCTCCTCTTCCTGCTTCAGCATGGCTTCAAAACCTTCACCTGGTGGCTCTGAGTCCTGTGCTGGAAGGCAGTGAGCAGATTCTCCCTTTCTGGTTTCCCCCTGTGACTCACTTGTAGCTCTCTGCCATCCCCTGCCAAGTTGTTTCTTTTTTATGTACTTACGAGTCTGAACAAAAAGCAGAGAGACAGAATATGCCTGTATTTTAAATTTCCTCGTGCTCTGAAAGCACTCAGAGAGAAAGGTTGGAGGCTGAATCAGGTGCAGGGTATTTTGGCATCCTTTGCTGCTTGGCCCAATGGAGTCAGAGTTCATCCTAGGCAACTCTTGGCCCTCTGCATGCAAGGGATGTTCCATGCACAAAATAACTCCTTTGCAGTATAAGCTGTGGCCACGAGATGTCTCTTTGACTCCAGCCTGGTGAGCGGCAGCCCCAGAGGATCACAAGCTGTGCAGAAGCTTCTGGGGCCAGCAGCTGGCACCATCCCTGGTGAACCCCCCTGCTGCAGTTAACAGGATTGGAGAGCAAAGCCATTTGTGTAGGCAGAGGTGATACCTGTTATCAGGCCAGCAGGTGTAGGAAAAAAATGCCATAAGCCCAAACAGATCAGCTTTCAAGCTCACAAGGCGTTTTTCACTCCAAAATAAAAATTACCATCTTCAAACTGAGCCTTAGCTGAGAACAATCTCTCTGAGTGTAATTGGATTTTGTTGGTTATTCAGATTTATGGAGGAGAAAAGTGATTGATACCTGTGGAGAAAAGGCAGTTGCCTTAGTGAGGAGAGATTGTTGGCCAAAGGGAGAGAGGAAGAGAGGAACAAAGGGATGGATGGTTACTGGCTGTGGGATGATGAAGGCTTCATTGGTTTTAGGGAAATATATGTGCCATAGTAGGACTCTATGAGCTGTAATATGCAGCAGATCTGAGGATTTAACCTTATCTTTTAACTGTGTCTTGTATGTTTCCCATGAGGCTGTGACCAAAAATCCAGGAATTGTGTGACTGTTTCCTGAAAATATTCTCCAGTTGGTGAATGATGTCAGATGAGGTGTAACACAATATAATTTCCCAATAATAATTTTTGTTTGATTAGCTCTAAGATAATAAATTGACAACAAATTCCCAGCACAGAACTGACCCCATCAGGATTTTGTCCCTGTCAAATGACCATTTTCAAGTTGAGAAAGTGCTGATGGCCCTGCAGGGATAAAGTCACCCACCAGCCAGTCTTCAGCTGGTTACCATCTCAACTTGGGACCCGAAGCATTTCTGCAAATAAGTGGCAAAATGTTTGTTTGATCTGGTAGCTGGAACCGTTGGTTGGGAGCTCACAATGTGTGAAAGAAAGAAGAGAAGAAAAGCTGTGGCTGTAATGCAGCTGGAATGAATGCCTTCCTTGCCTGCCGATCAGAGCAGATTATAGCTCACCTGCTGTGAACTAATCTCTCAGGGAGAGGGTCAGTTGTTTGGATAGTGTTGCTAATGGAAGGCAAAACCTTTCTCCACATTCCCTCCTTCAGAGCTGGGTCTGTTTAGGAGCTGAGTCAGTCCTGGGTTATTCATCAACTTCGTTAGGAGCCATCCGCCCAAGTTCACAAGTGCCTCTAAAGCACTTTACAATTACAGGAAATTACACGTAGGAGCTGATGGTAAAGCACTGCTCTCTGCTCCCTTCTCCAGCACGAGGGGCAGAGTGGCAGCTCCGTGGCCTGCATTAGCTCCTCGGGCTGGAGAAATTATGTGGCAGGAGTTTATTCCTTGCCACTCTCCTCTTTGTGGATCTGAGTGCCAGTAGTGCTGGGGGGATGTTTCCCCAGGGGAGGAGGTGAGGCAGAGCCTCTCTGGTGGCTGCAGCAGGTCCTGGCCTGGCTGCAGAGTGTTTCTGATGGCTGCAGCAGGTCCTGGCCTGGCTGCAGAGCCTTTCTAGTGGCTGCAGCAGGTCCTGGCCTTGCTGCAGAGCATTTCTGGTGGCTGCAGCAGGTCCTGGCCTGGCTGCAGAGCATTTCTGGTGGCTGCAGCAGGTCCTGGCCTTGCTGCAGAGCATTTCTGGTGGCTGCAGCAGGTCCTGGCCTGGCTAAAGAGCATTTCTGATGGCTGCAGCAGGTCCTGGCCTTGCTAAAGAGCCTTTCTGATGGCTGCAGCAGGTCCTGGCCTGGCTAAAGAGCATTTCTGGTGGCTGCAGCAGGTCCTGGCCTGGCTGCAGAGCCTTTCTGATGGCTGCAGCAGGTCCTGGCCTGGCTGCAGAAGGTGTGAGAGCAGTGCTGTGGGCAGGGGGCCCAGGCAGCCCACCTGGTCACCAGGAATTGTGTGACAGCTCTTCCTGCCAGGGCTCAGACCACCAGGGGAGAGTAGAAGATGGTGACAGTCCCTCTCTGACTGTTCTGTGCTTTCACTCTCTCCAGGTCCCTCACCTTCAGCCCTGGGCTCTTCACCCCAGAGGATTTTGTGGCATGTACGTTGTGCTTGTTTTATTCATAGCCCTCCTCTTGTAGGACTCATAAATAGCACAGAACCATGGAATGGTTTGGGCCAGATGGGACCTCTAAAGGTCATCTCATCCAAGGACCCTGCAATGAGGAGGAACATGTTCACCTAGATCAGGTGGCTCAAAGCCCTTTCCAGCCTGGCTTTGAAGGGATAGGGCATCCACCACCTGTCTGGGCAATTTGTGCCAGTGTGCCACCACTCTTGTTGTAAAAAACTTTTCTTGTGCCTAACATGCAGGATTTAAGCCAGGAAGTCCCTGTGTGAGGGCAGGAGGTGCTGTCTATGCCCTGTCAGTCCCTCTCACCCATCTCTGGGTCATGCTCTGGGCTCTCCTTGAGAGTCCCCAGCTTCTCTTCAGTTTAGAGTAGATTCAGCAGCAGCATATGCAGCATCTGCAGCTTGTTGCTGCTTAGGAATTGTTCTCTGTGGATCACCTGTCTGCACATGGGGAAGTATTCTTTGGTTGATTTCTTACTTTTGTAAAAATTGCAGTGTGAGTTTTGGACCAAAGTCAATGCATGTACACATGGAGGTCAATAACTCACATTTCTGTCTAAGAGACAGACCAGACCCCCTGTTTAGACAGACTCTGTTAGCCCCCCATAGTCCTAAGAAAATGATAATTTAAAGGCTTCTTTACAGTCTTTGTTAGTGCTTAGTAGATGGTTTGTACTATTGAATTTTAGTGAGAGGTGTTTCAAAAAGGAATATTTGTTCAGCTACAGCCTGCAAGATGTAGCTAAAATGACAAAAAAGTTGAAAAGCAGAATATTTAACACTGCTCCTTTTAGCCTTTTGTTGCTTTGCTGTGGGCTCTGCAATGCCAGCATTGCCAGCCAAGGGCTCTCAGGAGGGTGGTTTGCCACCATCAGGCCCAGCCACCCTCAGCTGCCCAGCTTTGAATGTTCCCAGATGCCCATCTACAGCAGGGTCCACCCATGTGGGGCTCAAACATCCCATCTCCAGGTGTTTATACCCTGTTCCCATGTACTCTGCCCTACAGAATGCAGAGAGATGCTGGAGCAGAGACGTAGAGCTCTTTTTGTAACACAAAACACCAGTTCTAGAACAGTTCTCCCTCTTTCTTGGCAAACCAGACTATCAGTGAGAATTTGATCATGATGTCCTTTCTTTCCAAGTGACCAAAAATATATTTTCCATTGGAACCCCTACTACAAGGAAATTTATAACCATGGGTAGTGAGAAATCTTTCAGGGGTGTACAAAAGATGCATATTTTTCTCTCAGGGAACATTGAGTGAGGTCTGTATTTCATTGCCTTCTGTTTAATACAGCTTTTTCCTGGGGACATCCAGATGCAGTGGAATATAGATATTTCCCCATCAGAGGCCACTTGCCTTATGATTAAGAAGAGGTTTTTCAGTGCTAGCAAGATGATCATCAATTTTATATCCTGTAATTTCTCTGTCCTTAGCTTTACAACATTTCAATAATTTGCCTTTGATTTAGTAGCTTAAATTTGGCTGTAAACCTGTTCTCCAGGGAGTATAAGAAAACATCTTTAAATCATTCTTATGTGGAGAGACACTTGCAATATTTTTTTATTAATATTATTCATTACTTTTGTGACAAGTGAAAGCCACGGCAGAGGTACCGAGCAGCCACACAGAGATCTGAAAAGAAAGAAATAAAATAAGAGAGATAAGGAGAGAATCACCCTTAGGTGTACACCCCAGGTCCAGCAGTGTCTGTGAGACAACTGGAAATCGGGATTTAAACCTGTTTCTTCCTTACCAGTCCAGTGCTTTAAATGTCAGCATGCTATTTTCCCCTCCCACATGACTGAACTTTTCATTTGCACTTCTGTGAAACCCCATTTTTCACTCCTTCAGAGTACTTAGAATCATAGAGCCATAGATTCTTGCTTTTATTCAGGTTGTCACAGGGGCATGAGGATGCTGAAATACCAGAACAAGTGTTGGTGTTTTCTATCTCTGCCTACACTGGCTTTTAAGAAAAAGACAGGAGTCATTCCGACTGTGTAATGTTAATTTGGTGGTCCAGACACACACGAGTGTCCAGAGCTGTTTGCTCTGTGCTGGATGCTCTGTTAGTACTTTCATGCTAACAAAGAGCTAATAATGATGAAATCCTCCTCCTGAAGAAGTGGGACAAGACAAATCCTGGCTCGTGCTGAGCCCAGCCAAAGCCTTTGTACTGGGATTGTGGGGTTTGGTGGTGGAGCCCAGGGTTATAATTAAGGGCTGCTGGAATAACAAGCAATAATCATTGCTGGGATATGACCCCACAAACCCTCAAACAACACGAAAAGGTTTCGGAACAAGCCCTGTTTAGTTTCTGTAGCTGTCTCTAGATGGCACTCTGGCAGTAGGAGTTCTGCAATGAGATTTGAAGGGAGTGAGGCAGAACAGGGGCTGCGGGCTCCTGCCCTCTGCCAGGATGTTCCTCTGCTGCAGGGGAAGGAGATTATATCAAATGTTTTTAGTGTCCAGCAAGACATCAATCAAAAGTCATCTTATTTCTTTCTCAGGGGTGAAAACTAGTTTTATGATCCAGAGGAGATTAATTTCTTACAGCATCTCTAAGTGATGTATAGGTGGGAGTACAGAAGTGAATCCGTTTCACCTTCATCATCCTTTACAAATTTTCCATAAACTATTGCCCACAGGGAAGGATTAATTTTTGTATACTTCTCACCTTACATCATGTTTTCAGGTGTTATTTTTCTCTTGGTATCAGGTGCTTCTCTGTGACATTCCCACTTAAACCATCAAGAACATGGAAATATCACTGAAGCCTGAATTTCTTTCATTAAAAACTGGCTTAATTAGAGTCCTGGTGGGAGAAAATATTCTTCTTTAAGACAAAAAGATTGCTGGCAAATCATGCTAATGGAGTATTTAAAAGCCTCAGAGACACAATACTTAAAGGGCTAACAATAAGAGGATGACAGTGGAACACAGGGTGTACAAATAGCAGGGTGGCACTGCATTTTCAGTTTACATATTGTTCCATGTAATTGCAGCGTTGTTATTTCATCTATCAGGGAATCACTTGTGCTCCTGCCAGGGCAATTCTAATGCTCTGTGAGTTCAAGCTAGCCTTATTGTCTTGCTTTTCAAATGCTGTTTGATTTTTCAGTAGTTAGACTCTAGGGATATTCTCCCAAGAACAATGAATTGGTTTACTTCCTTCTTAATAATTAAAATTAAAAAAAGGAAGCAGTCTTACTTCACAGCTTCTGGCTTCAGTGCTGGATAAAGAGAGAAGCTGAGCCCTGGCTTTGGGCAAATGAGCAGATCTGTCCCAGGGTGTTGAGCTGCAGGGGAGGAAGAAGCTTCAATTGACAGCAGCAAGGCTGGGTTTGGTTTCAGCATCCTGTGAGGAGCTTTGGGATGCTGAACTTTTCCCAAGGTGCTCAGCCCAGTTTTAGGAATTCAATTGAACTATGGCCATCACTGTCCACAGGCAGGTGCTCCCAGATAGTGAGTGAAAGCAAATAAATTCAGTGGGTTTAGGCAAAAATGGCTTCTCTTCCTCATGGAGATCCTCACAAGTTATTTTGGTGCCTGCCATCCTTTGTACTTCACTGGGAGCTACAGAACCTGGATCTGTCTGGAGCCTTGGTCAGGGGAGGGTTGTGCCCATAAATCCAGCTTCAGCTGAGCCATCAGTCTGCCTGAAGGAGTCAGCTGAAGCTGGCATGAAACCCACGATTACCAAAGAAAAGAAACAGGAATGTTTCTTTACAGGGAACAGTAATGGAAGATACAGACTCAGCTAACTTCCAGTTAGCTTTCCACCAGTTTCTTGATTTTAGATTTTAAAAGGCATTTTCTTTCCATAATGAACCCTATGCAATAAGCAGCTTCCCTTTCCAGATGCATTAGGTGAATTTTCCAAGGAAAATGAGGTTTTCTATCCCCCTTTTCAGTGGTGTTGCACTTCCAAGATTCAGTTGCCCCTCCAGAGCAAGGAGGCTTCTGCTACAATGGGGACAGCTGAAGAAAATTAAGAAGACAGCCCTAAACAATTGAAGAGCATGTGCAGAGCATGTGTGGAAGTGGCTGATGCTCTGGGATGTGTGTCCTTGTGAGCCCCCAGCCTGTCCCCACCACCACCCTGCTCTGGGCCCTGCCATGTGTCAGCCCCTGGCAGCTGCACTACAGGTTGTGCCTATAGAATCCCTTTGTGCACATGAGTTAAGGTTTGGGGTTCTGTTCTCATGGGGATGTCCCACAGCACCCAAATCCTCTGTTTCCCCCCAATTTACATTCATACCCTGCTGCTGCTGCTGCTCCTCAGCCTTTGAGGTCCTCACCCCAGGGCAGAGCTCAGCCCCAGTCAGGGTCTCTGCTGCTCTTGTGGCCTCAGTGCACCAACCTGCTCCATGCCTGAAGCTACACATGGTTTCCTGGAAGAATCAGTCATCTAGGAGCCAGGTCCTGGCTGCCACAAGTGCCCAAAGCAAAGCAAGAAGGGAGTGAGCAAAAGTAACACATGTACCCATGTAACCCATGGCACCTTGGGCACAGAGTGGATTTGCTCTCGTGTCACCTGCAGCAGTGCTGCTGCCCAGTGCAATGAGAATTTCTGGTCTGGAGCTGAGCCCTGGGGAGCTGGAACATTCCTGTGCCCTCCTGTCACAAAATGTGAGGAGAGGTGAAACAGGCACTGGGCAAAACCTGGTGTTGCCTTTCCAACCACTGGACTTTGGGAACTGCCTGTCCAGTGTGAGCCTGCAGTGGCAGCCAGCCAGCTGCAGTGAAATAATAATAAAAACATCAACAACAACAACAACAACAATAGTGTTATTATTGTTGTTATTATTATTAGTGCTATTATTAAAAATATAACTCCAGGCCTATAAGACAACATGTTCTTCATTTCTGCTGAGCAGCCACTGTTTGGTATGTAAGCAGAATGTTATGGGGCCTTTCCATTAACTGATAGGCAAAACCAAAAGAGGAAATTATGCTTTGTACTAAAAATCCATTTAGCCATTAGACCATGGTATTGAAAGCATAAAGGAAGGGTTATTTCAGCTTTCAGCTGGCCAGAAAATGCCAGTTGGAAGACAACAGGAGGCTCCCTTTCACAATGTAAGAGCCTTTTCTTTCCTGGATGAAGGGAGTGTTTCTGGCCATGGCATCACGCTGCTTGTGTGCGTTTCTTTCTTACTCTGGCCTGAAAAGTTCCTGTCAAAAGGTGGAAAACAAATCTAATTGCACATGACATAAAGTCTTGCTCTACATCAGCACTGTATTTTTTGGAGGATACTTTTGGAGTTATTTTACTGGTTTTGTTGCAACCTAAAGCAATTTCTTTGCAACAGGCGAGTCCCATCCTTGCACAAAGCACAGGACTTTTAGGGAGAGTTAGTGTCCTACCAATCTCTGATAGCCTAGAGGATAAATACCCTGTCACAGGCCATGGTGCAGATCACATCTGGGCCTGCCCAGCTGCAGCCCTGGTGCCAGACCCGTGGGAGTGCGGAGCTGATATCTCTGCTGGGCTGCTGCTGCTGGGGCTGCTACAGCACAAGTGAAAAACGAGAGGTGCAGAGGTGAAAGGCTGCCCTCGGGGCATTGCACTGGGGTTTCAGCCCTGTTACCTGGGCTGGGGATCCGTGTGTTTGCTGTCCCCACCAGCTCTCAGTGCTCACTTTGTGCCCCAAGGGCCCAAATTCCCTGGCAGCCCCTCTGCTGCTGCTGCTGCCACAGCCCCTCCCAGCAGCAGCTCCTGACCTGTCCTGGAGCAGCCCAGGATCAAAGAGCAGCACTTGGGCTGCCCTGGGGAATTAGGCTTGAGGAACGCTGTGGTTTTGGGGTGGAGAATGATCAATTCTCTGTTATTTTTGCAAAGGACAATGGGTGTTTGGGATAGCTTTTCTCTCAGTGTTTGGCTCTGGACTTAGCATGAATTTCTGTCAAAGCCACCCACCTACGGAAATCTCTGATGCCAGAATGCATTTATGAGAGGATATTTAGTCTACAGGACAGAGCTGCTCAGTATAACCCTTAATCTAGAGGCAGGATGATTTAACCGAGGACTGTTACATTTATTTTGGAGTTGCAATACCTGACAGCAATTATTGACCTAGAGTAAGACTTCCAAGCAAATGCTTCCAGTGGTGTGGAAATATTTCCCAGTGTGTTTTTGAAATGTGCATTCCGGAAGACTCTGCTGGTTGGGTGAGGTTTTCTTCACTTGCTCCTCTGGTAACAGAGCTCTGGATGCCTGGCTCATGAGTCTGCCCTTAAAAATCTGAGTGCTGCTCGGTGCCAGCACCAGGATTTCAGCAGGACTGAGATGACTCACATCAGAGTCTTCTCTCAAGCTCCCTTAGTCACTAGCACAGTTCTTAACACAAAGATTTTACATGTTAAGAGTTAAATACATCCTGGCACCCCCAATTCTTGCCTTGAGCTGCATCCATCTGTCCTCAGCATATTGCACTGTCTGGAGCCACCACCACATCCCTCCACTGACCGTGCTCTTGGCAGCTGGGAGACTTTTCTTTGTTTTTAAACATTGCGCCTCCTTTTCTTCCTCATACCTCTCCTTCCATGGCCATCTTCTAGCTGCCAACATCAATAAGTTAAACTGCTAAATTTAATGTTAATCTAAAGTCATCCATTTAATTCAGAGAGCTGTTTGCAAGAAAAAGATTTCAGTCATCATTCATGGGAAAGGAAGAATTCTCATGGCAGTGAAACAGAAAAACTTGGGGTCTGGCAGACTGATGATGTAGTTCCAGACAGGAATCTGCTTGTTTGTTTGTTTGTTTGTTAGTTTTTAATATAATCCCTTCCATTTTTCCATGCATATATCAGTAAGACAATACTCAGGTTTTGCAGCAAAACATTTCCATCATTTTTTTTGGCCAGGATTTTGTGCGCAGCTCCAGCATCACAGAGCATCTGTGTGAACTGTTGCCTCACAGTTGTCTGAAAATCTGGGCATTCTCTGCATTTTGTAGGATATCCACCCCTCCAAGCTTGGTCTGAATGACTTCTGCACTCTCTCAGCTTGTCCCAGCTGGCATCAGAAAGTTTTCCCAGGGGCAGGAGGTAGCATGAAACAGAGTTGAGCTGTTTCAGGTCATGCTTGAACTCCACTTACCCCACAAGAAGGCTAATCCACATTGGGTTTGCATAGCACCCTACTTTTTAAAGGAATCTTTTACTAATGAGTTCATTCACCTCGCTAGAAGCTGCTCTGCAGAGCTGGGCACTGGCTTTTATCTGTCCTCTGAGCCCACCAGCAAAGCACACAATCTCTCCCAAAGCAAACACATTCCAGTGTGAGTACCAGCAGATGGAATAACAAGCTCTGTTGGCATGGACAAGGTTATTGCTTGAGAAAAAATTGCAGGATTGGGCCCCTAAGGAGCGAAAGTCAGCAGAGGACGGGGCTGACAGGATGTTATGTGTGCTCTGCAGGGCCACTGTGTCCACTACCCGCTCCATGGCCTGCTAACTTCTCAGCCTTGCTTTATGAAACAACCGCTATGTTTTCAGCTCAGGAATGGATCTCTTTGAAGTTTAAAGGCAGTTATGTCACAGCTGTTCAGCAGCCACCCGAGCGAGCCGCGGTTCCCGGTGCCGCCTTTCCTTCCAGAGGTGAGCTGGCTTTGTGCATCTGTGGGTCCCAGCACAGGGGAGGAGCATGAGGAAGCCTGACCAGCTCAAAAAGTATTCCAGGGAATGCCTGTGGATGGGCTTAAGCTCCACAGCAAGGCACTGCCTGAGAGCACGGTGCACATTGCCTGCCTGTCTTTCAGGGTGGGGAGAACCGGCACGTTTGACCATTCCACGGATTTCAAAACATTGCTCTAACACAAGCACACAACCCTCTGCGCCTGGGGATGCAGGGAGTTCAGGGTGGTGCTTCAGCCATTTCCCCACAGCTGCTGGCCCAGGGCTTGTGCCTTGCTGGAGTGAGCCGTGGGATGAGCTGACAGCCCCAGTGAGGACAGCAGGACTGCGTGGCCACCCACAGCCCTTCACGGGGCTCCTCAGAAGGCTCCGTGCCAGCGTGCAGAGACCTCAGAGTAAAACAAGAGATCTTCTACAGCTCACAGATCCCCACCACAGCTCCCCACCCACTGGTGTCGTCTTTTGGGAGGTACCTGTGCTGTCACTGCCCCAGCCAGGCAGGCTGCTCAGAGTCTGTATCACCTGTTAGCAGTACCTTGGAATTTCACCCAGTTTGATTCTCTAGATGTGACCACAGACCTCTGTCACAAGAGAAATCATGGGTAAAAACAGTACAATTAGCTGAAAGTGGAGATGGTGCCTCATTTCTCACAATACAGGGAACAGAGTTGCATTCAACTTAATTTCAAATACTGTAACTTACTCATTAACCCAATTTTCAAAACACGTGGTGTGCACGCCATAGGATGTGAATGACAACATGAGCACATTCTTGTCAGCCTCCTTTTGGCCATTTCTCATAATGCCTCAGAACAGCAGAGCAGACCACACTGAATTTGAAGTTTCCAATGGATTTCAGTGCTGTGATTATGGTTTGACCAAAGATTATTGCTTTGGTTCAGTACTTCAGCATCATCATCATCAAATTATCACATTGCAATGACATTTTCCTTCACACAGTGATTTCATTCAGGGCAATGTTTGCTAAGAGGAGAACTGAGTTGAGGTCTTCAGCACTTCTGAAGTATGGGAGGATTGCAGGAAGTTTGATTTAAATAGAGCCCATATATTATTTTTAGTAAAAGGCCTTTTAAACTCAGCATGAAGGAGTACTCAAAAAGCCCTTGTTATAGAGGCCATGCTAAATAAAGCATGGACCTCAAAATCCATTTGGACTAATCAAAATCCAGTTCTTGACCTCAAAACCAGGATGAGAAAAGGAATGATGCTGTTAGGAGAGAGGAGAGGGGCAGGTCAACAATGAAACTGTAGTTTCAACTATCAATACTGTAAGCAACACTTTCATTTAGAGCAGAGACATTGATTATTTCCATTCATTGGCATTTAAACATTACTGCTGTTTATCAATGACATGTATTATTATTATTTGGGAACTTAAACAAAATTTTAAAATTTGGTTGTTTCATATTTTGTACAAACCATGTGATTTATTATTTTTTTTAAATTTTGAACTTGCAGTATGAAAGCACATTGTAATAAGAATCATTTCAAGTTGAAGTTAAAAACTCCACATTTCTTTCTCATAGTGGCTATTTAGTAGTGGCTATTTAGTGTTTACCTGAGATATAGCTAGCAGCTAGATATAAAAAAATAGAGATGCCAGCCAAGGTTCAGGACATTTACTGAATGTCACAACATCACCCAGTCCTTCAGTTTTGACCAAAATATGTTATGCAGACGATGATGGGCTTCAACTCTGTGAAACTGTAATTTTTGAAATGGTTAACCAGTGGAGGCATTTTAAGTGGAGATTACAGCTCATTTTTCACCTTGTCCGGTGCACAGCTTGCCTGGCAAGCATCCTGCCACATGCCTGCCACATCAGAGATATTTTATGTGGTCAAACAGTGGGCATGAGTCAGTTGTTGAGTTTTGGCTTTGTTTTAAAATCATTTTGAAGCTGGTCATCCTATATAGGAGACAAACTGAAATGCCTTTGCAAACATTACACATATAACTGAGGGCAGCAACTGACTGGACCGAGCACAAGAGCCTCTGTTAAAATGGCTGGCAAGGCACACCAGCTGGAAATATTGTGCTAAGGGTGAGCCAGTCTGGGTGGCACCACTGAAGGAGGCAAGTTTGGGTGACAGCTTTCAGACAGTGCATGGGACTTGAGCTGAATCCTGCCTGCATGTTTTTGAGGAGAGAAAATGGGGGGACAGTGGGCTGCATGCATTAGTTTTACTCTTTTTAAATAATTTCATCTCGTGGTTGGAGAAGCCGCTAATCCTGCAACACTGAGTGACAGGAACCAGGCCTGGTTGAACCACTTGACTGGTATTACACAGAAAGAACACTCCAGAGCTGAACTGTCAGGTCAGGCTTGTCTAAGAAGAGATTTTTAAGACATCTATTTTCAGTTCTAATCCTTTATGTTATTCCTAAGTTTATTTTTTGGCCAATTTCACATAGTCTGCTTTTATGGAAACAGCTTCTTTAAACACTAAAAGAAAATGATGCCCTTTGGTGCTTTTAATTCACTGTCTTTGCAGTAATTCATGCCAAAAAAAAGGTGGCAGGGGAGCCCTTATAAAGCTCTATTAATTGAAATAAATGAGCCATGCTTTGGAGAACAGTGTACCATAGAGGAAGGTCTGCCTTCTGAATCCTGCTCCCATAGATGTCCCTCGTGATTTCAGGCATGTCATAAAATCCACTGTCCACCTCATTTTCCCACCTTATTAAGAGGGGCCTGAGGTTGTTCTTTACCAGAAACCTCTGGGTGTTGTGAAGCCCAGCTCGGTGCTTCAGAAGTATGTGGAGGACCTGGAATTTTATTTTGAAAACCATAGCAAATGCTAGTCTTTCCCAGGGAATGGTGTTTATGAGCATGCTTTCATTAGTCCCTTAGCCTTTTCTTTTTCATTTGAGTCTGGAAAAATGTGTGGAAAATCATTTCATGGGGGCCTCTGAGAGAAATGAAGCTTCTTGCAGAGTGGGAGCTCTAGGGGATCGTGCAGTGGCAAAGTCAGCTCCCCAGCTCCACCAGACAGAAATAGAAAAACCACACTGGCCTGAGGGTGGACTTAAAGCCCCCACTGGCCTTAGGCTGGACTCAAACACTTGACTTTTTCCCAGCTCTTCCATTTGTATGTTCAGTCTCAGAGAAAGGGAAAGGTGAGCAAGGCAGGCAGAGCAGTAAATGTCTGCTCCCTTCCTCCTCTCCCTCTCCCCGAAGATCATTTCCATCCACCTGACTTCTTTAGCCAGATATGGTATCATTTGCTTCTGTGACTAGTCTCTGGGTGGGAGAGAAGATTATTTTGAAAGTTCAAGAGAAACATAAGCCTGCACATTTGTGAGTGTTTTTCTCCTCTTCCCTGCCTCTGAATGACCAGAGTTTTATTATTCCTCTTGACTGCATGCTGAGATAGGTACTTTCCTTTCAAGCAGGGCCTGTTCCTGGCAGCAGGCAACAGAGGCTCCAAACCTGGGATACTCTTTTAATGTCTGAGTCTTCCATTAACACCAATACTTTGACCTTCCCCTCACCTTCCACCCCCCTTGGTGTTACTGCTTTTGGATAAAGATGGCCCAGGAAGGGTGAGGTTCAAGGGAAAGTTAGGTATTTTTAAGAGAAACCAAAGAGGGCTCAGAATTCCACTCTCTTCACGTGCATCATGATCTCACTTCTTGTATGTTTTTACAGGGCTGCTCAGTCCCAGGAGGACCCAGGTGCTGGTGTCACCAGTGAACCCCCAGTGATCGGGGAGCCAAGCTTCACCTCCAGCCCCAGGCTCTGCACAGTGAGAGGTCTCCCAGCACCCAGCAGTGGCAAATCAGACTCAGTGCCACAAACAGGCTCTAGAACAAGTGGCTGGCTGTCCATGAACTGCTTGGAGGAAAAGGCAGCAGCAGGATAAGGGTATTAATGTGGATTGGATCCTGCCCTCAGGGCCACAGCTGGCCCAGGCACAGCCAGAGAACACGGCCAGCATTGTGCATCCTTCAGTCCACAACCACCATGCAGAGCACACCTTGTCTGAACTAACAGGTCTTCATGGGATCCTTCTGGTTGAGAGATGATATCAGAGACTATATCTGTGTCCACTTTAGGTCTGGGCTGTTGCTAAGAGAAAAACAATTCTTGGCAAGTTCCTCGAAGCGCTTGCCTCCTACAGTTTGGCTGAAGACGGTTTGTTCAAGAACCATGGGTAGGTGTGAGTTTCTGTCTCTTCGCCTTCTGAGAATTGTTCTCGCCAGTGCAAAACTGAAGATGATAATGCTCCCATTAAAAATGAGGTGAATGCTCAGGCTGACATGAGTGGGTGGAAAGGACTTCAAACAGGATGAATCTGGGGACAAACCTACCCTTGCCAAGACAAACAGCTGCAGAGAGCTGCAGGAAAGAAAAAAGGGCATTGCTGTTCAAAATGATTCAGTCACATAGGGCTGATTGAGGCTGCATATCCATCAATTCATAACAAAAACCAATGGCTTTCATATGAAGAAAGAAAAGGTACATCATATGTCACACAGGAGGACTGCAGAACTGATATCATTAGGACAACAGACTGATATTCCATAGGAGAGACAGAGATATGGGATGAGCACAGAGCAGAAAGCTCTCACTCCCTTCCTACATCTGTCTTTCATTTGCTTTGCCTCTATCTGCCCATTGTTGATGTTTTCTCACATTATCTTGGTCCCTTTGTTCAAGCTGTATTTCATTCCGAGGAGGCAGGGAGCTCCAGGTGTGAATGAGGGCTGTGAGCATGAACTCACTGTCACAGTTATTATTGTTATCATTCCTCTGAAAACCAGCCTGGTGGAGGTTTGGCTCTGTGGAATTTGTTTCTGTGTCCTTGTGAAATGTGGAAAATGGAATGAAAGTGGAATGAAAATGTGGAAGGGGGAATGAAGTGCATTGCTTTGCACGATGGCTTGCACTCAAAGGTGCAGCCTTAGCTAGTGAAGTGCTGGTGTGCTGTGGAACAAGATTTTGAGATTGCAGGATTGGGACCTGCTGCTCAAATGAATCAGGTATCAGGACTGCTGATTTTCCTTGTAATGGGAGAAACTGTATGTTAAAAAAGCCAATACAGAATTTTCAATGCTCCATAATGTTTTTTATTTTAAGACCCCAGTGATATTCAGTAATTGTATTCCCACCACCCAGCTATTTAGCAATCTGAACAGATACTATTGTTACTATTGTTTCCATTACTGGTGGTAGACTTGTGGATGTCTGGTTATTTTTGTCTTTGGACACCCCCTGTGTACATCTCACTGGGCACAGATATTTTAATGCATTTTTCAGTGGTTCCCTCTGCTCCAGTTGAACCCCTGGAGATGTGATGGAGCCCCTTTGTGTGCGTTGGATGAACACATCTCTGGGATCAGTCTGGAGCAGACAACTGCCATTAAGCTGAACTCCAGCTTTCCCCTAGCCTGGCATGATGTGTTCAGTCCCTCCACAAATCAGGTGCAGCTCAGCCCTTATCCAGTGGGGATTCAGCGCACCAGCAATGGTGTGTTTTCCCTCTGCCTCAAATATCCCTTTGCCAGGGCCAGGGATAGCCCATGGCTGGACCACACAGACTCTCCAGATGGGCTGACACTCCAAAGATAGGATGGCAAGCAGCTTTGGCAGTCTGGTTGGTATTTCAATAGATGGACTCTTTTTAGCTTTGTTTTTTAAGACTTGCCCTTCTATTTTGCAAGAGGCCCTTCCTGTGCCATGTTTAGCTCATTCAAACCAGCTCCAGTGTTTATACCTCCCACTGCATTTCCTACAGTGGATATTTCTAAACCAGCTTGGCTGGTGGGGTCCTCTCCAAATGGTGTGCTAAAGACCAAATGATTTAGCACATAATCAAGAAGTAAACAATGATCAGCAAGAAGTCTGCAGTGTCAGCTACAGGACATGACTTGGATGCAAGAAAAAGCAATATGCCAAGAAAAATGAGTAAATCTGTGTGTCTGTATCTTGATGTGGAGAGGCAGCTTCTGCTCCATCCCCAATGGAGACACAGTTCAATGGGATTTTTTTGTTTTGCAGTGGCAGCAACAGTGGTTCAAAGGACATTAATGGGAGAAAAGAGATCCCTGCAGCCACAAGGAGTGAGATGGATGTTCCACTCCAGCTGGTTCGTGTGGAAGGGATAATTTCCTGGCCCTACTGCCCCTTGTCCCAGACAAGAGGTGGTTCTGTGCTTCCCAGCCCCAGTGCCTGAGCTCTAACACCAGTGACAGGAACAGTGCTGCTGGTGTAGCTCCAAGGCTTGCAGTGCTGCTTTACAGTACCCAGGCAAATGGATTTAGTAGTGAGGAAGGGAGTAGCTAAAAAGAAAGACCTTTGCTCTGCTTTCTCCATGTTTCATCCCATGTTGGTGTTGGGCATAAAAGAAGCAGCATGCCTAAGCCCCACAAACAGAATGTTCCTTTTTTTCAGTGATTCCCTAGCTTTTAGTGCAAAGGAAAGAATCAAGACACACAAGATTATTGTGCTATGGATTTATAATAACATTTTATTAATATATTATGCTACAAAAATATTTTGATAAAATAATATTAGAAAGCATCTTTTTATTACACTCTTCAAAACAGTTCACAAAAGCAGGAGGCAAAACAGGAAAAAATATCTGAAATACATTTGAACTGAAAACTGACAAATATGCAGTTTGGATTTTGGTGTGAGCATGACCTGCAGGATGGTTAAACAGTCTGTAGAAGGAAAGTATTGCCTACTTATTGCAAAGACCTCTCTGCCTTTAGCTAGATTAAGGTGCCTCCTGAAATGTTAGTCATAGAAAAGGCTGAATTTGGGTTGGGACAGAACACAGACAACATACACATGTAAATGTACACACACACACACCACACACACACCCTATGATCTCAAACTTCAGCAAATTATCTTTCTGCTTCAGTTAAGCTGAAACATGCTTAAATTGAAGCAGGGTTTTAGCACACTCCATGGAACATTGATCACTTCAGAGATATGACAAGACCATACAATTTTTGGATATAATACAGAAATACGGTACTAAGCAGAGTTTGGCATGGTAACACTTATGCTGAGATAATAACCTTGGCACTTTGGTTTCTCTAACATAAATATATGATGGGAAATTCCTCCCTAACAGTGGTACATGGTAATGACTGAGTCATATCACTTGGCTAATCAATGCACTAAACATAGATTAAGTTCTCCCTCTTTCCATTCTCTCGTTCTCCACAATTGTATACTGAAGAACTTAGATAAATATACAACTCTGTACCTTGGGTGTTCCTAAATTACAGTGGAGCTTAGAGGAATGGGAAGGGAAGTTCAACAAAACAGATTTTTGACACCTGTATAAAGCATAGTTATCATAAATCATGTTCATCATTTATTGCCAGAAGACTTATTGCATTATTCAACAGCTCTAGGGATTGAAGAGAAACTACTTCAGTCATAAAATATAAAATACCTTCTGTCCCAGCTTACTGACTGGTTCTCCAGTGGCAGTGCATGTTAATATAGTGTCTGTAGTTAAGCAAGAAAAGCATTAAAACACTGAAAGGGGAGAGATTAGATTTGTTGCTGATGATATGAGATTATTTTTTCCACCAGGGCAAGATCTTGGCAGGTACTCAGCCTTGTTGATAATGCTACAGTTACATTTAATGTGAATTGTGTTGGTGTCCCTTGCAACAGTGTTGAGAAGATGAATCATGAGACCATTGAGCTTTGGACTCACCCAAAGTCCTGTCCTGGACTGCCAGACACTGGGTGACTTCATTGATGCTGATTCTCAGAGATAAGCAGGATCACCAGTGTTTGCTATTGTATGTGGTGGGCATGAATGTTTTTGCCAGATCTCCTGCTCTTGGAATCTTGTGATAACATGGGAATCTGAGCTTTCCTTTGGAAGGAAGAGTTGAGTCAGTTTTTAGTTTTCTGAGAAACCCACAGAAGAAACTGAAGCCCTCTGAAGCTGGTAGTCAGTGCTGCTTCCAGAGCACGTATCAAATCTGGTCCAGGTTTTAAAGTCGTGGCTTAGAAAACCATTAGAAATTCAGAAATCACGATCCATTGTGACAGAGTGCATAAGTCTGTGCTAACCACTACTACTGTGTTTTAATTAATGCTGGGCTGCCACAGCTGATTAGTAAACAACTCATTTATCAGCCACAGTGAGGGTTCATTATCCTGCATTGCTCTGCACACTGTACTGAAGAAAGTGGCCCTAGGTTGTGCTTCAGGGTAAGACAAGAGAATAGAAGGAGTGTTTGGTTAGAGACCTGTGCTGAAGCCATTCACGTGGGGTTCCTGAGCTAAGATGTACAGAAACCTACTTGACCTTTAAGTCATGTCTCCTCCCTGAGCCAGAAAGAGCTCAGATACTGAGGGAGCTGCTGAGGTGGCAAAAATCAGGTGTGTAGAGCCCAAATCCAACAGACACCTTGTTTTGACACCTGGGCTGCACAAATGTGGGGCACCAGCACAAGGGTTCCAGTAAAATTCATTAATTTCCCAGAATTACAGACAAAATGCCAGGAAATGCAAAGATGTTAAAACATACTTTGATATCCAAGCCATTTACATCCTGTGATAGCCAAATATACCACAGTATCTGAGCTAATGAAAATTGAATATTACTGTCCAGAAAACCTCACTGGTGATAAAAGAGTGACTATTCTGTGCAGCACAATGACAGCTGGGAGTGTGGAGAGATTTGTGTGCTCCTAATATTATAAAAATAAAATTAAAAAAAAGCCCCAGAGGTTTATGGAGAAAGTCACAGATTGGGAAACTTCAGAATTGTAATTTCTAGTCTTGGTCCTGTTAGTTTTCCCTATAGTCTTGGACAAGTTGTTTCTGTTTTCTGCTCTTTTTTCTCTCCCTTATCTTTACATAGTCTTGTCTATTTATACTGTAGGTTATCCAACACCGGGAATTATTCCTGGGATAGCACCACAGAATAATTTCTGGATACGATCTGGTTACAACAAATAAAATTCAATGGGTTTTGGTTTGTTGGCTGTTCACTTTTACTACATAACTTATCATCACCATTTAGATTTACCCACCTTATTTCCAGTTACAGTCTTGTAAATAAGACGTTATAATTCAGTTTTCATCTCTGCCTTGAACACATCAGGAGAACCAATAATCTTTTTTAAATGCATTACTGTTAAATTTGAAGGTCTCTTAAACCATAATATTCAAATGAAGGCATTTCTAGAGTAATAGCTCAAATAAAACCAAAATGAAAGTTCTCAAAATATGTTTTCAATATCCATCTCTGTGCAATAAATATTATGCAAGGTGAATGGCTTCTGTCCAAAACTAACATCTCTAATCTTCTCCTAGCCAAAATACACAATATGAAAGTATGCACGGGGTCTGTTTGAATCTCACATTTGGGGCAAAGCTCAAAGTTTTCCATTCAGCCTTATCAACTGTTGGGGGAAGCTTTTAGCACTCTGTGCTATTACCCACTTAAAAACCTGCACAACCTGCTGTCAAAAACAGAGCAAAGGCTGGGGATCATGGTGTCCAGTAAGTTAAAAATGAATTACCTGCATTGTCCCTGGCCTTTGCAAGGTAATGGGCTGGGATGCATGATGGAAATGCTCAGTATTTCATCATGAAATCCTGTGATTTTTGTAGTCTAGTTACTTTCTAACTTACTTGCATGAAATACCTGGTATGACAACAAGCAAACTGTGAATTCTGAACTTTGACTGCAAAGTCTTGCAGATTGCATGGAATGAGCTGTAGCTCCATAGACCAGGCTGTAGGGCTGCTGGGAAACTTACAGGGTTGTTTTCAGCCAGAATTTTACCAGTGACATTGCCATAATTATCATCATTATCTTTTTTCCAAACTGAAGAAACACTGATTTTCTTAGTGCTTTTAAAGAAAAGCTTGTATTATATTTTTCTGATTTGGAGACTTCTAAAAAAGATGTTTTCATCACATAGTTTTGACTTTTTGTTTGTAGATGACTTAGGAAAAAACCCCACAATTTCAACCAAAACTCATTTTACAAACTCTTGTATCCAAAGAGATTTTTCATCATGTTCTGATAGTGAAAAGACATCTACAAAAACATAATTATTATGTTTTTAAACATAATTATTTTTAAGATGGCACCGGGTTGTTTTCCACATAGATGTTGTAAATCTCATTCCTCAACAACAGCTGTTTGGATAGGGAGCAAAATTTTTTAGTGAGGGTAAGGTGTTGTAACTTCTCATCTAAGTCAGGTACCATAGTTTAAAAATGGAATAATGTTCTGCATGTCTCCATAACATGGGGGTTAGTTTGATTCCTGTGGTGTTGAGCAGATTTTGGACAAGACATAATTATTTCAGCACAGAGATATCAGCTCTATCAGCTCATGGTAGCAAGAGAAAGAGGAATTTGTGGATGTTTTTTGCCTCCAGGTTGTCCATGGGCATTAATACAACTGGTACAAAGGAGTTCTATAGATTAACAGGGCACTACATCTTTATAACCTATAGACAGACCAAGCTCTCTTCTCATTTCTGCTTGAAAAATTGTAGGCTTATATTTATATAAAATGAGGGAGAGAAGAAAATTCCAAGTAGGATTATTCCAGACTTTAAAAGCAATTTTTTATTAAGAAAAGGGTGTTTTAATATGCTTTAGCTGGTGAATTAATTTCAGGGCAAAGGAGGAAACTGGTAATTTCTGAAGAAGTTAATAGTTTAGTCAAAGAAAACAGGGGAATGTAGTGGATTATCCTGAATAAAGACTTACTAAGTCATGGAAAAATAACTGGTATTTTAGACTGTGGCAGCTAACGAGTTAAGAATGAACTTGTTTTTCTAAAGGGCACAGGCCTCAGAGAGCAGGATCTGCTTTATTCAGTGTAAAATATGCTAATGAGATAAAAGAAGTAAAATAAAGAAGTTCAGCCGAAATGTACTTATTGGACAGTTGCTGTAAAATGTAATGGTTAAAGAAACAAAGAAAGCATTCATTTGGTGTCAGTTCAGACATTTGCAGAGTTGTCAGAAAACAAATATAGAAAATATTAATTTATCTGTTTCACCATCACTACTGATTAATAGGGATGTTATTAACATATACAACAAGAAAAATAAGTTTACCAGTCGAATAAATACATTTTTCTTTTTCTTTTTTTTTCTTTATATGAACATGTATATTTTACAAAACCCCATAGCACTATGGGAAATAAAGATCCTTCTACAAAAAGAAGATGTAAGTCAGTGTTACAATAAAGCTTTAGAGTTTCAAAATGTATCTGGGCAAAGAGACAAAATCAGCTAGAAGGCACTACTGAGTCACTGAGAAGGTCCAGCTTGTAACTGCTGTATTAAACTCCAATTTGTTCATAAATTATCTCTCTATTCCAAGGGATTGCATGTAATATAATGTGGTCAGGAGGGCTGCAGTAGGCTCAGGAGAAAAGAAGCTATGGCCATGCAGAGAGGAAATGTTACTGATGGCCATGAGAGGCTGGCTGGGGCTGAGCTCGTGGGCTGGGGCTGGGATGGGCGCTCGGGACGCGGCCTCTGATCCAGCTGGTTGGAAATCCAGATGGGAGGCTTGACTGTGATGTAGCCATTGGTTATCCTGATATAGGAAGGCAACGTGGTGGTGCTGGAAGGAAACACAAGAGAAGGAAATTAAAAAAGAGAACCCTTATCTCTGCTCTGTGAACTGTCATCCCAAGTGGTAGCAATCACAATGGCAATTCCTACTACTATTATTATTATTATTATTATTATTATTATTATTATTATTATTATTATTATTATTATTATTATTATTATTTTATGCACACATTAGACACCAAAGAGAGTGCCAGAGACTGATAACTGTGATGATGTGGAAACAGCTCTGATCCAGGATGTCCCCCAGCTTCTGGCTGCTGACAAAATACAGCCAAAGGAAGGAGTGGCTCTTAATGTATCTGACATACTGCTCTCCATTTTTAAGCATCCATTACTGTTGGAATGCTAAACACATTGCTGGCCAGCATCAGAAATGGTGCTAAATGTATCCTCGTGCTGACCCAGGATGAGCTCGTTCTTATGTCCTTTCTTCCCACCAAAGGTCTGAAAATTTCCCATGTCTCAGTGATGTCTTATTCACATGGACCGCATACTGAGTGACCAGGAGGGTCCAGAATACATTCCTTCCCTGTTTCACAAGCCTTAAAGAACCTCCCAGGATCTCCTTACACAACTGATAACCTTGAGCATGGGAGATTGAGCAGGTTCATTTCTTTTCCTGACTTTAAGCCGTTTTGGACCAAACCACAAAGCCAAAACCAGACTCAGTTGCTGTTAGGTTTCCCTGACTGTGGATTTGCCTGAATAGCAGTGTGATTGCTTATTGATTGTAGCTTGAGTTAGTACTTTGATTTGAATTTGCAGGTTGGAATTCATCATGACTCCCATGACACTGGAGGTCAGAAAGGTCCATTTACGATTGATTTGGAAGTTTAAGCTGTGTAATCTCCATTTCATAAAATGCCCCCACTGCATCCATTACTGGATGATCCATAATCCACCAGTTGTCAGGGAGCAGCACAACCCAGCATGCAAACTGCACAGGGTGGATTTTGGACTTAAACCCAAGACATTCTGCTGAGAAGTGAGGAGAAAAACAGCAAGGGCCCATGAAAAAAAGATGTGACACTAATACCTGTAGATTCTCTAAATCTTGCATAAAGGGGATTTAGAGGCACTGAAAATGACCTTCATATAATTTTTAATGGGGTAAGAAGTTATGCAGTCCTATAAATATTTAGTTACAATATCCAGGATCTTGACCTTGGAAGGAAAAGGTTGTGTCTTGCATAATATCAGATGAAAGGAATAACATCTTACTTCAGATTCCTGCACAGAAACAGAATTTAGAAGGACTAAAGGCTTTTGTCTTTTTCTGTCTAAGCAATACCAAGATGGATTTTAGCTGAGATGCTTCAAATGTGCTGAGTCAATCACAAACTGAGAAGATCAGAGCCCACCCTGAAGAGGGCATCGGTCAACATCAAATCCCATGGACAATCCCTGCACATTACACTTCACCCTGAGTTTTGGGAGAAATCACTTCATTTCTTCCCTCATCCTTTATACTGTCACCACAGCTTCTGGGTGGGACAGTGGTTCTGCAGCTAGAAGTGATCTTAACTAATGTGCAATGAATTAAGAGTAAAAAGAGAAGGCAGTCTTCAATTAAAGACAGGAATTGCTTCATGGGAGCAGATAATCCATCTAAGCAGTATCAGGATTCTGACACTGAGGAGCAGTGCTTGTTCCAGAGCAACAAACTGCTGTGAACAGAGAACTCTGAAATCAAGGCTTGCTGGAGAAAGTTCTCTGAATTCCCATGGTGAGTGGTTGGTTTATGTCTTGAAGTGATGATATACGACACCCAGCTTTAGAGTTTCTGCTATATTGCATCAGAATTGCTGCAGTCACTTAACACAAAGGGCTGATAAACTGCCATAAACTAATGCTGCTGTTTGCAATCTGCCTGGCAGGAATGGCACTGGATTAGGAACTGTGTGGCCAAGCTCCTGTAACGTCAGTAACATCATTCCCACAGTGAACACAAAGCAGCTTTAAAGCAAACTTCTGACAAAAAGAGGTACTGCATGCTCTGGGTAATCCAACACAAATGCAGTCAAGCTTCAATTTCTGATCCAGCTCTCATTTATCCTGCTGAGTGATGATGTGGTGCACAGCTCTGGAAGCACTGACAGTGGGATCACAACTCAGGTTTGTCCCCTATACCTGATTTCCCTAAGGTAAGCATGGGTAGGTGTTTGTCCTCATCTTCTGGTACTGATTGCCACGTTACAGAACTACAAAATTTTGCCCTAAATTAAATTTTAAACTACAAGGAGGATCTGATTTTAAATTCTAATTTAAAAAAATCACCAAAATGCCATTCTGACTTCCAGTTTGGGTGTATCCTGCTCTTGACACATTTTATGGGCTTGATCCTCCAGTAAGATTAAAGTTTCCCTTGCACAAACTTTCTACTCCTCAGGGATGTTCTGTGCACACAGGCGGGCCAGGGAACCTGCAAAAGCATCACAAGCCCACTCATCAGCTAGCTACATCTAAAGGATTCCTAAAGCACCCTTAAATCAACATTTTATGTCTCTGTATGATGTTTCTGCATTCTAGTCAACTTCCATAAGTGCTTTGGTTTTGTTTTTTTGGGGGATGATGTTTTTTTGTTGTTGTTGATTGGTTGGTTTTTGATGATTTTGTTTTCTCCCTTATTCAAGGACCTGAGAATTGTTGACCACTTCTCCTTAGTTAATGAGGTTATTTTCTGTTTTCAGGACATTACATTTGTATAAAAGCATTCTTGTTAAGATAAATACTGTTAGGTGGGGTTGTTTGTTTTCAAAAACTCCTTGAGTGCTTTACAAGAGAAGAACAGTGTGTTTCCACTAACGTCTACAAAGCATTTGCTAATGGCAAATGAATCACAGCCTATCCATAAAAAACATTTTCTTAATGTACTTTTAGCTGACTGCCAAGGTGGTTTAGAGATATTTAAAGAGAATTATCCCTTTTACCAAATGCTACAAGTCCTTGTAAAACCTCTGGTCCCAGTTTTTAACTAGGCTGTTTGTGTAGTGAATGGGGAGAGAAACCTTTCCAGAAGCTGGTCCACCTCACTCCAGTGCAGGTCTCTAGGGGGAATCTTACTCTTGCTCAAGGTCTTTCACTTCCTAGGCATTACAGAGAGGCCCTGGACAGCCAGGCTGGATTATAACCTGATCTTAGAGCTGGCCCTGCTGTCAGGAGATGACTTCTGCAAACTCCCTCTGAGCACGTTTGCATGTCCATGTAGGATCTTGCTGGCCCTCGGACTTTCCCTAAGGATGAAGCAGAGTTCCCTGAACTCAACCAGAAACCTTCCTTGGGGAGGATCTCAGTGTTCCTGAAATGAACATAGAGAATAATAAAAACGAATCAGAGATCTGTGGGATAATAATCTAAATTATTATCACTTCTTTTCTTGCCAGAGAGATATTCTGTATTTCAGTCTTGTGTGTCTGATAAAATATCTTTAATAAAACATTCCACATGATCTGTGGTTAACAGGCAACCACTGGCTCTCTGTTCATACCTCTCTTTTTTGCTTCTGTGTATGGGATTGTTTTAAAAACTTGGAAGACTCCAGGTAGGTTTTAGCCAAATGACCTGCGGTATCATATTCATGAGCTTGTTCTTTTGATCAGATAATAGGGCAGTTTTTCAAATCAGTGCATTACTCATACATTGTCTTACTATCATTAGAATGTGTAAAACTTTCCCCAAAAATGGGGCCTCAGGCACATGCTTTGTGCACAGATTCTACTGAGTGCAAATACATTATTCAAGTCCTCCAAGCTGGGGGTGTGCTGAAGGACGTTGATGGTTTGGGAGCATTTTAAAGCTGAAAAATAAAAGAAACACACGAGCAACACATTGAGAGAATTTCCACTCTGGTTTGTCTTGTGAGGACTTTGAAGGGAGCTCACAAAGTGATTTTTAGCATGACTTGGTTAATCCACGTAAGCAGGGTTCATCTGACCACACAGGACACCATGGCAGAAGGACACAGGTCAGGACCAGGAGAATCTTTCTGGCCCATCTGCCCCAGACACAGGAACAAGATATAAACCCCTCCTGACATTTGTCTCATCCAATCTCAAAAACCAGTGATAATGACAGCCATTCCAGAGTCTGTCCAGCCATCCATTTCAGCATTTCCCCATTTCTGATGCCCAGAATTACTGCCTAATGTTTCACCAAATCTCCCTTGCTACAGTGTAAGGTCATGACTTGTCCTGTTCTCAAGGACAGGTTTATTCCTTTCCTCTTCTCAGGAGCCTTTCACATACTTTGAAAATTTAACCATGTTTCATCTCAACCTTCTCTTTTTTAAACAAACAATTCCCTTCACCTTTCTTTGCAAGGCCTCAAGCGCTTTCCCTCTGTCTTCTCCTCTGCTCTGACCTGGCTCTGATCCATGTCTTCTCTGGAATGAGATGCTCCAAACTGGAAACAGTAGGTGTGGGTGAGATCCCACCAGCCCTGTGCCTGGTGCAGTAGGTACCACTGCCTCTCTATCTGCCAAGTGCATGAAAAACAGGCAATCTCCAAGAGGACAGACAGTATTGGCATTGCTTTTTGCCCCCAAAGTCCAAACCACCATTATGGTCCCAGGAATTGCTCTGAAGCTCATGGAAAACTGCTGGTTCTCTGAGGGGGTGAGGACCAACCCAATTATTGTGATATTTCTATCCATTCTTAATCTGCTGCCATGCCTTGGTCCCAACGTGGTTCTGTTCAGGGTGGAGGAAGTAACCCTTTCAAGTATAACTTACAGAGTGTTTTGGGATTTTTCTGGATCAAAGGAGCTATGTAAACACAAGACAACTATTTTTAATAAATGTAAGCAAATGTTGACTCAGACAGCCTTTCTTACAATAGCATCTGATGAAAGAAGTTAGATTGAAACCTGAAAAACGCATGCTTCAATTGAAAACCTAAAAAGCTAGTAAAGTGAAAGAAAATTTTTGAGTAAATACAATAATGACTGTTTTGCATTTGTGATTTGATGTTAACCTTATGATGGCTAGGGGTTTTCTTAAGTGATATTAAGCATATGCTTCCTGTTTCTTTTCAAACAAAATTTGCCATACTTTTTTTTTTCTCTTTTTATTTAATGAACAGATGTGAAAGGACTGATCACATTATTTTTCTGGTGATCAGAAATAATGTTCTGCAAGTGAAGACAATTATTCTTGGAACTAAGCGGGCCTCTTTATGTCACCAAAATTTATTCATCTGCCTAAAGTGCTGGGACCAGCCCACTGCAGTCTGTAAATGAGCTGGCTGGCAAGAGGTCTGACCACACATTTGAATGAAAAGGATAGGTGCTCAACCAAGAGTTAACAAGAGTATGTTTGGGGGGTAAAAAATTCACTAGAAAAATGTCACAAGGATTTAACTTTGAAGACAACTAGAGCAGCCTTTTAAAAGGAACATGAAATCCCCATCTTTCAAAATGTTCATATTATTATTTCATGTGTTTCAGGAAGGGATTCTTTAGATCAACACAGGCTCTGTTTCCCCCATCCCTCTCTTCATTACCTTCCTTACAGACACTGTTCTTGCAGCCTGAGGGATAAATCCTGCAGGATGCTGAGTCCTGTGGTCCCAGATGAGCAGGACTGTGAGCACGCAAATACCAGAGCTTCCAGCACTAGTATTCACATACTTACAACTCAGCACATCCTAAAGCTCTTTGTGGGACCAAGGCCAAGAGGCTCATGCTTTCACAAGGTTCAGTTCATTAAAAAAAAAATAATAATCCAACCTGGATCTGATTAGGGAATCCAGTTTTTGGTCCAGAGGAGGCCACTGCTTATTTGCAGTAGTGTAGTAAACTTCCTTAGCTAAGTGAGTAAGCACAATCACACACTGGTGTGGGGCCAGCAGAGAAGATCTAGCATGAGCCAAAGAAGAACCTTCTCCCTGCTATTTTTGGTTGTCCCAGGGTCACTGGGAGCCTGGATCTCTGGCCATGTCCCACAGTGCAAGCACCCACTCTCCCTGTGAGCAGCACAGCCTCAATCATGTGATGCACAGAGGGGTCAGCAACAGCACCAGGAGCATTTCCACAGCCCTTCACTGTCCATCTGAGCTCTCCTAATGAGACTCAATTGGGAACCATCTCCATCTGAAAGCAGAGTCAGGGTCTGATCCTGCCTTTTTCCAGTGCTCTGGCTCCTCTGGATACTGACACTGAGCAATTCCCCCCCTGTTGAAGTGGGCACTGTGAGCCTTCCTCCTGTGCAGAGGCAAAGGGCAGAGCAAATACCCTGGCAGAGGACTAATCCCCCACCTCTGCATGTTAGGACATCTGCCATGGCTCATCTCTAGGAGTAGAAGAGGATAACAAGGGAAAAGATGGAAAAGGAAGCACAATTTTCACCAGGCAGTGGCTCTGAAAGCTGTGAGCAGCATGCCACAATCATGAACCAGGTACTAAAATGCAGCTGGGAGCAGGACACTGCACACAGGATGGGATACTGAAATGTGCCATAAAGAGAGGCACAGGCAGTCCTTCAGCTGACTGGCCTTTAGTAGGATTTAAAAGGTGGCCTTAATTGTGGCTATGCCATGCAGGCTTATAGCCAGAGAGATTCAGCTGTCTTCCTGCTTCAGTTTATAGGGAACAAGACATCTCCAGAGGACAACCCTTTCCCCACAAAGACGTGACTCCAAGGTTGGTCAGATGAGCTGCTTCTAAAGATCTCTGTCTCTGGAATTCAGGTCTCCTGAATCCCAACCAAGCTCTGGCCCCACTGGGGTATCTGACTGGTAGGGATGGGTTCCCAAATTGGGTCAGGACAGCAGGGTGGGGAAGAGGAACACTGCTGATTCTGCAGTGCAAAAAGCAGTTTATGGTGGGACACAGCTCCCCTCTGCAGTCCTGCAGCAGCTGCCCAACACCAGGCAGAGCAGGGCTGCAGCTGCTGTCCGTTCCATGGGGGCTTGGCTCTGGAGTTTGACACAAAGGAGGAAAAGGTGGCTCACTTGGATCAGGGGCTCCAGGGGGGCCATGATGGTGTAAGCAGGAGGAGGCTCAATGCTGAGATGCAGCTCAGATTCCTCTGGTGCAGTTTTGGGCCCCTCTCAGCATGGGCTGTGGGCAGGAAGCCAGGAGATTTGTTTTTTATCCCTGAGTCACCCACTGAGGGCCATCAAAACCTCGTTAAATCACTTTAGTGCTACGACTCCCCTGGCTCTGCTCTGAGTCAGGACCTCGGAGCGTTGGTGTGACACCACCAGCATTAACACAACCTGAAGTGTTTTGCAGGCACTCGCTCTGATTTGCAGGTCCCAATGGCTCAGGCCACCTGCAAAACATCTCTGTGATGACAAATTCAGCCCTGGAGAGACACTGACCTGCAGTGAGGCTGAGCAAGGGCATCCTAAAGCCACAGGTGGGTCACATCGTTAAGGCAAAGTGGATCATCTGCTGTGGGGCCAGAGAAGGGGACAGGGATGGGAGGGGACAGGGATGGTTGGGGCAGTGGGTTCTGCTGCATCTGAGACAGGGAAAGGGGACTTTGCTGTCACAGCAGAGCAGCCTGAGGGCTGGGGAACACAGTGAGGCAAAGGTGGACAGGGGGATGCATCCAGCAGGCAGGGAATGAGCAGGTGAGAAATAACTCCAACACAGCCCAAGGGCCCTTTTCTGAGGTGAACTTCCAGTTTGTGGGAAGGATTCCTGCCCTTCACAGTCAGATTTAGCCTTCCCACCCCCCGAGGAGACTGTGCATGGCCCTTCTTAATGTCCTGCCCAAAGTCCTTTAGGAAAACCCAGTGAATACACATCCTGCACCCACACCTGTGGCTATGGCAGAATCAGGCCTGCTGCTCCTTTCCAGACAACTGCAGAATGGTGTAAAAACATAGAATGTTGTAAAAACCAATAACCTTTGAAGCACACCCTCTGAGTAATTACCCCATTCCCATCTAATGACTAAAAGATGTTATATTCCTCTATGATATGGCAACAACAAAGATTTTGACCTTATTAAAACCAGCCCATCAGGAAACTACATGTCATCCTTCAAAAAAAAAAAAGGTAAAAAAAGAAATTAAATTCTTTAAAATCCCTGTGAAGAGTATTCAAGATACTGTAGCTGAAGACCTATGATTTGTAGTAGTGTCTGGGTGGTCCTGAGACAGGAGATGACAACATTAGCTCTTTCCTTTGCCCTTCTAAGAAATGCTTTGATGATTCTCTAATATCCTAGGAATATCCCCTGTGATTCTGCAGTGGGACGAGGGAATCACAGAGCTGGGATAATTCATCCCAGTTTTACCCAGGCCCTTGCTAAGAGGGGATAGCTCAGAGCCCTTTGTTCCACCAGTTCTGCACTGACATCTGAGCCAGGATGTGCTCACAATAGTCTAAATAGTGATGTGGGCTCCAAACCATCCCCAAACTCACCCCCACCCACTGCACACATCTGGCCATGTACCTGATTTGTGCGTGTGATTAAGGCACTCATCATCACAGCTCAAATATCCATGGACTTGTTCCACTGCTCCTTGGACAGATAATGACTGCATTAGTGCAGCCAAAGGAAGCAAGAACATCAAGGGCACAAACACAGATGGGCTTAGCATTGGAAAAACCCTGCCAGTGAAGATTTTTGGGCAACCTGTTGATACACAATGCATAAGGAGTTAATTTGATGGAGCTGCAACCAGGTGGTTTTGAGCCAGATCCCAAGCATGAGCAGAATATCTGGTTTTTGTCTGTATTTTTCAAACTGCCTTCTCTCACCAATGCAGCCTCACATGCAAAAGAATTTATATTTTTTGGGGTGGTCAAAACTGTAATCCATATTTTACATCTCGGGCTCAGCTTTTCAATTAATTAGAACCAGAGTGACTCGCTCTGCCCTTTCCTCTGTGTACTCAAGTGTTTGTTTGGCATTGTGTGGGCCCTATGGCTCAAATATTTTTTGCAGATGCACAGAATTAACCATGCACGTTTAGATGTGCTTGGGGAACACATACATTCATAGAGATGTATATACTTGACCCTGTCACTTTTTTGTTAAACACTGTAAAAGATATTGACTTTCCCCTCCAGATTTTAAAATGATTTAGAATAGGTGGTAGTGGGGAAATACCTAACACATCCTGTCAAATTAAGTATTTTCTCGGAGACTGTTCTCTAAGATAAAATTATTTCAGCTATAGAGATGTCTGTACAATGTATTAAGGAACAGAATGAACAACGAAAATATAAACTAGCTTAAATGGATGTCCAATATACTGCATTTTTCCACTTGATTTTAATTTTCTTTTTCCTTCTCCCTGTTCTTTTTCCATCTCTACATAACAGTTTTTCTCTTTGCTTAGTCTGTATCACACTTTTCTTTCTAATTCACTGGGCTCACTTTCTTGTGCTCTGCTTGTATTTTTCCAGGGTCTCTCTTAGTAAGAATAATTAAGGTTGGGTCAGATCTTTGAACCTGTTATTTGGAGCACTATTGAATTCAAGCTTGTACCACTGAATAGAAGCACTGGCCTCTTTTTCTTGCCAATAGACTCACATTTAAAATAAAAAAAAGGTTCACAGAGCACATCTACCAGGCACATTGAAGTGCTGTTTTGGCCACAAGGTTTGGGTTCCTCCTGCTGCTGGCAAAGCAAATACGGTGACAGCAGTCACAGCAGAAACCCCTTCTCCTGAAGAACTTCCAAACCCTCTGAAAGCCTGGAGATGCCATCAGTGGCTCATAAAAAGCTGCTTGCTGGTCTGTAGGGCTGGAAGGACTGAAAACCCGTTCCCTGCCAGGTGTCATAGCCCAGACCCTGAAGTGTCTCTGCAGATCTGAGCTTCTGAGAGCGTGGTCTGCAGCGTGTCTCTCATGTTCTGCCACATGGGGCATCCCTGGCACCCAGCAGCTCCCAGGCACTAAACTTGGCTCCCTCAGCCTGGGCTCAGGCCCCAGGTATAAAGCTCACTTTGTTCAGTTAAGTTATTCAGGAATTGTGAAAAGGTGATCTGAGCGAAATCTGAATTTGGCCTGGCATTTTCATAATTGCAGGAACCCGGCTTTTACAGCATTGAAACCATATGAATTCAAATAAATCCTACTTCTCCTTCATCCCAGTGAGTGACTGGACTTGGACCAAAGCTGCCCTTTGGGATCCTGCTGTGTTTCCAGCCTGCAGTGCACCCCATGGTCCTGGGAGTGTAAGGGAATCCAATTTCCTCCTGATTCACTCCACAATGAAGCTGTCTTATTAGATACCACAATATAACTGTGGTTAAACCCCTCCTATAAAGCAGCTGCCCACCACAATAGTAATGTGGCCTTACTCCCTGTCATACTTTTCCTCACTTCATTTTCCAGGCCATGAAACTCACTAGTCAGAAGGGGAATAGCAGAATTAGAAATAAATCCCATATCCCTTACCTTTTTCCTCTGGGCTAGCACTGACAGTGTTGTGTGTTTGCACACAACACTGAACTTTAAAGACATTAAATGCCACTGAATTTTAAAGACACATTTCTCTTTCTTTAAGGTAACTCACTGGAAGATGAATTTTTTTGTATTCTATGGATTTTATATTACTTTTCTAAGAGGAACAGCAGATTTGCAATTTTCAGGGCTTAGATACTGCTTGATATGCAGGGCACTCAAATAAAAAATTCCAATTTGGGGTTGTGGCGTTTGAGCAGGTTTATTCTGGCATTTTCTTCCCTTGCCAAAGGAAAAACCTCTGTATCCAGAACTGCAATACAGGGAGTGCAGGTGCTTTACTACCCATTCATGTGTTTGAGGAATCCAACTCAGCCTGGGCATGAGCACCTTTTAGTGTCTGCAACTGCAGTCAGCCTTGAGTTAACACAAACCACACTCCTCACCCACCCTAAACTGCAGGGTAAATGTGCTACTGGGTATTGAATTTTCTCTGCCTGTTAATCCAGACAACTTATTTTTCAGCTGAGTGAATATAAAGAGTTTTGTAGAGCTGTGTTAAAATGCAGCTCATGTTTAGAGGAATTACCTGAGGGTACTGAGTGCATTTTCCCATGTTATCTGTTTGATAAGAGCCAGATCACTTTTATTTGTGTCTGTGTGTGTGCAATAGATAATATGCCATGAGGAGTCATTGTTAAAGACTCCAAGAAGCCAATGCTCAGAACATCTGGCTAGTGAAAGCCCTGGACATGGAAAATATAAATGTCAAGGCTCATATTTATAAATTGGAAGGGCCATGACGACATCTGCTAACAAGCTTTCTTCCAGAGCCCATTTGCTGTACATGGTTATTCACAGGCAACAACAGAAACGTGCATGGATCACATGCATGGCCTGCCCTTCCTTTCAGAACACACGCTCCAATAACACACACATGCTCTGTTCTCACAACACAGAAATACAAGTGTTTGCAAACCTCACAGCAAAGCTCATGCATACCAGACCACAGTGGGACACACATTGCTGGAACGGGCTAAAAATAGCTGGGGAAAAAGCCTTGCATTAACACAGAATACAGTCAAACTCACTTAGCCTTAACTCTTCCAGTGAAATAAGCTCCTTTTCTGCCTTGCTCTACAGGAGACACTTTGTACTACAAATCTAATCCTGAAGCCTTGTTTTTATGACTGAGTAGTTGTGGATGGGAATCTCAAGACTTTAAACAAAGTCTAACTTATTTGACCACAGTAGCTCAATACTAACATTAAAACAAACTACAGGTAAAAGAAATGTGATCCTACATTTGCAACCACAAGCACCTTTTCTTCAGCTTAGTGCCAAATGAGAAATATAAAACTGATCCAATGCCTGAGCATAAAGGCTTTGCTAATGACTTACTATTGTAGGTGTCTAGACCACAGCTCACCCCAATGCTCTTGGCACTGGCCACTGCCACAGAGGCTGCCCACAATCCTGCCAAGTTGTCAAGAGAAGGAAAAACATCAGCAGAAAGAGCCTGGACTGCTTTATGATACCCATGAATTTAACAAAGAATGGATTCCATGCTGTCTGTCCCGTTTGCAGTACATTTGGACACACAGACACCTATATGAAAATGGTAGGAAAAGCAAAGATGAAGTAATGTGGAGGAGATGCACCTCCTGGTCACAAAATGAAGGAGAGGATGCCTAGCTCTGCCTCCCACTTCCTGCAGTCTGCATTAATGTCAGATGACAAGGAGATCTGAGATACAAGTGACACATGTCCCCATCTCAGAGATTCTGCTGAAGGCTGCAGGCTCCAAAACACCCCACTTTATTGGCATGGATGGACAGAAGAGCAAAGTGCAGTGTTTGTGTGATCACAGCCTCCTGCAAAGTGAGCTCAGAGAGGTGGAGGTGAGGGCAGCAGATGGAGATGCAGGAGGGGTCCCTTCCGAATCCTTTCTCCAGGGCCCATACAAGCATGTGCAGCCAGAGTTTAAAAAGGCAGGTAGAAAGAGCCCTGGAGAAAGAGAATATTTAATTTAAGCAGGAAATGGAGAAAGATGGAACTGAAAAGATAACAGGTGGTAGAAGTCCTGGCAGTGGATGAGGAAACAAGGCTGCACTGGCTGAGAAACAGTTCAAGGGGGGAATCACAGAGGAAGAGGTCATCTAAACTCAGCCACTGCTGCATCTTGAATCCTAAGAAATCCTAAGAAAACATTTTGTTTGTGCTGCATCGGACAGATCTTAGGCAGTTTAACAAAGTTAGCAGTTGTAGGGCTGTGTCCAGCCCCAGTCAGAAATACATCAAGTTGGGACAGATATAAATAGATATTATAGACTGTCTTTACTCAACACAGCTCAAATGAGAAGCAGAAAACAAGAAAGGAAAAGAAAGCTCTTCATAAGCTCCACAAAACATCTTGCATCGTATTTTAAATCTTAATCAGCACTGAGTAGGAAAAAACAGAAAGTGCTCTTGGATAGCCATTGCTGAAAAATACCTCATTGTTCAAAAATCCTAACTTGTGTGCTCCAATTTTGTTACTTGTTCGCCTTCAGAAATATGGATTTAATATTCATGATGGATTTAAATTTCACTAAAATAAAATACCTAATGCATTACCAATAGAGAATTTAGTTTAATGAAACAAAACTGAAATCTATACACAAATTATGTTTCCAAAAGACTTCTGTGTTCTTTAATGATTTTACTTTCAGGTATTTATAGCTTTCATTAAAACACCATTTGCATACTGCTTCATATGAATTGGTCATACTGAAGCTGAGACAAGTAATAGTGAAAGTAAACATGTAAGACTTTTGCTTGTTTTTCTCTAATTTTATCTGTGTTTGTCTCATCCCACAGTGGCAGCACATTATTAAGAACAATAGAACAAAGTAAAACACATGGATCTTTTCATGTGTATAGCAGGTAAAAGTGAGGCTGCACATCTTTTCAGCCCCATCTGGAAGATAACAAATTAACTCCTTGACTTTACAAGGGGAAAGAAGTTATCAGCCACGGCCAGCTGACAGGGAAGGTCCATTAGCATGGAGATGCTACAGGTTTGGACATGAATGTCAGGACTTCCCGTCGTTACTGAGATGCATTAGAGAGCTGTGTGCTGAGGCCAGGTTCCACAGCTTTAATTAATATATTCTGTGCACTCTGACCAACCTGATAATCCAAGAAGCCTCAATAAAAACCATCTAGGGACGGAGGATATGTCATCACCATATCATTTGTTACAGTCAGGAGATTTACCTCTTGTTTTTACTGCGCTGAGTTACACCGTGCTCCTGTTTTACTTTCACTGGAGGGCTCGTGTACCTGGGGCTGTGCAAAGGGCAGGATGACAGACCTGCCAGAGCCAGTGCTTGTTAAAGGAGGCATTGAGCCATCTGCTCACCTTAAAGGGGGATCAAATGGAAACAGGAAAAAGCTAAGGAGGGGAACATGCAGTGTTCCCTACACTTGGCTCTCTGCTCAGGAGGAGCAGGGGATGCCTTCACAGAAGCAAGATGGCACGTCTGAGAGAGGCAGGCAGGGCTGAGAGGAAGAAAGACCAACTGATGCACTGCTTCTGGACACTGTATATCTACCAGGGTTCAAAAAATTGGGCAAACTAAGAGCAGAATTTAGGTCAGTTCAAGATATAAAGGTTCACCTTCCACAAAGGAACCGGGAGAGAGCATTTGCTCAGGAGGTGTTTTGGGACCACTCCATATCACAGAAAGCCCTTGCACCCAAACTGACAAACCCTGAACTTCTTCTGCTGACTGTAGATATTTGTATGCCATGCCCTGCGAGATAGAGAAATCCTGAAGCTGTGTCCTCATCCCTGGTTGAACACAGGGTAAATAAATGCAAAGGTGACACTGCTTCCTTGGCTGCACAGGCTGGAGGAGGAGTGATCCCGTTCCCCTTGAGCATCAGGAGGCACTCCTCGAGCAGTGTCCTGACCAGGGAGGCAGACAGGGTAATTTAAACAAACAAGGCCCCAGTGATGGAAATTTCAAGCTCAAAGCTACCATATGGAGGGAAATCATCTGACCACAATTTACCTGTTAGACTTCAAAGGTGTCTAGGTCTCCTCTAAATAAAAGCAGTCTTTTCTTTAATGAAGTTAAGTACTGTATTTCAGCACCATGTGTTGTGAAAAGGAAGCAATTTGGATTAATTTACTGAAATTTACCTTTCAGATGCAGTTAAGTGGAATTAAAAGTTTGTCTGAGTTGACAGAGTTCTGTTTTCCATCACAGCATTGTCTTGAAAGAACGGATAACAGGCTAAGTGCTTAAATTCCATCCAAACTGATAAGGTTCACTCTGTACAGGCAAACTCAGTGTAGTTTATTACATATTGTCTCCCTCCATCCATCACTGCTATACATTTTTTCCCCCTAAAACAACTGCCTCTTCCAAAATAAATTGATATTGGTGATGTTATTGCATTCATCTGGGGTTGAATGGTCTGCACTGGGCTATCAGAGAGCTGCCATTTCTACTTACAGGGAGAATTCATTTCATTTCCCATTAATGGTAGCTTTTGCAGGGCTAAGCTTACATCTGGGACAAGAATTTTTTTTTCTCTTCTGAGAAACATTCTTTGCCCTTAATTTCTTTCCTGCTGAAGCGTGTGTGTCCTTACCCTCTTTCCAAACACCACCTTCACCCAGATCTCTTCCATGGCAGTGAGAATTAACTTGCCCATTATATCCTTTCTAGTTTTCTTTCTTCCCAGCACTGTACTTCTCTCTTTCACATCATCTAGCTGCCATTGCTCCTTCCAAACCTTACCCCTCCCATAATGCCCTCCCAGTCAATAACTCCCCTCCCTCCTTTTTCCCAGGAGCGTTCCTTGCCTTAGATCCCAGGATAACTCCCCAGCAGCTGGGAGAGGTTCTCTGTTCCCCTGGACTGGTTTTGTTGGCAGCCTTGAACCATTTGCTTGCTACAGCAAAGGTGCAATCCTGACCTGCCCTTCACTGACCACTCTGAAACCTCAGAGGCATTTCTCCATTCTTTCAATTAACTGAGCACCATGAGAAACCAGTGAATGATCTGTAATTAATTATTTATATTACATGGGGAAGCCTAGCTAACACAGTGTCAACAGAAACAATGATACTCTGTATGCCAAACTTCAGCCTTGCAGCCTGAGGGTTTTGTCTCCTCTCCTTGCTGCCCCAGCTGGATTTTGGCTATGGGAGGCAGCCAGAGTTTGAGTCTTGTCTAAGTTCAAATTTCTCCCAAGGACAGACTTCAGATCTGCACATTTCTGCAAAATCAAGTAGTTGAAGAAAAAAAATCCTGCTACTTGAAATCTCCATTCAATTTTGATTCTTGACAAGCCATTTCAAACAGAAACTGCAGTCAGGCAGGACTTTTTCAGTTTGTTTAGATTTTGGGGAAGGAGGCAGGAGGGAGAGGAAACCACACATTTCATCAGCATTTTTTATTTTTTAATAGCTTTCAGTGCAGCCGATTACCCAGGAGATCAGCAAATCTTAGCTCTGTGAAAGACAGGGAGGAGACAGAGAGCTTTCTCATCCTCCACAGCAGTACTAAGCCTCCAACACACAAATCTAAACACTGTTCACCCAGGGTGCCAACTCAAATGCCTCTGCTGTGAAGACAGAACAAAAAGAAAAGGACAATCTCCAAGGTACAACTGAAAGTAAATACTAATAATGATGTGTGGCATTAAATGATGACTCATTTTTCACAAGGCCATTTCAGATTGTAGCCATAACCTTGGATCAGACCCGAATGACTGTGAGAGCTGAAGTCTTAGTGGAACCATTAATTATGGATTTCCTGGCTTTTATAGGTTGGAGTCAGACCTTTGATGTTCCTTTAAGATTGTTCTCCTGTGTTCATTTCCTTTGTTTCTGTGTTGGTAGCTTAAGAAAACACCCTAAGATTTCCATGGAAGTGTATGAGATCGCCTAGAAATGTGTAGTCCATAAAAGCCCTGCAATTCATGGCTCATAAAGTCCTCTAATCCATGGTCAATAAAGCTTTGGAAAAGAGCTGTATGAACCACAGTCATTTCACAGTTCAATGAGGTTCATACAGGAATCAATAACCTGGTTTAAATTTGCCTGGATTTGTCCTCCACCTGCATATTTCTCTTTGACTTTTCAGGTTGAAAGGCAGCTCCAACAGCTGAATCCTGGGGACCTTGCATGGAAACAATGAGCTTCATGCAGCTTTCCCCCAAAAGCCGTAACAAAGACCTAAATCCCTCTACTTTGTCTCAAAGGTGAACAATTCAAGTTTCAGGTAACAACTGGTGAGTTAGGGAACTGGAAGAACAGCCATTTGGAACTACAGGGGCACAGCTCAAGTTAATGCTAAATGCAGAGACCTCAGTCCATACAGAACATGGGGGACTCCCACTGAAGTGCAGACAACTGCACAATGGATTTTTGGGACAGGCCAGAGCAAGAACTCCCTAGGACACCAATTATCCTTCAAAAACGAGTGCTAAGTCTCACTGCTGAAACACCACTGAGGCAATGCAAAGAAGTCCACGTTTCTCTCCTGCACAGATAACAGTCTATTGCCTGTATGATCAACCACCCTGCTTGTTTCCTCCCAAAAATGATCACCATACAAGGTCTGGTCACAGACACACATTTGTGCTCTTTTCTTGCCAATCAGAAAGGAACCAGTTGGAGAGAACTCACTGTTTATTGCTTTGTGCAGGGTCCAGCTTGCAATTAATGCTGATGAAACCCAACTGCCAAAAGCACAATATGCAGCAGCTGGTTTATGAAAGTTGAGACCCCATCCAATTTATGGGAAAAGCAGAGCTGGTTGTGAGTCTCTGATTTAGTGAACTTGTATTTTTTGTGTTTTGTTTTGCTTTGTTTCCAGGAAAACACCAGAAGTTACTCCAGAACTGCAGAAGCACTAAAACCATCTGAAAGCTCTAAGGCAGGCTTCCCTTCTTCCAGCCTTTCCTCATTTCTAGGCCTGTGATCTCCCACTAATATCTCCCTGGGATCTTTCATCAAGGCAGGCAACACACAGTGTCTGGTTCATCACCAGCGTGGTGGGAGAGGAAACTTGTGTTTCCTCACCCCAATCTCCACCCTTATGAAATGGAAATAGAGGGATAAAAGGCTTTGATTCAGGTGAAATCTCACAGGAGCACACAGCAAATAATTTAACTCTAACCTTCAGAACTACCTCTTAAATCCCTTTCCTAGGAACATTTAATAAAACCAGCAAAATGCGCAAAAATCATAAGCACCACTTTAAGCTCCCAACTGCACATTTCCATTGCCAATATCCAATATCCTTTCTGGATAGATAGGATAGGGGTGGGAAGATTGTGCCTAAGTGCCAGGCTCCCACCAGACCTATTTAAACACCTCACTTGTACAACACATGGGGAACTTGACCACAGACCCTTGTCAAATGCTGGGACATCATGGGACACCACAAGTCAGCAGCCCCCAGGCAGAAGGACAGAAAAGTCCCTTGTCTTTGAGGCAATCAGCTATGGTGAACCAAATGCCACCTAGTTCGTGCTTAAACATCCTCTGTGGAAGGGATCCAAGCACTGAACACACACTTTGAAAAGAAAGTACATGAATCCTTCTTACAAGGCTGGCACTGACCTCAGAAACAGCCTTATTACATTAAGATTAATATGCACTACCTTAATAGCAACCCTTACATCACTCACCCTGAGAAAACAATAAACTACAAAAAATGATGTAACTGCTCCATTAAAAAGATTTAATAAAAATAATAGTAATAATAATAAAAATCTGAAAACACAAGTATGTCAAGCTTTTTTTCTTAGCAAAGGGAGAAATCTCTGAGAGACTTTCAAGGAATTTAGGTGCTATGAAAATGGGAATATGTAATGCTCAAAGACAATTATTATATGTGTAGGTGAGCAGCCAGTTCCCAACATATTACTTAGTTCCTTTTACTTGTTAGAAGATCAATAAACATTGTGGGTGTTTATCTGCCCGTGATTTGTCCTGGATAAAGGCACTAAGAGCTTTAGAGGTGGGAGAATAAATTGCCCAGGAATCCTAAAAGCACACATTGAGAAGCCCTGGTCAAACATGAAGGCTCTTATTCAAACATTGAATGGGAGTTTTTAACCTCAGACCAAGATTGGAATAGCCATGGAAATGTGCCTACCTCCATTCTCTTCACATAGAGGATTTAATTAAGTACTTAATTTTGTTTCAGTTTGCTATTTTCAGTGCAGTCTGAGATGTTAAAACATTTCAGCCCCACAACACAGCTAAGAAGGCTGAAAGTCAAATTTGTCAGAATCTTAAGAACTCTCAGGAATATTCTGTATGGATGGAAAATGGGCAAGCCTTTGTGATGAAAACTGCTGGTACAGACAGGAAAATAATTATTGGAAGAAAAAGGACAAGCACAGAGTATTTTCTATTGTTGTTCTTTTCCTGTTTTTCAATCTGACAAATCTTTGTTTTTGTGTATTTTAAATATTTTAAGCACTAACTCTGTTTTTCCTCTTTACTTTTTGGTCAAACATGCCTATTTTCCTCCTAGCTCTTCATTAGGCTACAAAAACATCATCTCACTCCCTGTGTCTCCCAGTTAGCCTTTGTTTGACCCTCCCTATGGTCTAATCCGCAAGAGCTGGGATCTGCAAAGAGCATTGAGTTAGGAGCCAGCAGGAAGAGGACAGGGACCAGAGCAGTCATGACTCACCTGTCTTCTATCCGAACCCAGAGGTCATTGAACTGCCTCTGGCGATGGTGCTTGTGCTGCTTCTTGTGCCATTTCTTCTGCCTGCCAAACTCCTCCAGCTGGCTGATGCTGTCGGGCAGCAAGAGGTGAGGAGACAGGCTGTCTTCTTCATCCATCTGCTGTGGCTTCAGGGAAGGAGACGCCAGTGGGACCTGCTCAGAAAGCTGGACAGGGGGCAGGGCTGTCACTGAGAGTCCCTCCAAGGCTGGGCTTGTCTTTGTCATCCTTGAACTGCAAAACACAACATTTAAATATGAGTAAAGGAGCAAGGGTGCCAAAACAAAGGTGAAAGCAGAAGACTGCACTGCTTGGTGGGTGCCCCTGACAGCTGAGAAGGTGCACAAGGCTTTGCTCTGGGGAAGCAAGTAAAGACAGCATTGGCATTTCATAGGAAGCTTTCAAATAAACACTTAACTGAAAAATGGGGAAAAGGCAACAGATACTCTATTCCTTTTTCTGGCATTTTAATGACTTCTTAGAGACCTTAGAGTCTGTGGTAGGGGTTGCCTCCCCTGCTGGGCTGAAGGTTGAATAACAAAACAAGCTCCAAGCTGGCAAATTACTCTCTTTGAGGAAAACAGATACCTGAAGAGAAGCTGATCTTAAATTAATAAATTATCTCATTATCTCTTCTTTTTTGTCATCCCGTCCCCCCTCCCCCCCCCAACTTTGGATGTCATCTGTAGAAAGCAAGTAATTTTTTTAACTGCAACAAGAATTATGTCTCCTCATCCAGTCAGGACTGGGAACATGAAAGCCTAGGCTGATGATAGAAGCATGGAAGCTTGGTGGCTGGGATGGGATACGTGAGACCTGAACTCCAGCAGGTAATGAAGAAAAAAGGGGAAATGACCTATCCAAAGCCTCCTTGAAACAATTCTGCCAGAGCTCTTCAATCCTGTCTGAAGTATTACCACCTCTTGTACATGACTGGAATGATGCAGAAAAAGACCTTTTATTTTCATCTTCTAGAGTTTCACTGATTTTAGAAGAAAGTCAATATAAACTCTCTCCTTTGGTATGCAGCCATGTGAACTTATTGTGAGCTAAGATAGCTGAAACAAAAAACTAATAAACCAGGACTGACATAAAGTTATTTTCCCCCCCTAACTTCAGTAGAAGTTCATATTGAGTCTTAATTGCAAGAAATTTTCCTGTCCCTGGGATGGGCCAATGAGCTGTACATACAGAAAATGGGAGAGAATTAATAGGCAATATGAAGCTGTGGTCTGCAAAACTATTTCTATTACATGGATGCTATGACTTTTATGACAGAAACAATTAAAGCCACGTGAAAAATTTTGCCTCCTGAGTGAAACCAGTAAGACATTTTAATGAAAAAGTAATAAAAAATCCTAAACTTCATTGGTGACAATGTACAAAATGTGCCGCAAGTGAAACCACATGTTTCATTTATGGAACATTTTGTTCTCTTCCAAAAAAGTCACATCTACTACTAATGAAAGCTTTTTTTTCTTTTTTACTTTCTTGAAGTCTGTTACAATACCAGTCTTGATAGTCACCTCTATTTCCAGTGCATTGTGTTTCATCTGAAAGTCTTTCCAATACCTACTGATAATTAATTATTGTTACTATGACATTCACTAGCAAATACTACAGTAACTTTGCCACTTGTAGCCAACATTCATGAAGCTTTCAGAGACCATACAACAGATAAAGGAAAAAAAGAAAGTTTTCTAAAACTAATTCTAAAATTCTCCATGGTTGGTTTTATTAATAAAAACCACAAGAAAATCCCCCCTTTTTTTTTTTTTTTTTTTTATTTTCCCAAATCATTCAGACTCCCAGTGAGTCCTTTCCAAACTCACTCATACTCACTCCATGCTCTATTTTATACCACAGATAGATCTGCTGGTTCTAAATTTTTTTCCCCATTAAGAGTTTTTCATGTTGAGAGTGAATGTTCCCCAGTGCTGCAGTTTCCTTTGAGAGTTCTTGGTGCTTTTCAAAGCCTTTAAGAATTCCTCAGCTATGGTACAGAGTCATAGCTGAAGCAAAGCCATCTCCTGACTCAGGTAAATGAAGAGGCACTCACAGGTTTGCACTGGGGGTGTCTCTCAGGCCACAGCAGAGTGTTCTTAATTTTTATCCAACCATGATGATGGATCAGTGAAGTATCAACATCCAATCGCAGCCATTTAGCAGCTTGGAGGATAACCCAGTGTGAACCTGGACGGGAGAGTTTAGGCAGGTAGGAAGGACCTGGACCAAGCCCCTGCAGACACCAAGTGGGTCCTGAGATGGCAGCAGAGACCAGTGGGTGGCAGGAAGCCACTGGAACTGAGCTGTAACCAAGAGTTTTGTTTCCATTGACTTCTTTCTCTGTGCCTCATGTTCTGATCAGTCAGCAACTCCCTGAGGTGCTGCAGGCAGGAGCAGCCCCCGTGTGCCAGCTCAAGGCTGGGGCTGCTCTTTGATTCCTTGAGTGGTCTTAGGGATATCTGAACACGTACTTTCCACCTTTTAACACCTACTATTTTCTTACATGTGTTTACCTTGCTCTGAGCTCCCCGTAAACTGGAACCAGTAGAGAGGTGTTTTTATGGGTTGAGATTTTACAAACCACTTAAGACGACTGGCAGCTCCCTTCTTATTAAAATTAATGACTTTGGGCATCAAAATCCCAGTGGTGGCTTTGAAAGTTTCTTGCTTGATTGTTTCCACTACCATCACATGAGCCACAGGTTGTAAACTTGATATTTCAGAACATTCTTTGGGAAGAGAATAAATAAACACTGGAGAAATGTTAAAATGCTGTAACCTAAAGAGGGTTATAAACTAACCACCAGCATGTTAGAGTTGAGTCAGGGGAATAGATCCACTGTGGCAACTGTATATTACATTTGGTTGATATTCATTCCATTATTGGTGCACTAATATTTTTAAAATTATTAGTAACTGCTAATAATTGCACCAAGACCTAAAAGGGACTTTTAAAAGCTGTATGTTGATGCATGTTTGCTCCTCTAAAAGAAAAGAAAGATAGTTTTAAACTGATTTAATAAATCAGTTACAATAATTATACTATATTATACATAAAATAATAATTACAATAAAAATAAACAACAAATACTATAAAATATGATTAATTAATTATGAACCTGGTTCTTTTCATATAGGACTTTCATCCTACAGACATTCTGCCAGAAGGAAAATCAAAACAGAATAGGGATATTTAATCCAAATATATTGCAAGAATATTTGAAGATGGTAATTTAATGTAAGAAAGATTTCTTATAAGATAGTAATTTCCTTATTGATTTCAGTAAAAAAGTTATTAATAAAAAGTGCTTGGATTTATTTATTAACTTATATTCTGGATTTTTCCTCTAAAAAAGAAAGGCAAAAACCTGCCATCTGCAATCGGATACCTGGACAATCGATCTCTGCATTACGTGAAGCTTTACTGTTAAATTCAACTGCTCATTTCATGGACTATTTCGTGCCTTTCCCCTGGTCTCAGTCTCTGTGCACTCTGTTAGCACAGCTGCACTGTATGAAACCATGGGGATATAATGGACTTTTTTTTCCATTCCTTCACTACTGCTGAGACAGCTTTTCAAGATACATAGTTATTTTTAAAGTCAGGGAAAAAGCAAGACTAGTTTTCAGTTTGTGAGGCCACAGTGCCTTTTCTGAAGAAAGAGTGAGAAAGTACCACCCAAATATCTTGGTCCACACAAAGATCTCAGAGATTTTTCATGAATAACTTGATACAATTCCAGGATTAGAGGTTCCACCCATTTTTAAATGTATCATTCCCACACAGGGTGGTCTTGGGAAAACAAAAATTATTTCAGGCCCTTAGGTGGGTTTTTCTCATCTCTGACCTTAATTTCCTTCCATGGGATGTACAGTCCTGCAAAACAAGTTCTCTAAAACAACCAAGTCCAAATAAGAAAACGTTGGAGTCGCAACAAATATCCTATGTGGCTTGGTCCTAAGGTACAGAAAGCAGTGAAAGCAGGAAAACATTTATTCTTGCTGGTTCTTGAAAACGCTTAATCCACAGACAAAGACCTCTGTGGTTTTCTTTCACTTCTGGTGAAATCTGCCATCCTTTTCTAATTCTTTCCAAGAATTAAAAGAACAAAACAAAACATGTAAGTTGTTTGGACTGAGCTGGATGCTCCATTAGGCTGTCTCAGCACTTCTCTCTCTGCCTTGTGGTCTGCAGTGTCACTCTGTGCTGGCACTGACCACCGAAAATTGACTCATCACTGGGATTTGTTAGGGCTATTGAGTGCATCTGGTCAGAAAAATGACATTAACACCATGATGTTCTGCAATATATTGTTTGCATAATTCCCAGGCTTAAAACTGCACAGGTCAGGCAGGGCAGACCCCAGTAATGCCTCTGCCCCCTGACCTGCCAGAGTAACACCAGCAACGTTTGGACTGAGTCCCACCAAGCTTCCCCATGGGCTTCCACAGGGCCAGGGAGGGACTTGCCCTTTCTGCATGGCTTTGCTGATGATACACATCTTCCAGACAACGAAATCATCAATCTCATTTTTTTCAGCAATCTTGCGGTTTACATCTCTGTTCCCTCAGATATGTGCAGAATCTTCTGAAATCCCAGTCTGCCAATTTGTTATTTGCATCCTGACTTTGCAGCACGAGCAATGGAAAAGTTTTGCTCAGAAGACTGCCATGCTTTGCACGGGCTTCCAAGCACAGCAGCATCACTGAGGTTTTCTTGCTTCAGTTCTCAGAACTGTCAGACAAGGGGAGATTTTGTTTCATCAAGAGAGAAGCTGCGGTGATAGCAAGGAATGTGAGATGTGGCAGATTCATCCTCATGCCACTGTTCCTGGGATGCAGCCAGCTGATGGCCAGACAGTGAGTTAAAAGTGTTTTATTGTGGATGGATTCTCATAAATTCCAGTTGGGGTGTCTTTGTGAGGGCAGGAATTTGTCAGCCCCTCATATGCACCCTCGCTCCCCTCGCTGCAGGCAACAGAGACCTCTGCTCCTGGCTCTGCTTTCCCTACACATCTCTCTGAGAGTCATGCACATCCACAACATGGGCACCACAATGTCCTGTCCCATGAGGGGTTTTTCTTTTTTCCCCTCTTCCACACTAGGATGGAGCTCAGACTTTCAAAGCTCTTGGGAGAGAAGCAAACAAAAGAACAGAAAAGCAGGCAGAAATCATAACCCACTGCAGCACTGCTCATAGGGCCTCTTTCCAGTGATGGAAATTGTGGATTGAGAGCACACTCACATAACCAGGTGACACCATGGACATAAAGTCCTTCAAGATGAAAAGCATAAAGATATTTTACTGCAAAAGAGAGTAACTGCAAAGCAGAGATCAGAGAGTTAGATTCTCCCCATACTTAAACTTTATCTGAGCTGCTTCAGGCTAAGTGCTGTAAATTACTCAGGATGAATTGGGCTCAAGAGACAACAAAAAAGAAATCCCTGATTACTCCTGTGAAATCCCTGATTATTCACTCACCTGATCAGCTTAATTATAATGAGGTTATTTTATTGAGGATGTAGTTGCCTTAGGCCTGTACACTAAAGTTAAAACTTCTTAACAGAATTTGGAAACAAAGTTGTTTTTTCAATTTTTTGCACCATAGTCAACTATGTCTCATGAGCACTTAAATTAGGTTAAGTAGTTAAATTAGATTACAGTCCACCCCCAACTTGGATGTGCTCTGAATCCATGTCAGACTGTTTCTCTGGGAAGAATCACTGTTGCTCAAGAACCGTAACCTTAGTTTGAAAGCACATTTAGTCCTCAGTATACACACGTATATATGTACAAATCTGTGCATAAATGAAATGAAAAGTTTGTGATGTGAAGATTTTCACACAGACTGTAATATTTTCCTTCCCACTTTGAGAAACTCTAAAGAAAGAGGAATAAGTAAAACTTTTGTTATCTATTCTATTTCATTAGAAGTGGAGCTGGTCTAAGGCACAGAAGAAGAAACGCAAACTTTCTGCACTTGAGAGGCTGAATTTGCTGAAAAAAGAGGGCAGCTGTAACATTTGTAACGTGTCATTTCCACATTTTCATGTGAATTCTTTCTGAAAACTCAAATTGTTTCATTTCAGCATTTTATGAACAAAGCTTCTAATTTTTTTTGGTCTTCTGTTTTCAAAGACTTACATGCTACAAAGTGCCCTTTTTTGTTCAGAGATTGATCTCAATTAAAAAGAAAAACCCAACTAATATATAAAAATGACAAAACTCAACAAAACCCAATTTCTGCCTTCAAAAGCATCCTCAAAATGTTCCATTTTAAATTGCTCCGAACTTATTTTCCCTTCTTGATTTTTTGGTTCAGTTCTTGAACTGAATAATCCTTTGTTTATGAATCTTTCATGGAAACTCTGAGAGCTGCACGCTCCAGCCCCAGAGGATGGGCTGTGCCCTCAGAGGAAGGATGGGTTGACCCTCCAGTCTTGTTTCCATTTTCCACATAAATAGCAAATAAGAACCTTCTCTGCTCATGGTACACAAGCCTCACCTCAGGCTCTATTCCCTAAATCTCCACAGTCTTATTACCACCAAACCAATTTAGTGCTAAGCTATTTCTGCCTGGGTAGTTCAGCTTAAGCAAAATATTCACAATATAGATACTTCTGGTGCCTCTCTGTCTTATGGAAGTGGTACTTAAAGCTCCTTGGATAGAATCCCTATCCCATAGGTCCAGATGGGCTTTTTCCTGCTCAGGCATCCTGGTTCAACATGGGAGCACAGAGACATGCAGCTGCTCTGGGACACCTGGAAGTCTCCTTCACAGAGGAGAGAGAGGCCTTCACATTCAAATTACAACTTTGTATGTCCATGCAGCACCCAAAGGCTTGCTACATGAAGTTAACTAAAATGTTTTATTGTCTTATAATAAAATTTTAACTGCTGAGTTTGCAATGAATTTTAAGAAGCTGACTGACAAAAAAACCTCCCAAATGGGCTGCTAGATTTGATTCCACAGTAGAATTACAGCTAATATACAACTGTTTATATCTTGCTCATTTACAATCCAAATTAAGTTCTGCTCCCAGATTGTCTCCACTGAGAATTAGTTTCCCTTTTTTGCTGGATCCTCCAGAGAGAACATGTATCTGCAGAAGCCCATATTCTCTATCATATCTTAAAGATAAAAACTCTACAGAGACACAGCTGAGCAAGGAAACAAATGCTTAGCTTGAGGGACTACAACATTTTCACTGACTTCAGACTGAAACTAAGGGCAGATTATTCACTGTTTGCCTGGTGCTGTTTTCCTGCACTTCCCTCTGATGCTCTGGAAGTTGAGTCCTGGCTGAAGTGAGGTACTGGGTGGATCACAGATCTGTGCAAGCTCAGCAATTTGTGTTCCTGAAGTACCTTGCTCAGTCAAGGCTCTTACAATTGCAAGATAACATGGGCTCCTAAGTAGCTGCTATCACCATAAGGAGAGAGACACAGAGCACTTAAATCCAGCAGCAGGCATAAGTGTGGAACCAAAGAGCCATGAGAAGACCATGTCTGCAAGAGACTCCACATTTCTGTGACACTAAATCCACTTTTCTTCTCTGTAGCCAACACTGCAGAACATCTGATCTGCTCAGCCACTGAGGGCTGCTGAGCTAAAAAAAGGAACACAGAGACACTCTGACTTTCTCCAAAATGTTGTTAGAGCCCATTGGCCTTGCCCATATCACACTGCCTGAGTGTTTCCAAGAAAAGAACAGGACAGTTGTCAGAATCCCTACTCAGGCCACACTTCAGCCTGTCTGCAGGCATTTTCACTGCACAGTAATGGACAGAGCCCTCAAAATGTGACGAAGTTTGGAGTTCTCCCTCCAAACCCCACTTCCTTTAATGTCTAATGCTGTCCTGTCAACTCTAATGCTAATGGACTTCACATAATGTCTCTCTATGTATTAGCCTCACGTCACAGAGGGTTCCCTCTCTGTATCAAGTCATGCTGATGGAACTGCTTCTTGTATCAAATGCTCATTTCTGTCTGACAAAGCCATCCTTCATGAAAATTCTTCAATAACAAAGCATGCACATTGCTGCTGAAACCTAAAGGAAGAAAAGAAGGTTTTATGAGTTTGCTAATTGAAACTTATGAGACCAGACTTTGAATATCTAGGATACATCTGAGGCCATAGGAGAGACTGATATTTAATGAACTCAGGTAAATCTCACTGTCTAATTACAAAGAACAGGCTCCAGGTCTTCCTTCCTTAAAACAGGAAAGCCTGCACTGACCTCAGAAAGTATCTCTCCTTCACTGAAATGTCTATGATTATTATTTTTATTGGTGCAGAATCCCAGAATTAAATTATGCATGATCATTATTTTTATTGGTACACTTAAGAATCCCAGAATTAAATTACACAGTCATTAAAGAGCTCCATCTCAGCAAGCTGACAGGCAAAGGGTGTGAGACAATGACAGACGGTACAAAGGTGACAGCCCCTGCACCCCTAACTCTGTTGGAGACCTCATTGCACAGGAGCTCTAGGGACTCACCTACCTCCATTATATGTGCATATCTGTTTGTTTGTTGGCCCTGAAATGCTTTCTCTAAGTGCCAGTTGTCCGAGGGGGTATCACAGCTGAGTACTTGTAGCACTGCCTAGCTATGGAAAAACATGTAATATAACAAGTGTAACAGACGTCAGAGACTCACCAGAACTATGCCTGGCATCTGGCACAGGTTCCAGCAGTCACATTAGCTTCTTATCACTACACAAAGCTGAACACTGAGAGTGACCAAACTAGGACTTCTCATGAGGTGGTGCTGTAATACAGCTCAAACTGTAGGGAAGTCAATGCTGTTGAAATGATGCCCACGTGAGATGTTTTAATTAAAATTGCAGGACAACTCATCTGTCTCTCTCTCTCTAAAATGAGACTGAGTGCTTGGGGCTGCCCCACAAGCCTGTCAGTTCTGAACAGAAGGGGAGGCTACTCTGTCCCTCTGTTGTCTTCCTTTTCTAATAAGAATTCATCTCACAGCCAGTTGGAACTGAATTGTCCCAAGTAGCGCACAGATCAAAAAAGCACAAAGATCAAAAAAGAGTGTATGCCCTTATTTATGTGAAAATAAGCATGATGGAGTCAGGCTTTAAGAGGAAGGCCCTTTTCTATACACTACAGTTGAACCTATAGGACTCCTAGACCTCATCATGTCTGTTGTTCACAGACTGACCAGGGCTTCTTGGAAAGGCAGCAAAGGTAAAGAAGGAGGCAAGTGGAACAATGCACCCCAGTAGTGGAAGAAGAAGGAAAAAAATCAATCTCCAGCTACATCACCTCATTTAAACCACTTCTGGTTGTCTGTGGATTTCAATTGATGTCTTTCTCAGACATGGGTGGGAATTGGTGACCATTCAGCAATGACTGCAATCAGTATGAATGCTCGAATACACAGAAATTGTGCTAAATTCATGGCTGCATTTGTGAAACAAACAAATGAAACCCTTGTTACCTCTGCTTTCTTTCAAGTCTATGTCCTTTCTCCTTAAGGAAAATGTTTCTAAAATTGCCTCAGCGATTTAAAACCTCAGTGCCTGCTAAATGTCAACGGAAGCTGCAATTCCCACCTAAAACTTAATCTACATACTAATTTGATACAAGTGCAAAATTACCATTTAACATTAGCAAGAAACCCCATTCCTCTAGGGAAAAAAGATGATTCATGATTCCTTTGTCACAAACTCAAAAGCAAGGCTTGTTTTGATAAAAGGGTGGCAAAAAGTGAATCTGTACTGCATTTACTGACTGTAGGTCAACAAGTGGAACCACACACTGCTTCTGGGAAACGGTCCTCAGCCTAGGAGGCACAATGGAGACAGGAGGGGGCACCCAGCAAAACCAAACTGGAGTCAGAGGCGGGACACAACGAGGTCCTTCAGACCTCCCAGAACAAGAGAAGCAGAGGGAGAACCAGCCATGGACCTGGACCAAACCACCACCAGTATTACCCCAAGGTGTTACACAGCCTTGGTTCTTAGCATTACCAATTTCAAAAATCAGCTTTTTCTCTCCAAAGTTCATGGAGGGACTTCTGGATCTTCCTTGTGATGGAATATGATGCCTTGACTCTGTGGGTGTCAGGAATAATTCCTTAAAATTACTTAAAATGCAGGCAATGTTACAACCTAAACCCACTACAGCAGCAGAGATTTACTGCTATCTTTGTAGAATCACAGAATTGTTTAGGTTGGAAAAGACCTTTGAGATCATTGAGTCCAACTATTAACCCAGCACAGCAATGTTCACCACTAAACCATGTCCCAAGTGCCACATGTACACACCCTTTAAATCCCTTTGGGATGGCGACTCTACCACTTCCCCAGTACCCTGTTCCAATGCACTGCAACCCTTTCTGTGAAGAAATTTTTTTCCTAATATCCAATTTAAACCTCCCTGGCACAACAAGGTCCTTTCTTGTAATTTGGGATAACAGACCAACTCTCACCTCAGTAAAACCCTTTCAGGTAGCTGTAGAAAGTGATAAGGTCCCCCCTGAGCCTCCTCTTCTCCAGGCTAAACAACTCCAGTGAGTTTATTTCTAGCAAGGTTTTCTTTCCCTTTCAGAAATCAGGAGAAGACAATACCACAAAAGTATTTGAGATCCATGTTTATCCACTGTGGATTGGGATTTACATTCCAGGCGTATAATGAACCCAGAGATGCAAAGATGTGGGTACAAAACGTTATTACATCCTTGAAGATTATCCCAGTTTCACTCCATAATGGAACCTCTCCTTAATGACTCTGGCATGGATATGGACTATGGCCTTTAACAGAGCTCAATGCCAACAGAAACCAGCAACTCTGCCGAGGCTTTATCGTTTGTCTTCAGTGGAGCGGAAAAGTGTTTATCTGGGAAGCGTTTCACATCACGGACAATAGGAAACTGTTCAGCTTTCCACAAATAGGCTGGTGTGCAACTTCCAAGCACTCTCCAAGGAAAACTTTGGAACACTAGCCACGTCTTTCCAGCAGGGATTTCATGTAAAGTAAGTAATGCCCCACATCCTTCATCCTGATTTATTCCTGCTTCATCCTCGTTTCCAAGTCCTGTGCTCACTTCAAACACAACACGAGGCTCATCTCTGAACGTGCACTTTGATCACTGGGGACTCCAGATTGGTATCGACCCTTCAAACACAAACAGGGATGTGCTGTCCCGACAGAGGAATTTCTGGGACTGCCTTTATTTTTGCAAGAGTAATTTGGAAATATGAAGCTGGGGTCATATGACAGCAGATGCAAATCTAGTTGCCAGACAGGCACTGGGCACTAAAGCACTTGGAGCCTGTCTGTGACTTTGCTGCTGAAGTGGTACAGGTTAGCAGGAAAATGTTACTATTCCTGAGCTGACTGGAATTCAATGGAGAAAGACTTCAGTGTGCTTTTTCTCACAAATGACAGCACCAAATTGGGTCTTTTCCTCTGCAAGCTGCCGCCAACAGAGAGGGGCACTATGGAATTGTGAACTGCTCTGATGTTCCATAAAGCAGTAGGAATGGGAAGTATCCCAAATTAAGTCTTTCTGTCGACTCTGGCTCCCAGTAGGACCAAATGTTTTCTTGCTGAAGTGACAACCAATTGTTTTCTTGCTGAAGTGACAAAAGTTACAAACATGGTGGGTGTAAATTGAAAAATTCTGTACTATGGTGGGGCTACATGAAGCAGACAGATGAGCATAGCCAGGTCCACAGTAGCCACGAGGGGGTGAATCCTCCAGGTGCTTCTCCTGACCAACAAGAGCCTCTGACAGTGGCAGAAGATCCAGTTTTCACAAGCAGAACAACTGTATCACATATAGCTGCCCACCTAAGCAAGAGGTCAGTGGGGAGACCCATACAGTTCAGTTTCTGCCAGATATTCCCTGTGCCCCAAACTTTATAAATTTTCACCTATGAATCCCAAAACTGGATTACTGTAGTGGTGTGTTTTTAGCAATCATGACTGCAGGAAACTGTCTTTATTCTGCATGTTCTTCCACCATATCACTTGACAGCAACTTTACCTACATCCATCTACAGCATCTGATCCATTTTTCCTCCCTCCTGTTTCTGTTCACAGGCCCATTTTTCATTCTCCCTGGAATGCAGAGCATTTGGGAGTATGGGTGGGAAACCAAAATCTTTCAACACTCACTAATAGAAAATTTTTTAATTAATTAACTTTGTGGGAAGAAAAGAGAGAGCTGATCTTCTGCTCTGAAATCATGAATCACTGTGGAAGAGAAAACATGTCCTCTGAGGTACCTGAGGCCACTTCAGACAGAATGAGTGACTGAGCTGCTTCCTTGGAAAGTCCTGAGTCATCAGACACAGCAGTTTAATCCCCAGGAAATGGGAAACACATTGGCATGATGTTCACTTCATGGAGCATGAGGTCCAGAGAAGGGTGAAACTCCAAAGACTCTGGAGATCAGTTTAGCTTGAGGAAGGATTTTAAAACCTAAATGCTTCTCTGAAGTGTATCTGATCTGGATCTGGGTACTGTATTCCCAACACATGATTTCCTGGATGAATTAAACTCTTTACAAACTTTACAGATTGCATATGAATTTACTTTGACTTCTCATAAAAATGATTCAATGATCATGACACAAAAATGCATTCTGGCTTCTAAGGTATTTACTGTGACAAGTGCTTCATAAATTCACCATCCTTAATTTACTGATGTAAGAACTTACTCTTTTTGGCATTCCTGCTCCTTCTACTAGCACCTAACTTGGAGGAGGCTGATATACATGGATCTCAGACTGACTCTTCACCATATTCTCCCAAAGGGACACCCACACAGTGATTTAGGAACCAAAGCTGGGCTGTGGCCAGCATGAAGTCACCTGGCTTGGCTGAGATACCATGAGTTGTTAAAAATGAGACTATTTAGCATCAAAATGGGCAAGAAATGACACAAAATCACCCCCCCCCCTCCGAATATGTAGATTAGAGTGACTTTCTACTTGTGGGGGCAATTTGGAAAGGTTTCAGTAAATTTCACAGCTTGCCACAAAAAGATCCACCCACAGGGAGTCATTTGGTCATGCCATCAGCCACATTACAGTGTTCTGGAGGGCTTCTAACCCCATTTGAACTCCAACGAATGTCCTTATGAATACCTGATCCCTCATGAAAGATGAAACACCTACTTCTCAGCAAAATTCTCTGTAGAACACTGTATCTTTGACTGCTTTTTTCCAAGGAACTGTTATTGAAGGAACCTTAGGTGAAAGTGTCAGTGAGAAAAGTCATTGACTTCCTTTCTTTCTGTTCCTTTTTTAGGAACCTGTGAATTGTAAAGAGCTGCCTGAAAGCTAAATTACTACATTCATGCTGAATCAAGCAGCTCTATCGACTGCAGCACAGCCCACAGACCTCTTGCTGCAGGAAAAGAAGTCAGCTCTGGAAGTGGAAAAGCTCTCTGTCCTAATGTGTGAGATCTCTTTGCCTGACAACGTGATAGTGAAGGTAAGGGAAGTCGGCACTGCAAAGACAGAGTGACAGCAAACAGACCACAAACTTCCTCAGATAAACACATCTTTCCAAGCACACAATAGCACTTGATACCTTTGTGCCCCTTGAGCTGTTACAAAGTGCAGCTGCACTTCAGCCCAGATTGATGTCGCCCGGGGTGGAGGCCATCAATCCACAGGACAAGTGCAGGCTGACTACACAAACCAAGTCCCACAACCTCACTGTTTCAATACAGTGCCTGGGGAAGGGATGGTGCAGTTTTTCCAAAGGTTTAAAGGAGCTTAGTGACACATCTCACAGAATGACTAACGATCTAAAACTTCATTAGCCACCTAAAATCAGCCAAACACCTCCTGCAAGCAAGCTGGGCAGTTGTCTGAAGACACCCATGAGCACTGGTCTGGAAAAGCCAATCTTTTTGCTTGTACTATAGAAGGCATCTGCACAACTGTGTGAACATACTCTGAGTTTTCCACCAGTTCCCTCATGGCTCCTCACAACCGAAGATGGGAGAGGATCAGCAAACATCTCATATTAACAATGACCTCTAAAAGCTACTGCCACTGATGGAAGCCAACAACTTCGGTGCAAGCTGGATCAGCTTTATCTCTAACAACTATAAACCAAAATTTTCATCTCATACTCATGACCTGAGGTGAAAAGATCTGTGTTAGAATTGGCTGGAAGCAGAAAGAGGATGAAAAATCAGCTTCTCCTGTGGAAACAAGAACGCTGAAATTTGGCTAGGAAATAAGGTAAGAACTAGCTCTGAACTTTTGAAGTCTCCAAGGCTCTGTAAGTTTACTATTAGAGAGTTTATGGAGTATGAGATACAGATCTCCTAAACCTGATAGGCTGCAGATCAGCAAAAAACCCTAGAAACCCTAGCACTGGCTTCAGGACAGCTCAGCAAGCAAGCTGCCCTGGAGCAAAAAGAAGCAAGCCCAGGTTTCCCCCGAGGCCCCTTTCCCAAGGAACAGAATTATATGGAATATGAAACAATTTTTTCAAAAGAAACCAGAAATTTTACTGAGGATGAAATCTGATTATACAGCAAAGTGAATGTCCCACTGGGAGAACCAGTCAAGCATGAAATTCCTGCAAAGTTCTGTTCTGTATTCTTACTCCAACACCATGAATTATCTTGTTCTTTCCCAGATTTTTTTTTGCAGCAAGTTGCTAAATTCCATTCTCTCAGAAGGTGTTCAGTGTCTAAAGGTGGCCTAAAGGACACACAGATACGCTGTCCCTAAGTAATGTCTAGCTCAGGAAGTGACAGGATGTTTAAATTTCTGGCTGAGAACTTGTAAGTTGACTTTGTTCTCTACCACGTTTTGGAGATCTCCTTCCATGTTTTTCCCCCTAGGAGTTACTTCGGCTGGCTCAGGCCTTGTGGCTGTAAGGTAGACACAGTGACAATTAAATTGCAAAGGCGGATATTTTAAAGGCACACAGGAACATGAAAATGTAATGTGCATATTTTCATGGCTAAGCATTTTAAGCATTGAGTAGTCATATTCTCAAATTTGAGATGAGTCAATAAATTCACCAATGCATGCAGATGAACCCCATTTAATCCCTATGCACCTCTTACTGTAAATTATGCTGTCAGAGAAGCCCCCTAAATAATGGATTCACTTTTCTTCTCAGGGAAGGGAGCTAGTGATGGGAGTATGATCCTCAGGCTCAGATCAAGTTAAAGATCCAAAGGTTTACAAGAGGTTTAAGAAGAACTGCCACATCCCAATGGGGAGATTATTCCACTCACATAAAAAAGGAGTATATTTTCCCCTGTATCAGAAGAGATGGGATCCAGAGTCTACCTTTCTCAGTTCTGTTTTCCTCAATTAATTTGGTTATTTCCAATTAAAGTGTCACAGCTCTTGTAATATTTTTTTCCCACTTCTGTGTTTTCTAAATGAACTTCTACTGGTTTCACAACAACTTTAACATTCTACCTAACACATCCCAAAAACTAACAGCTATGCAGAGTGGAGCAACCTTGACTAGCAGGCTCCAGAGAGCTGAAGCTGTATAGGCATCCCAAGGAACTTGGCAAGTACTGGGAGATTCCTGAGTTCTGAGGGCATCTGTAATTGTCTGAGATCTCCTAAACTGGGTTTACCAAACTGGGGCTGTGGGAAATGTTATGTGAAACATTTTTCCCAATTCTGTCCATCACCGTGAGAGGGTTAGGGATCCTGATGGAGTGAAATGGCTGCATCACTGTGTGGATGGAGTGTGCTTTCAGCCCATGGGGATGGAGACAGAATTCTGTGGGGAGCAGGGACTTCCACCATGAGATGATGATGAGTAGCAGAGCCAGGGTCACACCTGTAGGATGCTATTGAGAAGGGAGGGAGGAAGCTCTTTGCTTCAGACAGAAGGACAGGAGTAAGTTACTTACAACAGCAAAGACAGATTGCTTCAAAAGGGACAGGAAGTGCAAACAGAAGGAGCAAGGGTAATTAATTTCTCCAGCAGAGCTCTGAGAGTTTACAATAAACTCTCAAACTCTCAGATAAGCAGACATAAAAACTTGTGCTGAATTCTTTGATTTGTCCTGAATTCTCTGATTCTGAAAGAAGGCAGCACTGATCCCATCCTTGGAGAGAGCCTGATAAAAATGAGCACTGCTGCATGTTCTTCTGTCCAAGAGGATGGTGTGCAGCACGTCCAGGCTTGGCACATGGCAGAAGGTCAGAGCTGATTCTGAGAACCCAGCAACAATAGAGTCATCATGGACACAGGTGCTTCCTGGACTGATCTTGCATTTTGGCTGTTTCCAGTTAAATGTGAAGCAGCTGTGGCCCTTTATCTGCTCAAGCCACTGGAATCCATCTAAGGGGAGACTTTCTCCCATCTCCTCCTCTTTCCCACTCCAAGCATGCAGCTCTGTTTTCTGAAGACAGAGAGGAGCAAGGACGGCCAGTTGGCAGAACTCCACCAAAAAAACCCCAAAACAAAACAACAACAACAAAACTCCCAAAAAACCCCAACCAAAACAAACTTGCCTTTCTTATCTCAGGGCAAAGCAATGAGATATTGATTCAGTCACTAATTTTCCAATGCCTGTATCTGGGGACAAGGATGACAGCCAGCAAAACAAGAAGCAAATATGAATGCTGCTGAAGGCTGTCACGCAAACAGATTCAGGACACTTCCCTTGGGCAACAAAATGAACAAATTAAGCCAATGTGAGAATACGTTCTCAAGAGTTTATGGCATTTTTCTGCATGATTAATAGAACAGGGCTTCTTTTATAGAAAGGGATTGAGCTTTAAAGAAGGTGTTTTCAATAGTCAGCTGGTGGAATACTGGAAGAGGCACAGGAAGGTCAACACTGGGCCATCAGGCACATCAACAGGAGGAGCCAGGAGATTTCAGAAAGCCAGTCAGTAAGAATTCCCAAATAGCTCCACACAAGCTAAATATACTTTATATAAACTTTTCTTTGCCAGTTCACTGATTCTGGAGCCATCAGACCTCTCTATGTCATGGCTATCTCTTCCAGCCAGACAAGATCTCACTTTATTTTTCCCCACTACCTTAGAAAAGGGAGGATTTGGCTCAAATTGTGCTTGTCACTAGACAACAGAAATGTGAGACTCTAGGTATTCAGTTTGATTGGCTTAAAGAGCAGCCATTTCACAACCCATGCTTAGCTTTTTGGACAGAGGAAGCCAACAATCTTCTGGCTTTACCCAGTCAGTATGCAACTGAAAGCATAAACAGGTTTGGTCTTTGTCCTGCTTCACACTTCCCAAGGCTTTCCTTTTTCTGATACATAGGAACAGTGCTAGTTATTTTCTGCAACAGGGATTCTCTTGTCCTTTCTAAAACCAAAATGGATGGTAGGGTTTTAACATCCTACCAGACTATACTCCCCCTATTTATGGTAATGCTGCTGAATTATTTTTGAATAATAAAGATCAGACTACTAATCATGTCAATAATAGTAATAATCATACTGTTCTGGGAACAGAGAGATTAAAGAAAATGACCATTTGCTTTTTTGGCAGGACAGTACTGGTAGTAAGTAGGACATAGCATGAGTGTTTTGCTAAAGTTACTTTCATATAATGGGGCTTCTTACTTAACCTGAGAGAAATTGTCCTGAAAATCACTGTCAAGGAATCATTGATATTCATCCAAAACCACCCTCAAATTCAATCTGATATACTTTCAAACACTTCTATGTGCCAGCTCAAACTGTTCCTCTTCATTCTTCTGCATACAGTCTGTCCACAACACTTTTTTTGAATTCCCTTTGCTAAAACATAAGCATGCAGCTGCTTCAGGTTTTTTTCCAACCCTTGCATTTTTTCCATGTGCTGTCCACCCCCCCAAACTCCACATTAGAATCCAGCTGATCTTCCTTGAACACTATCCAATTTTTCAATTGTCAATGCCAGAATGCAATGAAGTGGGCTTGACTCCCTTATACAACTTATTTGGAAGTAAAGCAGAAATGTGTCTTTTGGGCTTGAGCACAAAGAAATACCTCTTCATGTATGGCTCCACAAGAACCAAGATGAAAACCCCTCCATCTCTACAATCTCTGTAACCCACAAAACAATTTCTGCTTTGCAAGCAGCTCAAAATTTGCTGTGCCTCTATTTGTTTATTCAATGTATATATTTTGTTACTACACTCACTATAGCAAAATGGTTCCTCTTCTGGGCATTTCAATTGTTTTTATTTAATCTTTTCAAAAGGAAAGAGAAGAGTAAAAAAAGGAAGGCTAGACAAAAATGCAAAGTTCCTTAAGACACTCAATTACAGCAGCATGACAATATAACATTAACATAAACAACACAACAACTATTAAGTTGTCGTGCTATTGTGATGTTGTACTCTGTTTGGCTAGACTGTCTTTTGGAGCTCACCCAGAAATCATAAAATACAAACTATTCTGTAAAAAAAGAGACAAAATGGTTTGCAGCAGCCTCCTCATTTCTAAGGGAGAGCCCCAAGCACTTCTGATAGCTACAGCCCCAGTTACAGGAAAATGACAATACAGTCCCTGATGTGCAGTTTTGAGTCTTTTTTTCTTCTAAAGGCAAAAAGCTGTTTCTTGTGAATATATTTAAATGCTCTTTATTCACAATTTCTGTAGTTTTCTGCTGTTTCTGCACCTCGATTAATTCAGTCTAGTGGCAACACTGGACTTTTTTTGCCATGCAATTTATTTTTCTTTCTTTATTCTCATCTAGAACTGGCGGATCTACCTTATCATCAGACCACAGGAAAACTCACAGAGCATCTAATCCTTATAGGGGGCAACCATATGTTCTCTCTTGACTCTACCCACTATTTCTGCACAACCATTTACCCTTTTAATAAAGTTTTTAATGTTCAATGTTCAGAGCAGACCCCACTGGAATAAGGGTTCTAGTCCAGGCAAACCTGCCCAACACGAAAGTTACAGAACAGAACAGAAGTTACCCAGTGTGGGACCATTCAGCTGAGGACACACACATATATCTAGGCAGAGTCCAAGCCCTCTTGCTTTCATGGCCATTTCCCCCAGGAACTGAGAATTTCAGGGAAGACATCATGAACAGGAGACACTGCTGCCAAGGTAGGGGAATGCGCACATAGAGGTGCCCCACTCTGCAAATAAGTCGACATTAAGCACTGGCTTTGAGTCAAGTTTCCTGCCCCATCCTTTATTTCAAGTCTGTGATGATGTGTACAGACATAGCCTAACACCAGAGAGCAGAGACTATTCTTGGACTTCTCTCACACTACTGCATCTTTAGTTCTTCTCAAGGGCTAGCAACAGCCAATAAATTAATAGTTTCACAATTTCCAGTTGAAACACTTTTCATGGGAAGATGATACTTTCAACTAAATGAAAATTGCTGAACAAAGTTTCTGCTTCCCTGAGTGGAAAGTTTCTTTGTCAGAAACCTATGAATGGTACACCTCGGCCGTTCTGCTGTAGTTTGCTTGGTTTTTCTGTTTCGCTTTTTTTGTTTTTTTTTTTGTTGTTGTTGTTGTTGGTTTTAGTAAAAAAATGTCCAGCTCCAGACTGCTACAGTGTTTACTGCTCTTCCCTGCACCATGTTGACTTTTCTCCCCCTGCCAAAGTGCTTCTTAAATCTCCTCTGAATATATGCTCTTACTGGTGGTGTTTAACAGCCTTTTCTTCCTCTTTCCCCCATTGTTATTTAAGACGATGCTTTTATTGCTCAACAGATTCCAAGAAGCATTTTGGATAAATGCTCTGTCAAAGAACACTTATGTACAGTTGAGCCATATTATATTCTATATGAATCACTGCGGATGTTTCCCAAACAAGGTTAGATCAGCCAGATTTTCCAACTAGATTACACACAGCTTTTTCAGACATGGTCTACTACCTCTGCCATTAATCCTCCTCATTGAGACTCACCTCGGTTTTGGACCATGTCATGTCTGCCCACCAGGGACAGGAGCATGCTGCTAACACCTTCTCCTAATGAGGATAACAATCCTATGACAGAGTAGCCTTGGCCAAATTTTATCTGCAGAATGTAGGGGAAAGGCTGATTTTGCAAAGCTAGATGGTCTCTCACCAGCCCTCATAGTTTTATTGTCTTTGATTTCTTCAGACAGAGACCTCATTTAAATGGCCAGGAAAAAGAAAAGTCTACAGGATGAATAAAGTCTGTTTCACCAGCTAAGGACAATTTTGTGCCATGTTTTATTTTATACTAATGAAGATTGCCAAGAGCCTATTGATCAGTCCTTCTTGCCTGCTTTACCTGACCAGATATATGGAGAAGCTCAGGGAATACTGAATTGCTCTCTGCCTGCCCAACACACTTTCAGTGATGCATCTGCTACATTAAATGTGGTCCTTCAGGAAAAACTGAAATTCCACCTGAAGAACAGCAGCCTGACAGAGAGGTCTGCAATGGAGAAGCAACAAAACCCCCACGGAGAGCAAAAGGAAAAACAGCTCTGGGGGAAAATGAGCTGAATGAAATGCTTCTTTAAAGAAACCATGGCACTTCTGAGCTGGTATAATGAAGCAGCCGTGATATAAATAATGTCCCCAAGTGGAAAAACCCACAAAAACACCAGCCATTCAGGCTCCATATGTTTCCAAACTCACACAATGGATGCTTTACAATGCACTTTTTGTTTGGAAATTGGGTGGGAAAGGGAGGTTCCTCATCCACCTCCTATACTAATGCAATAATCTTGCTTAGTCACAGAAAAAGGGAGAGAAAAAAGCAGAGAAAGTGATTAATAATCTGTGGGCAGCTGCTTACTTTCCAATTGGTTGTCCAGGAGGGGTGTGCTCCACTTCAAATCCTGCTTGTCTCAGTACATCAATCACAGTGTTGTTACCCAGGAAGTGACCTAAAATACAGGTAGAAAATAGCACTGTCAATCAAACTACTACTCTCACTCACTTGAGTTTCTCCTGTTGGAACAGCAGCTTTGGGAGTCAAAGGTATCAAAAACTAGACCAGAGGGACAGCATACAGCCCAAACACTTTCTTCTTCCATCTCATTTATCCCTCCCTCCCCTCACACAGCCAAGGGACTGGGTGGATAATAGGATACCTAGATGGGGTTGCTAGTCTTGCCTTCCACTGTGACCATTTTTAGGATGCAGACTGATTAAATAAATTTCCAACATGGAGATCAGAATGACCCTGCAGTGGCAAAAGGATGTTACTAGGGCTTTGACTCTTGAAATGGAACAACTTACAATCCTGACCATCACTGCTCATGGACATCTGCTAATGAAGAGACTCAGGCTGCTGTAATGCATGTTCAGCACTTGTCTGACTAAAACCACAGTGATTCAGGAACTGCCTCATCAGCCATTCAGCCACCTGCACAGTGGGGCTGGGAGGAGCTAGGATGGTAACCTTATCTCTCCCAAAACACGAAGATTTAGTCCGGTAATTCAGGGCTCTTTGTTAGAAGTGTAAAGGTCACATTCCTATTCACAGAAGTAACAAGGAGCCCAGTAAGTATTGCAGTGTGTACAGGCCTTGAAAGAGTTTACTTAAGGGGGTCCCATATACTTGAAATCTGAACCAAATCCCACCAGAGTCAATGGGAGCCCTCAAAGGGCTTTGGGCACAGACTCAATAAGGGAGTGTAATCCAGCCAAAGCTTTCAACTTATTGTCAGAGTCCCACACTGTCTGCAGGATGGGTTGGATATATAAAGGGAGCAAAAGGTCCACAAACAGATTTATTAAAACCCACATAGCACTGTAACCTGTCTCCAACTGCAGCCATGAGTGACATGGAGGAAGAACAGAACAATCCTCTTCCATTATATCCATTAACTTCCAGCTCTGCAGGGCTGGGTGACCCCCATTTACAGCCAGGTCATTGCACCTCACTGCCAGCTCTGAACAGACCAATTCACCAGGAATGTGCCCAAGCCTCCCCGTGCCTCTGGCATCTCAGAGGAGGGAGTTCCACCACGCTGTGGGGTGTAAGAACTCTCTCCCTCTGGTTTGCTGCTGCTGCTTGGAGAGCGTGTGCTTGTCTGAAGCACAGTCAAAGCGTTTGCAGGAGACATTTCTGACCGCCTGGCTCCACAGCAGAGCCAAATTGCACTGAAAAAACCAAGGCAGGCAAGAGGTGCCTGAGCCCCCCGCCAAGGACACCGCTGTGCAGGGAGCTGGTGCAGCCACCAGCAGAGTCACCACCGGGATTCTTCGCCCACCCTGCACAAAGTCCTGATGAATTTGAGAGCATTCAGCCCCCAGGATTTGCTCAGCCTGCATGCCTCTGCTCCCGCTGCCAACAAGGGCGCTAACTCGCCTCAGTTGTTGGAATGATGTAGCTGTATGGCTTTGAGTGCAACTTGCAAGCGCTGGTAAGAGCTTTTAGCCAAAAGACATTTCTTTAAATGATTAAATGTACATTTGCAGAGCCCTAGTGTGTTCCAGGATTCCTCCACTTCCTTTTAAGAAAACTCAAAATTTGATTTTCCCCTTTCTAACTTACTTATAACAAAAGCCAAAGCAGCAAAGAACAGTCCCAAAAATGCGTTATACACCCTCAGAGATTCAAGAAATGAGACATTTGTGAATGATTAACTGGATTTGATCATATCCTGTTTTTTTATGCAGTGGCCAAGGCAAACAAAGGTCCCCATTCTGTCAGTGGCAAAGTGACACTGAGGAACCAAAGTCAAAGGTATCAGAGTTCCGAGACGTTTCCGAGTCCACTTTATTTTCTCTGAGCCAGAGTCTTAAATGCCAAAAGATTTCTTAATGTAAATAATTGTCCTGAATCCAGCAAATCTTTGACAAGATGACAGCACAAGAGAAACCAATTTTAACTCTTTTAAAGTCAGGGAAAAAAGTAACTATGCAAAAGCTCTGACTCCTCATCCACACAATGGTAGGTCTGTCAACAATGTCAGCTCCCCAGCAGAGCCTGCAAGTCCCTTCAAGTGATGGGTGAAGACCAAAAGATGACACTTCCTGGACTTCCCATTCCTGCCCTCTGTGTAGATACCATGCTGAAAGCTGCCAGCTGCTGGGACTGGTGATCTGCTGGGCAGCATGGCAACAGGGTTTGTTCTTTTAATTTTGCCTTTCCTAACTGGAAGGAATGCCAGCTTCCTTTAAAAATCCCTCAACTTCAGATTCCCAAATAAATTAAATTCTTAATTACAAATATCCATGCAAACATCATAGTTATTTTATTGTATGTCCACAATCCAACGCATGCTAAAATATTTTCAAAGCTCCAGTTCAACCAAGAGAACAGAAATAGGAAAAAATAAAAAAATCAAAACCAAAATCTAACTTTGAGCTGGCCTTCAAATAATTCTCCATTCCACATACATCAACAGAGCCTGAAACTTTAACAACTACTAGGAAATGGCATGAGCAAGTCTCTGCAAAACTTAACCTTTAGTCTCTGTATTATCCCACGTACATCTGGGTAAGTTATCACCCATCTCATCAGCTTGCCCTGAAAATGCATCCTCTCCACCTGATTGAAGATTTCTGACTTCTATTTGTCTTAATTTCTCTGTCAAGTCAGAATTCACATATTAAGGTTGTTTTTGTATCCACCTGTTCATTTTACATCATGGTAATGCTGTTGTAGACAACTTATGCATGCCACAAGCAACCTGAAATCATGTTCTACTTTAGTGACTGAAAAGATGAAATTATGCATGCTCAGACCAGCAGTCCTTCCCACCCAACACAGACATTTCCCAACAGTGATCCATGTGATCCCATGGCAAGGAGTTCCTCAGGATCAGAGATGTGGAAGAGGAAGGTTTAAGGAGAAAGGTGGCACTGAAGAGGTTCAGTGTAGGTAGGTAATGTGAAACACGAAAGGTTAAAGAATTCCTGGAAGAATTGTCTTGGCCTGCCTCCTGCTGTGAAGTCCATCATAATTATCCTTTCCAGTTTTAAAATCCAGGAAAATCTTCTATGTGAGAAATATCTTACATAAACTAGCTCTCCCTAGTCACACACAACTTGAGATAAGGACTCACTTGTTAAATGTTAACAACAACAGAATACTTTGACAGCCTATGTGATGAAAACAAAATCAGAGACAATTAAGCTCAGCATCAGTGAAAAACATCAAATTGCTGCCTCTGGCTGTGCAAATAGAGTATGCAGTAACTGTCATATTCTTTATAACATCACTGGATTTACTTTTTATTTATAGATATGATATAAATGAGCTTTATATATATGTGTGTGTAAGTGCATGTATGCTTCTGCTTAAATATTTTAAAAATTTCTCTTCCCGGACTGTTAAAACCTCAAGAGTGTATAACTACTGAAAATTTAGTGCATCTAGAGGCATATCAGACAGGCTGGAGAGGCAAGGGAATGATCTTGCATTTCCATCACTATTCCCTCTTCAATCTAAACCTGAATAAACCATTCCTGCAGTATTAACCAAATTTATCTTGACAGCTGATGAAAACTGGATCCAAGAGGTCAGAACATCAGCTGCCTTGGGAAATCCATGGAAGTGGAAAAGGAGAGAAAGCAGACATAAAGGATTTTCTAGGGACCTGAAGAGAAAGTCTGTACTTGGGCATGGAGACATGCAGAGCAGCCACCCCTAACAGTTTAAGATTGAAAATGCCCAGGTGTGGATGCAATCCTTCCACCCTCCGAGGATATGGAGATACTCATGGGATTTGCTTGAGGATAAGACCCAGTGCTAAAGACAGTAATTTTGTAGTTTAAACACAGACACAAACACAGTAGAGTGGTCAGTGTGGCTGCTGCACTTAAGAGAGGGTTTCTTACTAAATTTGATGAGGCCAAGATTATCCTCCTTTCACTCACATCTTGTTTTTTCAAGACAAGGATCTGGAGACAGTGGAGGAACACATTATACAGCATGGCTGCTAACATTAATCATAGATCTTCCATTCCTGTTTGCTCTTTTATTTTTAATTAAGAATTGTGCTTTGGACTACAGAAAGCAGATCCATGTAATGTGTTTCCTTATCTCCCCCAGGTTTCATTTTTCAGTGGAAGAAAGAATAAACCATCAATTAGGGTTTTTTTAACTAAAAAACACGTAAAAAATACGTTAAATATATATGGTTTCCTTAAAGCACGCTCATGCACAAACACACTGCTGAAAGAATGCACTTTCTTCCTTTCTTAGTGGAATATCCTGAAGCAGAGAGAAAGACACTTCTCAGCCAGCTCTTGACAGCCATGTATTTTCTAATTGACCACATAAACTAAAGCTCTCCTTTTCCATTTCAGACATCCTAGTGACCCTCATCAATAACCTAAGCATCAGGTTGCATCCCTCAAAAGTTGATGAACTTGGGTGTTCCTACACAGAAAAATTATAACCATGTTTTGATGACAGAAGCAGAAAAAATGTTTTAAAGCAAATGTTATGTACTTTATCTAGGTTTAGAGATCTACTACAAATTACTTTGTCTATTCTTTTCACAATTCTTTGTTCCATGGCTTAGAAGGATAACGGGGTACAAAGGAGCAGGAGATAATTCCCTCACAAAGGACCTCCATTGCCAGAGCCTTTGAAGTTGTGCTAAAAAAGCCTTGCTAGCCATTAGCTGACACACAGCAGAAATCTGAACTGTTTCCATGCACACTACAAGCAGAGCTATTTTCTGCACAATTAGTCATAAAAAGGGCCAATGTAAACTGTGTCGGGAGGTCTCAATTCTTTACATTCTCCACACAGTGAATCAGACATTATGTATAACGTTTTGTTGCCATTTAGACCTTGGGCTGCTCTGCAATCAGGAGACGGCAGCCTCTATTCCTCCTTCTCCCTCGATGCTGATTCTCAAGCCCCTTGGCAGCACCACAGTGTTTATGGTAGGAAGGCTTCACAAGAATTAGTGTAGGGAAAAAGGCAAAGGGCTGAGAGCTACCCCTTCACAGCTGGGGTAAATACTTTGTGGTGCCTTTGCCTGCTGCCTCTAAAACTGCATCTCCATTCCTCTTAATCTACCATGGTCAAAGCTGAGTATTTTGGAAGCTGAAAGATGAATTTGTCAAGATGAGGCTGTAGTAAGGAGCTACAGCAAACACTCCAGGCAATGACTTTTATTTGAATTTGATGATTTCTGCACTATAGCATTCCAGTCTGACCAGAGGTCTCTGGGTAACAGCAGGAATTTACTGGGAACCACATGCCATCCCATATTACTCACCTCTGACATGACATATGGTGGCGAATCATGGTGTTGGGGATAAACCCTCCCAATTTTTAATTCCCTTTCACTCCTTGTCCAGCGTATTTCTTTGCTAATGAATAACATGCTTTAAAAACTGGAGGCTCTTCAGCCTTCCTCATGATGGCCCTCACTGCCAGACAATTGCTCCTCTTTGTTCTTGAACCACTTCCTTGAAATCTCACTCTAGTGGTAAGGATGACCTTGAAAAAGCATCTTGAATGCACTTTGACAAGCAGCCAATGCTTGATTTCTGCAGATCTTGCTTTTGCAAGTTGTATCTAGATGTAACTGAAAGATTCCCCCAGTCTGAGCAACCCTCTGATGTGAAGTGTCTTATCAAGGAATGATACCAGGTAATGGATTAGGTGGGTGATCTGCAGCACCTAGGCATGACTATGATGTTAGAACAGCCTGAATATTTGGATTTTAAATTTTACTGATAATGTGAACAAAACTCATGCTTGTGGAGATCCAACAGGGGAAGGAATATTCTGGAAATGGCTTGAAGGAACCCAGTCTACCCCAGTTGGTATGAAATGTGAGCTGTACCATGCCAGAGGATGAGACATGCAGCCCTACCACACCAGACAAAAGCTTCCTAGAGGCTGGTGTTCAGGTTTGAAACAAGAGCTCTGTGGGCGTTCCGCACAGAAAGGGACTATCAAAGGCCCCACCTTCCAGAAAAGTCTGTCACCCCAGGTTGCTGGCTTTTGCTCTGCTTCAGGACACGGTTTTGCATTTAGAAATTGCAGCATTATGCAAAAAGCTGTGAAGAGAGCTGGAGATGCAGGGAACGAGCTTTCCTCTTCACCTATTTGGCAGGAGTATCCAAGCCCAAAGCATGCCTTAAAAAATACTTTGCACAAGCCACGTGCAATGTCCTGCAAAGCAGGCTTTCATCATGGACTCCTTACATCATGCCACCCGTTCTCCAAGCAGATGGAGAAATCATTTTCCTCTCGTTTGATGTTGTTATTCTATGCAGTTGTGAGGAACTGACTCATAGCCACTTTTAGACAGTCACGGGAATCAGAGCAATAACACATAAGAAGCCAAAGCGTGCAGCATTTCCAACGTCCAGCAATCCTCCCATGGCTCCCTTCATTCTTTTCTTGCATGTAATCACCTCTCTCTCCTCTCACCCGAGTGCACTTAGAGAATGAGCTCTGGAGAATGGCCCCACCGTAGCCAGAGGGAGAATGGAGAGATGAGGGGCCAAAAGTTGAGGGGGTTATTCCAGATTGACGCCAAGCTAATAGAGCACAGATTTGTGCTTCCCTGGGGTGTCTCGGAGATCTGCAGTGCAATTCTATACTTGGAGCATCTCAATCTGAAGGACAGACAGATTCCCACAGACTTCTATTTCCTTGCTGCCCCCAAGTATAATGAACTCCTCCGATATCTCTCCATTTCTGATCTTCCTTTCTGAGCAGCCTTTCTGTTAAGGGTATGGAGCTATTGTTGAGGTACTCCCATGTCACACCATGGAAATCCTTCTCCAGAAGCACCCTGGAGTGCAATGCACACTCAACTGGCTCAGCAGTTGACAGAGGGACAGAGTTCACCAGTTTGGAGCTGGCTCCTTGCTGGTACAGCTCTCTGTTTCCAGTTTCAATGCACTGCTCAGCAGTGAGCTCAGCAACTCAGTTCTCTGCCATCTTTGAAGTCTTGGAGCACTTTCCCTAGCAGACTTGCCCTAAACATATGTGGTGGACAATAAAATGATTTTTTGGAGGAGGAAAAAAAAAGCTCCATTTTCTTCCAAGTCTAAACCAGCTGTTTCTCTTGGGTTCAGAAAATCAACACAAGCAAGAGCTAAAGTGAGATCACCTCCTAAGAATCTCCTCTGGCCTCTGTGTCAGTTTGTAGCTGCCTCAGACATTTCCAAATGAAGTGACTGGTCTGTGCTAGTGAGTCTCACTGGAGAGGATGGCATCTCCACAGAGCAATTCATTCCAACATCTCAAACACTAGGTTTGGGAAGAACATGAGCCCTCTGTGCAAGTCTCTTTCCATCAACCACGGGAGCTTAAGGAGCTCCTTTAGCCTTAGTGCCTATCAGACATGGCATAGTGACCCACCAAGCCACCCTGTTACTGCTCAGAAGCTCCTGAATACTGCACATAGCCCATCCTTCTCTCCATCATTGCTTTTTCTGCCCTGTTCCCCACCTTTCTTGTCATGGCAGAGTTTGCACAGGACAGGGAGCTGTGTTGATCGGGGCTTTGGTTGATTATAGAGCCATTTGGGCTATTTCATATTCTTGCTTCACTTATGTGCCATTAGAGGAGTTTTCCACAGAAAGAAGGTCCAACACAGGATGACAATTTCAGCATATAATCTTAAAGAAAATACAGGATCCCTTGAGAGTCAAACAACAAAGCCTGAATATTTGAAGTGTTTATTCTGTAAAATGTATTGGTTGTGTTTGCTGGTGTAAGCTGCATCAACTTACCAGGGCAAAAAATATGGAGGAGGAAAACTATGTGGGCAGGGCTGAAACAGAAGTTTGATTGATTTTGTCCCCAGGTTTTACTGTGAGTAAAGGCAAGGCTTACTCAGTCTGAGATACTGCATGGACAATGGTTATTGGCATTCTCCTCTCTAGCAGAATGCCACAACTAGATGTGATTTTATTTTTTCATTGTTTTTGTTTATTCTATTTTTTTAATGTGCATGCTCCTCACTGAACTTATTGTTGGGAATGTACCTTTCTACACAAGGGTGTGACTGCAGGTGTGTGCCAGTCATGCAGCTGTGTGACAGGAAATTTGTCTCTGTGTCCCTCATGGGACCCTCTCCAATGGACAGGGTCAATGTACAAAATCTTGGAACTTCACCATCCCTAACACTGCAGCAGAAGAGAAAGAAATGATTCTGAGGAAAATCTAGAGAAAACCCAGCATCACTAAGAGTCTTCCATGGTGCTGGAGGCATCTCTGGGACCATCAGATCCCCAGGGGCAGACAGTCTGGTGTGAAATGCACCGTGTTAACATTCTTTGCCAGCTGTCACCAATGCCTCAAGCAATGAGGAAACTGGTGAGGAAAATGCAGCCTCTTTTTGTACCCCAGGTGCCTTATTACTGCATGTGCAGCCTTGCTGAAGTAGACAACCCTCTCCCACCTGAACCACAGTTATCAGCTCTTTGCACGGAAGCTGCAGCTGGGCCCTGGACAGTCAGTGCAGTGCAAGCAGCCTCTGAGAGAAGTGTTTCATATCCCATCACAAATCCCCTGAGCCATCCCCAAACAGTCTGGAATGCACGTGGACCTGCTTGCCAAAGCCAGGCACAGGTCGGGGTAGGGGGGAGAAACCAGATTCCCTAACTCCAGCCTTCTCTGCAAAGGAGATAACTGTGAACATAGCACTGAAACACCTCAAGGACTTGGTGGAGTCAGAGCTCAGGGCAGCTTTGGGCCTTGGAAAGCTCCTCAGTCAGGAAGACAGCTTTTTGCAAGCAGAGTATCTCACTGAACTTGTGGAGGCATCTGAGGCCCAGCAAGGACCAGACCATCTGGGACCTCAGCTATTTTCAGCACACAGCCAGTGCTATGAAATGCAGCACCTTTGCCTGACTTTGACAAAGGCTTCTGGCAGGTAATAAGGATGCACTAAATGGCTTCTTACAGGAGATAAATAGGGGTGAGGGCCATGGTCTGTCTGCAGGCTCAGTAGTGAGCTGGACTCCTGAGTCTGTTCTTTTTTGGCCTCACGGATGCATTTGACTCCTACAATTTACTGTGTCCACAATGTAATCAAGCCTGGTGTGAAACTGCACTTCACTGTGTTTGCTTTCAACCTGCTTCCCTCAGTTCCCCTAGTTTGCACAAGACAGCTCTAAACTGAATTAAACAGAACTTTATTCTGCTCTAGTGTGAGATCAAACCCTTCCAGGAAAGTTATTTGGGGGCAATGTCTGTCGAATCAGTGAAATTACTTCAAAAGACTACAAGATGAGCTGTCATTTTCTGTTTGAAAAGCAGTTTGAAAACCACAAATCAAAGCTCCCAGTTGGCAGGACATGGATCCTTGCTTGTTCTTTCTGGTTTTGACCTCTCAGTCAATTATTCTACAGACTACACTGCTTTCTTCATCTATTCCAGGAGCCCCTTCCTGGTGGTTTATTTGGATTGTGGACGTCTCATAAGTGAAAAACGTGGTGATGCTTTGGCACAAAACAGAGTGATTGCTCAGCAAATTGCCAGCCCCCTGGAGTTTATGGACACAGGACAAGCTCCTTGCTGGAGCAGAGAGTACTGATGCTCTCTACCCCATGAACATAGAAAAACAGAAACCATTTCACCAGACATTTTTTAGAAAGAAAACTGCTCAAGGAAACCGAAACTGAGCCTTCTTACGCAGAATATTTTTTATCTATAAAAAACTTCACATTGCTAAGACTGACTGTGGTTCGTTCTTTTCCCAGAAAAATCCAGCTGGCCACTGGATGTCACTGTTGTTGCAGAAAAACACCCCTGAAAGTTTGAAATGAGGCTGTGAATAAGGTGAGTGTCACCTCAACCTGGAAATCGCCTTTTCTTCCAGGTTAATCAGTACAGCACTGGTGGCATCTGGAGGCTGCCCAGCCAGTGCAACACCTGGAGGCAGGACACCCGTGATGGTCTCTATCAGCAGCTGAGGGCAAGTCCTCCAGGGAGCTGATGGACCCTGATTCACCTGTGCCCAGGTGTGTGTCCCCTCCTCTTGCTGGATGCCCTCTGGTTTTGCAGAGACATGTCCCTGCTGAGCACAACAAATCCAGCCTGGTCTCCAGTTTGGACTCAACCTTTCTCTTTTGCCATGCAGAGGAGCACAGCGCAGCAGGCATAGTTCCAAGCCTGTCCTTGATCATGGATTAAAGGCAATTACACGTAGTGCTGCTCTGTGGTTTGAGCTGGCGCTGCTCTAAAGGCAGCCTGACGCAGCTGCACCACTCGCAGGGCTTGAGCTAATTGCTCCATCAGAAACTGCTCTCTGCTACCTAGATCATTTGCCACCTCACAAGCTACACCAGGCATCTCCAAATCCATTCAACCACACAGCTGAAACCTGCCCTAAAAGACCATCCTCAGCCTTATAATTCAGCTAAGGATTCCTTTGCAGCACCATGGTGAGCCTTGCCAGTGCAGGCAAGGGGCTTTTTCAAGGAGTGCTTTGAGGCCCTAGGCTGAAGTCTTCTCACAGAGGAAGCAGGAGAAATAAGCCCCAAGAGTCCACAAAATGCTCTCAGATTGGGGTCAGATGATGCTTCCAGTGTAGTGGCATTCCAGGAGGTGTAAACTTGGACTTGTTTCCCACCTCACACTCCATGCCCAAGGCTTGCTGCTTGATTCATGCTTATCCTGACATAGGGAAGCAAACCTCCAGAACAGGGCAGATCACACTAACAAATACCTGCCTCTGAGGAGAAAAGGAAGGCAGAAGCACACTACAGATATTTGTGAAGCTGCTGAATATGGTATTACAAGACCCTGAGATACATGTGGTGTTGGAAGAGATCTGGAGCACCTACATCTGGAGATCTGTCTCCTTGGAAATGCAAAGCATGCCAACAATGTGCAATAATAGAAAACTGGGCTAGAAAGTACCCATTTTAGTGCATCTAAATGTCATAAACCAGGATTGGCTCTGCCTGGGTGTGACAGATCATAAACCAGGATCAGCTCTGCCTGGGCACAATGGATCAGATCAGCTTTGATGCTAAGGATGTTGGTATAAATTAGAATAAGGACTTCCAGAGGACACTGACAGCATTAGGAGATTCCATGGCCATGTATTTTCCTAATTATTTTATTCTTTCTTTAAAAGCAAAACTGAAGAAAGGAATGCTTTGTGAAGGACAGACAGTCCTTTGGCTAAAGGTCCTGTGGTAGGGGCATGGGGAGTTTCCAGCCAGCAATGGCAAATGCTCTACCAGAAGGGTCAGTAAATCTTATCTGTCAGAGAGACCATCTGTGTAGTGGGAAAAGAACAGAACACAGTCCTGCAGTGAAGATTCTCAGCTGCAAAGGTGCTGTATGAATACCTATCCCAACCCAGCAGAGATGAGCGTCATCCTACAAATGCGTCCATTTGTGAGCTACTCTGGGCACGCAAAGAGTTGTATCAAGCCCCCACATTCCCATGGACAAAGGATATCTTGCTCACAAATTTAAAATTTAATTGACTAAAAGTCTTGGAAAGCTGTATTCCTCAAGTACTAATTCATATATGCTATGTCTATAGAAAAGTTCTTCTTATTACAACCTTATTCCCTATTAGACTATCAAATGTGTCTCTACATTCCACTCATTACTAGTTATTTTTGTGAGTTTCACCCACACAGATCTATTCTCAGCCACACAGCCAAACATCCTGACCAGTTTCAATTTAGGGTTTTTTTCTATATAAATACAGAGAATTTCTATATACATCCATGTTTTGAGCAAGCAGAAATATTTGATTTGAGTCCCCACTGCAGTACTCTGGTTTTACACTGGTATAAACAGTAGTGGTTTCCACTGTTATCTCCTGCTGCCCAGCTGTTAACACTGGGGAAAAGGAGCAACAATGAAGGCAAGCACAATTTATCTGAACATCCCCTCATAATATTGGCCCAGGGAGCAGACTTCTAGTGAAACCAAAAAGAGGGAGATTCAGTGCTCCTGTGAAGTTTTCCTGATACAGCTGTCCACTCTGACACATAGTCACATTCAAAAGCTGACTAAGTTATTATGGAAGTTCAGAAACCTCAAAATATACACAACAGCTTTTGAAAAACATTGTGGTTGTGTGGGTTTGAGCATGCTTGAGGAACATGTCAAAATCCAAACAAACAATCCCCTCCTTCACCCCTTTCTGTTAACACACGAGTGTGTGAGCACATCACCAAAGCTTGCAATTTGTAGCTCTGTTATTCACAGCCCTCATTAAAGAATAACAGCCCCTGTTTGAGTATCACGAGGCAAAATTGTTCACACATGTGGACCAAACAGACACACCAAGGCTGCACCCTTATGGTTTGTGAGTGACAAGCTTAATAAGATTACGCTTGATCTTTCTCTTAATAAAGCTGGATGACATTCAAGCAAAGCCTGGGGTTTTTTTAATGGTACATTAAGGGAACCCCGAGTTTGGCACAGCTGGAGGCCTGAACCATCGAACAAAACTTGGCACTGCCAGCACTCCCTTACGATCTCAGACCTCACATAATGAATATTTATATCTATATATACAGACATGCACATATATTAAATACCTATCATTAGCTGGTCAAGGTCAATGCTCTGGGTAACAGAGCTGGATGTAATACCAAGAATGATGATGGCTCTTTTTTTTTTTCCTGTGTTATGAATCACACAAATTAAGCAACCCACAGTTTATAGAGTCTGCAACATGATGGACTGCTTTTAAACCACACATACCGAAGGGAAGGAGAACAACTCCAAGAAATTACAAAAGCAAAAGAGAAGTGTCATCACCTTACTGTTTAAACTTGAACACTGCAGAACACGGAGACTCCTGCTTAACTTTAATAACACCAGCAGCCTCAGCCGGCTCCAGGGGAACAGTCATTTGCTTGAGATAAGTCAGGGATTGTGTGTTTTGAAGCTTTATGGGTTAGAAGCTAAATAGTGTTAGCTGAGTCACACTGATTTAAGCCATCACTGCAACTGGCCCAAAGATTACAAAAGACAGGTCATGAAGAAATCACTCCAAGGAAGATGAATTACTGAATTTTTATTGGGGGAAAAAAGGATAGATATAGATCTAGATATATAGATACAAAAGAAAAATAATCCCTCCCCAACTAACACTTTACTTTTGGAAAAGGAGAGCTTCCATAAGGACAAATTGAGCATTCCCATCTTCTCTTTCCCTCATCTCTGCTCTCTATGTCCTCAAGCTAAGTGTCTGTGTATTAAGTACCAGCTCTACAGATAAATCAGTGGGACTCAGGACTAAACAGAGTTCATGATGGAGCTGGTATCTAGCGGTATATGGGGTGGGGATGGTCTAGACTCTGTAGCTCATCTGCAAAAAAAGAGTATTTTTTTTGATAGCCAAAATAGTTCCCAAATTACATTAGGAATACTGGTGAGGAATTTAGGAATACTGGAATACTGTCCTTTGCTGTTTCCAAAACAAACCAAAATTTTTTTAAATTACAGTTTTATTTCAAAGCACACTGCAATGATTTACTGAAATGGAATAGGAGTACATTCAATTTCAAAAAGAACACAAATGCGGACATTAAACACTTTACAGAGCCTGAATTTTCTTCCAGGCTTTTGTTTTGGTGAGAAAATGAAAACGTTTTTGTTCAGCATTGACCCAATATAACTTTTTCTTCAGTCATCTGGTTCAGCCGACAAAACAAGACATAAATCATTTCCACTGCTCTAGACTGAGTTCAGGTCTTGTTAATGTGGATGAATTCCCGATCCTCGGCATCTCTCTTTTTCTTGAGATCTACTTGCAGTACCTGAAAGCCTGAACATGGTGGTGGGACCTTCCCTGGCTGTTAAAAGTCATATCCACAGACAAGAGGTTCAGAGCCAAAATAGCACTTTGCAGAGTCCCATCTACTTCTCTTAAAGTCAGTAACGAGAATCCCATTGAATCCAAGGGAGCTGATCAGGGATTTATGCTACAGAAAAGCATATGAGGAAACTGTGCTTCCTTCTGTCTGCAACTCACAGCACTCAATTTCCTTCTGGAGCTGCAAACCTGTCCAGTCTAGCTCTTTACTTTCATTTACAATGCTTCAAAGTTTCTCCTTGTGTGCAACCTGATCAGAAGCTCATTGAATTCAATGAGAAATGCCTGGAAGGCATCTCCTGAGCAATGTGGGGTCCTTACTTCCAGCTGCGTTTGAAGACACCAGAGCTCCAGAGCACTGGGCACACACAGGTACAGATGAGCAGAATGTGAACAGCAGACAAGGTCCTCTTGCCTGAAGAGTGGCCGCTTGCCACTTGTCTCTTGTGGCAAAAGTGTGCCTTCTTGAAGGAATCCAGCCAATAATTATCCACTAAAATAATTATCTGTTCCTTTCAGTGGATGAAACTGAGATAATTCTGACTGAAGTAAGAAATTAATTGCTGGCCCTATTGGATTTTTGTGCCCAAACCCTGCAGAACTTTTCATTCAACTGAACTCCACCTATGATGCTCTCACACTATATTTTGGCTGACTATTCCAGGCTATTATATAAGCCCTTCAGCACCAGCCTATCCCAAATTTCTCCCAGCTTCCACACTTTTTGTCACAGCCAAGTTTGTGCAGGAAACAAACCACTTTTTGATTGAGGCCAATTAGCTCAAGAATGTCAAAAGAAAAAAAAAATCAAAAGGCTTTGGGTCAGTGACAAGAGCAATAGAGAGGCCAACAAAATGAAAGGGACTCATTCTGAACATGCTTTTGACTATGTCAGAGACAATTCCCAATGGAGTGAAACAAGAAAAACATTCCTTGAGAGATTTGAGATCTGTCATGAATTGCAAAGACACATTAAGAAGTCTCACTCTCCCCTCTGTCTCTCATTCCTTTCTGAGGTACATCATGGGCTCCAGAAGGAGGATGGTAAGTCTGTACATCACCCACCCATTATCATACAGAGGACGATTAGAGATCTGTACAGTGGCCCCAGAGATTCAAAGTCACAATGAACCAAGGGTTAGGGAATCCTACAATTATGTTCCACAGTTTCTCATATTTTTTGGGGAAAAAACAGAAATCAAAATTCTATTTGATAATATTTTCTTTGCGGATGAGATACTGGGACTCCTCTCAAGAAACACTCACTTGGATTCCTTGCAAAGTAACTGGTTTATGCCCCTGCTGCTCCATCCTTACAAGAAGCATAATCTGTTTTCCTCCCAGAAGGACATGTTTCTCCCATTACATGCCTATATGTTGATAAATTTGGTGATGACTGAACTTTAGAATAAACTTCAGGATACTGCAATCTCTGTCTTTCCCACCACCACCACAATGCTCGTCACTGACTCCATGTCTAGGGTGAGGAGCCCCACCAGAGCAGCAGACACCTCTTTTTTCCAGACTTGGAGACATCAGACTCACAGACTTGTCAGTATTAGAACCAAAGCTCACCTTTCAAGTTGTTTGAAGTATGAATTCAAAGGATTACTACATATCAGTCTTAGAAGGAATAAGGCTTCTATAGGGGGGAAAAATATCACTGGTTTCCAGCTGAGCTTTTTTTAATGACAGACTTTGCACTTCCTAATCTGTTTGGAAAATAAATGCCACATGGCATGTTAATATACTGAGCAAGGGACAGTCAGGCTCCCAGCAAATAATTCATAATGGCATCTTTTGGGTTAGATTTTATGATGCTCTTTGTAGGACAATGCCACGAGTTGGTCTTGAGTATTTCACCATGAGAACAAAATATTCCTCCTGACATCGGGCTCTGTGTTCATGGGTTCATTTTTTCTGATGATTAATTCTGAGTTCACGTAGAGTGTGTTCAAGATTACACGGATTCATATTCAGTTGACCATATCTGAGAGGATTATTTTAGTGTGCCCCAGTTTATGGCCCATGAAACATGATCCCTCTTGTCTCCATGTCTCTCCCTCTGCCAGCAGTATTATTCTAACAACCAGTGCTGAGAACTTGTATTATCAGCATAAAAGCAGAAAACAGTTATTCTTCTCTATGAAAACCAGCTCTCATTCAGTGCCTTACACTTGCTTTGCTCTCAGAGCCAATAGTCAAACAGAAGACATCAAAATGTCAAAAAGTTTTGAAGGAAATGCCCTTAAGAAAAAAATCTGCATTTTGGGTTTGCCACAGTATCGATCACTTCTGGTGCATCTAGCACGTATTTCTGCCGTTACTAGGGGTATTAGCCTGAACAAGATGAAACACAGTGGAAATATCCTGATGCCACCTGAAGCCATTGTTTGTGTCCCAGAAGAGCTGTGACACATGGATTATACTGGAAGGTGTTTCCATCTCTACCCAAGAGACTGCTGCTGGCAGCTCAGAGCTGATCCTGGCAGCCAGCAGGCAGATGTGCTGTCTAATAGTCTTGGCAACTTCTGACTATCTTTCCTATCATGGCATCATTATCTTGAGCTGACTGCCAGCTGGCCTGAATGGTGCTGGATGCATGAAATGCAGAGAAGCTTTCAACTGACAACACCCTGTTAATTATACATAGCACTGGTATTTCATGTGCAGCCCCCAAAGATCTCAGAGCAGTTTAAGGACAGAAATCAGGTCCAAAGCTGTGACCCTTACTTAACAAGCCTTAGCTAATTACAAAGCTGTCCCATTGAAATAAGCATAGTTCCTCGAAGAAGTCTGTTTAATGCGCAGCTGCATAATTTAAAAAATGAAAATAAAAGTATTACTTACACTGAGGTTGTTTCTCAAAGCCACAGTTCTACTATATCCCCTTGGTGCTGTACCAAAGTAACAGAAATAGGAAGCATTCCTATTCAAAAAAATCCCATTCCTGGTCAGTAACACAGTTACTTTGGAACTGACAAATAATCGTTTCTCCAGATCTTCAGGCAACCTACAACACACTTATGTTTGGGTAAGTTCCTAAGTTCCCACAACTCAACAGCTGAACCAGAACTTCTGCTGCACACAATCGCCTGAACCAACAGGCAGCGCAACTTGCTCGTGAGAAAGAGATGGATTTGAACTAAAACCTTTAAAGTAAAACCCCTCCAGCAATGAGCCGTAGTAAGCTACCGTTGTTCAGTATCATTACTGCTGTGACCAGAGTGCTGGGATTTTCTGTTGGTGTTATCATGCATCCCTTCCCTCACGTGTCACTGCCACTGCTCGCAGAAAGCAGAGGTTATATGCACTGTTCTGTTGGAACAGAGAGTGCCTTTCACAGCCCCTCAGCAATTTTATTTTCCTTTGACTGATGCTGTCAACACGTTATCTGAAGTCTGCCTGCAGAGCAAGGGCTCGGTGAGAGTGTTTGCATTGCACTTGTGCGTTACGCTACACCCTGCTCGGGCATCCTCTGCCCATCACTCACCGAGCCCACTTTCTCATCACTTGACTGCCATTTGGACAAAGCCCAACTCCAGCCCTCTCTGAGCACACAACACTGTCAGAGAAGGAAAGATAGTCTTTTTCAGCTCAGTTTTCAGCTGAAAGTCAATGAGTTGTGTGGTTATTGGTCCTTTTTTGAAAATAGAGCTTTTCTGTAAATACTACACTTGCGGGAAAGATCAGAACCCAATTTTTTTTTTTTCACTCATTTTGGGGAACTTCAATATGCAGCCTACAGAATGCTTCTTTTGCAGATAGGAGTGAGACTAGCGTTCAGTAACTAATAAATAAAACACATACACTTTATCAAAAGATCCTGAGTACAGTACTGCTGTGCAGTAGCAAATCAAGCTTCTTTTCTGTTCTTGTCACTGAACATTATTACTATAGGTGACATATTCGTGAAATTCCTTAGCTGATCACAGAAAAAAAAGCACACCTTAATGTTGACTAGCTGACATTAGTCCATGACAGTGAACAGCAAGGAATACTCTGTGCATCTGGAATCGCAGTAGAAATGCATCTCATCCAATTTTCCAGGAAAGAATTTGGCCAGGACATCAGAGTACAGAGTCTCTTTGCTAAGTGTGCTACTGGACCATTACTCACAGCAACTCCTGCCCAAGGCTTGTGAGTCACCACCAAAGAGAAGAGGGACCTCACGGTCCCCTGACAGCACATGGGGGGACGGCCAGTGCAGATGTACAAGGTAAAGAATTACTCCTGAGCTGCCAAGAGCTCCACCAGCACTTGGTTTTCCCGGCCATGGCTTTTTTCCATCCTTGGCTTGTGACAACTGAGAGCAGTTAATGGACAGCATGAAAGAGATTTGCCAGTCCATGGCACTGGAGTGGCAGAAGTTAGAGGCAAGGATAGGACAGCTACAACAAGGATTTGTTTCCTTTCCATTGCTGAGCTCCTTTCCCCTAACACTGCTTTGCTTTATTCAGCATCCAATACCTGGTCCTGAAAACTAATAATACTAACAATTCTACATCCACACAAATGCAGATGCACAATACACACAGATACAAAAGGCATGTATATATTTTCCTGTAGAGGAAATATGGTATTTATGCTTTATAAGATGAACAAGGAGAAGAGAAAACCAAGAATTCTGGGCTATTGCCCAAACCACACAGCTTTGAAATCAGCGGTGCATTGAAAAAAAAACCCACACAACAAAAAAACCCCTACACTTCCTTCCAAGAAAAGTGTCTAAGTTTTCCAATTTGTTTACGACTGATGTCTACCCACAAGAGACTAAATTCTGGGCTGGATGAGACAGGACTGGCATACAACACCAAAAAGCTCTCCTTCCTGAACTGGGGAACAATATCTTAAGTGTTTGTACATGGAGGCAAACCTGGTGTTGCAGAACTTTTTCCCCAAACTGCTCTATCTGCTTTTAATTTCCAATGAATCAGCAAACACATCTGTAGGCTACTACTCTTCCAGACCATTGCTCTCTTATTTTTTTATTCTCAGAACTCATCTCTCTTTTCCTGACACCTGCTCACTGCTCCCTCTGAAATACAGTCCAGAAGTATTCAAGTACTTAGAAGTATTCAAGTTTCTTTCTCTGGAAGTCTCTTCTTAGCTCTGACTTTAATTAAATTGGATTATATGTGATGTAGAAACAAGTGAAGTTAGAAATATAGTAATTAAGGTAACTTGACTCTCTAACAGAGAAAGACAGGATCTCTAAATGCTTAACCTAGGCAAGGAATCCGATACAGTTCTGCACCGGAACAATATTGAGATGATACAAATACTACTAAATATATCCCTAATTGCCCCAATCTTTAAGTAGTATCTAACTCTAAGAGTCTGTGCTAGTATTAGCATCATTTCTCTGGAAAGCTCAGTTATTGTCTACCACAATGGAAACAATCCTTACTATCAGCCACATCTTTGCACAGCTTTGAGCCAAGGAATCACTTTGGTGAATCCTCCCTTAAGTCCTCAAGTCCCAGATCTGTCAAGATACTGAAAGCAGACCTAAATTGCAAACACTATCACTTCCCACTTTCAGATTGCAGGCGCCAGCCCAGAGGCTGGGTTTGGAAAAAAGCCTGGTCTGTACCCCAGGAGCTCTGAGGGAACATCACCTACTCCTCACATCCCACTATTGTTTTCAACTTAAAGCCACCAGGGAGTTGTTTTTCCTCTGAGCCAACACCAGAGGTGTGCTGGGGTGTCAGGCCAGACACCAACTCCCACTTTTGTTCTTTCACCTGGGTTTGGCTGATGATGCTACTGCAAACTCTTTGGTCAGGAAGCTGGGGCCAGGCTGCATCTGAAGAAATGACCTGGCCTTTCACCTGCCAGTCATTGTTGGGGTCATTGCCCAAGACCTTGCAACCTCCAGATTAGAGGTGGCACTTGCTGGTGAGGAGATCTCAGCAGCAGGACAGCAGCATAATGCAGCTCCCGGCCACCCTCCTTCACGCAGTCTCCGGACACTACTGTGCCGTTCATGTTTTTGGGTTTTGTTGTTTTTTTTTATACCAGAGAAGGGAACTGAACTATTCTCATTTATTCAAGGCAAAAAGAAGCTAAAAACTTGGCCCAGGACCAACAGGTGGCCAGTAGCAGAGGAAGAATAGGAATATAGCTCTCCTGAGACTGATGTCCTGATCTCTCAGAGGATGCTCTGCACACTCAGATGAAGCATGGCCTGATAACATTATGTATGACCATTTCCCTGCTTATGCTGGGGCCTTTCATCTCTGAGACTTCACAGCTCTCACTGTCCTGTGTTTAACCTTGAGCTAAGCAGATAATTTATGGCCATAGCAATTCCAAAAAAGAAAGGAAAAGCTGCAGTGCTATATTTGAAGTAAAGTCTGGCAAGACGTCCTGCTCTCTCTCCACAAGTACTTTATGGCAAAGCCTGAAACGGTTTCCTGGGATGTCGTATATCTGGCATGAAACCCTGCCAGGCAAAAATCTTGTCTTGTTTAATTAGCTCTCACAAATTTTCACCATCCAGCGTTCTCACTGAGGTCTGAACCACAGCTCCTGCTGTCCAGAGACCATGGGGAGCGAGACACCACGTCCAAGGCCACTGCTGGTGGCCCGGCTGTGAAAACGCCTGATGGAAACTCATCTCATTAAACTTTCGAAAGATGGATGCTCTGGCATTGGACCAGCTCCGAGCTCTCAGCTGGAGTTTCTGTTGGCCTCCAACTCTCTCTTTGTAATATTTTAGCATTTGCCTGCTGGAAAATGACTTGTAAGAATGCTTTCTAGTGCCAGTGTTTGGAACCAGAGCTGCTTCCAGCATTCCCAAATCCTGGGATGCTCAGAGCTGATGTGCTGACTCAGATCACTCGAGACAAGCAAGTTAGTGAAAAGTTCAATCCAGTGGTAATGAGATCTGGTGGAATTAGACATCTGTATGATTTATCCTGTGTTTTGTAATCAGTGTAGAGTGTTAATGTCATCCATTTGCTCCCAAACCCTGGCCTATAAAAGAGCAAGGCCAGTCAAAGCAAATGGCTCCAAACCTTCTAATGTGAGCCTCTTTTCTTTGTGAAATGAGTGATTCCAGATCTCTGCAGAGTTGCCTGGCAATTTAATCCTATCCTCTCAGTAAGTATTCCTTATTCATATTGATTATTAATTAGTTCAGCCACATGACGTTTCCCAGCTCCCTGCTAGAGAGACTAACGTTTTTTATCGAGCATATCAGTCAAACGTAACCCAACAGGTGTTGAGATGAAAGCTGTGATCAGGAAATACGGACATTTTGTGAAAAATTCACTACATTCAAAGGGTTTTGACGATTCATTGACAGTAAATGATAAGATTTGGTGAATCCAAAAATCATCAGGGTTTTCCAGGGCCCCCTACCTTCTCAGTTGCCTTCTACACACCACAGAATCTTTACCAGTAATTCCTGGAAAACACGTCCTTATTTCCTGAGCTCTGTGGTCTCCATTACATAGCCTTTTCAAGGCCCAATCTGTCATATAACATAATATGTTTATAACCTAGAGAGAATATGTGATGGAGGAAGAAAGCTTATGGCTCTGGTAATCTGGAAAGCCTTTTGGCACACAGCAAAACACCAAGGGAGTAACACAACACCAGGGCATGCCACTAGCGTACAAGGAGCTGGATGTGTCTGTGCACCACGAAGTGAAGACTTTCTTTTGTTTCCTGCAACTCAATTGAAGAAGAGCTCTTCAAAGCACATCATCTTTCTCTTCAGTTTTCATAGCAAGGCAAAGTTAACACTGAATGACTCCAATTACTCAACAGGCTTGTCTTCTCCATCAAGGCAAACAAAGAGTTGGTGCTTTTGAAGTGATTTATCTTATTTCTTTAACTGAATCTTACATATTATGCCCCAATTTTTGATACAAATACTTTTATTTTTCCCCCATACTGCTTGTGATCAAGTGGGAATCTTTCCTGCCTGTACTGTTGGATATTTCCCTTGGATTTTCTTTTAAACCCGTGTCCAGCACTTTCATAGGAAAAGAACGACTGCTAAAAAATCCATTACCATGGTTTGGCCAGAGTCCAAAATTTCAGCTACTAAGAATGTTAAATCCTCCATCTGTTTGCTAGTTAGATAATGTTACCTTTGAGCTTTCCTTTGGCTGCTAAAGACACTTTATCTGCCTTAAATGTTGCAGAAAATTACACTTCAGGTCAAAGCCTGTGTGCCATTAAATAACGTGGGGGAGGGAAAGGTTCTTGCTATAAATTTCCACCTTTAGTTCCTCCCAACTCTTGGTACATTCAAACACAGAAAGTCCCGAGCTGAGTGTAATCATACTAGTGACCTGGGTAATTGATGGTGAATGATGGATATGTTGAGCTAGACTCTAATCCACTCTTAAATATTTGCTTGACTTTTTAAAAATCAAGGGAATACCCCAAAGGGAAGGAAGTTCTTTTGCACAGGAGAAGCTAAGCAGCCACGGTGTGCTCAAGTGAACATTTGGCTAAGACATTACTTCGAGCCTCAGCTGGGGATGCAGCCTGGGCAGCAAGGCCCAGCTCGCTCCTCAGTGCCGAGTCCTGGCTGCAACATCCATCAGACACCTCCAGGGAGAGGTGACTCAACTGCTTTCACTGACGTGATCCCACTGAGGGCAGGCCAGGAGGTGAGCTTGCACAAGCCCTGCCTCCACCATTTATCTCCTCACTTCTCATTACAGCTGATGGGACACACAGTCAGCCACCTTCTCCCTGAGGAGTGTGCTGGATGTGGAACTCGCACGATTGACATGCACAGGAGTTTTCCTTATGGCTTCAACCATAACCTCTTTCCACCCACTATTTCACCAGAGAACAGGGGTTGCTCCCAAATCACATCATAACTTTCCATCTGTCCATGACCTGGCACATGAGGTGCCTTCCAGATGAGTGCTGGAGATTGTCCAAGCTGCCTCCTGAGCTCCCCAAGGAAGCAGCTGCCCCTGCAGAGAAAAGCTAACAAGGAACCACTAAGCACAACTGCATGGGACACTGACAGCTAGTTACCAGGAAGGATTAAAACATCACCCTAAATCCACAGAAATTCAGGCACTGCCTGGAGCAGATCCAGCACGTATTTGCCTTTGGTTAGGTCTCCACACTCTCCAGGGGTGGGTGGCTGGACAGGATTGGTCAAAACCATGAATAAATGGTTGACCAGAACATAAAAATATAAAACATAAAAACCTGAGATGCAATTGGTCAAGACCAGAGACAATGTGTTAGCTCAGCACAAGGATTCTTGCATCCCACAGTCGGGAGGACAGCAGTATGAGGCCAGCCTTGCCAGTCTGGGTAGCAAGAGGAGCAGGGATGGGACTCCATGCCTGAAATGGGAGGTACAGACCAGCCTGCTGCCTCTCTGCAGCTGGGAGAAAGGTTTCCATCCAGCCCTGACAGGAGTTTCCCACCATCCAGCCAATTTTCCTTTGCAGCAGCTGTGGGACTTAACTTTTAGGGCTAGAAAGAGATTTCTAGGCACAGAGCCCCATCTGCAGCAACGTCAAAGTGACCCTGACAGCCACTGTGGGAGGTCAAGAGAAAAATGCCTGGAATACATGGAGTTGTCACTCCATCTGCCCCATCAAAGAACGAGCTGGCAGGCAAGAAGACTGGCCTGGCTGAACAGAGAGCTCTGGCTGGAATTCAGGAAAAAAGAAGAGTTTATGACCTTTGGAAGAAGGGACAGGCAACTCAGAAGAACTACAAGAATACTGTGAGGTTATGCAGACAGAAAATTCAAAGTGTCAGAGCCTAACTAGAAATTAATCTGGCTATTGCAATAAAGGACAATTAAAAAAGCTTTCTATAAATGCATTTACAGAAACAGGAGGACTAAGGAGAATCTCCAGCCTTTATTGGATGTGAGGGGAAATGTAGAGAAAAAAGCTGATGCACTCAATGCCTTCTTTGCCTCAGTCTTTAATGGCAAGATCAATTGCTCTGTAGGTACCCAGACCCCTGAGCTGGAAGACAGGGATGGGGAGCAGAATGAAGCCTCCTTATGCAAGGGGAATGGTCAGTGACCTGCTACACCACTTCAACACACACAAGTGCTAAAATGACCTTGTCACTCTCGACAGCTCCCTGGAAGAAGGTTGAAGTCTGGTGGAGATCAAGCTCTTCTCCCAGGTAGCAAGGGATAGAACAAGAACAAATGGCCTCAGGTTGTGCCAGGGGAGGCTTAGATTGGATAATGGAAAAAATTTCTTCACCAAAGAATTGTAAAGCCCTGGCACAGGCTGCCCAGGGCAGTGATGGATTTACCATCCTGAATTTAAAAGATGTGTAGATGCGGCCCTTGGGGACATGGTTTAGTGGTGGACATGGCACTGATGGATTAAGAGGTATACTGGTTGATCCCAAAGGTCTTTTCCAACCAAAACAATTCTAAGATTCATTAAGAACTAAAGAAAGCACCAATATAAGCACAAAAGGCATGGAGGTAGGAGAACCGGAAAGATACTAAAAAGGTCATCCAGCAGCTCAAAGTCACAGTTCCAAAACTGGCCTTATAAAGAGCAACCACAATTCATTAGCCATTGCTGCAGTTGTCAGTGCCTTGGGGAAAAGTCCCTGAACAACTTGTAATGGAGAAACATCTGCAGAACAGTTGTGCAAGAAAGGCAGCTCCCCTGTTCTGCATGATTCCCAGGTACACACAGAGTCTCAGGGGTGACCAGTCCTCCTGAGCATATCAAATGCATGAAAAGGGGAGCAAAGATAACATGTGCCTGGACTGTGCAAATCCTTTCTTCAGTAATACACCAGCATTGTGTAAAGGACCAAAACCACTCCTGCTCCTTCCATGGAGAAACCAAGCCTGGTTGCTACCACTGACCTAGGAAGTGTGAATGAACCATTTGTTTGGAGACAGATGAAAGGAAGCGTGCAAATGAAGCTTGTCTCCATCACCACGACAGATTTACTTCTTCAAGTGGCCTCAAGTAGCCTTGGAAAGGAAATCTGGAATGTTGTAACATTCATAAATATTTGACTGTTCTGTCTTACCTTGAAAACAGGCAGAAACTCTATCCTAAAGAAAGCACTCCCAGATTGAACAGTCATTTTGTTAAGCAGGCCATGACCTGGGGAACTAGGTATTGGTGACATTTAATCTGTATCTATATCTATGCACATGTACAAACATACACAATAAAAAGCAGTGGTTGTCCCAAGGAAAGCCTGGCAAGCATTTAAAAACAGAGCTTAATCTAAGCTTGGCCACTTAGACTTACAAATGAAGTCTTGTAAGTTTTAGAAACAAATCAGAAATATTTTGAACATGTTAGAGGCAATAAATCATTATTTCTCCTTTATTTTAGTGACCCCCAGAAATCTAAAATATTTTATTATTTTCATTAGAGCACAATATCCAGTGTTTTAGGTGTCTCCTATCTGATCTAACACCAATCATTTATGGCAAACTCCCACCTTTCATTCAGACTTCCCACCTCGTCACCACAGTTGAATTTGAGAAGAAACAAACAAGAAGTGCTTGTGAAGAGAATAGTGAATGGGTATTTTATGATGCACCATGTAACGTGATCTACAATTTAAAATTTCCACCACTGAGCAGATCCAACACAAACCCCGTCTGCTCCTGTGGAGATGGAGTAATTCAGTACCTGTGGCGCTGCTAGCAGCTACAGAAAAGGAGAAAAAATAAATAAACTCAAGGAGTTTCCTTCTTGAGATACTAAAAAATCTGAGCACACTCACCCAAAATAAACCCCCCGACTTTCAATGGGTATGAACTGTATTTAAAACAGTTTGGTTGCTCAGCTAATGAAAGATGCTGATTCTTTAACTGAAAAAGATGTAATTTGGATCCACAGGAGATTTCCTCCACCAGCTGGTTTTGAATGCTGTGGTACTCTCTCCTCTGGGTATAATTAGATTGCTGTAACCTAAACAGCCCTTCCACTCCCATCACTTTAATGTCCCCCAAGATGATAAACAGCATTAAGGCCTCATTTCTGCAGCCTCTAGATCAAGAAATATGTATGATTATATGTATATCTTAAATGCTTTTCCTTGTGACCACAAAATGAGCAACAATTATTTCACTGAAATGAATTGCAAAATCTGACACACTCTGCTTTAAGTCTTTCAAAACCATATTAACTCAGGAGCCACGTCTTATTCAACATAGTGTGATACCAAGCTCAATGGAGCCAGGAATCAGTCTAGCCTTCATGTCAATCAATAAGAATAATAAAGAGGAATGCCAAAAAAGAAAAGCATTTGTTATATCTCAATTGCTTCTTTTATGAGAAAATACACTGTGCATTGAGTACCATGATAGATGTACACAGATACCCAGTCTGCTTTTTCCAGTTCACAAACATTTCAGTAAATCAATTAAAAAAACCCAAACAAGCAAACAATTAAAAAAGGAAATAAAATAGAAAACTGTTTTTGTTTGTCCAGGACAAATGTTTTGAAATGTATTTGCAATATTATTTTTCATCAGTTAAATTAGAGATTAAATATTTTCCTCTTGGGTTTCTATATTTTTCTGTAATATACTCAGAAATTTTTTTTCGTAAAATAATAAAAATCAAAGTCTCTCACTTTTAATACATCATAAGGCATATTTGAATTTTCTGAGATACAGAAAACACTGGAGGAGGAAGATACTTCCATTATTTTTTCCCAACTTGACCCAAATTACTACGGCATTGCAAAACAATATTTTTAGGCAAGAGAACTATTTCTACTTTTAGCACAATTATGTTGATTGAGTAGCACTGCAACTGAATCTGGTTGCTTTCAGGAATTCTCTCTGGAACAAAGGGAAAATATAAGTTACCTAAAATACTAAAATTGTGTATCAAGAATAAAACATAATGAGCACCTTAAATCTGTAACCGATGGTAATCATTTAAAGACACCATGGAACAAAATCCCCAACATATTAAAAACTGAACAAGCACACCAAGGAACTTCAACAGGTTTCCCTGAAAATTTTAGGAGTATGTTTTGCTGTTCTGTAGAAAAGCTTCGCTATTGCTTTCTGTTTAAAAGACAGGCAGCAAACTCTTCAGATGCTTTTAAAAAGAAGCAAAATAGCAAAGGAGTACTAAGAGCAGGAAATAAGAACTTGTTCTTTCGGACATTTTTAGGAAGGGGTGAGGTAACTGACAAAGCTGAAATATGCAAATGTGAGAAGATGTATATTCTACAACTGGTTTTGCATGGACATATATTTTACACAAACTATTTATATGTGGGTATAAACACATATATTTTATACAAACGTATGTGCACATCCACAGTTTATACAAAGGGTATCTCTGAATTTTAACAGCTATTTTGTCAGTTATTTTCCCTTGCTATCATTTCACTAATGAAAGAGAAAACAAGCTCCTCTTTTCTGTTACTTGTAAGATACCCAAGTATCAAAGGCAGGGGAAGAGACTGAAAAAGAGGTAGAAAAACTTCAGATAAAGATTAGAAAATTCCCTACGATTCTTCCATCTGAGCAGGAAAACTATTAAAAAATGGGCTTCATTTCAAGAGGAAGAAGCCTTTCAGATTAGTAAATCTATTTTTTTCCCACCAAAGAATTGCTTTAGTGGTCTTTTAGGTCGTCAGAATGCTATCCATCAGAACATGCTCTTGGATCGAGTACTTGAACTCTTCACAAACACTGGACATGCAGCACAGGCTACACTGCAGGGTTGCAGAGATGAAGTGCAAGTTCTCCACCAAGCTGCAAAGATTATTCTGACAAAGAGCAAAGACAGATAAAGATGGAAATTTCCTTCAGCCAGAGCTCCAGCCCATCACAGAGACGTTGTTTCTTATTAACTAGAAGGGAACATAAGAGTCATGAACAATGCTATTGTTGGGACATACAGTAAATTTCACATGAGATTAAAGAAAGCTGATTCATTAACTAGGTTTAGGTAGAGGGAGAACCAAAATGATTAAGCAGTGGAAGACAAAGAGGAAATCACATTTCCTGAAGTAAGCTCACTTAAGTAATTTTGCTAAAGACTCAAAAAATTTAATTGAACGAGTGATAGATTCTGCAATAAATTAGGCATGGAATCAGAAAAGATGATTAAATCTGGACCTGAGAAAAGGAAATGCATTTAAGTTTCAGTTTCCTTCTGCTGTTAAAGTACTTGGCATTGCAAACACTCTTTTTTTTTTCCAGTGCCATCTACGGTATTATAGAGTGCTCAGGATACAGGGGAAACATAGCAAAATCACAAGTTTAAGTCAGTTCTTTCATCAGGTTAGGCGACTGAAAGAGCTAGTTTGGAATAGATCCTTGAAGAATAACAGCATATGTTACAGAATACTCACTGAGTAGAGAAGATCCTTAGGAAAAGAGTTAGATAATTTGTGGTGGTCAATATGACATAAGAGAAAATAATCGAGTCAAAAAAGAGTTGTTTTTATTCTGACATGATTCAGCACTAGTTGGTAAAATGGTTATTTACAGCAGTAAGCCAAGGGAGATTAAGCTCCTGCTTATAGAATGAGAAATACGTAATATTAATAGAAAACACCTCAAACAGTTTGAAAATTGACTATACTGAAAGACGTCAAAAACGGACGACCATCTGTGGTGGGAGCTTTTTCTAGCAAAAAAAAAAAAAAATAGGGATTGGTAACGAGCCCAACACTAGTCAACATTTTCATCCATGATTTGGAAGTTCTTGAAATGCTGCCAATAAAATCCACATGCACGAGACAGACTGTCAGCATGATGAATTCTGAAGACATGGAGCCATCTGAACAGATTTGCCTCTTGAAACGAAGCAGGCAGCAACACACCAACACCCAGAGAGACTTCTGCAGATGGGGAGACCAGGTAGAGCTCCTGGAAGGTGAGCCTTGATGCTCATTGCTGACCACTGACCCCGCTCTCGTTGTGCTGCTCTCCTGGGCTGGATGTACAGGACACTTAGCTCAGTACCAGAGCATGGTGAGACTGAGATGAGGCCATCAGGCTCCAGGGATTTGCCTTCAAAAAAAGCATCTTCAGGAGCAATGTGACTCAAGAAAACTTGCGGCAGGTCACTCCAGTGTGGATTTTTTTGATGTCTAATAGCAACTGAGCACACACACTCCTGCTTTTCCTTCATTAGGGCACTACCAGGATTTCCCTCCTCTTCCTGGCTGTGTGTGTTCAGGTAAAGTGCAACTTAAAGATCTTCAAGACTCTTCCTGCCTATATGAAATTAATGGAGAGGGAGAGGAGGGGGCCCAGGCAGACACACAAATGCACTTTCAGTACATAAGCCTTGTTTTCTTAAGAAACCACAAATAGAAAGAAGATCAACAGGATAATTCAAGGATCAGGAAACAAGCCTTGCAGTAGGAGTTTTAAGTAGAGTGGTCAATGTAGCGTGAGATGGAGATGGACTGACTGCAGTTATGCACATCTTTGTTAGGAAAACTTGTGGAAATAGACAGATTCCTGAGCTTAGCAGGGAAAGGCACAGCTCAGTCAGAAGTGAGATGAAACACATGCCAAACAGAGAGAAGGCACTTAATCTATTTATTTATTTAGTCAGTTGCAAGTAAAACTACTGGAAGAGCTCTTTAAAAGGGAGGTGGAGAGAGATCACTCCATGTCCTTAAGATGATTCCACATGCCATGAAGATAGATTTTAATGGACCCCACACTACTAGTTATCTGCAGGGCAGGAGCAGATGACACTGTCCCACCTGGTTCTGGTATTTTTTGTGACATCTGTTCACCTTAGGGCCACACTGATTCACACAGGATGCAGCTCCAGAGGGGCTCCCATTGACTCTTACAGACTCCCTGTTGTGACTGGGACAGGGGGTGAAGCCAGTGGGACAACCTCTACAGTGCCTCTGAACACAGCAGCTCAGGGTAGTTCGAGAGCTGGATCTTCTGCGCACCTGAAGGCACCCAGCCCCCTCCAACATTTGGTCTTTGACTCCTTCCTAAGTCTTTCTACCCTTCCCCCTTCATCCTCAAGATAGCCTGACCAGTGAAGCCTCAGCCTGGGGATGGAAGGCAGCTGAGAAACATCCCCACTCCAATATACAAAGCTCTGCTAATACTCACTGCTGCTCCTGTCAATACCATTACTTCTTTTTCTGATGTTTCAAAGGGAGGAAGATTGAGTTTTTTCCAGAGGAACACTGCAGAAACAGCACTCTGCTAAAGAATGGCTCTGATTTGTCACAGAAAAGGCCTCACAAACTGACAGTTTTTGTCTGATTTTCCCTGGGCAGTGGGGGAAGGAACATATTTTCTCCTCCAAAAGCATTCAGCAAATTTGTACTGCGGTCAGCTAATTTTATTACTTCTCATAAATGTCTGTTCCTGTAATGCTCTCAAGGTATTTTCATAATTCTACCCTGGGAATTACAAATCAACTTTCTCTTTGATAAAGTAACCTGCAGTATTTTATTTTATTTTTTATGTTATGAACAGCTGAAAATGTATGACATCCCATAAAATGTCTGGGTTAGGCCTTTGAATATTGCCTCTTTTAAGGAGTCTTTTTGCATTGAAGCAGAGAAATACAGTCCTAGGATTGGAGTCTATTAAGCAAAAATAGGAAAGGAAATCCTTAAAGCCCATGTCTAGAGTGTCTTTAAAGTTACTTTTCTGTATTCCAAAGGGATCTAACTTCCATTTAATTAAATTCTTGTTTAAGAAAAAGGAACCTGGATTATTTTATTTATTTATACATTTTTGCAGAAGTTTATGATGAAGTATATTAGGGAGGGGAGAGGAGAGACATGCTCCCCAAAGACAATACATATTTAAGTAATGAAGTATTTTACTAGAGAGCCTAAAAATTGGCCTCATGGCCTCAGAGGCAGAGCCACAGCGTCTCTCACATAGCAACAACTGCAAGCAGAGGAAAGAGCCCTCCCTCTACACTTAAACAAGCCAGGCTGCATTTTCATTTAATTACCTCTGAAATCACAGGCTGGGGAGCATTGCTGAGGTACTTGGCCAGTTTTCTGTCATGCAATTGTTATGAGAATTTTACAAGGCTAATTTTGACTTTTTTGATCATTTTTATATCTAATTCTGACTTCAGGCAGTACCACATCTGTTTGTAAACAGGAGAGGCTGCATACAGAGTTAGCCAGCATTTCTTTTACTACATTTAGGGATATAAATGACACCCAAAGGATTTTATATTTTAAATTCAGCAAGCAAACCATTTTCTCCAGTAGTAACTGGATCATGATTGACTCAGTATCTCTGCACTTGAGAAATAATAGGAAAAAAAAGACACATGTCCCAGAGGAGCATTTCTCAGCATAACCTTCCACTCTCCCTGCGTCAGGGAATTGCTGAACCAGGGGTTACACTTCAATCACAACTTTAATGAGCCACTGGTGAGCTTATCTTCTGTGCATGCATCAGAACTTTCTGTGGAACCACTAGAAAAAGCTATTAACAGAAAAGGGTTCACCAGCTCCCTCCTTTCTTGACACAGCTGTCCCAAAGCAGCAATGGTCACAGACCATGTTCTCCTCTTTCGCTAAGTTTGCATAAAGAGTGTAAGAGGTAAAACTTCTTCAGATTCCCATAAAAGTTTATTCTCTTCTGTTTAAGATCAAGATGTTCATTATATCAGATCTAGCAATAGCTTCCTCTGTCACCTGTATTTAGGGGATGGTGTTTCCTCACACCAGAGCCCCACAACTACAGCAAAGTCCAAGGACGCTTCACCACCCCCAACCCCTTGCCCAGCCCTAATGAATGTACTACAGACACAGTTTTTCAAATATAAATACCCTAATCATGTAATTTCTGATGCAGTACCTACTTAAAGGTTCACAACTCCACGAGAATAATTTCCTTTAAAAATACCACAGATCCAACCAGGCCTCCTTGGTTTGTCATCATCACCATCAGTTGCATTGACCATATCAGAAGAGAAAAAAAAATGCCCATTTGTCAAATGCTGAGAGTGGAAACACTCTGCAATCAAGCAAATCTTTGACTGAGGGATGATTGGAAAATTTCTAAAAGCCTTTGGACTGAAAGAAGAACTAAGGATACACACAGACTGAGTTTTGAGAAAAGGCAGGGAATGCTTTCAGCACTCCTTTTGGAGGCTTCCTCTCTGAGGCTGCAGACACGCCTGCACATGCCAGGCAGGTTAACAGGGCAGTTAACAGGACATCAGGTACTCAGCACCAGGACATGCTCAGGGAGACCTCAGGGAGACTGAGAAGACAACATGCTCTCCACTGCTCTCAGCTTGCTTTTTAAGAGCGATGTAGACATTTCCTATAAATCTGAGTTAACCCTATAAGCCTGGGAGCCAGAGTCCCAGACTCGGCTCGGGACTAAGAAGGTCTTTGCAGCATTAGCTCATTCTAAACAATCAAACCTGTTTCTTGAAACATTTGTGAAAATTTATGAGGCTCTGGTGGGTGGGAACCTGAAATAGATACCGTGCTCTTCTTTTCAGTGCAAGGATGATTTATGCTGCCAGGCAGCTCCTTGGCATGAAGCCAGAACAGATCGATCAGATGCGAGTAACAAATGTTGTAAAACTGAGTAAACCAACTGCAACGTGAGCACGTGGGCCCTGATGGGGAACAACAGGTGCACAACATAATTACAAGCAAGGAGGAAAACAAGAGGTATGTACACAGACAAACCTCCCAAAGATTGCACTCATTCCCATAAATCACTGTGACAACTACAATACCAACCAGGAGTAAGAAAAAAAAAAGGAAAGAAAAATAAAGGAAAAAAAAAAGAGGGAGATACATGCATGGAAAAAATGTCATAGCAGATCGAACAACAGAACAACAGAATTGGAAGCAGCCGTGTTAATCCCTCATGGACTATCTCACCATAATGATTATTTATTCCTTACAAATGGGAATTCTAATCTGCTGATTTTGTGGTTGCATTTTTGTGGCTTAACATTCCACATGTCAGAAGAAACATCGGCCTCCCCACCCTGTCTAAATCCTCCCCTGGTTAAATTGATCACATGTGTGACACACAAACTGAATGGCCACATGCAAACATCTCATCTCTGATGGGCTGAATCCTGTTTATCCTTAAAATAAAAGGGAGTCTAATCACCCTATCCTCACTTCTGCAATGTGAATTTCTTTCTAAAATGCCACTGGAATAATTCTGTCCACCACAAAAAAATCCCACAGAAAAAACCCCAAAGAAAACATCATAACATTATCCTGGATCCCAGCAGCTATTTACTAAACATTCCTTTATCTAACCAACCAAAAACCCCAAAACTCACTCCCTCCCTGAACATACACATGTAAGAGATTTGGATGTGATTTGAGTGGTGTTCTACTGCCCATTGGTTTGTAGCCAGGACAGCACCCCGGAGCTCAATCCTTCAATGAATCCAGAATTTGCCTGTATACAATTAGACAACTTGCTTATTTGATTCCAAAATGATGAGAACCAGAGGATCAGCACCATTCAAAACCTTTCTTGCAACTCATGATACCAAGCCCCACCAACCTCACCAAGACCTACAACACTAGAGATTATTCCATGGTAATTTCTCCTACCAGGAGTACCCAGGCTTGTCTCAGCATAGACTGGAGAATGCTCAGTGTCCTTAGACAGATAAATTAACTTTCTGTGGAGCTTTTTTGGGTGGGGAAGGCTTCCACACATTTTGTTGTTGATGATGGAGCAAAGCTCACTTAGATATCCTGGTGCCGGACAGTGTCTTGCCCTTCTGGGATGAGCAATGCAATGCCTGGCTCTGCTTTCTCACACCCTCTGAAGCATGAAATAAAAAATATCTCTATTGCTCTCAAGTTTGGCAATATAAAAACCAAAGCATAATAAAAGCCATTTTAATAGAAAGCAAGCTCCCAAGAATCACAGAAGATCCATGAACTGACTTCCCCACACACGCTGCTCACACTTCTGGTCTTTACCACACAGTCTGGTGGCTTTTCCTGAACTTTGAGCCACATCAACTGCACAAAAGCCACAGAAAAGCTCCAGCTCTGTGCTTCCCTGGTGTCATCTTGTGAACCTGCCTTCCCAAAAGGCTGCCAAACTAATGGAGAGGTCTGACAAAACAGACACCAGATGGCTCCTGTGCCCAGGTCAGCCAGGACAGGCTGATGGGATCGCTATCCCACGAGCTCTTACAGCTGGAGGCTCCATCAGCAAGTGATATTAAAGTGCAGCTGATGGTGCAGAAGGGTGTGCCAAACAGCTGAATTGCAGCCCTCCTCTAACATACCAAATAACAAGGCAAACTCAAACTAAATTAAAAGGCAAACGGTGGATTAAGTAATATAACAATCGTCATATGTATTAAATCTGGTATTTTACTACACCAGGATGTTGTTAGTAATGAAAACAATCCTCTCACTGCTCAGCCTCATAAACCCACCAAAGAAAGTGTGTTCGTCAGATCCCTCTGTCCTATCATCCAGGGGATGGTTTGTAGCAGCAGGCCACATGAAAACGACAGTAAAGATAAAGACAAGTACAAAGTAGGTTAAAACATGCTCCCAAATTAGCTGTCTGCATCCAGTTACATCAACAAGAGCATTTCCAGCCCAGCTGGTACTCAGCTGCTGGAGGATGTGAAGAAAGATGGTGAATCAGAATAACAGCAATTTATTGATTAGAAGTTGTACTTCATTAGAACAATTTGCTATTAAATTCCACAGTGCTTTTCTCTTGCAGACCTAAAGCTATTAATTTTCACAATGCACATTGAATCTGCCTAATTAATTAATTATTAAAGTAATATTTTTCTTCTGGGAAATGCTGTCACTGGTCCAAAACATTTTGCAGATGATGTTGGTTTTGACAAAATTATTGAAAGGGAAAATTCTATTTCAATCAGTTGGACACCATAATGTCACTGTTAGAATTCTCATAATTTCTAATGCCATTAATTTACTTTTTGAATAGCATGTACTTTTGAATGACATGTTATTCTGAAATATTAATATCAATGTTAAAATGATTCCAGTGATCATACTGTTGCATGATGGCCAATCTGCTGTCTTCAGTGCTTGGCAGCATTTGGTCATCCTCAAGAGGGAAACAAAGTCAAGTTTCCAATGAGGTTCATTTTGGAGCAGGCTGGAATTTCTGTTCCAAAACCTTTTTAAGCTTTGTTTTTTTGATTAATCTTAGAGTACACATTTCTTTCCTGGGAAAAAGTAGGAAGAGAAATCCCACTTTTCAACATCCTGTGTGTGTGGTGATGAGCTACAGGCAGTGAAGCACAACACACAGAAGAATGAGGCTTTGGCTCCTGGTGAAGCAGTTTCCCTTCATGTACTACTGACAGTCACCATGAACTCTCTTTCCCTTCAGTGCAGAGGAAAGCACAGTGGCCATCTCAAAGCTGGGGACAATACAAAGTAAATGAACATGGGCAGAACTTACTCATAATTCAGACAGTGATGAAAACTACACAACTATCCAACCTAGAGAGAGATTACCAATTTCTTTATTTGCCCTGACATTCTCTTCTACCATTTCATGTGGTAGAGCTGTTTCACAAATGTAAAGAAAGGGTCTGTGAGTGAATCTGAAAGCTGCTACCCTGAGTGTCAGAAGATATGTAAACTCCAGAGCAGGTCCAAGAAAATCTTCTGTAATGTTGCCTTCATATTGCAAAATGCATCAATCATAGAAATTATGCTGTGACATGTCATCTGCTTTATTCTCTTTATGGTGCTTCTCTTTTCAATAATTCGTATCATTAGTGGGAAAGAAACGCCCCTGAGCAAACTGCCCACTGCAAAAATCACACTGCCTGACTATGCAGGAGGAAAACTCCTGTGGTGAATACAGCAAAAGGAAGGACCCATGTACAAATGGCCACTTTGGGAGGTAAAAAGGTGATAAAATTTCTTATGAGCCATAGCACCACAGGAAAAAACTCAGTATAATGCCTGTGTTTCAAAATGGGAACTGTGGAAGGGGAGCTGGTGCAGAATCAGTACTGAGCAAATTATGAAGCTGGGTTACAAATGAAGACTAGATACTTGCAGAGGGTAATTTAATACAGCTCCAGTCAGCTATTTGCCAGAGACTCAAAGCTCAATAAACAACCCTATCTGGTTTATTGTTAACTTATTTTCTTTTTTTTTGCCCAGGTGTTTTTGTTCACCCGCTCAGCCTCCAGCAATCAGGCAAGAAAACACTTTAAAAAACCCTAGTCAAAATACCATCTAAAATTGTAAAAAAGTCCAGGGAGTTCACTGGGTTCGTGGGAAAAAGGTGAAACACATGTGGAGACACCATGGAGATCTGCAGGAGTAAACTGGCCATCACCCTACAAAATTAGATCCAGGCAGCTCCCACTGCAGCCCCTTTTGTCAGAGTGTGGAGCAGATGTTGGGAGGAACTCAACTGGTGTGGTGCAGCAGTGAGGGAGAAGTTGCAGAAAGGAAAATAAGTCTACAGCAAAGAAACAACAAGGCTCTGAGGAAAAAAAACCACAAACAACTAAACCCCAAATCCCAACCTTTAATCCATAGCTGGCCTGAAAATGATTTTTCCAACCATTCTTTAAACAAACAAATATTCATTTTTAGTTCCAGGCACAGGTGTTACAGAGTAGGCCATTTTTTAGGAAAAGAGTTTAGACATATTTCCTGTCCCCTCATGAACGCTTCCCCAAGAATCTTCCCCCCAGTTTCTGTTTAATGAGTTATTGGGCTTCCCATTTTCAGAAAGGGAAGTAGGGGAAAAATCTAAATTATTTGTAAAAAGACATTTTTGTTACTCAGTTAGAAAAGAATGTTTTTGTTTAAAAAAAATTTAAAAAAAACCTCTTTCTCTTCTCATTTCCTGACATTGTAAGTTCAAAACATCAACTGACAGGACAGAAAATCTGCTTTATGATTTCCAGAGAAAGCTTTGGTGTTATACTAGTGGGGCCACAGGATCTGGAAGAGCAGAAGCAGGAATCCCAGAGCAAAACAAGGTATCTGCTCAGTGTCTTACATTCCCATGATGGGCTGCCTAGCAGGTAAGTGGCTTCTTTAAGCAAAATGTGCACAAGCACCTGTTAGCAAGAAAATAAAACCAACCACAGCAAAAGGATCTGCATGAGGCCTGAAAAAATTGCTTTAAAGCTCTTCTTTTACCAAGCACTTGCCTATGGTATATTAGACTTTGAGAGGGTGGAGTCACTCATGGCACGCTCCATTAAAGGCCATCAAGGCAGACTAACTGGTTTGGGCTAGAGACTACCAGTGCAAGGGCAGTAACACAGGGCTGGAATTTTGTGGCTAAGTCATAAAATGTGAACTGTAATCTCTGTTCAGGATGTGACCCTGCCCCGATCCAGCTGTCAGCGCAGTGACGGGAATTCAGAGGTTTTAGGAAGCCCTGCCAACCCCAGAGCATGCTGCTGCAGACCACTGCAGGGCTTCCCATTCCCTCTAAGAGAGGGTTCCAAACACACTCCAAGAATTCCCATGGCCCTGGGATGCCTGTGCCCAGCAGAGCCGTGGTTACCCCCTCCATCACACCACGGCCTGCTGAAAAGGGAGCCCTCAACTGCTGCCAGAGATAAGAACATAATCCATGTTCAAGTGTGGTTAAGACATTTCTTCCTGGCAGGATTTCTTCTGTTTTCACACAACAGGACAGACCAACTCAGAGAGGCTTGAGGCACTGGTGATGTGCACAATGAAGGTAAAAAGCCCAAATGTGATGAACGTCACACGTCCTTACAATGACATTGGAACATCTTCCCCTCTGGCAAAGGCTCACACAGTGGGGCCTGCTCCCTGGGGAAACACCTTCCTGCACCGCTACACCTGGGGTCTGGGTCCATGAACAGAAGACAGCACAGCAGGTCCAAAATGAAGCCTAGAAAGTTTTCAGCCACACAGCCCAAATCCCCGATTTTCACCAAACACTCATTTTAAATGGCAAGAAAGGGAGGGAGGGAGGATTAAAAACAAGCAAGAATTCTATTAACACATGCAAATGTCAGTAAACTAATGAGATTCCAAAACTACCTCGCTCCCAGAAAGAAATTACCCAAATCAGGTCTATCCGAATAATAATGAGATGACATTTTCTCCTCATGGGAGGCCGAGCCTATGCACGTGAAGCCATTTACAGCCCTCTTGTCTGAATGACCACATCAACCTAATAAACTTCTGTTACATCAATATTGTTCCTGTCACTGCACTTAGTATAATTAATGCGGATGCAATCAGGATGGAGAGCAAAACACTCTCTGCAAGCACCCCCCAGTGCTGCAGTCAGGCTGGCATTTTAAAAGTGGATTTAATCAAATGTTAATCAGGACAGAAAAAGTTCAGGCAGGTGCAGCCGCAAATAATCCAACAGGATTAAGGACGTCTGGGTGGCTGATTACCCTGCAGCACAGGAAATGCACATCGTGAGGAGGATGACAATATGTTTCCATCTTCTCCTTAAACAAGGGGCATTGTAATTACTTGAATATTTATTTTTCCAATTGGAAGCATTTGAAATATTTTGCAACATGTGACCTACCACCTCTCTTCTCTTTGTCTGTGCAAAACAACCTGAAGTTGGAGTGACCCGGGCAAAATGAATTTGTATGAGTATTTTCTCCTGCAGTCACCTGTTTGCATTATCATTTAATGAAATTCTATTATTAAATGTATGTTATTTTCCCCTTCAGTAACTTAATATCAGTGATGTTAAGGTACAGCTACATTCAAGAGTTTCCCTGCAAGTCTGGTGCTCCAGGGAACACCGTGGATGCTGCCACAGTTTTGCTAGCACCTAGGGAGGAGTTTTTAACAAGTATGAGCTCCTAGAGACCAGGGTGAGTGGAGAGGTATGTGCAAAGCCCAACATGCAGGTTTGGGGCAGCCCCTGGGTCCCTGCTCAGTGTTTATCCACTGCACAAGACAGGGCTTGGGGACCTTTTAGCTCCTGGACACCACTGGGGCTGGTCTATGTCACCAGCTTTACAGCCTGCTCCTTGGGCTTGTTATCAGTCCAGGAGGGAAATGCCAATGGAATAACTCTGGCTGGAGCTGAAACTGAGCAAGAAAAGCTCATTTAGCAAAAGCGCCAAGGGAGGGAGGGAGCAGGGCTGGTGGGGGCACACAGACAAGTGTTCCCATTCAGATGCCAAAACACATGTGAACAGACAATTTATTTACATTAGCCATTTTTTGGAAGAAGAAATGGGAAGGGGGAGAGGCTGGCTCCACTGTGCATTCTCATGTCCTGTCTCAGCAGATGGAAGCTGCTGGGCCCTGTGCTGTATCTCCTTGGCATCACACTGATAGCAAGGGGCCTGAGCATCCTGAACAGAACATCACAGCTCCATGGAGACTTCCCTATCCCAGACCACTCTGCTGTTGGTCCAACCAGTTCTATCCATCTCCTCTCACTCCCAGTCCCACCACTGACCTCTCCATGGCCAGGCAGGCTCCTGCTGGAGAACCAGCACCACCAACCAGCACCACCTTCAGCTCAGGTGGAGCTTGGCCTGCCGCCTCTGGTTGCAGGGTAGGATGCAAAGCTACCAGGCTTCATCTGAGGTTTTAGATGCTTCCAGTGCATCTCTCCAGGTCATTGACAAGGGGAGATGAAAGCAAGCCCTGCAACTGCATGATGTAGCACTTACTGAATGGGAAGTCACAGACCTGTGAGGGTGTCAGCAATTCCCACAGCCACAGAGCCTGTACCTGAATGAGGCTGCAAACAGCCTCAAAATCACTGGATTTGGCTCTACAGCTCAGCTTCAAGCTTCTCTCAGCTTGAGGGTGCTCAGGCTTGCAGCTCCAAGCTTAGGACCACCTGAGCTAACTAAAGCAAAGGTAAGGCACAAATCCCCCTATTAGAGCTCATACCAGTGGGATGCAGATGAGTCTTCAAAAGGGAAAAAAGAGCCAGAAAGCTCTCAGTGTGATTTGGATAAATGTGCAGTGGGTACATTTACGGAAAAACTCCTTACACAAACTTTGAGGACACTGTCCAGTAGACCCAAGACAAGTTCAGACTAAAAGAACAAGCTGCATTTCAAAAGTGGTGGGAATTAATGCTATTTCACCTCTCCAAGGCATGAGCTTATCTTGGATGTATCACAGAAGGAAACAGCTAAACAGTGCCATGTGGCTGATAATGAAGAGCCAAGAAACCAGACTGATGTCTGGATGCTAAGCATGTCAGAGGCCCAAAAGGATGAAAAATAGCTTTTCCTGTGGACTTGTAACTAACTTTTTATATGTGATATTGTAAAATTGAAGTTTAAGATAAAAAACACCACTATACAATTATAAACTAGGCCTGCTCATGCTGGTATTCCAGTAAAGGAATGTAAAACTTTTAATTGAACTTCCTTCACAAAACACATTTTTTACCTATAAATAAATTTTAAACAAATGAAATTTTCCTAAAGAAAATTATTACCTGAAATTTTATGCATCAGGTCTTGTTTTCAGTTTGCAAAAAAGACTTTTTTTAGAAGAAAAAAAAATAAAACCAAAAAATCCCAAGTTCCCCATTGGACTTTAAATTTAGTATCTGAAACAAATTCAGGACTTAGTGCTCCATGTCTGATCTCACAAACTGCTGAACTCAGCTCCATAAAAACCAGGATGTCTATTCCTGAGAGAACTCCTTGTAAATCCTTAAACCTACTGGGGACTGTACAGGTGAGGTAAGTAATGAGCATGGGGTTTTTTCATGTAATTTTTCTCCATGTTTCCCAAACTCAAAATACCTCAGGGTTCCCAATCTTCATAGTTAGCTCAGAGACACACAAAGGTGCAGAAACAGCTGACTGGAGAGAATGGGAACCAGAACAAACTGAACTGGGAAACTGATGCCATGAGGAGTCCCACGATCCATGGCTGTGGTGAACCCTGTGAGCATTCCCTGGGCTAATTCTGGCTCACACCAAGCTGCCCCATAGAGCCAAGAGAGCACTATGAGCATTCCCTGGGCTAATTCTGGTTCACACCAAGCTGCCCCATAGAGCCAAGAGAGCACTATGAGCATTCCCTGGGCTAATCCTGGCTCACACCAAGCTGCCCCATAGAGCCAAGAGCACAGGTACTGGCTCAGAACCTGGTCCCCAGCAATAACACACATCATAAATGTGAAATATTTGCTAGAGTGACGGGGCTGAAAAGGGGCTAAACTTCCAGCACACTCAGCCCATTACAAAATCAAGATCAGGAAGTCTGATAGCAGCAGTTCTCTCACCAATCTTACAGGAAACCAGTTTAAATTGCAATTTAAGGAAGTTTTAGGCGCATACCTATATCTATCCCTGGAAGTGTTCGAGGCCAGGTTGGATGGCGCTCTGAACAACCTGGTCTATGGAAAGGTGTGCCTGCCCATGGCAGGGGAGCTTGGGACAAGATGATCTTCAAGGTTCCTTTCAACCTGAACCACCCTGTGATTCTATGATCCATCTTATCCAGCAAAGCCCATGAGCACACGTTAAACTTTAAGCAATGTTTATGTCAAAATGAAGCCAAGTTGAAGGTAAGCATATGTGCAGCAGGTGTTGAGGAGAGTCAGCAAAGAGGAAAGGACATCTGTCCTGAGAGTGGAATGTTTCTCATTTTATAGTTCCTCCCAACATCCAGAGATGTAGGTCTTGCCTCTGATTTTAGCTACTCCTCTACACTACTTAGCTACAGTTTATAAATGAGTAATTGCTACTAAAATAGAACTGCTTTTTTTTTTTTTTTTTTTTTTTTGCCACAGCTGCATCTATTACCCAAGTGTACAAACATTGTGCTAACAAGATCACCTGACTCAGGTCTGCTTTTTATCACAGCAAACATGCTACAGATCTATAATCACAACCATGCCTCTCAACATGATTTATGGGAACTCTGTTAACTGTTCATACTAAAAATAGTCTTATTCTTTTAAATTTAGCAGCATCACAATATCCCATGAGACTGTCAGTGCTGGATTCTTGAGCATTCAGGGCACTGCAGTTACTGGGAAGCTGAATAGAAGTTTGGGTTCATATTCCTTGATACACTGCAAGAGCCCACCCAAGCTCTTCTCTCTCTTTCAGGGCTGTGTTGTCAGCTTGTAGCTGATTTTGGGTACATGGGAAGGGTCCATCAGGAACAGGCCGAGCCCACCAGACAAACACCAGGGCAGCTCTGTAGGATCCTTTCCCTTGATCCCCTCCCAGCCTCCCGCCTTTTGCAGCTCTGCAGCTTCCTGAGCCAAGTGAAATCTTTGGATCCAGTAATTCTCAGAGGATTTACTTCCAATCTAACACCAGCCAGAGCTGGGTTGGACTTTTTTTTGTGAGAAATTTTACAGTTCAATAACACCTGGTAACTGTGCATTAGGAAATGCAGGTGTTATCTTAATTTTTATGTAGTTATATACACACACACAGAGAAATATAATACAATATGTTAGAAATATGTGTTTTGTTTGGAGGAGTGCAAATCCTCAGCTGTGAGCAGCAGCAATGGCACAGAAACAGTTAAGGCCATAACTGGACTTCAGAACACCCACGATCAGTTCCTAAATCTGCCACAGATTTTCTGGTTTGCTTTGGGCATATTAATTGAGTCTCTTATCTGTCAACTAAGAAAAATTATGTTGGTTTGTTCCCCTCATAAGGTCCATAGGGTGTACCAATTCCCAGCCCAGATTTTGCCTAAGTTTAGGTATTCAACCACAGCACTTTACCAAAGGTTCCATTAAAGTCAATGCAGAGAGACAGATGCTGTGAGAGTGAGACCAATCTCCTAAGAGAGCTGTAGTGTTCTCTGGAGAGGTTTACTTCCTACCTGACACAGTCAGGAGAAATTCTATAATGTCTGAATAACTAATATAATTTGCTGAATTACCTGGAGTCAGCTACCATGAATATCCAGGTCTTAGCATTTAAAACAATGAGCTGATATAAAGAAAATTTCCAGTAACAGCATGAACAACTGCATCCCACCTGCTGAGCCACAGCCCAGGGTAACTATCACTTGGATATGCATTCATGGCTGTGCCTGAACATAGCAGATGTGAAACCCACAGGCCAAATGCATCCAGATGCAAAGACTGCATTTCCAGCATCACAACGACTTTACCATTGACAGTCCCATCAAACTGTTGCTCTGCATGGAGGTTATAGCCTGCAGCTTCTATATCAGTTATACTTATATTAGAGTAACTCGCTTTCTGAAAATTTTTGTTCATTTAATGAAACTTTTAAATAAGCACTTTGGTGCAGCTTAGGTTCATTCTAGCTCACATACAGAGTCAAATCCTATACATACAACCAAAGTGTTTTTTTTTTAAAATTCTCTTACACACTCACACACATCCTTGCACACTTTTACATGCTCTTGCACACTTCTACATGCTCTTGCACACTCTCTTGCTCTAACAAGAGCCCAGCTATTTTCTGTGAAGCCCATGGGTAAGGCACAGATTGATGTTACATTCTCTGCTCTGCTGTTCATCTGTAATATAGCCTGTTTATCTCCCAGAGTGCATTTTGCAGCAGCCATAAACCTCACCTCAGCAAGAAGCATCTGAGCAATGCTTGGACAGGGAACTCTAAGCAGCCATGGCAAACAGCAGCCACCTGGCTCACGTCCCAGTGCTCTTCCATTTGAGCAGCTCAGTTCTTTGGTGGCCACTTAGAATTGTATTTTATTTATATAGTGCTGCTAAACCTCATCTTTATTTGCTCATGTAAATTGCCTGAGTAGCCCTGGACTTGGAAAGGAAACACATTTTCTTCCCTGACAAAGAAACAGATGATCTCACTGGCAAATGGGACACATACGGCATTGTGTTTGCTTCAGAGTAAGCTCGCTTACCAATCAAGCCACTTGACTTATCAAGCTTTTTTGCCCCCTCCTATAATGGGGAAGGCTCCTGTCAATGAGAAGAGGATGTCCCTTCTGCACCTCGTGCCATTTCCCATTCCCCTGCCTTAGGGTTGCTGCCCTGGTTGCCATGGCAGAGTTTTTAAGTGTGGTGCTGACAGGTCACACGCTGAAGAGGTCTGATCCTGCCATAATGCTCATGGAAATCAATAGGATTCAGTTCCTCCTAATGAAGGCATGAACTTACAAGACAGACTGTCCCTTTGTGCTCAGTGAACATATAAAAGGTTCTAAAGCCAGGCTTGCACTGAAATTCAGCCAGGTTTTCAAAACTGCTAAGGGCTCAGGCCTATTGAAAATCCAGCCCTCAGCACAGCCTCTGGTTATGGAGCACTTAACATCTATTTGATCAAAGAGTCAAATTGTCTCAAGATTTTGGTTACATGAAAATCTGTCCCTTGGTACTGCCTGTACTGAATCCTAAGAGCAAAGACCTCCAATTAAATCTGCTGCAATAGATAATGCACAGTAATCTGCTATTGGAGAATGCTTCTGGAATAACTCTTCTTGGGCATGCTCCAGCCACCACCAGCCTCCTGCAGAAAGTACTCCAAAAGCAAGCCATAAACTCAATTCCCTGTGTGTTAACCTGGCAACCAGAAATGGACATAAGCTTCTGTGTTCCACATCCCAAATGAATCTAGCCACCACCAGGCAAATAGCTATTTGCAACAGAAAAAGTGTAAAGTCTCATGGCATAAAATACTGATACTATTGTGTTGTTCTTGGCACTGGAGGGGGATGCCATGGGAGATGATGGAGCCACTGTTTCTGGAAGGAACCTGTCCCTTACGTTCTTACAAAAACACACCATGGATTGGCATTCTGGAGTGAGGGACCATCTTATCACAAGGTTGTCTTTCAGCTCTTCCCAGGAGACACTGGTCCTTAATGGACAAATGGCCACTCATGACTTCCCAAACTGTGGAAGGCTCATCCTGCCATTTAAATTCACAGTTTTTCTCAGCAACTCTTTTTAAGTTTGGACAATCTTTTCAGTGCACAAAACACAAGGTAACCTTACAAACCCTCTTTGCTGAATTTTCTCTGTTGCAGCTGATATCCATCTGACTTTAAAAGGACAGTAAGTCAACTGAATGACAGAGTGGAAGAAATCATGGAATCATCACTAGTCTGAGCCCTGATTATCCAAAAGGCATGATCACACACACGGAATAATTTCAAATACAGTTCTCTGTTTACAGAACACGTGACCACAAGTGCTCCTCTCCTAATTCATGACCTGTTGCTGTGACACTCCACACAACCTCGATTCTTGCTGTTATTAATTAGCAGGACAGTTTTCAGCCCGGGGACTGCTGCCATGAGTGTTACCACAGCTATGAGCTAACACATTAGGAGACTCATAGTTAAATGAATTTCACATGCTACCTGGTAGTACCATTAGAATCCGGGGCTTTTTACAGCTTTTTCTCCCTTTTATTTCCTCTTCTCAAGAACAGACTTTCTGGCAGTTGTAGACCTGTTGATAAAACCATGCAAAGTCTGTTCCTGTGGAGGAGTGCAGAAAGGAACCTTTTGTAAGAGCTTGCACAGTTGAGTACACAGTGTTATCTCTATCCATGTGCTGATTCACTTGTTTATCTGGGTTATCCCAGCCATAAAAATATCTGTGAGCACACAGGAATCTTGTGCTTGTTTAAATGGCAGCACGAAAAACCTACTAGAGAGGGGACAGGACCCACAGATCCCCAAAGCACAGTGTGTGCCAGCTCTCCTGAAGGTACTGAAAGTAATTCTGCAGACCTAAACAAACCCCAGCACAAAATCTCCACTGCAGCTGCTCTTCCACAACACTGGGAAGCATCACCCCCAAATATCTTTCTGACAGGCAATGTTATGGTCCCTGAAATTCATCCTGCTGCCCTTTATTATGCTGCAGTATTCAACAGAAAAGGTAAAGAGCAAAACTCCCCACTCCTCTGCACATGAGTTATTGTGCAATGTCTCGGAGGCAGAGCTCATAACATTCCTTTTATACATCCGCCTCAGCTTAAACCTGTTCCTGGGGTTATCTGTGCAATGCAGGGAGGAGCAGTGTGAAAAAGCTGTGGGATATGGTTGGGTGCCGAGGGATGAAGGGTTTCCTTTCCTGGCATTACAACCAGTTGTGCTGTACATGCATATGAGCCCTGGACAAAGCCAACTGAAGCCAACAGCCAAGTCTTCTCAGGCACACAGTTCACCCACAATATCAAAAGAGCAATCGGCTGAGAACACATTCTGCTGCACTATTTCAGCTGTGTGCTTCAGCAATCCTGACCGATCATCCACCCAGGGGAAAAGGAAGGAAAAAATGGAGTAAGAAATTCCTACAACATCTGAACTGAATATATAGCTGTTGGCAGCTTTTGGTTTTGTGTTTTACCCCAAGCTTTCACTGGCAAGAGACAGTAAATTCACAAGCTTTTTCCTAGGAACCCAAGAGAGGAGGGAGTCTGCTTGACAGAGTTATATCTCTGGCAAGGAGCAGTGCTGATAATCACTTTCACTGGAGATGCTGTAAAGTGGCTCATAACTCATTTCTTTTGTACAATAAATGCAGGACAATTAAATCCAGCAGTCTTCGATACTGTGCACAGAACTGTGGGACAATCCATCACTGCCTGCTTATACACAACAGCATAGAATGAACCCACCCAAAACAAAGAAGAAAAAAAGCAAATGTGCTTGGGTAAAGTGTCTCATCACATTTTCCCACAGTCACAGTAATCCAAGGCTGTAACTAGACTGCACTTAGCACAGCTCCTTCCCTTTTAAAAGTCAGATTTTATTTGCCTGTGTTCATTTCCCCTTTCTCACCCAGCAGGAAGAGATTTTGAACACAATTGTGTTTGTATTTTGTTAATACAAGACCTGTGCCCGTGCCATGCTGGACTGGTACTCAGCCTCCTCCCTGCTGCGACCCAATCAGGAATCACCTTCGTTTCAGCCAAATTTTGGCAAAGCCTCCTTGTTTTGTCCTCCATATCCAGTGGAAGGAGATGAGGAGCTGAGAGCCTGCTGAGCCTGAGAATCCTAAACACTTAATTTTAGTAGAAAATATCATTAAAATCCAAGTATTTTTTTTTCATGATCAGTGTAACCAGCAAAGTGTGTTTTTCCTACAGATCCATGCTTGGAGAACAAGCTCCTTTTCCAATACCTAGGAAAGAGTGAGTTTCAGTTTATATCACAGTATTTTCCTGAATGGCAACATTACCAGAAGTTTCCTCCTTTTGCCAAAGCTACCTCTTTCCAAGTAGGAACATAACCACAGGAACTTCCACCTTCAATCAGAATTCCAGGGAAACCAGCCTATGGGTTGCAGAGTTCCTAGCAGAGATGAGTAGAGCTAGGCTATTTCCTCTGTTGGAAACTGGAACTAAGTGTCCTCCCTGACTACACCAAGTTTGAGGGCTCTCATCCCCCTGCTCTTACATTTCCCAGCCCGTCATCACTGACCTGCCCTGAAGCTGCCCAGGGCCCTTTGGTACCCAGATCTGTGCAAGAAAGCTCTCAAAATCAACACATGGTCCTTAATGGCTTTTTGAGGAGATCACAGATTTTAACAAAAAGTCAGTCTAAGGCAGCAGTCCTTAAGAGCTTGTGAAGACCTCAGCCAACATTGCCATAGGCATTGGTCTTCAAACAGATCTCAAACCTGACCTTTTCAAGTGAGACGTTTTTGTCAGACCTAAAGAGGAGAAAAAAATGATTCAGGGCCACACAAGGCTCTCTCATGCAGGTCTGAAACCAGGCTGACAGGACATGATAACCTGGGGATGAAAAACAGTAATGGGAAACTTACAGCATTTAATGCTTGCAAGCATTAAAAAAAGAGGAAAAACTAAAGTTTATGCAACTGTATTTCAGTCTGCCTTGTTTGCAAGCTGTTTGCTTTGTGCTGTTTGCCATTCTTGGGCTGCAATTAGACATTAGCATCCCTTGGCCTGTTCATATAGTGACTAAGATTTACAACAAAATCAAAAACAGTAACAAATAGGACAGCAACTAATGAGCAATAAAAGCACATCCACAAGCCAGTAACTTTGTGTTCATCAGAACAGTGATACAGAAGAACAATTGCTTTCTGCCAAAGTGACATAATCACACTCTCTTTATGGGTGGCAAGGACCAAAAAAAGAAGAAAAAAATTTTTTTCATGTTATTTCTTACACAAAATAAATTCTTCAAGACGTGTTTACATGTCGAATCTATAAAAATGAAAAAAACCCCAAACATTTGAGGAAGTCAGATTTGTTTAATTAAATATTCTACAGGAAGAAATTACTAAAGAAATGATCGAAACCATTTGGTATCCTCAAGTTGTGCAATATTTACACTGCATAAATATGGCAATTTCATTTTAAACTTGCTTCCAAAAACCATGATGCTTACAGGATCCTGCTGTCCCTTTGTGTCTATGTTTTTGTTTTTATGCTCTCTCTTGAAATATTCTGAACCCACGGGCAAATTTCAAATCTATTAGACAGAAGAGCAGCTGTCTCCAAGAGAGCCCTTTCTTATATATTTTATGAATACAGATGGCTGGATAGAGACTCATTGATCTCTCCAGTGGAAAGAAAAGTTGCAGAGTGAGACTTTTTAGGGACATCAGAGACCCATAAAGATAATACAAATGCCCTAATTAATAGAAATTACTCAGTTACAGTTCAAACCTTATTAGACTGCTGGGAATCCAAGCAAATGACCTAAATCCATAGGAAACCAGGCTTCATTAATGTTGCTCCTCACAGTAAGTGTTTGAGAATCAGAGGAGTCCAAGTGGCTGCATGTGAACCCAAGTTTAGGTAGCAAATGCCCTCAGCCTGAGATCTCACTTAACCTGTGCATCTGCTGCATCCAACCCAGCTAAGTCCTACCTTGGGGTCCCTCCTGGGGCTTCTCCACCTGATGTGTGTCACCACCCTAACACAGTGCAGCCTTGGGTGAGTTTTATGGAAGTTCTGAGTCCCCTTGGGCAGTACATCAACACTTCTTTCATGCAATTTGTTAGGAACTGTCCTGCAAACTGAGCTTTAAAATAAATGTTCAAGGCAAAACTTGGGGCTTTCCTGCAAGGGAAAAAATGGATTCTTCTGGCCATCTTCAGGCTTCAGTAAAACCCAACTTATACAAGTAAAATCTACTCTTTATTTAACTTTTTACTATTTTATATTCTAGTTCTTTATTTCTCATGCCCATACTTGATACTGAAGGAGTTAAAAATTAGCACTGGTGGCCCATGGTTTGGAGCTCACAGCTAAACACATGGTGTTAGGGTCCACAAAAGAACAGGATGAAATTCCAGGAGACCAAACCAATTAATCTAACAGTCTCTCCTGGCATTAAAAGCTATCTCTTGAGGGCTTTTAATTGATTGTTTCAATTTTTCAAACACTTATAACCATCTAAAATATTATTAATTTTTCTTCTTTTCTTAAATAAAAAACCAAGTTAATATAGGAATAAGGAAACTAATTGTGGATTCCACTAAAATATCAAGAGGAATTTTACCAAATGTCAGTCTCCTCAAGCTGCGTGTATTTATTTAAACCATTTTGGTTAACAGCAGACTGAGGGGGTAACTTTCAGGCAAGGAGTTTTGCAAATATTTTAAGTAGAGTTTTAATTGACCCAGTTTGACATTAAAAGCACTTTTTAAACTCTTGATATTGTTAGCCATTTAAGATAAGTGGCAATAAATACAGATTAATTGTAGCACATGAAATGAAATCTTGGGGCTGCGGTGGGCCGGTGAAAAGGCCCTTTGTGAGGCGGGGAGGTGGAGGATCGTGTGCTGGGGTTAGGCTGACAGAATCCCCCGTCAGGCCCAGCCAGGCTTTTGGTAGCTCACGCTGGGACCAACTGCAAAGACAACAAACTTTGGGCAAAGACAAGCGGGGTGATTGGCAGGTCTGAAGGAAAACAAAAGCGCCAGGACCAAGGGCTCCCTTTTGACGGGAGCGCTGTGCAGAGCAGGACTTAAAACGAAGCCAACACTGGGGCTTTTATTGTGTGGGAGATGATTGAACTGAGAATGTAAATTCAGGAAGACAACTTCTAAGATGCTGGTGTTTCAGAGAAATGCTGAGTAAATACTACAGACCCGGTGAGTGACCCCACAGGGGAGACTATCTGGTGAGTCTCTCCATAATGCTAAAATAACAAAACAGAAAACCCACCCACACACCTTCTTATTTGTCTCTAAGTCCTGCATGCAAAAAAACTAAGAGATACCAGAAGGCTTTTTCAAAGGGTCTCCAAGTCTGAAACACTCCTCACTGACAGCATTTACACAGATTTGGTCTGCCTGTAAGAGAACAGCAAAAAATCAGACACATAGGACATCAAAGTATTTTTTTTTGGTTTTGACTGCTTGCTTCTTCCCTTGCAGGAGGGACAACCATGCCTGATGAGCAGAAATGAGGGCCTGCTCTCCTGTCTGCAGCTCTGTCTCCAGGCACACCAGGCTGTGAATGACTCTGCTGGCACTGAAGCAGCTTGTGTTCCCTTAAGCCAAGAGGAGAGGAAACATGGAAGGAAACTCTTTACACTTCTGCATGTCCAAAATGCACCTCTTCCATGCAACCACAGAGATGGAGAGTTTGGTTTGAGCACTGGGGACATCTGCACAGTGGACAAAATGTTTGGTGAACCTTGGGCTCCAACCATATCATACAACAGGATGGCAAAGTTGCACATGGTTGGGTGTTACAGCTCCTTCTCCCACCCCAAAGAAACCTAGTCCTGGATGAGTTTTCCAGAGCTGGTCACAGAGGAATTTCTTTTCCCTTTGAGACCACACCAAGATGCTCTCCAAAGCATGATGGAAAGCAATCCTGTGTCCGTCTTCTGCTTGCAAATTTGCCTCAGGGCTAACAATGTTCTACCATTGGCAGCAATGCAAAACATTGCTCAGGGAGTGCTCAGTGCACCGAGCAGCTTGTTCAAGGTCAGGTAGAGGTAAGGACAGAACACCCTGAATTCTTGACTCCTGCTCTCAGGGTTCAATAAATCCCACTCATCTGAAAGTCAGGCATCTGTTGGAGGCCAGTTTTTTAGGTTTCCTCTGTGGTCAGTGGAAAGATATCTCCAGAGGGCAATTCCTCCCATCTTAAAATATGCGTCTGAGGTAAGTGGGAGGATTTGTCCTCTGAGGGTTTCAAAGGAACTGATGGTCTTATACAGAATACACACTGAACTTTCAGACACCTTAAGTTCAAGAGGGAGAGTCCCACCCCAACAGCTGCCACTGTTACCAAGATACTAAATACATAATTTTCAATCTCAAGCAAAAACGAGGAAAATTAAGCACTAACCCTGGCTTGGCTTTTCTGATCCCCATCTGTATTTTTCTTTGGAAAGATTTCAAGTACTCTCCTCATCACAATGTTTTTGGAGCATCTTTTCCAACTGCTATGTGACAACCAGGCCCTTGTCTGATAAGCTAAAGTTGAAAACCCCTTTCCTCCTGGTCATGCTTTACTATTTCCTTTGTTTCTTAGTTTTGTTCCCCACTGCCAGTGAGCTGCTTCAGCTCTCAAGGGAATGACCTTGGTTCTGGGGAAAGTGTTCCTGAACTCTGCACACAGGAATGCTGCCCCAGGCTGACTCCTGGACTCACAGGAGTTTCTGATGCTCTTTTCACCCCTTGTCCACTTAAGAACATTTTTGGGCATGGTTGATGGCACACTTGGCCAATTAGCAGTAGTGAGGCTGCACAGTTTGAGTGCCCACGACTCATTAGGTTTATAGAGTCCTGGAGCCATGCCTCGGTCACATTTATTAACTTGCTCCCTGCTATTGCTCTGGCCTTGAGAATGAGCACCTCATTAGAGGGCAGCCCAAAGGTAATGTGGCTCCTCAGATACTCTAAGTAATAACTTTGCTGTAAACATCATCATTACATTTAAAACCATGCCATGTCTCATCTATTTACTACACACCAAACCCTCCTCTGTGCAGAGGAACCAGAAAAACGCTGTTGTCTATGGGTATGTGGCTCACCTCCCTCTCCCATTGGGATTTTCTGAGCTCTAATAAAAGTTGAGCTCATGCTGTGCCCTTTCAGTAGATGCACACTATGAATGTCTTTTTCTTCCATCCAATCACTTATTTTCGTGAAGTATGCAAGAACTTATTATCTTGGAGACTCAGCCATCTGTCAGGTTTGGTTATAATCAGCCAACAGATGAAAAATTTACGAGGGCGAAGGACATAGTCACACACACCTATATATACATGCACACATACTCACAAACACTGCCATTGCCTAAGCCTCATTTCCTTAGGAAACCAGATTAAAAATAGCATTGATGTCAATAATGAAGTCTTTATTTCTTTGGCAGATCTCTGTTCCTTTTAAACCAATCCTCCCAGTGAGAGGTACTGCAGAATTTTCAACTGGAACCAGACCAGATCGCTAAGTGATAAGAACCTCACAGCAGTTTCACTGTACCTCAAACACCTCAAGGAAAAACACAAAGTGAATGTGAATTCTGTATAAATACTGAAAACTGGTGCTGAATTTCATACCGAGTTAACCCAGTGGTGGCATTTGATTTTTCTCTCCATTTACCTCCAGTGTATAAATACTATTTTAAAAACTTTGCAAACCTCAGTATTTAAGGTATTTCCCATAATAAAGTACAGAAAAATACTAAAAAAGACTTAAGTTATTAATTTAAATACAAGCCACATAGGCTTCAGTCCTGCAACATTATTCCAGGAAAATGATGGGAGATTTCACTTTTCTGACAGAGAGTTCCAATCGTGAACTCCACCAAAATGTTGTGTTTAGATTAACAAGATGTTTGAAGTTCTCTGGCAGAGTAATTATCAGGTGATGAGCAAAATTGTATCTAAATCTAAGCATTTGGTAGGTCTCATTGATTATCTCTTGCAAACTAGAAGTTCCAAGGTAGAACCATCTGGCTTTTTGTTTGTTCACCAACCTCTTCATTCCCACTGCCTGCCTGGAGGTGACTGGGAGCAAAGCCTGGTAAATCTGAAACCATATTTTGCCATATTTCAGTTCACAACTCTTTAGCAAACTTTTCTAGGAAGAAGGGCTTGTCTACCTCCAAGTCAGTCCATTTTTGCCAAGAATTACCATATTTTCCAGTTTTGTGAGTAATCTCTCCAAAAACCAATTTGAAACAGCAGCACTTTTCCACAGATTGAAGTTTCTTCTCACTCCCCGTCAGTCCAGCCCAGATTCAGGTTTTCTACTGAAGAGAGCAGAAAGGGAGCTGAGATTCAGGCACGAAACCGCACGTTTTCCAGTTTCAGATGGCAGCTCAGCTATTGGACTTGGGCTTGAGCCCAGTTTCAGTTGCCACCAGAGCATTTTGTCCAAGAGACCTCTGTTGCTTTCTGCAGGTCTCTATAAAATGCCTGAACGGTGGCAGAGTTTGTGTTTTGAATGTCTAAGAGAGGTGAATAACTGAAGTTTACGACATCTCGTCTTGCCGGCTGGAGCTTTAATTATTTCCCTTCTGCTCCTCTAAGTAATTCTACCTTCACTTTACATTTCTGATGTTTAAATATTGTTTTTGGGCAGAGGTATACTGCGCATACATTTTCTTTTCCTTGACACATCTCTTCTGATCTACCAGAGAAAATAACAATGGAACTGGTATTTAATAGGCTTATAAAGAGGGTATTGATGTGAAAGTAGCAGCCTAGATTAAAGACCTGGAATGACAAATAAATAACGTCTCATCCAGGTGCACATGCCAGTCACCTTGATGTCAGCTGCAGAACTACCATTAATTCTGTGAGAATAGGATCTGATCCCAAATCCATAAATCCTTTCTCAGCAAGTTTTCTCTGATGATATTCCTGGCACAACCATGACTAAGAAAACCTGAAACTCTCACAAGAACGCCCAGTTTAATGAGATTTCCAGTCCCAGTTTCCATACCAGTAAAAATCCTCAAGAAATCCACATAAATTACAGACAGGCTTTCTAAAGCTTTCAGCTTCAAATCCACTTTTGCAAAACAACTGACTCCAGCCAACAGTTGTGCCCTGCCTTTCCAGGGCACCAAGACTACCAGTGGTTCTTCTCCATATGCAGTCCTCCTGCAACTTGGCTCTAAAACTGGTCAGAAATGGCGTGAACCTCTAAGAGACCAACACCACAAGCAGTACAAACTGGTTCCTAAATTCCTGGCTTTACTAAATTCCCTTTCCAGCTTCTGCTCCAACAGCTGGAGGCTCCAAGAGTGGAGCTGCAGGGAATTCAGCCATGGTGGTCTAGGATGCCTTGGGACATCCTTGCTCCTCCTCCAGAGTACGCACCCAGACAGGAGGGGCAGAAGAAAGGAACATGAACTCAGGCCAACCCCATCAACTTGCATTAATTTGAAACACCACTGAAGGATCTTTGCTTGCACGCCAGGCTCTGAATTCAACAAAAAGGAGTAACCAGATTTCCTTCTGCTCTGGGACAGCAACGGACTGCAGGGGGACTAACACTTGGGTGCAGAGACATTTTAATCAGGGCAGGCAGCACACGAAGGTATCCCAGCTGAGACAAGATCCTTGGGTCCTTTGCAATCTGCTTGCCTTTCAGAGAGCATCCCACAGAAACCTCAGTGTTAGAGGAAGGTTGCCAGTCCTTGGGTTCACCTCACTGCTCTTTTAAAATCTTCCCAACAGCACTGTTAGAGCTGGATGCGAATTTTCAGCTGAGTTTTGGGATGGGAAGTGATGAATTGTCTGGCATCCATATATTGATTTCAACACTCCCATTATGAAACCTAGAGTTATATGGGAGCTCTGCCTGGTCTCCTGAGAGCCTACAGGGTGGCCTGTGAATGCACAGCAAGCTCTTGCGTGTGTGTGTGGGTGAAAAAGTATTTCATCCCATGCTTAAGCCCATTCCTGTTCAGCAGAGTGATTAAGCCTTTCATGCTTCTTCAGTTATGAAGAGAAAATTTCCCAAATTATGTCTACATTTTTTACATCTCAGATGTTTAAGAGAAATACAGTAAAGATATAACCAAAATCCTTATATTATTGGGCAGGAGGGGCCAATAGAGTTTTCTTTCCTTTGAGAACAGAGACACAGAATTAGACTTATACAGTAGAACTTGGCACAGGCATAATAATAAATATGATATGAAAATGTCAGGGACCCAGAGGAGCTGACATTAATGTATGTGCTTCTTTAAACCCAAATCCTACAGCACACAGGCAACTCTCTCCATTCATCATGGGCAAAATTACACCAGAGTTGGTGAATGTACACACTGCAGTTTGCAAAGCTCATTTTAGTTGCTTTCAGCATTTGTTTGAATATCTGCAACTGGCAAACAAAGACCGGGATCTGGGGTTGCACACACTTTCAGTGGAGCAAGAATGAAAGCAAAGGTGGGCAGCGGCCAGACAGGACTCCCTGTAGAGCACAATGAATTCTCCACCAGACCACCAAACACAGTCCAGGGCTTGTCCAGCTTACCTCAACAGTTTAGATGATGACATACCAGGGGAAAAAACAAACTGCAACCTCAAATACTGGAGCCTTTTCTTTCACCTGCTACGTGTCCTGCCTTCCTCGGTTGGTACAGGTGACGGAGGCCTCAAGACAGCTCTCACCATTGCATAGGCCATGCTCTGTTTTTACAATTAATATCTTGTTATACAACAGGAGTTTCTCAAAGCAGAATTACAGGAATGAGCCTTCAGAACAGAAGTTCCATTTTCACAAAAGGGTGGTGCAGGCAGGTTTATTTTGGCCTCCTTAACTGAGGTGCTCTTTGCCGATTTAAGCTTCAGGTGAAAAGCAAATATTCAGGGATTTCAAATCCCCTGTATTATACAAGATCAGTGTACATTAAAAAGTTCTCTTGAATTTTTCTTTTTTTTAAAGGCTGCAGGCTGGATTTGCACTTGGAACAAGCTTTTCCCCAGTGGAGTATCTCCTGATTTACAAAAGAGTGTCTGAAAAGAGAATCAGGCATTGCCTGTTTAATGAAGACTTTTAAATGAATCAGTTGCATGGTTTTGGTCAAAATTAGCATGCAAGTCTATTTCTAAAAGCAAAGTGATACTTTGCCTTAAAAACTAACAGTAAAAGAAATCCATACACAAAAACAGACTGACCTCACTACAAGCATCTGGATGCCCAAATAAACACGAGCAGAGGGAATTCTAGCATCTGCAAACTGTTAATTCACCCTTTTCTTCTCTTTTGTAGGCTGGCCAAGTTCAATCTCCTGGTCGCCAACTTCTTGCTCCACTGAGACAACCCCATTGATGAACTGTGCTGGTGATGTCAGTAGCACCACTAATCAGCATTGGATCAGGATGCCTGACCTGGGGGATAAAGTCTCTTTATTTTCCAGCCTGCAAGTGCTTTCTTTTTTTCTTTTTATCCCCTTCTTTTTTTCCTTTTGTGTTCCACACAGGATCTGAGATGACGAGTGAAAATCGTAAAGAGCTCCACAATCCTGGTGGAGAGAAGACCAGACTTCCAATGAGTTGGTTCCCAGTGACACAACAGTGGTGCTGGTGCCTGATTTACACTGAATACTGCCTCAGTTGGGAGTGCAAAGCAGCTATTTGCATATTCAACATCTGTAAATCCCCATCCCTCAGTGTGCAGTTGAACAGCGGCCTCAAGGCACTTCCCTCCTGAAAAAACACTTCCAAGTAACACATGTGAACCCCAATGCCAGATCCCATGGCAGGTGCTAATGGCTTCCACAAAGGCTCTCATGATTTTAATTAGTTGAGTTGCAGTTGCTCGTAGTATCCATCACCTCCTTTCCTTTTCCAAACTACTGAGTAGAAATACGGTTCTCAAACAAAATCCCACTGCCACCTCTCCTCTGGCCCCTTCCCCCAAAATTCAACATCCATTACATTCCAGCTCAGTTGTGGTCAGCTCACTACCTGCTGATGAAGAATGCTCAAGCTATATCATCTGGGTATCTCCTCAGGAAAATTTCAGTTTTCAGAGAAAAATAAGAACAACTCTGTGGTGATGAAGACCACTGCAGACTTGAGTCACCTTGGAGATGTCCATAACTCCTGCTCACTACAGAAGGTGAAGGCTGAGCCTGCTTCTGTCTTTGTACACCAAGTATCTAAAATGATGTGTGCTGAAATTCCCTTGGGAATCCTCTGCAGAGTGGACAAAAGGGAAAGAGCTGGTGCTGAGGACTACAATGAAGACATTTTATATTCTTGTGTTCTTGTACCAGTCCCACCCTATAGAAAAGTTCCACAATTCTCCCTTTCCCTACTGAAAACAGAATGTACCCCACTTTTGAGCCCCATTATGAAGAACCACCAGAGAACATTTACTTTGGAAGCAAGTAACTGCTGTTTGAGAGCTTGGACTAGATGACCTTAAAGGTTTCTTTCAACCCAAACTATTCAATAATCCCTGCTAACAGTCTAATTTATGAGGACCTAAATCATTCCTGATGATGCTGCCCATCCAGTGATGAGTGAGAGAACTCTGAAGGATGGACAAGGAATTCACCTGTTCTGAGCATGGAATTGACCAAATTCTACCTCTGCTGTTGCTACTCTGGGATGGATTCTTCTGCTTTCATGGCAGCACACAGACATCTACAGCAAAGCCTGTATTTATTTTCTTGCAGAACATCTCAGAAATACCTAATCCATCAACAAATATAAATAAACTCAGCCACCTAAGCCTGCAGATGAGCAAGGGTGCTCTGACTGTCACACAAACAGATCTCTGTTATCAGCAGCTTCATCAGGAGCTGTGGGCAATCTGGCTTCCACCACATCACAGAAAACAGCTGGGTCCCCTCTGACCTCTCAGATGTTGTGGGATGGTTTAACATGTGCTCTCCTCCACCCCAGAGCTGTGGTCCAGAGACAATTTGTTCCCCCCTTGCTGTGGGAGATGCTATGGTTCTTGCATTTCAACTCTGTCTCAGTGAAGGAATATTCTCCATGATATATTTATTATTTTAAGCAACAAAACCCACTGCCTAAAAGCCTACTGATTTGGCTGCTAATAAACATTGTGAACTGGAGCAGCATCTGAATTTCTGAAGCAGTAAATCCAGCTCTCAGCTACAAAACTGACAGCTCTCATAAAAGAAAGAAAGAAAAAAAATGCAAGTAAAACATCCTAAGGAAATTATCGTTCAAATTAACTGCAGACATAAATTTATCCATCTGTTATCATAAGTGTTACTTGAAAATTATTTGCCCATAAAAATGAAATAAGCCAGAGTGGATTTTTTTCTTAAACATTGACTTCATGTGTATGGTCTTAGCTGCCAAAATATTAACTCTTTTTAACAGCCTGTGTGCTCTTGGCTGTGTGTCTCTTTCTTGACTGTAAATGGCCCTTTATAAATTGTCTGTAAAAATGATGTCTAAGGCTCTTCACTGTTATTACAGATCAATAATTCCAAGTAAACCATCATGATTTTCAAAACACAAACCCCAAGCAAATGCCCAAATTTTACTTGGAAGTGCTCTATTCAGATACCTTTATTCATTCAAAGGGAAAAGTTACCCTGTCCATTAAATGAAAAACATCATTTAACTGCACAAACAATAACTGCTGTTTCATTCCTAGGCTACAGTTACTGTGAACACAGGTATGGTGGGATTTTCACATTAAGTCTGAACATGGTAAACACTGGCAGGAGTGAAACAAAGTCCACATAACTGGGTACAGAGCTGGGTCTCTTTTACCCAGAGCCTGTATTTTTCTTGGAGAAGAGAAAGAAATTAAAGTAGAAAGAAAAATTGCTATTTTCACTTCTACGTGTTTTATAAAGGAATAAATTAAAAGTCTGAATTACTTCAACACATTTAAATAGTGAGTAAAGTCATGGAAGACAGAAAAGGCAGAAATCTATTGAAAAGTCTATTTTTTATTTTTAAGAAAGAAAGAAAACTGAAAAGTTCCTTTTAGAATTGTGTATTTTTTTTTTGTTTGTTTTAATACTTTTGACTGGAACAAAATCCCCCATCTTTCAGCAGCATGAAAAAACTTTGTTTTACTTTATGAAAAACTGTTTTATCTCAGCTTGCTTGGATATTCAAATGTCTGTCCCCTGCCTACTCCTTTGTCCCCACGATTTATCTGTAGGATGTTTCACAGCCTTGTGCTGTTACAGGCCAGACTCAGAACCAGCTCTCCTATGATGCACCACAAGGTCTTTGCAGCACAGCTCTAAGTGGCACATAGTGAAATTTTAGTGGGAATCCCAGTTTACAGGAGAGCAATGACACCCAAGCACCTGGGATTTTGACTGGTATCTGCAAAAAATGAACTTGTTTTTCCAGAAGAAAACAGAAAAAAAAATATTTTCCAAATAATAAGCAAATGCCCATTTTTTTAACCAAAAACCAGACACCTGCATCCTCCAGCTCAGTAGCTCCAGGCTCCTGCACCACCAGACTGCCATGATATCATCATCTTGTTTTTCATTTGAAGCCACTCACTGGATTTGTTTGGGTTTTTTTCTGGTTTTTTTTTGGTTCTACAGTCATGGAGCATACACTGAGCCAAACCTGACTGCAATTTGCAAAGACACCAGCGTGGTGCCTTCTGCCTTAGTCAAGCTTATTATACTAATTAATTATTAGATGCGTCAGAACTACCCATCCACAGCACTGGAGTCTTAGAGTAAGCTGAGGATGATGCTCCAAGAGAGCAGCAGAGCCTCAGTTGCTGCAGGCAGCCGTGTGAAAGCCAGGTAAAACTTCACTGCAGCAGCATCCACAAGGTACAGCTCCCGGCAGGGAGGCCACCAGAGGCACAGGCAGGGCTCAGCCTCGGGAGGGCTGTTTTCTGGGAGAGATCCTATTTCCCAGCCCCTTGGCTCCAGTTATACCTGGGAGTAACAGGATACCTCTGAGTCCATATGAATCATCCTGCAGGGCTCGGGGCTCCCACCTAGAGCAGCTCTGGTCTGTAAAACTGCATTTGTTGAAGTGTTTCCAAGGTGCTTTTCTCATAACAGGCTTATTTTCTTACTTAGAAAAACACTTATTTTCCTAATTTTATTTGGCAGCACAGTTTTATCCAATTCTTCCTTTCCCAGAAACTATGATGGAGATTATGAAATTTGGAAAACAATTCATAACACACATATATAATTTAATTACTATTCATTCATTAGTTCAAATATATTCAGAATTAAGAGATTAATGCAAAGATCATGCTTGGCATAAAGGGCAATATCGTCTGAAGCACATTGTCCAGAATATTTTTTTTCAAATTATTTCCCCTTCATCATGACAGTTTTAGAGATGCAAAATCTTAAATTGCATTGCTCTGGGAGCAAATTAACTCCCCCATACTCTATCATGCCTATCCTAACTGAAAGTTCATTCCTAAAATTTTGCACTTCAGCATTCATGGGAATATGTGAAAGCCTCAACTTTCCCTTTACTTTTATAAAAGGCAAACCCTCAAAGTTTTATAAGACAATTTGAATTCATGACCCAAGCACTTACCGAAGAAATCCCACAAAATAAAAGAACTAGATATAAGGATGCAAAATAAAAGATTTATCAGTAAAACACACTCTTCAAATTCAGGGCATGGAGAAAAAGAAGAAACAAAAATCCTTCAAGAAAAAAAAATTGCAGTTGAATCATAGGAGGAAATGAACTTGCTTGCACTTTGGTCACATAAAAGTTTTGGCATTGGAAAAAATTAATATTCTTAGTGTTCTCTGCATGAAGAAAAAAACACCCCAAAGAAGAAAGAAGGAATTAATTGTAGTTAAAGTAGGGATAGCCTGCAGGGATGGCCCAATTTGGTGAGAAAAGCCAAAGGGAGGCTGGAACAAAGAACCCAAAACAAAAAGCTTTCCTCAGCATCTCCCACATCCCAGTTTTCAATAATCCCGCGTGTCTGTTCTGTCCTGCCATGCTCAGTGCTGGGGAAACAAAACAACCCAGCAACAAAGGCAGTTTTCAACATCCCCAGAAATGGGCCTAGAAGACAAAGTGAGACTTGCTCTTTATGAGCCAGCTTTCCCAAGGGATGCTCCCTGAGAGTTTCAGGTAGGTGCCCTCTGATGGGGACAGGGGCTCAAACCTCCCATAAGTTAGAAGTGTCTTTCTAAAGAGTGTAACGTGGAATTAGCTGAATTTCATCTCTGTCATTAGCTGTTACAGGCCAGACTCAGAACAAACTCTCCTATGATGCACCACAAGGTCTTTGCAGCACAGCTCTAAGTGGCACATAATGAAAATTTAGTGGGAATCCCAGTTTACAGGAGAGCAATGACACCCAAGCACCTGGGATTTTGACTGGTATCTGCAAAAAAATGAACTTGTTTTCCAGAAGAAAACAAAAAAAAAATTTTCCAAATAATAAGCAATGCCATTTTTTTTTTTAACCAAAAACCAGACACCCGCATCCTCCAGCTCAGTAGCTCCAGGCCCTGCACCACCAGACTGCCATGATGGTCATCATCTTGTTTTTTTCATTTGAAGCCACTCACTGGATTTGTTTGGGTTTTTTCTGGTTTTTTTGGTTTACAGTCATGGAGCATAACACTGAGCCAAACCTGATTGCAATTTGCAAAGACACCCAGCGTGGTGCTCTGCCTTAGTCAAGCTTTATTATACTAATTAATTATTAGATGTGGGCCAGAACTACCCATCCACAGCACTGGAGTCTTAGAGTAAGCTGAGGATGATGCTCCAAGAGAGCAGCAGAGCCTCAGTTGCTGCAGGCAGCAATATGGACCGGAGTGAAACTTCACTGCAGCAGCATCACAAGGTACAGCTCCCGGCAGGAGGCCACCAGAGGCACAGGCAGGGGCTCAGGCCTCGGGAGGGCTGTTTTCTGGGAGAGATCCTATTTCCCAGCCCCTTGGCTCCAGTTATACCTGGGAGTAACAGGATACCTCTGAGTCCATATGGACCATATCCTGCAGGGCTCGGGGCTCCACCCAGAGCAGCCCTGGTCTGTAAAACTGCCATTTGTTGAAGTGTGTTTCCAAGGTGCTTTTCTCATAACAGGCTTATTTTCTTACTTGAAAAACACTTATTTTCCTAATTTTATTTGGCAGCACAGTTTTATCAGTTCTTCCTTTCCTAGAAACTATGACATGGAGATTAGAAATTTGGAAAACAATTCATATAACATACATATATAATTTCTGCCATGATATCATCATCTTGTTTTTCATTTGAAGCCACTCACTGGATTTGTTTGGTTTTTTTTCTGGTTTTTGGTTCTACAGTCATGGAGCATACACTGAGCCAAACCTGACTGCAATTTGCAAAGACACCAGCGTGGTGCCTTCTGCCTTAGTCAAGCTTATTATACTAATTAATTATTAGATGCTACAGAACTACCCATCCACAGCACTGGAGTCTTAGAGTAAGCTGAGGATGATGCTCCAAGAGAGCAGCAGAGCCTCAGTTGCTGCAGGCAGCCGTGTGAAAGCCAGGTAAAACTTCACTGCAGCAGCATCCACAAGGTACAGCAGCGGCCGGGGAGGCCACCAGAGGCACAGGCAGGGGCTCAGCCTCGGGAGGGCTGTTTTCTGGGGAGATCCTATTTCCCAGCCCCTTGGCTCCAGTTATACCTGGGAGTAACAGGATACCTCTGAGTCCATATGAATCATCCTGCAGGGCTCGGGGGCTCCCACCTAGAGCAGCTCTGGTCTGTAAAACTGCATTTGTTGAAGTGTTTCCAAGGTGCTTTTCTCATAACAGGCTTATTTTCTTACTTAGAAAAACACTTATTTTCCTAATTTTATTTGGCAGCACAGTTTTATCCAATTCTTCCTTTCCCAGAAACTATGATGGAGATTATGAAATTTGGAAAACAATTCATAACACACATATATAATTTAATTACTATTCATTCATTAGTTCAAATATATTCAGAATTAAGAGATTAATGCAAAGATCATGCTTGGCATAAAGGGCAATATCGTCTGAAGCACATTGTCCAGAATATTTTTTTTCAAATTATTTCCCCTTCATCATGACAGTTTTAGAGATGCAAAATCTTAAATTGCATTGCTCTGGGAGCAAATTAACTCCCCCATACTCTATCATGCCTATCCTAACTGAAAGTTCATTCCTAAAATTTTGCACTTCAGCATTCATGGGAATATGTGAAAGCCTCAACTTTCCCTTTACTTTTATAAAAGGCAAACCCTCAAAGTTTTATAAGACAATTTGAATTCATGACCCAAGCACTTACCGAAGAAATCCCACAAATAAAAAGAACTAGATATAAGGATGCAAAATAAAAGATTTATCAGTAAAACACACTCTTCAAATTCAGGGCATGGAGAAAAAGAAGAAACAAAAATCCTTCAAGAAAAAAAAATTGCAGTTGAATCATAGGAGGAAATGAACTTGCTTGCACTTTGGTCACATAAAAGTTTTGGCATTGGAAAAAATTAATATTCTTAGTGTTCTCTGCATGAAGAAAAAAACACCCCAAAGAAGAAAGAAGGAATTAATTGTAGTTAAAGTAGGGATAGCCTGCAGGGATGGCCCAATTTGGTGAGAAAAGCCAAAGGGAGGCTGGAACAAAGAACCCAAAACAAAAAGCTTTCCTCAGCATCTCCCACATCCCAGTTTTCAATAATCCCGCGTGTCTGTTCTGTCCTGCCATGCTCAGTGCTGGGGAAACAAAACAACCCAGCAACAAAGGCAGTTTTCAACATCCCCAGAAATGGGCCTAGAAGACAAAGTGAGACTTGCTCTTTATGAGCCAGCTTTCCCAAGGGATGCTCCCTGAGAGTTTCAGGTAGGTGCCCTCTGATGGGGACAGGGGAAGAAAGCTCAAACCTCCCATAAGTTAGAAGTGTCTTTCTAAAGAATGTAATGTGGAATTAGCTGAATTTCATCTCTGTCATTAGCACAAGCAAACAGCTGCAGTGGGTTGGATCTATGTCCCACCTAGTCCATGGTCCATGGACTAGGTGTAAAGCACAAGTGGGCAGAGATGCCCAGTTTATCCTCTCAGCTCCATTTATATACTGGTTAAGGAATTTCCAAAACTGGAAACTTTTATCTAAACCATCATGTTCGATAATCTCCAATAAACCTCAGTCCTTGGGTTAGACAGGCTGGTTTTTATGAATGCCTGTCCAATTATGAGCCATCATGATATATTTTCCTACTGTAAAAACAGTTAAGCAAAACTTCTTGGCCAGAAATATCAGCCAAGCCTGAGATTAAATAAGCTTGGGAAAATTCAGTCCGGATACACTCAAAAAATAAATACATCAAAATGCACGTGTCTCTGCTAAAACCCACAGTCTTTAATCAAAATTCCCACTGAAGTGAGTAGCAAAAGGTGAGTTGTTGCCAAAGTTCATAGTGAGAGCCATGGGATGAGAAGCAAAGTTCTGTCAAAAATGAGAAATTGCCAAGGAGAAGAGCAGGAGGAGCAGATTGGTTCTCAACACAGCAATCTCAGCCTGCCTTGAAGTCAAGGGAGCTCAAAAAGACACTTAAACTGATGCTCAGGATTTTGCTGAGCTGGGGCCTGAATAGTTATTATTTATACTCTTATCATACAGAAATATGAATTCCATTGGACAAGGGAGAAGAAATAAAAAAAGGGAGAGAGAGGACAGTAGCACGTACTGTTGCAGGCTCACAGAAGTACTGCAGACATCTTTGTTCTGCAGACTTCAGGGGGAGCATTAAACAGGAAGAGGGACACTTTGGATTTTTACTTCATGGTTTAAACTGCTGGTATTTAGCTACACACACAACTCATGCACTTGTGCAAAGCCCCAAACCAGCCAGTCTGTACAGACACAGCACCAAAGCGGCTCAGTCACCCACTGAGAAAGTTTAACTGCAGCAACCCCAAAAGGTTTGAAATCCTGGGCCAGTGCCTGGAGCCACACACACATGCCGGTGCCTGGCTTGTGTTCTGCCACTTGCTGCCATCAGCATCTGGGCTTACAAATTCAAAGGCAACTGAACCATCTTCTACACCCGTGGCCAAGCAGCCCACAGGTCTGGGAAGGGAACAAACACAACAGCATGAAAAGTGCTTACAGCTTCACATTTCCACAGCCAGATGAAAAACAAAGGAAGTGCAGTCTATGTGCAGCCTGCCTGGACCTAGACCCACCTCCTACAACAACTCACTTAGAAGTGGGTCTGGACAAACAGAAGTCTTTCAAAGGGAAGCCTTGTAAGAAATTTTCCCACAGGCTGAGACCTGAATCATTCCAAACACTTTACTTCCAATCATAGTAACAGAGTAAAACAGAAAAAAAAATCATGTCATACCTGCTCCAAAGGCAAAGAAGAAGCTCTTGTCTCTGTTCTCCCTTAGAAGTGACATCACTCTTCTCCCCATCCTCTCATTCCTTTTGTAGATGAGCTCCTGTCTGAAGTAGCTGTCTATTTCCTGAGCTGTCACCTGCTCATGGGGTGGGAGTGTTGTGTTGATGAAGTTTGGCACCTGAAACAGAGAGAGAAGCCACAAGCCAGGTGGCATTGGTTAAGGAACCCACAAAATACTGCATGTTTTAATCCAGCCTTCTTTAAGCCACTTGAGCACCACTATCACACAAAAAACACTAGAGGATCAGAGCATGGGAGGTTGTTAGGGATTCTCAAAAAAAAATAAAAAGAGAAGAAAAGAAATTCCCAATTAATATACTCTCTTTAAAAAAAGTGAAACTAGTACTTTTCTACAGGAAACTTTAGTTAATTTTGATTTTTCTCTCTCCCTTCGTGAAAATGTAGTTTCAGGTGTTACACTTGGGTGAGTTACTTGGACCTCTATTCTCTGTTTGTACAAAAAAAATCATTGGCTGTTTAATACCAAATTCCTGTGATCTGTTCTCAGCTGAGGTCACCATGAACTAAGCAAGGACTGTAAGATTTGGCTTGTATATGTGGCTTTTTAAGAACCTAACAGTTTAAAAAGAGGAAAGGATAGCAAATAGAGATACAGGAAGATGGACACAGGGTAAACCCCCTTATCCTTACATGCTATTAGGTCTCATCAGAGAAGACCATGCATTGAAACACATAAATCCCTGGAACATTCCTGATATATCCGAGGAAGTGACTTCCACAAGAACTGCTCCTTCAGACTCTGCTTTTGTGAGGAGAAATGTTCACAGACACAGCAGAAAGGCTGAAAGCTCCAGCACTTGGGTCAGGGCAGCAGACCCAGGAATGAGCCAAGATCCAAGCTGTAATGGGCAGATAAGCCAAAAGTCTCTGATTCTTAGGACAGCAACTTGTTTTGAAACAGTGAAAATCCCAGGTCTACCACAAGGGTTTGGGAGCCCACATGCCTTGCAGAGAGAAGAGCTGTAAGGGGGCAGAGTTTGATGACTGCTAACAGGACCCAAGCACTTTCTGGTGAATCTCTGTGCCTCACCACTGGAAAGCAGCTTTAGCTGCAAACCCCAGGTTCAGATTTCTGAGTCCCTAGGTACATGTAAAGCTGCCAGGATTTCCAGTGTTAATCTGAGTCAGTGGTAATGACATTGCATGCACAGCCCATGAGGGGAACATCCCTCACTCACTGTGCTGAAACACTTGGTACAGTGACTCTGTTACTTGGGTTAATTCCATCTCTGGTTTTCTACTATACAAAATTCCTGCACTCATTTGCTAAAACTTGCCTTTGGTTTTTGTTTCTCAGCCCACCTCTTCCCATTCCACTTGCTCACATGGTTTTATCACAATAGTTTTCATCTTCTCCCACCCTCTTTGCTTATACTGCTTCTCCAAAAGTTCTCAGCAAGTCTTATGGAGCAAAACTGATTTCCATCTTCCCAGGGACTTTCCTTAAATTTTTTTCGTTGCAGTCCCATCTGCATCACTCCTAATATACATGAGGGACCAAGCAGGAGAGATTTCTCACCATGCATTATGCATGGTGAGAAACCTCACTCTGGATTCACACTAAAGGCTCTTCTCAGTTGAGTGAGACAGAAAAGGGGACGACATCTCCTGAACCAGGGGATCCTAAGGGGATGGAGATAACACTCCATGGAAGAGAACCTTCCCCACCCTACTGGGTCTCACAGACCAGCTGGACCTTTGATTTTCCACACTGCTTCTCAACCTGCTTTGCCAAATCACCGCGCTCCTCACAGCATGTTCTTCTTTAAGGGTACAGTCACATTACCCTGAGTCATTCCTTCCTCCAGGCTTTCCAACATGGCTTGGCATCACCAGTATAACCTGTGAACTCCTCAGAGCATGCAAGTGCTTTGCACCTTGTTCTCAGTTTAGCCCTGAGCCAGCACTCAACAAGTCATAAGTCCCATTAAGTCAGACCTCTTGGAGACACCAGTTTCCTGTGAAAGCCCAAGGAAGTTACCTCTGTGTCTGGCAAGAATACCTGTTTGTCTCAAAGGGATGGAGGAGCAGACTGACGTGTCAAGGAGATAAAATGCTGCTGGCTACAGCAGCAAAGAACATAGTGGCTTCCATTCCTGGTGAAAAACAGGGGAGATTTATATTGTAGGAATCAAGCCTGAGGAATGAGTAGCCATTTTACACTTGCAGTAACCTCTGTAATGCAAAGCTGCAAATCAATTGGTGCATGGAGATATCACAAATCTTTGCATCTCCTCTATACAGGCAGGAGTCAGGGAAGCCTTTAGGCACTGAAGTGGAAGGTGACATTTTGTGGAAGCATCTGAAGGCTCAACACCCACATAAGAGAAGTCTCTTCTTCCCTGCTTCTGGCTGAAAGGAAGTGAAGGCTGGGACCTGGTTTTGAATCACTTGAGATGCTTTGGGGAAAGCAAGGTACAGCCTTGCCTGTGAGCACAACCTGCTCCTTCACAAAGCAGGAGCAGCAGTGCTGGGGGACCAAGCAGCTTTGTGCATCCCACTGGTGATGGAGGTCTAGATACCCAAAAAACAGATGTTGTAAAAGGTCTTTGCCAAGAAGGGAAGCACCTTTCACTTCCTTGTGCAACTCCATCACTTGCAATCCTACATCCACATTTAACCTATAGTTTGTTCCTTCTCTTTATCTAACCTAAAATACAGTACACAAACCACAGACATTTACTTGCCTTTTTTCCCACCTTTCCTTTTTCCCTTCTCTTCTCTGGGGAAAAGTTTGCCAATGGCAGAGAGATAAACTTAAAACCAAGGACTGGGTTTTGTCAATCTTTCTTTTGCTTGCCCAAGGAACAAGACAAAGGAAGGCATCACCTAGAGAGGCACAGTATCAGCTACAGGTCCTGCTGCACTGGGTGCATTCCTGCATTTCTGATGCCTGGCAAAAATAAAATCTGCACATGTGTTTCAGTGTGTGTGTGGCAGAAGACAGAAGATAAATGACTGCAGTAAGTATGCCCCTACACAGTAGTGCAACCACACTCTGAGCTGTGACACTTGCCCCATTAATCACCTCTGCTCCTCCCTGTATCCAGGTCCTTTCCACAGTCAGTGACACACACCATGCCTGGCTTCAGGCAGACAGCTGCTCCTGTTGATTTAAGAAACCCTTAAACCAGACAGGGATCAGGAAGTCAAGAAACAGTCACACACAATTAGGAAACTCTTAGCTGGAGTCAGAATTTAAGTTTGGGGGGCTTTTGGAAAAGAGAAGATCTGTTATTTTAAAAGGATGGGTTAAATATGCACCAAAAGGATGTACCTTCCCCCTTCTACTTTGATTTTGTTGTCATTCTGTGAAAAAATAAATTTTAACATTTTAATGATATGAATCTATTGGTTTTGAGCTGAGAGTGAATGATTAAGATATTTGCTGTGCCCCTGGGTGAGGGACTGATCTAATAATACCTGAATATTGCTGCCAGTGTGTTTAAATGTACAATGGAGTGGATTATGTGTCTGTTGAAAAATCCAAACTTCTAATTTTGCTGTTCACCTAGGAGTGTAACAGCTGGATCAGGAAAAAAATGCATCACCTGGGGTGTGCTCACTTCTAGTGGCTACACATGACAAGAGATAAATAGATTCTTTACATCCAGTCTCTGCAAGCTGTGCAGTTTTCTGAGAACCCAACCAACTCATATTTATATATAATTCTAGCAGAAACTCAATAACGTATCTCACTGAGGCATTCAGAATAAAGAATATTTTGTTTTACTTAATAAGGTAGCACTCCTTCTTTTCTCTATTCCCATTTCCTTTAGGTTATAGCTTTCCTATGGACAGTACAGATGGATCACAAACTCAGTCCTTAGGTACACCCTCCATTTCTCAGTTAAACTTTTAAGGTTAAAGAAAGGGACTATGAGAAAAAAAAGAAATCCCAGCCTTGCAAAAATTTCTTCCCCTCCCCACTGTCTGTGTAGTTTTACTTTGAGTCAGTGTCCCTGATGGAATATATGTGTGGATAAAGCTCTGTACACACGTCTGAGCTCACAGTGCTGTGGGATGTGGGCCATAATTCTTCACCTTTGAAGTCAGTGGGAGCTTTAGGCAGAAGAAAGAGGAAGGATTGTGGAGTGGTTATGACACTACCCTGAAAAAATGGTTCTGCTCCCATGGGTGATACAAATCTCTTACATGATCACAAGCATGTCATTTGGGTTTAAACCTTCAAAGGAAACTCAGCACTTAACCTCCAGTAAGTGTCTTTGAAGCATTTGGCTTTTTCCTCCTGTGTCTCAAAAGTCCATCTGTAAAATGGGGACAGAGACTTTCTAAAAAGACTTTCTACCTTGATGTTACATACAAGGCACTGGCTCAGTCTAGCTCTGGAGGGACCCAAAGGAAGACCCAAAGTCCAACACAATACTCAGCAGTAACCTCTCTTCCCATAAATTTCCACAGAGGCTTGGATTCTGCTGCAGTCATTAGCATAAGAGCTAACAAGATACTTTAGCTTAGAAAAATGCACCAGCCATAACTCAAGATCTGTGCTATGCTTTCAGCTTTGTCTGTAGAGGCAGAGAGAAAGAAAAGACCAAAAAAATAAAAAAGAGAAAAGCGAAATATATTGGTGCAGAGTCTTTTATCACATTTAGGGCTTACTGCCAAAGTTCAGCTGAAAATTCATGGACATGGGACTACATTAAAAGTCCATTTTTTATATTTACTATTTTTTAATATTTGGACAAATATTCTGGGCAGAGGCACAATGCCAGAGTTGTGAACATCTATCTGCAAATAATTTTTTTTGGACACACATAAGCACCATCATCTTTGATTGCATTTTTTTTTTACTTTGGATTTATTATCTACATTGGAACTGCTCTAGACTCAGTCCAGTATCAAATCATTATCATATGTGGAGTAACAGTGTTATCGTTCCTACTCCTATGCACTACATTGCCCAATCCCCTGATAACCTTGTTTAGCCTTGTTCTGTTCCAGTGATGAGACTATTTCTGGAATGTGAATTCAAATTGTAATACAATGTCAGTCAAAAAATAACATTACCAACAATGGAATAAAGAGCTATGTGCCTTTCCTCACCTGCTTGTGCACAGAGGTGATCTTCAACCATAATTCTGCTTGCAGATGGAAAAGAGGAAGCTGAGATAGGGAAATGGGAAGCCAGCCCCTGCCATGAAACACACAGTGATCCTAAAACCTCTTCAGCAATTATCTTCCTGTATCTTGGTCAATCCTCTAGGCTTTTGAGGCTCCTCTCTCCCACTGTCCTAATCAGCAGATGACTCAAGGATTTCCAGCTTCATCTCCTGAGAAATATCCAAACTTCAGACTGCTGCATGTACAGCATCATTACTGACAGTTGCAAGATAATCTCTTAATAAAACAAATGCCTTGTTTCCTTATTTCTCCTTCTCTCCCCAGAGGGTTCACAGCTAAACAGAGAAAACAGAAGGCAGCACACCCAGGGTCAAAAGGGACAGCTATGGCAGGACAGGGAGCTGGCAACCAGCTTCCAGAATTCCAGTCCAACACCCCAATACAAACTCCATCCATCCCTCCCTGACAAGAGGGCTCCGCCTCCACGCTGGTAATCCTTATCTCTAGTTGTGAGCAGGGAGTTGTTCCCAGATCACGACAACGGCATTAATTTTTTTAAAACATTATAAAGATTGGGTTCACTTTATTAGTCTTCTGGTTTATGAGCTTTTCGTGGGCAGAGGCCAGAAGACAAGTAAGGGATCCGGCTTTGAAGGATTTTCCCTACACCATGCAGGTCAGGAACCTTTATACAGTTGACAGCTCTATGAAAGATAAGGATCTCAAGAGTTGACAGGCAGCTTATGGGGGCTGCCAGGGAGCCAGAACAGCATCCCAACACCCACTGGCTACTCCAGCAATCTGAACAGCCCTAAATTCACACCAGCCCTTCTTGGGTCACAGGCTGACATCTGAGATCTAGTTATCATTCCTTTATGAAGGGAGGATACCCTCCTGTTAACCAGCCTTGACAAGGCATTGTGGCTTTTACTGCAGGGCTGCAAAATATACTGCTCTGGACTTGGAAGACACCTGTTTTCCTCTGATTTATGGATCCTTCTGGCATCTGGGAGAGCAATATCCTCTTACTGCAGCCTCTGATAGGAAGGATTGAAATAGTGCAAAGTGAATGGGCTGTGAGAACAAGTACCTCCACAAGGAGGACATGGCTGCCACAAAAGCAAAAGATGCTGCCAACTCAACTGGTTTTCCTCCAGCACTCCCAAGCTTCCTTGGGAGGGAGGTAGACCAGTAATGGCCAAGGAGGGAGTGTCAGGTTAATCTGATTTAACCCAAAGTCCAAAGTTGGCAGCTGCCAAGAAGATAAGCTTCCAGCTTGTTACGGAAAAGGGAAACCAGGAAGGAGCAGTCTCCAGTTGGAGCATGTGATTAACCCATTATGGCTTTCTCTTAAGCACTAAAATTTAAAGTAATATATTAGAAGTCTGAGTGGACTGTAAAAGGAGTCTTTCATGTTTGAAGTAAAGTTCAGTTCCAGTCCTTCTTTCCTTTTCCCAGAGTAGGAGGGGGGGAAAAGGCAAAAATACTTTTTGCTTGAAGGGAAGTGAAGAACACAAGCAAGAACATTTCTTGGGACCAACTCTGGGGAGCCATTTCTGGCCATGAGCTCATCCCTGCCCACCTCCCATCAGTGCTCATGGGCCATAGATGTTGCAGCTACACCACAGTTCCGGTTAGTGAGATATCTGTAACTGGCCTCTTGGATTTAAAGCCAATGGGATTCCCCTCAGCATGCCATGGCAACTTGAGTGTGAAAACAGAGTTTCAACCTGGCTACCTCAGATCTAGGGGCCACTGGAGCATCTAAACTTGTAAATGCAGGAAAATTACAAATAGGAGAAGATGTGGAGGGGAAGAGAGCAGGCTGAATGCCAGTGAAGTCTCTACCGACAGTGAACGATACTTTTAAACACCAGCTCTGCAGGTGACACAAAAGCTGCAGGAGTCATTGCTGGCCTGAGTGTAAAGCTGCTCACAGGCAGGGTGGGCTGCAGCCCTTGGACAGCCCTGTATCTGCATTTTCAGCCCCCGCTGCACCTGCATGGACACCCTCCCTGGGAGCACCAAACCCATCCTGCCAGGGCTCTTCCTCCAGGTGGCACCTGGCCAAACAACAGCTGTGTGTCCTGCCTAGTTCTACCTTCTCTGCCCATTTGGGCCAAAAGAAACCATGTTAAAAAAAAAAAAAAAAAAAGCCAGAAAGGCCACAAGGATGGGCTGTGCATCTCACACACTCACAGCTTGGGGGGTGATACTTCTATCCCTGTTAAAAGACTTTCAGCAAATCCCTGAGAAGTCATGACCTCCATGTATGTTTTCTATTTGTTTTTCCACACCAGTTAAAGAGCTGCTTTCCAAGCACTTGGGAAAAAAGAGGAAAAGAAGGAGCAAGCAACACCAACCCCTCCTCCAAGGCCTCCCTCCCCACCCCAACCCCGTCCCTGCTCCCCTTGGTCGCAATGCCAAAATATGCAGCCGGCCTCTCTATCTGAATGAATGTTTTGATTAAAGAAGTCTTAACAAAACAGAGTCAGAACAATGATCCCAGCCCCCTTTCTGCAAGCTTCACCCAACTATGTGGAGTATATTTAGGACCAGATTACAGGGACCTGCTCATTAATTGACTAAGGATGGCAAGCCTGCAGTGTATGCAAATAAAGGTTTGGGTTTCAGAGGGGAGGGTAAATCTTAACAATGTAATGATACTTCTGCCACACTTAAAACCCTTTTAACATTGGGGTACTTTTGAGGCCAGCTTTCACGAGCTTGCAAACATATGGAAAAGTTCAAGTTTTTCTATTTCCCTTCCAAATGCTTTCTTTTCTTTGACGAAGAATATTTTTTTTCCTGTTCAGACACTAAAACCATCACCTATTATATTGCCATGACACCCAAGTAAAGACACTGATCAAAGGGCAACGCAGGGCAATAAAGTGAAAAAAATGGGGCCAGAAGGTTTGGGTTTGGGGTTGGTTTATTAAAGAACTGCAATTCTTTTTCCAAAGGTATTTTGCATTTTGTCTTCTGTTACACAGTGGGGAAAACAGTTGGTTAGTAGCTGGTACAAACTCAGGTTTGGTTGTCTTGGATATGTATTGTTCAGGGCTCTTCAATGAGTTTCTTTCCATCTCTGTTTAGTGAGATTCTAGGAAAAGCTTAAATGTAAAATTTGCAGTATTACTTTAACCTGAGGCGAGTCTGATCCAAAATATATGATTTGCACAATATCATATAACTTACCAAGGAGCAGAAATCTGGTTCATAACACCACAGCAGCTGGGCTGGACATGGGACCTCTGGAGCAGACCCTCATGGGAGTGCACTGCAGAAGCAGCTCTGCCTTCCTGTTTGGTCCTGGAGAAAGTCCAGGCTCCTCCCAGTCCAACCAGCTTTCTAGTTATGCTGGCATCTGAAACAAACTAGATTATAGCTTTTGAACTGATTTTAAGTTTCTTTAGGATGGGGTCACTTGAGAGGTCTAGTACCAGATGAAAAGATGGAGAGCATCTCCAAGAAAGCCTTTAGAAGTGGAACAAGGACCAGTGAGGAGAAAGATTAAGTTACCATTGAAATGGATTTCTTTGCATCCAAGCTAGTAGAACTCTACAAGCCTTTGGGCTTAGAAGGTCTACGTCTGAAGTCACCATCAGAGAGCTCAACCAGTTTACACTGGAGATACCTAATCTATGGCATTCACCATTTGGTAATGCACACTAACAGTGTCAGGTGAGGAAATGCTGTGTCCAGGGGTACCCAAGAACACAGTCTTTTCAATAATGCCTAACATTCATCCTGCCAAGCCCAGCCAAACCAACCAAGTTGCCCCCTTGTCCCACTTTTCTCCACCTCACAGTCATAACAAAGAGCAAATATAACTTCTAGATAAAACAAGAAAAAAAGCACTTTGTACATTCAACCAACAAGATACTATTTAAAATACTAACAAGTCTTTTTCATTTCTCTTTAACAAGTATTTCCAAAAAACACTTCATAAACCAGCTCTTTAAAAAGAAGGGAAAGTAAATGCTTTACAGCAAACATACAGCACTGCACAGAAAGCAGCACCTTCAAAAATTTTTTACCAATCACTCTTTCATACTCATTTAAAGTCTATTCCCACACTAATAAATACAGATAGTCAACAATCCCTAAATGTTTTAATGTAAATCAGCCCTTTTCTGTAGATGAATATGTTCTTTTTCTAATAATGCAGCAGTCTGCAAGAAAAATCTTAGCTTTTAAATGTCCTGTTCCAATTTCTCCATGACTCTCTCTTCTCTCACATTGTTTTCTTCATGGAAAGAGGAGGGAAAGAACTTCCAAGGTAAAACAACTCCAAATGCAAAGATGTCATGAAAATTTTCAAGTAAGAACAGCTTTTTTCAAAACCTGTAGCATGAAAATTATCTGGGCATGTTCCAGATTATTAATAAAAAAACAATCTTTGCAATGTTTTCCCCAGCACTGTCATCAACAAGTAGACTTCACTCTCAATCTGGATCTGCAACCAATTTTCTGAAACACATAAGCCAAAATACAATATTGCTCCAATCTGGAATCCTGTTCTGACATAATATGAAAATTAAGACTCTGAAAATTTTGGCTCCACTTCTGTTTTTTCATTCACTTCCAAATGCTCCCAGTGTACCAAAACACGGAGCTGTAACTCAGGTGCAAGTGGGAAGAAATTATGATCCCACCACAGCAGAGCAAGAGCTATGGGAAGGCAGCTCCTCTGCAGCAGCATCTCCAGAGAGCAGAAGGTGGGGACAGGCTCTGCTGGCTGTGGGCACAGCAGCACTGAGCACTCGTGGCACCTGGCATCAGGGCTGCCATCAGCATCCTCGTGACAAACACTCCTGGAGTGTGACCGACCCTCTGCCTGGAGCCACAATGGGAAACTCGTGGGATGGCTCCCCTGGCGCTGGAGACAGCCTTGCACTGGCTTTTCTGGAAAGCCCACAATCATTTTCCCTGGAAGAACGAGAGGCTGGGCCAGTTCGCCTGCACTTTGTTAGGGCTGAGAACGATAAGATGCTTCCAGAGCGTTGCGTTACAATAGCTGTGCCTTCAGTTCATGGATTTATCTTCCTCTGCCCTAGATAAAACTCCATTCCTTGGACAAATTAGGTCTGCTTGTCATTCAACACTCTACCTAACGGTCTCAGCTGTGTGTTTCTGCAGTTACTGAAGCTGGAGCATTCCACAGATAGTTCTCATTGATTTGAGAAGTGAGCCAGAAATCCAGGTGTATTTTTTCCAAAATGACAATGGGGCAAGTTAATGATGTAATTAGAATTATCAGGACCCTTAAATTTTAAAGGACAGGTTTTCAGATAAGAATGATAACATTTTTAAAGGGGTATGTAACACAACCTGGTGATTTATAAACAGCAAGTGCCTTGTGAAGTGAGGCACTAAACATTTCCTTCTTTAGTTTAGGGAGGCTGATACTGACATGGGCTTAGTTTATGAATCTCTAATGTCATGTTATCGAGATCATCATATGCTTTTCAGAAGGCAACACTCACTATCTAAATCCACCCAGGGCATTTCAAACTGCAGAGACAACTTGAGATATGGATGGCATCATTCGATAAGGTATCCAAAAAGCTGGGCTGTTTCTGATGGACACAGCTTGAAGGAGGAGGAACAGCACCTGAAAGGGGTTGGGAGCTGTCTGTAAGCTGTGGTGGCCACCAAACAACTTCACTGAACAGCTTGTTTAACCATGTGGGATGAAATCAAGACTTTACACCTGCTGTCAATGAGAAGATTTTTATGCTGAGCTGAGCACAAAGCCTGTAAAATGGGTTAGTCACTCACTTTATTTATTCACTTTGATATCCAGTGATGGCTGGGCCTGATGGATGAATACAAAGTCTGCTGAAGGCATGGAAATAGTCTCCTTCACTTCAGTGGGCTCTCCATACAATCTAACACACAAGCCATAAAGGCTCCCTGGATGAAAGATGCTTTCGAAGTGTCAGGTATGACTCTTGCTCCATGCCGTTTACCCTAAATGGGACAGGCAAATAATAAGTATGAAACCTGGGATAGTTGGGCCAAGAGAAATTGTCTACAAAGTGATCAGCAAAGCTGCAGGTCACTGACAGGCCAGATCAGCAATGGGAAAGGAAAAATCATCTTCTCCTGGGACAGGAGCCTCTCCTCAGGTCAGGAGAATGGCTGGGGACAGAAGATGAGAGACCATAGCTGGAGACCACAGCCACAATTTTTGGGAAAGGCTGAAGGACAAAAATCTAAGCCTTGGAATTTCAATTTTCCTCTTCAGAAAGAGTACATTGGGGTGCAAAGAAACATAGAACAAACTAATTAAATGCTGTCAAAGATGAATTTGCTCTACAGAACTGTCTTTAAAAACTGAATAGCTCAGAACTGACCACAGGAAGTAACTGGTGCAAAAAACCCCACACAATAAATTGTTTTGCACCCTACTTTTTCTTCCCAGAGGCTTCGGGTCATTAGGCAATTTCTCAACTGTCTCAGGTAAAAAAAGTTTCATTTGGAGACAGATAATTTTTTAATTTTGAACTAACAGATTTTTTGCATTTTAATACTTCTGAACACACTGACCTCAATTCCCTAGTGAGAGCTTCAGACAGAGTACAGAAGTTAAAACTACTGATTTAATCCAATCTAATCCAATCCATTTTTGCTTTTAGGGAACATTTACAAAAGCAGAGAAAGAAGCTGACTTATTCAAGGGGAAAAATAGTCTGGAGAAAGAACAGAAAATGCACCCATCCTATCTTTAGCTTAGAATACTTTCTCTCTGGTATCATTTTGACTCTCTGCCCAGAAGCCTCAATATAAGCCTCTTGATTGCAAAAGTCACAAGAGAATCAAGTGTTTGAAGAAGGCTATTGAAAAAAGAGAGATGTTTCCTACTGCACTTTTGGGTCATAGTCTAACTTATTAAACTCACCCCCATAAAATTTTACTAAGTTTAAATATGGATTTTTACATTTGGAAAAATGCTGCTTGCAAACAAAGTTTTAAAAAACAGAGAGGGAGAGGAATGATGAATGTAGTATAACCACAGGAAAGCAGAGGTGTTTCCTCTTTCACTGTTCTTAATTAAAATAAAATTTAAAAAACCCACTGAAACCGAGAAGGATTTGTTTATTCCTCTGCTCCCATCAGGGCTGGTGGCTCTGTGAAATGAAAGGGGAACATGGGGCCTTGCTCACACCCCTTCATTCTGGGCACCCTGGCTAATCTGCACTTCCCAAGCCCAAGGTGAGCAGCATCTCCCTGGGGTGGTCCTGTCCCTACCCATGGGTTACAAAGGAGCTCTCCTGCGACCTAAAACCTGCTTTGGACAAGGAAGTACCTTCCCTTGCACCTTTCCTCCCAGCACCATCCTGTCTGTGCATCCCCTTGGCACAGTCTTGGTCCCAGAAGGACTCTGCCCTCTCCTCCCAAATGCTGCAGGACTCAGGAATGTGCAGGAAACCTCACACTTCCCAAACTCTCTTGGGGAGGCTGAAGAGGCTGCATGAACTTATCTGTAACATGTCAGGTCAACAGTGCTGGTATTTCCTCTTCTGGCCTTTTCTACTCCACAATGATTTTTGCACTAAAGGCACCTCAGCATCTTGCAGACAGCTACTGAAGCTGCTTCATCTCTGAAGAGTCACACTGGAGGTATTTAGGAAGTTACTGCACTCATATAAATACTCTCCTTCTCCCTGCCACTGTCCCCACAGTGACCTTGGGCTTTGTCACCTCCTTCCCAGTCCATTACAGCCACCTCAGCCATCAGCTCTGAACTGAGCCAACTGATGGACAGTTTACCTTTATTCTGCAGCTCCTGATAACCTTCAAGGGACAATGAATAACCTTAAACAGCATCCCAAATTAGTCCTCAAAGAGTGAGTCCTATCCTTTTGCAGTTCTCCTGAGCTGCCCCAGATGGAGCTGAATTCCCTGGCCTCCAGCATTCACATGAGTGTTGATTCTTACAACCCCATTTCTGATCTTTTGTTCCATTCTATGCCAGCAGCTGGATATTATGGAAGAAGGGACACACCTTCTAAAATCACTGTGGCACTCTTGTCCCAAGACTGGCATGAGTACCTGCCCTGAACTGCAACAGACTCAGTGCATGGTAAATCCCAGTGCCTACTGATAATGTCTCCAGAGAGAGATCCCACAGGGAATCTTTCATGTGTAATATCTGAGTCAGGCTAATCTAATTTGGTAACCAAATGGCAAAAACTCTCCATGATAGAGTCTTTCATCCTTGCAAAAAACCACAGAGAACAAACTTTGGAATGACCCCAACTGGCAAAACCTGACTTGAATAGGGAGTTTATTTTACGTTTTAATTTTCTATTTTGTTCTGCTTGCAGTTAAAATAAATGGTATAGAGCTGGTTTATAAAAACACTACCAAACAAAAAAACTCTTTACCCAACAGTACTGCACAATATTTAGAGTTCTGCAGGGACCAGTATACATAGAAGGATTTTAATTTTCCATGGCCTGTAAGCGTTATAATCTCCATCAACTGTGTGCACTCTGGGACCATGACTAACACCAGTGCTTGAACTCTGACTGGTTGTTGGCTTCTTTCTTCTGTCTTTAACACTGTTCTGAAACTCACACTTAATCCAATAATTTGCAGGAATAAAGAAGTTTTTACAGCAAATGGCTCCTCTCAAGTCTAACGCACAGGTCTGTTATAGGACAATGTGTCAATAAATCAGAGGTGTCTGTGAGTCCATGCAACTGCTATGAATGACCACAACTCATCTTAGGGACAAAGGCTTTACTTATTAGGAGAAATTATACTCATGGAGATTAAAAGGTGACACCAGGACTGTCTTCATGGGTTTGACTACCAGCAGTCCTTTTATAGCATCCACGGCAAATATTCCACTACATCTGGCTTGTTAATTGCCTTGTTTATCATGTGTGCTGTGCCTCAAAATTTCAGGAATAATCACTGACTTCTCCAGGAACCTCTAAAGTCATGAGCTCCCTACCTTTTCCAACTCATATTCCCCATCTTTAAAGGCATATTCCTACTCAAGTTGCTTTCTCCCCCTTTTCAGTGCAAACAGACCAGAATGAACAGCTCTGGCAGCTTTGGTATGACACACTCTTGTGTTTCACTGCTGCCACATTAACCACCCTGGTATGTCCTGCTCAGTCATGCTAAAACAATGCTTCATTTTCTAGGACTGAGTTAACTAGGACACCAAAGGAGTTTTATCCCATGTTGGGGCCCCACTTGCTTGACCAGCTGTTCTGCTGAGAAACAAGTGACCCACAGAGCCCTGTGCAATTCAAGATAGTGATGGCAAGATAAAAATGTCTGAGAGACCTCTGCCCCAATCTGCAGACTGACCTTACCTTGTCTCACTTCTCTCTGGAAGTCACACAGCTCTCCTTGATCTGCATTTGCTAATGGTGGACTGCTATCATGATTTAATTCCTTCACTGGCAAGAGACATACAATGGTGTGGCTGTCAAATTTACACAGGTTTGCCCCAAGTGAGTCACTGCACCTGAGACTGGAATCTGGGAATACTGATCCCAAAAAAAGGAGACGTTGGAGATAACATCCAAAGACCAAGTTTTCATTGAATTAACTGGAAAGGAGAAAGAGGAATCTCAGTTTGCCATGAAGCAACACACTGGTCTGGAAAGCAGATTTCTGCTCCCTTGAGAGTTTTTAATAGCTCTGGATAACTAAGATAAACAGAGACTGAAGGGCTGTCTGAGACACACACAGAATTATTGAATTATGACATGTTTGAGAGGTTATTTACTTTACAGAGTATTTACATAAGGTCCACTTCCTCTTCATATATATGCTCAAACATTACAAAGATTCGCCCTCCACCCTTAATGAGGAGTCTGCATTCAACAGCCCCAAACATCCAGAATTAACCTTTTTTCAAGAGCATCCCTTGGAAAGTTTTCCAGGCAGTCCATTCCTTGTTCCTAGTAACAAGCAATAGGACAAGAGGAAACAGCCTCAAGTGGCACTAGGGGAGGTTTGGATTGGACATTAGGAAAAAATTATTCATCAGAAGGGCTGTCAAGCATTGGAACAGGCTGCTCAAAGAAGTGTTGGAGTCACCATCCCAGGAGGTATTTAAAAGATGTGTGGATGTGGTGCTTGGGCACACAGTTTAGCTGTGGACTTGGCAGTCCTGGCTTAGCAGTTAACTCAATGATCTTGGAGGTCTTTTTGAACCTAAACCATTCTATGGTTCCCCAGAGCCTGAGCAAAACCAGGGAAATTCCACTCTCTCACCAGGCAAATGAGGCACGTGTGGAAAGAAAACACAGGGCATTAAAAGGAAGAGAGGAGAGGGATCAGAATATGAAGTGATGACTGGGATATTGCTATTAAAGCAGCTGATTTTTCCTCAATTATCTGGCCTGTCTGGAACAATTCTGCTCACCTGAGAAGTGTCATGGTTGAATATCACAGCATTCAGGTCTCCACAGTTGTAGTGCTTGATGAGATCCTCAGTGGTGTAAGGGGCCTGCAAACTCCCTGCTCGAAGGCTTTCGTGTTGGAGCAGAGTCTGGTTTAGAGCAAACAGCACCTGCAGAAACACGGGCAGGAAAAGAGAGAAAAAGTCAAAGACAGTAGGAATCAAAACAACAAGGACTAAAGGACAAAACTTTGAAAGACTTTAATGCACCTGAAGTCTATTCCCTTTATCCATTCTGGCCCACAGTAACAAGGGATGGTCTTTAGGCATTCCCAAATGGAAAAGCATTGAGGTGCAAGACCCCATAATATTCTCCACAGAGTATAACTTCACAACAGATACATACTGCTCAGAGGTCACAGTCTCAGAACTCTTGGGCTCTCTGTGCTGCTTAATTTGCTTCATGACAGACACTGGAATGGCAACTTCCCTAAATGGGAAAGGTCTAGTGCCTCTGACTGTTTCCTGTACCCTAGTTTAAATCCAAAGCCCAAACTCAGCTGACAGGTTTTTGAGAAAAAAATCAAAATCATCTGAACTTCTGAAGTCAAAGGTGTTGCATTGGAACTTTGTGCACACTTATAATAACAGAAATTTTAGGAAATTCATTGTTAGTCTCCCTCCTTTTGTCTTTCTTCCTTCACCCACCCATTTGCAAAATGAGAACAAACAGATCTCTAACATTGTCCCAGCAGACTGGTTCAGTATCCCCAACCCAAACCTGAAAAAATCCAAAAAAGCAAAAGCACTATTTACTGTGTAATTAACAAAATTTAAAAAGCCAAATAAACCAACTAAATTTCACATGAACTACCAAAAATCTTTTTAGATTTTTGACAGACTGTGGGAGTAATATATACCAATTATTGAACCACCAAGTCTGGGCTTTACCTGTTCTGCTTTCCAAGAACTTCTGAAGAAACTTGATAAAAAGTAGATGAATAAATCAGAAGAACAGCAGTGAAGACTTTTGTAATGAACTATATAAATAAACAAACACACTTTTCCTAAAATAAAGTGGAATGTAGTGACTGTGAATTCAGACTTCTGAAAAATTATATTGATGTGTCATTTTTCATGAAAAGACTCCTGCACCCCTCAGTCTCATATTTTACCACTTTTTAAGCTTTTCTCATTTATAACAGCAGTGTCTCATCCTTCCCAGAGAGTAACAATCATCTCAAAATCTGGGCAAGGTAATCCCTGCTGAGCTCCAGTCTGGGACCCAAATTCTTACCTTCTTAAAGTTTAGCAACTGAACCCACTTCAAGGAGTGAACCCAAGAGGAGTTTAAAATCAGCAATTTACATTTGTATTTGCAGAATGGAAGTTTTTCTTAGTTTAAAATTATGATTCCCATTGAAGTTTATCTGAAGGTGAAGGAGAGGAAGTTGCAAAATCTCATGTATACATAAAAAGGTATCAGATATTTAATTATTAATAATAACATTGATAATGATAGTAATATTAATAATAAAAAAGGATCTGCAGGGCATTAACAGCCTCAATAAAAAGCTGTTCCATGCTAACTAACATACACAAATTGGGTTGAAGAAAAGCGAATGCTATTTTTAAATTTACTTTTTAAAAAATGAAAAAAAAGATGGTCTTTCAACTGAACCTGTTGTACTTCAATTTGGCAATCGGTTCCCCATTAAGAGCCAAGCCTAAAAGATTTCCTTGCCCAGATCTAAGGGTCTCTTCAGGCTTTTCTACAAAGAGATCAAGCTTTCCCAGGACCACAGCTTGAAGTTAAGCATCTTCCTAACTTAGTTCTTCTCTAATTTAAAAAATATGCAAAAAATGCAGTTTGAAAAATTTCTAACGTTTGAAAGGATCTGAGCTTTTTCTTTTTTCCCCTAAGGGCTACAGCTCTAAGAGGAAATGGTTCATCCCAGGATTTCCTGGGGATTCTAAACATTTTGACTAATAAAAATAAAAGCTTAGAAAAACATTGACAGGAAAAATGAGAGCAGAGGTTTTCCCAAAATGCTTTTAGCAAAATCCTTCTCATTTTTGATTTTTTAAACAATGGATGTTACTGGATTTTTATATACAAAAATATGTATACACATAGGCGCACACACATATACAAACCACCAACAAGCCCTGAGGCAAGACTGTGTGTTTTATGATAAAATATTAAGAAGGCAATAAACAAATCCTTACTTACTTTACTCCCAATGCCTTTCCCCCTTCTCCTTTTTTTTTTTCTTTTTTTTTTTGTTATTCTGGGGAAACCAGTCCTGTGCATTAATGCTGTGGGTCTTTCTCCTCTGAATGAGTTTGAAACCTATTACATTATTTCAGTCACATTTGCAGAGGGTTAGAGATCTTGAAAAAAATTGTCTATGTGTTCCTCAAAAATCAGCCTGCAGAGAAGTTCACTATACGATTTCACTTCTTATAAGACACCAAAGACTCCAAATGAGAGAGAATGAGTTATTTTGCAGTTTTTGGCAGATGGTCCCCCATGATTTCATTGGTGCCAGGACATTAATTTCCCTGTTTTCTGCCTCAGAGCAGCTTTGGGACCTAGAGGTGATGCTGGCCACCAGCTGAACCCATCCAGCATGCTGCTGTCACTGTGAGGGGCTCACCACTGCATTCAACCTTCTGCCACAAAAGCTACTCCAGAGATTTTATTTTAGGAGGAAAGTTAAGATCAAAAACTTGAACACTGAATGTGTAATTAACTGATTTCTATAGAATTTCTAGAATTTTCTGATTTCTTGCTTAATCAAGCCATAACCACCATGGATTTTGGTTGGGTGGCTCAAAACAAATTTAAAGAGAAGTGAGGTCTCATCGCAGTTGCCTGCTTCCTGGCTGGATTTGTAGACCATTTCCTTCAGAGTCAGGTTAAAGCCAGCTTACAACCCAAATTTATTTTTCCTTACTGTTCAGATAATGCCACAAAAACAACACTGTTTCCTTCCCTTCTCTCTATCTTAATATCACTGACCCCACGACCCCCAGCCTAATCCTCTATCTGAGTTAAATCTCCCAGAGCTGCCTGAGATTACTGAACAACTGATGAGTTCAAAATAAACACAATTAGAGTGACTGCCTATACACAGTCCCACCTAATAAACAGAGCAGACAGGATTTGTTCTGGGAAGCAATGTGAAGTTATGACTTTGGCTCTTGGGAAATGCATTTTACTTACACAATTTATGGTCCTCACCCTGGTGTGCTTTGAAGACATTTTTGCATGTCTGTCTCTGGCCCCACGGCTTGTGACTGACCAACATTTTAATCTGGGTGGTGTCATTGCCCCAACTCAGAGATTTTATTTGGAGACACCAGTTCAGCCCTCAGGGCAGTCCTGTTTTATTGTCATTGGGAGTGGGTCCCACTAGTCCTACACAGTCCCAGGGACCACTGGTCCAGACATTTTTGGAATTGTTTTGCACAGCCTTTGGACCTCTCAGGGAAAAGGGGCTGGACCAGAGAAGACCTTCACTACAGCTTTACTGACCACCTTGACACTCACACAGTATTCCCCTTCTCTGTGCTTCTGGATTATAGAGCCAGGAGTCACACAAGAACAGAAGGAATGGGTTACAAAAGCAAACCTCCCATGTAAATCAACTTGAAGGTTTATGGTGTTTAACTTTCACCTTCAAAAAGATAGAGGATTATAAAACCTCCAAACCACACATAAAGGAAGCAGACACACTGCAGTGGGTCCTAAGGTCTTGAGGCTGGCACTGCCCAGAAGTGCTGGTATCAGCAGTTGTCCTTGGGACAATTTGAATATTGTTCTACAAACATATTGGTGAGGTTGGAGGTTTGATTTTATGTGATAATTTAATGAGAGTTGGTTTTTAGGGATATAAACCTAATCTACAGAAACAGATCTAGAGAATCACTGCCACCTTTTTCAAGAGAGAGAAGTGAATAAATGTGTATTTGGAATGAGCTTAGGAACACTCCAGCCTTTCCACTAGAAAAAATTTTCCTCACTGAACTTGGGTTTGGGAGAAAAGCTAGATGAAAATGCCATTTGCTCCAAGGTACTCCCACAGCCAGTCACATATAGTGTTTTATTGTGCCAGGCCAGCAGCTTCAAACTGGGCATTTGAAAGCTCCTGAAAGCCAGCACCATGTTAGTGCTGTATGTGATAGCTGGGGAGGAGAAATCACAGCCTCTGTGCCAGAGAGATTTCTCCTTGCCCATGTTCTGTACGTTTGTCTTGAGCTGAAGAGCATAAGAAAGCCCAGAAAACAAAAACCAAACACTCATCAAGTACATCATCATTCCTGGTTGTGTCAGCCGTGAACCCGTGGATCTGTCCACCTGTGGAATGAAGTGCAAAGGTTGCCAGGTCCGCCTCTTCGACTTTTCTAACTAAAGCCCCAAATAATGCCACAATGAAAAAAAAAAAAAAAAGCTTTGTGGGAACATCTAATAAACGACTGTAAAATAAGTCAAGGAAACCTTATTTACAGATAAAATGCTTGAGTGGTCCCAAACCTTCCTATAAAATATATTGCTAATAAAACAGACAACAAATTCAGGAATTACAACACAACAAACAACAATTTTTTGTTAAGTTTAAGACAAATTGGAGCTGTTTTCTTCTGGTGTGTTTGCTATACAGGAGACTTGAAGATGAAAGGCAACCCTAGGAAAACTCTCAGGCCAAGCTTTGCATTCACAGGACTCCAGTAGCTGGAATTACAGGATGACCCTTGCACAGACCCATGATTAATAACAATACCACAAAAACAAGTACTTAAATTTCACACTATGATGTCAGCTCTTGAGCAGGATTGTTTTCCTTTGCTCTCTTTTGGACTTGCCACCACAAGCAAACACTAAATGCATTAAAGTGTTTGGTGACTATATCCTGTCAGTGCCAAGACTGGAAAAAGAAATACCCCTCTCCTACTTGGTTCAAAACAAACTGCAACATAAATGTTGACAGTTCTCGGGGCAAACATTATCTAATCAGCATCAAACAGAAGTTGGAATTTTTCAGTCAAAATATCCCCATGATTAATAAACTTGAAGATGAAACCAGGAAAAAAAGCTTTGCATTCACAGGACTCCAGTAGCTGGAATTACAGGATGACCCTTGCACAGACCCATGATTAATAACAATACCACAAAAACAAGTACTTAAATTTCACACTATGATGTCAGCTCTTGAGCAGGCAACTTATTGTTTTCCTTTGCTCTCTCTTTTGGACACGTGCCACCACAATGCAAACACTAAATAAGCATTACTGGAAGTGTTTGAGTGACTATATCCTGTCAGTGACAAGACTGCAATTCCAGAAAAGAAATACCCACTCTCCTACTTAGTTCAAAACAAACTGCAACATAAATATTGAGATATACACAGTTCTGCAGGGTTTCTCCTTTCTTAGTTATCCTAATCTGTGATCAAACAGAAAATCAAATATACAGTTTCAGGTCAAAATAGTTACTTGAGGGAAAAAAAAAAATAGAAGAAAGAAAAATGCAAGTCCCTGATTTTCCAGATTAATGAAAAGCAATAAAAGTGCTTGCCCAAATCTGTTCAGTTCCATTGGTTTCTAGAAGACGGGTTTCCCCTTTCCTTGAATCTCTTGTGCTATTGCTAGGAATTAGTGAGCTGTGAAACTCACCTAATGAGGTCAGCATCAGGAAATAGCTCTGGAAAAACAGGTCCTGGGGGATCTACTAAAGGACTCCCCCAGTGTCCAAACGAAATCCTGGATGCATTGGCACATTGTACAGCCGTGGCTGTGGGAGGAACGTGCCCAGCTTTGTTGTTGTTTTTCCTATAAAGGGACAGCTAAGGAAAGTGAAACTATTAACTCATCCACTGGAATTTCTACTCCCAAACCGTGCTCCCTGTTAAAGCTGCTCATAAAAGCCTTTCGGCTAGTTAGTTCCATATGTTCCCCAAATCCGCAGTTATTGCTTCTGAAAGGCAGGAGTAGTTAACAGTCTGCGGCTTGGCACTGACCAGGGAGACCCAGGGACCTTGCTTTCCCCCTCCCTTTCAAACTGCCAATTAACCGGTTTAATAAACCAGTTTGAATCTGACTGAGGTGCTTGGAGAAACCCCAAACCACCACCCATCCTAGGGCTCAGCCACGACAGTGACACAGGGGTGCAGCCCAGGGCAGACCAGTCACGCTACTGATGTCCAGCCACTGGGCTAAGATTGGTTTTCTTGATGCTGGGAAAGCTGCAGGGACATTGAGGCCCCAGTTTTCAGCGCTATATGCCCAAAGCTCCCACTGAAGTTGACTCCAACAGCTTGACTTTAGCCTCCTGCCTTTTCTCTTATGCAGACATCCCAAGATGAACTTGCACAGGTGAAAGTAATTTTGGTTTTTTATTTTATTTTTGCTGCTTCTTGATTGAATCAAAAACCAACAGAAAATTTCTATACATCAAACACTGCAGAGTGCATGAGAACCCCATTCTCTCAGCCTTAAGTTCCCCAAGCCAGAAAGGAATCTCCTGGTTGATGACATTCCCTGGGCTGACCCTACTACACTACTGCTTCTACTCCAAGTTCCTGTCTTCAGAAGGTCTAGGGCAGGCACAGGGTTCAGTGAGACCCTGGAGAGCAGCAGTTTGGGGGGTCTGGTGGGTCATGTGATAGAAAAGGCAAGACAGCAACAGTTTGGGCTCTTAGATGCATGTCTTGTCTTGCACAAGGTCATTAAGACAATGAAGACATGGAATTAATTTCTGTCCTGAAAGCACTTTTAAAACTTAGACTATAATACACAATAAATACCACACCCACTCTAAATAGGCCAATAAAATCCAAATAAAGGTCTTAAATATGTAACCTGAAGTCAGCAGCAGCTGCAGCAAAGGCAGTATTGGAATGAGAATAAAATCTGAAAACTTTTCTTCTAGTGGCAGTGACCTCTGTTACTTGCTAAAGATACTGAGAGTCCAGATTAACACAGAAGAAAGGAAAAGAGCTTTGGGGAAAGAGCTTTGATATGGAATTTCCATCCTTTCCCCTTTTGTGAACCCCCATACTGATGGAGGGATGTTTCAATACCCTCACCACACCATCAGCAGGGTCTCTTTTGCCAGTAGCTCAGCTTGAAGTCCAACCAGTCACAGTGTGAGTGAGCAGTGACTCTGTAGGATAACCCTGCTTTGCTCAATGCCCACATTCAAGCTTAGGGAAATAAATTAAGAAACAACAGGAAGACAGATCTGCATTTTAATCAGAACTGAAACTCTGGAAGGGACAGAATTACTTCTGTTAAATTTGCAATCTAAATGAAGGACTTGTGTGGATTTTTGTATGCAGGATTTACTTGCATCTAGTACTTCTGCATCAGTCTTGTTTCTCAGCTGCGCTAAGCTCAGCAGATTAACTTCCATGAGCAAACCTATCTAAAAGGGTAAGTATTTTCACCAAATGAGTTACACTCTGAGCAGTCTAGTTCTGCAAATGGTTTTACAATGAAGTGCAACCAGTTCAGTAACCAACACCCTGCCCAGCAGTGATGGCTTGCAGGTCCAAGTGTCACTGTTTAGACTTCTGCACGGGAGTCTTAGATCTTGTAAATAAAAAAGTAAACACTCAGTACGATCAGTTCACACTTCTGGCATGAGAGAGCACTCTTCCTTCTTGAAGGAAGGTGGAACTCAGACTTGTTCTCCCTAAAACTCACCTCAGCTATTCAGTTATGTGACTTAAAGAAAGGACACACTAGACAACAAAATACTGCATATGAAATGCTGAACAGTAACCTAAAAGTCCCATGTTAGTTTTAATCAAGCCAGACATGATGGTGCAACTTGCTTTGACTTCTTTATTTACACCCTTCATGTTAAGTTGTGATGAAGCAGTAAAAGGTCTTCCAGGGCTGAGTAGCTGGCAACTGGGTTTGATTTTAATCAACCCATAAAAAGTATCAGAGAGACCATTGTGAGGGCAAAAGGCTCAATTGGTGTGAATGGACCCAACTCCACAAAGAGAAAGGAGATGGACTGTGTGACACTGGGCATCTAAAGCAGCAGCCCTGGATCATGTGAAACCCACAGGCACAGAGGAAGGCAGAGACATTTCTCACCCAGACAAAGCAGGCAGTGTTCCAGTGGGACACACTGGACAGAGCCCTGCTGCCGATCTGGCACTGCCCATCTGCTGCTGCCCTGGGCTGGCTGCCAGCCTGGCTCCTGCACACCGCTGGGTCCCCACAATTTCCCTCTGTGCCACCACCGCAGGAAGCCTTGCTTGGACTCCAGCTCCACTTTGTCATTCCTGTTCTGGGGGTATCTCATCTCTTACTAGGCAAGAGCAAACCCCCTGTATTCAGAAAGCCCAAATGCTGCCTCAGTGTCAGGGAACCCTGCCCCACACACCCCCCATGTAACACAAGAGCTCTGTGGGCACTGAAGTTTGAGAGGAGGTTTCTGGAGAAGAGCAGTGCTCCAGCAGAGGTGCCGCAGCGTCTGCAGCACGTTGCTCAAAGGTGTCACTGAAACAAGAACAGGCAGCTCAGATAAGCCCAACATCCCCAAAAGTGTCTGGTAGCAGATACTTTGGGAAAGTATGTAAGAAATGAGGTGAGCAGAGCGTGAACTTGTCTCAGACAACACTTCCCATCTTCTGGAAATCTGCCAGTTGGGGACCTTGCGGATGAAAATACCTCTTCTCCACTCACTCCTTCCCACACACCTCTCTGCTCCCCATGCCTTCACCTCAAAACTATCTCCATGCTTGGTTGCACCACTCTTCTGAGGAGCAGCCATCTGCCTGCTCTACGCAGAGAGGAGCTCTCAGCTTGCTGCTTTGCTCAGCAATTTCACTCCCAAATGGAAGCCTGGCAGGACGCCCGAAGGGCAGCGCCCACGATCACTTTTCTCCACCTTAAATGGGCACATTGTCCCTTCACCTTCAGAGGGGGCACATGAAATCCTTCCCAAGAACCTGAAACCACGTTTGCGCTCGGCTCACAAGTAAAATTGTTACCGGGCCCTTCTGGGGTTTCGATTTTTCTTTTTTTGTCTCCACTGTAACAGAAGGAATGTGGGAACATGCCCTGAGTGGAGCAGACCAGTTGGCCCTGGTGACGAGTGAGCTGCAATGAAAGGGGCACCCTCATGGAGAAAAGCAAAGCTCTGGGGTGGTTTGGGGAACTCCCAGATTTAGACACCCAGCCTGAGACATTTCTTTTTTGAAAGTCTACTTTCATGATATGCTAAGCATCCACCCACTGAAAAATGCAACCTGTCCTGGGTATATTTAATTTGGGGTTTATTCATATTACTGCTTAATTTTGAACTGTTGCTTTTTAATTACCAGCTGAAGCTACATAGTAAAACGGACTAGCCCCACAGGCATGTTTTTCTTTCTATTATATTACAGCGAGGCAGCAGATTAACTCCTTCAGCCATCCCAGCTTAACACCTCACGATGCCAGCACGGCCCCTTTCCAAACTGCTGCTCCTGCAGCAGCAGTGGCTGGAGGGGACACAGATCTTTCTGTCCTGAATTTCCAAATCCCAGCCTGGGGTATCAGCACAAGCAGGTGCCAATTTCAATATACATCTATCCTGGAGAGTAAATCACAGCCCATCAGGAAGGGAGCCAGATGGAGCTGCAACTTCAGGCCAAGGACAAACACTTCCGGGCAACGACTGTCTCAGCTTTCTAGTCTCCACGTGAGCACCACTGAGTTAACAGCTGTAGAAAAGGGAATGTGTCCTAAGCCTGAAGGAGGGTGAATCTTCATGAGGTAAAGCAGGGAAAGGGAAAAAAAATAGAAATTACAATTAAAAACAGCATAAGAAAAGAAAAACTTCAAGAGGAAGCAGGAAGCTGAACTCATCAGGGATAAGCACTTGTTTTGAACTGTTGTTTTTTCCTTTAGCTTAGCATTATCTCAAGATGACATAATTTTATTATGCAAGATGTTTCTGCCATTGGGGTACATAGTGACCAGGCATGGAGTTTCTTAAGAAACATAGGGCTTGGTCTGGCAGCTGGTCTCTTTGGGTCTTCCCCACCTGGAGCAAACCTATGCCCTTAACCAGGACAGATGATGGGACCCCATCTGTGCCAGCTGTTATAAGGCACAGAGGTCCCTGGGTGGCTTTACCAGGACAGCCCCTCTGTCCATAGGAATCCATAGTTATATCCTCAGGGTCCCAGTGCAGACCTTGTAAAGCACAGGGGATGGGCAGTGCTCACCCCTGCTGCTGCCTCCCTCCCCCAGAGCTGCTGCATCAAAGCATGAAAATGGTTGAAGCTGGTGCTCCCCTCCAGAGTGTTGCAGCCCTGGTACAGTCTACATAAAAATTACTCAAAATTCAGTTAGCCAAGGAAAGAAGGTGACCTACCCATCAAATCGCAGCAGCTCAAATTTCTAATATCATCTACTTGCAGCCAAGCACTTGCCTTCAAATTAAGCAGAGGCCAAGAATAATTACTTACTATTCACTGAGATATTTACATCAATTATTCAGCAAATAAATTCAGCTAACAAATAGCTTCAAGGAAACCGCAATCTATTCACAGTCAAGTTGCCAAGCCAGAAGAAAATTATAAAATTAATTATTTGCAACTAACTTCTCTGTTAGCTTTCAAAGTCACAATGATAAATTCAGACACTTTATTTTCTACTATATATTGCCTCCCTCAATCTAATGCTCGTGTTTATGAATTATGGGAGTTTATAGCTGTCTCTTGAAAGATAACTACAATTATATTTTTATTATCATTGGAAATAAAAGATCTTTTTGCTGGAAGGTTTTTTAAGCCTAGCCTAAACAGTCTCCACTCCAGTCAGAGAACACCTATGAAATCAGCTACCAGTAAGGATATACTGCTAAAGAACCAAGAAGAGTGTTCTCAGATTCCTCCTCTGCAAGATAGAGCCAGGAGTCAGATGCTGCTGCAAAACATTTATTTAAATTGGCAAATTCTGAAGAACGCACTTCATTCAAGTAACACTTTCATTTTATTTTTTTTCTTCCAACTAAGAAAGGATGTAGAAGAATATTCTTTGCACATCTTCATGTATTACTGAAGGTGGCATATTTCCTCACATAGACAAATAACAAAAAGAGTAAATAATACTGTTTTCAGGCACCATTCTGGTCTATGCACATAAGCAGCAGAGAGAATACCTGATAGAGATCTGCCTCAGGTTCACCTTCTGCCCCTTTAGCTGCATCCCCTCACTCCTTACATGCTCTCACAGAATTTGAGCCAAATAAACTCCTTCTTTGCCCCCTCTCCCCCTCTTTTTCCTTGCCTGTTTAATACTGATGCTCTGTAAATACACCCACAACTAAGCAATTACATGCTCCCAACCCCTGAAACACTCCATAAATGTTCAACAGGTTTTTCCCTCCCCAGCTGTGCTTCACCAGGAACATTCCCAGAAATCCTACAGCCACTGAAGGCATTGACCATGAGGACACAGCTCAGAAAAGTCCTAAAGACCCCAAAGGGAGAAAAAGCAACTCCCAAAAGCAAATGTCTTTGCTCTTGCCCTGGAATAATATGGATGGATAACAGCCTTTTGCACAATCATGACAGTGGGGCTGGAGATCAGAGGCTTCAGTCCACTATTCAGCTTCAGGACAGAAGGGAAGATGTCCAAGGAGAAATCCCAAAGCAGTGGTGTGGGTACTGAGCAGAGCACAGAGGATTGCTTCCAGGTTTGACTTCACTTCCTAAGGCTGACTCCAGCCAGTACAAGGAGGCTCATCTGGTGTAATTTAGCATTGTCCTGATGATTGACACTCACTGAAATCTTGCCACATGTCCCAGAGGAGGACATGGCGATGGTGCAAGGGGTAGGAAATGACATCCTCCAAAACCTGTGGGGGATCAGCTCATTTTGAAGATAATATCTGATTTGCATTTCTTCCCTGCTCTGCGTCTTTTTACCTTCCATAAACCAGGTAGGATGGGGGGTGGCTTTATAGGCCAATTTCTTTGCAGATGGGAGTTGATCAGATTAACTTGCCCCAACCATACTTTACTAATTCACTTGGCAGGGAATTTTGCCCCGTGTTTATATTTTGTGCACAGGCAGCTATGCTTTCCAGTTAATTGCTCCTCAAATTTAAAATATAACTATAAAATTCTAAGAAACTTAGCTTGGATTTTGAGTAGCAAATGTTCTGGACCACTTAGAGATGAGGTGAAGCTCTGGAATTATTCAGTGAAGGCACAAACAATGAACACATCTGAGAAAAATGTCAGAGAGTTTATATAGAGAGGCAAAAATTGAATAGATTGCAAAAGAAGTTGCTCAGGAAACATGGCTTTACTGAGCTCTGGTAACTAGAACTTACTGGATTCAAAGCATTACGATACAAGCATTACTAAGACAAAGACTTTGTGGAGTCTTGTTTAAATTGCAAATTCTGACTCTTTTTTTTCTGATGGGGTGACCTCTCCTCTTTGCTTTTAGGAAGCTAAATTACACTTTAGTTTGTCTGTTTTCATCACATTCTGCTTTGGGCACAAATGACCGCGAGCTCTGCTCTTTCTATGCTGATAGAAACTGAAAAGGGATTAACCAAAAAGCAATAAACTATTCCCTCCAAATTGTTAGCCCTACATTTTCTTATTAGTCTCTACCCACACTGACTTGAAACTTAGCAATGCTGGTTTTCTCCAGAGCTGTCAGCTGAAATAAGCTGGTTCTGTTCCTTGCAGGCTGCATTTGCCAGAGATCTTTCTGCTTTCAAAACACGCCCCCTCCACCAAACACAGCAAGACTGTTGCCCTTTTCAGAATTTCCCACAGGTACACCGCAATGTTAAAGAGGGAACAAAACCAGCATGGCATTTTTCAAGCTATTCTCTTGGGAATGCTTTGTACACAAGAATGTCAGAGTGAAGGCAAGCCTCGTGCAGAGCTCTGAAGGTAGATGGATGACTGTAGGAGCCAGCGACTTGCAAAGATTACAGACCAGAGCCATTAACGTCTTGAGAGGAGGGGAAGGATTCCTAATGCAAGAAGATAGTAGGATCTGAAAAGATCCACAAAATCCCTTTCAATTACAATGAAAGTTGCTCAAGAAAAGCAATCCCATTGTCTTCTCTTTGGACTTTTCATAAGAGCATTGGGAATGGCAGAGCAGATGTGTTGTAGCACGGAATGAAAGCTCCAGCCCAGCCCTAGCCTTCTTAAGGCTCTTTTGCCAGCCTCTTCTCTAATAAATTTAGATGCTCTGGCACCTGAAAGTTTCCAGATGATACTGCAAGCCAACTGCAGAGGACTGACTTAAGTGCCCTTGCCTTTGTTACACTGTCTGACCAAGAGACCAACTCCTAGCTGGCACTGGCATTCTGCAGAACTGGGCCTGCTGCCTACTCTGCAGTCTTGGGCAGAGTTTGACCCTTTGTATTCTCAACTAAATGCTACCAGATGGATGCATCAGTTCAAAGGCTGGTGGAAACAATTAAGATTGCAGGAAGCCACGTTTATCCTTCCACCTATAGCACTGAATTAATCATGGCTGATAGGGATCTAAGCAGAGCCCACTCAAGGCTCTGATTTATATCACTACCTGTCAAGAGATGGCAGAAGATTGCCCAGTAGCTGCTGAATGCTTTTCTCCTACCCTCTTCCTCTCCTGGGGAGACAAATATAAGCCAGGACATTCCTGCTTTGCTCAGGATGCCATGAAACCTAACCTCCTGTTGACACAAGCATTAGGCCCCAGGACTGTATAACAGGTCACTGACAGAAAGATATAGGATAGAGCTTCCAAATTTGGCTGGCCACACACAGGCAGGCACTGGGATAGGCATGTTCCTGTGAGGGAGACTCAGAGGCTGATGGACATCACAGGGCCCTCACCAAACCATTTTTCAGTTGTGTCTTCTGGCAAATCCAGTGGCTGATGCTGCCTGAGATTCCTATGAATCCTGTTTACTTCCCAAGTAGCAAAGGCTGGATTTTGTTCTAAACACAGGGAAGATCCAGGGAGCACTGGACAGCTGTGTCCCTGTAGTTGCTATTGAAAGAATGAGAAAGGAGGAGTGCCAGAACTCATCCATACTGGGTGGAACTGGAAGTCTGAAGTGTCCCCATGTGAATCTGAATATTTGTGCTTAAATGAATTAAACTCAGTGCTCATTTGCCTATCAGAAGTCCAGTGTCAAGACTGAGAGGTGACTTTCAGTAACTGTGAGCTCAGGGCTTTTTGTAGAGGCAAATCTCCTGAAGTCTGGATGCTCCCTTTCCCAGGAACTCACTGATGAGCACATTTCATGTCAAGCATGAAATGGGAATGCATCTGTTACTATATGCTAAGCTTTTCTCCATCCGTGGGAGGCAAAGCAAAGACAAACAAGGAGGCTTGAGTCAACACAAGGGTTAATTTAAGCACTGAGCTTGCTTAAAATAAAAGTTGTCACCAACCAAAAAGAACAAGTAGCCATTGAAGAGAAAACTGTTGAGATTTATGGGCCCCATTCTAGAGACATAAAAGGGGAGTCAATCATCATTTGAAGTTTATTTTTTTAATAAGAACTCCTCAAGTATTCCCCCCACTTTTCATTGCCAGAAACATAAGCTTGTGGCTGTGAAAAAGTTAAAAATTAGGGGTTTCCTAAGTGGGAGCAGAATGCATGGCCGCTCTGCATGACCCCAGCTACTCTAACAGCTACTGCTAATTCCCTGTGGAAGCATCAATAGCTTGTGAAATAGGCTCCTTTCTTTTCTTGTACAAATTATTCCTTTATATTTTTGAACTTCTGAACCTCCTGGCTTAATAACAACTCCACAAGAAAGAAGGAAAATAATTGAGTGTTTATAACAGCACGCATCCTTTTTTATTATCATCCCAGGCTGTGGCACTTTCAGCTCAGCAAAGCTTTAGTCAAAGCTGCTCTGCAAAACTATTTGGAAATGAGAGGAGGAGAGGGATGGGAAGGACATCTCCTCCTACATAGGAACTGTGGTCAGTGGACATTTTTTAGATTTCTCAAGCATATAGTTTCAATATCTTCCACCTACTCCCTAAATTATAACCTGCCCACCTACTACCTGTTTCAGTTACAAACAGAAATTAAAACATTGCTCCAGCCCCACAGCCTGTAAGCTGCAGCACATCAGAATGTGAGTCATAAAAAACTGCAAAACAAAGCAAGACAAAAACCTTAACCCACCCACACATGCAAGGAAAGAAAGAAACAAATCAGGAGAAAATAACAGGAATAAACCATATTTAGCCTCTTTCTTTTTCCAGTTTTAAATGGAAAGCAATGTGACAGTGCTGCAACAGATGTCAGTCTATTTATTTTCTCTAATGGATCTACAGTTGGTGGATTCCCCTCTACCTCCCAAAAGACTTACATGGCTTGAATTAAAAAAGGCTAACAGTAGAATGTATGTTTACTCAACAGGAAATGGCCATGCCAGGCTCAGGAAGTCCTCCAGCAGGCCATGCTCAGGCTCATCCTCCTCCAGCAGTTGGTTTGACAAGCACTAAATCACTGAGTCTTACATTCTAGATAATTTGCTGCCCAGTATCATCACTTTGTTGATTAATATGCTAACTCATAACAATGACAGATTCATAACAGTACACTTGGCAATTCATATTCTGAACTAGACACTCAGCCAGGGAACAATGCTGTGCCCTTCCAGGTCAGTGTGCAGCACAATCCAACCCTTTTATTATAAGATTATGACAAGGTCAGATGAGCATTGTAAGGACTTGGTACATAAAAACCAGCAGCATTTCCTTGAAGAGGCTCAAGAAATGCCACCACCCACACTTCAGCAGAGCCCACTGCTCAGAGACACATCTTCACTTTGCTGTCAGCAAGGACAATTGAAACCTGCTTCACTGGAGTGGCTTCTTGTCAATAAAACTCACCTCAGACCAATACTGGCTTGGTTGAAATTGAGATGTGTAAATAAGAACTCGGTATCCTTGAGGTTTTACAAACATTTATCTTTCCAGCAGTTATTTACAGGTGATATTTTTTTGGGTTTTCACTGGTATAATCCAGTAGTAACTCTTTCAAGCTGACGGATTTGTACCAAGCTCCACCACTCAATTGATTACACCATGAAATAAGGGCCTTTTACCTTTGCTATAAACTACAAAGATCAACTGAAGGGACAAAATGAGAACTAATTTTAACAGTTTCTTAATGAGCATTGGAGGAATTTCCTTCAGTCATGTTTACCTAGACATCTTTCCTTTCTCCTTAGTGAGGGTTCTTAAATGTAGCTTCTGAGGCCAGGCTAAACCCTCACTAAGATTTCTGAATAAAATGAGGTCCCCTGCAGCTGGAACATGTGGATCGTGTAGGGTTCAAGTGGCAGCCACTGCCTGCTGCTCTCCCAGCCACTGGCATTTCAATTGAAATCCATTTATCACAGGCTTACGGTCAGATCTAAATGTAAATGAGCCATTCCATGACTGTGATCTAATTATTTATTACTTCTGTGTAAGTACATTGAAATGGAAAATAAAAACCCAAACCCTAAACACTGGAATCTCAGTAAAAGGCTGAGCAGGAGGCTTTGTGCTGCTCTTTTCCTACTTTCAAACTCAACTCCAGAGAAGTCTCCACCCCAGGCTTTCAACACCAGGAGACATCTCAAACTCCTTTAGTTTCAATCTGCATCACTGGTTAACTCTGGCTGTCTCCAGAGCCACGGTGTCTGGCCATGAGCAGGGCAGAATTAATCCATCCCTGGCTGCTTGCAAAACCCTCCTTTGCTCCCTTCACCTCCTGCTCTTTCCAAGCACCACTTTTCTTTGACCTCATCCCAGCCAAGCCCGGCTGACTGAGAGCTTGCCATGCAGCACAGGGAGAGCAGCTCCAGCCAGCCCTACACACCGGGCTTTTCCTGACTCCCTGACACTTCTGATCTGATGGATTTTGTAGTGGTCTTGTAAATGGGAATTAGTCATGCCTGGAGGGTCAAGGTTGCCAGACCTCATGCTGAAGTGCACATGTACTCCTCAAAGGAAAACTAACAAAAGCAGGTTCTGTGCCAGGCTAGGAGGGAAAGAAGATATCAACAAATTGACAGAAAACAGCTTCTGTGACTTTTCAGCCCAGCAAGGACCAGGCAGCAGGGCTGGGCCGGGGGGAAGAAAGAAAAGGGAAAAAAAGGGCAAGTAAGGAAGGGGAAAGTAAGAAAAGGAAAGGGGAGAAAGGGAAAATGAACAGGAAGGTAAAGGAGAAGGGGAAGGGCAATGGAAAGGGAAAGGGAAGATAAAAGAAAGGAAAAAGCTCTTCCACCACTCAGTGTAACAAACAATGTCAGAGAAAGAACTCTTACTCTGGCCATGGCAACCACATTCTAACTAATCACTCACGATCCTTTGCTAATGAGGAAGGAATTAAAAGCATTGCAAGATGTGATGAATTCAGACAGCCTGGATAAAATAATCCCTTGGCCTTACAATAATGCTGTTAGGACAAAACATACTGATAGATAAATAGGAGTGAACACAAAAATACAGCTAATGAAATTACAATAGACTTAGCTGGTACAAGTCAGCCTAGGTCAGCTAAGAACAGTCAAAAAAGTCAACAATGACAATTTTCCATAGCTCACAGTCCAACTTCCCAGCTTCTAATCAAGAGAATAAATCCCATCCCTTTAAGTTGCACCAATTCATGTGGACTACAGTGAAACTGAGTGAAAAGGGCTTCTTGTAAGGAGTGAGATGGAGGAGGGTTTTGGGGAAAATGCTAAAAACATCAAAGTCTGAATTGGCTAAATTGGCAAGTAGTGTGGCCTGACAGGAATGGATCAGGGGAGAGGTAGGGCCTGACATAAACATTACATACTTTTCAGGAGGTTTATTTTGGCTTAGTACTATGCTGGTCTCATGGACTGAACGTCTGTTGAATCCACAATAAGCACCAAGGTGCAACAGGGGTAACACTGAGGGATATATTTCAAAAGCAAGTTCCTAATCCAAACTAAATGCTGATGTGGACAACTCCAAATTTATTTTCATGTGGGGACTTTTAAATCCTGCTATCATTTATAGGCATTTTCGGGAGGAATGGGGTAAAAGTCTTGGGCTAAGCATGCAAACCACAGTTGAAATTACTGTGATGCAGCAAGTTCCATGTCAGATAAAGTGTAAATAGCTGTCCACATGCCAACCCTTGGCCTGCCACAATGGCACAGGAAGGTGACTTAATCATCATTTAAGAGCATTTGTGCAGCCTGCTTGGGAGCTCTGCAGGCAGGCAGGAGTTCAGTGAGCTCCCAAAGGTCCCATATACCTGAACTCCTAAATGTTACTTTTGGGTGGGTTGCCAATGCTGAAGGAAAGATTAATACAAGAGATCCTGACCCTGCAATAAACACTCAACAATACTTCTTCCTATTAGGACTTATTTAAACTTCTACTGGTTTATCTGCTGAACCACTTCATTTGATGGGTCATCTCTGAGAAGGTCAAGTCTGATCATAACAGAAGATACAAGAAGGTTTTCCAGATGGATGCAAATTATTCACTTACAGACAGCAAATTGTAGAAACTGCTAACACTGGAGAACTGTCCCACATGGAGGTCTCCTTCAGCCTTTGGGGAGGCTGCACAGCCCTCCCTGCACAAAGGGTGCAGAATCTCAGGGCTGACACACAGTACCAAGGACACAGCAGCCAGGCACAAGCTCTTATCTAGTGAAGATACAGAACAAAACCAACACTGCAGAAGCTCAGGCTGTCAGCTTTGTTTGTCTACAGTGCTTACATGACCTTCACTATCAGACTTTCTCTCAGTGCCTGGGTGATATTGCCCTGAGGGGCTTCACTGGCTCTGCCCAGTGCACTCCTTATGATCTGCAGGAGCCAGCCCATTGACACTTCATTTGTCCCATACACCTTTCTGGGGACAACATGAGGCTGAAAACATGATCTTGGGGTCCCTTCTCACAGAAGAGAGACATACTGCAACCCATTTACCCCGAACCACACAGGAAGTCCATGACAAGCCATAAATCCTTCAGGACAGAGCGGGAAAAATCTTTATTTTCACAGATTCAGACTAGTCTCAATGTATCTGATTATTCATTTACTCTTGGTTTTCCTTGTGCAGGAGGATCTATCAAATTCATCCTTGGAGATGCTGCCACTTCAATGGGAGAGATGCTACATTTTATCTACAGAATGGGAGAATGGGGCCAGTTCTAGGCAGAAAGGGCTTATAAGGAGGAGGCAAAGCTATGCAGGAGCTTGATGCTTCTGTGATAACAGCAGGATACTCAGCTGAGTTTGCTTTGAATGCCTTCCTAGTCATGAACCACCCAAAGAGCTGTCAGAAAAAAGGTGTTGTGTCCTGAGAGAAATCCCAGTCCTCTGACACTTGCTTTCATGTTGATATGAGCCCAAAAAGTTGAAAGAGCAGATTTTTCAAATCTCAAGTGTGACAAAACAGAGAACATCACTTTCTTTGGTGCCAACAAAAAGGAAAAATTCAAAGCAGTCTCCTGAGAGCTCTCACAGATTTCCCCTGGACAAGCAGCATCACTGGGTTTCCTGGATTATTACTTTTAGTCTGTAAAACGTTAAACCTAATCTAAACCCAACTCCAACAAGAAGACACAACAGACTGAAGGAGGAGGTGGAGGCACACATGGAACCCCCTCAATCTGAATAATAACCAGCTGTGATCCACTACCCCAGAAAGCACCACCCTGCCCTGCTGAGCTGCCACCCTCCCCTTTGCTCACAGCCAGGACTCCATGAGCTGAGCAATGATCCCAAGCAGAGACACATGAAATGAAAGGGTCCACCTGTGCCTGTAAAGTACACTGAGGCAAAGTCACTCGTGCTTATCAGTGGTGATAGTCAGAAGTGTGAGAGTTGTCCCTGAATGGCACAAGTGTTCCTGCTTCAGTCACAAAGACATCATTTCCCTGTATTTTTAACAGGTATGCTTCTATTTAAACAGCCCTTTTTTTAAGACTGTAGGCTAAGATGGCCTTGCTTCCCCAGGGGTCTCACTAAAAGCCAAACTGCACCCGACTCACCAGTGTAACTTAAAAAGTTAAGCAGTGGTTAGGGACAAGCCACCTCATTCTTTCCAGCCCTGGAATCTTAGTGCATATGAATTTTGGATACTGCTGCAAAAGTGGCACATTACAAATTAGCAACAGTTTAGTTTATTAGTCCCCAAGTGGATTTATTTATGGCACAGAATATATTGCTGTAGGTTCCCTGAGACCGAGACTGTGACGTTACTGAAATTAAAGGGGATTTCATGTGGAAGACTGTGCCAAAATGGACTTACTCCTATTGTGATTTCAACATGTGGTATTGTTTTACCATATACTTCTTGAGCTGGATGCCTTCACACCTTACAAAGATCTCCTGTTGCAGCAGCTGATGGTGCATTCTGCTGAGCTCACTGCCACAGCATGGAGAGAGCCAAGCTCAACAAGAACCTGGATCCTTCAGCCTTCAGTCCATTTCTTCAGGGATCAGCAGCACCATCTGCTACTCACAGCAGGAATTCAGGACTGCTGGTGCCCTTGGCTGCCCAGACAATAGGGACACAAAGGTTTGTGGTGGTGATGCAAAGGGAAAGATGCTTCCCTCTAGGGATGTAGCTTAGGCAATGTCTAAGCTATAGTAATTCATCCCTTCTCATTAGAGCAATGAAAAAAATACCTTCCCTTTTACAGCTGGGAAAACTGAGGCACAAAACTCAGCATATGCAGCCCTTATCATCTCCAGGAAACAATGATGTCTCTGACTGTGCAGGGTGTTCACAGGCTGTCTCAACAAAGTTTAGTTTCCCTGAATTTTCTGAGTGATGGAGCAGACAGATTCCAATAACATTTTCCCCAACAACAAGGTGCAGCTCCAACATCCAAGGGTCCTTCACTATCATGATGCACACCCCCAATACCAGAACCAGCTCTGGGCAGTCAGGGGCCCCCTCAAGCAGATTAACCTCTGAGCACTGCTCTGAGCACTGCAGGGACAGGAAGGGGGAGCCAAGGAGCTTCATCCCCTTTATTCTCACACTGTATTAATGTAATTCTTTCTATGAGTTGGATCAGCCCTATGCCTGCCCTGAAAGAAATATGCCAATATATGAACTTTCAGTGGCTGGTGCAATTTGATGGTACACCTTCTTTTTCAAAGAACTGGCAAAGAACAACTCCATCTTTGTGTTTGGGATAGAAAGTAACTGCTGCAGGATTCACATTATTATTCACTTTATTTTAGTGCTCCCTCTTAGCTGCTGGGGTATGAGGTTCTATTCCTTAGCAGGATGCTGCTGTTTATCCCAGCTGCAGCTTGGCAGGTGTCACTTCCCCATCCAGCAGAAGGAAAAACTGCTGTGCTGCAGAGCTAAGTGAGTCTTCCAAGGCCACACACCAAGCAAACAGCAGCTCCAGAACTAGAAATCAGGAATCCCAAGTGCCTCACCACAAACATAATCCGCTGAGACCACAGTTGCCTGACAGCCAATGCCCACTGTCATGTACTGGAACACAGGATGTGAAAAAGCAGAGTTTGGTTTTAGTGCTGGCTAGGCTCACTGGAGCAGCTCTCAGCTCCTGGAGAGGGAGTGGGGTGGATATCAGTGCCACAGGGGTGGAGGGACAGTGCCATCCCTGGGTGACAGCAGTTTTCCCCACAGCCATCACTGCCTGCGCAGAGTGAGCCCAGGTCATGAGCCTCTGCATGAATCCAGCAGCAGGAGAAATACAGGGAGACCATCACATTTGGGTCCCTTTGTAGGTTTTCCTCCAGGGCTGATATATGTATGAGGCTGGCTAGTGAATTCCTGTTGCTGAAGATGTTTTGGGGCTGATTCCCTGTCCCTGTTTCCTCTTCAAGAAAGGAGAAGATGTTGAACAGGATGGGAAGGTGGGGCTTGTATTCTTCCTCCACTCTCTCTCCTCAGTGAGGTGAAGCTAATGGCAATCAGACATTCCCTTTCTCCCAAGGAAACAAAATCTCCCCAGCATTTCCTCACCCACTGATGAACTGCAGAAGAGTAAAATCAAAGGTGATTTGACCAGCAGAAGGTGGCTTGTGCTGTCTTTGGCTTGGTGGCTTGGTTCATCTCCATGGACAGATTGCAGGGACAGGACCTTGATCAGAAGATGTTTACTCATATGATTTCAGGCCAAGTCATTACAAAGTTCACACAACCTGTCACCTTCTGCCAGAGACAACAGGTGACAAGAACTGACTGAAATATTTGTCTTCATCCCCTCCCACATGGGTCAGCGGGATGCACTGAATTCAGCAGAGTTGCCTCAGCACAGCTCCTCACATCAGCCTCCTTTGGTTTTAAACAACTTTTGGCATTATTTAGTACATCTGTTTCTAGTGCCCAAGGCCAAGATACTGATTACCAGATTGCTAATTTTAATTACTACCTGGCATGCAGAAAATAAAACCAGCTACATGTGCCATTTACCCCAAGGAGAAGAAAAAAGTAAAAGGTCAAAACTAACCAACAAAATACAGAACACTGCATTGGAAGAGAAACCCAACCTCCTTCTAACAAAACAGTTTCTGTGGCATTCCTCCCTTCCTGTGTTTGTGTTTCTCTTTTTCCTAAGGGCTATAAAATTTAGCATACTAGGAATTGTGGGTTGCTTTATAGACCAAGCGGTTGGGTTTGTTAGAAGTTGGCTTAAAAGGGGTACTTCTTTCTGTTGGCTACCTGGCTGCCCTAACTAGTTTGACACCTGCAAATTATTCCTCCTTTTCTTCCCAGAACACATGCCAGTCAAAAGCAGCAAACCTAATTCCTCTGAAAATTTGTGCCTGAACATGCAGTTCTCTCTATTGAAAGCAACACGAAAATAAAGCTCTACAACCTTCAGCACCTGCCAAAGAACATCAACTTGACATTTTCTGTATTGTTTTGGACCAACACTTTTTTTTCTCACCCACCTCTAGATCTTGACTTCTTCATTGACCTGTGCTAATCCTCAGCATAAAGGGCAATTTAATCTCTAGAGCTGGACTTTGACAACCCTGCAGTAACCATGTCCTATAGCACCCTATGTCACTGTTCCATAGAGATTATGAATTAATTATTCCTCTGAATGGGAAAACATAATTAGTTACATATGAAGTAGCACCTCAGAAGTTCAAACCTTGCAGTTCTAACCAAGGTGCTGAATGAGGTTCATCACACTGCAGTCAGTCAACACCACTGCTCATTATCCACAACACTGGGATTCATTCCACCTCCTTTCCCAGACATGAGCTTCACCAGAGACAGACTGGGGATGTTAGTTAAGCAGTCGTATTGAGTTGAACGGGTCTACTTGGATGATGGAGGAATGACAGAATCAGTCATCAAACAGGAGAATTCCCACTGGTGGCATAAACATGTCAGGGCTATATCATACTGTAAATGTCACCCATTTCTGACGACAAATTTTTATTTGCATTGTTTCTATATAAATATTCTTTTCTAAAAATGTCAGCGGGAAATGCCAGTTAGTTTCTGACAATGATGACAAAGAGAAGATACATGGGAAGCTAAGTACCAGAGTTTCCCAGAAAATCGCAAGGGATTTTTCTAATGGAAAATATTGCACTTTTGTTGAAAAAATCCCTAATCCTTTGGCCACTGGCCAAAGTCTCTTGGAATGAACAATATTAGGTTTGGCCAATGGGCGTTCAATATGGATCCACAGCAAACAGACAGATTTGGTTAAAGAGAGAAAAAGCCCAACAAGTTATACTGCCAAGAACTCAGCTGATCACCAAAAAAGTTCTGCTAGCATTTTTTAAATGAGCTGTATTGAGTATGTCACTGGTATTGACACTAAAGTCAATGAATTCACTCTACTGTAAAGCATTTAGCCCAGAGAATGCCAGGGATCTTTCCTGATCCATAATTCAGCCTGGCATTCTGCTGATGAGGATTTTCCAGAGAATGCTGTAACCCATACTGGCTGTGCTGTAATATTGCTGATTTCTGTATATACACACATAAATGCACATGTATACATACATATACTTTTATATATATCTGTTTTCATATATATTACATTTATTTATATACTTTGATGTGTTGGCTTCCATTTATTAATTATAAAGAAGTGTTCTAGAAACTGTTTAATGTGGTTATAAATTTTAATTGAGAATTTCCCTGCTTTTATAAGCAACTATATATGAGATCAGCACTTTAGAGATTAAAAGACAGCTTCATGAAGAGCTGGATCATCCCTGGTCATTGAAAAATCTGAATTATGAAGGTTCTAGTATTTCCTGCCTGTGGTTATTAAAGATGAAAATCTAGATTTACAGAGCTTTCAAAAATTCTTGAAGACATAACTTTTTGTTTTAGAAGAGATACGCACTAAAATGGTGTAGAAATTGAAAAAAACTGCATTTATATCATACTTTAAAGTCTTTTTGCCCTTTTCCAACAGGCTGAGAGCAGCTGACAGTAATACAGCCTAAAGATCAGGTGGCAGAAGCAGAGTCAGAAGAAACCCTTCACGGCCATAGAAACTCCACTTGATTCACCATTACAAGTCTTGGCATCATGTAAGAACCTGTTCTAGAAACAACGTATAAACCAATGTGTGAATGTGTCTAACCCCCCATGAGAAAAACAACTGCTCCTAGATTTTACCCAAGCATGGATCTAAAAGCCAACAGACAGGGATTATACTTGAAAACCCTCTCAGCCCCTCCAAAGCTCCAGTATCGTCTTTGAAAATTCTTCCATTTCTTTGGAAGAATGCCCACAATTCTGTTCAGCTCAGTCTCAGCAGCACCTCCTAAAGTACCCTAGGCTCCTAGGAAAAGCATGTTTGTTTTCTCTACTTTATTTCAGGCTCTGAATGTAGCAAAAGAAGGACGCCTACACTTCCAATGGCAAAGGGGAGGCACCACTGTGTCACCATACATGGGGAAACCTCCAGCGCTTGAGATCACTCCCCACACTGAGGTTCCTCTGGAGCTGACCCCACATGAAAACAACACAGAGCTGGGAGAAAGGTAACTCTGACAAGGTGAGAGCTGAAATTCCCCCTCCTGGTGAAGCCGTGCTGTCCGCACCTGCCGATTAGGCTGGGGGCCTGTTGCGGTGCCATATTCCCCCGACGTGCACGCCTGCCAGGATTTGACACCACCGTGCTCCAAAACCAACTCTTCATCAAAGATGTCTTATATTCTGCTGAAATCAAAGAGACTGAACAGATGTCTCTAAATATATTTCCTCCTTGTAATGATGGCAAATAAAAGCACTGTCCTCTAACATGTTCTGCACAGCATCTGTAACGCAAGTGCCGCAAAGGGAAATCAAAAGGAGCGGGGTAGGATGTTATGTATGCTGTGTGCTCCCAGAGTATTTTAAACTCCCTTAGCCTCTGTAATGAAAACCACACTGTCTGAAAGTGAAACACTGCTGATTGTTAACTGTAGGTCTGTTGGAAATAAAGTGAGGGACACAGGGAAAGGGAATTTCACGTAAATCTAATTTCTTCTGTGTCAAACAGCGCTACTGTATTTCCTCCCATCTGCAAGGATACCCTGTGAAATGTGGATGAATGTTATTACAGTTTGCAATAAGCAGAGTTCAAAGCAGGGAAAATTTGGTTCAGATTTGGATTCGGCAGTTCAGAAGTTTCTTCACACTTTCTTCAAACGACCCAGAAAAAAAAGTCTCAAGCTCTGACTTGCCAATCTTATATAAAAACTTTTACATGAATCAGGTTGCTATGCAAAGTAGGTAGATTTAAGCAAATATTTAAATATTTTGCTTTTTCAGCAGAACTAAACTAGATTATTTTGTGGTAGGATGCTGACTGGGATGAAAGAGAGAGCTACATCACAGTTCCCAGTTCTGTCTGCGGCTCCCTGCATAACTTTGGGTAAGTTATTGCTTCTCTTTGTGCTTCATCCTCTTTTTGTAAAACAAAGAGCCTGTTTTGCCTCCAGTCTACCTTAACTAGATAGAAGTAGCCTGTGGTTCATGAGCAGTCAGAGGAAACCAGATGGGGATGGAGGGCAGGGGGGCTCTGATGGCAGTGAGACCTCTTGGTGCCATTGTGATGCACATTAATAACAAACTCTGTGTAAGAAAAGCTCTTTGAAACAATTTCCACCCAATTCTGACTCACTGAGGAGCCAGATGACAGCTAATGTTCACTGCGCCTAACTGAACATCCAAATTAAAGGCTGGGCTGTTAGTTCCTGAGGTATGGGCTTTTCTGTCCACCTCTGACAGACTGTGCTGCAGTTCAGATGCTGTCAGATGCTCTGGACAGCAAGACTGCATCCACACCCCTCAGCTCTTGGCTCCTTGTTCTCCTTGGCTCATCTCCTCCCTGGATGCCCAGTGGCAAAGTCCATACAAAACCCCAAAAAGTGCACTGGCAAAACTCAACACCCAACCCTGATGTACCTCCTGGAGTTTTCCTTCCCCTTAATGTCCCCATCACTATTCCTGATTCCTTATCACAACAGAGCTCTGGCACAGACTGTGAGATTAAAGCTGATAGAGGTCTCACCACCAAGGAGAAACTGCTGACATCTCTATCTTCCTGAGCAAGCTTGGCTGACAGAACAGAGGGTTTTGGAGCCAGCTTTCTGTCCTTGCTCCCAGACTCACAGCCATGTTGGCTGTGGCTTCCAGGAGACCTCTTCTCCCCGACACCCCAAAGCCCTCACCTTGGATGCTGGACCTACTCACCTCCTCAGTTCCCCCCAGGGGCCATTAACCTTTCTTTCAGTTATTACTTTCTTTGTCAGCTGGGTGGAATAAAGACCCCTAACACATACACAGATCTGTTCAGTCCTGAAGGGATTTGGAGCTCCCTGCTCAGTCTTGAAGGGACCAACATATCCCATTACAAAGTCCCAGACTAAATTCACTAAGAACAAAATGTCATCTCCCTTTGGACGGGTAAAGTCTACCTTTTGAAACGTCCACATGTTGTCTCAGCAACTCTCCTTTATGGCTGTTTACATTGGATAAGAAGTGCAACACAAAGCAACATTCAGATGAAGAAAGCTCTCAGAAGTAGTAAAATACAGTGTTATCTATTTTTTTAGCTGAATAAATTGAGCTTGCTTTGCATTATTGCTGGCTGTCTTAGCCCAGCTCTGAAAGTGAGAAAGAGAAAGGGAATCTTGAAAGGCAGCTCCCGAGAGGACACTAATATTTTTAATAGTTTGTGGGTTATGAAACAAATCTGTGTTAGCAGTATTATATATCTCAGCCTGAACCACTGGGGTGTTTCCAGGCTCTTTAATGAAACTAAAGCACTCACAGAGCATTGCCAAGAAAGTAGATTTATTCACAAAGAAATGTTTGCTAGCAGAAATGAAAGCGTAGGCATGAGTGGGGCTGTAGCATACTAATGCATGGTCTTGTCACTCACATTGCCCCTTATCTCACCAGCTGAACTTTGCTGTTACTGCTGGATCACAGGTCACACCTTTTCTCCCTTTTTCTGCCATCCAGTCTTGCCTCTTCCCTGATTTTTGGGGCCCATAGCAAAGCAACACATCAACATAGGCCAAAACCTGTGCTAGGAGCAAAACTTGATCTATAGCCGAGGAGAGCTGAACATAAAAAGAAAAAAACATACACAAACACTAGGGACTTTTTTTTTCATTTTACAGTGTGAAATAGGACCCAAACTAATCAATGGAGCTCAGTGGGAGTGCATAATTATTAATAGGCCCTACATGGGGCCTCAGAAAATATGCAGTTCTCTTGGAAGTTTAAAAGGTCACTGTGAATAACTAAAACATACTTTTCTTGGTAGTTATTTTGCAGTAAAAAAATAATTCATAAGGAAATCAGTTTAGAAAAAAAAATTCTCATGTACTAGCAGGGTGGTTTAGGAGTCATTCCTATGTCTTCCATGTATCTTTTCTGGCAGGTTAATGGGCCATGTTTTATTCTCTGCCTTACTTCCTAAAACTCAAAAAGCCCAGTCCTTTTTCACCATTTTTTACTCCAGGACTTGCCTGCATGCTGCCCAGCCAAGAGAAGGAATGAAAAATGGGAGTGGCCCTGGAACAACCCATACTGGTGGGGAGCAAGACCAGGTGAACACCCCTGCGTGGTGCTACTGGTCAGCAACACTTACTAATTACACAGCAGCCTGAGGAGCTGGGCATGCACGTGCTGCTCCCCAGCCTGAATCCTGGTGGCCTCAGACCTTTGAAGGAGCTCTAAACCATGTCTGGGCATCAGCAGGCATTTCAATGAGGAATGCTGAACAAACCCCCAAAACGCTGAACAAGTCCTCAAGTTCTCCTCCTAAAAGTGAGTGTTTAGTGCTGGCACCAAAGAAGTTGTGCTCCTTCAAGAAACCCTGGGAGGTTGTAATGAAGCAGCAGGAGATCCTGGCAGTGCTCCTGGGACATTTCAGGTGCCCAAGTGACCAGTATGAGAAATCCTCAGCACCAAAATTCTTCCTGGCAGGATGGATGATGACAAATGAGCAGAGATCCGACATTGAATGGTTTAAACATGCAGAAAGGTAGTGATTATGGCAAGGATCCTGATGGAGGCAATAGCTGCTGGCATGAGGCAGAGCCCAGACAAGAATCACCTTCAGGCATCCTCCCACCATTTTCTGCAACATCTACTTGAGTGATGTTGGAATACAACATACAGAGTTCAGCATGAGTGAGTTCTGAATCTGTATTCATTTCAAACAACAGCAGAAACTGCAACTGAGGATGTGTGAAATGGACAAACCAAGTCTGCCCTTACCTCATTCCAGGGAATGAGAGCTGAGCTGTGTGATGTGCCAGAGGGCTGCCACCACTCCTGGACATGGAGCACGTGGACAGCTGAACAAAACACCACAATGCAGTGGTGGAGCACAGTGCCAGCATGGGCTGGGACGCTAAGCAAGCAGATACCTTAACTCTCAGATCTCAGGAAAAAGCCATCCAGCTTTATTTAATACAAGCATGGCCTTCATCTGAGGTAGCTGCACACCATCAGAGGGTGGGTGGGGATGTGGACAATGTCTGTGTCTCTGCCTAGATATGTGCTTCAGGCCACTGGGAGCTGAACCAGCCAGGTCCTTGCCCAGACCTGGCTTGATAAGTTTTATCTTGTATTTATGCTGTCATCAGCTTTGCCCAACAGCACCCAGAGGTGCACACAGCAAATGCTGTCACTTGGGGCAGAAATACCCACAAACTGGCCAGGTTTCAGTACAAGCTCTTTTCTCAGCAGTGAAGTCATTTTATTACTATGCTCTACCCAGGCATGTGCAGCATCTGGTTAATATATTTCTGGGTAGTTCCTAGCTCTCCAAACACTCCATCCTGCCATACTGCAACACACACAAAAGGCAAACTTTCCAACAGTTTGCTTGGGTACCTGTTCCAGGCACTTACAGACCTGGTTAGGAAAATTTTCCAAGAAGCTAGCCTGCATTTTCCCAGGCTTAATTTAGTTATTGGAATGTCTGCCATTTATATGTGTTCTCCTTGGCTCCTGCACAGGTCAGCTACTATAAATCAGCCTTGTATCAGTGACTGTAATGGAGCTACAGTAACTTACAACAGCTGAGTATCTGGTTTATGAATGCAGTTCCCAGAGCTTCATGTTAAATACAGCCCAAGGCTGGGGCATTGAAAGAAAATGAAGAGGTTATGAAAGGTACGTGTGCCAGTTCCAGTTCAATATTGTTTGTCCTAGATACTTACTAGGTGATGAAGGGATAAATAAACAGACCCCAGGCACGGTGATGTCAGACACTGCTTATGCCAGTGATATTCTCTCTGCAAAAGGAGTGCACATGAAACAAATGAAGAAGCAGGTGAGAGCGAATGTTTGGCTGCCAAACTTGGCCGCAGATAAAACACGATGAAGATATTAAACCTGTGGACTGGAATGTGACTGGAAGAATACCTGGGGAGGGAAAGGAAATCACCATGGCCATTGAGAGCCCTGCCTAAGTACCTGATGGCAGCTAATGAGGAGGTGTGCAAGGAAATTCACTTCTGAAGCCACATCAAGCATGATCCTTAAAGCTCTGATCCCATCTGGTGAGGCAAAGAATTTACTTCACAAATTCAGTTTACGATGCTCTTCCCTGATCCTGCTCTTCTCCAATGCCATGTAGACACATCCAAGTCAGGTTGCACATTATGGGAGCTCCTTATTCTTCATTCAAATCCTTTTTCTGCCAGCAGCAACAAAAAGTAAAAAGGAACAGATTACTTCCCACTGAAATGGAAATTGTGTGGAAAGCATCTCCATCTGATAGCACTTTGGTAAGGTTTGGTTTTGCTTTGGGGTAAGGTGTGGTTTTTAAACAGTGGGAACAAGCATTCCAGATTTCTTGAAACTGAATTGTGCCCAAACTAAAACCTCTTTCCGGTTTGGGCCAAGGTCTGGTACAAGGCTCACTGCACATTTGTGAGCCAGCTCTGCTCTTCTACCCAGGAAAGCACCAGGACCTCCGCTATCTGCCAGAGACCTTCACACCCTCACCAAGCCTGACCTGACACCACCATTCCAGGGAGCTTTCTCTGAAAAACAGGATAAAAGCATAAACCCCATGATCTGTGCCAGCAGACTGCGATCAGCTGCAGGATTTGACACAGCTAACCTGAGCCAGGAGAGACCCCAGCTGGCAGCTCTGCCCATCCTCTCACTGCAGCTCACAGGGAGCTTTCTGCTCCCTCTCCCTGGCCACGCATTAGGGAGGGGAACAAAATGAGCAGCGCAGCCGAGACGTCTCTGCAGAGAGCAGGGCAGCTCCCATGGGAACTGAAAATTCTGTGTGAACTCGCATCAAACACACCGAGGAACGGTTTCTTCCCGCAGAATTTACTATATATTAATTAGAGAGCAACTTGACATATCTCTGGCTAGCACACATTAAAACAACTCCTCAAGTATTTACCAGCTGAGGTCTGTGAAGACAGGGGCCAGAAAGAAACACAGAAGATTAAAAAGAAATTCAGCTAAGTGGGGCCATGGCAAATTGCCCTGCTGAGCTCTCTGAGAAGAAGCTCCTTCTCTCTTCTTCCCTGTGCACAGTACTCCACCACTCACAAAGGTGCAAAGGGCAACCTGTGCCAGGCTAGAGTGATGCCAAATAGGGAGAACAGACCCTTACACTTGTGATCAAGAAAGAAAATGTAGATACATGTGGCTAAAACACTCTGGTTACCTGGCATTTTGGGAATAAAAGAAGGTAGCAGGGCAGAATTTCTCAGTGGAATTGAACATAAATAAAATAAGCTGTTTCTTCTTTATTAAAGTAATATCACCAATGATTTCACTTCCTAATTTACTACTTCTGTCACTGTCATAATATAGACAGCATTCAGCAGTTCCTATGTTTCTCAAAGAAGAAAATGCCAAAGCCAGTTTAGCTAATGTAACCAAAAAGATTCTTGTATGTTTTCATATGGATAAGAATAAAAGGCTCTTTTCTCAATTCGATGGTTTTGCTTCAAAAGACAAGTGCGAGTCTAAAGTTATTTGCTGGCATCAAGCAAAACTCCTACAATAATCTTACTATTTACATTACATTGCAGGATATTATTTGCAGTCTTCTCTCTCCCCTTTCTTGATTCCAGAAAGGGCTTTAATGATGGTGAAAAAGCTGAAGTATTTACTGACAGATAATAGGCAAGACAGGCACAGAAGATGCTGTCTCTGAGTTTAAGCTCTTGGCAAAGGAGCTGGGTTTTTTGCATGGTTTGGGCCACTACCTAGGGATGCATTTTCTGCTGGGTTTCCCAGCTGCCCTGGAGTCACCAGTCTGATTTACAGCACATCTCTAGCATGGGCAGGACAGGATGAGATGGGAACAATGCTCCCATGGCATACGTGGAGAGGGCAGAGATGCCAGCAGCAAGCACATGGTCACAGCCTGACCTCCTCCATCACCATTCCCAGGGTATTTTAAAGCTTTGTCCCTTGATACATTTGAACAGTTACTCATTATTTTTGCACAGGGAGTGATAAATTACAAAGGCTGATTGATTTACTACATCAAGGTAGCAGCAAGTGATTTCCCCCAGAGCAGCTGCTCTGCTGAAACACCAGCAGAGCCCCAGAAAGGCACATGCCTTTGGAAGGCAGAGCACCAGCAGCTCCTTTTCCAGAGTTATTTCAGTCTCCTGATGACTGTATAATAGAGGGAGAACCAAAGTCATCTGCTTTCCTATTTTACGCAAGGTGACTAAGAAAGTCTTATTTGGTTTGAATAGATTTCAAAAGTGTGCATATATATTTTTTATATATATATATACATATATACACACATGAATAAGCCTCTTTCATAAGAAAGGCTTCATGAATGTTTCATGGCTTGCCCCTCGGGTTTGTAGGTATCTGGTTCGCAGGCTTTGCTAAGTACAATTTACTGCCACTTGGGCTCAGGAACAGAAGATTTCCCCTGGATTCTGCCATGTTCATCAGTGGCGCAATGTCAGGAGTACCTCAATTCCAAAAAGCCCCAGCATCCTCTCCAATCAGAGCCACCTTCTGCTGTTGTTGAAGCAATCAGTTGACAAAGTAACCTCTTCAAGTTTTGCAGCCCGGTTAGCTACAAGCCAGCGTTGCCCAGTGGGTCTTTCTTTCCCTGCCTAGTTTTTAAATAATGTTTTCTTTAACCCTGGTGCTTGCAAGATGCTGTTCAAAGGGAAAGGAAAGTACACGGTCACCAATGGAATTCATCTCTCATCACATCCCACCACTTTCCACATATTTTTTTTTAAATGTAAGCTTGGATAGCCAGGCCAGTTTGCTGTCATGTCTCCCCCTTGCAACTGCTGACAGTCAGATGTTCTTGCTTACTTTACGGTTTGATTTATTGTCTGCAATTAGGCTAAAAATGGATATTTTAAAAAATACAAAGGAAATCTATGATTAGTTGCAAATTGGAAGCAAAAATAGAGATAGAAAGAATGATTTCTTTATCCAACTTGCCAGGCATGAACTCATTTGTGTTTTCATCTCCATAAACCTGTTGGATGGCTCTCTGCACTCATGTAAGGGGTACTCATCTTACTGAGCATCTCCCCAAGATGAATGAATTTCAGTTCAAACCACTGTGAACTGAACTTTCTGCTGTCCTCTTTGGAAACACCCTCAACTCCAAGCACCACATTCGAAATGCTGGCACAAGTTTGGTGGTTTTGACAGGGCTAGGAATCTGCAGAAATGCAGGTCTCGAGTGCAGTGCTGACAAGATCAACCCAAAAAGTTTGGCATGGACCACAGTGAAAATAAAAATTCAGCATCACAGAGCCACCTGCTAAAAAATGCCATGACTGAACAAGGCAGCTCAGGAACACGAGTCCAAGCCAAAAGCTGGAATGAGATTCCTCCAGCTTCCACCAGCTCATCAACTCTATTTCAATCAACACCTGAGCTATTCATGCCATTCCACTCTTTCCCGCAAGTACAGGACATCATACATTAGCCAAAGGGTGGTTTAGTGCAAGCAGTGTCTGCTTTATTTTGAGGAAGCAGATGAATCTAACACAGCCACCTTCTTTGGGCTTCTTTTGAGCACATTCCAGCAGAGCAAAAATGAGGACAGGCACTGTCTGGTGTAAGGCAGTCTGTGGCCTTCACATGCTCCACCTGCCCAAGTGCTTGGCAAAGGCTGAGGCTCAAATACTGAAGGGTTTCAGTGCATAAAGGCCTTCTAAAAATGAGGCTGGGTTTAAGTAGCCAGGCAAAACCTTTGCATATAATAAGGGGCATGAGAAAGGTTATGCCTACTTCACGGAGCAGATTCCAGCACACAGATCCCTTTTCTTGGCCACCAAAGATGCAGAACTCTCTGCAATTTGGTGTTTATTTATACAAAAATAGCCTTCATTTTTGTTCCATGCCTTGAGGCTGTGCAAACCACGATAGGAGAGGCATGTTTCCAGCAGTGATAAGTAGCAGTATTCTGTCCAGCAACTGTTATCACACCCCTCCCAACCTGAACAGAGCAAATTAAAATTAGCAAGATATTAAAGAATTAACACTATAAGCATTTACGACCAGTGTCAATCATTCACTCTCTCCTGGACCATGCAGCAGAGGGTGAACAAGCAATGCTGTGCTCCAGGGATTAATGGTACATGACTGAAGCCCTGATTGCTGTGGGCTGTTTAGTGGTGAAGCACATTTGCCCTCAGCCAGACAAAAGGAAGTAATGAGCTGAAATAAAGAAATGGGAAATCTGAGTTGGGTAGGAGAAGAAAACATCCTAACAAGCTGCCAGGGGAAGTGCTGGTTCATTGCTTGGGTCATTTCAAATTTGACTGGATAATGCACTAGAAAGCATCCTGGTTTCTGGGAGGTTGTGCACTGAATGTGAAGGATGAAGGGGTGCAGCACATTTCTGCCAAAGTATCTGGGTATCTTCCATGACCTGCTCTTCAAATAGCTCATGGTTCAAATCAAGCCCAAACTTCCACCTGCAGCCCAGGGCAATTACTGGGGAAAATAAATATGCTCACTGTCCATACCCGCATTAACCATCCACAGCTCCCTGGGTAGCCTTCACCTCGTCCCTTTGGCTGCAGCATTTCACAGCCCTCCACAGCAGCTCCTACCAACCCATTTTAATCCCCACTTACCACAGAGTGGCAATGACTGTCACTGGTCACTGGTGTCCGCCATAAATGAGACAACACAAAACACCTACTCAGAGTTTCTTCACAGGCTCAGCTGCCTCTAGGATTTTCTTCTCCACACGGCTCAATCCATTCTTTAGGGTCAGGAATACCCAAACTAAAACTCAGACCCCATGGGAGGCAAAACCAGTTATTAATGGCCTTATGAACCCCACAGAAATTTAATTACTTGGACATGTATTCAGGGATCACACATATTTTCTGCGTGGAGGTCGTCTGGCAATCAGAAAAAAAAATGGGGGGGGGGGGCGTCTGCTATTTTATAACCCTTTTTTCCCCACAGAGAACAAGGAGGTAATATCCAGCAAGGTATGGCCACCCCAGCCTCCACAGGCAATGAGAACTCATTTATTTCTATGCTGATAGAGGGAACGGTGGTGATTTGGGAATGAAACTCAGCCAGCTTGTTACATTACATGCCCTTTTCAAACAGGAGCGATACTGCTTTCACGTCTGACATGCATCGTTAAAAAGCAATCACTTCGAGCAGGGCTCTTTTTATTTATCACGAAAAGAAATGGAATGGGAAAAAACGAGAGATAATCATCACTCAACCCTTTTCCTGCTGAAAAGCAAAAGCCTGTGTCCAACAAGGCAAGACCACCCATCTTGAAAGGGTTTGGGAAGATTTACATTTGGCCGGTGCTTTAAGAAGCAGCGATTCCCTATGCCTTGCACACACATTCAGGGTGATAGTCCTGGGAGCCCCATGTACTAACCCAGAGAGTAATAAAAGTCAGATGCTTCTGCATAATAGATATTGATGGAACAATGTGTCTGCTGAGAGTGCTCTGTCCTACCTGCAGACAGTTCGGATTTGGCTCATGTCCTGGACAAAGTGTTTATACCACTTGCAAACGTTTACTCAATGTCATGGAAGCGAGCAGAGCCGTGTAAATGTCCAACTTCCCTCACATCTTCCTGTGTTCCCAGAGTGCATTTTTGATGGTATCTTGTAGACATAGCCTGGAAATGTCAAAGCCATTAGCAATATTCACCTTTCTGGCAACGTTTGGCAGCTTTGGCAGAAGAGGGAAGTTTGGAGCCTGGCAATATGGTGGCAGTTCTGGGGGGAGAAAATCCTGGCTTCCTCAGAAAATGATCTTAGGTTGAGATGTAAATAATATTTCTGCTCATGTGAAAGGGGTAAGTTAATGCTGCATCAGGGGAAAAATCCCTAACATAAGAACCTGAAAATAATTTTTCCATGATCAGTTAGGAGTTTTGATCTAATCTGCCTTCACAGACAGAGCAAGTATTTTGATAGCAGTACAAGTGTTGCAAATTGGGATGCAGGGAATGAAAAGACACCTACTCATTGATTTCCATGGCTTCTCCCCCCTTTTCAATGCCTGGAGCCTGGAACCTGAGTCCCAAGAATCCTAAACCATCTACACCGCACAGTAATTCAAAGCAGGATAGCAATGCCTGGAGGTGACCCAAGGAGCTTCCCAAGGACTTCAGCAATTGATTTCCATTTGTTTCCAGGCATGAAACTAGAAAGTCAAAGATGGGAAACGATTTCCTAGGTGCTGTGTGAATTAATTTCACAAGCCATTTGAACTCCTTTTTATCAGAGAGAGGTAACTGAACAAATGGGAAACCTTGGCAATAGGGCGGTTCTCAACTAGCAGACTGAGAACATCCTCCCTAGTGTTGCTCTCATAAAAATTTCAGTGCTACCTTGCACACTGAATTAGCTCTGAATTAAGTCCACCATCTCTGCTGGAGAGATTCCTGGCCTGAAGGTGAAAGCAAACAGCGGAGCAGGAGGGTGACACACCCAGGTCTGGTGCTGCTCTCAGCAGGAACAGTAGCAGGGTCCTAAATTCAGTGGCTTAGTCTGACCTATTCAAATAGCATTTTCTCTGCCCAAATAACTGATCCTTAATGAAGCTATTTATGTAAGGAAATTAAATTAAAAAGGAATGTTAGTCACCTGGGTGCTGCCACATGGCTGTAATGTGTGTCTGGGAGACCTGAGACTCATAAATTGTATACAACACACTGAATGGAGGTCTTTAGCCTGTAGAATTAAGTGGCAACTAGTTTCATATTAAAGATATTACATATACACAGAGGCACAAACAAAATGTCATATTCTCCATTTCCTGTGTATAAATCTCTGCTCACAGAAAAGTCAAAGAGCATGGGGTAGGAGCAAAGGAGTTGTGAGATCAAAGAAAAATATTTCAGACTAAAAAGTGACCTGTAACTCTGCACCCATGGCTTTTGGGGTGGAGGTAAGAGGCACACATCAATCCAGACACTGCTGTGGCCACAGGTACAGCCTGAGTCTTCAGACACTCGAGATGAAGCAGAGTGCACAGGATCTCTGACAAAGGAATCATCAATTGCCCAATGCTAAACCAGTACAGGCCATCACATCACATTAGCAGAGTAGGCAGAGTTCAAGGCCAGGTTATGCCCTGTTTCAAACACGTGTGGCAAAGATGCAGGACGAGAGAGGGCCAAGAGCTACTGACTGTAAAGCCATGTTTGACACTGAACTGGCTGCTACAGCCAAAGCTCAAGGTGTGCATGGTTTGCCTGGAATCCTAAAATACAGAAGGTAAATCTTCATATCAGGGCAGCTCAGGCAACTCAAAAAACCTGTCTGTGTCCTACAGACCTTCATTGTTGCTCTGCAAATGCATCTTGACTCAGAACCAGGACAGCTATGAAATACATAAACCCACACAGTTCCTGAGCACTCCTACAGAGTCAGGTTGGAGGGCTTTTGAATTTCTGAATCACAGGCACACAATCCTAGCATGGCTCTGCCTAAACGCAACCTGGACACACAGGATTTGCTGTCCAGACCTCACCTGTGTTCAGCAAACAGCAACTGCACCCTCAAGCCTGAGCTACAACAAGGTTTCCATGCTCTTCTCAGACCAGCAAACCTTGAGCCCAGGGCTTTCCCTCCTTCAGCACACCGAGGGACCTGCTCTTCATCCTGAAAAAAGCCACAGCTATTGCTAATCCCCGGGGGATATATCCTCACTCAGCAGCCAGTCCTGAGCCTGCACAGGACCCCAGTTCAGCCCCAGCAAACACAGCAGTGCTGGGCTCCAAGTGCCCCAGGAAAGGGGGCTCTGGTGTGACAGGGTTTGTAAGACACAGGACTGCATCAACCCATTCGCCTTCCCAGCACTCTGCTGGCACGTGGAGCTAATGCTTAATTATCCTGAGTGATTTATTAACATATAAAGTCAGATTAAATGGGTATTTAGAGCTGAGTGGCTGAGAGGCTTTGAAAGGGAAAAGTGATTCACGCTATTTATCCAGCTGAGACAGAAGCCACGTGGGTGAACCCACAATACTGATTTCTCCAGATAAAAAGAAATACATTTCTAGGAAAAGAACCTCATTAGCATCCAGAAGATGTGTCAATTACGAGGAATTCGTGATTTAGACAGGCACACTGTTCACACCTCTAAACAGAACAGAGAACATTACTTAGGACCCTGTACTTTCTCTAAGGCACTTGAGCTTTTACTGACTCATCACACAGGATCTGTTGGGACTCCCATTATGCTCAGGCACAACTGGAGCTCCACTGGCTTCCAGAGCCCATCACCATCACTGTGTGATCACATCCATGCCCAAAAGGTGTCTCTCAGCAACATGCAATTTCTCCTTCACTGAATAAACAACCTGAGAGTTAGAACCTGGATTAAAGTCTTCCCTCTTCCAAAGGAAACTTTGGAAACAAAAAACGGAGACAGCAACAGGAAGAAATGTTTATGTGTACTTGTCTGCCACAATCTTCACTTGGTTTTCTGTGATACTTGTTGGTATGGGCAAAACATTTAGAATCATCTGATGTGCTAAATGGACAATTTCTTAACTTTTACCTGTGTCGTGATCAGATCGCAGTCCAGGCAGGGTATGCCTTTGATATACAGTCACTAGAACCTGGGGAGTTGCAGAGACTTCAAATAACTTATACAGAAAAACAACTTCAAACATTTTTTTTCAGCCTAACTGTATGTAGGGATGCTTGTCAAGTAAAGAGAGAAGAAAACTAAACTCTCAAGCTAACCTTGGTGGAAGCTATGCAAAGATATGAAGGACAGAGATCAAAGAATGTAATGTCACAGTTTTATAAAACTGGTGTTTCTTAGGCCAAGTGTTCCCTATTCCCCATCTGCCTCTACCCTCTTCCACTTAATTCCTCAGCATCCTCCTGCACAAGGACGGAGAGATCAGGCAAATGTCCTGCATCAGCCAATCAAGCGGCTGCAAAGGAATTAAGACATAAGCAAAATTTTCACTGGGGTCAAACAACACTTTTTGTTGAAACCTAAAATGAAGCACTTCAGTGTTGAAAGTTTTCCCTTTTAAAATTTGCTTAAATCAAAACTCCAGCTAAACTGGAGACAAAAACCAGAAGGATTTTGTCTTGAAATGGCTGAGATGAAAATTTTGAGGTTCACTCCTTTTCTTTTCTTTTCTTTTCTTTTCTTTTCTTTTCTTTTCTTTTCTTTTCTTTTCTTTTCTTTTCTTTTCTTTTCTTTTCTTTTCTTTTCTTTTCTTTTCTTTTCTTTTCTTTTCTTTTCTTTTCTTTTCTTTTTTTTCTTTTCTTTTTCTTTTCTTATTTTTCTCTCCATAGATAAAATGATGCTCTCTGACAAGCAGGTGAGCTTTTACAGCTAAATGGCCTCACCTGTCTAAAACTGGTGGGTTTGAACCCACCAACCCCAAGATGTTCACAAAGTGATGTCGAACAGACAACAGGAGCAGGTACCCTCACCTCCCACCCACCCCAGCCACTTGTGTAGCACAAAAAAGACAATCTGGCTCCTGTATTAAAAGCTATAGAGCAAACCGCACCTCCAACCCTGTTTTAAGACTCAGCTGCTTTTACAGCTTATTTTTATCTCTGACAGGAGATGGAGTCCAGCTGAAGAGCAGGGCACGTACTCTCACTTCTGGCTCCGCACTGAGCTTTCCCAGCCACTTCATCAACACAGCCTCAGATTGGCTTAAAGCGGGAGTAAATTTCTATTCCTCCCTGTTGGCCAGTGAAGGAGCAGAGGTAGCCAAGATCCCCCTTTCCTGCAGGCCCAGCAGTCCCCACGTGCCCGTGTCCCGCCTGCAATCAGCCTGGTGTGAAAGGCTGGCGGTGTGAAGGCGGTTGGGAACGCAGGTTGCTGGTTCCTGGCATGGCCCAAAACCCAAGGCACAATCAAACCCACAGAGAGCCACTAGCAAATCAATCGAGCTAGTTTTTTATGAGACACTTTAGCCAGCCCTCTTTTCATATCCTTTACGAGGCTGCCTTCAGCCGTACTTGTAGTAAAAAACTCCCGAGTTATGGAAATCATAAGAAAGAAATTATGTATGGAAAAATCATTACATTATAAATTGGTTCCACTGTTCAGAACATGTAGGAAATGGGGCATATAAAACTCAGATGGTGTTGCAGGCTTTGATACAAGGTTCATTATTACACCACGACACAAGTGAAATATGTGCTAACACACTGCCAGTTAATTTGCCTTTACTCACAATGCAGACTCATCACTGGGCAGCTTCACAAATTTCATCAACCTGGGTGATTTCTCTGATGGGACGTGGCAGCCCCCATGGAAACACCACAGGAAAGGGCAGATCTTGTATCTTCAGGGCTGGGAACGTGTTCCCCCACCTCATTCAAAAATAACAGTCATCTCCCTGTTTTCTCCTAATCTATTTCAGATTTCATCCGTGTATTAGACTATTGAAATGCTGTTATCCAGTTGTACAGGTGTTGTGTCTCTGGTTTTTAATGACCTAATCGAGGTAGGAGGCAGGAAAACAGGACAAGAACGGCTTTGACAAAATGTTCTTTGTTAGAAAATACCAATTGGTTAAAATTGGAAAATTTCCATGAAAATGCATCAGTTTTCATTAAACTTTCATCACAAAATATTCTGAAGCAAACCAGGGAATTTCAACAGTCACAGGCGGATGCCTGAAGTTGTCCCCCAGAAAAAAGGAAAAACTAAGGAGATATTTGAGGTGGATGCAAGATGCTTCCCTGGGAGATAAAAAAAAAAAAAAAGGAAAACCATGGGATTGCACTCAGCTATGGCTGTTAATTGAATAAGAGGGGGAACAACCTGAGAAGTCAAGAAATCCACAGAGCTTACACCAGGTATCCACTGGATTTCTAGTTTTCTTTAGAAAAGCTCTTGTTTTAATAAAACAGTTTAAAAATAAAATCATAGTCATTATGAAAATATTTCTTTACTGGAAAAATTCAGGGCAGTATTTTTTTTAGGATTCAAATGGTCTGTTTCCATACATCCACTGAGAAGTTTGGTTTCTTCCTGCAAAAGTACTTTCTTTAAAATAGACTCTACTTTCTATTACATTATAAGGGGTTGAAATCTGAATGAAGTGCTTTGAATATATTGAAAATATTTCAAATGACCCAAAAACAATTCTACTTTTTTTTTTTTTTTTGTTCCAACATGGAACAAAATTTCTTTTGCTTGCTTCCCAAAACCTCAACAAATTGGAAAATCCATTTGCCATGTAGCTTTAGTTAGAGCAAGAATGTCAAGAGGTCCAATTTTTAATGCCTAGATGGTGTCTGAATTGAAGATGTGTTGTCAAAATGTAAAGCATTATGAACCTCTTCAAATTTCCAGCTGGTTTTGCAGAAGGAGGGAGCCTGATTCAGGTTGGGGCTAAGATCTCAATGCTGCCATCATCAGGGAGCGTGCCTGTTAATAAAACTTTGGATCACCATCCAAGCCTCTCTCTGCATACCGAAGCTAACCCCTAATTTAGAAGATACTGAATTTGCCGACTCTCAGGTTACATCCCTCCTGCCCGTGGGGGTTGTTTTTTTTCCCTGAGGCCTGCTGACAGACTGGAGGGGTTTACATCTTGCTGTGTGTATCTTCTTTCACATCTTTCAGCATCATTTTAAATGAAACCACGTACGGAGTGAGAGGGAGGAGGGGAGGCAGCACAGGGCAGCTGAGGAAACCCGTGCAGGCTCAGGAGATGCTTGGGGTGTACGATGGGCCTGTTTGTGAAATGTGTTTTTGCACTGAGGTCCCACAGCCAAGGACTTACAAAACCATTACTTACAGTCTGCAAATTGGTGTGGAAAGTCTTTAAGACCCACAGGCCCACATGGACCAGTGGCCTTCCACATTAGATTAAAATTACAAAAAGGCCACTTGAGGTGGGTGGAATGAGAGTTTGGAGACTTTTGCTCACCACAGGGACTTGAGGCCCCACTCCCACTTCAAGAAGCCCAGATGCTTGGCTACTACAGAGGTAACAATAAAGCATCCTTCATTGCTAACACAACAGCAGGGATTGCCTAAAGGAAAGGTGCTTCTCGCCTCCTCTGCTCATCCACTTACAGTCTTGTCATGGCCAGGGGCTCAGGGCAGCTCACTCAGCTGTGAATGAGTAGTGCCTGCCTTCCATGTGGGATGGGGAGCTGTGGTTGGTATCTACAGAGGAAAACCAGCCAGGCACAGCAGCTCCCTTGCCATCAGTGCTCAGCACAGTCTCACTGGTAACCATTCCTCTCCCAAACCCATCCTGGTACCTGTCTGCTGCTGCCTGAGGTATTAATAAGGTAAATAGTGAGGTAAATACCTGAGGTACTTTTCATGAGGTACATTTCACCATATCAGCAATTTTCTGGAGGCAGGTGATCAATTCAGTGCAATTCAGGTAATGGTGAAGGCCTTGCAATAGATGCAAAATGACAGCTCTGGAGCTGCTCAAGTCCAGCAATTCTTGCACTGAGCACATACTCTGAATTCATGTGATTCCTCTTTATTTTAACCTTAGATTTTACAGCACCATTTACATTACAACTTTTTCTTTTTTTTAATAAGGAAATTGCATATTTAACGGAAATTAATCTCCCAGTCCCTCTCAATAAACCTTTTGAAGGTCTGTATGACTATGACAGGGGCAGATATTTTTAGAAGGACCATGTAGTAATTTTCTCTGCAGCATTCAATAATTTACAATATCATAGCCAAAGGTAAAGATTTCCCCTAAGTATAACTTGGCATTAACTGGGCCTTCACTGCAGACATGGCACCAGCCTAGAACACAGCTTTACCCTAAGGATGCTGGGGAACTGCCAAGCTGAATAACCCAGCCTAACGCAAATTCACAGCCAGGTAAAGGCTGGACAAAAGCCCCACCTCAGACACAGTGATCTGTCACCACTGGCCAGCACCTCTCTCCAGGTGTGCCCAGGCAGCACAGGGAGATGTGTGCAAGCAAGGAAGAGCCACATCCTCAGCCAGGCTGGAATTATCACCAGGAGCATCCTTCCTGGGAGAGGAAGGCACAGGAGGAGCTGACCCACAGGACAACAACAGCAGCTGATGGATAGTGAGCTCAAATGATCCACAATGCACAGATTTATAGGGTTCTTCATGACAGCTCTGGGTGCCTTCTTTTCCCATATTATTACCATGGGTGATGTTTTGCAGCAAGACTGGGAGGGCTTAAACATAAGCACTGCAAGGCTGTGTACTGGGTCGTGGCAAGAACAAAATGCTATATAGGGTAGGAAAGAAATGCAAGGCAGAAGATGACTGATTTTACAGACTGCTCCTAAAATGTGTGTGCTGTGCCCAATTGCATACACTTCTTCACCAGAATGGCTCTGTCTCAAGCTCCTCAGTGCTTTAAGGAAAAGCCATCTGACAACACTACACCCACAAGAGAATAACTACTTTATTACTTGGGCACTTTTTAAAAACAAAGTTGAATTCAATATAGATATACACAAGCAATGTATAGAATATGGGGGTTTTTGTCTATGTCTTCCCCTCACTACAGTATCTGGCGTTTCTTATTTTAATATTAAAGAAATATTTTTTTTTACAAATTAAATAATATCTTGCTAAAGAATAGCAAAAAAGACCAAAAAGTCTGACTAAGGGACAAAAATCCAAGAAACTTCCTTATTTAATGAACCACTGAACATTACTGTGAAGAGAGGAGGTCGAAGCTGGCTCTTACCACCTTATCACCTATTCCCAAGTACCCCGTTAGCAGATCTGCACGCAGTGGTGGCTATCACTAGAATTGCCAGAACAGCAAATTGTGTGGGAAATGTCAACATCTCGAGGCCTGCATTCCCAGCAACCAAAATTTCTCAAGAACAGCAGTTCTGGAAGGTTTTTTTGCTACAAACGTGTATAGAATTACGGGCTGTTAAAACACACAATAAAATATTACTAGTAGAGATGTAAAAGAAAAAATCTAGACAAAAAAATCTAGAGAATATAATTTTAAAAGGAATAATTTGTTAAACCTGATACTTTTTAATGAACTTTTCTTCTTCAGAACCAACTGTAATGTAACCGTAACATAATTTTCATTGCTCTGCAATGAAAATTTCCCAACCAGCTAATTTCCTTCTGACAAATCTTGTCAAAATGAGCGTGATGTGGAGGGAAAAAAATCTGGGTTTACAACAAGAAATAAAACCAGATAAACATTAAATAATTCTTAGTGTTTGGCTCCATTCAAGCTGCTGGGAGACATGCTGCTGTTTATTATGGACACACACGGATCTGCAGAGCTGGAATACCACGTTCCCCCGCGCACTCAGCCCTTTTCCAACCACAGAGAGCATCTTAAACCATCCAATATCCTCCTGCTTTCATTTTACATATGTATAACTTAATATCTGATTACATTGGCATTTAAACTAATGACTTGTGGACCCACAAGACCTTGGATGGTGGCTGGCAAGCATCCAAGCAAAAAACATGGAAACAGAGGGCTCCTAAACCTGTGAGGGTGGGTGCCTGTGTGGTGGAAACACTCCCAGCTCTTCTGCCCCCATCTGCTCAGGATCTCATCACAAAGACTGTCGTTATAATAACTTTATTATGGACCTTCTGGGGAAAGTGAGCTCCCAGTGAGGGGTTTGCTGCAGCAGACAGGAAACTCGTTTGCTCCCCGCTAGAGTAAAGCCCTTTATAATTAATGCTGGGTAAATAAAGCGCTCATCTGTAAACACTTTTAATTAGAAATTGGTAAAAGCTAAACCCCCGTGACCACGCTGGCCAGGGGGATTAAACACACGTCAAGCTTTGCCCGATCAGCAAATAAGAGGCCCTTTAGTATCCTCAATTCCAGTGCTGTGGGACCTTTTTCAGCTCCAATCACACATCACTGAGCTGCTCCAGCCTGCTCTCCAGGCTCAATAGAGGATCAATATTTGTCTGTACTTTCTGAGAAAAAGCCTCCTTGACACAGGCAGCATCTGTGTTTGAACAGTCACTTGCTAACACAGAGCAGACTTTAACCAAAGACACCTCGAGCCGCCGGGTCAAGCACAGCCAGGGTCACTCAGCAGTGCTGGTGGTTTTTGGGTTTGCTCAGGGCACTGCTCACAGCAAAGCCATCAGAAAGGGCTGCTGTGAGCCCTGCTCAGTGCTCCCAGGGCAGAAAAGGCATTGCAGAAAAACAGTACATGGATCGAGGAAAAATAAAGAAAAAACCCCTGAATCACCTGTATTTCCATTTTTTAATCCCTGTAGGTGACCTGTGCCTGATGTCTCTACTCTTGTGGTAATATTGAAGTTTTTCCATCAGTGGGGCTGCTGATATGTTATCAGATTTCAAGGAGAAGGGACTTTCTCTTCTGATTGCTGCCACCCCTCCTAGTTCCAGGTGTCACCTGTGCATAAGGAGAACAGCAAAGGCATTCAGGGATGAGGGAAGTGTTTCCAGCAGAAATGGTTCTTGCTTTGGCCACAGCATGCCAGCCTGGCCAAATGTGTGCACTGCAATGGTTTGTGTCCATTATGGAAAAGCAACAAGCTAGTTCTGCTGGAAATGGCACCAATTTGCCCTCCTCAAGACAGCCAGCACATCACTGACCAGCAGACATGTGTCCTCTCCCTTCCACCTGCAGGAATGCTGATCACTTCTGGTGTACCCCCTCCTCTCCATGCTCTGTCTCCTAGCCCAAAGTCTTTCCTCATGAAGAAAAACTCCCAAAAATCTTTTTTTCATTCACCTGTGTTGCCGCCAATGTCTATTTGACAACTGAACCAATGAGTGTAAGTCAATACCAACACCAAGATTTTTGAGATTCTCCTCTGCCTCTGCTGCCCAGGGCCAACAGGGGGACTGCAGGGGAGCTGAGGGGTCCTGAATGCCATAAAATGTGATGCCCTGGCACAGTGTAAGTGAATCTGAACACACCTGGGTGGTACTTTCAGAGATGGGGAAACTGAGGCACAGGAGGTGAAGGCAATGTGACCATGCCTGGCAAGAGTCAGAACCACTTCTGCTGAGCCCAGCCAGCACTGCTCCACATAATGTTCTCCCATGCCTCCCATCTTCTTTGGTCAATCTTGTCAGCCTCTTCCTAAAGAAAAGGAAGAATCATCTGGAGCACAAGATGGGATTTCTCCAGCAGAAGTGCCTCCCTTTTCCCTGGAGGCCCACTGACTGAAGCCATCAAGCTGTGTGTTGAAATGCGGCTGGGCATGGGCAGGCTGACCACCAGGACAGGGCTCATGCAGAACACCATGGCCAGAACATGCCACACTGCAGAGGCAACCTTGCCAACTGGATAATTCCTGGCCCATAACTCCAAACCCCTGGTTTTTTTTTTCTATTCCCAGCTCTCTTGTGGATTTTTTGCATGTTAACTTGACTTCTTTTTTCCCCTTCCACATTTTCTGTCTGTGTTGGAGTCCCTGGAGGGCACTGTGCTCAGTTACTCCCTTCCAGCTGCAGCTGCTGCAGCCCAGTGACCTCGCAGATGCACAGCCATGCTGCTGGACAGTGCTGGGTCTGGCCAGCCCTGACATGTCTTACAGCACTCCCAAAGCCATTGTTCTCCAAGTCCATGGAGCCAGCACACATCCACAGCTCACTTGGCCTGCGAGGAGCTCAGACACTCCTGGGAGTACCTAGAGGGGTTGTAACTTCAAAGCTGTCCTGTTCTCACTAATGGACTGGACTACAGACCTCTGGAAATGCCTTCCAAGCTGAACTGAGCTGGGATGCAGAGGGGATTTCCACCTTTGTCTTACAGATGGATCATCTCCAGCCAGCCTGGCTGCAGCCTGAGCAAGACTTCCAGCCCAAGCATCTGCTGCAACAGTAGCTGACAAGCAGCTCTTCTCTCCTGACACATTTCAGGGAGACAAGTTGCTCCAAGACAAGTCTGTCCTGAAGTAACTTCTGTCTTGCCACCACCATCACCTGTGTTTTTCCTTCCTCCCATGTCCAGCTGGAGGCAAGGTCCAGCTCTAGCACTAGGCAGACCTTTTGTTAATAGTGCCTTAGAAAAAAAAGCCAAAACTACTCTATAGATCCCCAGCTGGCTCCTGATCAGAAGGCACTTGGTGGCAGCACATCAAATACACCCACGTGCAGCATAGCTGTCTGGACAGACATCCCTCCCACCCAGAGACCCATCAGGAGTCAGGAAGTGGTGTTGGCTAAGGGCATCTTGTGGGATGGAAAGATTTTTGGAGACGTGGAATATGCCAGTCTTCCATCAGATACTTCATCACAATACCCAAGAAATTTTTGGAAGACAAGAAGCCTGGCTACCAGTACAAAGGAGCCTGAAATGTCAACCCCACCCCACTCCCCATCCACACTGAGGTGAGGTCTCCTCCAGTGTCTAAGCTCTGTCTTTGAAACAACTGAATTTCCTGAGGCATTAATGTCAGACATTTCCAAATTCAGCCTAACATAATCTGTCATCCCCAAGTGGTCTGAATGTAAATGGGCACATGTGATGTGCGGCTGCTGGAGTGACCTTCATCTGGGAGGTGAAGAGGTGAATCACTATGTGTAGGAACAACAAATGATCCAAGAACAACACTCCCAGCCTCTTATGGAGCTCCAGTAATGCAGGATTTGGGTCTTCATTCAGACATGCCCTCAAGCAACCTCCTTAGTGGGGGTGGTAGCATGGATGTCTCCTTCTCCAGGGATGGCTTTAAGCCCCCCTCCCAGCCCCAAGTGAGATTTGAGGTTTTAAGAGACAACCACCCACTGCTGCAGTGAAGGGAAGGATGAGTTGCTGGGATTCTTGTGGTTTCTGCACTCCTCCTTCCTAGCAGGAAGCATTTTAATTTTTATTTCAAATGCATAAACTATCCTTCAAAAATGAAAGGCAACAGAGAAATTTTCACATGGCCAAGAGCCCCACTCAAAAGGCATTCAGTCTCCTAAATCATGACATAGTGTCCAGATGTGTTATTAGTATATCTATTATTAGTTCTTTTTAAACCCTGTCCAGTAAAATAATTGAGCTTTGGCCTCCTCTGGCCTGCTGGTGAACAAAAGGGAATGGTGCCCATTTGGATTACCTACATCCAGAGAGAAAGCTTTGATTCCACACCCCAGGCCTGAAGCTCCCAGCTGCCACTCCGCTGCCCCGGGAAACGGTGTCACCACTGCTCCCTGCTAGAGGGATCAGGGGCTTAATGGGATTTAGGGTGGAAAATCCAAGCTCAGCCAGAGGTGTCTGCAACACAGGATTTTGCAGAGAAAAGGGGAAGAGAGCCAGGTCTGTTCTTTCCCTTCTCTCTCATCCAGGACCTGCCTCACTTCTCTCAACCAGGCATGGAAGGGGAGATGGCAGTGTTACAGTGTCTGTTATTAATGTCATTACTATCCTAATTGCATAATTATATATCACACATGCTTAAATGATAATAATAACAACTTCAATAGCCATTATGAAAAAAATAATTAGGCTGCTGGCTGAAGAAAGCAGAAGTCTGAATGCAGTGATGGAGCAAATCTCTGCCAGTCCTGGATGTCATGGTCCTGCCCCAGAAAGAGGAACATGGAACAGAGGTAAAACTTTCTTCAGAAAGAGAAAGGCAGGCAGGCAGGCAGGCAGGCAGGAAGGAAGGAAGGAAGGAAGGAAGGAAGGAAGGAAGGAAGGAAGGAAGGAAGGAAGGAAGGAAGGAAGGAAGGAAGGAAGGAAGGAAGGAAGGAAGGAAGGAAGGAAGGAAGGATTAACTGTTCATTCCTCATCCTTGGTTCATGAGCACAAGAGAAACCATTCCATATAAGTGGGAGTAAAATTTGGAGGGGAGAAGCTGTTCCTTTTACTACTCATTATTCTGATGTGTCTTACTCACAGGTACCTTCTCAAGAAAGCACATGTTAAACCATCTCCAGTGCCTGGGGCTGGATGATCACATCATGGCCCCCCTTGCAAATGAGTGTCCTTGTTTTCCTGTTCACTTTTCATGGGGCTGAGGAGAATGGGGTTATTTGGACTTACTCTGACACACTCTGTCTTAATCCTGAACCTGATTGCAGGGAATGGAAATAATAAACTCTTCTGTTTCTGGACTTCAGATGTGTTCAGGATGAGGAAGAATTTCCTCTCCTGTGCACATACACACAAAGGTCTAGAGGTTATTTTCACTCCAGACTTCCTGCAGCAACACCAAAAGCTGTAACAGTGGCAGAGAAGAGTTTGAGCAGCTAGATCAGTGCCTCAGTCTAAGTATAGAAAATCTGTGTCTGACTGGTATGCACAGTGTAAAAGAAACCTCTAGGACAGCAGAGAACGGTCCCTCAGGATTATTTAAGAGTGTATCACCTGAACAATTTCCTGCTACTGTCCGAGCCATGGGCATGGCTCCCACAGCTGGGAGTTTGGTCTCCTGGGATCCATTACCTCCTGGTATCTTTACCTCTAATGTAGAAACACAGAAAGAAACCAGCTCTTGACAGATGCCTGCCTAACCTCCCCTGAAAAATCTCTCACGGTGGACGAATCACATCTTGCCCAATCTATTCCCACCTGAGTGCTAGAAAAGACCTCGCCAAGGTCAAACCTGGCTGTCCTTGGCTGTGCTTAAGGCATAGCACTGCAGGTCCTGTACAGGGGACAATTTGCCTCCTGCTTTGGTTTTGTTTGGGGTTTTTGGAGAGACTTCCACATTGGATAATGGATATACCTGGAATGAGGTTTATAAAGAGTTTTATCTGGGCAAAACACTCTATGAGGTGACTGCTGACTTCTCCCTGCTCTGTGCCTCTCTCACCAGCTCAGGGCATGAATTGGAGGCTTGAAGGAGCTCATCTGTAACCACACCTACATGTCTCCATCTTCCCTCATGGCATGCTGCTCCTGACCTGATGCTTTTTTTGGTTCTCCCAAATTCGCATCCTCTTTTGGGCTTTCCTCCCTGGCCAGACCTGTGCTGCAGTATTACAGGAACAGTGTGATGAACTGCCAAGAGCAGTAACAAAGGACTCATAAACTTTCCCTCTCAGCCAGGAATAATACCCGAGGACTAGGAGTCCTAAATTACAGACAGGAGGAGGGAAGGAGTGGGGAACCTATTCGCTTGTTTTGCTGTTTAAACAAAAACGTGTTCTCCAAGCTATATCAACACACTGCTTGGCAAGCACAGGAATATTAACAGGCTTTGTTGGAAATGCTGACAGCACAACCCTGAAAGACATTCCTGAATATGTGAAGCGTGCAAGACAGGGATCTGGAAATCTGCATGTGTGTCTTTGTGTCTGTAACTGAAGAGATGCCCTTTGGGAAATTTTGGGAAGACACAAGTGCAGCTTTGGATTCCCTCCCATTTCCTCCTGAGAACAGCTCAAGGTGAAAGGGGTGGCTCAGCAGCATCCAGAGAGCTGAGGTTCATGCCTCTCTTTGAGCCTTATGATATTTCCATCTTGCCTTCCCTGTTTGTGTTCACTTCCCTCCTTTGCCTGTCTCTCTCTCCAGGACGGAGCATTTTGGAGGCTCTGTTCCAGCTGGAACAACGTTCATCTGAGCTCCGCGGTTTCTCAACCAGGCAGAAGCCAGGTCCAAGAGGACTTAGGGCTTTCCTCTAAGCCATTACCCAAGTGTTAATATTACCACCCAGAAGCTCAGATCCATGTTCTGCTGCTGGATGCTCGTTAGGCCTGTAACCTTCTCTCTGTGGGGAAGCAATGGCTTCACACCAGCACACCACCTGGCTGCCCCATTAACTTCAGCTTCCCCAGAGGAGAAGATGGAGGGCATCAGCATCTTGTTCAGGCAGTTTAATGTATCAACATTTCATGGTGGTCATGAGAGCAGGGAATCTGCAGGATCATTACTATTCCACAGACAGAGACATGTGGAAACAGAGAACCATATAAATATATACAAATAAATATATACATGCTCAAACCCCAAATCTCAAGTGTCCTAGAATCTTGGCATTCCTTTAAGGAGATTTATTTCATCCATAAAATTCCCTGCAAGCTTGTGTTCTTGTAAATCTGTACTACAGACTGTCAAATCCCTTCTATGTGATTAAGGGAAGGAAATCTGCCAATGTCATCTAAGGGCAGTCATTAGAGGCAGGCTGAACCTCACCAGTCCACCTGGTTTTCTCTAAGAGGAAAAGCCTCTGGTGTGGTTGAGGGTGCAATCATGCTCCTCCTGGCCATGGCACAACCTGTCAGGACACGAAGCTGGGAGAGGAAGAGGCATGTTCCCTTCCTTGCAATAAACCAAGGAAATCCCAGTATGCCATCCTTTGAGGAAAGTCCCAACTTCAGCAGGTTTCAACTAAAGATCTCAATTTACTGAGTAACAGAAAGGAAAAACCATCAGGCTTTTTATTAGGTGGGGAAGGGGAAACTGAGGCATAAATTTGCACAAAGCTTAGAATCTTAAAATCACAGAATGGTTTGGGTTGGAAGGGACCTTAAAGATCATCCAATTCCAACACTCCATACCATGGGCACGGACACCTTCCAGTAAACCAGGCTTCTCAAAGCCCCATCCAACCTGGCTTTGAACACTCCCAGGGATGGAGCCATCCACAACTTGTCTCAGCAAATCACAAGCAATAGGAAATCCTCACTCTGGCTTCGTGGTCCTGGGAATTTGTGCACTGGAACACACATCGCACCATTCATCTGCTACCCATGCAAACCCCTCTGGAATGCTCTTCATTAAAAACACTTTGTGTGTGTTGTGACAGAAAGCTGGTCTTGGCTCCTCTGCCTATGACTGGGTAAGGCTGCTGAGTTCTTAATTCTGGCTGTACCACACATTTCCTGTGTGACCAACTCTTGCTACAACTGCCTGCACAGCCAAGAATGAAAATCATCAGCGCCACATAGGCTTAGATTCACAAGGCAGAAACACAGAGTGGTAAGCACAATATTCAGGAGTGGAAAAGCCTCCTGTTCTTGATCATAGCCGGATTTGGTCCAGTAGGGTTATTGTCCTGCTTCCAGCAGCTGCTGCTTCCAGATGCTACAGGAGAAGGTGTCAAAGCATCCATCTGCTGTGAGTGGTGTGATTCCTTCCTGACCTCAGCTCTTGTGAACTTATGCCTGGAGCAGGGGAACTGATGGGCCATGTGATTTTATTTTCCCCGGCGTAACTGCAGATGGTATTCGCCTTGCTAAAATATAATTGACCACAATATGTGAGATGTGTTGAAAAGCAAAGGTTAGCATGGCTAAAATGTGTCAAATTCAATTACTTGGGACAGAAAGAACTATTGCTGCAGGAAGAAAAGGTGAGGTGCTTATGAAAGCTATGGATAGTGGTTTTCTGCTCTCTCTCCATTCTTTCCTTTCGGATTTCATTGCTTTCAGGTGGTGTAATTTTGCTAGCAGCTGCTGAGAAAGCCAACCTGGGCTACTCAGAGACTCTTCAGGATGAAGTTGTCTAGTTTTTGTACTGTTGGGAGTGGCCTGACCTTTCTGTTGCAGATGCAGCCTCCAACTCAGGAAGTTCTCACAATGCCTGTCTGCCCTGAACCAGCCAGAAACACATGGGAAAAGGTCACTGCACTTGCAGGCTGAATATTCACTACCAACCCTGTCTGATGGCTGGGGGGGATCTGAACCAGTTCTTATGGACTAACACCGTGACAGTGGCAACATTCCCCTTTCTGGGAAGCAGCTGTGGGTTAATGAGGGGTGTGGTTTGCCCATGGGGAAGGGTGGGTGCAGGATGGACCCACGGCTAGAGAAGATTGAGGCTGAACAGTGAACGGGTGGGTTGTAGCACTTGGGTTTTGTGGCAGTCTCACCTGCTTCTCTCCTAGAATGCCAGGAGGGTGCTCTGAGACAGAAACACAACAGGAGAATCATCACACTCTCTGGGACAAGCTGCCCCATTGCTCAAGATCTACTTCTCAGTGTGATTAATGTTAAAAGAGGAAAATAGGAATGCTTCAGGAGCTCACCAAGGAAACAAAGGAATTTAAGAGAGAAAAAAAGATCAAATAGAAAAACACAGTCCATGGAAACTTCAGATTCTATAATGCTCTACCTAAGCCAAATTCAATCTGGGCTGGTTCACTGGCATTGAGGATTTGTATGGCCCAATAACAGCGCCTGTAATCAATCCATCTCACCATAAAATTCACCCCAAATGCTGCAAAATACCTGGTGTCATTCCCTTTGAGTTCCTTTGTCTGCCACTTCATCATTTCCCCTGCTTATAGAGGAGTAGGGTTCCCCTTCAAGCCCATTAGCCATGTGGCGAGGGTGGTTGGCCAGGTCTGTGTTGCAGCATTTGTATATATATTGGCTGATGTGGAGGGGCTGCATTTCTGTTTCTTCAGCTACATGAACCATACCCAGAATCAAATGCTCCATCAAAATCTTAAATTCACTTCAAACCATTAGGAATTTCTTTCCTGGCCTTGTTAGTGGTGGCCTTGTTTCAACCCAAAAGGCAGATTTTTAATGGAAACAAAGACGGCACTTATGCAACTTCAGCATTGTGGGGAGCATTCCTCAGCAAATACCAGCACTCTCTTTTTTAATTTTTTTTTTTCTATTTTGTTTTAATTTCAAACATGTCTTTCTCCTTCTTTCCCACTTCATACAGGAGAGGCTCACGAGGTCTGCAGAGATGTAGCATGCTGGAAACCACTGCAGCCCTCCTGGTTACAAAACAACAGTAACAATAAAAATAAGACATAGTAAAATAAACCCTGGAATGGATGTGGGTAACCAGCTGTTGAAACCTGAGGTTGTGCTTGACTGAGCCATGATAGGAGAGAGAGCCTCAGCTACTGAGCACACTAAACAGCTCCATATCCACCCTGCCTTTTCCCCAGGGTGTATATGGAGCTGCAATCCTCATCCCACATCCCCACTCACAAAACAGGAGCAGCAGATCATTAGCCCGAGGGCTGTTTGTTTTCACTGGGGTTTTATTTTGCCTGTAAAGCCCCAGCCCACAGCATTAAGAAGATCTCTGCAGTGCTATGGTTACTGCCCTCACAGCCATCTGGGGATGATGGAGCAATGCCTTCCCAGCCTGCATGCAAATGCACACACAGATCATCAGCACGCTCCCATCCTGGCTGTGAATGATGCTCATACACCCTGGCTCTTGATGATGTTCATATTCCACTGGTTTCAAGCTGAAAGAAAAGTGCTTCCTGAATGTCTGAAGGCTGCACTGGATATGGACATGCCTTGTGTAAACCTCCAAAGGGCCACCCCAGTGAGTCTATACCTGGATGGATAAAACCTCTATAAGCAGCTATGTCCTCAGCACTTTTTCTTGTGGAGTGGAGTAACAACTTCTTGACTCCAGTTAACCTGCATAATTAAAGAACAATTATGTGTGGCTGAAAGCACCTCTGTGTCAGGAGAGGAAAGGCCTTTGGATTTCCAGGCTAAAGTCTCAGCTTAGGGAGGTGCTGAACATCCTCGCCTCCTGCAGACTCACTGCACCAGTGAACTCTAAGCACACAGAACAAGGTCCAGAAAATGATAAAAAATTAGATATTTCTTTGTTGGGTATGTATGGCCAGGATCTCACAGGTGTGGGATGGGTTGGGCTTTATAAGAGTCACTTGCACATGTGAGGAGAAAATCTTTCCCCAGCAGCAGCCATGCTGCCCTGGCACCACTTGACTGCCCATTTCACTCAGGTTTCATGAGCTTTTGCATAATTTCCATGGACTATGAACATGTGCAGTGATCCTGGAGACACTTCAGCGCCCCAGACTTCCCTGGCTTTAACATTTACTACCAAGGACAGCAAAGCACTGATCCTGACAGTCATGAGATTCATCTTGAGATTCAGTGCAATTCCCACCAGCACACAGGAGCCCCTCAGCACTTTTCAGTCCTCCTGACAAGTTCACCCTAACCAAGTCTGGGTTTCCACACAGGGGCCTGCAGATCCCATGGTGACTTGTTTCAGGATGAATCTCCAGCCATACTCACTCTTACCCGTATCACTGTAACTGGGAAAACGACCACAGCAACAGCCTCTCCCTCTCTACCCAAGATGGATTTCATTAAAACCCTTCTACTGGCCATGGGTCTTGTAAGTCCCCTTGAATTACAGAAAAGAGATGTTTCAGCAGAGAGTAAGTGAAAGTGAACCAGATTTGGAGAGGAAAATGCATTCTTTGAGAGCGTAATAAAACACATATTGACTGGGGATTTCATTTATAAGGGGAACCATTGTGCCTTGGGTTGGAGGCCTTGTGAACACTCACTAGGGCCTGCAGGGCATTGCTGACATGTCATAAACCTCAGCTCTCCTCAATAAACAGCACATGCACACGTGTAGCCATGTAAATAACTGCACACGGAGCTGCACAGAGTGTGGGTCACACACTTCTACATGGCCTTGGAAGCCCTGGAACAATAGGCTGAGCCAGATGGTGGAGCAGTCCCACAGGAGAACCTCATGCACTAATGCAGAACTTCTGGCAGAATCAGCACAGTTCTAAGAGAAGGATAAATCTCTTACATTTAGGCATGATGCCTAGGCATTAACTTTCCTTTCTTAAGTCAATAGCCTAAGTAATATTTATTTTCTGAGGTAATCTTCTTGTTTCCTCTCACAAACGTAGGACCAGGGCTGCTATTGTCATCACATTCTCCCAGACTGCTTTCTCCTGTGTGTTGCCCTCCTTCATTCACAGGCACCTGGCAGTGCCCTGCACAGCTCTGTAATCACCTGTAAAATTTGCACTGCTTCACCTCACAGAGGTTGAAGTTGCTCCTTCCATAATACGGATTTGTCATCTTCTTGCTAACTCCTGTTGAGAACTTGTGAGAGGAAACTCAGATCCCTCTGCAGCCAACTTCACATATCTCAGGAACATTTCTTTTTATAATCATAATTTCAGCTTATTTATGCCTCTTCCTTGATCACTTGTATGAGGGGAAAGAGCTCAGTGTGCTCCAACCACCTCAGCTGCAATAAGGGTGTACAATATGTAGGACGGGGTGGCTGAGTTCCACTTCACAGTCTCTGGGCTTTCAGAGGTACATGGACTTTATTAAAGACTCTTTTATGTCATGTCCTGCCCAAATCTACTCAATAAATTTTGTCATCCTTTCATACAGTTTCTAGTATATAAGGAAAAATTTTGTGATTTATTGTCTGCTGACTAGAAATTTGAGAGACTATGTTGTATGTTCTGTGGATCTACTTATATTATCTTTGTTTAAATTATTAACACCTGAAAGTTGAATAAATTTAGAATATTTGCTGAGGTGTTTCAGTGGAAAAAGTAAATTATTTAAAACATTTTAATAAAAAGGTTTCAGAATAAATCATTATAAATTCTTCTTTCTTAAAATGACACAACTTTAGAACATGTTGAGTTTCCAATAAAGATAATTTTGATTAAATTCATCCACAATATAAATAACTTTTCTTTTCGAGTTCACCCCTAAATGACTTAATTTTCACCACTGGTAGCAATACCACAAGAAATTCCTTGCTTTGATTCCAGCTAATTCAGCTCCTGGGAAGGAGTACTAAGAGATCAAATTCTAGTTCTAAGTTTGGGACTGATAATAACTTTCTCCAGAACTTCAGACATCCTAAGGAAAAAATGCATTTACTATGCATTTTAAATATAAAGATTTCCCAAGACAGAGAAATAATCAAGCATTATATCTGCCATCAACCCTGCTTGTGCAGCTAACCAGACGCAGACATGCTTAGAGAATCTCAGCATCTGTTTAAGAGTCATAAAGCTGAAGCAAATGAAAATATTACATTTTTTTAAATGCCTCATGCATATCTGCAGTCAGGCTGTGGCTTTCAAGGCTTTTATGGCCAACACGATCCACACGGGATGCTGGTGGATCACAGACCAGCGAGAGCCACAGTACAGTGAAGGTGTTGCACACATATTAAAATTGCTAAACCTTTCCCCCAAAGCATTTCATGAAGCGTATCCTATGACATAATTGGTGAGCTAATAATAAAACCTGCGGCAAGTTCTGGATAGTGTTCTAGACAACAAGATGTGTTTTCTTGTGATGGCCCCACAGAGGGGAGCCCTGAGATGTGATAGCACTGCAGCGTCTCCCAGCTCACTTTGTAAGGACCACAATGCTATTTTACTGGGGTTTAGTGATCCCTTGTGCAGATCTGGCATCAGATTGACTCCATAAACTCCCCTTCTGGTGCAGCCCAGTGCTATACCATGCTATGCTCAGGAAAATTAATGCCTTATTCCTTGATACGCGGCTACTGGGAGGTATTTCGGCACTGGTAAGGTTTGGAAACACATGTGCCCTAATAGACTCTCTGCGGCCCTGTTCAGCAGCCACAAAGCTGCTGAATTTCACATCACGTTATTTGCAAACACGGAAAAAGGGGATCCTGCCAACGTTCCCAGTGTTCCCTGTAAAACATGTCTGATTTTCACTCACGGCATCACAGCTTGCTGACAATAATCAACACCTCTGCCCCAGTGCAAGGGAGCGCTTGTGGGAATGTGCATCAGGCCCCCAGGCTTTGCTAAACCCAACCAAGGGACTGTTCTGTCCTTCCAGACATGGTATTGTCATAACTTTCCTCCCAGAAGCAAACTGTGCCTGGACTTAGTCCAGCCCTGCTCATTCTTTGCTGCTTAAAACATCTAAATCCATTGCAATTCCTTAAACAAAATTAATTGTAGGTTTCCAGTTCTTAAAACCTTGGAAGCTCCAGACTGTCCCACACCTTTTCCCAGTGCTACACTGAAGTATGTAATAAACTAAACACATCTATGTAGAGAGAAACAGGAGGGGGAAAAAGCTCACAATGCAGTTGAGCTCTGGGATTTTCACTGTTCAGACTGCTTTCCCAGTATTGGGTATATTAGTAACTCCTGATGACTCCTGGAAGTGATTCCCAACATTAGAGAAGAATAGATACACTCTCTGCACATGCTCCACTTATCTCCTCTTCCTTGGAACATCTCAGTCACTGATGGCACCTACTCTGGACCAAGCTTCCAGCCAAGGCTAGCAGAAATAAGGCTGGGGAGTTATGCCAACCAATAGAGCATCTGACCCTTCTTTGCATTTTTTAAAATTGTATTTTGGAAGTACAACGTGATTTAAAGGAAAATGAAGGATTACAGGGTGAGCTTTGGAAGGGGCTGGTGCCTACACCATGCCAAATACCACTAAATACCATTTAGTCACCTAAATGGCATCTCTTCACAGACAAATTTAACAAGCTCTCTGTCCTCAGACTGTCCCCGAAAGCAAGTGCAACTCATAATGCCCATGCACACTTCAGGCCTTGTTTAGGCCTTGACATCTGCTTGCTCAAAAATAGCTTTGGCACAGACTTACTCAACAGCAAATCTACTTACACTAGAAAAACATGTTGTTTGTTGTTATGGTGCATTACAAGTCTAATTCAGAAATATTCACAGGGAAAAAAGAGAATGATTTAGGTCTGGTTTTCTGGCATCAGTCTCTCTTTCCTCCTTTCCTTTTTTTTTTTTTTTTTAACCACAACATTTCTCTAAGCAGGTTTTATCTTGATGGAAAACCACATACACACACACAGAGCCTGAAGACTGCAGACATGCAAAAGTAGTTAATAACTGCAGCATCTTTTAAAATTTTTTTCCTGTAACCCCTGCACAAAAAGCATACATCAGCAAACAAGAAAAGCTAACATCAAGGAGTAAAACAAGAAAGGCCAGACAAACTGTGCAGTAATTTTCTTTTGACATTTATGCTTTAATAGATTCCAGAACCTCATAATTTCTAGGAAGTCTGAAATGGCCATTTGACAGATTTTCACCCTGATGAAAAAGTCATACACTTCAGAGTAAAAATGCAAAATAAAAACAAACAACCTTCCCCACATACAATACAGTGTCCTTGAAGCTTGCACAATAAAGACTGAATACCCAAATCCAATTCACCATCACTTACAGCTCTCCCCAGGCTGTTACGTGTTGATGAAAATTTGGGCAATAGGCTGGATGCTCTGCTCTTAACAGCATGAATTCCCTGACTCCATGTGGGTGTGTAGTGCTGCCCATGCACCACACCCATATCCATACAGGTGCAAAGACATCCCTCTGGACATCCATCCACTTCTGTTTCACTGAATTGGTGACTTAAATGACTTCTTAATAAGCATAAACCCTCTGTTTCATCCTTCTCCCCCTCTCCCTTACTCCCTGCTCCCCTCAGCAGGGTGGTTTGGCACTGAGAGTGGCACAGGGAAATGCAAACACACCACTGAACTCTGAGCACTCCAGCTCTGGTCAGAACTTGTTCTCTCTGAAATCCCCCTGGATGAGGGCTGGGGCAGAGAGCCTGTCCCTGCCAAACTACTTGCAATGATTCCTCTGGATCTCAGGGAGGCATTCTGCATTAATCCTGACTGTGCCACATCTGCACGCTGGATTAAGAGAGGCTTTCATTTTCCAGAGCTGTCAATCTGGTATTTTTCCATGCTCAATAAATTCACTTTTTCTATAAACAAAAAAATAACAAAGGAAGAAGATGAACTATAAGGCAATTTAATCCTCAAATTTCTGGCTGCTTTTCCTTTCCTAGTGAGGGATCAAGACATACTGCTACAGCTTCATTCAGAGAAGTCTTATGGAAATCTCATTTTGATACTAAAATGATGTTTCCAAATGTATGTTTTACTCATTGAAAAATCCACCCTTATTTATCTCTCCTTTTGGACAGAAAAGAAACAATAAATTATTCCAGCTCAGAAAGCAAAGAGCCAGTGACAAAAAAAAAAAAAATAAAAAAAATAGAGACATTTGCCACTTGCTTTTAACTTATCTGCCTAAACATTTCCAAATATCTTTGTATTATGTAGAATATGTCGGGCTCAGCTTTGGATGGGGGCTTACTGTGGCTGCATCTCCATAGCAGTAGTAATTAGAGATGGCAGCCAGACCTATACAGCCTCAAATGTTCTTTTCTTGTGATTTCACAAGAAATCTTGTGTCTTCTTGCCACAAGACCTGATAACAGAGTGGTATTAGCTAACCTGCTGTTTTTCAAGTGTTGGTTAAAGCTAGAGTTGCATTTCTTTTGGATGAAGCTGGTAACCAAGACCTCACATGAAAATCCAGAGGTACTTCAAGACTTCACTACAAGTAAAGCTGGCACAAGCAATGCAACTGGGGGCTAAAAAAGCTTTTTTTGACTATTGGCCAGAAAATGCAATTGCAGATGATGATGCATTCACCACAAAAAGCAAACCCATGGCTTTTGTTTTGCAAATATTTCTTCACCAAGATACTCTTCAGGTCAGTGTACTGGCTGACAAACCCTGCCAGGCAGTATGATGCGATTTGGCAGTGCAGATGAAAAAAGACACCAGCAGAAGGGAAATCAGGACAAAGGATTTGTAATGGAGACTGGCAAGTTCCAGGGACTCAATTTTTAATGACATAATTTTAAGGAAATTCCACACAGTATATCATAAGATCACAGAAATGCTGTTTGAAAGCGATCTCTGAAAGTCTCCAGTCCAACCTTCCACTCATAGCAGGACTATTGCTGACAGCAGGTCAGGTCAGCCAAGGCTTTGTCTAGCCAAGCCTTGAAAGCCTCCAAGGACAGAGATACCCTGGCAGCCTGGCTAAGCAGAAGTGCTTCCAGTGCTGCTCCACCTTCCTCGTGAAAAGTTTTTCCTCATGTCTAATTCAAACCTCCCAAGCTGCAATTTGTTATTGCTCACGGGTCACTGCTTTATTCTGTGGCTTTCCTCAGATTCATGCTGACATCTTTGTGATGACCTTCAAACAGCCTTAGGAGGCTACTCCAACACCCCTGCACCTCCTCCTCCCAGTCTGGGAGAGCCTGCACCTCTCATCCCTCTCCAAAAATTGTGCTCAATGCTCTTGCAGCTCTGGCAATGCAGAGGGTTCTGAGCAGCACCACAGTGTGACAGCCCTTGGGTACAGCCTGGTGTGGCCACGCTGATCTCTGCAACCCCCCTGGCCACCAAGCTCATGTCATGTCCCAGGTGCCCTCCTACAGCAATGAGCTCTGCTGCTTAATGATGACATCCCACATACAAAGGCAACTCTCCATTATTTTTCATTTTAGTCTTGCTTTCCCTGAATATTCCTATTCAGGCTTAGAGTAAAGAGACTGAGCAGACCTCCAGCAGCCCTCACCCCAGTATACATATTGCACTGTATTTCATCATGGCTTCCCTTGCTCATCTAAGATACCTATCAGTAAACCAAACATTTATTTAAGGCTGAGGTCTGCTTTTTGGTTTTGTTTTTTGTTTTGGTTTTAATTCACTGCATCCTTTTGATATTAAGCAGAAACCACACATTACTCATGGCTACAGAGGGAATGTGCCACCCTGAAAACCAGGGCTGACTTAGTGGCTCTGCACTGACTCAGAGGGAGAAAATCCTCCTGGGAAGCCTCATCATTCCAACCTCTGGCACCCTGTGCTCTCCTGGCAGTTCCCAAGGGCTGATCCTGCCTGAGCCTGAGCAGCCAGTGAGATAAGGTGAGCACACACCCCAAGCAGGGATGGCTCTAGGCCAAGCTGGCAAAACCAACCCAAGGGATTTCAAGAGAAAAGAAAGAGAGGCAAAATGTTGCACTTCTTACCAAAACCACAAATAATGTCTACTGCAAAAACAACTCTAAGCTGCTCCTCAAAGCTGTGTAACTATTTAAAGTAATTATTTCAGTTTGGGTTGAAATCTGTGCTCTTGACTTGTACAGGAGGTAGGAGAAGAGAACAGCAACATGGAGAACAGAGTTCAGGGTCCCGGCCTGGGCTCTCTCACTCACTAACCCAGCAAAATTCTGTGACTCCCTAACTTTGGTTTCTCCTAATACTAGCTCTTTATTTATCAGTGTTCAAATCCCTGAGAGGACATTGCTTACTGCCTCCTCTGCAGGGAATTCTGATCTCATTCCAAACTTGATACTGTTGCTAATCAAAGTAGTTCTCGGGATAGCAATACTTCCAGGCTATTCGTAAATGCTAAAGATGTATCTGTGTCCTGTCCTCCTCCTCATGTGTGTGGGGCTAGTTGCTTTTTGAATGAACAGAGGGAGTACTGCATTAATATTTTTTTCTATTATACTTGAAATTATTTAAACTAAAGTTCTGGATTTAATTCCCTATTTATACTCTCAATGCCCTTCAAGTGCCAAGTAGTTAATCTGAGTCTTTCATGCACTGAGAATACCACAAGTTAGCTGCACAGGGATCAAAAGAGGTAGGACTGATTTGATCTGAATTTAGCTGATAGTTGGCTGTCTGATCTCTCCAGTTCAGCTCCTTCCACCCTACTGAGCCAAAGGAGATGGGAGCTGCTCTCCAAAGGTGTCCCTGTTAGCCTCTGATAAAAGAGTGATCCTAGATGATGAGATACCAGCCCTCAGATTGTTAACATAGGATGAGTATCACCCCATCGGTCTGATTCAAAGCCTAGAGAAATAAATTGGGAAATTCCTGCTGAATGCCAGGAATCAGGTTCCACCCTCTAGTAGGATTATTAACTAGTACATGAAACTGTCTCTGGGTCTGCTCCAAAGCCCACAGGAGTCAACAGTGTCTCACTAACCCATGTTAACAGGCACTGGATTAGGGCTTTTCTGGCAAATCAATGGCAAATCAGTGCAGTATCTTTTACATTAGGCATGTCTGGGTTTGTTTTTTCCAAGACCAAGATCCAGTGAACAAAATAACTTTACCCTTTAGAAAATGAACCCAAAAGCCCAAAGCCTGAGCAGGGCTTGGCTCTTTTACTTTTTTATTTTTTGTTCTCTTTTATCAAATAGTCATTATCAGAGCTGTGGAACAGAATTTATTTGGAAGACAATTGTTCAAAATCAAATTAATTATTCCTTCTCTCTTTACTTGCAAATGCAAAGCTTAAATGTAACTCCAAGCAGTTTGGACTTCAGTAGTGATGGAGAGCCACTGGAAAGTGAGGACTCTTTTCTGGTATATTGTTACATATGAAATGTGATTGATTCCTTTGCCATCATATTTTAATATAATAGTGTTTTTCTTGGGGAGGCATCTTTTTCTTTTCATTAACAGATAATAAAGCATAAATCTCTATCTTTAATGTGGCGTAGAATTGTTTGATTCAAACAATAGATTCTTTTCCTGGCATTCAAGAAATATTTACTGGGAAAATGACAGTAAGTTATAGAGGCCATAGCTGAGCTGAAGATGAGCTGATAGCTTTTCCTACTGGCTAAAACCAAGTGGATAATGTCACTTTTGTCATACTGCTTTCCCAGTCCCCATGTTTATCTTACACATGATCCCCCATTCAGCACAGAATGGGCTTTCACCACTAAAGCAATTGTGGGCTGTCAGCTGAGCTGCCATAGCAGACTTGTGCATGCTCTCAGCACATTGGGAAATGGCCTGGGCTGGTTCAAAACCATTTCTGGTGCTCAGACCTCCCTGGTGGTAACAAGGGTACCACAGAGTATTGGTGGCTCAGGGCTCCTTTTCAGCTGCACCCAGAGGTCTGCTGGGCTTCTCAAGCAGAGCTCTGTAAGTCTAGAGGACAAATCTTAGGAGAAGCAGTTCGGGGAACTCTTTATCCTGGAGAAAAGGAGGCTCAGGTGAACTCAGAGTTTTCTACAATTATCCAAAAGGAGGTTGTAGTGATGTGTGGGTTGGTTTCATCACCAAGTAACAAGCCATAGGACAAGAGGAAATGGCCTCAAGGTGCACCAGGGAGGTTTAGATTAGATACTAGAAAAAAATTCTTCACCAAAAGAGTGGAAGAGGCTGTGCAGGGAAATGTCCAGAGTCACCAACCCTGGAAGCGTTAAAAAAACGTGATGTGGTACTTGGAGACATGGTTGAGTGCTGAGCCTGGCAGTATTAGGTTAACTGCTGGATTCGATGATCTTGGAGGTCTTTTCAGACCTTAATGATTCTCTGATTCTGTAATCAGGCTTCAGCAGATATCCCAGTGACTCCCGTTCCTTTGTGTAACATGCCTACTTACATTCCAAGACTTGCAGGACTCCCAACTTCCCAGCAGTTAAAAGAACCTGTTAGGCCCAGCACCACAAACCTGCCCTGATCCTGCCAGGCAGCAGGAACCAGGGCAGTCTGCAGTGGGGGCGAGGAGACCAACAAGCTCGAGCTCCTGCAGTGCCAGGCAGCCACCCACACCCTCCCAAGTGCTCAGCAAAAACTGTCACCTCTCCCACACAGAGGGATGTGGGGGAATTTAGTGGCTGTTACTGGCTGATCAAAGACCCTCAGTGAGACTGACTCAGTGCCCAGTGAAGTCAATGGAAAGCCCTCCCATAGACTTCAGTGGGCTGTGGATGAGACACTGTGTTCATAGACTATTATGGCAATAATTGATTTATATGAATGCCATGTGTGCTGAAACAATACAGAAGAGCAGAGCGTTCAGAAAATAAATAAATCTTAATTAAGTCTCTTCCAAGTAACATGTCACAAATTTCTGCTAATCTGAAAAAATGATAGTCCAGATGTCCTCTCCCTCTCCCTTGTGTCAGTCTCATTCCATACAATATCTGGGGTGCAACTAGAGGGAAATTACTGCATTATTCACCATCCCTCTACACAAATGTATCTTTCTCCCTTTACTTCCCTTTTCTCTCAGTGCTATTTTTTTTTCCTGAATTGCTGGAATAATTTAAGCAAAGAAGCCAGATGTTTCTGTTGTAAAGACAAGCTCAGTACCTGTAAGTCATGGAGGGGGCTTAATAAACATGAAGTGCCTATTCTTTAAAACGTTCCAGAGTTTTGCATTCAATTTTCATTTCGAAATCCACCAGAGCTCTTCAAAGCTTTTGCTACTTTTCAACATCATGATGTTCCTATCAAAGAAGGAACTCATCAAATCTGTTCAGTAACAAAGCTACTAATCCCAGTTTTTCTTCCAAGACTTTTTTTCCCATGTAATTTCATAGCATCAGGATGTCCTGCCACAGTTAAAGAAAGCAAGCCAAGAATTCCATGGGATATCGCTTTTCTAAGTATGCTTTACCCCAGCCTGCCAGTTACAGAAAGATCAATTGATTTCTGGCCATTGAAAAATAGAATGAAGTTAATTTTTTTAAAAAAGAGGAGGACCAGAGACAACACATAATTCTAGAAACAGTCACCTTTTGAGGGATCTGTAAGAACTTTGCCAGACCAGCATATTCATAGAATAGCAAAAACACATGGAACTTTATATAATAAAGATGAATAAATAGCAGTTTCATGACAGATACTGTTGAATTACTCAAAACTTCTCCTGCATTACTGGCCAACCAGCAAATACTGAGAATATTTTGCTGTCTGTGCCGCTTTGGATGTGCATTGCCCAACTAAGGAACCCAACTATGGCTTCCTAATCAAGTTGAATTTCTTAGGATAAATATCTGTATTTTCATTACAGGCACTGCAAGATTTATATCCACCCTGATCCCACATCCTTACACACAAGATGAAGGAAAGGTGCAAAGTCAGAAAACCTTAACATTTACTTTCACACCTGCACATTATGCATGACAAATCAGCCTCAAGGTAAGGAGTACCTGGAAGGACATCACCAGTTTTAGTTTTCTGGCATTTGTAACAAAATTGACCCTGTACCACCACCCTCTCTGAATTCTCAGCCTGAACTCTTCCTTAATCATTGAGATACCTCTAAGTGATGTTACTCAACACACTTTTTCTCTCCCTCCCTGCCCCTCCTTCTATTTCTTTCCTCCTCTCTACCCCACATTTATTGTTGAATAAAATCTGTACTGTTGACTTCAGCACTGGGTCTGGTTTGCACCATAGTTCAGGCAGAGTCATCTCCTATAACGGGATCATAACAGGTATCAAAGGGTTAATTTACATATCCAGCTGTCCCACCATGCCTTCCACACCCCTGGCTACATTTTCAAAGAAAGTCACTCTCTCACTCTTTCCTCTCCTCTCCTTCACCTCATTGCTTTTGGTGACTCTGTCTTAAACTCCCCTTCACCTAAAATAAAACTGGACAGAGGTTGAGCTGACAGGACACCAAGGGCACTACAGTGGTGGCAAAATCCATTTTCCTTGTCCTTTTCTGCATGGACTCATCATCTCAGCAGACGATCTGCTGGAAGGCCTTTGGGGCAAGGACTGCCCTTCTCATTTGCAAACACTTATATGCACTTGTGATGGATGCTGCCACACCACAAATCTGAATTTACAACTCATTATTCTTCTATTCATCACACTTCTGTTGTCCAATCAAAAAAAAAAAAAAAAAAAAAAAAAACAGAGTCAACATCAGATTATTCAAGCAACAAATTGACAAATTGCAAATTAATCAATAATGAAAAGTATGTCCTAGCAGTTTATAAATTAACCTGTGGCATGGTCTACAGTGCCATAAATTGTCCACTGAACAGGTATGAGGAGAATTAATGTTATTACAAAACAGCATTTTTTGTAATGAATAATTTCATCAGCTTAAGTCAACAGGTTACATTTGGGCATTTATTACATCAAATACACTCATTTAAAAAGCAGATATCCAAAATCACTTCATAATTTGCAATATGGCAGAGAGGAGCTGGTGGTTATCTATCCAAACAAATATTTTTCTTTAACAAAGGAGGGAATTTCTTAGAAAGGAGAACTTGGAGAGCTCTTAAGCACAGATAACATATATTGGCTTCATATTTCCTAAATACATAAAGTGAAAAAATATGACCATATACTAAAAAAAAACCCATCAGTCCTATGCAATGTATTTCAGAAAATGAGGTATCTGGTTTTTAAAGACACATTCCGGATATTTGAGGATTTTGTTACCTTAGACTGTCAACTCCAATACTTGATTATGGACAAGACGAGTTTTGCATGACCACTACCTATCTGTAGATTTCAATATATATCTTAAATTCTTTTTTGATGTGTATATAAAAAAAAATCTTCAAGCATATTACAATGATTTTAAGTTGATTTGAACCATAAAACAAGAATGTTTACTGCCCGTCTGCCAACCCCACCACTGTGTCTTCAAAAGAAAAGACCCAAAAAAGCAAAAAGCAGTAAGAAAATACTACCAGAGAGTGATAAATGCCTGTTTTTTTAACTTGCTCGTCTGTAAAGGGGTGACTGAACACAGCATGATAAAAGCAAGAGGATACCAGAGGGAAGGAAGTACTGAAATGGCAGTAGAATGAAACTGAATGAGTTAGAATAGAAACAGATTTTCTGGACTTGGTCTGAGAAACACCACATGGGCGATAAGATAAATATGCAAAGAGGCTGCCAATTTTCTAAGAAGCAGAACTAGCAAAAATGTTTAAAATATTAACATCCTGCATGTTGTTGCATTTTTTAAAAGCAGGTGTTATCAGTTCTCAGAAACCAGGGTAAATATTTCTGCTGCAAAAAATTTTTGTTTAATCACTTCTAGGAATTTTTAAGAAAACAAAATCTTGAAGAAATCTGCTAGAGAGGAAGCAAAAAGGCCGTTCAACAACTGTTCTCTCAGCTTTTCAGGAACGCATCCTTCTGTATTCCCAGATTGCCATAAAGTGTTATGAGAAGTGTGTCTTGAATTTTTGGGTGGATCTAGATAGTAACATGAAGTTCCATCAGTGGGAATACCTACTTAGGATCCCAAGAGTGTTCATATTTTAATTACTAACGCAAATTTTCCCTGCAAGTGTCAGCCATGAGGTGCTCCCAATCTCACAGTAACTTCAGTGAAACACCACGAAGGGTAAGACAGCTCTCATGGGCAACAGGGGTGGAGAAATCTTGCTCAGAGACTGTGCACTCCCCAGGCAGGGCTTATTTTTGGGGTTTTAGCTTGGATGGCATCTAGGCCATTTAGATCCTGGCCCATGATTGCCTCAGGAATTGGTTAACACAAATAAATGGCAGCAGTCAGGTAACACAGCCATTACTTCAGTCAGCAGCCTGTGAGCTTGCTAGCTGAAACCTGGTCACCACAGCGGATTTTAGAAATGGTGATGCTACTTCCTACACAATGTAGCTTCCACAAGCACAGTAACCTGCCCTTCCACTCTTTCAAACCCACACCATCCTTTAGCCCTGCACCCTTGGGCAGGTCTAGGGGAGTTTTTTCTCTTTATCTTGCTTCGCCTGGATCAGGCCTCAACTTGGCAAGGGAAACACTCTGAGCACACACAAAAAATATACATTTGGGAAGTATCCTGAGTTGTTTTCCTAAAGAAGAAAATTCTGCAGAGCACAGAACAGGAAATAATGTACTCATGGGTGGTTTCCTCCTCCAGTGCCACTCATATGCTGCAGCTGAGACAACACACATGGTGGCACTGGAGTGGAGTTTGCCCAGATCCCTCAAACAGGGTTTCATAGTACTGTAAGAAAGCTACAGATGGAGGTAAAGATGGTTTTTCAACATGTGTCTACAGAAGGTGGAAGAATTCAGTCATCTTCTTCATAAGCCAGAGCTGTTTTTCTCAATGGGATGTGCTAGTGCTTGCTCTCTGCTGTGGGCAGTGATAAGTCTGCCTTTCAATAAACTCTCTGACACATTCCCATTCTCTGTGGTTTCCTCACAGAAACCATGATGGATAGCCCACACCAGAAGGACATTTCAGCAGTGATGCCATACAGAGAGGAGGATGCTCGGCCCATGAAGTCAAACACAGCACTGAAGATTGATCTCTTCTGGAATTCCTGTCTGATGCACTGGCCATTAAGTTATGCAAACATGCTAATTCGCAACGCAGAATAAAGCAACTGCCTCCTGCCTTCCCAGGAATGTTTCATTTGGGGCCCAGCAGGGAGAAGACATTCTGTTAAAATGAACATTTTGTTAGTTTTAGCAACAGGGAATGTAAACTACAATGGAGAAGTAATGAATGAGTATTGAGAAAGAAGCTCAAGGTTAAAATTTGTGTCCTCCAATAAATTAAAATATGTCTGAGGGGTTAGAAATTCAAGCAAGTAAGCATTTAGAACTATTTTATTCTTTTGAAAAACTATGAAATGTGTCAAGAGTGTTATTTGTGAACCACTGTATGCTAAGCCAAATCTCTGGAGTAAGCAGGAGCTCTTCCTGTACAGAAATTTGGCACCAAAGTATCTTCTAAGATCAGAGCCTCTGCTCACAACCTGCTGTGGAATTGCACTTATTGGCAGGTACTCTACAAACTCATATAGAAAACAATGCCTGCTCAGAAGACTTCATCATTTAAATAAAGAGTGGATGAAAGGAAGGATTAGCACTTCCTTGGGGCTGCACTTCAGACCACTGAAGGTGGGCCAAGATGATGAATGAATTTCCAGAGATCGTAAGGAGAGTCTGTGGCAGACCTTGGAAAAACTCCTAGATGTTTAATTATCATTTTCCTTGCACTCATTCATTCCCTAACTCAATGTCTGTAGTGCTCTGTCCGTTTATAAAGGTCTTGTTCCTAAAACTATTGGCCATATTGTATGATCACAGCTCTTATCCTGGAACCTGATTTCTCCAAGAGAAACAGGCAGAGGGAAGACAGAAAGAAAAGAGACGCTGGTGTGCACGTAACACAACTACAGGACATCCATCACACCTTCAGGTTTCAGTGAGAGCAATTCACTCCCAGCCCCTGTGCTCCCTGAATCTACTCTTCCATGAACTCTGCAGCCACACAATGATTTGCCAGATGTCTCCAGTGCCCCTCAAATCCTTCCATTTCCCACAAACAAACTGCAGGCTAGAGCTCATCCTTCACACTCCCTGGATTAGCACCCCACCTTTTTCTCCATCTGCAGAGGCCAAATGCTGATCCATGTCTGAGAAGATGGACTCAGGCCTGATCTTTACCTCCCTCTGCCTGCACCAGCACACAATGCCAGCACAGCCCATGGCACTCTGCTTACACAACACAGCTGAGCTGAGAGAGGCTTTCCTGTCTTCTCTCTTCCAAAAGTGTCAAGCGCTTTCTGCTAGATCAAAGGAGAGGCAAATTAGTCAATCACACCCTTAATGCAGCAGTGACACGTCAGCTTCCCAGAACAGCAGTGTGCACGCTGCCAGCAAACTGCAGGTGTAACCTACTCCTACAAGCACAGCTATCCATCATCCCTGGCATAAAACACCAAGATTTAGTAAAGGCACCCCTCTAGGCCAGCCCTGGAGTCTCTGAGCAGAAAAACTGCAGCAGAAGTGACACCCCAAGACCACATTTGTTGGCTCAGTCCTGTCTGGGACCTGGAGCACAGGGCGGAGCATACAGAAGGTGCCCAGTGCAGTTTGGACACCTCATGCTGTAGAAACATGGATAGAAAGCATGGCAGACCTGTAGCATGATGTTATCACAAAATACCTTGTCATCCCTGCCCCTTTCCCACCATATCTGGACTTCTGGCTCCACTGGGAGCCCTCTGTTCTGGGAAGTGGTGCAGCTGGTGAGTCCCAGCACTGCTGCTGCTGCCCAAGCCCCATGACCATATAATCAGCCAGGGCATGAATTCAACATACCTGTGTACACCTCTCCAGCCAAGAATACCTTCCTCCTTGGCCCCTTGTCTCCCTCTAAAGCTCATGAGCTTGATGATTAGGTTTTGGTTAAGCTTTATAAATAATTTTGTTATTTCTCTAGCGTGTGTGTGAAATAATGTGATGTGAGGAGCAGGAAATTCTTTTGGTCTACATCTTCAGTGTTCAGCTGGATGTGCAAAGTGGGTGAGAAGGAACTTAATCATGGTGGCTTTGAGGTTTTGAGACTATGGTGAACAGAGCAAACTGCTTCCTGACCCTGATTTACATTGAGTTTAATCTAATGGAACAAGTGTTTCTATAATGATGAACCCCCTCTGAAGCTACACCAACAATGAGTTTGGCATCATCTCCTCTCTTTTCCCCAACTGCTTTTACAGCAAGGAATCAGTAACAAAACAGACATCTTTTTTTAATAAACAGTCCTTGTTACTACACGATAACCAGCCCCGGGATGTTAGCAAAACAGACAACATGTCTTGCTAGCAGCAGGCACACCAGCTCCAGCCCTGTGCTCTAGCACCACCAAACTCCCTTCTTTGGAGGTAGCAAAGAGCACAAAGCCACTCCTGACCAGCCCATGTCCCCAGCTCACACTGGCAAGCCTAAAAATAATCAAGTTGCAGCCTGAGAAGTAATTACATCTCATTGGCACCCAGCACTGTTCTCACAGGGAGGGGAGGCAGGAAGCCAAGGAGAGGGGATCAGCTACCAGTCCATCTCCCTGCAGCTCCGCAGCGCAGATGGAAGCAGCAGTGAGGAGCTGAATCCATGTTCTGCCAATGTCAAACACAAATTCTTAGCTCTCTGCTTGTTCAGGATGAGTTTAAACAACTCTTTGTCATCTTCAAGATGGAAAAGATTGCTGAGGCCAATTGAGCCCCCGAAATTGCACTCTGGTGCTTAAAACAAGTATGCAAGAAAAATAAATCCCCCATGGCCCCTGGTTTCCTTCCAAGCAGTTCAGGACACCACTCCTGCATGGATGCTCAGGTGGTAGAGTTCGTGCCTCAGAACACAGCAGAATAAAACACGAGAAGTCTCCTACAAACAGGCCTCTGCTGCATGACACCAATTGCTGTTGGCCAAGAGTTATTGTGAGTGGAGAGCTCAAGTGAAGTTTGGTTCAGGCTTAATGAATTGTGTTCATTTTCCAGCACATTGTTTTGGCTGATAAATCACAGCTTCATGCACCATTAGCATGTCATGATTGGAATATTTAATCAAAGGCCAGCTTTTTGTATCATTTACCTTTGAGAAACTAGATTTGCTAGCTAGAACAGTTTTGAACCATTACACACACTTATCAGCAAAAATCTTTGCTTCATGTCAAGTGTTGCAATATTTAAAGCCCTTGCAGGCAAGGAAGGATTGGGAAAAATGAGTGGCTCACTTAGCTTGACAAATGCAAATGGGTTCATGATGTTATTTGAAAGAATTGCAGGAAAAGAAAGGAAAAATTAGAAGGAGAACAAACAATTCTGCATTTATAATCAATTACTATAAACGCTCCTTTGTTTTGGGTTTGGATCTCCAAGCAAAATGAGGACCCTTTTGTTCTGGATGATGTAAGATCTTGTTTGGAAGACAGAACATCATTGTTTTTGCTGTTTGTTTTTCTTTGTCAGAGGATGCCTCTCTGAGAGCAGCAGCCTCTCCACCCAAGAGTCACCCCTGAAGTCCACACAAGGCTGCCCTTGATGCAAATAAGAGCTCCCTAGGGGATATGTTTTGGTGCCAGATGAGAAATCCGGTCCTTGCCTGAGTGATCAGGATGGTTCATCAGCATGGTCCATCAGCAGGGCCCCTAAACTCAGCCCTGCCTGAGAGTGGCAGAGGCCAGAGAACATCTTTTCATGCCCTCTTTACCTCACCACAGAGCTGCCATGAAACGGCTGGAGAGAAGGTTTTCTGCACTTCAACACACTTTTCTCCTCTATCTATATACCCTTGAAAAGGGGGAGACAAAAACTTCACTTGTTTCTGCAGAAAACTGTTGGGAAATGGTTTGTCCAAAAAACTATGGAGCTACCAAATGCTTAAAATTAAAAACACTTCCTACAGAAGGGTGAATCAAAGGTATGCAAAACTGAATACAAATCTGAGCTTAAACAGGGTTTCACAACTCCCTCCTAAGTACAATTTGTGCTCCTGGAAGGAATGAAGTCTTGCATTTCCAGAGCAGTGGGTGCTTTTGTTTGCTTCTTGAAATGCTTGGTTGAACAGCAGTGCAGAGCTGTAAAAATAGGTTTATTTTTATGTGCTTTATGGGTCTGATTGTTAACAGAAAAGGCCCGAGGGCTGAGTGAGTCTGTGCTTGTGCACTTCTGCACTAGACTTTTATGTGTGTGATCTCCCACGCTGTGTAAGTGGTGTCTGTGGCCACATGAACCACTTGTTCTGCCCCAAACAAGCTTCTGTTCAGGCACAGTGACAGCAGCCACAGTGTCAGTGTGGTGGCCACCATCTCCCACGTGCTAGCGATCTCTACCTCCCAGATCCCAAGAACTAGGGACTGGGATCAGGGGGAAGGTTCTACATGTGTGGGATATACAGGTACAACTGGAAGAGCACTGCACAAAGAAGGAGTGTGGATCTTTCTACCTGTCATTCTCCTTCTAAGTTGTATTTTCCTTGATCTTGTCTTCCCCAGTTGCTGAGCAGGCCCTTCTCTTCAATTTTTCCGTAATTTCCAACCTATGCTGAGAACTCCAGATGTGAATTCCCGAACTTTTGGGGTTTCCAAATCCATGTGCAGATCCAGTCTGGATCCAATTAAGTCAGATCTTCTGCTGTGAGTCAGAACAAGAACGACAGTACTCAGCTTTCTGATGACAGCAGTGCTGTTAACCTGGCCCTGGACCTGATTTCTCTGCTTCAGTCCACTCTGCTTATAAACATTTGCCTTCCAAGGCAGATGCAAAGAGATTTCTTTCCAAATGAAGAAAAATAAGTGAAGCCCACTTGAAACAGCAGAAATTGCCACCCCAGACCATAGACCTTCAGCCAACATGTTACAAATGTGCCACTAAAAGGCCTTTGTCACCAGTGGGTCTCTAGGTCTCCAAAGTGCCACCTGTGGCTCCAGAGATACCAAGAGAATAGCCAAGAACCAGCATCTATCTCATGCTTTCTTGGTCCTTTACATCAGCCAAACTGTGCTCAGAACAGTAAACAGATTTGTTTGAAATGAATGGTGCTTGGCACAGAAAGAGAAATAAAAATATAATTAATTTCATTTTTTCCATGGTGACAGTTTTCCAGCTCATCCAAGTTGCATTTTCCAGAAAGCTCAGTACTTTCTACCATAACAGTTCTTGTTGGACTAGAAGATAGCAATGCCTTTCTTTTCTTAAAAAAAAAAAAAAAAAAAAAAGGAATGGAATTAGTTTGCTAAAGCCTTCCAGTTCCTAAAGGGCAGACATGCTGATATGCTTTCCAGATCTTGGTGCAGTTTCCTCATACTTTCCTTGGAAAATGTTTTCCCCTTGACAAAATCTGGTTTTGCACCCTTGCAGCAAGGTTTGACCAGAACCCAGAAGCCACCTTACAGACCACAGACCCCTGTGACAGTGACCTGACTTGTGGTCCACACTCAAAGAGCCGAGGAAATACACAAACATTCATGTCCTATGTCTCCACAGTTTCTGATCACAGATCTAGAATTCCCTCTCCAAATTGTCCTCTCTGTCTTTTTGAGGGGCCAACCATCACCTTTGCCTATCTAATCAGTTTGTCCTTTCTTCCAAATTCCCCATCAAGGACACCACAGGCAGAAGTTTAGGCAGAAAGCCAATGGTGACACAGTCTCACATGTGAGATAGTCAATGACAGGCAACATGAGGGTCACATTTTACTGAGTCTGGCAATCAGTCTCTTTATTTGTTTTGACAACAATTTATTGAGAAGGTTCCTCAGGGCCAGGACAAGGGTTTTCTTCACAGTCAGAGATAGGGGAACTCATTCTTCAGGATCACCAGCAAATCAGACACCTTAGTTTAAATCTGTGTGGCTCACAGGAGGTGTCAGAAGAGCCATACAAGTTTTGTGTTCCCCTTTGATCTTGTGCAGGGTGGTCAAGTCTCTTCTTCCAACTCATCAAAAATTTTGTACTGAACCAGAGTAGTTTTTCCCAGAGTTTTATCAAAACCAACATACTTCTTCCAAAAGTTTCTCTGTCAAAGAATGAGCAATTTCCAGAAACATCAGTGAAAACATTTTTCAGTGAGCTCCCTCCCATCCGTCATGTTGAGTGCATTTCTCCCACATTCCTATGAGAAAAGCAAAGGAGGTTTGTGTCTCATTTTGTGGCACAGCTGGCAAGCTCAGGCAGATTGCTCTGTGACCCACTTGGTGGCAATGGCCAAGAACTTGTGTCCTCACCTCACATTACTTGCTCTGAGTCCTTAAATGTACTTTTCCCCAGGGAATTTTAGCCTGAAATGTCTAACCACAAACCTGGAAATGATTTCAAATATACTATAACGACTGCTGTTAATCACACCCACTCTCTTATAGCATGGCCTGTAAAGTAAGAATAGTGAGGAGGTCTTCCTGCTCCCCATACCCTGGCAGCAGATGCATTTCCTGTGTTCCAGAGCCATACATTTCACTGGGAAGGGATGCTCTCTAGTGGTTAGATTATGAGACAGGAAAATTAGATCTTAAAACTTTCACTTCCTGTCTCTCCCCCTCAGTATCCTTGTATGATGAGGCAACTCATCCCATCCCACTGTGCCCTGGTGCGTCCCTTCATGCCTGTGGGTGACAACAATCCCTCTGCTATGTGAGAAGGCTTAAATGACACATCCAAATGTTTGGAGGGGAGGTTTTAGGATAGAGACAAGCACTGTGGCCAAGCTGCATTAGGTTGGAGTGAAGATAGGAAAAAGTGAAAAGTGGTATAAAGAAAGGCAGAAGTGTCTGAAACACCCCAATCAGATCTTTCCCTCTTTTAATTATAAGTCATGGAAATTGCTCTTTAACTTGACTGCTTCTTATCTTTACCTAAGGCATCACAGAATTTTATATAATTAAAATTTCCTTGACAATTGCCAAAGATTTACAATGTGAAATGTTTCAATTTTTCTTACATTATGTCTTGGCATCAAAGAATCTGTATTCATTTCCTAAGTATGGGATAAAGATGATTTCTAGTGGGAGACAAATGAATCAAGACCCTGACACCCCCATTTTTTTCTTTCTCTCTCCTTTTCTTTTCCTTTCCTTTCCTTCTTCTTCTTTCTTTTCTTTTTTTTTTTAATACATCTGGTTATTATTGAACAGAGGCTTTCATGTTTTAATGATAAATTGTCTTCTCCCGCTGTAACAATGTCCCCAGACGGCTTGTCTTGGCTAAAATGTCTTCTAAGAGCATCTGCTTTTGATCTATAGGGGTTTTAAATCTTTGGATCTAATCTCTAGCCTGGCTGACTTGAAAGCTGATTTCCACAAAAGCAGAGTGTGAAACTTGTAGAAACCCTTTAGTGGAATCACTTGAAATTGTTTAAAAGACTGTATTGACAATACTTAGTATGTCCTTGTGACTTTTTTCCTTCATATTTACATATATACACATGGATATAAAAATACAAGAAAGAGACATAAGAAAGGAATTTCTTTTAACAAATGCTCCAGTGGTATTTCCATGTAATCTGCATGTGTTGTGGCTTAATACTCTAATAAAGAAGGACTGGAAGCTTTCCAGAGCACAATATTTATGCCATGTATATCAATTAAGATAATTGCCAATTATAATGATATGTCAATTAAAGTCAAGTGACTTTTAAAAGAGTTATGCCTGCTATTAATTTAGTTCTACACACACACACTGTAAGTGTATTTATAAGGGTTGATCTTAAAGTTTCTCAATGTTGTTCCCATCCAGTACATCCAGCACAGGATTCCCAAGTTAATTTTGCTCTTTCTGGTCCACTTCAGGCTGTAGGATAAATACAGAGAAGGTAAAACCCAGCAGAGAGCTGTCTTCTTTGGTGGCACAGTGTTGGCACGCTGTCTGCTGTCATTTGAAGCATGCCAAGTCGATTTTGATTTCACCCCAACACAAATGAAAATAGGAGCTGGCTTGTGAACTCATGGGATTTCTGTGGCTAAGGAGAAACCACTGTGGTCAAACTAAAGAGAACCTCGTGATGCTACAATATGTATACAGACATATACACAGTTGTGTGTTGGGGTGATAAATACCCTCTAAAAGTTCATCTGTCTATGAAACTCCACACAGAACACTGTAAAACATTAACAACAGTGACAGACAGACCCTAAAGGACTAAGAGTTTAGGTTTTGCTGTGATTAAACTGAATTTAGAACAAATTCAGGAGAGTTTTGAGCACAAAAGCTCTTCTGCATGAACTTTCTGGTTAGGATATAATGGAAGCCAGACCCCAGCCTCTCTGGTTGGAGGTTTGCAAAACCTAATCATAACAACTGATGAGGTTTTGCTAAACCAAAGCACCCTCTGTTTTCTCATCACAAAGATAAAAGAGGAATCTTTTTTCAACCATTTACTCCTTGCACCTTAGCAGCAGTGCTGAAATATAACTTATAAGATATTTTACTATTATCTCCAAAGCAATAATTTTGCTAGTCAGCTTTTAAACCCTCAGAATGCAGCCTCTCCCAAGCCATCCATAGATTTCCCCCGAAGTTCATGGCTGAAGATTAATTTTCAAGGCTCCACCAAAACTTTAAACTATTTCTGTGGCTGACTGGGCCAGAGACACGACGGAAACAACCATTTCATAACCTTTCAGCACTGCTGCTTCTATCCAAACCCAAACTCCAAAGCTGGGATGGGATGTGAGAAGCAATCAAAAACAACACTAGAAAAGCACGAATCCATCCTAGTAGTAAGGCTCAGCTTGGCTTTGGGTTTGATCCCAGGCATGAGGAAATATTCAGGGAAAGTAGAGTTATTTCCTTAGATTCATTTGCCCATTTCTCATTAACAAAGCATTTTGATACTCTGCAAGAAAGAAAATAGAGTGAATTATTCCTAGTTTGTTATAAAACTGGACTGATAGAACTAATATCTGGGCAAGAAGCCTCAAACTGAGCCAAGAGGCTCATTCACCCCCAGAAATGAGCACTGTGCAGCACAGAATTCTTCTCTTTCCTGCAAGACGATCAGCAAGCGATAAGATTCTCCCTGGATTTGAGTGTTAACTGAAGCATCTTGCCTTAAGTGAATATTTTATGGGGAACTTACTACACTGAGCCATTATCTACAAGTTCTTCTGTTGTCACAATTGCTGTTGCTTTGACCTCAAAAATGTATGAGCTAACTGAGGAGCCAAGAGTTCAGTCCAGGCTCCCCTCCCCAGGCACACTTTCTATCAGTTTTGCTACAGCTACTGAAGGGTTTGGTTTGTGGGGTGATAAAGGAACCAGTATGAAGAAACCCCAGCTGCCGACCAGAAATGATAACACAGTCCAGTGTTCCCAGGCTGGTTTGTGGCAGAGGCATTAGCAACTGTTACTTGCTGTTGCTTTGCTCCAGCCAGCCCTTTTCAAAGGGGAAATTCAACTGCATGTGGTCCTAAACTTCCTCTAAATTCAATTTGAGCCACTGAGCTGTCAGTTTAATTGCCCTGCTGTGGATGCCACTATTTTATCTGAGTGTAAATCTCTCTGTCACTCAGAGTATCATGTAAAGTATTTTTGATGAGGCATGCAGAGTGTCTGCTCTTAAATGCTACAGCAGGGAAGAGGCCCAAGTGTCTCAGATTACCCCAGGGACAGACAGCTCACACAGAGATAAAGAAGGAGACAGGATTCAGGGACAGCAGAGGATGAGACACTTGGTGTTTCCCATTGCAAGGAAATTCCTGAAAAGCCTGTCCATGATGACAGGGAAGAGCCCGGTGCCTTCCTGACTCTGCCAGATGAGGTTAGGATCCTCTCCCACCCTAAGGACAGGTCAGCTAGGGAGGGTGTCCACAGCCACAGAACACAAGAATGTCTGGGTGCAGCACTGGGTCAGCACAGGGCTTGGGCAGGAGCATGGAGCTGAACATCTGGCCACAGCTGGCAGCAGGCTTATCCCCTGAGCACTGCAGTATCACTCTGCAGATTTGCTAACTCTCCTGTTGAGTGCAGTTATGCATTAGAACTGCTAATATGCAGTGATTTTGCCTTAAGCTTGAAAGCACCAGAGGTTAAACAGATTTTGATATAAGAGCCTACAAGGAACACTCTATTTAAAAAGCCTATGCATCACTGGCTCCGACTGAAAGGATGATGAGTGGTAGGAGGAGATGAAAGGTGGTTCAGACATGGGTATGATGACAACAGTAAAGGGAAATTAAATACACTGCAGGGAAATAGAAGTCATAATCATCTTGGGTTTGCAGCTCATGAACAGTGAAAAGCTTATGTGATGAAACAGCAGGTAGAAGTGCCTTGAGACTCAAGTTTTAAGGCCCCAAGAGTTTAAGCTTGACATTCAAGCCTTTTAAAGTTTTATGAGGGCATCCAATAATTCCTCCTGCTCGGCCCCCACCCCCTGCCTGATGTGCTGGTTGTTTGATTTACACACCTTCCTGAATGTACAATGAATTCCAGGGAAAGCATGCAGAAACCATTGCAGGTCTGTAATTAAACAGCCTTCATGCAGCTTAACCTCTCCAATAACAAACGTCCAAACCAATGCAAAAGGTCACCACACTTTTGGCTGGTGAAAACTGACACAGTCCCACCAAAGACTCCAGGATCCAGGACAGTTTTTACCCAGGGAAGTACAGCATGAGCATTCCCAAAATGTGCTCCCTGCTGGATGCAGGCAGGAAAATCTTGCTAATCCACACAGGGCTAATTCATATACTTGAGCATCTTTCCATAATAATTATTAGCCTGACAACACACTCTCCATCAGCAAAGAATTCCCAGCAGAGAACTCCAGCTGTATCAATTCTACTGCCAAGCTCTATCAATTCCTCTGCCATGCAAGTGCATGAACCACCCACCAGAAATTACCTGAAATGCAGAGTGACAACAGCTGTACTGACCAGGCCAGGTTCATGACACATTTAAAATACCTTTGTGCTAATTTTATACATGTTCTAATTATACTAACGATGTTTCTAACTACAGCATGATAATTATACTGAAATTAGACATGATTATGTTAATTATCTAGCTCCACACTAATGCCACTTCTTTTAGACACAAATGTCTTTTGTTAGCCTTAAGTAAAACTGATGATTGCTTAAAAATTATCGAAAGCAATGAATGCCCTTTTTTTTCCTTTTTCCCACTTTAACCATTGTTTCCTTTGCTCTAACTTCAGGAAATGTCAGTGCTTTCAGTTGTGGCCATTAATTTGGGATCCTCAGTCTGACAGAGAGCTCTGGAGAGCGTGTCCATGATCACGAAACACAAAATCCATTCTTCAGAGAAGACACAGGAGAGCTGCTGAGCGCCTCAAATAATGGATACAGACCTAAGAGCCCATATTCTGCTGGAGGCATTATAGAAAAGAGAAGCTGTCATTGTCAAGATCCCAGTCATTCAGCAAAAGATAGCAGGGAGGTTGCTTTGTTCCTGATAGGCAAAAGATAGCTCAGGACTAGCCATCCCTTGGAGCATGTTTGACATTTGGATGGACACAAGGACAGGCAGCACATCTCATCCATTATGGGTTAGGAGCACACAGGGTTAGGGAGAGAAACCTGAGCTCCAGAGAGGGACAAAGAAGGAGCATTTTGTTACAGATAATTTTTGAAAAATGGGAACATTTGAAACAGTACATATGGATTATGAGGTAGAAGGAAAGATAAAGTACATGTTGGGCCTGAATTTCTAACACGCTCCCACAGATGTTGCATCAGCCTAGAGTCAACAGTCAACATTGTCAGACACGTCCCAGCATAAGACCTCAATTGTGTTTTGGCAACGCTCTGCCAGCTTTTAACAAATCATAATGCAATTTTTTTTTGAGCAATATTTTTTTTCCCAGGCATCTTGAACTTCTCATTCAATGCTCTTTATAGCCCAATTTCCTTTGCCCTATCTAACTGTGCTTCCTTTGGATCTACCTGTCACAGTAGCTCTCCATTACCTTTTAAGTCCCTAGGCCCATTTCCATCAAAATGATGGGAGCATAAGGCCACTAACTCCTACATCTTTCATGAAGAGAAATAACCAAACACAGGACAAAAAAATCTGCTAAAAATCACTAAAGAAACAGTATGGCTGCAGCACAAAATCAACCCTTGCTAGCACTGAGAATCCAGCCAAAAATAACTTCCAGTAGAAATTTGGTTCCTGTGGGTCAAACCTTCAAAGAATAACAACTCGATACAAAAAGGGTGATAAGGATTCTGTTCAGCATCTACAAACATAGTCCTGGATGGCTGTATGTAGATACACCATGCCCAGGGGAGAAATCTTAACAACTTTTAACAGCCACATGGCCCTGAGTATCAGCTCTGATTCTGTACAATTCACTGAAAATACACTTTCTTGGGTTTCTTTGTTTTGTTTTGGGGGTTTTTTTTGTCCTTTTTTTCTTTTTAAGATGTATCATTGTCATGGCTCCAGGTACTCAGGATGTCCCAATACACCTATTTCTGACATCTTAGCTGCCTACCAGGCTCATTGCACCCATGAGACACAGGTTGTGCCTTAGAGTGTCAACACACCCTTAACATGCCCATGAGCCTTCAAGCACACAAACTGGGAGAAAATCAACAAACAATACGGGCCACGCTTGTGCTCTTCAAAGTGTGAGCCAATGCTGCCTTTGATGCTACACACAAAGCTTCCTTGTTCTTGTTTTCCTAATTCCTGCACATCTGATTGCAACATATGGCCAGGTTCAGCAATTGACAAAATATTTCCTTTCTATTCTGTTTGCGTGACCGCTTTCTGGAGCCATGGATTGCTGTGACTTAGCAAATGACAGCTGAGAAACAGTGGCATGCCCTCCGTGTTGGAAAACAAACCACAACAGCAGCAGCAGCAACTCAGCTTCTCTCACCCACAGACTCCTATCCCTTCATGCTGGATGGCTGCTGTGTTGTTTTATTCCAATTTTGATGATCACCTTTTCACTCATGATCTGTCCAAGATTTAGACAGATATTGAGAGTACCTGGGACCAATCACATTGTCTGCTGCTCTACAAGAGGTTCCAGATAAGTGACAGACAGACAGACCAGAGGAAAGGGGCTGAAAAGATACGCACTCATTAACAGCTTGAATATTCATATGCTTGTATATTTCAACCACATAGTGTTAAAATTTGGCATTCACTCCCCAACTGACCAATCCTAAAACTCCCCAATGAGACGTCCAACCCAAACTCCTTATGCAATTATTATCATCACATTCTAACTCTGATAATATATTTTCCTCAGTAGAACTCAGAAAGAAAGTTGGGTTTTTTTCCTCACTGCAGATGGGAGGTGATTTGCCCAGGGCCACCATGCGGCAGGACTGCAAACACAAACCAGATCTACTGGGGCAGTACTAATGTGGCCTGGACATCTCACGTAAGAATGAGATTCACCAGTTGGCTGGTGACCATAAATAGATGCTTGATACTCACACACACACACACACAAACTACACATCAGTGGGATCACCAGCAGCATTCAGAGACTCCAGCAGGATAAACTGGAAACCTGAGGGACAATTTGCGATGTTAAAAAACCAACAAGTCCCCACTGACCTTAATTTCATGTCCCTTCAAACAAAGGACAAACACAGTTGTAGAGACTTGGGGATGAATCAGAGGAGCAGAATGCCAATTCCACATAGAGTTAATTGGAAATGAAAAACTCTTCCTGCAAAATTAACAATGAAAAATTTAAAAAAATAATCCTGGTGAAATGATTGTTTGGGTGTGTCCTGTTCCCTTTTTCTCCAGAGACTAAATTTCCTCCTTAAATCCTTCCCAAAGCACCAGGGTGGTGGTTGTTTCCTGAGGCTCCCCAGGCAGCAAGCCTGAGGAGAGGTTTCTGTAGCCGGGAGCTCGACCCACAGAGGTTAACCAAACTACAGCTCCAGAGGGGATATTACACAAATGTACCCAAATTGAAACATAACCCTTTTTTCCCCTTCCTTTTTCCTGAAACATCTTCTTCTCCAAGGTTTTGAAGACAAACAAACTTTTCCCCCTGCTTTCCAGAAGCAGACCCTTTCCCACAATAAAAAAAAGCAAAAAAAGGCACGTTTAGTTGTGCCATTTTCAGGGTCTCTTGCTGGTTCTGGGGAGAGGGGGCAGCCCCCTTGGCTGGGTCCTGGCTCACCCATCTCCAGAAAAGAGGGGAAAAAGAACCCAGGCGGGGGAATCCAAAGCTGCTGCTCCTCTGAGCTTCCCTTCCTCTTCCCCTTCCCTTCTCTTCCCATCAGGGCTCGGTGAGGAATTCAGCAGCTCTGGACTCAGGGTGGGTTGCTCACATTAATCTGGCAGAGCTTTTGGGCAGCATACATACTTTTTTATCTTTTTTTTTAAGTCCTTTTTTTTAACCTTTTTTCATTCAGGGAAAAATATAGAAAATTTTATTTGACAAAGCAGCAAGCCTTAACACTGCAGAGGCTTTATTTTTCTTACTCCCGTAATTTTCCCCTGCTGTAGCAGAATGTGGGGATAAAGGAAGAAGAAAGTTACTTTTCAAAATTGCAGCAAGATCCGTCCAGAATCCATCACTCCATTTATTCCCTTGGCATCCTGAAAACGAGAGCCTGTGCAAAGGGTTTGCATTGCAGGAAAGACTTCAATTGGATTTGCTAATGAAAGCCTTGGAAGTTTCTTAGATTGGGGAAAAAGTGATTTTTCAATTGTCCTTGACTTTTTGTTTTTCTCTTCAGGCTGGAATACAAAAACTTCCTCATTCTCAAGACAGTCACTGGAACTTTTTGAGATATAAAAGACTATGACAAGCACTAGGCCTCTCTTCACAAAGAAGGAAAAGAAATGAGCGGCAATTTGTTGGAGAAATCTACTGGAGTAATCTCATTCCAAAATCCTGGGGACTCTTCTCCCCAAGTGACAGCACCTGCGGTTTTGTTTTCTGTTTGGAGAGCACCACATCCAGGCATTTTCCAGATCCAGTTCCAGGGAAGCAGATTTCGTCAGGAAAGTCTAGAATTCAGTGGAGTTTTAGGAGCTGCCAATGATTTCTTGCCAGAATCTTTTAAATTTTTTGTGATTTTTTTGCTTGCTTTTCTATCAGATGGAATTTCCTACTTTTTCCTCCCACTGTTTTTCCTTTTCACTTAAAACACAGATGTATTTTTTCACAATATCTTATTTGAAATGCATTTCTCTCTTCCAAAGAAACACTAATAGTCTGTTTTTTCCTACCATCTGTAATAAGGACAGACCACATCAAACTTTCAGAGTTCAAGTATCAGCTGACATTGTTGAAATCCAAAGCCATTTTTCAACTGGATAAATCCCCCTGATTTTTGATATGAAGCCATATCACGAAACTTGCTGCTTTTAAGGTCCTGTTGTTCAAAATAGTAGTTCTTCATCACTAAAAATTAAAGCAACTACTTGATCTGTGTTTTGGGGTGCTTTTTTTTTTTAAAATTTTTCATGGTCAGCCCATAACAGGGTATTACATAAACTCACTATTCCCTTCACCTTGGATGACTTTATATTTTGGCTGAGGCTCGTTCCAGGTAACCATTGCTGCTGAGTACTTGGGTATTAAATCTGAGGGGGACATCTGTGTTCTCCCCAGGTTCAGTGGAGAGAGACAGGCCTTGCCAGAAATAATTCATGCCAAGGGTGGCCTCAGCCTCTCATCTTTGAATAAAAGGAACTCCACCAGGACTTGTATTTTTCTCCTTTGATTACAGGAGGAAGAAAAAAATTCTGTGACTGGAGAGACTCCACCTTTCTGCAGCTCAAGATGGGTGTTCTACATGTGTCAGTCTCTCTGAAGCTGCCGGAAATTCTCCATGGAGGAATGGACAAAGCAGTGGCCAAGTTCCTGCCCCTGGAGATTTTCAGAGCTGAACTGGGCAACTCCCTTGCACAATCTGACTGACTTTGAAGCCAGCCCTGCCTGGAGTGGGGTGTTGGACTGAGATCTGCAGAACACCCTGCCAACCTACATGATTCCATGCATTTATGAAAGAAGCTTTATAGGAGCTAGCATTACAGAGGGAAGTGCCCCAGCAGAACGTTTTCCAAACCACATAAAACAGGTACCATTACAGAATTCGCAGAAGAGCACATGAGCTCCCAAACAAGACCCTTCCAGGTAGTCAATCAAATTCATCATCCTCTTCTTTCAATGGCCAGTGGCAGAGGCTTCAGGGAGAAGTGTTTGGACCCCACAATATACAGCTTTAGAACGACACAAAGGAGAAATTCCTCCCTAATCCCATGAAACCAGTAATGGGTTGGTGCCCTGGAGCACACGGGTTATTATCCTCATTAGATTTGCACCTATGCAGCTTCACCGGGGATGTTCTCATTGCTCATGCCAAGAACATGTTTTCTTGGCACACATCTGAGGTGATACAGAGCTTGCTCAGGCCTTTGCTACTCAAGCTAAGCTACTGCATGCCAATAAAATCTTTACACCACACCATCTTGCATTAGGCAATATATATTTACACAGTCTGTGTGGTAACAGTAAGGGTTGTTGGTTTTTTTTAAAGGCAGAAGTATGTAATAAATGACATCCCTTCAAACACACACAGACTTTACATTTCAGCACCTTCTGCCTTGCAGTCCTCCTACAACCTCAGCTCCTATATTTTGTTATGAAATTTATAGGTTTATGCATACCAAAATTGTGTGTGTGTGTGGACTGTTACTGCCAGGGTGGTCTTTAAGAAAAGAAGCAAGTAAGATGCTCAAATTTGATTACAGGATATAATAAAAGTCAAAGACTTCTTCCTGCTCATTCTCATATAGTCCCTTGAAAGAAGAAGAAGAAAAAAGTCTTTCCTTTTTTTCCCTTTTTCTATAAAGGAACTTTTTTCTCCCCACCCAACAGAGCCAGCAGTGATAGCCAATTTTCCTCTGTTTGAACCTTTGAGTATGCACTTGAGAACCTCACGTGGTGAAAACTAACCCCAGAATACCCAGGAGACAGCTGAAAAACCCATTTCAAGGGCAATGCTTTGATTTCTTCACATACACAAAATTGGACTCTTTTTTTTTTTTTTTTTTTTTTTTTTTTTTTTTTCAGTGAGGAAAAATCTCCAGTCTCTGAGTGAAGGGAAAACTGCAGTGATTACTCCTGCCTTTAGATGGCTGGATAAATATTTACCCTATAAGACCGTATATTAAGGAATGAGTTTTTTTCTTTTTTTTCCTCCCCAAAATACTGTTTCACTGTCTCAGCAACTATGAATGGTGCTGGTGTCTCTCCCAGCGTGGGCAGCCATTTTGCTGATGCATCATCTCACCTTTGCTGGAAAAGGATTAGAGACCAACACCATTAGCATCAGTGGCAGAATTCCCAGGCGTTGCTTCACTGTGCCCCACATCTTGTGTTGTTGCTCATGTCAGGGCAAAATAAATACATGGTGGTCTAAATGCACCACTAGAACAAAATCAGATCTTTCTGTAGCCACCTTGCACTCATTTTTCTAAGTAATAAATGACTAGCCAAGGGGCCAGGCTGTGATGGCTGAGAACTGTCCAGTTTTGGCTCTGTAGGACCACCACTCTCCCTCCTGCATCAGCCTCGGAGTTGGTCCAGGAAACTCTACTCCTCATTCAAAACAACCACATTTATATAGGAAAAAAGCATTTTAAAGTTGTTATTTAGCAGATTCTCTGATTTTCTGAGTCCCTAGAAAAGTGGGCTTTTAATATCTCTTTGCACAGGGACAGCCAGATAGATTGTAAAAACTTCACTGATGTTATACAGTATTTTACCCCACAAAACATCCCTCCCACTGGAGGAGGAGTAAGAAACCGAGCTGGTATAGGGAGAACAAAAGCAGGAAGAATGGAGCTGCCGAATTACACTGGTTAGCTTCCCCCAGAATTTTTCCCAAACCCCAAAAAAAGTCATCCATAATGACACAATTCCTTTACAACAGTATTGTCTGGCTGTTGCTGAAGTAAATATTGTGATAAATATAAGCAAAATGTATAAGAAAAATGCAAAGCAGTGAATTAAGCATTGTTGTCTTGGGGAAGATTGCTTTGTGGAAAAAAAAAAATCCAATATGTTTATGTATTGGTGACAGCTTGAACTAATTTAGAAAAAAATTAAAAGTTTTGAAAAGCAAAATCCAAAGAGGAAATAAAAATTTGCAAGAGAAAATATACAGTGGATGTTGCCATTTCTGCAAGCTTTTGAAAAAAAAAAAAAAACCCAAAACAAAAAAATGAAGTTTAATTGAAATGTTGTACAACTAATTTTGTGGTATTTGCTTCTTCCATAAGAAATTCCCTGGCACTGGTGGATGCACCATCACACAGCACTGATCTGAGAGATCATTTCCACAGCAACCTTTACTGGTAAGAACCATGGCTGGAGCATAACATATGATCAATCATAGAAATAATGAAAACCTGAAATAAATAATGTATTGTTTCATTATGGAACAGTCGCTACAATGCTAAAGTAGTGGCAATGACAGCATTTACTGATGATGAAATTACTATCTGTATTACAAGAAAAGTTATATATTGTGCATGAAAAAGCAAATTCTTCAACTTCTCAGGGTTTTATCCTGAGATTTGAATTATGTTTTCCTGTATTATAAGCCTTATTTAGAAAGCACTATGAATTTCAGCAGTGTCCTCCTTTTTCCCCCATTCAAGCAGCAGTGGTGCCATGTGACAGAATGGCACTATCCAGGTTACTGGAATGACAGAGAGGGATTTTACCTCAGCTTGCTTTCAGTTTTCTCCAATACACTTTGCATTCAGCAGAAAGGCACTGTGAGACAGACAGAGCATTCTTCCTTCTTTTGGCCAACGAAGTCCCAGCAATATGTGTTGTTCCCAGCATAGCATCTTTTGCTCATTAAGGAAACCTGGGTTTTCTCAAGGAAAATTTTTCCCCTCTCCTTACTTCCACTCCCCCTGCCCGCCTCAATCCCAGCTTCATTCATCAAGTGAGGGAAAAACGAAGCAACTTTGGTTCACCATTAAGTGCCATAGGTCTCCAGTAAGAACATAGTATAGCTACTATATTCAGCAGGAGGGAGTGAGAGAGAGAGACGACAGAGCCATCCAGGTTCCTTCCAAGCACAACAAACATGATGTTGAGAAATGCGGTCGGAGTAACTCTGGATAAGCCTCACCTCAGCTTGGCAGCCAGCTCTCCAGAATTTCTGGATAACAAATACAGCACTGGATGAATAGATAAGGCAGGAGGTTTCTCATTCTTTTGTCTAAACTCTTCCCTCCAGCAGCTAAGCCAGCACTTTGGCCTCTAGACCTTGCATCAGAAATAGTCATCCATTAGTTCAAAACAACATCCAAAAATAATTAAATCAAACACAAACATGTGCCCATCTTGAAAATGGTCTGTCGCCCACAACATGCTGGGAGCACATCTTAAAACTGAGGGAATTTTTTTTTCTTTTTTTGCTATCAATCATCTTCCACTCCTGCATGTTTGGGACTGATGGCGAGGCAAAACTTCTGCAGAATTGCAGAAGACCATTAACCTGCACTCTGCTATGCCAACAGAAATGCAATTCCCATAAACTGGCCATGTGTAAGCTGGTTCTGAACCACACACACCTTGCCTGATGCCAGTTCTCAGCATGTTCACTACAACTGAACAAAGAGAAGGTTATGTCTGTACCTCAGGACCCTTCCCCATTTGCTATTAGCACCCTTCCACATAATACCATGCTTCTCACTGCACTCTATGGCATTAAAATAAAATAAAATTATTAGGTGGCTACAGTTATACCACAGAATTGGTTTTCAGGAAAGACATCTAAAGCCCCATGCAGCATAATGCAGGAAACACAGAACAGCTTTATAGGCCTTCCCCTGCCCCCACAGGGGCTGAGGATCTTGGAGTGTCCCTGCATCTGTCAAGTGTGATGTTTATTTCCTCTGTGGAACAAGCTATCTTTATGGAATGAAATTACTGCCCTTCATATATTAAAATAACACCTCCTTAGGAGAGGCTTCCATGGGCACTGGCTATAGCTTACTTCATAAAGGGAACATTTACACTGCAGAAAATTTAAAAGTATCTCAGGATTGGAGCAAGACCAATTGGGAAGCATTGGGACGTGGACATTTTTGTCTTTGCTGTGAAATTACGGACCAAGCAAAAGCTGGGGTTTGGTTGTTTATTGTTGGGGATTTTTTAACTGACTTTTCCATCTTTCAAAGCCTCATTGCTAGAAACAAAGAAAGCTTAAATGTGGATTTTTAATAGTACTGTTAAATTTAATAGACATTTTGTGCAGTTTTGCAGTGAAATTGTTTAATGGTTTATATACATGGCTGGCTTCATAGCCTGGTGCTTTTACTTCATGCTAAACTATGTAAACCTTCTGCTGGGAACACAACTACTTTTGTATCCAGGAAGCAGGGCTTTGAAGCATAATGTGTAAAAGTGAGTGGGATTTCAGCACACAATACTTAAATGCCATTCTTCGCCCCATATGGACAATGTATTTCTTGTCAGTGCAACAAGGTTTGCAGAGAAAACAAGCAGACAATGTCTTTAGATATTAGTCAGCTAGTAAAACCTGACATTTTTGAGCTCTGCATTAGGTAATCAGCTGTATAAAACAAAAGCATTTGGGTGCCTTTCTTAAACCTTCAGTTGTGCATCACAAACTTTTTCCTGAAAGCATTCCGAATGAAATGCCCATTTTTCCATACAACCTTTCCAGCACTTGGTCTTTAAACTCTGGTTTCCTACCATGGAATGCTCCTTTTGTCCATATACAGATGATGTTACCAACTCATAAACTACATTAGATTGGCCTGGTTTTCGAACCTTTTATGCCTTATAACCATGGGATCACTTCTACAGTATCAGTAAAAGCCAAGGGTTAGGACTTGTAAAATAATTCTTCATTTCCTAGTGTGAAACATGGGGAAAACGAGCATTATAATGCTATAGTTTATAGAGAACACTGAATCTAAGAGGTTCAGAGAGCATGGAACTTGCACACCCATAAATCAAAACTTTTTAGTTCATTAATTCCTAGAAATTCCAAAAGCAAGCATAAAATAAAAATTATATATCTAAGAGGGGGCTTTCAGGATAATTTACTTTGTCAGAATGTAAACATCTCTTAGGAAACAGAGATGCAGAACAAGTCCACATCCTTCTCCTCAAGTCTCCCATTCATGATGCTCACTCTACATCTCACCTGGCCAATGATGTAAGCATGCACTCCCTTTATATTTTACTTAATGTGTAAATTTAAGCCAAGAGTCTCCTTTTCACTGAATACTGCAAAACCTATGTCTTGCCTAGAAACTTCTGCATTCCCATGCCTGAAAGAATTAACCAATTCCCTTGTGATTCCTATCTTACATTCCTATCATACACCTAGATGTCTGCCTGTTTCCATCCATCGCACAGAATACACCATTCTTCTCTTAAATCATTGCTGGAAATCTGATTTCTTTCTGAAATCCATTACAGCCACTTTGGCAAGGAGAATCGAAGCTGGATTTCACAGACTGCCCATGTGCATTCAAGGGTTTCAAAGCTTCAGTTTCCTGTTCACAGAAGAAACATTTTCTTTTTAACTCCTTCTCAAGAATGCTGGAGAAAGCCAGGGGTATCTGACATATTTTGGCTTGCTGTAACTAATACTTCATGGTCTGATGATGAACATAATAGGCCATAAGCTGGGTATTGTGCCGAAATTGTGTGTCAGGCATTAATTGTTGGGAGCTGGAATCTAAATCAGATGGCCCATTTTGGACTGACATAACGCAACGTGTTGTTCTTCACACCTGAGTGACAAATAAATCAGTGTTGGCCTGAGAGCACGTGACACTGCAGTGTTTATTACAGCACCAGTGCAAACAGATTGGGAAAGAAAGATACACACATGGGAGCACGCACATCCATAAATACATGGAAATTATTCAGGCTCCGTGTTGCTGCAGCAAATACATGGAAATTACTCAGGCTCTGTGTTGCTGCAGCTGGTAAGCTTTTACATTAGGGACTATTTTAAAGCTCTTTAAAAAGAAACATTTTGTCTCAGCTTTAATGTGACCGAGCAATTGCACTTTCCTTGTGTGCCAATTCTCTTCTCCTTTCTCAGGATGTCTCTCTCCCTGAGTCATGAAGAGCATTTCCAAACCCTGTTGTACAACTGAGAAGCTTTACTAACACAACCAGAACAATCCCACCCTGTCAAATGTCTGAGCCTTTATGCAAGCTCTTCACCAGGACAGCTGAGGAAATTAGTCCTGGCTGGAGCCAACTGGTCTGTGCACAGCTTGGGGAGGAAGGGAGCAAAACTTACAGGACTCAAATGGAGCAGGGGGAGAGAGAATTGTTGCTGGAAAATTATTTTTTGTAGAAACAGCATTGCTACAACAGAGTTCCAGTGTTAGAAAAGGCATCATGAAGTGGAACATACTTTTGAAAGCAAAGAAACTCGGGCAATTAAGATGGTTGTATTAGCTCAAATGTTGTGTGGGAGGAGGTATCATTTGATTGACATTAATTGCTTCTATTAGGGCTGTGTGTACTATACTTCAGCCAGGCACCAATAGAGATACAATCCACGGATTAAGCAGAGGACAGTGGCTCTTTTGTAGATCCTGGAGTGCATTTGGAGCTGAATGACAGTTCCTGAAGCATGGAGTTGGACTGCCAAGAAATCCCAGTGGAGCTTAACATCACAGGTGGAAGTAGTCTCCTGAAAGGTCTTGTCACCTGCTCTAATTGCTGAGCTTAAAAGTTTCAAGGCTTTTGCATCTGTAAGCAACCCCTCTCCTCAACGTGCCCATAGGGAAAGGCCCATCTGAGCCCCTCTGGTCTACTGGTCACCTTAGCAAACGTCTCCCAGCCTAAAAAGGTTCCCAAAGACGGTTAACTTGAGGCTGGCTTCCCTTCCAGCACTCACGGCTCCCCAGCCTCATCAGCCACAATCCACTGAAAGCAGATGGCCAGAGGAGCAGCATTTCTCACAGCTGCAGCATGAAGTCAAAATCTGTATCTCAGAAGGCACTTGGAGCACTACACTACCATACTAGAAACAAATCAATTCCTTTCTTTTCTTCCTCCCCTGATAATATGGCTCAGAAATCTCCTAAAGGCAGAAACAGCCTCCCTGCCCACATTCCGCAGTCTTGATGAGACGATCTAACAGTGGGAGAAAATCAACTACAATGTGGCTTTAGACAAGCAGCTTAGCTGAGATGTTTCATTTTTAGATAACTAGAATTATATGAGATAAATCAGTCTCTCGTCATTTTCCCATTGAAAAAATAGAGCTATTAGCACTTCCCTGTGAGCACCCTCCGATGAAAACATTGTGAAATGCTTAGATGCTTTGTCATAGTAAGACATGAAAGGATCTTCAGAGATGTTCTTCAGGGAACAGATCTGTAATTGCAGTTGAAGAAAAAGCTTGACAAAGACACACAACATCTCATCCCAAGGTGGGAGAATAGTTGACTTTTTTTTAACTCATTGTCAGCAGTAATGAGAAATACTGCTTTAGGTTGCCTTGAGTAGACTTTTATTTTTCTCTTTTAGTTTTCTTAGTTTTAGTCAAGTAAAAGTTTTTGTTTCAAAATTCTCAAACTCACGTCTCACTTCATCTCTGAGATTTTCCATCCCCTAAACAAAGCCCTTTTAAAGACAAGTATGTATACACAACTTCAACAAATTTCAAAATTAATTTTGTGTTGAAATAAGAATTCTAAATGTTTCTTTCATAAATTATCAAAACAGACCTTTGCCCAGGAATGGAGTATGAGAGGGGAAAGCAGGGATGTCACCACTCAGCACAGATTTCAAACACTCTCAATTAACTCAAAAATTACTTTTCCCAGGAAAGAATCCATTTGTTCCCAATCATGTGACCTCTGCTGGTGGGCAGGGGAAACCCAGGCATGATCCTGCTCTTCTCTGAGACAAGAACCCTGTGCTGGACCTATCATCAAACCAACACAGAGATGGTTTTAACTGCCTGTTCTGAAAGGCTTACAGACAGTCATAAAAACGGAATTGTAATTCTTGCAATTACATTTTAAGAGTAGTTCTAATGAATATTAAACAGCTTTAAACATCAAAGTATTGACTGAAGTGGAAAAATGGTATCTTTACTAGCAGCCCTTTCCCCTTGCTCAAAGAAGACACAGGGAGGAAGGGAGAGCATGGGTTTTATCAGGCATGTCAGGAACAATTTATAGAAGCTCAGTGGCCTGCACTTTGAACTGGGCTCTTCACCTACAACCTGTATCATCCTATAAAAAGATAGGCTGTTATCTCCTTTGCTGCAACCAGCCATCCCAACAGGAAGGGCAGCCTGCAATGCCTGACGAAAGACTCAGACGATTAAAGGCAGACAAAGGTCCTCCTTTTTATTTTTTATTTTATGTGCACTGTTTGCTGCACAGGGTTTCTTTACAGTATCTCAAGAATAGCAATTTAGGCCTTTTGAAAGTCAGCTCTGGCCATAAAAGCTATCTAGGAGAAAATCTCAACAGGACTGTCAGCACTGATGCTGCTGTGATTTTTCTGGACTTTGTGCATGGGAGCAGAAAGCAGCCACGTTAAAGTCTTCACAGATGTACTCTGCCTGAGGCCAGGGGTGCCCAGAGAAATGCTGCCTCGCCTGCTGCTGCCACTCCTTCCTTCAGCTCTCTCACATACCAATCCATCCTGTGTCTCATGGAGAAAATGTGGGGTTCCTGCAGGACTGACCACTGGTAGCTCTAACCATTTCTAAGCCATGTGCACACTGGCAATCAGTGACAGGGTCAGCAGTTCAGCTGGCAGCACATCATCATCATCGTGGATAAATTGTGGCACACCCCTGTGAGATCAAGGCTCCTTCTGCACATGATTATTATTTATGTATAGCATGTGATAAAAATTCACAGTATCACAGGGAGGCTAAAGCTGAGACCAGCACAGGAACTGTAAAAAGATTTTATCACTGAGAATAGTCAGTTTTGCATAAGGAACAGTTTTATATGAGAAAATACCAATACAAGAGCATTTCTCAAAAGTATGCTGATATTGGCAAAATTTCTAGCAGGGAAAATTAGCAAAATCTTTGATTTCAGCAAAGCCAAAGTGCTTCATTTCAACTGTCTTATGGACAAAAAGAGAGTGGGACACTACAAAAAGTGAGTCAATCTTGAACAATTTGATGCCACAGAAACAGACCTGTTCTCAAATTCAGTTCTCAACTTCCTGAATACATTCTTCCTTGTATTTTATTTTTCATTGAAAATTTAGCCATTTCAGTTTTCCCTGTGAGTACTGAGGAAAAGCCTGGCTCTCACTGGTGCTCCCAGTGAGAGCAGTCAGAGCCCTTGACAAGTTTCATCTACAATGCCCAGGGATGAGTGAGACTGACAGCAGGGAGCAGGTCAAACCATTTTACCTACTCAAGTCCAGCCTTTCCACCCACACCAGCCCCTCTCCAGGGCCTGATGGCAACCTCCAGGTGAAAAGAATGTGCCAGGTGAGCTCAGCAAGCAGGCTGCACCTCTGCACAGTGATGGCAGGAGGTGAAGCACTGGCCATGGGCTGGATGCCCTAAACTGCACATGTGCTCTCACCAGCATCTCCTCGCCTACAGTAAATGTATGTTTGGCTCAAGGATGAAATCATTCAGCATGTTTCATATGGTTTCTGCTGTTTAGTTCCCCAGTCCCACTATAAAATCCATGATAAAAGGACATAAATAACCAAGCTGGAAACAGCTTCCCTAGGAATCATCCAGAATATTTCTGAGCCATAAATATTCTGTCACTGCCGATTTCATTTCTAGTACTCAGAAAAATGCAATTACAAGAGACAAATGGTGATGAATGCTGAAACCAAGGGTATGTTTTTGACAATGGGCAACAGGACTGGCTCTCTGTGAGCTGGAGTCAGAGGAATGCCAATAGCCATCCATGCTTTAGCACTGCCAGCTTTTGAAATGCCTTGCTTGCACTGAATCCCCTACGAGACATAAATTTATGCAATTGTTTCACTCAGTCATTGCATTGCCCATTTGAATGGGTGGATGTCAGAAATCCAAATGCTGGGACAACATTTATGAAGAAACTTGTCAATTAAATTGGTAAGAATAAAAGTAGACAGGGTAGCTCTGATTCACAAAAGCACTCAAGAGAGGTTTCCTTTGAACTCAGCATACCCTAAATACCACATTGAATGAAGACAACCATCTCACACCTCCTGAACAGCTCACAGAACACAGACTGTCATTTACTTGCCCCAGCTAAGAGAAACTGCTGACTGTGAGGGACCCAACACTATCCTCCTCCCTGAGGCCCAGCTCCAGTGACAGGAATACTGTCATCCTTCATGGTGAAGGATGTTGAGCAAGAGCTTGAGGGCTTTGCTGAAGCCATAGCCATGGCACAGCACCCTCACTGCCCACCTTCTGTGTGAACCATTCCATTTGCATGACACTACATTTTGGTTTTTAGATCAGCAAAATGAGTCTCTAAGGAAAATATGAAAGGGTGGGAAATAAATGCTGACATTTCAAAGTGAGTCTTTAAGCTGAAAAGCTTTCTCTTAGCATTTCTCCCTTGGAGGTATCTCACTGAATATTTATCATATAATTTCTTTGCAGTCAGGTAACTTCCACTTTGGAAGTGTGTTTAGTATTTAGGCCATGCAAAACACCTTGCTATGGTGAACACAATCCCAGGGCCCGAGTTTGCCCAGACACTGTGCTCCTCACCTCACTTGTGTAGCTCACTGAGAGCCTCCTGCACAGTAAATATTCCTTCATGGTGCATGGCACTGATAAAATCCCTCTTTCCCACAACACCTGGCTGCTGTGTGGTAGCTGCAGGGTAACGTCAGGCACTTTGGTTAGAGACTCATCCCAGAACTGATCCATCTCCCCTTAGGGGACAACATTGCTAATTATTGAGCAAATAACCAGACTCTGCTCTTTTATGTTCTGTGTGCTGAAATACAATACAAATCCTTTACAGGGTCTGATCCAAAACCAGTCTGATTTTGTGGGCTGTGAATCAGGCTTGCTGCAAGTAATTCCACACACACCTCTAATAAGACAACTAACTGCATGAAAGGCAGGTAACCACAGGGAGAGCCTTCCTGCACAGCTTCAGAGAGCTGGGACCACTGAAAGAAAACCTCCATGGGCAGATTTCAAGTCTTGTGGGTGTCTTCTCTCCTGGGGCTGAGCCAGTGCCATGGCTTGCCCACTGGCAGAGGATGTGCCTGATGTACTGCCAGGAAGGACAAGGGCTGCTCTTGGAGAATGTGACTTTTGACTGTCTTTTTCTGAGTGGCGACCACCCAGAGGATGATCCTTCATCTTGTCTTCTAATTCCAGTTTCTGGTGGGAAAGAGGCTGAGAAACCAGAGCTGTGTGAGAGCTATGGAGCTTCTGAGGGAGCTTGAGGTGGGAGAGCGCTGGGAAGCACTGTGATCGTGTGCAGCTTTAGGCAGAGACACTGGCGGAGATCACAGCCCCAGGGCCACCCCAGGGGGATGGAGCCCACGCTGTGCTCTCTCAGGAGGACTCACTCACGCTGCAGATGTCCTTGCTGTGCAGCAGAGATTGGATCAGCTACCCTGAGCCGTGCTGCAACATCCTGCAACAAGAACCCATAAACCCCCTTTTCTCCAGCCTTCACTGACAACCCTCAGGCTGGCCCACAACAGAAACCCCAGGGAGGCCAGAGGACCCCAGGAAACTTGGGGGGAAATGTTCTGCTGGGACCCCACACACTCCGTTTTCCCCTAGATTAATTCAATCTGCCTCAGCTTCCAGCCAAATCAAGACATGGGCTCATCTTGCTTAATATAGCTCTCAAGTAATTTCCTGCATATTGGGACCAAGTCATTTGGCAACTGCCAGATCATGTGGAACAAAAACATGGGGCAGCGGTGGACGCCTGTGGCTGCCCATAAACCATTAGCGGCGAGGTCAGCAGCCCCCGACCTGATTGTGTAACCCCAGGCATTACCATCGCTCCGTTTGTTTTCTCTTCCTCTCAGGAGGATGCTGGAAACTTTAGGAACAGGGAAAGGGCATCCAGCACTACTCGCCTGCCATTTCCCAGCAATCTTCTTAATCCTATTCCGTTCTATAACACTGCTCTTTTCCCAAGCCTCTCCTCAAAAGAGAGATGGAGGTGTCTCTTGAACTTAGAACATATCGCCTTAAAGTATCATCTTAAAGACTTAGTGTAATGTCTTTACATTGCCTGCCATTCCCCAGTAACTTATTCCATATGCTTAAGTACTCCTTGAGCATAATAAGTCTGCCTTATTCCCATCTAGCTTCCCAGGGTTTTCAGTATATCCCCCAATTTCTGAACTCTTTGCCAATGTGATTCATTTGCCCTTTAGAATTTCTAAGTCCTTTTAAGTAATAAAGATAGAACCTACATCTGTCTAGTTAAATATTCTGTCTTCCAAGCTGACTGAAAGGGGAAGAGTATAAAAGAAAAGGTCACATGGAAAATGGTCATTTTCCATGGCACATCCTCCTGGTGTCTGGAAATCATCACTTCAAGGACTGCCCAGAGGTCACACCAGGACTGGGAGCTACTCATGGACTTACCTTCCACAAATGGTGTCTACTCCCCTCTCAAATCCATCTGTACTCTTGGCCTTCACAATATCCTGCAGCAATGAGCTATTTAATTACGTGGTATGTGCCACAGTTCTGCAGTCCCTCCTCACTAGGTGAGATTAACATCCTTTAAGCATTTCTCATGGAGACTGTCTATCACCTCATTATCCCAGAAAATGCTTCCAAAAGCAATAATGTTTGTCTGTGGTCCAGCGGCCCCCAGTCAGAGCAATGTTCCTGATGAGGACAGAACAAGAGCCAGACACCTTAAAAGCATTGCCTAGGGACACTGCAGCACCTCAGCAGTCAGCCATGTCCCCTGCTCTGTGCCTGGCTCCTGGTGATGCCAGCACTTCCAGAGAAATGCTGTGAGCAGTAAGCAGTTCCAGTATACTTCTCAGAGGAACAGAGTATTAACCCCAACAAGCCAGAGATGAATTTATGTGCTGAAGCAGAACTGTTGACAAAATTGGATATTCTTGTTATCCATGGAAATATCTCGTGTTTGGGGTTTAGTGTTTATTTTTAATTTCTGCTAGGTTCTTGATCTCAAGACATCTTGAAGCAACGAGCTCCCTTTTCTAATTATGTACCCTGTGAAGAAGTTCTCTTTTATCAGCATTGCTTTCATCACCTTTCTATTTTAATCAAATGTCCCCTTCTCCTTTCATTATGAGACAGAGCAAATATAAGTTTCTGGTCTCCAAACTGTGCATTTTCTTCCATTTACTCATTCCATCTCTTACAATTTACCCTAGGAGGTCAGCAGCCATTTCTGTTCTGTAGTTTTGCCCTGGGCTGTTTCAACAACAATTTCCGGATTAATTTCCTGAGGACTGTTGCTTTTAGCCCACATTCCCTGTGCTGGCTCCACCATAGCCTTAGCCCTGCTGCCATTACTGTGCATGTTTGCCACCTGCAGCTTCCCTTATCTCAGTGACCTGTGACACCTTGAAGTTGGTCTCACTGACCATGGGCTCTGTCTCCACTTGGAGATGCAGATGGGCTTTTGTTCCATTCACAGATAATCCCACGGATGTTATGCACATGACCAGAAAGGATCCAATGGTGCAACACAGCATAAATCCACACATCCACGAATTCCACCATGGGCATGTCAGATCTACTCACGCTCACCAGAATCCTGAGCTGGGGAATCTATATATGGGATCACCCATTCTTCTGATTTATCACTGTAACTTCCAAGGGAGTTTAACTCTGGTGAAATTCAGTCATATTAATCAAACTGACTTGTACTAACTCAAATTTTATCAAGTGATATCAAACTGAACCTCTGTTCTTCATTAAGGGCACTAATTTATGCCACTAAGAGTTGTTACCCTAAACAGTGATGAATGAGCTTCAGGAAGCACTGAAAGGTGGTTTGGAGGAAACATTTGCATCCTCAGGTGCTGATTTCAGATGCAACACTCCTGCTGGGATTAAGGTCATATCTAGAGACTCATGAAACCATCACACTTCACATGGTTCCCCCCTGGAGACACTAACTCATTCCAGGCCAGCTGCAGGTCAAGCTCATTCCAGCATTCAACCATCCAAACGGATGCAGATTTGCTGAGAGGTTCATGGGACCCTGAGGAACCTCACCTGAATTCATGTTAGCAAGAGAGGATTTCCCTGCCACAATGCACCTAAAATACTCAATTAACTTGTGAAATGAGAAATTATTGTCTCCTCATTTCCTGACCAAGCAAATTTTTCTTTCTCTACAGTTGTCTCTTGTCTCATTTTGGACTGGGAAGCCCTCTTTGTGTAACATAAGCACCTTTCCAGTAGAACTAAATCAAGGCTATGTCTCTCTCCCACCAAGTGTCAAAACAAAGTCCAGGGAAACTGGTGTTTATGCTTCTCAAAATCCACATTTTTCTCATTAATTTCACAGAACTTGAGTAACAAACTCCTCTAGTAGCTTAAAAAAAATCACATCCCCTTATCTATCAAAAAAATCTTATGATCATTAAATTACATATTAAATTAAATGGAACAAACACGGATGAGCCAAGAAGGAGCTAGGCAATGTATTTTTACTGAAGTATTTCTGTGAAAAGAGGCAGTTTCTCACCAAAAACTCATACATTGTGAAAAAGTTACTGTGACAATTAAAATCAGTAATAAAAAAACCTTCTAAAAATAAGGTTCAGGTTTTCGTCACTGTAAATCAAACTATTCTAAAATAAAAGAAAGCAAAGGGCCTTTTTAACTGAAAAGACAAACTGAAAACTAGAAGAATTTAATAGCAACATTTTAGACTAAATAAAAATTATACAGTATTTTCCACAATAAGTAAATGAGCATGTTTTGGTCATCTGTACTACCACCAAAGACGGCATCAGCTTCAAGATTAAGTAGAGAAATTCTCCCTTCTGCTTCCCCTCTAACTGCTTCTTGACATGCACAAGATACATTTTCTCAAGTGCTGTATCACAATTTGGGATTTTCCCACAATATGGGATAAAAATTTCTCCCCTTCAACAGATTATGATCCTGTATTAAGGTACTTCGAGACTTTTAATAGATAATAATTATCTCTGAAACACCCTAACCTAAGACCAGGCTGTTTGTCATCTTCCCCTATGAGATGATGAGTTCAGTTCTCTGAGCATCCCCGTCTGATCTCAGGGAGTTGCACTGCTGCAACAACACACTGCTGGCTTTTTGCTGCACATAACTACAATGTGTAAGTTACTACGAGTAAAAACAGAGTCCATAATGCAGTGAAAATGCAGTAAAAAGTACTGTCTTACCACTTTTAGGGTGAGAAACTAGGAAGGGCCTGAGAAAACTGAGTTTGCAACCCCACCCTCAAACATTTGGAAAGAGTTCAGACACTACAAAGATGGGGCCAGACAGACCTTCCTTCGATATTTCAATAAACAAAATTCCCAAGCCAAATCCCTGGTCTTAAATAAATGAAAAGAGAATAAAACTTCCCCTTCAGTGTTTTGGTGGAACATTGTTTTTCAATGAACACTATGTTTCAGTGAATGGCAAAACTCTTCAGTAACCTTGGAGGGATTCCTCTCCAGATACACAGCCCAGACCAGACCTCAGGCTTGGCTTGAAACTACTTCTTACACTCTTCTTTCTGGGAGGGATTTGGGAGTTGGACACTACTAATGCAGGACCACAAGGCCTGAGGAGCTTGAGGATCTGAAGACAACTTTAAGCAGAAAAGGACTCTAGAAAGGTATTGCTAAACAGATCTGGAGTGCTATAAAACTTCCCATAAGAATTGAACAAAGATTATTCACAGGCTTTTCTGCTGAATTCCTCTTTGTTGCTTAAGTCAGTGTGAAAATACCAGGCACTCTTTTCCATCTCCAGCAGTACTGCAAACCTCTTCTTCTATGGCTTGTGGTAAGCTCACTCTTCAGGAACTTCTGCCACTGCTGTATAGTGTTTATTTAGCATTTTGAGAAAGGAGATTTCAAGACATAGCAGCAAAAGAAATAAAGGGCAAGGCAACAGCTTCAAATTTTACACTGGCAATGAAGTCATGGCAGAGCAGGTGAATGTCTTTCTCACAAATAATGTCCCAAGAGAGGCTATGGATCTGGGAGCTGGTCCTCCAGGATTCCTTTGGGATGCTGAAAATTAATGCCCAGTTTGTAGAACTGCTGGTCCCAGTCCCCCAGTGCAGGATTTACGTGACAGCCCGTCGATCCAGCCTGAATGACTGGCAGAGACCCATTGGAGGCAGCAGAAGTCAATTAAGCCTCTGCTTACACACAGCCTTTCTGAGCCAAGCTAAATTTTTATAACCCCAAACGTTCTGTTTCAAATTCTAAACTCACACTTTCACATCCCTTCCAGTAGAAAATATGTGAATTAAACACATGTGTAACAGTCAGACAGACACACTCAGAGCACCTTAGGAGACCCTGACAGTAACTGAGGGGGAAAAGAGGGGTTGATTTTTGGGCAGGGGGAGGAAACATATTTTTCTTTTACAATAGAAAGCAGGACTTGGTGTGATGGGCTGTGGGGCAGCTGAAAGCCCAATGGGAAAGGAAGAAGTTGCTGTCCTTTAAAACAGCCAGAGGTGAAATCAATGCAAGGGCTCTTCATATCTCCAGGAGTTAAGCAGGGGTGGTGACTATCCCACCACAGTTCTCCAGGGCCACATCCTCAAGAGCTACCTTTGCTCACTTTCACCATTTTTAGGCATTGCTTCACACTGTTCCCAAATAATTACTTGTGGCTGGCCCCAGCACAGAAATGGGGGGAATCCACCTGGTAACAGCTACCCTCAGAAAAGTTCGGGCTCCAGGCTCTTTTCCATAAGCAGGCAAATGTTCAAACACTTATCCAAAAATACAGGTACAATCTGGCAGTACAGCTCACAGGAAACATCCCTCACGTGGGAGTTTCAGCACTTGCTGTTTCTAGAGGTGCCAAAAGTACTAGGGGCGGAGGGAGTGCTTTTCTAATACTATTTGGAATATTTCTCACATCATTATGAGTATAGCTGGGAGAGTAATTTATAATGAATCATTTTATTTTAATTAATTTCCCTGTTTATTCTTTGGGTGACTAACACACTCCCTCAACTGCCTTACAAGTACTTAAAATTTCTTCCTTAGTGACTATGGCCAGGGATAATGGTGGGGGTAGGCTTGATTATATGTGATTTTGGGGTCCATTTTATCTTTGAGAGCTGAGCTTTTTTGATGGGTATTTCTTGTGACTTATGTACTGTGATTCTGTACCGTGATGTTTGTCACAGTTTTGGCTCAAATTTCAACACCAGCAGGTGCCACTTCAAATCTGGAAGTGGTTATCCACAAGCATCCTTTAGCTGTCACAAACTTTGCTATTTTAACAAAGAGACTTGCTGGTAATCAAAGTGAACCCAAAAGTGGTTCACACATTCAGAAAAGTTTATCTTCAACTCTAACAAGAGGGCATATCCTATTTGCAGTCTCACAAAAACAATGCATAAAAGAAAAAATATTTCCTCGTGGATGTGGTTTATTTTGTTGCATGTGTTTATGAAAGAGGCAGTTTCACACCAAGAAACAGGGACACAAAGACATCTGTGGCCAATTCTTCATGGAACTCAGAGAAAACAAGCATTTTTCAATAAGCTGAAATACCTGCCCCATATCTATGTGGACAAATCCTCTATGGGTGAGGGGTCCAAGGCCTCTAATTACAATCTGTTTTAAAAAAAAAAAAATCAGCTCTGTCCATCTGTTGTCATCAGAGCTTGGCTCTGCTTTCTGTCTCCAAGAGAACAGACTCAGCCCTGCTGCAGCCTTCTGAATGTTTCACTGGGGTGGTGACAAGCCTTTGTGCTGTTTCCTCAGAAGAGGACCATGATACTTGAACCAGATGTCATCACTTGAAGCCCACATGAGTTGTAGGACTTCCTCTCTGTGTTAAGTGGAAGATATATTCTTTAGCAAAGTCTTTTATCTGCCTGAATGCAATTCAGCCAGCCTGAGTTTCTTCTAAATGCCTTCCATCTGCTTTTGATTTGACTCGAGCAGGCTTCCAAGGTAGGTACATTCCTCTGTTTTGTTTAATTACTTCATCACAGAGATACCTTGCCGCCCCAGGTCTCCTCTGCCTGCTCTTCATTTCAGATATAAGCCAAGTGCCCACTTGTCTGAGTTCCATTACTTCTGAGTAGTCTCTATCCCTCTGTGTTCCAGAGATGCTGATGTGCACTGCCTACCCTGTCTGTAAAGCTGACTCCTGTAAAACAGCACTTCAGCAAGACACAAGGAACAATGTGGAGGCACCACATTCTGCCAGAAGGTAATTATTTCTGAGTCTGCACACACTGTAGGAGAGGACTGCAGTTTTTGGTTTTTCCTAACCTGTGGAATTGACAATTATACCACAACAGTGGTGCCTCTAAATCTGGTATCCTGTCACCAGCAGTATCAGCTGTTTCAGAGGAAAAAGCAGGGATTTCTTAGTGCTCAGCTAACAGAGTATCATCTGAACCAAAACTATAATTCTCCAACAGTCCACTGACTGCCATGCTCCAAACCCAGGTCAGAGGTGTGATGCCACAAAAGCCAAAGGATATCTTAGTCAAGCAGAGGAGGAGATAGAATTTTCTCCCAAAAATATTTTAAATCGAAATTTGATGTCTCAATGCCATCTTTAAAATCCTATCCCAACACTGTGGATTTAAAGGCTTTCCATAAATTAGGACAATCTTTTTGTTCAAGTGATCTGTCCATTTCCCAAATGCAAACAAATCCATTCTCCTTTTCCATCATTATCAGTCCTACCTATGACAGTTTGCTGCGCTGGGTATTTAGCTCAATTTCTCATGTTTTCACTCTCTAAATGCAATCTGCCAGCTGCTATAAATGGAAAACACACTGGAACCCTTGGATTTGTGCCCACACATATTAGTGGCTTGGATTGTTTTTAATTTGGGAGGAAGACTTGATGAGACCTTGACATCATAAAGGGTGCACTGTGTGAAAGAGTTCCTCGAAACAAAGTTTTTGCAGGAAAATAGATGAGATCACTTGCTGTGGAAGAAAAAGGATCTCATGGTCGAGAGATGTCCTACATAACAGAAAGAGTCCTATGAGGCTGAGGCTCAAGAAAGATGGAGAACAGTTGTCATGGATGAACAGTGATTGTTAAAGACAATGTGCCTCTCTCATAGGTGTTTATGGGCAACATCTGCTCATAAGCATTGGAGGAGAAAAGCTAGCCAAAAAAGATGCCTCAAAGTCAAAGATTATCACTAAACAATACAAGCATCAGAAATCCAGCCTGTCAAGGGGGATTAAGAAAAAAACAAACCAATCTCTTAACATTTTTTTCCTGCCACAAAAATATAAGGCAATCTATTTAGTTAGAAAAACATGGCTTATTGCAATCTAAGTATTTTTTATTTCTTTATGTACCACAAGATGTAAACTAATCTAGTTAAGGAAACATGGTTTCACTGCATTCTGAGTGACAGCCCCTGCTTTTCTACACTCTGATATGTTTTATGCTGCTTTTACCACTTTCTCTGCAGGCCTAATGGGTTTCATAACGCCCTGAAAACTCTTAGCCACTCCCTTCTGGAGCCCACTTGGATTTCAGAGCACATGTTGGGGGTGGCATGAAAAACCCTCAATGCACTGCAGTGGAAAAATAATTTGTAACAACATTTCCTGAAGCAATAGGTTCCAACCCATTGAAAGTCTATTTACCATATGCTTGAAAGACTCCAGGAACAACAGAAAGTCATGCATGGATGCCTCTGTGCAAACACAAGGCAAGTAAAAATAGAACTTTCTGACCACCATCCAGCTGTACTTGAGGAAGCCATTTTTAGCTTCTCTGAGTACCTCAGCACTCCTCAATGCTCATCATTTTATATCTAGGAAACACTTCCTCTTGCCCCATGGAAAGCCAGTGGAAAAACATGAGGGGGAGCTCCTGTCTGATTTCCTTGGGGCGTGCAGGCACATTTGCCCGTGGAGGAACAGCTCCCAAGAGCACAGGGTAAAGTCTTGCTGCAGAAAAGACACACAAGAACATGCAAACACACTGCAGCACCACATGCCAGGAGGGTAAACATCCCCACCCAGCAACCTCCCACATCTGTGCAAGTGTCTGGCTGCCCTGGTTGGGTTCTCCTGGCTGGGGCAATCTCATGAGCATTGAGTGCCATGCATGTTTTCCATACGCAGACCCAAAAGTGTTTGGTTTCTGTAAGTTTGTCCCAGAAGAAGGGGAAGGTTGACCACCAAAAGCTCATGTTTTGTTGTCATTTGTAAGACAGCAAGTCAAGCAAGTTTCCCAAAACCAAAACTGTCCAACAGAGAGTTGTGGCCAATGTCTGCACAGCAGCTGACCACTAACGTTTACCAACACCTCACATCTCTGGTCAGACAGCTTTGTTTTGCAAATATTGACCTTAGAGGTCACAGCTTAAAGAGGTCAGAACTTCTGTTTGGTTAGGATGAGTATTAGGGAGCATTTAATCTTTTTTGGTTTGGAAAGTGCACTAAAAACATGAAGGAAAAGATTCATGAAAGGATTTACTATTGGGCTAACTCTGCTCTCCTGGAAACTACTGATAAAACTGCCAGCACTGTTTAGTAAGTAGTGTTTGGGTTTTGTTTTTTGCTGTTTTTTGGGGTTTTCTTTAAACCAACACAAGGTGCCTCAGTCAATTTTTTTTCAGTCAAGTACCCAGGAGTAAAGGCAAAGGGAGAGAGCTAAAACACTGTCTAGAAAGGAGTTACAGAGAAGATGGAATTGAGCTCTTTTCAGAGGTGCCTGAAAAAAAAAAATTACAAAAGGCAATGGACACAAAGAGCACAAGATAGGTTGAAAATGGGTATTATGAAATAAAACTGTTCAGAGGGAGAGTGGTCCAGCACCAAAGCCAGGATCCAGAGAGGTTCTGTCAATTATCTTCTTGCAGATTTCCAAACTTCAGCTGGACCAACCTGGAGCAACCAGACCTGACTTTGAGGACTTTTCAGAGGAAAAGCAAACCACAACACAGTTGCACTCTGCATCATTACTTTCAAGGTGTTTGTCCAAGACTCTCATATTCATATGTATTTCAGTACATTGTGCCAGTGAAGAGTTTTCACTTAATCAGAAAACTGTTTCAATGTTTTAAAAGTAAATATAGCCAAACTTGAATACCTCACAGGATATGGACCCATGGTTTCTAGATACCGTGGTCAAATGCAGGTCACATCACTACTGCTCCAAGGTTTTTCCATCTGATGCCTGCTCAAAGAATTCCAGGAAATAATCTGCTGTGCATATACATGTCATGACTTTTACCAGTTAGGATTTTGTGCCTGGAGTCCTGACCGTACAGATATCTGAAATGTTTTTAAACAAAATTCAGTATTAGGAAAAGATTCTTCATTGAAAGGGTGATCAGATATTGAACAAGCTGCCAAAGGAAGTGGTGGAGTCACCATCCCTGGAGGTATTGAAAGGACATGTAAATGTGGCATTCAGGGATGTGTTTTGTGGTGGACTTGGCAGTGCTGGATTAATGGCTGGACTCAGTCTAGAGGTCTTTTCAAACCTGAATCATTCTGTGATTCTGCTTGATGAAGAGTGGGAGGATTGTAAAAAATTAACACTTCATGGGATTAATTTTTTTTTAACCAGAATTGTCCAATCGATCAAAAAAGGGGCTGAAACCAAAATATTTATTCTAAGGAAAAAGGAAAGAGGAGGGTGCAGAATGGAAACCTCTTAGTACTTACAATATAAAATGTACACGCAGAACACATACAGCATATTTTTTCCTTCTTAATAAATAAAATTATATTTTTCCAAGAGTATAAATACTTTTATTTTAGTTTTCTGTGAAAAAAAAATCATGTTCTTGGCCCAGTTCTCCCTAACGGAAAGGCTGAGGGAAGAGATACATGGGAAAAGAAAGGCTTCTTTTCAGAGGTGACCTTCCAGGTAAGAACTGAAGCTTCTTATAACGTTGCCAATGCGTTGCTTGACCCATTAATAACGAATGAGAGAACACGAATGTCTAAGGCTGCCTGGTGAGTTAGCACCTCTGGACAGTTTGAATTCCCCATAAATATAAAGATTAAGGCAGTTTTTGAAAGAAAGTGCAGTAACATTTACTTGCATGTGCCCAAATGAATGGAGAATCCCTGGACTCAAACACAAATCTCTGGTTCATCACATGCAGCCCCTCGCAGCCAAAGTATAACAACATTTATTCAGAAAGGTTCACCAAACTTGACTCCACATAACTTGACACACCACAAGCCACAGAACACTTCCACATAATCTATAACAACTTAAAATCTCTAATTTGAAAAACCAAAAGCCACAAAAAAAAAACCCTACAATGCACTACAGGCAGAAAGAAGAAACCCTGATCCTTGCAAGAACAGGTAATTTGTTAGGTGATAATGCCTATTGGTCAGAGAAGAGTGGCCCATACCCAATCCTGCTTAGCAAACACAAAAAACAAAGGAAAAGAAGGCCTTCTGTCATTCCTAGGAATTTTTCCCTAAGTCAAACTCTAGTTTTACCCTGAGTGCATGAGCGAGACACAGCCACAAGGCACCTGAGCATTTTTAATACACCAAAGGGAGCAATGGATGGGTCATATTTATTCTCTCCTCTCCACGGAATCAAGAGAAAGACAACAAACAAAAACCATTTAAATGTAAAAGGGAATAATGATCAACAAATAAATAAAATCCAGCCCTTTGTAGGCAGCTAACAGAACCATTTCACATCAAATGAGGGCAAGTGATGACAGTGAGGGCCCACAAGCCCTCCCCATTCTGGTACAGTCAGGGAGCACTTCCCTTCACAAGAAGCTGCCCAGCACTCCTACCTGAATTTGTGGTTTCTCAGGTAGTGACTACAATGAGAAATGAATACATAATCAGACTAGTTTCTGAAAAAGGAAGAAGAAAGGTGTGGGAACCTAAAAGCCTAAGGTGTTTTACTTGTCTTCAAGTAGGTTCTTGCTCCTCCGCTGACAGTAGTGAAGAAAAAAGTGGGCGTAGTCTCTGTTGCTAAGGGCAAAGTCATGTACAGTCAAGGTGGATAAATGTTGAAAGTTTTGGGTTGGATAAGTGCTTGGGAGTTGCGGTGCTTATCTACATCTCAGCTTATCTGGAGCACTTCGATCAGCGGCACTGAGTCAGGAATCATGTCACATCTCTGGGCTCTTCCCAGAAGGCTCCCAGCACTGATTCTCACCGTCCCAGTGAAGTTTAGGATGTCCAGAGAAAGGTCACTCTGACAGCATCACATGGCACTTCCATCCCTATGTGAAACAAGAAGGCAGCCTGTTGGGCAGAACCAGACTTACACATAGGTTGTAGAGTGAAGGGGATTTTCATCAAATCCAAAAGCAGATTCTGTTCAAGTTTGGGCAGGAAGTTCAGAAATGCTCAGATTTTTATCTAATTGATTTGCATGCCCCTGTTTATAAGGAGATTCCAGACATGGAACCATACAGACTGTTTATTATTGGTTGCACAACTGTCATTTTCAGACAGCTTAAATTCCACCCCAAGTTCCCGGGGGTGAAATTCACCTCCCATACCATCGGCTGCCTAAAACTTAGGCACCGAGTCTAAACTCCTTGGCTAAGCTCCACTGAGAGCCAGTGGAGAGGGTCTGGCACCTCCAAGGAGTGATTCCTGCCCTGTGTCTCAGACATCTTTGCTCTGTGGAGATGAGTCACCCACCAGAAGGGCCTGTCCCTCCGCAGCACTGCAGAGAGGAGCTGGGTGACTTGCCAGGACCAGCCTTGTTGTCTGGAGCCCCAGACAAATGCACTCCTGCTCCCACTCCCACCAAAGTGGGCAAACACTGTACTCCATCTCCCAATGAGCCAAGGGAAGAATGAGGTGGGAAGTGCTGTACCATAAAGACCTTTAGATGTGTAACTCCAAAGGGAGCACAGAGCACCTAAGCAGCAATAAGAGGCTTAAATCAACTTGTGGATTTAGGCCTAAGTGACTTCCCCCAAGCTTTCACACTAATTTAAAACACTACTTTTCCAGTCATGCCTATGATTTTCCCCTGGCTGTGGTCCCCTTTGAAGATTCTCTCATGAATCCTTTACTGAAAACATCTCCAAACTCCTGGATAACCAGGGGGGGAAAAAAAAAGTAAAGACAGAAACAGATATTAGCATGAAGGAAAGTCTCCAGCAGCACTCACAAGGCATCCTGCTGCACAACGTTTTGCCAACAAAGCAAACAAAAGCTGTGAGGCCTTTTCTCAGCCCCAGGCTGGAGAAGTGAATGCTCACACCAATTTTCTGTGCACTGCCCTGAGTGTGAGAGTCCCACCAAGTGACCCCAAAAACCACCCCTGCCCTCCATGCTGACCCCCTGCAGTTCCCCTCCCCATCACATCCCATTTAACTCAGCACAGTAGCCCCTAAGAATTGCTAGGTTCATTCTTAAGCTCCTTGCTGAGAATGAAACATTTTTATTGACATGGAAAGATTGCACCATGTGCATAATTGCTGCATACAACAAGATGGAAACCACAAGCAATAAAACACTCCATGGGCGATGACTCGTGTTTACAGTAAATAGGAACGATGCTGCCAGATGTCAGCAGCACCAAATCATGTGTTGCTATCCCAGGTCTCCAGAAGAAGGAAATAAAACCCCACCACAGATATTTTTATTTCTGGCGAGAGGATGACTGCTGGGTTGATTGCATCTCTGAGGCTCTGGGTAAGTGGCAGAGACAGGATCTTATTTTTGTTTCAAGAATTCTTGTACATTGTAGTGGGAAAACAGACTGTTACAGTTTTTTGAGTCTCAAAATTTAGAAATACCATGTTCCCTTGTCTAGATCTGCTAGTGTGATGAGCCTGCACTGAAGCCCAGGGGAGCAATTGAATGCAGAACATTTGTTCCATATGCCACCCCTCCCCCAGGCCACAAAACAGATCCCAAAATCCTACAGTTTGAGCCTCTGGTGATAGACCAAATGTCACAATTGCAGCTTGCCAGGAGAAGGAAGTAGGGGAGATCAAATATGTCACTGTCATCACTGGAACCAGGGTACATCCTCCTTCTAGCAAAGTCTTTCAAATCAAGTCTTCCCAAACACTACTAAATCTCAAGAAAAAAGCCATGAGCCAAATTCCTGAGTAGAGCACACCAGTTATGCAGAAGGCTGGAGCAGAGACTTCTTTGTGGATTATAAAACTTTGGATTTGTGCAGCTCCAGTCATTCAGGACCCATGGGATGGCTTTTAGGACTACTTTCCTGAAAAGAGTTTAGCCATTTTGAAGTGCTCCCGTTAGGATACCTCAGAAGTTGTGACCTGAAAGAAGTGCCAGAAATCAGCCATAAAAAAAAAAAATCAAGTTGTCTATTACATCTGTAACAAGTCAGTTCAACTGGCAGCTTTTGCTTCAACTGCCTAGAGCTTGGACATCCAATTTTCAGTCTCCTTGCTCCCAATTAAAGAATAAATCCCAAACCCTACTTTTCAGACTGCAGCATCACAGTCTAAAAGGCACAATTGTCTCTGGGTATGTCCAGATGGAACCTGCCACCAGATACAGTCTTGCACTTTCTTTATGCTCCCAACTGTCTAGAAATGAGCCCAGCTCCAGAACAAATGCTGGCTGTGAGGGTAGATCTAGGTGTACCATGCTGAAAAACACCACATGCTGCCTCGAGATCACAGTGTCTGTTGGTGGACACAGGCAGAGAACCAAGACTGTTTGTCTTAAATGAACAATTAAACCAGCTAGATTTGATCCTCAATGTCAGTATCAGAGACAGCTGCATTTGGACATCAGGCCATTAAGGGAAGAAAAAGATACAGGAAATATCCCAGAAATGGGATGTCTGTAGACTAGCATTTTTAGCTAGACTGATAGCCCACTGACTGCAAAATCTCTGCCTGTCCATCACAGGGTTCAAACTGTCCTCTGAGCCCTCCCTGTCAATTCACATAACTCCTGGTAATGGCCTCTTGGCAGCTTCACCCTGGAAACTAATAAGCCAGCAAATTACACAGTCTTGGACTTATTTCAGAAATACAAGTACCTGATCTAATTCAATAATGCATGATGCTAACAGTCCTTCTTGCAGATGTGATTATCCTGGTAATGATGTATTGTGGAGACCACAATCTGGCATATGATCTCATCCTTATCTGCAGCTGCAAAGCACTACTGGATTCAGATTTAGGCTGCAAGTGGCCTCAATTCAAATATGTCCAGTGCTCTGAGGCTCTCAGTCCTAAACACCCCCATAAGACCAGACATGACCTGTTGTCTGAGCCAAATTCTCACCTAGTGTAAGTAAGCAGGAAAAATGTACATTTCCAAATGGCTGGAGTTCTTTTTCTAATTTATTTTTCCTATCCACAGTTCTGAAACTAAAATAGTTCCAAATCTGCTAGTCCTAGAAGACTGGCATGTTTCATTAGGAATTGTTGTTCGTGTAAGAATAATGTCCTGTCAAATCTAAGTGTTTTACTTAGGCTGAATACACTGAGCACAATTTTTCTAACTCAAAACTCTCCTGAAATTTTCATTTCACTGCATCTTCCACCTCCTTGGCAACTATTCTGATTTCCTGTGCTTATTAGGGGAGTTATTTAGGAATACTAATATTCCCTATTCCCTATGCAAGGAAAAAAAGTTGTGAAGCTGAGCATAAAGCACCCATAACTAGCCAAAATTTGGAGTGTAGGACACAGTACACTGGAAGAGTTATGACCCTGATGCTCACACCCAGAGATGACCCTCTCAACTTTCTTGCTCTGTGGATTTTTTTCAAGATCAGGTCTGTGTCCATTTCACGACTCCTGCAAACGTGTTCCCACTGCATGACCCCTGAATAAATACCCCACATCCCATGGCTCAAACCCCTCGCTTATTCCAGTGCAGTAATCTGTTTTCCTGCTGCATCCTACAGACCTAGAAACTTGTTTGTCTTCTCTTAGATCACAATATGCAGATAAAAACATCCTCCCAGTTGTGGCTTTCTCTGCTCAGGTCTGAGGAGCACCTGTTACACATCACAAAAGCTTCTCATACCATTGGCAGCCTTCCCCTGTTTGGAAATGGCTTTCTTCATAAAAAAACCCCACCCTGGTCTCAGTTTCATACTGCCAGAAAACATGGATTTTTTTCCCCTAAGCACAATATTTGCCTTGTATTCCGCTGACCTTCACTGACTGTCCTGTCTAACCGCAACTTTGGTACAATGGGGTTTTCTCCACATGTCTGTGGCTTCAGGGTGACGTTTCAGCCCATTAGGAGCTCCAAGTTGGTTACAGCAAAACCTCAGTCACCCCAGATCTCAAATACCTACAGCACTCTGCTACTCTAAATGGGCTTGTGTTCCCTCAAGGTCAGCAAACACTGAGCATTGCCTCAGTCAGCCCAGACCTTGGCAGAGCAGCCTATTTATTGGTCCTAATCCACACAGCTGGAGTTCACAGGGATGGCAGCACCCGAGTTTACCTTTAGTAAAGGAACATTTCTCCTTGAAAGTCAGCTGCCTGTATTTTTCCACCTTCAAGGAAATTCTCCATGCCATCAGCTGCTCTCAACCTGCCTCTATGTGCTGAGGTTCCCTGAAGAAGCCACCCCATAGCTTCTAATGCCTGTAAAATCCAAACAGGCATCAGAGGGGCAAATCTGAAAAGGAGGTTGCAATTAACCATTCAATTCCCAAGAGAAAAGGTGGATCGTCTTTTTCTCTCTTCAGAGAGACACTGGCCAATCTTTCCCCTAAGCACAATATTTGCCTTGTATTCCGCTGACCTTCACTGACTGTCCTGTCTAACCGCAACTTTGGTACAATGGGGTTTTCTCCACATGTCTGTGGCTTCAGGGTGACGTTTCAGCCCATTAGGAGCTCCAAGTTGGTTACAGCAAAACCTCAGTCACCCCAGATCTCAAATACCTACAGCACTCTGCTACTCTAAATGGGCTTGTGTTCCCTCAAGGTCAGCAAACACTGAGCATTGCCTCAGTCAGCCCAGACCTTGGCAGAGCAGCCTATTTATTGGTCCTAATCCACACAGCTGGAGTTCACAGGGATGGCAGCACCCGAGTTTACCTTTAGTAAAGGAACATTTCTCCTTGAAAGTCAGCTGCCTGTATTTTTCCACCTTCAAGGAAATTCTCCATGCCATCAGCTGCTCTCAACCTGCCTCTATGTGCCTGAGGTTCCCTGAAGAAGCCACCCCATAGCTTCTAATGCCTGTAAAATCCAAACAGGCATCAGAGGGGCAAATCTGAAAAGGAGGTTGCAATTAACCATTCAATTCCCAAGAGAAAAGGTGGATCGTCTTTTTCTCTCTTCAGAGAGACACTGGCCAATCTTCTGGAAAATATGCCTCAGCCACCCAGCCACTATGGGTTTCTCTGCTGGAATAATAAATTGCCCTCCTCCATGACCTGTAATAAACAAGGGACTGGATTTTTTCATTAATGGTCCTTTGAGCGGAATGTAGAAACCTTCCCAAGCACAAAGACCTGCAATCAGAACTCCTCACACCTCCCAACATCCTTGCCAAGTGAGGAGTAGTAGAAAGGTTTTAATGGCAAAACCTCTCCTGCAAATTCCAGCTGATGTACATCTCATTCACCTGCATTCCCATCAGCTCCTTTTAGCACTGATTAATACAGTCCTGAACACCAGTCACTGCCACAGCAAGTGCTTTCTCCAACATCTTCTCCTATTTATCTTGATTTCCTTAATTCCCCATTCTTCTCATCTCACTAAATATTTTATGTCTGCTCATCCAGATATGGTCTTTTCCCTTCTTTCTGTCAGGATGGATGTGCATCTAGAGCCAAACCAGTTCAGTTTAGCCTTCCAACCATTAAGGGGGGGAGCCATTTACTTGAGGGAAATTTCTGTGATAATGCAAGAACCAACTCCTTTAGTGCTTTGATTTCCTGGCCTAAGCAAACCATAGTAAGATTTTCATGCCCTTTCCTCTGTCTATAATGGCATGTTTACTGTTCATGATGGGGAAGATAAATTGCCAGGACACACAGGGTTCTTCTGGGGGTTTTCCAAAAATAAAAATTCAAATCCTCACCTAAATTACAATTAAATGAACAACAGCACTCTCTGGCTGCATTTCCAGGGCACAGCATGCACCAAGGACATGCTGCATCCATGGCTGGGGTCCCTGGAACAGGCTCAGCCTGTACACCAAATCAGCACATTGTGGATGAGCCACTTTCTGCTTTGTGCCTGAGCTGAGCTTGTACTCCCATCATTCCTAACCAGCAACAGCATCAGCCAAGAGAAGGCAGCCTGGACACACACTGGCTGTGGACATGGGCTGGAAGCTGGATGTGTCCAGTAAGGTCAGCCCAGACAGGAATAACTCTTACTTTTGAGCACTAGAGCAGCTGGCTTTGAGGACAATTGAAAAGTGGGACCTTGGGGAAAATGCCCCTAATTTAATAGCTGTAGCCTTCCCAAAATGTCTGTCTGTCCCCTGATGGCAGATTGTCAGCCAGAGGATCCTGCATTTCTGTCTTCTTGCCAGCTCCCCGAGGAGGATCCATCCCTCCACACGGAGTCTGTCTGCACAAGATCCCAGTGAACAAGGGGACAGCCTGTTCTGGCTGTCACTCGGAGCCGGCAGGGAAGCCCGGAGTCACTGCCGAGCCTTGTGTCAATAAGCACCGGCAGAAAGTGCTCTCTGTTTCTCTTTAGCACAATAAACTGTGCCTCCCCCTTCCCTCAGCTCCTTCCTCCGCATCCAGACGTGCACCACAGGGATGGACCCCTGCTCCCTCTCATCACCTCCAATCCCTCCCCCATTTTCCTGTCTCCACTCCTGAGGAAGTGTCTCTTACAGACAAGGGCGGGAGGCAAGTAGTTTTGACTAATTTTGCATGGACTACAGATAACGGAGGTATGAAATTCCAGTAACATCCCAGAGGGCAAGCAAAGGACCCCTGCAACTGCTGAAGTGGAAGAAGCTGTGCACCCTGTTTACAGACCTCAAAGCTAACTAAAGAAATGGGGGAGGCACAACACATTAACCCAGAAATCCTGGTTTACATCCAGGAAAACATCTGATAAGAAAAGAATGAAAATGAAATGTCTTAAGCCTAGGAGTAAGGATTTGTGTAGCACTAGAAAGAAATTGGGTTTTAGACCAGGATGTGAAAAACACATTCCAGTCTTTCATCATGGAGGAAGTAGCTGTGAGAAGAGATTGCAGAGCTGTCCCTTTGGCTTCCTCCATGTCCTACACTCTAGATACAAACTCCTTCCCTATTGGACTTCAAAGCTGCATGAAAGCTGGGGATGAAGTTTGCCAAGGCTGACATTTACCTTGATCTCAAACCAAATGGAACTGAGATTTTCTTTTTTTGTGGCAAACTAACAGCTTGTTAGCATGCAACAAACGGGGATATTCAAGGCTTTCCCTACCTAAGTGACACAGTTGCTGTACTTTCACTATTCTCGGAGTACAAGACTACCTCTTAACACTGAATCACAAATCCTTGCTCTCCATATGCTTTCTTCTCAAAGAGAAATAATGGGGTGAGAAAGGGGCTTGATCCTTCGTCTTGAGTTTCCTTATACAAACCTGCAGAGTTGTTTCTTTTCGCCAGAACATTCAGCATGCCCAGGCCTCTTTGTGTCTTTCCCAAATGAAAGGCACCTTGCAGTATGATGTTGACCCCCAGGCTGAGGAGCTGTGCCAGCACTGAAGAAGAGGTGAACAGGGAATTCCTGCTACTGTGTCCATATCCCAGCAGGAAGAGAGACACTACAGCACCTGTGGCTTCAGAGTAATCATTCCCTACATGACTCTAGTCCAGCCCACCAGTGAGGCATCCCAGCAGGGCCTCACCCTAGTCTGGTCAGGGCTGCTGGAACTCAGGCTGGCTGCAGACAGTCTCAGCTGGACTATGACTCTTCCTCCCCAGCTCTGGGCTTGTCTGACCACCATGGGCTCACAGGAGGTGACCCTGCGCTGTGGTGGCTCTGGGAGCCAGGCTGCTCTCCCCACTGGGCATCTCTGTTTTTTGGTCACACAATAAAGCACTTGCTGCTGGTAAGACACACCTTGATGGAGAGCTTTGGCTGATGGAGCTGCAACTGAACACTACTGAGGACAAGGACCTTGCTCCTCACTACAAACCTGTGAAGCTCTTTAAATGGTGGCCTTGTGGAAGCTACAGCCTTTCCCAGTGATCCCAGACAATCTATTTGTAAGGGTTTTTCTACATGCCTCAATACACTATATAAACTTTATACCCTTTATACAATAGAATGTCTCCTGAATAAAATCATATTCTGTAGCTGACCTCAGGTGTCAGACAGCTTGAGATCAGAAAGGAATAGTAAACCAAGGCTTCCACCTTCCTGTTTGGTGTCTTCCTTAAAGGATTTTTCAGTGAGATACTGAAGCCTGTAACAAAAACAGACTTAAAAGAAAAAAAAAGATCTGAAGTTCCTTCCAAATTCCAACTGAATAATGAGCACAGGAATAGTTTAGTTCTCTAAAGTCAAGGGAGATGTAAAGTAAAACCTGAAATACTAAACATGGAAGCAAATGGTACTGGACAATGGATAGGTAACACTAAGAAACTGAGAAGAGCATTTTGCCAGTAAATATAAAATAAAAATAACATGACAAATATCAATGGAAAATAGAACATATATAAAGCTTAAACATGAAATTAGATTTTAGATGGGCTGTCCAAGATTTGCATTTGCTTTCTGAAGTGCAACCTTTTGACCACTGGATGTTTTATAACATTCTACAGTAAGAAATAAAAGGAGATATTTTGATTTGTGGCACAGTGTCTGGAACTAAAATCTCAAGTAACAGCCCTGATCATTTACAGTGCATTTTTTTAAAATCCATGGATCACAAAGCATTTTAATGTTCCTAACTAACACCACGTGCATCAACACAGAGTAGCACAACTTGCCTCTGATGTAGGCGGTATTATTCCCATCAGACAGGTGAGTAAACAAAGTCACAAAGAATGAAGTGTTAGGGTCCGAAAGGAAGTCTGTGGCTGAGCTGGGAACAGAACTTGTCCCTTGATACCATCCTCTTCCTTAACCGCAGGGTAATCCTTCCCTGACCTATGCATGCAACAGTAGATCACAACTGGGATATTTTTTCCTATCCAAAACACGAGGGTTTTCAATTCTTCCTCTTCTCCCACATCTGCCCACGATGGCAAGCTGAGCCCTTCCTTCAACAAGCAACTGTCTTGTACCATATGGTTAAAGCCTGACAAGGTGAAAAGGGAAGCTGAGCACAACTGTCCCAACGTTACATGGCCTATTCAGGGCAGAAAGCAGCTGGATTTCTTCCCTCAGAATAATATGTCACCCACTGGCTTGCAGAGCAATGACTGTCCCAAGCCAGATGGATTTAGACAGTGCCTCACTACAACAGGAATCTTAATTTTCTATAATGGTATATAGCTCTGTAACATGCAAGGAAAAAATCCCTAATGCCTAATCCCAGTGAAGAAATGTCTTTCAGGCTTTCTGAAACCTTAGGAACAGCAGCATGATGTGTCCTTCAGCCTATGTGTGGCACTTCATTTTAGCTGCCACAGCTTCATCTCAGGGAAGTGCAGGGAGCATCTGTGAAATTGATGCACATGGAAATGCAGCTCAAAGCCTTTGAGCACTGATGAAGTTCATAGTCTCTGTTTTTACTGTAAATTACCCAGAATACAAGACCCTATTGTTTCTGGCAGTTACTATGCATGTTTGTGATCCACACATTGCTTTTCAGACCTTGGATTTTTTCTTTCCCATCACTCCTACTTCCAAAGGAACTGGATCCATGATAAGAAAAAACTACATCAAATTTTCTGTCCTGCTTACCTGGCCAGAGGTAAGGTAAGACATAAGGTAAGGCTGACACATTTTCAGTACAAAGCCTCTCTGGAGCCTACCTGCTTCCTCTGAGCCTTTCCCAACCAGCAGCACTGCAGCCTTGACAGCACCACGAAGGGGATGCCAACATCGGACTGCCATGGTCACAATGAGGGATGGGAGGATGGAGGCTTTCAGCCCTTCAGGACAGCCCTGCCTTCACCCAGCTGTACTACACACAAGCTGATTCTTGAGCTGAGCCAATTCATCACTGGCAGATAGAGGGTAGTGGATTTATAAGGATAAGTGATTTGATCCGTTACAACAAACCTTTATGTTCTTTGGCAAATCTTGTGAAAAGACTTCTTTAAAAAAATTGTAATAAATACGGGTATTAAAAAACAAACCCCAGTAAATTGTACTTAGGAGCAATTCTCAGCTATGAAGCTCACTCATCCCTCAGATTACTGGGAGATTTAAGAAAGTGAAACAGTTGTTATCACTTGGTCTGTGGGATTTTGTTGGCTTTTGCAGGCTGATTGCTGTGTTTAAGGTAGAGCTGTTGTGTCAGACTCCCTGTGGGCCAAGAACAATATATTCCAATTATTGACATCCCAAATGTATCTTTTTTGAGGGACAGGATATTTTGACAAGTTTCACAGACAGAAGAGGCATGGTACCTTGAAGAGCATAGCAGACCTGGCAGGCACAGCAGCACAGAGGCACTTGGCTGGAAGTGGTTTGAAGATGATCTCCTTTCCCACAATCTCCCCACAGAGAGGGGATTTAATTGCCATCCATCACAATACAGAGTGTCCCTCAATAAACAAAATCTGGAGGGGCTGAAGAGACTTGCCCTGGGTCACTCAGCATACCAAGGACAATGATGAACCACTGCTGAAAAGCTGAAGCCCCAGCTAGCACTTGTTCCAAGCCAACTCATACCTCCATCCAAGACAAGACATCCAAGAAGGATTCTCAGATTCTTGGAAGCACTTACATTCTAAGTTGTCTTACAGGATAATCAGCAGATCTTGTAGATGTAACTCATTAGGTTTTGTATAGTCTCCACCTCTTTGGAAGTGTTCTTTCCAAACTGGGGTATTATTACTAATGGTTGCAGAAATCAGCTGTGATAACAAAACAACTTCAAACTTTGTCCCCTTTTAGAAGCTACACTCCAACAACTCGTTTGCCTAAATAGGCTCCTTACAACCACTGCTCTTCTTCTTTGCTTAACAGCTGGCAGTGACCTTTCTTCTTAGTGCAAAAACATCAAGCACCAAAATAATTCAGAAAACAAACTGCCCCAAATTCATCCCAGAAATGCCCAGAAGCTCTTGAAATACATCTCAGAACATGAAGCCAAGCCAAATATTGGGCTCCCCATCCCAGACATGCTTTTAAATTGTACAGAACAAAAGACTTTAATTTATATTTGAGTTTAAAATTCTAAGAGCAACAATAAATTAGGCAAATAAACCTGTTGCCCAGGATCAAAAAAGCTCTGAGAGTGCCTAACTGGGAACATGACCAGCAGTTAATCTTCTAATGATCAGTGGAAAATAGACCACTGAAATACCCCCCGCTCAGAAGAAGCTTTCTTTAGTTTCTTTCCTTCTACCATTTTCCTAGCCAAATCACTTACTGAGAGCCTCGTTTTCTCATGGTGTGAGGTCAGTGCAGCTCTGCTCCTCACACTGAGCTACCTCTGGGGAGGAGTCGTGCTCTGAACCTCCAGCTCGGAGGAGACTCTGCATGAGCCGCCTGCCCCTTGGAAACCCCCGGCCGAGCAGGAATCCCAGCTGTGCTCACACGCGGCAGGAGGAAAACAAAGAACCAGATAAATAACTCCTTTTGTAGAGCTTTGTTTTTCTGCTTTCCCTCCTCATGTGTGTTTCTGTGTGTACATATGCAATCAAGCTGTGACTGTTAGCAACTGACTTCTGAATTTCCTATCACCCAAGGCTAAAACCCGGCAGAGCCTGACAAACCTGCATATTTGAAGCAACCCATCTAGGGTTGCCAAAAATCCACCTCGTAGGCTATTGCTTAAATACATCAGGAGCAAACCTCGAGTCAGGATTATACTTTTACTCACACTCCTGTGATGACCAAACATCTCAAAAGTAGCTGCCACCCTGAGATGGACAGCCATTAGCTGAAATGCTGAGAAGCACCTGCCGAGTGCCACAACCAGTTTTGTTTCCCAACTGTAAGTTATCATAAAATGCATGATAGGAAAAGTAGAGGAAAAGACAATATTGAGCTAAAAGCGAGTAGGTTTTCTGTGAAAAGAATTAGAGTAACTGTAACTGCATTTTCATGTTCAAATGCTGATCTGAGATTGCTTCAAATGTTAAGAGAGTATCAATGAGAGGACACCCAAGAACAGCAATATTCTCCAGCCTACCGAAGGCTTAGTGGAAACACTGTTCAAGCACATGCAAAAAATATCTGTCATTCACTGTTGGTCTTTCTATCCGTTTTTAGGAATGGCTCACTAAGCAGATTAAAGGCGCTGCCCCTGTGACTGCTTACCAATTACAATTACACACCACTAATAACAGGAGAAATGAAACATTCCCTGAATGAGCTCCAATGCTGTGGATTATACATGGCAGTTTATACCTGCACTTGAGAAGATACACAGAAATATGTAGCAATGACTCTTTGCCCCTGGTGTGAGATGGCTAAGGTGAGGCTAAGAGCATGCAAACCACAATGAGAACACAAAAATCATTGTCCTGAAAACAACAGCTATGGCTGTCTATTTTGAAGAGAAGTATTCTGTTTCCTTTGGAACCTCTGTCCTGCCCCACTTGGAAGCTCCACATCAAGCAAAAAGTGGGTTTCAATGCAGTTCTCCATGATGGCATAGATAAAAAGCATCATTAGAAAACAGCAGTTCTTGTGCTTCATGAATGCATCTCTCTCTGTTGGGACCTGGTGGAACAGGACATGTCAAAGTTCAGCCAGTCAAGTGTAGGGAAGATAAAATCATTGTCCTGCAGTGTTGGCTATTCTCTGCTTCAGGTCTGTCGTGAGTATTGGGCAGTATATAAATCAGAGCATCCCTGCAGGAGCTCCAGGCAGTGACCAGGACCCTCACAAGGACCCAGACAGCTGCAGATTACAGAAATTACACTCTCTGCTCAATTAGAGAATTGGTCCTTGCTGTCCCAAAACTCAGTGTAAAGCCCTAAGCACAACACCATTCTTTCCCCCTGACGTGCCTGCTTTCTAGCTAGCTGGAAAGAAGGGGATTTTTGTCCTGCACAACTCCAAGAAGCCCCTCAGAGCCCTCACTCCACCTTCCCCATGTGTAGTCAATGCACTCAAGCCTTGCAGGTCGGCTCCTGAGTTTGGCCCTTTATGAATAGATCACTATGCTGGCTGCTCCCAGACGTACACAGCCAGTTGTATGTGGTGGAGAATCGTAAGCAAGGGCAGGAATGCTTATTTGGCAGCCTTTCCCAGCCTCTGAGTGTCTACTGACTTCTTTTTTTCTTTTTTTTTTTTTTTTTTATGTCTCTGTCACCTAATTTTTAAGCTGGGTTTTGATCTTCTCTGCCAACATAAATCAGAGAGAGAGTCACTCCAGACTGACATCAAGTGGGCATGTGCAAGCTTCAGAGTGCTGTGTCCAACCATCTGCACATCTTGCAGCAGATGGGAGCTGGGATAAGTGACCACACATTTCAACCTGCGGTCTCACCCCTTGGGATCAGCTGGGGCCTGTTCCCTGTCTGTTAAGTCAGCAGCCAGGTGAGAGAAGACAGGTCACTGGTGAAGAAAAGAAACAACTAAGAAGCCCTGCTATTTATATACAACCTGCAAGCTCTCACCCACTCTTTCCATATATATATATTATCTTGCTTCTGCAATTAAAACACATTACTTAAGGAGAATATAATATTTCATGCTGAAGAGTAAATTGGAAAGCTGTGGTTTTCATTTACATGAGTTAAACCCACAAGGGACAGCTGGAATGGCAGTTACAATTAGGCTACCCATTAGGATGCATTAGATGACATTAACCCAAGACCTCTCAGGTCCACCACAAAGCCGTCAGGCTGCAAGGGAGTTTAAGAGCAACCTAGAGCTTTCTGGTGACACTCATGTTCAATGCAAACATTGGAAGGGAGTTATTTTCCCTCTCCGTGACATGGCACATGGTCAGTGTTGCTGCTTCCAGACTACAGGGGCTTGGCACTTCTTTCAAAGCCTTTACAAGGCTGAAATCAAATGCTGCAACAACCCTTTCACTTCAACAGAAAAGTATTCCAGAAATGCTATGCAAAATGCACCAGCAAGCACAGCCAGACAAGGGTGTAACCAATCAGACTCCATTCCCAAATACTGCTTATTCATCCTTCCCATGCGTGGTTGTTAAGATTGGAAATTATCCATCTTCCTGGTAAAGAAAGAAATAAAAATATACTGAGGCATCAATCTACTGAAGTGCTACACAAGCACTACTGCTTTTGCAGTATCTACCATGGCTGCTTATCTAGGCTGTGATTTTTCTCCTGGGATCCAGCTTCATGAGTCGTCAAAGACAGACCATGAAACACCATTCAAGTATTAAAAGACTCATAGGAAGCTTGAAATGAACTTAAACGACAGAGTGCCTGCAACTCAGAATACCTCCCGAGATTTCACTCGCATAATAACTCAATTATTAACTAAAGAAAGAGCAGTGTGTGGAAAAATGAAGCCACTTGCTTGTATGTGGCTAGAGTTCTACAGGGATTAAGAAGATATTTAAAAATACCAACTTTTTTCCAAATGTCTCCTTAGTTATGAGAGGAGACTTGCCAATTGGAGATCATGAATGCTTTAAGGAAAAACAATCACTCACAACTAGATGCACTGCTGAGACATGTTTGAAGTCCCAGAGACCCGACCCAGCCTCACTTGCATCACACTACCTGATCCTCTTGAAATCACCAGCAAGCTCCAGTTTGTAAAGCTGCAGAAAATCAGTCATAGCTTTTCACAAAAATGCTGAGTTGTCCATGTCAAGAAAATTATAGAAAGTCAGGCTATGGACGGGAGGGGGAGAGGGTTAGAAAAAGAGAGCATTGTTTATGGAACATGAAAAGCTCCAGCGACACAATATATGGAATTCGGAGGGAAACAGGCCCTCCTTTCTTTCTGTACAATTCAAATAATTCCAATGGCAGACTGGATATTCCCCAAAACGAGTTAAAAAAGCACAGGGCTGTCAAAGCAATTTAGAAAGGGAAAGCTGAAGTAAACATGGTGACTTTTTTTAAGCCTTAATGCTTGGAAGACCTGAATGTTACCCTAGTGTATGCTTTCCATAGAATAGAAAGAAGTAATAGCTGGATACGCAGCCCAGTGCAAGGAGACTGCTTGGGCATCTACAGAAAAGGTGTAGAAGTACCCCTAGAAAAAAATCTCAGCTCAAGATGATAATGCACACATCTAACTCTAACACTATCTAGGTGGTTCTAGGTTCTGATTAAGGAAAAAAAAATCCTTATGAAGTCCTGCTACTAACTTGGAGTTGTTGTCTTCAGTAATGAGACTCTCCTACTCAACCAGGATATTTTAAAAAATCAGCAAAGCAGACAGTTTTTATTGCTTTCATGCTTCTGCATTCATGAAGATGGGGATTTATCATTAGAAGTTGTACTTTCCATAACTCTATTCTTATTGCTACTGTTTTACCTCCTTACTCCCGCCCCAAGTAGGAACTAACCCCTGAATTTGAGGGACTCTTTGGACCTTCTAATTTCAGGCAAAGCCTTGTGCAAAGCATATGTAGGGCACTATTCTCCTTTGCTACGGAAAGATGAATTCCATCATTTTGCATGATTCAGTTTTCACTAAGAAAAGGAGAGGTAACACTATTTCCACCTACCTGTCATTTTTATTTATATGTATATACGTGAAATTGTGATTAGATTATGGTAAGTATAATCTTGAATAATTGGATCTAAACACGTAAGATTAATGTAATCACAAGACCTCTATTCAGCTGGGTCTAGAGCAATTACACCCAGTAAAACTGCTTAGTTTATATATAATTTTATTCCTCTAAAGGCTTTCTTCTTTAAAATATCATTTTCACAGGGTTTGTATCAAATACAAGAATGGCTGCATATTTTGCTAATTCTGAGAGATAGTGAATTCTAGGTCTTGCTCACCATTAGAAAGACTTACTGCCTGGTGAGCAATCTCACCAGGATTCAACTTGTTTAAATTTCTACATTAATGGATGACCTGAAACCTAAAGAAGTCAGTCTTTCTATTGCACAAAGCTTATCATCCAACTCATTCTGGACTGATGTGTTTGAAGGAATGGGGTTTGCTTTGTTACTTTTCTGAACTGACTAGTGTGGTTTTGACTAAGAGGCTAAGAATCCCAGAAACAAACTGCACCCATGTAGTCTGAGCTGCCTGCTGTAGTTCTTACAGATTGGGAGTATAAACTAGAGTATGGGAATCTAAAAACTAACCAACAATTCCTTTCATCTTGGAATAGAAAATTTCCTTCGATAGTTTTAATTATACTCAGGCAGACAACATGTTGCTGTTGGTTGGGTTTGGGGGTAATTCCACTTTAGAACAGATTTGCTTAATTGTTTCCATCAGAGGAGAACTTGAAAATATTTCTAGCTTTTAATTAGAAGGTTGGCAGCCTTGCTCTTAACTCTTTCTCAAATAACTCTGGATGTTGAGGCTTAGAATAAATTAATTTGACACGAGCATGATGCGCTCTGTAGAGCTCCTGACAGCCAGGAGGTGTCTCTAGGATCTGTCCCAGAAGGGGTGTGAATCCTGGTTAACCAACAAGACAAAACCTGAAACTCATTCTCTGCAGAAGCCTGTTTTTTGTCTGCAGTTGTAAAAACTTTCTTTAATAAATGACTCCTAAAAGAGAGAGCGTGATCTTGTCTATCAAATAACTGCTCAGTACTAGAACCAGAGAAAATATATTTACAGAGTTGAAGAATGGTAAAACAAGGGTCTACATCTGGAAGCAGTAAAGGAAAACCTTAAATATGTTAGGAAAAAGTTCCAACAGTGGAAGTCACTTAGACAAAGGAATACGTTGCTAGTTGAGAATGCATGAGGCAACGCTAGAAAGAGGTGCTTCAGAGATGAATTTTGAATTTTATCATAACAACACTACTTGGCTGTGTCATCAAGAGCATTAAAATCCATGCTGATTCTCAGAACTTGAAATCTCATAATCCAAAACCTACATCTGCATTCAGGCAGCAGCAAAGCACATAGCAAATTCTCTCTGCACAGAGCAAGTGGTCAGGACCTCGAATACTGCTGAAATAGAGGAAACAGTGCCTTTGTCAGGGAGAGGTCATTGTCCTCATAGTCACTGTGTCCAAGGAATTAGCCAACATGGACTTTACTGGCTGAATCTCTTAAACATTACTCTGCACTGACCAGGCAAACAGAAATAGGCATAACAGAATGGGAACGGATACAGAAATTGTTTAGAACCAAACAGCACAGCCAAACAAGAACTGCAAGCAGGAGGTTAAACTTTTGACTCAAAAGCTGAACTAGGCAGGTCATCTCCTTAGTGATAGAAAGAGGACATTTCTTAGGAGAAAAGAAAAAGATGAAGCCTCAAAGTCCAAACCATGACCACCTCTTCTGACTTTCTCCTTAAGTAAAAGGGTAAGTTGGTTGTCTGGTGAGATCTGAGCTACAAAGATTGAAGTCCTGGAGCTGCAAGAGATACAAACCCAGTATTTATACAACAGCGTATGTGGCCTCCATGTATGTGATTTTTATTTCTGAAATGAACTCCAAGCTAAGACAATCCAAGAGAGATCTCCTTGATGAAATGTTGAGGTGAAACCACCATGTCCTGCCTCCCATGTCATTCAACTGTACTTCAAGAACTTCAATGACCATGCACAGCATGACACTACTGATGTGAGCAGAGACCTGACGTGCTGCAAATCAGGTGTAATTACATATTAAGTAAGCTGTAAACACTATTACTCTCCTGACATCTCTAAAGAATTTTCTATATTTAACAGAGGTAAAGTCCCCCTATTTCAAACAACCATCCAGTCAGGCATCCTGGAGCTGTGTTAAGAGGCTCCCACCAAGAAGGCACAGGAGGACTTTCTTCTCCCTTGGCAAGTTTATCCAAAGCTGCTACAAGATTTACATTTCTGCTGCTATCTACAGTTCAGTAGGGAAAAACAATAATATCCCAATAAAAAGTTAAAAATTCAGCCTTTTCTATCTTTAATGTGTTGTTACACACTAATAGCACAAAAATTTGCAATTGGGTCACTCACCAGATTGTTCTTTTACTGACAAGACTCATGGTTTTTCTAACTTCTCTTTAAATTGAAATTGAGACATTTCAAAGAACGTTTTTCTCCTCAAACACAAAAAAAATTACATGAGCACTGTTTCTGTTTAAAAAAAAAAAGGCATTTTCCAAAAATAAATAGCTCTAATATCTTGCCCATCTTGCATGCAGAGAACTGAACACAAAAGGCCACGTCAGGACTGTCTCTTGAGAGCCCAGAAAACTCCTGCCTCCTCCTAATGGAGCTCTCCTGATAAGCTTGGAATAGTGCTTGTAGAGTTCATGGAGTCCAGCTGGCCTAGGATGCTTCATGGATCATGGACAGGTATATCTCACATATGGAGAATGAGCAGAAGAAATAGTGAGGGATTGCTGCTATTTCAGAGCCTCATATACCCACCAAGGCTTTATCTCATCCCACAGAATTTTCAGACACTTCAAGTTTATTCTCCCTGGACCCTGCATACTCCAGGCTGCATCCAGCTGCTGCTGAAGGAGCTGTACAGAGTGTACTGCACACCAGGCAGAGCAGCCACAGGAGGTGACAGGACTGGCACAACTGTCTCTGTTTTCCATTCCCTGCAGTGTTGTCCCTTGCACCCCACCCCTACTGCTGAACTGCCACTCAAGCCCTTGCCTTGAGCTGGCTGCTCTCCACTGCAGCAGATTCCAGTGGCAATGGTCCCATTGTGCCGTGGATGGCTGGAGGCACCATGGGATGAGAGACATCAGCAGCGTGTAAGGCACAGCCCAAAAGGAACCACAGAGCCTCAGTGGGGCTCACTGGCCACACCAAATGCCAGCCTCTGCCCTAGTGCAGAAGGCTCCCAAAAACGGACTAAACTTTGAACAAGCACAATGGCACCTCTTACATTTGGACAAGCTGAGGTAGCCCAAGTCAGCTTCAAAACACCTCGTTCACTTCAATCCTCTGTTTTAGACTTGGACAACCCTTTGCTCTTCACAGACTCCTCAGAAAGTGTCATGAGTTACGCATCAAATGCACAAGGCACATGGGGGTCAACATTACTGTCTTCTCTCAACCAGGGGTCCCATTCAGGGCTGCCTGCCAGACTGCTGGATGAACCTGCTCACCCCTGAGGAATATAAGCTCTTGGGAAGAGGAGGAGAACTGGACAAAGATGACCAAGGACATACTCTTCCACTGATCCCAAATGTGGTGGGGAATTCAAAGGGCTTCAGACAAGAGGAAAGGTGCATTTGATTAAATAAAACCAGTATTTTTACTGTTTTGATAAGAACGATGGATGACAACGGATCTTGGAAGGCATTAACTCTACTTCACACTGGAGTGCTGTTAAAGCCAGCATGGCAAGAGACTATAACCCTGTAAACATATGTTGTGTATTAGATTTTGATCTGGCAGCTTGCCTTAATTTTGTTTTTTTTAAGACTCCAGCTAGTTCCAAATACACTTCCATGTTTGTGTTCCAGCAAATGAGCAAAAGGCAGAATGCTTGAGCGATGGGGACAAAAGAATACACTGGACCATGAGTTCATTTAAAAAAAAAGCTTCCATTAGTAGTGGCACATTAGAAAGAGGATGACAAAAATATCAGCAAATTCTTTTTTCTATTCCTTTCTCCAAGCTTTTTGTTTTTTCTGGTGTACACTTCACAGGGGCTGAAAACTGTAATGATTTTAGTCTCTTCTATCTGAATTATCAATATGGACAGAAGTGACAAAAGGACACCTTTCGAGCCAATTTTGTGACTCCCAACTCCTCACCAAAAAAGCATCCTCTGAATAGCCATTAGCCTGGGTCCCTGTAGGTGCACATGAAGAAATTCTTTCGAGAGGCGTTTCAGTCTGCTCAGGATTGAGAGTTCCAGCTCATATAAACAAACACTGTTAGAAGAGGCAAAGTTGATATGGATTTATGCAAGGAATGCATAGACTGAATAAGCAATTTGATAATTAATGGAGTTGACAGGCACTTTCGAATAGTACTCAAGTATGTGCAAACTGAATGTTTTCGTATACAAGCTGAACCAAAGACAGTATTAATTTTTAACCCATTTTATACCTAATCACTCAAACGAAGGAAACACATGCATTTTTTTTCCTCTTGGGTATTAGTTTTGACCTCCCAAAGCCTGACTATTGGGACATAAATCCTTTACACTTAGTAGTATTGCACACAACAGACCCGTAGATTTCATGTACAGGATGATTTTTTTCTTAAAGACTGTTTGAAGAATGAACTTTCCAAATATTGATTACTTCTTTTATGTCCCACAGCTTAAATGCAGCAGTTTTGCTCTTAACAAAGAGTTGAGAGCTTAGTTGCATGAGTTCAGGGAATTTCTGAAGAGCCCCTCATGACTAAAAGAAAATTTCTTTTATTACTGGCTTCCAAGCAAGCCAAACCACTGCTCCTACAAGCCCAGCTGCAGAAACTAAAGATGCTTAGTAAAGTCTCAAGCAAAGCACTGTCCCACCTGGCAGGAGATGATGGTAATTTATTGTGCATGGAAGACATTGTGACATTTTGAACTGCACAGGGAGAATGGAGCAGTAATATAACTGCTCCCACACAGGAATGAGATACTCAATGTTTTCTCAGTCTGGAACAGGTTCAGGGATGATGCCTTGATCTGTTTCACAACTTCACCCCTCTCAGGATCAGGAAACAGTCTTCTAATACATTTGGTTTATGTTCTCGTACCCTAGACAACAGAATTATCTTCCAAAGGTTGTGTCCACAGAAACCACCTATGGAAACAAGATTTGGTCAGTCTTTCCTTACCCACACACTCTCCTTCTCCTTTAGTGACAAAATCAGAAGGAGGATGTGGAAGTTTCAGTTCAAAATCAGGCACAAAGACAACCAAGACAACCACTTTCTAGGGCCTCCATAAAGGCATTGAAAGATCAGAAGGGACTACTTGGAAACACACTGTCTCCAGTCAGTAAAGCTGTAGGTAATTGGAAAATACCTATTGAATGACACCAGTTCTCCAGCAAAAGGTAGGTGAACTGTCAAATGGAGTTAGATTTGAGGTGCTTCAGGCCCATTATTCTGTCCAGCTCAACAGCAGACGCCTAGGAAAGCATATATTAAATATATCCTCTGTTAAAAGCCTTGTAGATGGGGCAGAATTCTGGCAGCCAGCTGGGAACCCAGCAGCAAGTCAACTTGCTACGACTGCTCAAACATCAAATGACACAATGCTGCCTGCTAAGTGCCCCTCACTCCAACTCTGGCTGCAGCTGCCTTTGAAGAAAGGTGCAATGCCTTCTGCATAGATGTACATGCCGAATAAAGTCTTTTAAAGCACGTGAGAAAGAAAACTGTCATCAAAATGTACCGAGCAATTACGGGTTGAAGGTTGAACTATTATTGCTTCATGGCCTCCCATTCCCCTCCTCTCCAGGGCGGGAATAAAGGGGGAGGATTATTCATTTGTATTCAGGCACTTCATTAATGTTTATAAGAGAATCCAAACATGCAAGCAAAACAAGGACGAAACACTCGCGCCAGACGTGTGATGCGATAAATGTCACTGGAGCAAATATTTAGATCTGTTTACAGAGAGGCCTATTAAGTCCTTTTTGAAAAGCTGTGCAGTGTTGTGGCTTGGTTTCTGCCTAGCAGCTCCAGCGTAAACACATGGAAGATGGCTAAGTCTCTCTCTCTCATTTTGTTATGACATCTGGAAACCTAAGGAGGTTAGGAGAAGCCAACTGGCTGCCCCGCTATGATGTCTAGCTAGAGGGTCTGCCTGTTGAATGATGGCAGGACATGCAAAGTGGAACTGCTGAGTTCTCCAGCTTCTGCCAAAATCAGGGGATTTTCAACACAACAATCCCTCAACAAAAGTTGTTGCAACACACAGGCCCTTGGTTCATTGCTAATGATGCAAGTCTATGCTCTCTGCCATTTTTCAAGACCATCTGCATTTGAGAAAATCAATTCCTTTAGGGGCTAAAATAGCTAAGAGGGGTGGAGCCACTCTATTCACCAGGGATGAAGATGTGTCCCATAGTCCCCTGCCCAAAGAGCTGTAGGTTCGGGAGTTCACAATCAGCCTGGACTTCTCCAGATGTCCCCTTCACATCACCATCTTGTCAACTCTAGCCCCTCTGCATACAAATATTTCTTTTTCTAAGAGTACTAAATAAGTTGAAGGGTGTAAGAGAAATTTATAGATGGAAAAATCATTGTCTTAGCACCAGATGCAGTAACATAATTGGGATATTTCAGCCTCTGAAGTGATACCTCAGTTTCCAACACATTATATAAGGCCTACAGGTATAACACCATGTTGTATATACAAAGACTCAGAGTTCTTCATCCACATGCCCAGCTTGCTTCCCTTCTTTCTGGAAGGAATTTTGCTCAGGCCGCACAGATGTACAGGACTCTGCATAGTGACCTCAAGTGGTGCTGACTGAATTGAAACACTTTTAGTTTTCCTTCTGACTTAGTGAGTTTAGTTCACTTTTTTCATGGCATCAAAAATTCATCATGAAATCACAAGTAACTCTACTCAGTCTGGTTTTTAAAATCACAAATAAATTAGAAGAATATTGACTAACATTTCTTTTCTCCCTTGTTCTCTTAATAAATTATTTGTCTACATGAAACTCCTTTCTGCATAAACCAGCAGGAAAGACACCTTGCCTGGATTCAAGAGATACAGTTTTGGGTTCCCAGTACAAGGATTGCCAACTTGTTTGATTTGTTTTAGTGGGAACTACACTGAGCTTTGCCTCAGAGAACAGGGGAACAGGTGCCAAGTCTTTTGGGATTCTCCCATAGTTATATTCCAAGCTATACCCTCAGGTCTAAGCACTCTTGGGAAAACATACCTCTTCCTTCCCTGACTGATAATGATGGATTATTGATCTTACAGTTAAACTTGTTCTCTTAAAAAGTCTAAGAAGGTTGCGATACTTCGTATTTCAGAAGAGCAGAAAAATTCATGCAACCACTCAGCTGAACAGTAAACAAACATTGGTTGTCCCTACTGTGTAACAGGGATTAATCTTTTCAGACTTAAGCATTCAAGAGAATTTTTTTAACTGCTGAAGTTTTCCTTTCTAATTAGTGTCCCTGATTAATTCTTGCAGAAAATGTGCGACAGCTTAGTGGCTTGGTCTCAAACCATGGTCCCTTCCATAATGCTACATTCAGCTGTTATTCTCTGCTTTTGCTGTTATACTGCTCTTGATATACCAGACTCATCAGGAGTGCCAGGCCTCAAAACATTGTCAGTAGCATGCCAAACATCCACAGGAAAGAGAGGAATCCCTTCTCCTACTCTTGTTCAGCTACCTCCTGCTTTGGAGCTAACCCTTGGGTTATTTACGTTGCGTGACCTTGAGATAAATGGCATTTGGCAGGCCGCCGGATGACTTCGTGTTTCAAATCAAACATTCTCAGTTTCTCCCACACTGACAATGGGAATAATTCCTGAATGCATTTTTGGGGGTGGTTCTTCCCATCTCACTGCCTGCCATGGAGCTCTTTGGTAGCTACGTCAGGGTTGGTGAACTTTAGCTTGACTTTCTTGTTAGACTCAAGTACCAAGTGGTGTGTGTGGTTTTCTTCTGTGGTTTGGTGTGTGTGTGTGTATTTTCTCTTTGTCCCAGAGTGTCTGCACTGCTGGTATTAGAGCTACAATTGTTCTATATATAAAGCAAGGATCCCTTGAATGATCTGCCAAAGGCTTTATCTGAGAACAATCTTTGTCTGTACTTGCTTTGCCGTTAACCAGTTTTGACTGTACTCCATAATGGCTGGAGTTGCTTTGCCTTAACTGATATGTATCAAAGAGAACTGCTAAAATTAACTGCTCATGAACTGTGTCCAGGATGTTAGATTAACTCATGTGGAATCCTTCACTGAACAAACTGATTTATGATGTGTTATGACATTGTTATTTGATGTGTTGCACAACAACTCAATTTTAAAAAATGAAGAGCGCTCCATTAATAAGAGATAAATCTTTCCAGTGTAATTCAAATGAATCTGCAGCAACTTTAGAGAGAGTGTGATAAGGGATCTTGTGTGGGTTTAGTGATTGTGTTTTGCATTCTTAGAATATCTTCCACTGGGATCTCTTTGTCAGTAATCACAAAACCCATCCAAAATATGCCAAAATACATCACCTTTTGGGAGATTTTAGCTCTTTGTACTTCCTAAAATACAAGAGGGTACTACTACAAGTGATTCCCAACAACTAATACTTCCAGCTTTGAGAATGCACAAGTGCATCAATGATGCTTGCTTTCCACTTCAGAGCCATAATATGCTGTAGTCCCTACAGGGTACATCCATTACAAGCTTATCCAGCCACAGTTAACACACAGCAAGTGCTCAGAGCAGCCAGTTTAATTTTCAAGAAAAAGTCCCATCTTTGTACATTTAGATATAAATTGAGTATGTTTTTAAAGCAAGCACTATTCCATTACTGGAACATGAACCAGTGCAAATGCTGACCTTAAATTATTAAGTTCCTAGAGTGTGTTTCAGATGACTACATGTTAAAGGCTCAGATCTCTCTGCATACCCAGCTTCAACAAAAATTCCTTTGAAAGAGAGCTTGAGTTATACACTGTACAGTATGTCTCATTTCACAGCCAAGCCACTCAAGTTAATAAAGAAAATCCTCTCTGGCCTCACACAATTAGCTGGGTAAAAAGCTGGCCAATGCCAGTCTGCAGACAGGCAGATCCATAAAGCTGGACAGTGTTTCATGCTTGCAAAGGCCTATTGCCTTGAGCCTCTCAACTTCATCTTGCCACCAAACGCCTGAATTATCAGGATGGTATAACCTGGTCTCATGGACTGAGGAGCAATTTCTCATTGGTATTCTGCTACTGGAAAGGAAAAATGCTGAAGGAGCTGAACTGCATCCCAGTTGTTTGAAGGCTAAGCCATATAAGAATTGATTTGGCCATAACTTTGTATTAGAAAACTTGACTTTGCTCACTTCTGGGTGTTAGTGAGTTATCTGCTCCAACAGGCAGACAATGAGTTGGGTTTTTTTTTGTATCATTAACTCATATGAAAATAACATTTTTAGGCCCTTTTTGCACACTTGTACCTCCCCTGCCCCTGTGATATCCCAAAAATAAAGAATTACTTCAGCTTGAAAGCAAACTACAAGTTAGCATCCCACCTGACTCCCAGTATGTCAAGACCAGTTCCTCTCATGGTGTAGGGCTTAGCATTTTCACAATTAATAGTGCTGTGATGATTTTACCAATGTTTTAGAATCAACAAGACACATTGGGACATCCCATCACACTTCTTTCTGGCATAACATTTATCTTAGTAATCATTTCTAAAACTGTAAATCAATCACATGCCAGGAATACAAAGACCTTCAAAATTTTGGGCATGTTTCTCAAATCACCCTTTTGCCCTCTCCCCTCTGCTGACTCTGCAGACTCCTGCACTGTGAGCATTTGGTCTCACATTTAAATAAATATTCCCCATCACTATTATGCTGTCACCTGTAATAGGAAAAGGCTGCAAGAAATCAAAGGAGAGCTAAATTTGTGCAGTGGCAGAAAGCGTACAGAGAATAATCAGTCTTCATTGTGATTGTTAACAAAAGTGAGGGAGCCTAATGGAGACCTTGGATTTAGTACAGTCTCTAAAACATTGAGGGGATACTTTCAAGAAACAGAACCGCCTACTTGAAAGCAATACTTTTCCTGTGTTCCTCATAACTTGACTTTTATTAAAATGGAAAGAGGTTAGAAAATAACTGTGAGATTTGTTTCCTTTTTCTCATTCCTTGGCTCACTAAAGAAGTCTGATGAATATTGCTTTGCTCTATGAAGGCAGCTTCTTCTCTGTTTTATGTATTGGAGATATCTGCATCTCCCAACAAGTGCCCCAATGGAAGAATTAGGGTAGCAGCAGCAAGTAAATTTAATTAAATCTGGGGGAAACATAAAGCATTTGTTGCTATTTCCTTAATTATGTTGATACAGCTAACAGTTAACTGCCAATGACTGAATTCCTAGCTTTTTGCCTCATCTTAGCTAACTCCCATTTTGCAGGCATACCCAAGCATGAAGAACCTCTGGACTGGAATTCATGTGGAAGGCTTCATAACTTCCACATTCACTGAGCCTAGGAAAATAAGAAATCAGATTCGGTTCTTTTTCTTTTTTTACAATCCTTTCTCTGTGTGCTACTAGGAGTTTCTGGGGATGGTTCAGTGTTTTCCCTGGCTTCAAGGGACTCTGGAATGGGTACAACACACAGGATTCAGCCTGTCACTTCTAACACTGCTATCCACCGGCATGAGCTGCAATCCTGATTTTGAGGAAGTCAGGAATAAAACTCACTTTTGACATCTGCAAGACTCTTCAACCCCTCAGCATTGCTGCAGTGCCTGGGCAGAGGTGATCAGCAGTGGTCCACTGATAATAAATCCAATTTTTACAGTATTTCAGGGATGATGATTTCTTCAGGCTTAACTGGCCTATGGGAATCTATGTATGATGAGAAATGGGGTGTCCAGTACTATGCTAAATTACCCTCAGAGTGGAAAATCTTGGGTCTTTGATCTCATTCAAACTAAAAATACTTTTTCTAATGAGCCTCCTCAAGCCATACAACATCAATTTCAAAATGCTGAGCACATGGTTTTAATTTCAAGTTTTTACCAACTTTCATTTATATTGTGCTAGAAGTCCTGAAATTACTTGCACCAGAAGCTCTAAAATATTGGAAATCCAAATGTGAATGACTAGTGTTGGAATAACTAGTGATAAAAGCAGCAGACATGAGTGTGAATTCCTGCTTGAGCTTCTGACAGGTATTAACCAAGTCACTTTTCATTCTCCCTGCCTTTAAATGACAATTAGATCAAATAAACAGTAACAATTACACAAAATAGCTGTATTCTTCCAGTGAGCACCAGAAAAAGCAAATTCATGGAGGCATTGAGACACCGTAACTACTAGCTGTTGTGATGGATACAACCAGTCTTACAGTTTAGTTTCCTGTCTGTTCCCACTCTGCATAGAGCATAGTCTTGCTCCAATTCCAGCCCAAGATCTGAGGTATTAAGTTCAAACACTGATATGTGCAGTTTTAAGCTCTACAGGCACCAGTTTAATTTCTGGCGTCTCAAGCAGGATGGAAACTATAATGCTTTTAGGGTTACAGAAGGAGTATTAAGTTCAAAAATCGTTGCAATGTTCAGAAAAAAATCTCTTAGTAATTGTAACCTAGAAATAATCTGAGAGCTTCACAAAGACACTGAAATTTTGTCACCAACCCATAGTGCTTTCTGCAGATTTTAAGTATAGTGGCATTGAGCATCTGTACTGGTTGTCTACTTGGAAGAAGGATTTGGGAAAGTGTGAGAAGACAAGCCAGATATGTTTCCTTGCAAAATGGGGCTCTTACGACACCGACCCTTGAAAGTTAAAACCAATGAAGTTTCTAAAATACCAGTCATTGCTGAAAATCTCCATTTTTGTGCTATAACTTAAACACTGTCCTCTGAGGATGCCAGCTTACAGTCATTCATCCAAGCAGGCAGGGAACCTCACTAATAAGACCAAAAGATAAAAGAAATCACACAAAGTTCCCATGGTTTAAGCAGCAACACTGTGATATCTTCTGCCTTTTACCTGTCTCATCAACTCCTAATGACAGTGAAAAGATTAATAAGGGTTTGCAGTGTAAAGCATAGCACAGGGGAAACCTGTTATTTTACAGTATGTCCCTCTGAAGTCCCTAAATATGCTTTGCCAGGAGCCCTGCCACTGATCTCCTCTCTGCAGGAGTGCAAGATGAGTGAGTGCCCTTGTGTAAGATCATTCCTGGCCTTTGCAATCCAGGAACCTCTGACTCGCCCAAATGATGTGGGCTGCCTTTATAACGTGGATTGCTACTCACTAGGGAGCTGCGGGGAGGCTGTTAAAGACTTTCTGAGAACTGTAGGTTGCACTATACTTCAGGAGGAGGATTTTAAGGTCAATGGTTCATTCTGTTTATAAGCAGAGCACTCTGGGCCTGAAGGAGGATCCTGACTGCTGCTGCAACAACATCACAAAGCGACAGCAAATAACAAACAGATTGAAAATCATCACTGTGAAAATACCATTTACTAAACAGGGGCTAACCCAGTATCTACTGGGTTAACAGCTCTGAGGTGGCAAACACACAGAGGAAAAAACAGCACAATTCTGCTATTTGACTTCTATACATCAGTAAAGTTAAGCTGCCCCAGGTACAGTAGGGACTCCCCTGAGTGTCTGTCAGGCTGTTTTCTGGGGATTTTGCCCTTTCAAGAACCATCTTACAAAGATGTAATTTCTACCTAATACCAATTACAGGCAGCACCCATAATTTTGCAAACAAATCAACCAGCAGAATCCTCCAGACCTGCTCATGGGACGCAGGTACACCTGCCTTGGGCTTGGATGTTACCATGGACGGTGTGAAGGATCAGAGGAAAAGGAAGGACTCATACCCGACCTGTTGTACAAACATTTCTGGCAGTTATATACACAATAAATAAAACAGATTAATTACCAGCTGCCCCTCAAACCATCATTAGTGACTGGCTGCTTTCTTAATAGGCATCAAATGCCTGGGTGAGCCTTCCAAGGGGCTGTGGGGCAGGAGCACATAGTCCCTGGCTGTACAGAGCAACACCTACTTGTGGGTATGGCTATAAACATCAGCTGCTGATCCTTTCAGGTGTTACTGCCACTACTGTTGTTTTAATACTTGCATAGTTTCATCTTCAACAGCTCCCCTGATGAAAACATAAAGCAGCTCCCACTAGTTAAATGGAAGGATTTCTATTTTTGCTATATGAATTTCTACCCCGAGGTTAATTTTGCTGGGGAAATTCTTTTACCCTGGGGCATAAGGGGGTGAAGGGAATGATAGTTTAACAAAAGCCAGCAAGCTGAAAACTATGTGCACTATGAATAGCTATGTGAAATCAAACCCTTTAACAACATTTCTTTCCAAACATTCAGCAATCAAAACAGGTAATGCTGTTTTTGATGACTCCTGATCTCTTCACAAAGCCTGAAATTCTATAAAAGCAAGAAGATGCCATTTCTACTAGGCAGAAACCACTTTTATTTCAAAAATGTTTAAAAAATCAGTAATACACCCTCGTATAAACTATACAAACTATCAAAAGTCAGCTAGCTCTGAAACTGAGTCCTTTAATTCAGTTCATAAAAATTTGAGCCCATCTGTTTTGGTAGGACAAATAAGTACATTTCTTTTGAAGTCAGTTACATTGGTCCTGTCAGCTTGGAGAATCCCAGCTTTGTGATCACAGAAATGTTTTGTTTTTCAAGGGGACATGGGAGATTGAATACAGTCCAGGATGTGGCCCTACCTATATTTACTGTGAATATTACTGTTTTGCCACTGAAGGTCCAGCTTTGAGGCTGCAGAGCTGTCAGTGACCAAACATGATGGACCACCCATCGGCCTTTTATTAACCAGCACTTGTTCCCCCCGATAATCCTATCACCAGAGTAATCAAAGCTGCCATGTCCCAGGGTTTGATGGAACAGCAGGATCTGGGAAATGAAGACTGATTTTGTTAACAAAGTCATTCCTGCCCCATGAATGCTGTCTCATTGGTAGAAAGCGGGGAGATGAGGTTTATTTGTGCAGAGAATGAGGCGGCAAAGAAATGAAAGGGGGAGAATGGTGAAGTGTGAAGTTTAATCTGGCACAGTCTGAGGTTTCTTTCTTTGAGGCCGTCTCTGATCCAATCAACACTGGTTTGATATTTAACATCTCCCCCTGCAGTTGGAAATGATACCAGCCAGAAGAGACCAGAGTCAGGGCTTCCCAAACAGCCAAAGGGGAGAGAAGGGGGTGCTGGCAGCTCCTCACCAGCCTGACAGCTTCCCCACCACCAGGCTGGCAGGAAGCTGGACCCTGACACAAAATTTCCCCTACAAACAGTGGGATTCAGGGCATCTGCTGTGAGCTGAATGCAGGCTGTCCCTGAGGAGAGCAAGCTTGGGATGGGATGGGGAAAGGATTTTAGTTCTAATGTGGAGGAAGGGCGATGAACACTGTCTGGGACTGTGGGTCCTGCTGAGATGCTGAGGAAAAGGATCAAACACAAGCAAGAGATGCCACCCACCTTCCCAGGGAACAGCAGTTTGGGTACAGCAGTAAGACCTTCCCCTTGCTGACTGTACAGACCTTCAGTGGGGACACACTGCAATCACAGTGATGGGGGTCCCATGGGGGTCCCACCAGGGAGGATGCACCCGACCTGAGCAGCTGCAGGAGCCACCATCACCGTTCTCCTTACTCCAACAACATACTGGGGAAAGCTTCCCATCATAGGCCCACATGAGGGTCCCGAAGAGGAGAGAGAGCTTAGCCCTAATCCCAGCTGGACCTCAGTAAACACAGGGATGAGTCCTCACAGCCAATAGCGGCTGCAGTACCTCTGCCAGGATTCCACAAGAAGGCCTGGAATGTCATCTGCCCCTCACCAGTTCTCAGCCCTGGCCAACTTGATTTTGCCCTTTTCTAGCCACTCTCTACATAAACATCAGTGCTGTCTGACAGACTTGTCTGCTTCCTCTTTTTCACTTGCCTCAGCTCTTTCTGTTCCACCTCCCATGAAAACCCTGAAACTTCAAATACCAAGGAGCAGTAAAATTTCAACCTGACCCAAGCCTGTTACCAATTCCCCTGCATCCAGGCTCCCAACACTGCCTTCTGCTGGATTCAGGCACCTTGACACCAGCTCGACCATGCCCAGGGCAGCTGCCAGAGTCCCAGGAGGTGGGATAACACTTCCCCCCAGGATCCAAGCAGGAGGCAGGACGATGGGAGTGACGTGGGAAAGCAGCAGGAAACACTGTGCAAGGGTTTCAGGGGGAGCAGAGCATCAAACTACAAAGTTTCGGGGTTTGCAATAGAAAACAATGCTCCCTGCCCTACCTGCAGGAGCTGGCTCTCCAGGAAGCAGCTAATTATATGAGCCACCTTAATCTTTTTATCCTGCTAAGACAATCAACATTTCAAAGCCACGCACAAAACGTTTCAAAGATCGTTCCTGGTCAAAAATGCAAGTGTATCCACTTTCTTTCAGAGCAGATCAAAACCAAGTACCACACCGGGACCACTCCTAGATTTCCTCCTCCTCACGGTATCAGATTAACAGATTTGGTGCATGTAGTCAGATTAAATATTTGCAGTAGCACAAAGCTGCCTTTGAGGAGAAGAAGTAGGGAAAAAAAGCTTTTTTTGTCTTTTTTTTTTAATTTGCTTAGGGCAAAAATACTGGACTTTGGGGATGTGGGAAACAAAAGCACTGACATGATTCAGCAAGGCTCAGTCCTAAAACCTGAATTCTGAATGCAGAAATAATTTGCAGTGTTCCTGTAACAGTAATGCTGAAAACAGGTAAAAAACCGCTGATGCCCTTAGCAGATTTGGGACTATAATTTATCACAGATGTTCTCATCAAACTGTGCAAACACCCTGCGAGACAAAAGCTGCTCAATTTCTGATTTCCATTTTAGTGGGTTTTAATTATGTGTTGCTTAAGGAAGGCTCCAAGACCTGGAGTTGGGAGGTGAAACCTTGCAATACTAATCCACTCCACTAAATTAGCACAGTAATACACCAAGCAGTAGGGCTGCCAGACGGTGTGATAACATTACAAATTACTATTGTTAAACAACTAGCCAGGTGTCAGGATGCATGGAAATCTAGAGGAAGCAAGAAAATAAATAACTGGTTTGTTTTGTTTAATTTTGTCTCCTGTTGTTCTGGTGGCCTTGTTCCCAGAAAAAGCTTCAATCTAGGAAAATTCCTCCTGAACACTGATCTATTTCGGCAACTTTGTCAATTCTCTCTAACAATTAAAATGGAATGTATTCTTTTAATCAGCACAAATGTTTTGCATAAATGACTGTCCTTTCCTTGCCAATAGCAGTAATACCTTTACTGTTCTTTTTTAGATTATTTTTGGAGCAAAATGAATGGGAAATTTTTGTTTCTATTTAAAAGTTGGACAGAGAAACAATTATGGTTAAGGGCAGCAGTGAGTTTTGTACTCTGTCCCTTTTCCTTTCTCTGCTGCTCACTCTCTCTGAAAAGAAAAAAAAATGTAGCATGATTCACATTGAAAAGGCTTCCAAGTGGTACATTTTTAACCAGGTGCTTTCATGTGCTTGATTCTAATGCCATTTTTGACCTAATACAACCAAACACTATAGGATATCTGGAATGGTTAATTATTTTTACCTCACCTTAAAGAAGGGGCTCAACAGAGACAACAGGCATGTAAACCTTTCAGACAGAACAGTGTAAAACGAATTCCTTGATTTGGATGTGTGTTAAATAATGCAAAGGTCCTGAGGGGCTTTCTTTTAATTATTTTTGTTGATAAACAAGAAAATACATTCAAAAGTGTATGGAACAAATCTGCTCTGAAGGCTGTATGCAGAGTTAAGACTCCTAGTTGAAATATGGATGAGCCAAATGTTAGTGAAAGCCAGACTTTTTCCCCTTCAAATAGCTCCTACTGGACTTCAGGGGAGCAGGGGGTGAAGAAGGCACTCTAAGGACATTTCAATCACACCGAAGATTAGTCCTTTAATCCTTATTCCCCCACATCACCAAGAATTTTTTTGGTCAAAGTAGGACAGTAAGATAAGGCTGGAAATAGACCGATCCAAAACTAATGACGAAAAGCAGGTTAAAAATGAAATATCATAGCAGTAACTGACACCATCTTAAATCTCCCCCGGATTATTTGTTTTCTTCCACACACATTCATTTCCTCAATTTCTAGTAAATCTCATTTCACATAAACAGTTCCACAAAGCAAAGTCAATAGCTGTTACTGTGCTCCTCATTAATCCACTGAAATGAAATAGATCTCATGGCTTAGTATTTGGCTGTTTAAAGCTAAATCCATTGAAAGAATTCCGGAGTCCAGTTACACCAATAACTTTTGTTTCTTAACCTACATCCTTTTCTGTTTGCTGAAATTTACCTGCTCTAAAATGAAATAAACCCATGCATATTGCACACTCAATTTCCCCCAGTACAAGGGCAACATGAGCCACTTTGTTTTGACCCGGAGTGACCACTAAAGAGACGACTGACAGTTTGCATGCACTTAAATCAATCTGAACAATGTGGAAATTTCTATTTTCATTGTTCATGCTTCATCCTCTTCCTGACAAGTACCACAGAGCTGCTTTACTTCAAAACAAACAAACAAATAAACAAAAAATCACTTTTTACCCAGCTCTGGGACAGGATGGGAAGCATGTAAGTTTCCCTCACAAGTGGCAGCCAAGCAGACACATACATTCACACCCCGGACATTTGCCTCTCAAATAAATTACACACGTGATACACACGCAGCACGCCCCACGCACATCACGGGCGTTTCTGCAGGCAGCACGGATCGGCATGATGGAGATCAGGCAGCCCAGCACAAAAGCTGCAGAGGCCCACGAGTGACCACCCCGCTGCAGCAGCCTTGGGGTTCACCCCCATCAGCTGATGGAAGTGCAAGAATACCCCCCATATGCTGGCATAAGATACGAGGCCCAGAAGCCTCCTTACCTGGGAAAAGTTGAGCCCATTCAGCGGGTGACACTGCTCCTCCACCCGCTCCACCGCACCCGTTTTCTTCTTCATCCTCTCGGCCTCCTGGGCGAGGTACAGATCGAGCACCGGCACCCCTCTGGAGCGGATGTCCGTCTCCGTCAAGGAGTTCACCATGAGCATCACCCAGACGGGCCTCTTGCGCTCCCAGTTCCCGGCGATGGCGTTGAAGAGGTAGTCGGCATAGAGCCCTTTGCCCCGCTGGTCCGGGGTCATCCAGTGGGGCAGCATCAGCTTGATGTAGTCCAGGTGGCGTTTGAGGCGGCGGTACAGCTCCCGGGGCAGCACGTCCTGCAGGTTCTCCCCGTGGGGCAGCATCTGGCAGCTGGCCAGCCCCGAGATGGTGTACGGGTCCGTGAGGTCCAGCTCGAAGTAGACGCTGGAGCTGGCGTGGAAGGCGGCCTTGGAGTTGTCAGGGATGAAGTCCCAAACTCGCGTGTAGGGCACGTGGATGGTGCCGAAGAGATAAGCGGGGGGGTCACGGCGAATGGTCCAGAGGAAGGAGTTGAGCTCTCCTTGCTGCGGGGAAGACAGAGGGGCTGCTCAGTGATGGAGGGGCACAAAGGAAGGAGACAGCGATGCCACCCTCAGGGCTGCCCGCAGGGCAGGAGCAGCGGGCGTCCCGCTTCCCCCTCTCCTCGCACCATCCCCACTCGGGCTCGCAGCGAGCAAAGCCCACGGGCACCATGAGGCCCGCGTGGGGCCGGGTCCCGCCGTGACCCCCCGACTGCCGCGGGGGACACGGCCCGGGCCCCTCCGCGGGGCACACGCGGGGCAGCGCCGCCACACCTGTGGGGGCCACGCGCGCCCGCGTGCGCGGGGCAAGGGGGTGGGGGGGGGTCCCTCCGCGCGCCCCCGTCCCGCCCGCGCCCCGCGGCCCCCGCGCGCTCCGCGGACACGCGCGCATCCCCCGCGGGCCGGCGCGCCCCCGGCCCGGCCCGGCCCGGCTCACCGAGCGGGGCAGGTCGCACTGCCCCGTGTCCATCTGCTCCCGCCGGGCCGCGGCGTCGGGCAGGAACCCCCCGAAGACGAAGCAGATCAGCGTCAGGTTGAGTTGCATCCCGCTTCCTCTCGGTCTCCTCTCTCTCCTTCCCAGATGAGCCTTTTTGGATTTCTAGGATCTTTTTTTTTTTCCTCCCCCCTCCTCCTGCTCTTCCCCCTTTTTTTTTTTTTTTTTTTTTTTTTTTTTTTTTTATTCAAACAAACTTTGCCAGTCCCATCTGCATCTGACAAGTGCAGGGGGAAGGACTGGCTGCCCCCTCCCTCCCATGCTCTCCCCCCTCCCGCCCTTTCCCACCCCCACCCCCTCTGGCTCCGGGCTTGTCAGAGGCGCTGGATGCTTTGGGGAGGACGGTTCTCATCGCCAGCCTCCGCCATGCTTTGGTGTTGCAGACCGGAGACGCTCCTTCCCGCCCCGCCGCTTCGGGAGGAGGTTGGGAGGAGAGGGGCGGGGGGGGAGAAGAGGGGGGAAGCGGGGGGAGAGCAGCCAGAAAGTAAAAAAAGTTTAAACCCAAGATTTTTTGGACTGTTTTTTTTTTTCTTTAATTCGGCGGTCCAGAAGGGGGTCCCGCAGCGCCTTGCGGAAGGCGGGCGCTCGGCAGGGCGGCGGCGGCGGCCCCCGCACCCCGGCCCCGCTCCGCGCTCCCCGCTCCGGAGGCCGGACCCGCGCGCCGGCGGAAAGTTCCGCGCAGCCGCCCCGGCCCGCCCGTGCCTCCCGCCGCCAGCGGCCGCCGCCAGGGGGCGATGGCGGCCCAGCGGCGGCTGCGGCTGAGGGGCGGCGGCGCTTGCCCGGCGCCCGCCCGGCCCGCGGCACCTGCGCGGCGCGTCCCGCGCGTTAAACACCAACAAACAGCGCGGAACCGACAAGTTCCGACATCCCCACACTCGATCAGTTGGCAGAGTCAGTCCGACGGGGCTTGTCACGGGCAGGAACGGAGGGCAGCCGGCTTTGCGGGGGATGCCCTGGGGCGCCCCCGCTCAGCCCGCGCTGACTCGTGCGGTCAGGACATGTCCGGCTCTCCCCGGCCCCTCCGAGCCCGGCGGGAGGGCAGCACAAGGACGTGGCCCGTGCGTGGCGCGGGCAGCACCGTACCGCGTACCTCAGCTGTCCTCACCGGGACCCCTGCCTCCTGAGCTGCACAGGAGGATGGAAGGAAGGAAACTGTAGTTTTCAAACGTGAATCATTAGCCATCCAGCTTCCGCTTGGACCGAAAAGCCTCAGCAACACGACCTGAGGTGATTCTTGGTGAGGGAGCGCTTCCAGGATCCCTGGACGTCTGGAGCCCTCTGTGGAGGTCGTTGCAGGAGGCGTTTGAGTTCAGCAGCTCCAATTCACATTTAGCGTGTGTTTAACGAGTTTCAGAGCAGAGGACAGGCTGACGGTGCCTGTCACTGTCACACTCCAGAACTCCTGCCTCTCCAGATCCATTCTGGGCAGGGATGGGAATCAGGGTACCGGACATAGCCCATTCTCCCTGCAGGACACTGCCCAGCCCGGGGTATCGCCCTCATCCTGCTGTGTGCAGAAGAGCCGATCTGTACCCTGGCTTGCCGATCACCTCCCCGACTGTAAACCCTGTCCAAAACTGGGAAGTTCCTCACTGTATTGGCAATGATCAAAACTACCAAAATTTACATGGTGAAATGCTGTCATTATGATTGGGATGCACGGAGCCAGCAGAGTTTTGCCAAGGACAGTGACAGACACAGGCCCACCTGGATGTAAATGTGGCTTCCCGAGGGACTGTGAGGGATGCTGGTTGCTGTGATGACTGATGGACCAAAACTGCCACACAGGCTGCTGAAAGGCATTTTGGAACCACTGTGTGCATGCCCTGCACTGCTCCTGGCAGGAGAGCATCCTCCTCACCACAGTGCTGGAACCAGCAGCTCCTCTCTAAGTAATGCTGCTCATCCTCTTCTCTCACCTCCCAGATCTCTCAGACAGGTAAAAATCAGGCGAAGATAGGGACTGGTTTTCCTCATTGTGTTTCTAGCTCTTTAATATTTCAAATAAATATTCCATTTTCTGGTTCCGCCCTGAGAGATGTGGTTCAGATAAGGGAAAAATAGAGCAGAACAGACAGGCAGAAGGATTTTTAGCACACAGGGTGTCCCATCACTGCAGTTCAGGATGGTCCCGTGAGACAACCCAGTCATGGCTGGGTGCTGGAGTCACCTGTGGCTCTGTTCTGTTGGGATATGGAGTGGCAGCAGCTGTGTGTGTGTTTGCTCTTGTGTTTGCAGTGATTGGTCTTGTGTCCTCCCCACCAACTCACTTCCCTGGCATGGCTGGTGCGATGGCACAATCCCACGAGGATGGGGAGGGCAGGGCCTGGCTTCATGTGCCCACAGCATCTTTCTCTCTGCAGCAGCCCCACCTTTCTCCCACGTGTGCCTCAGCCCACACTCCCAGCCTGCCCACCCCAAACGTGCCCAAATGTCACTGTAGCTGTGCCCAGACCTGAAATTAAGGTCCAGAGCAGGAAAGTTGTGCAGTCCATGTCCCAGCAGATGTCATACAACAAGGGCTAAATAGAATCACAGCATGGGATCCTGTTGCTTTTCCCTAAGCTGCCACAGACTATTTCAAAGCTGCAGGCTTGATGCTGTCATGACACTGTAACATGGAGCTGCATTTGCTCCACCTGGATCAACCTCTCCTTGCGTTCAGCAAGTGCCACGTCCAAAGCGGCATGGCTGCACTTGCCTGGCTAAGTGGCTTTGACTTGATCTGCCCAAATCTCTCCCAAAGCTGTGAACTAACAGAGGGGCCTTGTCAGGAGGCTGGTGGGGACACCAGGAGTGACGTGACACAGAATCTCATGCCCTGGAGAAGACGCCTGGGAGGTCTGTGAGGATGTGAGGCCCTGCTCGGTGCCGGGTGCTGCGCTGTGCTGTGAGGGAGGCGATTGCCCTCATTGATAGCATACATATCAAAGCACCCAGGGCAAGAATAAACAAACATCTTTGGCACTGTGCTCGTCTTCCATGAGCCAAAAGGCAGGTGTGTGTGTGTGGGCTGGGTGCTGGAGTCACCTGTGGCTCTGTTCTGTTGGGATATGGAGTGGCAGCAGCTGTGTGTGTGTTTGCTCTTGTGTTTGCAGTGATTGGTCTTGTGTCCTCCCCACCAACTCACTTCCCTGGCATGGCTGGTGCGATGGCACAATCCCACGAGGATGGGGAGGGCAGGGCCTGGCTTCATGTGCCCACAGCATCTTTCTCTCTGCAGCAGCCCCACCTTTCTCCCACGTGTGCCTCAGCCCACACTCCCAGCCTGCCCACCCCAAACGTGCCCAAATGTCACTGTAGCTGTGCCCAGACCTGAAATTAAGGTCCAGAGCAGGAAAGTTGTGCAGTCCATGTCCCAGCAGATGTCATACAACAAGGGCTAAATAGAATCACAGCATGGGATCCTGTTGCTTTTCCCTAAGCTGCCACAGACTATTTCAAAGCTGCAGGCTTGATGCTGTCATGACACTGTAACATGGAGCTGCATTTGCTCCACCTGGATCAACCTCTCCTTGCGTTCAGCAAGTGCCACGTCCAAAGCGGCATGGCTGCACTTGCCTGGCTAAGTGGCTTTGACTTGATCTGCCCAAATCTCTCCCAAAGCTGTGAACTAACAGAGGGGCCTTGTCAGGAGGCTGGTGGGGACACCAGGAGTGACGTGACACAGAATCTCATGCCCTGGAGAAGACGCCTGGGAGGTCTGTGAGGATGTGAGGCCCTGCTCGGTGCCGGGTGCTGCGCTGTGCTGTGAGGGAGGCGATTGCCCTCATTGATAGCATACATATCAAAGCACCCAGGGCAAGAATAAACAAACATCTTTGGCACTGTGCTCGTCTTCCATGAGCCAAAAGGCAGGTGTGTGTGTGTGTGAGTGTGTGTGTGTGTGTGGATAGCAAGTTTTCCAGCCATTTCCCTGAACTCAGCCCTGATGTTGCAAGAACTGTCTAGCTGTGAAAACACGGCCTCGCCTTGATTTATGCCGCTTGTGGGTAAGATGACTAAGAAGAAGGGGGAAAAAAAAAAAGAACGGAACAGGAACAGAAATCCCAGTGGGAGCACGATGAGGGTGTGTACAGATTTGGTGGGACAGTCAGGTTGGGGAAACTGCAGCCAGAGCTTCAGGCAGTAGGAAGAGGAGACCGCAAAACCACATGATATGTGTCATGATGTTCCACCTAAGATACAAAAGCATGCCACAAGTTTTATGAAGGCAACTCTTTGGTAACAGTAAAGAAATTAATTCTTTTGTGAAATTGTAACATTTTTTTTCTCCTTCAGATGAGTTCCATATGTCCTCATGATTTTTACTTTTAAACACAGCAGTTTAGAGCAAATCTTAAGTAACATTTAGCCTGCGTCTAAAGTAAATATTTACAAAAACATTAAATAATGGTGCTGATCTTTGGAAAATGTGTATTGCTCCCTACCTGCTACTGTTTTTTGCCTATTTGGACTAACAGAGAGGCTTTGTAATAAAGCCCAAGGCTGTAAAAGCAATATAACAGTGTGATTAGAAGTAATCAGGTGGAAAATACTGACTATTAAAAACTGTGAAGAGAAAGAAGGGCTAAGCTGAAATAGAAGGTCACATTAGTTTGGTTTTAACAAATTTTAAGAAAATTAATGGGAGAATTGGCTTTTAATTTTAAAAAAGCTGTATTATTTTTGTGGAAGAATAATAAATAGTTATAGCTGTTATTTATGTCATGTATCATTTTCAAAGAACCTTACTAAATAAATATTAATCATTTCACCAACCACTTAAAGGCAACCACTTTAGGGGTGCGGTGAGGCAACAACTTACCAAGTGAGTTGTGCTTAAACAGGAAGTGAAGACAGCCAGATTCAATAAGGAGTCCGTGTGGGTATAAAAAATATTTGTGGAGGCTTTAACAATATGTTTAATGAGGTAAAACAAAACTCCATGGAGTAGAGGGTAGATTTCTTCGTTAATGAGAAGCATGCATTGAAACTTGTAATTACAGCAAGTTTCCAACAGGTTAAGAAGATTATTAGATCTGAGAGAAAACAGCTTGTGAGGGATCAGTATTTGCATGCAGGGAAGTGTAACATTTTTTTTAAAGAATGTGCTCCTCTCTGCTCACCTTAGTCATAGGAAAAACACCATATTACTGGTCTGTGATGTAGCAGCATTTCCCTGACTCCACCTAGGTGTACTTTCATTTGAAGGCACCCGGTGAATTTCAGTCTCTGCATTTCTTAAAACCTTCCTGCAGTAAGGAACTCCTTACTGGAGTGGCCAATGACTCTCCCCAAACCTCTCCTGTGTCAAAACTGGAAGAGTAAGAACCCATCTTTTCCTTTTTCCATGAATGAAGCTGAAGGTGTCTTGTGCTCCTGCCAGAGATGGAGGATGAGATTCAATCTTCTTGTATGCTACAGGTCACAGAACAATTTTGATTGGAAGGAACTTCTGAGGTTCCTGGTCCAACCATTCTGAGCTGGGTTCATTTCAATGTTTGATCATGCTGCTGAAGTTCAATTAAAGATGCTAATTAGATTTCTTTACTCTTATACACAGGTGGCATTGTCTGTAGCTGTCCTGGGCTCAAAAAAGTATTAAGCCTAAAGAAGGTGCACCGCTAGCTGTCACGCCATGACTTGTTATTTGCTGTGACACCTGTGCTGTGATGTGTCTGGCAAATAGATTTTCCTGCAGAAGATTGATTTTGATGTTATAGTCACATAAAACATCGTTGCTCAGCCATGCAATTCATGATTTGAAACATGCAGTTGTCAGATGAACAAGCCTCCGCTACTTAAGGCTGTCATGCTGAAACTGCTGAATTACCACAACTGTTTCAATGCTTCACATCTTTTTTTTCATGTGTGTTGCAAGCAATACAATGTAGTCACTGTAGTCAATCTTACCTTTTCTTGCCTGTTTGTCCTCCTGTGTCCAATTCAGTGTCTTTTGTCTCAGTGTAGCAAAAACAACCAATCTAGTTCTTGAAGAAAATCCCCTCTCAATCCTGACATCCTCCCTTCTAAGAACGAGGTATGAATTTTGCAGACCAAGCAGCATTAATAGCTTGTATTACATTTTGCAAAGTCTCACCTTGTGCTGTGGCCTCTGCAATGACAGACCACATCCTGCCTGAGACTAGGCGTGTAAATAGCTGAAGAAAACCTTTCCCAGTGTCAGACTCTGGAATGCATTCTCCCTCTGTATAAAGTTTAGTCTGTGCTTGTGTATGTCTATATTATTACCTATGCACACCTCTAAGAAGGTGTATGTAGCTATGTGTGTATGTTTATATATATTAGTGCATTCATATATACATATATATACGCACACACACAAGAGACGATGGGATAGGTGAGTGCTATTAATGCTCCCTTATATGCTTTTCAATCCTTTTCCCCATCCTCTCAAAAATATTCTGAATTTTAGCCTATGGAGGCAGAAGCCTCTCCTTCTCTGATGTCCTACCACAAGTATGGTGGAGCCTGTGTTTTCAAGATCTTATGTATGCACCTGAAGCAGAACACTACTGTTCCATTCCTAAAACATATTAAATCAGAGAGATTGTGAAAAAAAGATCTGAAAGCAGCTCATCCACCTGAACAGAAGTAATCTCCCTGCTGTATAGAAAAGGCCGTAGCTGTTTCCATAGCACTACAGATTATCTCCTTGAGAACTAATAAGCAAAGAGATTTCTTCCTGTTCAACATAGTTCAGTATGCAGTTCCAAAAGCTCCACTTAATTTCATAAACAGTTGAAGCCTATTTCATGTTTGGAGAATGATTGTGAGTTCAGCTGCTCAAGAGTCCTCTAAATGCTCCGCTCTTCATTGTTATTCACTCTATTTTCTTTTCCTGGTTTCTAGATTGCCATTGATTTATACAACCTGGGTATCATATTATGTTCATTGGTATTTATTAATGAGAAGCCTCAGAGGGTTTTTTAAGTGGGATGAGTCTTTATTATAAGGCAGCTAAACTGGGCCTCCAAGACAGCACTTCTGAAAGAGAGTCTCTGCATCTTTGGCCTAACCTGGAGCAGAATATTCCAAGGAAATCCAATAATGTTGTGTGTATGTCTGATGTAGCTCATTTGCCAACAGCATTCCTATTTCAGTGGCTTGGAACACATAATAGACATGCAAAATGTGCCAATATTTTGGCAATTTGGTGTAAAAACTGCTGGTTTTTTTTTCTTTTGGAGCTGGTAGAATATGGCTCACATTTATTGCGTGTGTGTGGGCCTGCTCCTTGTTAAACTCATGGTCTTTTTTTCCAGTAACCACTTCAGTGCTGTGAATCAACATAACCAGTTCAGAAAAACATCATCTGTCGATGGGATAACCAAAAGTCTAGTTAGCTGGAAGTTTTATAGCTCACAAAGTCACACTGAGTCCATTTTTATGTTAATAAATTCCACCATGAAATATTTTCTGATGTCACATGGTGAAAGTGCCCCAAATAAATAGCAGCTGAAGCATTTTCCATTATTTATCACAGTGTTTTGTGAGCTTAACAATAGAAATTGGCCAGGATCTAAACTTCCCTAATCTCAGAATGCCATATGAGTGTGTTTGTTTGGTTTCATGAATCTTAGACAAGTAGGTTTAGAAGGGATCTAATCTAGCCTGGCCAGAGCTGGGTCAGGTGGACCTCCACTATCCCAACCAGATGTTCATCTCACTTAGGAGTGGAGGCTGGGGGTAGCCCTCTGTAATAGCTACTCACCTCATTTCATCCATCCTATGCCATCCATTCTTTTGGTTCAGGTCACCTGCTTTCCTGCTTTTTAACAGCAGTCCAGCACAAAGCTATTGCTCCTCCAGACCAGTGTGCAAATTCTTGGTGAAACCTTGCAAGTCATCCTGAGTCCATTAAAAAGGGTAAATAACAAATTTCCTACAAAGTTATAAAGTATAAATTCCTATAAAATTACTTCTAAGTAAGGCTAAGGAGGAGGACTCTGCCTTAATGCTAGTGGTGCTGAGAGACCCTGAGGCTCAAAGTTCATGCCAGCACTGCAGCAATGATTTTGCAGGTTCATCATGAGGATGGTCTTCTCTCTGGACTTTAACATTTCTCTGTCCAAATAATGATTTTTCCTGTTTTTAGAAACTCTCAGGTGAGGAGCAGTGCATATGTATGTTGTACATACCTAGTGTGGAGTGCTACTCATTTCTTTCTGTTGCCTGGAAACAACTTCTGCTGGTTTGAGTAGAACATGTAAATGCACTTAATTGTGTGGAAGAAGCTTTGACATTTCAGATCACAGTAATCTTCCCCTTTCCTTCTTCATGTGCAAGTCAAAGTGGCTTATACATTTGAGATCCAGCTGTGCATGCTTGGATCTGTGATACTCAGCCCGTACTTTGAAGCTTCTCCTGCCCTGAAATCACACTGTGTATATCCATTCCAAGCTGTAGGGAAGAATTAATCAAATAAAACCTGATGCTCTGCTGTGCTAAAGCACCTCACAATTTATCTATCTCTTCTTACATATCTTCTGATTATTGCAGAACTATAAAGCTCTTCTATTGTTTCTTTGAAACAGATTTTAAATAGTCCCAGTAATCCTTTTGGACTTGAGAAAAAATAAACATTTCACACCCTGGCTAGTCCCTGGAAATGCCTATAAGGGCTCCTCTGCTGCGCTGTCCTAGGGATATCAAGTTTGCTATGGCCAGGTCATCTCTTATTTATTTGGTAGGATCCCATTATCAGTATTTCACAGAAATTACTGTTTTCAGGGCTTTTTCAGTGCACTCTTTTCCAAACAGTTTGAGCAGACAAAGAGAAAAAACTATCTGCTTTGGAATGTGTCTTTAGTGCATGTTGATCAGTCCCAGTCTGTGTCTAATCACTTTTAGTCTGCCTGCATGAGGAGTTAAGGACTAGTCTCTCCTCTTGTTAGCACTGGTCATGTGGAAAGCACCAAAAAAGCAGGGAAAAAGCATCAAATAAAAGAAATGTCATAATTTGGCAAGAAGAACAGGCTCTCCCCTCTTGTTAGAAACCAGCTTTGTTTTCATGTGGAAGTAGATCTTGCAGGCACTGTGATTTCTGAGCACATCTTCTTGTTGCATCTCTCTCTCTATCCATACCTATCCCTGTGAAAACTAGTTTCTAAACATGAAACAAAAGAATGAATTATGTCTGTATTTCTGTCAAGAGCAGAGAAATATAGCCACAGTAAACCTAGAAGTTTGTAGGGTGAAGTAAAAAGAGAGACTTTCTTTTGAGAAGCAAAAAGTTACGACTGTTTAAATCTCATTGAGATGATGTTCATCAGGGTCATCAGTCACACTTTTTTGTTGTTGTTGCTAAATTACACATGCACATAGAAACTGCCTTTCATGGGTGAAAAATGTCTTGCTTATTCACAAGTCCTGTAGAAATAAACATCATTTTATATATATCTGTACTGCTGGCAGTGAGGATTTTATTTGTCATGCCATATGCCAAGCTTTCATTAGTCAAAGTGTGAAAAATCCCATTTGCTGTGTTTTGGAGAGTTCCCATTGGAAGCATTTAGAGAGCAATTCACTGATCTTTCAATCCCTGGAAAGGAGAAGGGATCCCCCTGGGCAGTGGCCAAAAACTTGGGACTCAAGGGTTCTGCTTTAGTCCTCAACTTTGTAACCCATCCTCTTTTTGACTCTGAGCAAATTGCTTCATCTGTCCACATCTTGAATCCCTAGTGACAAGGATCAGGCTTTCAAGTCATAAATTTGTTCAGTAGCATAAACTCAATATCTCAGATGCTAATATGGTGGTAACCACATGGTCAGACTCTTCAAGCTAAGTAAGTTTGATAAATGAAGGCAAGTCTGGGTCTGAACATAAGTTTTGGAGAAGCTCCAGAGTCCAAACAGCGCAACTCTTTGATTTCACTCTACTCTGTCACAAAAAACCAAGCACACTTTTCTGCGCACTTGGGTCTCTGCCACTGCTGAAGTCCAGGTCCTGCTCCCTGAATCCCAAGCCTACCTCATTTGGGGGCTGGTACAGGGAGGTAAGATCCCTGCAGTGTCCCCTCTGAATGAGGTCACTGCGAAGATAATAAAGAGTCATGGAATAAGTAGAGCTGACAAGGAAATGGCTTTAGCTTGATGGATTTAACTTTGTGAAGCTATGCATATACCTACAAATCTGCAAACTGAAGAGTTTGAGGTCCTGTGGAGGTTCACAGTTTGTGGTAATTGAGAGTGGGGCTGCAGCTGAGCCTCATCCCTAATGGGCTACAGCTGTAGGTGAACAGCATTGAAGGCAATGTGCCATGGAGTGCCCAGGTATGCTGACGGATCCCAAAAGGGTACAGAGGGCACACGGGTGCAATGCATGTACAATAAGGGCATAAAAGGTTGTGCTGAAGAACAAGAATGTGTGGATGCTTAAAGCCTTCTGATGGAATAGGGTGTTGCTCTGTATGGGTGAACTGTCTCTACAGCCCTTATTGCTCTATGTAAAATAGGAAGCACCTAAAAGCCAACATGGCTAAGATCAAACTCTGCTTATTCAGATGAAAAGTATTGCTCTAGTCGCCTGGGAGTTTGCTTTCTTTTTTTTTTTAGGAATGGTGTTGCCAAGTTCTGGACAGGATTTACAGTACAAATCTCTTGGCATTGTAAGTCATTACAAAGGAGACCTGAGTTTATCAACTGAATTATAGCTGATGGAGCCTTACATCAATTATTTAAGTGTCCTTTTGGCTTCTTTTTATGTTCCTTCTCTGCCCTCATCAAGATGTTCAATGAAAGACTTAAATCTATTTTCACCTTATTTAGAGGCACCGATGATAAAACAAATGAAATATTATTCTTTCTGAGTAGTAAATTTATAGCACGCAATAACAAATCCATAAGAATTTATATGGCCTTTTGCCAAAGAAATCAAGGATTTGAATCCATACACTGAAAAATATATGCATCTCTATTCTGGTGTTTAAAGAGCAGTGAGAAGTCCTTTTCTTAAGTGTAATAAGAGAAAAGTCTCCCAAATCACCTATGACCCTCCTTTTAAAGCCTGAGTGTTGTCAGAAGTTTAAGCTCTGTGACATGTATTAAGAGGATGCAGATATGAGAAGAATGAAGGCATTGTAGGATCAAACAGCTGAGCTTCCATTATCCATGCATGGGACAATGCGACTCAAGGCTCAGTGTCTGTGTCTGCCTATGGAGATAAGGACAAGAAGCCTGACCAGATCTTCCCCTGAAGGAGCCACAGAAGATGGTAAGATACTCCCTTTGAACTGGAACAGCACCAGCATTCCTAAAACCGGACTGTTCCTGGTCTCCTGCAGCCTCTGTTCATTATCTGTTGGTACCTGTCTCCTTGCTGCTGTTCTCTCAGCCAGCTTCCCACAAAAGGCACTGTGCTCTCCTCCCAGGAAGCTCTGTGTTCCCTGGCTAAACACTCTGTTGGAATATTTTGCTCTTTCCATTCTCCTCTGTTCTTTCTCTTGTGATTCATTCATGTTGGAGAATAAATGAGGTATCAGTATCAAACCAGCCTGGAGCCCACTGAGATTTCTTCCTCTGGTCTTGGATTTGAACTCTCTGTTCTGAGAAGCGTCTCAGGAATGACTGACCATCACAGTGTCTTGCTTGCTTGGACGGCAGAGGTCTTCATGGCTCACTAGTTAAGGGAATCCACTGCATCTCTAGATGGGCATTTCCCATTTTCTAGGGCACCGTTGGGGATCATGTGCCTGCAGAGCTTGCTTTAATATTGCTGGCAGATCCCACCATGTCTTCACCAGTCCTCATTTGACTATGCATGTGGAAGTCTTCAGACATGTCTGCAGTCAGATGCTTGCCGTGTTTTCAATCAACACAATTCAGTTTTAAATTATAGCTCTAAGAGCTTTTCAGGCTGTGCCGACAAGCCTGGTCCTAAAAAAATAAAAAAAAACAAACAACAAACAACCAAGCTCCAAACCAGTGTGCTTTGAGGAGAAGAACGGAGGGAAAGTGACATCCATTCTGGGAAGGAAGAAGCAAGAATAACAAAATCTGGCACCCTGGTCTGTGTTTGCTCTAATGATGCATCTCCATGTGCTTCGTGTCCTTTGGTAACACTGCCCTTTCCGTGCCACGTCGTGGATCGTCAGATGAGGAAGCTTGGCCCAAAATAAACGCCAGGCTGCTTTTCATCTCGGGGATTTGTTTGTGCCAAGCGAACAAAGTAACTTCTTTGTGGCTGTTTGCATTTGTCGTTCCAAGTTGTCTGAGCACTGGGTTATAAATACACACCACCGATTGATAGCCTCAATATGTCCAGTCGGACGAGCTTTGCGTGCTGGCAAGGAAAGGATTTGGCTTGCCTTAATTATTTTTGTTTTAATACTTTTTAAAAATGTTTGATATAAATCAAAGATACTGTAAATATAACACAGGAGGAGCGGGTTCCTTCCTTACCCGTATTTTAGACTGGGTTTCTGTCCAACGATTTTAGGTAAATTTTCTCTCTTGTGTGTATTCTTTACAGTCATGTTTGTAAAGGGGTGATGTCAAGCTACGTGTGTAATTTAATGTAATTGACATTTTTAACGCAGAAATAAAATGAAGTCAGAATTTTATCAATTTACCTCCTCTTAGAGAAGATGCAAGGAATGAGAGGAACGTGGAAGGCTGAGTTGTTCTGAGCTCTGCCTTAGGAGTGCTCGTGGTAAGCCAAGACCTGCTGTCCTGGGCCTGTGACAGCAAAGCCTGTTAATCACCGGTGACTCTGAGCTAAACCCTGAGTCTGGGGGACTCTCAGCCAAATCCTGACTCCTTCATCAAGGAATGTTCAGCCTTCTAGACTTGCTTTATTTCTGCACCCACCCCCAGCCCCTACCACTGAAAAACAATGCTGGTGAAAAATGCCTCCTTGGGAATTTAATTTGTATGGAAAACATTTTATTTTTGTATCCAAATATTCCAGTCTGTGTAGGGTTTTCCATTCGCTTTCAGCAAAGACACTTTTTCACTGTTTTTCTCATCCAAAATTCTTATTAAGAAACTGGATGCTTCTACCAAAAATGGGCATCTTTTCCTTCTCCTTTACCCCCTTCTCCGTTCACTACATCCCCTGAAAGCAAGCTAAATTAAAGAAAGCATATTCTTTAAAAAAATTCCCATGGAATTGATTTTGTTGTGGTTAATGTCTGCTTTGTCTGTCTTCTGTCTGGAAGAAAATTCCTTGAAACATTATCAGACAGTGCATCTCTACAACCCAAATGAGGTTCTAAACATCTCATTTATTCACTTATATGATACTCCAGTAACCATAATTGCGGTCATTGGCTTATTTGCAACTGGTATATCGAAACAGTTATGCACAGTAATTTGAAAACTAGATCCCTTTCCAAAGGTCTCAGCCTCAAACACATTTCAGGAAGAATGTGCTTACTGGATGCAGTCAGATGCTGTGTGTTGTTAGATATAAATGCACGTGTATTTTTTTATTAATGTATCCATATCTATTTATAAAATATGTGCATGTAGTTGGAAATGAAAAATCACAATATCTTGTGCCTGATTTTAGTTTTGCTTTGAACCAAACTTTTCTAGGGTGACCTGGAAACAATGTCCACGCAGAGCAGGAGACAGGTAGAGCCAAGGCAATTTTACATGGTGATGACTCAGTTTCGCTTTCAGGTTCTGGTGCAAAAGGAGAATATGGGACCATGTCCATGTGTGGCAGCATGGGAAGGTCCATGCTGGATCTGTATGGACTGTAATGGCCAACATCAGTGTGTTCCAGACAGTCTAATAGTGAGTGAGTCTTCGCAGAGTGAGGTTCACACTGAGAAGGCATGAAAGAAAATAGACCTGTGGGTCTGTGTCCCTTCGTAAATCCAGTTTGCAGAAGTGGGCTTCTTACTTGCATTTATTCCTGTGTGTGTAAGTTAAGGGGCGAGTAATATAAATTGAAGCCTAATTTTTTCTTTGAAGCCATTAACACCCACCCACAAGCAACAGGAAACAGACTTCAACTTTAATTAGTACCAACACATTCAAAATTCACCGTATATTTGCCTTCAAGTGCAGCAAAGCAGCTTCAAAGCTAAAAGCTTCTTCACTTTCTAAGTAATAATGAGGTATTAATGAGGCAATTAGGGGCTTGTAAACATGGTGTCAAAGAGATATGAACTAATCACCAGCAACAGGAAAAAGACAGATCCCTCTGACTTCAGTGCTCTGCTCTCTCCCTAGGCCCCTGAGGCATTCTGTGCTTGTAAACTAATCCACAAAAATGTTCTAGATTAATTCAAAACACTATCCTCTTTTTAATTCCCTGACTGTCTTCGGGCTTGTTTCTGAATAGATGCTCTGTGTGAAGGCTTTTAAATACGTACTTTTGTTATTGCAATAAAACCCAGATTGAAGTTCTCTTGCACTAAGCTGTCAATTTATATTTGGCTCTTTTCTTAGATATGTATGAAATACTTCTAAATAATTTGTTAGAGTATTTCTTGCAGTTTATTTCCTTTTAGGCTATTTAATTAAAAAAATAAAGCATGTTATTTAATTAAACCAACAAACACCATGAATTTGCCCCTAGAATTTGAAATGCTTGCATTGAAAATGAAGGATTAAAAACACCAGTTAAATCTTGGAGTGATGCAGAGAGGGCAGGGACAAATCTGTGATTTCCCCTCACAGATTTGTTAGCTTGAATGCTGGACTGGGATTAGTGCAATGTGATTTTATGAGAGTAGAGTCTCTTTTTCGATTCTCATTTCCTTGTAGCAATAGAGGCGTTCAGATCTCATCTAGCTAATGCTGAATTCAACCTGTCATGCTGCTTTCTGTTGCTAAAGGAAAACTCACAGCAGGTTTATCCACAGTAAGATATCAAATGTTGTTCTGCTGTCATGATAGATTTTGAGGTTACCCCTATTAGAAAACCATAGGAGCCTTAAAGATCATCTTGTTCCAACCCCACTGCCATGGGCAGGGACACCTTCCACTAGACTGGGTTTCTCAAAGTCTCATCCATGGCCTTGAGCACTTCCAGGGATGGGGCACCCACAGCTTCTCTGGACAGCCCATATCAGTGTCTCACTACCCTCACAGGGAAGAATTTTTTCCTAGTAATTTCAAAGAATTTTGTATTTTTTAAGTGCAAGTAGAGAAAAAAAAAGTTTAAAAAACCCCCTTACAATATAAAAAATGTCACAGATATTCACAAGACAGCGAAGCTTTAGGTAAAGTATAGACTGGAGAATTTCATAAGCTGGGAGCAAACACATCCTCACTATATCCCTAATATGTACGCTCCAAATCTTCACGTGACAGTTGAAATTCTGTCCTCTCTGCTGCCTTCAAATTATCTCCACAGATGGTAGTGCTCCACAACTGGAAGTACTACTGATTTGAGAGAGGATTTTTGGATAAGGCATGTTGTCTCCTGGAGATTAGTGTGAAACTCCATATCCTTTCTCTGTGTGATCTCATTACAGTCAGCTCTCTAGGGGTGAAAAGTGAGTTCACTAAACCAACTTATTGTGAAAAAATATTTTGAAACATAACACATTGTGGTTTGATCCTGCATTCTCACAGGTATATGTTTGAAATCACTTGGTTGAAGTCAGTAACATGTGTGTTAAGCCCTCAGAAGTAAAAACAGAATGGAGGCTCTAATAGTTTTTCCTACATCAGGAATTTGATCTAATCCAAAGGAAAATTGTACATGAGTTCAACAGTCCAGCACTTTGCCTAGCACTGTGCAGGTGATTATAACTCTGGACTTGTCCCTCCACAGACCAGTCAAAAATAGTCTCCAAACATTTCTGAGAAGAATTCTTATAAAGATGATGACGGTGAATCATGTCTACAAATGGGAAAGCCAGTACTGGCGCGTCCAGAAATTCAGTTTATTGTTTGAATTTTCAGCAGCATTTTCTTCTGGGCATTACTCACCTCTCATAGCAGCTGGTTATTGTTGCAGAAGAGATTAATGAGTGTTCAATACTGTCAATTGGCTCTTCTAGAGGTTAGCTTGCAGAACTTGATTGTCTCCTCCACCTAAGCCCATCTAATTTATAGCTGATTTAGAAATTTTCAGTATTTATCAAAACATTTGCACATTGAAGAAATAGTCTCCCCCTGTGGTCCTGTGCAGTCTCATAATGGTTCTCCTCTCAGTATTGATTCTTGCAAAGCTTTAGCTTCTACTTGGATGTGACAAATTTTTTTTTTTGGATATGAAATTTTATTGCAGCATCCCTGGTCAAGCGAAGCAGCCCTCGGGTGTCCCATTGTGTTGGTGGCAGATTTTGGGAAAAACACCACCCCTTCCATGCTGTATGTAAACTCCCAGACCACAAGCACACACAGTCCTGGCTTTCACCCAGAGCTTTGTGCCTGGAAGCTCATAGGCACGTGAAGATTTTGGTGTGTGGTTGTAGGGCCAGGAAGATTGACACTGGGTGAAGATTTCATCAGCTCTCATTAAGCAAACACACATAGGCCAGTGTCACAGCCTTTCCAGTATTTCTTTCCTCAAGCACAAGAGCCATGAGTATCTGTGATGCTGTTAAGAGACCACAGCTACAGACATCAGCTGCAAACACATCTTGGGTGTTTCCTCCCAGGCAGACAAAGTGCCTGAAACCTCTGACTCCTACTGCAAGTTGAAAGGAGTTTGGGACTGGTGACCCTAAATGCAGCTGGTCATTAATGCAGCCCAGAGAGGAGGGAATCCCCGGCATCCTTCAGGGAGTGCATGGAGCAGAGGCCGAGGTGTGCAAGGGGGGGCACCCACAGGATCCCCATTTCAATGTGTGAGACAGCAGAGCTGCCTTGATAGCTCAGAGCTGTGGTGTTGGGACATTACCTTTGCTTCACCTCTTTCCTTCCTCTCCTCCTGTGTTAATCCTACATAACTCTCTCTGCTCTTTCCATCTGGGCAGGGATCTTAAAAGACCCCTACAGTTCTGCAGGGCCTCTCCTGTTTGTGTGTAATAATACAGGATGGCTGGACCATTAACACCTTCTCTGAGCACAGCATGTTGGAGCTGCAACATTTTCCAGCTTGGGCTCCTTTGCCAAAGAGTATTGTGTATATGTGCTCAACTTTTCTTTTAAAATCCCAAATAGGGTTTTCTTTTCTCTCTTCCTTCCAGGTTGTGTGTGTTTTTGCTATTGGTATCCATGGGACTTTTCCTCTTGTGTTTCCTTTAGAGGTAACAGTCTAGGGTTGGTTTTTTTTTTTTTTTTTCTTCTCCCCACCAAACCACAGTTTCTGGGAGGGTGGTAACTGAGAAGGAGAGGAGAGTGAGTCTGCAGAGTCAGAAGTGAACCATTAAGAGGAGCACTTTGCTTTGAGGTCATTAATTCAAAGAGAAGTGAAGTGACATCTGCAGTTTTCTTCCATCTGAGAGCTGGTAGATAGGTTTCCATCACAAAAACATGATGCAGGCAGGCTACTAGGGATTTATGACCGAGTTGTGTTCCCTGGAATATAATAAAGAGAGTCACCACTGAAACCTTTTTCAAACTTGAGACATTCCTAGTAGCTCTGTCACGTACATATTTTTGAGGATCTAAGAAGGGCCAGCTCAAATCTCAGGATTGGCAACTCAATGGTAAAGGGAGAGGAGCTTTGTAAAGAAGGCAAGGCAAGTAAAGAAAATGAGTTTTCTCTCCAAGGACACATCTTCCTGCATTGACACAAAGGTATTGTAAGCATATAAACAAAGCCTTGTGTCCCAGAGATAGATGGCAAAGAATAACTTGTGAGTGTATGTGAGGTTGGTCTGAAATGCAGGTCAGTAGTGAACAGAAAGCAGTCTGAAGGGGATGGATGTCTACAGCTACAAAGGTGTCTGCTCCCTGCCTTGACATTAAACCCCTGCCAGCAAAACTGAGGGAGGAACTTCAGATGGACCAGGATGTGTCTTGTGGTAATGACAAGCCAGCTTTGTTTCTAAGTGGATAGACACATCTTTCTAAGAATTGAAATTTTACTGTCTGCATGTAGCTTTCTGAGGTGAAATCTTGCTCCATCAAAACTGAGAAACATCATTCTTAGCTGGATGGGTACAGTTCTGTCTCCTGCCTTGAATAAGGGAGATGATATAAGTAACTGGAATAGGCCAAAAGCATCTGTAATATAACACTAGAGAGAGAGGGCAGTTGCCTCGAGTGATTTTGTCACCTGCGCTGCAGAGATGATGTGAGCAGAAATAGGTCAGGCCAGTGACCCTCCACCTGAGCTTGGACCTGCCCTAAATCACACAAATTGCTGAGAGAGCTGTAAAGCTGGAGCAGTGTTAGGCTGTGAGGTGAGCCATGAGCTAAAGTGCAGAACACCATGGATGGCTCTCCTGTGGAGAGTCTCTTGAGGATCTCCTTGTGTCACTATGGTCACCTGAGACACAGCCAGAAATGACCGATGCCAGTGAAGAGCTTTGTTCCCTCTGTCCTGGGCTCTGCAGGGACTGCTGCTGAACTGCTGGTGTTTTCCATGCTGCAGTTCCCTGGCATGGGAATGTGTTAACAGTCTGTTTAGCTGGTCTTTGTAGACTACAAGCTTTGTGTATGCATATGCTGTGAGAGACTTGTCAGAGCCTTTCCTGGAATGGGGTGCTGATTAGCCAGGGCCTCCCGAGAGCTCGTAATGGAAATCAATATAATGGTTGTAATAACTAATGATAACAAAGTCAAGAATGGCAACAAAAAGCTTCAGAGCTTTGATTTTGAGGCTTTTGAAGGGGAGCAGAAAAGAATTATTTGAGGACATAACAAAGGAACCCCCCCCCCTTTCATAGAACTCCTCCTGGGAAAAATATTTTATTGAAAGAGGGTATGTTAGCCAAAGCAAGACATAAATATTTTACTTATTAGAGCACAGCCTGTTTCTCTTCTTGTTGGCTTCTTTGCCAAGGCTGGCCTCAGACAGAAATTTGCAGTGTCCATTTCTGTACCGTGTGGGGGGGCAACTGGGGGCATGGAGACCCAGGCCATGAACTGAAAGCTTGCCAAAAAAAGCCCTTCTTGGAGAAATTGTCTTGCCCATAAAATGTGACATTTGCATGGCAGTCACTAAAATTGTTTTTCTTCATAAAAGGGCTTTGGAGTAAAGATGTGGAAAGCCCACAGTGGATCAAATTGGGCAAAGGTATCAGATCTCAGCAGCCAACTTGACAACAAAACTAATTACCCTGAGAGGGCAGAACAGATACTGCCACCTTTCCAATACACACTGCCCTGTGTGAGTTCTCTGATGTCTAATAGGGCTTAGACTTAGCACAATTTCTCTCCCTGGGAGAGCTAATAAGATTTCATTCCCTTCTACCTGACTATTTCCACAAGATGTGGAGAAATGTGGGATCACTGAGCTCGCCATCATCATTGCACTTCATTGTGTCAGACAATCTTAAGAAAGGAGATAGACAGGAAGGCAGAAATGATCAGGCAACTGAGCTCATGTAATAAATGAAATCATAGGTGCATTTCCTTCCCATTAGATCTATTCAATCACTTCTAAAATCTGTCAAGGAAGACATCTGTAAGTCTCCATCTCAGAGTGACCTTACAAAGGAGGTTGTGAGACCCTGAGTGTAGGGAACACTTGCTCAGAGAAGCAGACCTGTATTTCTTTCATATACTCCCTTCCTGGAGCACGTGTGTCTGGTTCTGAGCACAAATGGATCTTCTCATACCTGGTTTTTTAAGGGTAACTGGTAGTTTTTGGCAGATGTCCAGGGAAAAGTATAAAGACAAGACAGATGATACCCATAATTCCCCAAGGTGTTCTCTCTCAGCCTCTGAAAAATTGTCATTCAGAGATATTGAGCCAGAAGTGGTGTGTGTTGTGTTTTGGTACCTCAGCCATTGATTTATTGATTTTTCTTCTATGCCTTTGTCTAACTAACTTTTGAGCCCATGTAAAGGGCCTACATGTGGCAGAGAGCTCCAGAGTTTAACAACCTCTGTGAGGGTATAAAAACCTCTCTCCCCTCTTCTACTCTGTACACACCTCCAGCTTATTCTAGTTGACATCAAATACCTCTTGGAATCTGCAAGGTACTGTCCATCCCTCACTGCTCACACAATTCTCCCTTGAGTTTTACAGGGCTGAGCAAATCTGTTTTCTTTTCTACCCTCAAGCATTCTCACACAAAACTTCTCCATCCACTTTCTCCCATATATCCTATTCCAGTTTTACTATATCTTTGGCTGTTCAGGATGAAAGCTGCCAGTTTTCCAGTGCTAAGCCAAGGGTTGTTTGGCTTGTAGCATCACTTAGAGAAGTTTAGCATTTGTTCCATGCTTGAATTCTTACTGGTGAGCTGAAAGAGGGCAAGAAAAGGTGATCCAGAACCTGATATGGCTGGTTTCTGCTCTATCATGTTAACTCTCCAGCTGCACTGTCTGGAATGAAAGCAAGTTCAATTGAATTAGAAGTGGAGAAAGTTTGTCAGTGAGTTGGCAGATAAATTTTGGTTTACACCATGGAAACAGATATGGTAGTAGAAATCCTTGCTAGTCAGTGTGCATTCTCTCCAGCTCTGTCTGCCAACGAAAGGATACAGCAAAAGCCAACTTTTTGCTTGCCTGGTATCTCATTGTGAATCTGCTTAACCACGTGCTCATCCCCCAGTCTGCAAATGCTTTTCAGGTTGAATATCTGCTGGTGAAAATAGTTCAGAGGTGACTGGTTACTTTTTAACCCCTGGAAACTGCTTTCAAAAAGCTTTTTTTGCAAGGGCTGCCCTTTGTAGCCCCCTTTTTCCCATCCAGGGAATTCAGTGTGGGTACAGGGTATCTGCAAGGGGCTTGCAAAAGGTTGCACTCCAAAGCTGAGCATGTGTTTTTATGAAATGCATGAATAGCTTTGACCACGCTGAGGGAAAATGCACTCTGTAAAACTTCAGCCAATGCAAGGCAAGCTGTGAAGCTGGAAATGTGGTGCTGTCAAGAAAAAAAGAGTTCCTACAGTCTTCCAAGGTGAAATCCTAGCCTTCATCTAACTATACAAAGCTGGTGGCAGATTTCCCAGATTTGAATAGGCCATGATTTCACCTAAAGTTGTCATGGACTGCAGGAGCTGAATTGGACTGGACAGAGTTAACCCTGATGTCATCCAGGCAGTGGGATTTTTCCCAGTGTTTTCTGCATGTAGGTCTAAGAACTTGGTATTGAATTAGAATCTGTCTAGGAGGAGTGCTGGTAATTGCAGAAACAAATCCCAGGGGTTGCCATTTAATCTACAAGCTCAGTTTTGTTTCAATTAGCTGTAAAGTTGGCAACGAGCACAAGTGGGTAACCATGAAATGAAAGCTCCTCCAGTGAACACTGTGTCCACAAACTCTCCAAATTGCTGACTCTCATTAGAAAGCAAAGGGAGGGGAGAAAATAAAACCACAAACAGTGAGATCCAATTATGGTCTTTGTTCTTCCACCATCTGCGAATGGCTGGTTTCTCTTCTAGAAAAGGAGCATGTTCTAGACCTGGGTGTGCAGTCCCTCTGCAGCAATGTCCTCTACCTGGACTGAGAGAAAGTGCTAAGACTTCATTTACATGGGGCAGAGCAGCTCTCCCATTCCTTTGCTCAGGATTTCTGTGCCCACTCAGGCGAACAACAGATCATGCTGTTCCCATGTGCAGAATCAGCTTCAAAACTGAACTTAAGCCAGTTAATATTTTGTCCATCTTTCTCCAAAGAGCAGAGCCTGCCCTCAAGTACCTACCATCAAGGAGAATCCAGGTAAATACCTCCTAAAAACTAAAAATGCTGCTTCTCTGGCAGCTTTCACCAGACTTTGTTTAAAGAAAATGTTATGTTTTCCTGACTTCTTAAATCAAGCATTCAGTCATTCAAGCGAGACTAAATATACCCTCAATTACTATAGTAACTTTTGTTTTCAAAGTTCACTCATGGAGATCTTCATCCTTCATTTCAAAGGACATCCTGCAGATGAGAGGAAAAAGAGGACACAGAAGTAAATGATCTGAGGTGACAGAGCAAGCCAGGATCAGAGCTGGAATCAGGATTCCTGACTCCTGGAAAGTTTCTTATCCATTGAACACAGACCTGTGTTGATACTGTTGAAGAGGATGATAGTTTTTCATTAGGCAATTCAAAAAGAACAATTGTTTTATTCAGTACTATATAGCAAAAGAATGTATATTTTAAACACAGCCAAGACTGTTAATACCTTGTTTCCAACCCACTGGATTCTGATGTCTTATGAAGACACCCTTAATAATTTCCCTAACAGGAAAAGCAATAAAACCATCCTAATCATCAAAGATGTTGCTATTTACAGTTTCCAGAGCTATCTCCATCATATTATCTTTCCTTTTCCTCCAGACAAGTTCTGGTGGAAGCCATCAAAGCCTTGTGATGTGAATTGAACCAGAAACCACCAAAGGTGCCATTGAGTCTAAATTATTCTCTGATTGTATAGGCTAAGGGTCATCTAATCAGCCTCTGTGAGAAATTTCCTGGGCCACAAAATACTTGTTTCAGAATACTGAAGTCTGCAGGGGCAAGGTTTATCTTCAAATAATGGAACTGCCAAAAACTTGGCTAGAAACAGTTCACCACTATGGCTTTTTTAAAGCTTTTTCCAGGATCCTTTGCAACCATAAGCACTTTTTTTTTAAATTCCATTTGCAGGCTGTTTCCTCAATGAAAAAGTGGTGGGTGAGCTCATATCATTCCCATACCAGGTTTTCAGAATGAGAAAGCTGTGTGTTACCTCATGTTCCTGTGGCTTTGACCAAAGCAGCAGTCCTGACAGATGTTAGTTCAGAGATCACAGGGCACAGAGTGACTAAAAAAATGTGGTTCAGAGTAGATTTAATGTAGTATTTCAGATGTAGTAGTAAGACTTTGGGGCCAAAGAACAAGTGGCAAGAGTTGAGGGAGTGGTAAAAAATAGTGCACCTTTCATGTGCCTTCATCCATTAATGCAGATAACGCTCAGAGGGAAGTGAAGAAACCCAGAGAATTCCCAGAGCTTTGTTTCAATTGATTATAAGCTCTTCTGGCTTCCATGGTATCTTATCTTTACCAGGACAGTAGAGACAACCTAGTGTCTAACACTTTCTCCTTGCTGCATTCCTGTGGAGGAACTCTGTGATACCCTGCCCATTTTGCAAATGAAACACCCCAGGGTTGAGGGACAGCCTCAGGGTCATGCAGGGAACCAGTCTTAGAGCAAAGAACTGAACAAAGCTCTCCCAAATCCTCATGAGTGCCTTAACTACCTTTGCCTCCCTATCTAGTGTGTTTTAGCACAGAGCAAATTTTAATTAGATAATGAGATAAGCAAAAGCACCTCAGGCACTGTATGAAATGGAGCATGGGAGTCCTTTCAGAAAAGTCTTTCTCTGGTGATAGTTACTATTTCTATCCTGTTGATGTCCAAAAGTCCCTGGTGTCAAGGGTGGCTCAGCATTGGCCCTTCTCCATAAGCAGTCTCACTACAGAGAGAACTATTGAAGTCAAAATGCTCTGGAGAGTGATTTGTGGGACCAGAATCTGGCCCAAGAAAAGAGAAAAAGAGTGTCAGTGCTTGTCAGGGAAACTCATCTGAACACCTCTAGCAATTTAAGGGAAGTCCTACAGACACACCAGCAAAGCACTTTTCTGGTTTCCATTAAATAGTTATCACAGATCCTGCTTGCAAGCAGATCCATTTCTTAATATATAAAGCAGTTTAGTCCCAACCATTATATATTAAAAAAAAAAAAATCCGTGAGTTCAGGAGCACTTGTGCAAAGCAATAAATTCTCTTTTGAACTATTAAAATTTTTGTTAGGCAACATCATAGCAAGAACATCACCTTGTCTTGTGATGGTGGGTTAGTCCCACGAGCCCTCCTATGCTCTTTAGGTCACTAATGAGCTAATCAGCCCTCACAAAATAAACCCTATGACAGTCCTCACCCAAGAACTTCCACACCCCTTTCATAAGTACATTTTTTCCCATAAGTGTGATAATACAGGTCAAGCTGTAAATGGGATTCTTGTTTCATTAATCTAATTGGACAGCAAGGTAGATTAAAGGATTAAACTAATAAATGGAGATAACAGACTTCTCAGCTGTTTTGGACTGGCAGAGAAAGTTCATTCTAACATGGTTTAACCCTGTAAGCCACATTTTTACCACCTTGTGGCCCTCTGAGATGATGATTCAATGACATCCTGTAATGCTCTGCTAATTCCCATGCCAAAATATTAGCTGCCATCCTTTACCCTCTGTGAGTTACTGGGTCTGAGCCAAGAATCTGTCAGCATTAGAGAAGCAAAATCAGATGGTGCAAGGCTGATTGCAGTCCATTGCTGTCTCACCCAGGCCTCCCACTGGTCGTTCTCAGCAGACTCACTGCTCCGCCAGATTGTTCTCCTGCCAGTGCATCAGTCAACAGCATTAATAAATGGTTATAAAGATAAGTTCCACCTTTTCCTGAAGGTAATAGAAAAGATCCCAGCAAAGACAAAGACATGCAAGGGTAATCTTGGCTTGGGACTTTTTTGGTAGAGCAGGGGTAGGCAAGACCTCCCTGGGAAGCAATATTGCTCTACAGGCAGTGAGACTGGGATGTGTGAGCTCAGTAGAACCCTTCTCTGTATGATTTTTCTCTAATTCTGGTACCTGCATCCAGGAAACAAACACTGTCACACACTGCACAACTCCCATTTCCCTCCTGAGGTCTTTGCTACAGCACAAAAGGAAGTCTGGAGCAGACTCAAGTACTTTTTACTTTGCCACATCCAATCCAAGTTATTTACATATTATCACATTTAAACAGAATTAGAAAATCTTCATCCTTTGAGTAGGGTCCCTGTGTGTTAAAGTTTCTGAGATGCTTACAGGTTAAAGGCAATGGGGTTCTTGGATTATACCAGCATTCTCACACAGTTCCCTCTAAAACAGGACTATGCTTATCTCTACTGGTGGCTGTGGTAAAAGAGTAAATGATGTTGCTGATAACCTGGCTTTTCATCTCAAGCTTTTTGGAATGTGGATGATTTTTTTATAGGACACAAATGTCAGTAAGTTAACCTTATAATTCCTATAGACCCTCTTCCTCATCCTACCCCCTCTAATTTGTTCTGGATGGAATTAATCTCATCTCCCACAGTGGCCTTTCTCTCCTGTTCCTAGGAGGACCCTTAGGCTCACAATGCCTTTCCTAACTGAATATTGATCCTTGTGCAGAAAAATATTTTGGCCTATGGACCAATTTCATCTCGGTTCCTGGGGCAAAGCATGTGCTTTGTATCATTCTCCTCTGCACAGCCAGTCACCAAATGAAAGCTGGTGTTCCTGCACCACATGATGTACGGCTCCACATTCACTCTGCTCTTAGCTTGGGCCAGTGGCCAATCCTCCTCCCTGTAAGCCAAAGTGTCTTGGATCTGTCTCATTTCTGGGTGGGATCAGATAATTAAGATACCATCCAAGGTACAGAGAAAGTCTTAATTTAGTCCGATTATCTTCACAGAGCAGTCAGACCAGGAATAGCTCTGCTTACAGACAACACATGAGAAGCTTCCTGTGAATCCATACAGGAAATATTTTCACAGGCAGGACGCATTTCAGCCAAGCCATTTCTAAATGAGTGCCTCAGGAAAAGGCTGTGGTCAAAGGCAGAACCTCCCCTTGCTCACCATAAGACTGGGGAGGTCTAAGCAGTGACAGCAGACTTTTCCTCCCAGCTGGCAGAGACACCACCACAAATTTCTCTCCAGCTCCTGGGGTAGAACAGAACAGGAGCCAGAATATGGTGAATGTGAACTCTCTCTGGTACCTGGGCAGAGAAGACAAACTCCTTTGTCAACTTTTCACCACTTGTAGTGGAAATGACCTATTAAACCTCTCTTCCTACTGTCCTCTCCCTGGGTTCTTTCTTTCCTAGGTCTGTTAATGCTTTGTCAAAAGGCAGAAACACAGCTTTGACATAAAAAGCTGCTGTTTACAGTTGACAGAAAGCTTACATTAGATTGGGCCACCTGAACCCCCTCACCCAACATAAACAGAATTTATCAACACTGCTTAAACCATTAACCCTGACAACTGAGGTTTTCCAGGGAAAGCCCTTATCAAAAGGGGGCTGCAAAAGAAACCCAGTGAGAAAAATCCTCATTGCCCCAAATGAACCTAAATAACTTCCATGAGAAGATGTGGATGAGTCTTGTTAGGCTCACCCTAATCCTTTGACAAGCCAGGGATTCCTTTAGGTTGGAACACAAATCCTCCATGAATCTGAGTTGTTGACTTCCTCTGCTCCCCATTTGTATGGCAGCTACAATTTTTTTAAAGATCATTATCTGATCAACATGGGATGGGAATGTTTGGATTCGAGCATCTGAGTCATTAGTGGAGAGGCCCTCCCATATCCACTGAATTCTGTTCAGAGAAAGCTCCCCTTGTGTCCTCCCCACAAGGTTTGGGACTCCTCTCTTGCATGTGGCCAGACACCAATAATGTCCTGGTGAAGCCCTGAGAAAAGGCTGTCTGAGGGAACCCACTTGGAGAACGTCTCCTGAAACTCTTCCCTCTCATCAGTGTTCCGAGCAAAGGGTAAGGCCAAGGGAACAAGCCTGTAAAGAAAGCTTCACGTGGGCTTTCCAGATGTAATCAGGCTCTTACCTCAAACATTTGGCCCTTGTTTGCAAGGCAGAAGGCTTCTGGAAAAAGGCATTTTCCAGCACAGTGCTGACTTTCCATCTCCAAATTGAGACTCTGAAAAAACTGAGAGTTAGAGACAACAAATAAAGAATAATAGGAACTTTTTCAAGTTTGTGATGAGTTTTTAATTTTATCCACACAGGATTTTCAAAGTTTCAAGGGAGACAAGACATTTTCACATTCCAAATGCAGAAATATTTTTCCTTTTCATTTTCTCAAATTCTCCTTCTTTTGAGAAGGAAATAAAAGGGAGTGATAGATAAAGGGATGATATAGGAGATATTACAAACAGTTGTTTAGATGTACAAAAAATTGCTTTCTGAGCTATAGATCTCACTTGTTTTCCCAAAGGAAAATCTAACACACGTCTACCTCCACCTGCTGGAAGGAGATTAAAAATGTTAACAATTAAAATTTTCAGTTTAGGGACCAAAGATCGTCTACATACTGTCTGAGGCTTGAGGTGGGAAAAAAATTGTAGTGGTCCCTCATAGTAAGGGCAAATGTCCCAAATCCACATTTCTGGACTTAGTAAGACTTCAGTACATAGTATTAGTAAATGTTTAACACTTTAGGGCAGGGGGAAATTTGCTTTTGTACTCAGTAAATTTTTGACTGAGTTTTTCCATGTTGAATAGATATTTAGGGAACAGTATTAGCCTCACTGAACAGTGGTGGAAATCCAATTGAATTTAGTTTGAGGCAGAAGCCACCATTGGTATGTGAACTGTGAAGGCAACTGAGCCTTTTCCTCTCTGCAGATGGTAAATTCACAGACATTCAAGACAGAAATATTCTCATTTTAATGCTTTCACTGCTGGCTGCAAAAATGCAATATGTTTAAATCACAGAGTTATCTTTTTGATCTAGGTTTGAAAACCAAAAAAAAAAAAAGGCAAGCCTTTTGTAGTTTTAAAGAAGGTTGGAATTTTTTTTTTTTTTTTAAACTTTTATGGTAGTTATAAAGAATATCAGACTGGTCCTGAGGAAAGGATTCTTCATGACAGTATGCTAGCTTGGATTTTGGAAGGTTCAGTTTTGGGTCTGTATTTCACCACTGAATTTCCTTGCGGTGGCAGTGGTGGCTGTAAAGCATTTTGTGACATCAGTGACACTTCTAGCAGAAATATCATTCTCTCCCAAGTTTTCCACAGGCATTTTGACTAAAGATGCAGAATGGCAGAAAGACATTATCCAGATGATTAAGAAAATAGCCTAAAAGGAGACTTGCTAGCACTGTCCATAAAATTGGGATTTTACAGCTCTGAGAAGATGTTTTCAGCCTTCTGAATTTGAGCGTGGCCAGAAAGACAGACCAACTGTATGGGGATATCATTGGATTCTTTGAGTTTATGCCTTGTACCTTCACAGTTACCCCAGCAGCAGGAAAATCCAGACTCAAATGAGAAGTGGAAAGGGCTGGTGGGATAACAGAGCTGCCAAGTATCATTTCCAAATCTTTTCTCTGCTCTATGTGGAAGCACTTCACTGTGAGCATTGCCAATTAAATGCTGTTTTTTGCACAAAGCATCCATGGGTTGTCAACGTTTTCTTTCCTGATCCCAGGAGGAGCATGGAAAAACCAATAATCTGAGAGATCCTCCTAAATCCAGGGACTCTCCCACCAGATGGCTGGTCCACAAAGTGCATCATCCAGCCACAACTGCTGAGCAATTCTGCAGGCCTGACAAGAGAATGCCGGGATTTTATTGCCACCACATCCCGCCCTGCTGTTCTCTTTCCAGTCAGTTAAACATTGCATCTGTCAAAGCTCAGCTTAGGTGACCTTGGGTATCCGTTCAAAATTCAGGTTTAAAAATAGCAGACAGAAAGTGTGCATACCTTTTTTTTTTTCATTCAAGTCTCTAGAGAATCTTCCAGAAACCAGAGTGTGTTTTTTATTATGGTTTACATCAACAGGCTGATTTTGGGGACTTCTGTCTATGTGTGTTTCTGTTGCTGATACTTTTGGAGGGGATGTGTGTGTCTGTGAGCGTGTGTGTGTCTGTGTGTGTGTGTCTACCGTGGTCCTTGTTTCCTCTGGAGAAAGGAGACAGAAAAACCCACTTGAAAATTTATACACACAGTGTCAGGAGCCTGGTTCATTCATCTGAAGACACTCCTGCTGTGTTGGGTAAAATGCCCAGAAATACTCAGGGCTGAGTTAACCACAATTCTCCTCTTCCACGTTGTGCCTGCTGCCATATTTGGAAGCTGTGATTCCTTTGCTCCATGTGGCTGACTCAGAATTTGCATTTGCTTGATACCAGCATTGATTTCCTGTCCCTTTGGGTAGCTGTAATGGATGGAGTGGCCATGAAAAGTTCAGCAGGACAAGTAGTGAGAGTTAGTAAGCTCAGTGGAGCAGTGTCAAATGTCAGCCAGTGGCTGCTCAGATGTCAGGGATGCAGATTCAGGTGCTGGAGTCTGGCAGACACATGACCCATGGGTTGCAATGTGTTGTTAAAGAAATGAAACCCACCCAAGGTATTTGAACAAACTCTCACATATTGCAGTTGGCAGCCTCATGCTGGGTCTGCCCTAATCACCTGCCAGCATAAGTTAAGAATGTGATTTCACATCTAATGATATTTCTAGACTAGCAAAAGACTTCTTTGAGGGAGTGGCCTACTTTTCCAACCGTCTCTGCTTCACAGCAAAATTTTCATATAGCCAAGAGCCATAGGACTCAAAATACACCTCTCATGAAACAGGATTGCTTCTCAGCAAAATTTTCATATAGCCAAGAGCCATAGGACTCAAAATACACCTCTCATGAAACAGGATTGCTTCTCAGCAAAATTTTCATATAGCCAAGAGCCATAGGACTCAAAATACACCTCTCATGAAACAGGATTGCTTCTCAGCAAGAGACTGTGGCTCCCTTCAGAGTCCCACTGGGAAGAGTCTTGAAGTAACCCATCTTTTTCAGACCCAGCTATCCCTGCTGGCTCATTTCCTGCCACAGCTAGGAATTTGGATTACCCAGCAGCTCTCACATGGAAAGCCACACTTGGACCACTTAGAGCCTACAAGGATGTTGAGTCACAGGATGCCATCCTTGTCCTGGGACAGGACTAGTGGAAAACCCTCACTTGTGTTGGGTGGGCAGTACTTCATTAGGAGTAGAAGGTACAGGACATTCTGATGCTGATGCTGAAGGGAATTTGCCATCATGGTAAAACCTGTAACATCAGAAACATTTTCCAGGGTGGACTATGAGCATAACAGAGATGGAAGCTGTGACTTTGGCTGCCTTTGAAGCACTGGTGCTTGCCAGCAGCTACCACATAGCTCTTACAATTTTGTGTGCTTTCAGCATTTCTGAGGGCTTGTGTGTGCTGGTGGGTGCAGGATGCAATGCAGAAAATGAGAGGTGCTGGGAGAGAGGGGTCACGTAATTTTTGTTTGCCTTGCTGGAACTCTAGGAAGCCTTTGTCCTGGAGAAAAGCTAACTGCTGCTGTGATGGGATAGAGGCAGTGTGCATAAAGGCAGTTCCTGCCCAGGAGTGAGATGAGAGACAACAGCAGATACAGCTGATGAAATAAACTTTCTTTGTTGCCTCATCATAAGTGGCACCAGCCTCAGTCTGTCAGTCTGTTATCAAAGCTTTTTCAGGCTTTGCAGTTTTGAAGGAAAGCAAGAAGTTGCCTCTACGGCTTCCTGGGAATGCCCTCCCTAGCATGGTGGCAACACACTGAAAACCTGTGCCAATGAAAATCCTGTGCCACTGAATTACGAGGAAGGGTGCAGATGGCATCTTAAAAGTGAGAAAACTGTTTAAAGTTAACACAGCGAAGGAGGGCACTAAGTGAGCACAAAGAGAAGGGCTACATTTCAAAAATATATAAATATATGCTATGAGAACAGTAGTGTCTGTCAGACTGCTGCCCATAGGGCTCGTAGTTCTCTTCCATTCTAGGATAAGTTTGAAGGTTCAGTTTCAAGTCATGTTTTTCCTGTACCTTTTAGTACCACAAACTATGCACACATTGCACTCTGCACCCAAGTGTCTTCCCCAAAACATCCATTCCATTTAGTAAAATTGTATACAGGTTGCTATGGTAATTAGTATCCAGATCCCATTCTGGGTCTCAAAATAAATGGGAAATATATGTCATAACATTTTCAGGCTCACACAGGAGTAGAAAGAACCTCTGGGAAAGAAATCCTGAAACAAAGGGAAAAGTAACATTTTATGACTCTTGGCTGAGAGAATTCCAACTGTACAATAGCCTTTATCCCAATGTGATAAAGAATAGAGCAAGAGACAAGGAAAATGGCCAGTGTGTCACAAACACAGAAAACCTTCTGGAGCAGATTGTCCTGAAAGCTTCTCACTGCATTTTGCACAAGCCTCAAAACTCTCAGCTGCTCTGTCACATTCAGAGCAGCTCTGTCACATGTCATCTATATAAAATATAAAACATTAAACATTTTTTTAAACTAATTAATATGCTTTTTCATCCCACACTTAAAATAAATTTAACCGGCCATCCTGTAGTGTGTGATAAAATTCAGGCTCTGCTGTCCTATGCAGATGCAAATGTTTGCAGCCATGTTGATGGATGTCTCTCCAGATACAAGAGCAGTGTCTAGACTTGAAGAGTGAGCACAGTGCACTTGTGACTCTGTGAGAGTAATTGCAGCATTTCGTAGAGACTCTCTTGTTTCTTCAAGGTGACAGCAGGACAGTCAGCAAATATCCTTTCTTCTGTAACTCTGCACAGGGCTTTAGATCAAAGGTTGTACAGGGAAAAAAGGTTGTATAGGAAAAGGGAGGGAAGTGTCTGAAAGCTGTTGGGAACTGCCTCTACCATTCAGTTGTCAAATTTCCAGCTCTTTGTCACACTTTGTCTTTGCATTTATGTCTGTTTAATGAATTCTTTCTCTTCCTTTTTTGCTATTTCTGTGTTACTTCAGATGATGAGGACAAAGCTAAGCTGAGTCATTGACAGCTAACAGAAGAATTTATATTTCCATCAATATCTATAGAGTCCATAAAGCAAAAAATTCAGTGTTTTTTGAGAACAGTCAGGAGTTCCAAAGAATTTGCACTGAAGATCCTTCCAAACCTGGGCATGTGGATCTGTATCATTTATTAGAAAGGATTTGAAATACCATAAAGAAATAGCTCTTCCCTGAGAGGAAAACTTTGTCCTACTACAAAGAGCAAAGATAAAGCATACAGCATTGGCAGTCCTCTAATGGTTTAAGAATTCAACTTCAATAGCAGATAAATGTCTCGGTTCTTCTGAAAAACATTACTGAACTCAGAATGAAACAGGCCTTTTCAGAGTGCAGTTTATCTCACTCAAAATTGCTCAGGGAAGTCACTGCTATAAGTGCTCATTTCACCTTGTGGAAAAAGTGCAAATAGTTATCTTTCATTTTTGGTATTTTACTCTGTAGCTCTCTGCAGCTGATTCTCAGTGTTTATCAACATTAAATATTTAAATACAATACAGCTTTTTAGATGAAGAGAGCAAAAGAGATGTTTTGTCAATCTGACTGCTGAGCAATTACAATCTTTGTGTCAGTCCTTAAAGAAAAATAAAAATTGGGACATTCATCAAATAACATTCATCACAAAGAAACAAAGTTTGTATGTGAAGATTTACACACCCTAATCTCAGCCAGCCACATCCTGATTCTGCAGTAGGTGTAGCCTTCCTAGTCTTGAAATCAAAGTGATTTCTCCACTGTAATTAGGGGCAACTGGGAAGAGTGGCTGTCCTTGGTGCTTTATGCAACAGTCTTGAGTCCTTGTCTTTCTGTTCCCTGTGGAATTCTGGATGGTCATCAACAGGATGGAGGTGTCTGAGTGTCACCTGAGCTTTCCCACTTGTAGCAGTCTTTAGAAATCAGCATATCTGTGCCATTTAAACCAGTCAGCAGTATTGCCCCAAATGCTGATGAGCAAAATACTCTCACAGTTTCTCTCATCATAATATATTTACTAATGTAGTCTCCGTGGTTGATTTGCTGTCATGCATAAACTGCACAGGAAAGATCTATGGACAAAAGACCTGCTTTTTAAAGTAATTCCCTGTAAGGGGAAGCCTGGTGATCCTTTCCAAACAGCAGCTGGGAAAGCGGGGCCAGAAAATGGCTGTCACGTTCCTGCTAGCTGAGAGCAGGGCTTGTCCTCTGACTCCTTAATTCCAGGCTGCCAGAGTAATACTACAGAGAAATGTCTTATTCCAGAAGCTGTTCGTGCATTTAATGAGAAGCAACCACAGTCCCAGTAGCCAGCACTGCCTTCCTTAAGGTGATACCCTGGCAGGTTTCCCACGGTAGTTCAGTAGCTTGGCAATTTCTTTTCTAAATTTACAAGCAATCTCCTGTTACATAGTGGGGCCAGCTTCTGGGATATCAAGTGGTTTTTCAGGTGTTGTATTACAGGGGGCTGGAAGCTTTTATTCACCAGGCAATGTACACAACCAGTGTGTGTTCAGATGACTGTGTCTCCAGTGTTTCTGCTCCAATTCTTTGCTCAGCTTTGCATCTTCCCTTGTCCCTTTCTCTACATCTGGTTCTCACCTATTAAAAAATTAAAACTGTATGGGGAAGAAAAAGTCTTAGCTCAAAGAAGTGATGTCTCACTTAATTACAAATCCAATGAGCACCTCAAAGGGAATGTGTTGCAGAAGGTTTTAAAACTGGTGGCACATCCAAGCTCCAATTTATGAGAAGAAAACTTAAAGTGTAAATGTAGTTCACAGGACTGCAGATCAGTGACTGGTCCAGGGTGATGAAGAGATTCTGGCCCTAAAATGTTTAGGATTGTTCTTGTGTTGTTAGTATCTGTCTAACTGCTTAGTTGAATTAAGCAAAACATCTGAAAATGATCAGTCCCCCCCTGTAAACGTCACTGTTTCTTAAAAGAAGTCTCTGACTTACCAAAGATTATAATATATACACATGTGTTTTATCTCTGCAAGATGTTTTCAAGAGGTTGAATAAGCCAGTCTATGTGCTGACATGAACTGTAAGCAGAAGATCAGCTTGAAATATTAGGCCAATAATATGGATAATATACATCCAGTTGCACTGCAATCCATCTCACTAGGTTACTCAGGTCGTGGTTTTTCCAACTGAAGTTAAAGTGCAACATCTGGGATAATCCCACATTTCACATGTTCTTGCTTTGTTTTCTCAGTACTTTGGAGTTATTTGTAACCCCAAACATTGACAAAGCCCCACCACCACTGTCTTTGAGAGGAAGACATTAACTGGGCTTTTTCCCAACTTGGTCATTCCAGTGCTATCTAAGGGTCAAGAACAGCTGCAGAAAGCTCTCCCTCGAGCTCTGTCTCTACACGGGTGGCAGATTCCTCTGTGAGGGTCAGTGGCTACTCAGCGTGTGCTTTGTATTTACCAAGTCATTCTTTAGAAGAAGACAATTTCTTTCAAAAGCCAGATTGTTTTAAGACCTGTCAGGGCTCCACTTCCCAGGTACTGCTCACAGTTCCTGTTGTCCTTAATATTATTGTTCCTTTCATTCTGCCACAATGGTGCAGAGTGAATTCTGTGCCCCCACACTATCCTCATTCCAGTTCACAGGAAAGATCAGATAAATCAGTACAGACTGGACTTCATTCTTGAGAACTCTTGAAGATAAGCCTAATTGTGCACTATGTTTTTTTTTCACATGAGTTCTTGATAGCAAGCCTGTGAAATAGTTCATGACCTGGCATCCACATTCAGTATATCTATGGTACTGAGAAAAATGAAGTGTTATACCCATGACCTCTAACATGGTAGATAATTCAGATAAAATTTGTAGTGAGCAGAAAAATCTCATTTGTCATAATTCTGGCACGGACTCCATAGCAGCAGAGAGGCTGATGGGTACAACATGAGCACATTTAAAATCTAATAAATCGTAGCAAGGAAATAGTTGAGTCATGTGTAACTTCCCCCCCAACTTTACTGTCAGGAAGAGTCTTTATTTCTTAAGCATATCTTATTAATGTGATGCTCAGCAACCAGTTGCAGAAGGAATTTTTAGTTTGACCAGAAAAGCAGGGAGCATTTTAGCATCTTTCCTTGGCTTGCCAATGCTCAAGGTTTCCAGTTACTCTTGTTTTCTAGTAAAGCTCCCTACAGAACTGGACAAGGTATTTTTGACAGAACTATAGGCTATTTGCAGCCACTTAGTGGTTGTTGGTTTGCAATTAACACCGAGCTGATTGAATTAAAGGTATGATTATTCCCCTAATAGATTTAATGTAAAGCTTGTGTGGAAAGGTTTACATAAATAAATTTCTGATAATGCCAATCTTAAGTGGGAAGGAAAAGGTTTCTGATCAACAAAAGTAATTTTTAATTTAACCAAGTACTCATTATAGGTGGTTTTCTGCTCATTTAAAAAGTCAGCTTAAGAATTCGAATAAAGCCTAAGGGGTTCCTGTGGAACCCTTAGGGACAGGTTTCATTCAAGGCAGGGAGAAAGCATTGACTGCTGGACAATCCACAAAACCATTTGCTTCTGAGGTCACCTCAAAGCAGAGATTTGGAACAACCAAGACACTTTCTACCATCATCAGTGTGAAATATTAATCTCATTTAATTCCACTGATCCTTCTGTTAAGATTTCTGCCCTGAATGTTTTGGGACACATGCAAACAGAGCAGCTCCTGGGAAAGTCACTCCACAATAACTCAACAAGCTTCTCCAGATTCTCAGTTAAGGCTTTTGCTGGATTGTTTGTCCATAGAAAGCTTTGACAGTCAAACTGAGAGGGGTGTCTCCTCAGCTTGGACTATATCATCTGTTCTCAGTGAGCATCTTTAGATCCTTTCCTTGCTGAGACAATTGTATTTCTATATTTTACGTTAACAGACTGGGAAGCAAAACAGTCCTCATGCCTTTCCTGGTGTTGCTGGCAAGTCCATTTGGAACTTCATGAAAATATATTGTACTTGAAGGAGTTTCCTAGGTCAGTTTTGGAAATTCAAGTGAAGCTACAGATTGAATCTCACCAGCTTCATAACTCAGTGCAGAGTTACCACTGATGCAAAGTGTGTTAGTGCAGGAGCAGACTGACTTGTCCAGCATTGAGTCTTTACTGTGTGATGCCTCATGTACCACAGCTGACCCCAGACCCTGAGCAGCCACTGTTTGTTGGGCACCTGGATAATGTGGGCATGCCTGGGTCAGCCCAAGGATGGGAAGAGAACAGATCTGTCCATAGCCACAAACAAGGCCAGTTACAAAAGAAAAGTTTGAACTGTAACTCACTAAATTCCCACCTCAGTGGATCAGGATTGGTGCTGCCATTCCCAAGCATCGTGCAACAGCATGAACCATTTGTGACCTATCATAGGCACACAGGGATAAGGAATAAACACAGCAAGGACTCCTCAATAGTAAAACTGACCTAAGATAAAACATGTTAAAAGGTTGTGTGCCATTGGTGTTGGTATGTCTCAGCACTTGTGTCATCCATGGACTGGCTGGCAGGAGGAACCATCTTTTCCTCTGGACACAGTAATATTTGGGAATCCTGTATGGGCATGAAGGAATCATCAGTATTATTGATGAAAGTAAAACAAGACCATAATTATTTGTATAGGTGCAGTTTGTATGTAGCAGTTGCTAAAGAAGCTCCATCTCCAATGGCAGTGGTGGATCAGGGTGACCCCTAAGCCTGTCCATCTGTCTGTCACTCAGAATTAATGGTAATACAGACAATTCTTTCCCCTCAGTTCCTTACAGCAGAGGTCTGAGAGCAGAGGTCACTTTTTTGGTTACTAGCTGCAGATGGATTTCTCTTCCCTGAATTTGTCCATTCCCTTTCTCTACCTGTCTGCTTTATGTCAGATTTCTTCTGCTCCAGTCTGGGCTTCTGTCCTGTCCCTGATGGTGAATGTTCTGGTGCTGCATCACCCTCCTCTTCTGCAGGAACACAGAGTTTCACTTCCCTGAGCTGTCACAATAGCATAAACCTTGAAGGAAAAAACCCACCATTTTTAAAAAGGGAGGAGGAAGAGTAAGAAACCTGGAGAAGCAATGATATGATTTAACAACCAGCAGCTTTTCCCTATTTGGTGTCCCAAAAATTTTAGGAGTAGATGAAAACCACAGCATGCAGGTGATCAAACGGAGTACTTTGCCTCCTAAATCAATGTAGGGAAGAAGGACTAGCTGGCATTTGTCACGCCCGCCAATTTGGCTGAAGTGGAATTTGAACCACGCTGCTGGAGATATTGGACAGTTTTCTTTCATCTGGTTGTGGGTCGTGTCACATGGCCACCATATGTGTTGTTCCCCAGCACGCACACACACACCTCTCACTCTGAACAGCTGTAAAAACAAACATCAGCTGCCTTTTTTCAGTCCAGGAGAGTTTCAGCTCTGGAAGCAGTGGAAACCCCTTTTCTAACAGGATTTCACATTGCAGATTATCTTTAATCCAATTCATCTCTGACTGATACACTTTTTGGAAGCCTGTGACCCATCTGCAGAGTTTGCTAGATGGAAACTTCTGTCAGCTGTGCTGAAACCGCTTTCTCTGCTGGGCTGTAATAACAAGGAAAATCCTGTAATGATCTTCCTCAACCATTGAAGGGCTTTGTTGTGGTCATGAACAAATCTGAATTTATGGCAGGAGCATTAGGTTGTATACAAGGAATAGATTTTACTGGACCTATTGAAGTCATGCATATTAAATTGGGCTCTTCTCATTTCTTCTAGAAATGAATGCCAGAAAATATGTTTTTGTTGTTTCTCTTTTTAAAGTAGTGCTTAGCCTTGGGATTGCACCAAAAACCCAGAAAGCCCAAGGCAAAATGTTCTGTCACAATGCAAAGAAATGGAGATCTTTCTAATCCCTCAGAAAGAGGAGCCAGTCACAAACTGCTGTTTTGTCCTAGTATCTCTAGGAAAGGGATCAGTGCCACAGTACAGCACTAAGAGGAGGGCTGGAACGTTGGAGAATGCTGATCTGATTCAGACCAGCAGATTTGGGATGTAAAAATGCAACAAATATTTTGGGGCCTTTTTTTTTTTTTTTTTGAGGGTACAGTCAGCTACCCCAAAAAGAAACCTGACCCAAAAATTGAAAAATACTGTGGCTAGAAGTTTCTAGTCATGTTGCAGTCCAAGCCTGGGCTGATGGATGAGGTAAGATGCTGTTGGGCAGGAACAGAAGTAGTCAGTGCTGTTGTGCAGTGGCCACAGTAACTCTGCTTATAGCCCACTGGCTGAGCTCAGGGGCAGGGTTTCTTTGCTTCATTCCTTACTGGTGTTTCCAGACTGGGTATGGGATTCCTCTGACCTTCAGTGGGCCTGTGAGTAAAACCACAGCAGCTGTGGGAGTGCTGGGGAAGGCAGCAGTGCCAGTAAATGACACATTTCCCCCTGCCTGATACCCCACCGCCTGTTTTCCAGCAAGATATTCAAGTAGGAAGCAGGGAAGGCAGAAGCATTTGTTCTGAGATGCCACAGTCCCTTTCAAGTCTTCTAAAGGCCAGAATCTTCTTTAGGTTTTTTATCCCTGTTGCCATTTAACACTGACCATTCCTTCTTTAGCCACATTAACCATGCAAACACCCTTGCTCCCATATGCTGGCTTTATAGCCATGTTTTTATGCCATCCTTATGAGCCACAAGATTTTAGACTTCCGGTAGTAGAAGTGACTTGTGTCTCTGACACTGTTTGCTCTCTTCATCTTATGGAGGTGAATTCTCTGAGAGCATTGGACTCCTTGTTTTGGTAGGTTTTATTAAAATGATGTATGGAGTTTGTGTGTGCAGGAGGGTGTATACATATGTGCTGATTTATGTTTGCTTTAGAAGAGGCCCCCCAGTTCAAAACCACCCAAAACTGCTGACTTCCAAAAACAGCATGTAATCGATGGATTTCCTCAGGGTTTGGAAGGGATGAGGAGTGGGGGTCCTTGGCAACAGGGCTGAACTCATGCTGCTGGATTTTGTATTAGTACTTCTGTTTGTCTAAAAGGGAAGCCCACAAACCTCAGACGAGCTCTAGCACTGAGTGAGCTGCTGTACAAACCCAAGCAGAGATAACTGTGCCCAGATGAGCTGGAAACATGATAGTGACATCGACCTTTTTACTCGTTCATTGTATCTTGACTTCAGAGATTTTCTTGCAACCCACAATCATATTTCTACTTAAATTTTTTGTTTTCTTTAGAATGAAATAAGATAGCAATGGGTAAAAACAGCGAACATTTAAAAATGAAAATGTGTTTTGAAAAAAGTTCTTCCATAGAAAACAAATATTGGAAAACATAAACAGTAACAGAGAGAATAATGGCATAAGGGAATTCAGCAGTTTATTGTAGAACTGTGCTAACAACCTAAGAATTCAATTTTTAACAACCACAACATTTAGACTTCAAGAGACACTCTTGGTGTGATTATTTATCCTGCTTCTTCCAATCTCAGGGGCTGTGGGAGTCTTCCAGAGGGTAAAAGTTTCCCCTATAGAGTAAATCACAGGCAAGGCAGGCAATTCCATTTATACTGGAGGAGCAGAAGCTCAGAGACATTAAAGGTGAGACATCTGAAAGTGCTCAAACAATACCCCCTTTGAAATATTCTTTGACACCATCAGAGTTAGGACAAGTAACATACCCTTTGAAGATACCACTTAAAAAGCTTTCCAAAATCTGCCAGTAATTTGAACCTCTTCTGTCCCTATCTCAGAGTACAGAATCCATCCCTTCCCTCTCTGGCAGCGGCAGCAAGGCAGGAGCTGCTTTCTCTGTGCCATTCCCAAGGCCATGGCCCACAGCCCCATACTCTACTGCCCTGTAAAAAGCCCAGCAAGGTTTCTTTCAGAGCAAGGTTTAGGATCCTCAGGCCAGCAGATGTGTTATCCCTTTTGCAGCATCGGGCAGTGAGATACTCCAGGGTGGTGGCTGGAGGATGGTGAGGCTCAGCCCTGCTGACACAGAGATCTCCAGCTGGCAGCAGCTCAGAACCAACATATTTGGCTTTTGTGTAATTGCCCCTTCGTTCCAGGGATATCTCAAAGCTGGAATGGCATGGGAAGCCTTCTTCCCCTGGCTGCCTCCCTCCCCCAGCCCATCTGAGGATGGCTTTGCATTCTTTGGTTGCTAAAGTGCTGTGTGGATGTGTGTGTGCAGATATTCCTGTGCTAACAGAAATGTCAGGAAGGGAACCTCGTGCTCAGTTAAAATGCAACTGGGAGAGGCTTCCCTGCAAGATCGCGTATGTTTTCCTTAAGATAAGGCTTTGGAGGGATAATATCATTCCCCGCAAAAAAATTTTTCAGCTCCCATGACACCAGAAGCAAACAAATGTCTTATGGCCCAGCATTGATAGATGCAACATTAAAAGCAATTTGATATCCTCTCCAAGGCTAAAAGGAAAGAGCCTTCTCACATGCTGCACGGAGGGACTCATGATGAAGGAGTTTTCTTCTTCCAGCCCTGGGATTCATTCTGCTGACTTCCATTTATGTAAGTTTGCTGATCTGGAGGGAGCTGGACCATTGAGAACATGAAGAGAATGAAGCTTTCTGTTGGGACAAGACCTGGAGGAATAGAAGGTGAAAAATGTTCCCTTGAAAGAATTGAAAATTTCCTTCAGACACAGAGAAATCACTTCCATGTCAACATTCTGCTCCTTTTTCCCTCACTGAATGTTAGTAGTTCCCCACATCCATTTATCTCCTGTCTTCATCTTACCCTTTCAGCCTCTCCATGCTTCCAGGCTTGACTTGTTTCTCCTTTGTGGCAAGAGAGCCTGAGGCACAGATTCTCCTCCATCCTTATATCACCACTGCATTTGTAGATATGGTCTCATGCTGATTCATCTGTTTCAATGGATATATGAAGTGTCTGGAAATGGGCTCCAACTCCTAATGCTTTACTTGTGTACTCTGTTCTCCTGACTGCTTGTTCCTATCACCATGAAGAACTTCTGTTCTGCTCCCCTGAACTTTCCAGTCCCTGGAAGTCACTGTAGCCCTTTTTTTGTGGTTATCCAGACTCAAAAGATCATTGAGTTCTCTCAGACAACACCCACAATTCTTCCTGCATTGCAGGATCTGGCCAAAGCACCATTCCTAGGGGAAGGAGCACCTTTGCTTAATTATATGTTTGATTAAATAATGGAACTCCTTGCCATGTGCTTCCCTAAAAGTGAAAGGTTTGTGTAAGGGCAAAAAATTTGGGCAAAATTTATGGAAGAAAAATCCACCAAATCCTTTTAAATCCAAAGACATTTCCACTAGCTCCAGAATCACCTGGACTTATGATTTCTGATATTTGGAGAAATGTTTTAGACAATCAGGACTGTGTTTGCTTTGTTCCATGGCTGCCTGGTAGCTCTCTGTACATGGGTGCCATGGGTGAAAGCACATTTTGGCAGATTGGCATCAGGCCTGAGCAGCTCCAGGTGTGATATCCACTTGCAGTTCCTTTTGCAATAATCCTGCCCAAATCCTTCTCTTGCTCTCTTTGCCCCACTGACTTCCAATCTCATCTATCAGTGTGTTGTAAGAATCTTCTCTCCCTACAGCCTCCTTCCAGCTTTCTGCTTCTGCTTTTCTTCTTTCCTTCCCACTCAATCTCTCCCCCACATCGTGTTTAATAGTTGGGGGAGAAAACAGTTCCTTATCATGTAAATCTGCAAAACCTCTTAGGGTTCAAGACAATTTACATCACAGAGGCCGTGCACCTTCGAGCAATCCCCACCCCTCCGGGGGGAGCTCAGGAGGAAGTTACTCATTTTGTGGTTCACTCAGTTTGCCCAATGATTTCACATTTCAATCCACAGTTTGCTAACCTCTCCTTTGGAAACGCTGATGAAAATCTTGTGGAGCTCAGTTTGGGGTTTCTGGATTGTAGTCCCTGCAGGTGACTTTTACTTTTCAGGCTGTTTGGCTGCTCCTTTTCCCCAGGGGCTGTATTCCTGCCTCCCCAGCAGCCAGTTGTGCAACACCGGGTGCAGTGATTTACAGTCTGCCTTTGCACTGACTCATTCAGGGCCGAGGCGCAGGACACTCCTCGCTCTTTGCCAGGGAAGCCAATCCTTCCCTACCGTTGCAATGCCACTGATAAAAATCACTGCATTGTTCTTCCCCGGGATCCCTAGGGACAGTGTGCTGGGGAGGAGCTCCTGAAGGTATCTTTTACCAACGAGCAGAGCAACTAAAATAAAAGAGACGTGGAAACCTCTGCCTAAAGCTCAAATTGAAGCTTGCTTCCATCCTGCTTTATTTTGGAGGCAGTTAAATGTGTGCTTTTGATTTCTTGCTGTTCACAATACTGGGAGATGAGGAGGGATCAGTTAAATGTACAATTGAGCTCTCTTGATTCCCTTTTTTTTTCTTTATGCTTTCATTTTGTTGCCTGTTTGTGGCAAGAGCTTTCTGGAACTGGAGTTGTCCTAATATTTTCTCAGGGTACAGTCTGGACCTCTAAAACTTTCTCAGTGCAGCTAATACCTGTTGATGTTGATTGAAACCTCCAGACTTTTAAAATGTTACCAGTTCTTCATGGATATTCAGTTATATTTCTTCTTATAAAGACAGGCAATTTTCCTTCAGATGATTAAAAAAAATTTATACTAATACAGACATCAGTAATTACATTTGGGTCAACTTTCACCTGAAATATTGTACTGCTGGAGTTCAGGATACAGGTTCTCTATCATACTCATAGTGTGTATATTAGATTTATCTGAGAGCCTGCCAGGAATTCAGCCACTAAACATTTGAGAAGTGTAATATGGCATTTGGAGATCTTTTCAAGAATAGCCAGTTCACAGGAAAGGTGTGGAAATTGTTGGGGAAATTGTGCTTGCTAAAAACCTCCAAGGGTTCAAAGGATGACTGGACAAGTCCATGGAAAAAAAAATCTAAATAGAGCTATTAAATACAAACCAACCAAGCCTGGTTCAGGGAATCCTTGCAGGCTGGGTGGTTTCAGAAGTGTTGCTGTATATATTCTCAGTTCTTATTATTTTCCTCAAGACGTCTGTTGCTCCCATTTAGAACTGTCACCCTTCACTCCCATCCCTACAAAACCTATGAGTGGTACTTTACAAAGAAAGTTTAAAGAAGAAGAAAGTCAGGAGAAATAACCAATTACAGAGATAATAAATTAAAGAATGGGTCAAAATAGGATTAAAAAAAAAAAAACCCTAAGAACAGGAATGCAGGGAAGGATGCTGAAGGGGACACTTCATATGCAGCAGGAATCACTCCCTGACATTGTCCAAGGAGCTACAGCAGTGATCTAAGACTGGAGACGGGTGGGACTTCATGGAAAACACTGGTCTGACAAGGCAGCTCTTCTGTGTCCATACTGCTGAGCTCATTGTCACGAATATTTCTTGAGATTCCAGGCTTCAAACCCATTTTACTTGGGGGAAATGTGGCTGCAGGACATTGTGACTGAATTACCTATTTCAGCTTCATGACTCATAGATTGGTTTTTGCCTTGTTGTTTTTTTTTTTTTCCTTCTGCTTTTCCTAGAAGATGAGCTTTTGTCTGATACCAGTTTAGTTAAGACTGACCTCATCCTATACTTGTCCAGCACTGGTTGCTGAATTAAAGACCCCTTATTCTGAACATATTCATATGTGATATGCATTACAGACATCCCTTAGCCTAGAGCAAGAACCTCATTATTGGCAGGAAAAGTCTATGGGCTTTCAGGGAGCCATTTTCAGAAGAAATGTTTGCCTAAAACTTATTATCTGCTTAATGTCTTTTTTGTCCATCTGCCTGTGTCCTGGGTTTGAAAACACAGCCCTGAATGTAGGTCTTTATGTGGCCTTTTTGATGTGCGCTGCTGACCTGTGAGCCTCACCTCTTGCAATGAAGGGCTGCCTGCACCTGCACTCCTGGCAAACCTGTTCCCTAGGTGATGGAAGGCAAAGGAAAGGCACCAGACCCTGCAAATGGAGCTGGTTTATCCCAGCACTGGTGCAGTGGGGCAGCTTTGCGGGCAGTGGGGGAATGGAGAGACCCACAGCAAGGCTGGGAGAAGGGTGAGTGTTGTTCCTTGCCCTCAGCTGAGCCAGCACTGGAGAGGAGCTGTGTGAGAGGGTGCTGGGGGATGCAGCTGGGCCATGCTGGCCTGAAGGCAGTGCCTGTGGCTCTGGTGGACTGGGAGCAAAAGGATGTGCTGAGCATGGATAAAACAGGAAAGCAAGGCTACCTGCCTTCCCTTCCACCCACGCTTGAGAGTCTGTAGCTGAGCAAAACCATGAAAATTCCTGATTGAGGCCAAAGCAAAATGAATGGAAACAGGGAAACCAATGAAAGGTGGATGAGTCATCTCTTTTGAGGGATCCCATAGTATGATGGTTCCCAACATGGAGAGCCAGCAGCGAGTTAAATTGAGTAAGTCTCCTAAATCATAAATCCAAGTTCTGAATGGCTGTGAAGTGTTGCTGGATGTGCAGAGAAGGTGTTGCAGGTGAGGATGAGGTCCACATCTGACTGCTCTCTTCATATCTGGGCACTGAAGTGCAGGCTGTAGTGACTATCCACTGCTGCTTTAAAATTAGGATTCCTGTGTTGTTTCCCATTGTCCTCAACTAACCCTGTATGCAAAAAAGGTGGAACTGTTTCAGGATATGGGTAGGAACAGCCTAAATGGAAAAGAAGTCATGGAAGCCGAATTAGAAATAGAGAGATTTAGAATTTCAGCCAAGTTCCAGAGAAATCCCTGGCAAAAGGTTTGATATTGGCTCCCTTAGAAAGGTCTGAATATCTTGAAGTTGAAAAGTCTGAAAAAGTAATCCAGAATATCTTGGTGCAGAGCAAGGTGACAAAATGAAGGATGCATCACTCTGTAATTACCTCATCAAAGTGCTTTCAAATGACTGTGGCCTTATTTGCACTTCGAAAGCCAAAGGAGAGATTAGGACCTCTGTTTGCTTGGATTTTGTACAACAGGAAGAGTCTCTGCCCTGCAAATCCACTATATAGGGACTGGGCTTTCATATGAGGGCTGAGGCCAATATCAGGCAAGATTCTCCCAACCAGGGGGAGCAAAACCAGACCCTCTCATGGGGGAAGCTGAGTTACGCAACAGGGACCTGTGAGAAGGTGCTGAAATTGAATCCCTGAGAGTTTTGCTCATCAGCCTTAGAAAAACACTTGTGTTGGAAGGCTCCGCATTTAATTGCTGGGGAAACTTGATCAGAGCAGAAAGGAGATTCCCAGCCTCTGGCTAAACTGTTGGCTTTTCTCAGTGGTTTCCATCAGCCATGCGCTTCTCAGAAAGTTCCTTTCAGGTGCATCTTTCCTGAAAGATTAAATGCCTCTGTGCAGATTACAGTGCTGGGGATTAATTGCCCCCTGAGGCAGAACAACTGATCTCTTAGGCCATGTGCACAGAATGCAAACCAGGAATAAAGCAGGAAGCACAGAGTGTTTGCTACACAAAACAATAGGGAAACATTATTTAAGGATAATCTCACCTCTTAAGGAAGAGAAATAGGGAAGGAGAGCAGAGCAAAGGTCTGTCCTAGGCAATAAGAAATAAGTGGTCTCAGAAAGACACCCGAATTCCAGTTGCTGCAGGAATTTGGGCTTAATCCAATTCCACTAAAGTTGATTGAAAACTTGTGAATGTTGCATCCTCCATGCTGCAAGAAGGGAAAAGCTGTTTGAAAGATGGGAGATGAGTGGGAGTAAAGGTTGGTGAAAATAGAGAAGCCTGAACTAAGAAAGTTTTCAAACTTAAGGAGACTTGAAGGGTCTGGAATTGAGGATACCAGTTTGGACAGTTACCAAGGGAGCGTAATTGCCTCAATATTTTGATCATAATCTTACTTCCAAGTCTGGTGTGCCTGCCCTCCCTTTCCCAAATTTATTTACGTTTACTGAGAGCCACTTCCTAGATCCCATCTGTTAAGTGGCCACATCCACTTTTGTGCAAACCCTCGAGCAGGTCTGTGTAGTATTTCAGTCTTGGTAGGTTCTTCAGGTGCCCTGTCCCACAGGGTGGACCAGGCTGGTGCTGGGGTGGGAGTGCCTGAGCCTCTTTGCCCCATCAGATGTGGAGGTAAGCCCAGCAAAGGCTCTGCCTGTAGGACAGATATCCAGGGGCAGGAAGATGGGAGCAGATGTGTTAGATGATATCAAGAGTTCACTCACAGATTAAATAAACCACCGTGATAATACAGCAGGACTTGTGGTTCCGGCAGACAGCACACTTCTCACATGACACTGAGTCACTTTGGGGGTTGTTTTCTTCCCGTTCATTTACCTCTCATTTAGCGCTGCCTGTGAGTAAATAGTGAAATGGGATTCTCAGGGTGTGATCTTTACAAAGGCCACTGAAACGCTTCCTCCAGAGAGCCCTGATTGGAGACAACTGGGGCTAGAGGGGGAGGAGGAAGTGTCCTGTTTGAACTTTTTGGTGAAAAATGCAGATTCAGTGACACCAAACTGTAAATTAATTTCATTTTCTGTTGTAGAAGGGGGAAAAAAAGGAGAAGTCAAAACAGTTCTTTTTGTTTCCTAATTGAATGCTTGTGTTTTCCCATGTGAAGAGACTTTTCATGTCAAAGATTATTTTTTATTTCTTGTTTGAAATCTTGCAATGGAAAAGAAAATATTTTAGCTGATTTTTTTCCCCCATTTCACCAGATACTTGACAAAGTAATTTCAGATCAGGCCAACATTTTATTTCAATATTTAATTTGGAAGAGGCAGGAAACTGAAATACCCACCATTCCAACAGTTCAGATTAGAATGAAAATATTCTATTTCCATGGAGCTCCCACTCCTAATCCCAGGAGTCCGGAGCCCTGTGTACAGTTATTGCAGAGGACAGGATAAGCACCTGGCCAGTGCACTGAAAAATGAGTGTCTGGTGCCCTCTACGGGTCCATCAAACCGGTGGGCCCGAGTCTGACCCCCGAATTCCAGTTTTTATGCCTGAAAATCAGATTTAGGAGATTATGAATTAAACAGATTATCTCTCTGAACAAGAAAAATCAATTAATCATCTGCAAGTTCTTCTTGAAACAAAATTTTCAAGTCAGTTTTAAAAATGTGTCTTTCACCCCAGAATGCAGAATCACTATTTTTTTGGAAGACAAGAGCTAAAGAAAATTAAATTATTGTCTCTTAGTCAGGTTTAATATGGCATGAATGAAATGAGACAGGTCTCTCATAGGGAAACAAGGCAGCAGGGTCTTTCTCAGGATATTCCTCTTAAACTAGACCAGTACAGAAGGTGCAAAGTCCCTCTCCCTGCATGCTGAGCTGTCTTAATTTCTTCAGTTTGGGCAGAGCCAGTGAAAAACTCGACTTTCTGAGCAGGCTGTGCCCAGGGGCAGCCTTTTGAATTCAGAATTTGAATTTTGGAGTCGGTGTGTCTGTGCTGGCTGCGGTGCTGGGAGCCCCCGAGAGCTGCTTCAACCTGACAGTGCAGGAATAGCTCTGGTTTGCAGTAAAATACTTGAGGTGGAGGGAGCTGAGAGATACCAAGGGACTCCTAAGGGGTTTTTTTGCAAATCAATTTACAAAGGTGCCAGAAATAACATGGAGTGCTGGCTGGGATGAGAGCAATTTTTGGGACTGAGACTTCCTGTGCAGTGCTGATAAAATAAACTCTACTTACCTTTCCCTGCTTCCCTACACCAATGTGGCTTGTTACAAAGTTGATCTCTCCCAGCCCTTCTCTCTTATTTATTTCCTCCAGTGAATATGGAGCTGGCTTGGGAAATTAAATGGACAGGCTGGAAAACTGGTGGTCTCCAAGCTCAGATCCGGCAAAGCCCAAATTACGAGCAAGTGTAAAATCTTTGTTCAGATTTTGAGTTGTGGGTCTAAGACCCATGAATCTCACTGGCTCCCAGCTTCATTCAGGATCTGTGGGACAACCAGGCTCTTCCATAGCATGGGTTGTGGAAAGATAATGAATAGGGAAGCCAAGGGCAGAGTGTGGACCTGAGCTTGGGCAGGAGAAGGGACAGGACAGCAATAGCGGTGTGCCCAGTGTCTCTTGCAGGCAGAGGGTTCCCTGACTGGGCTGATGGTGGCTGCTCTTTCCTGACCGAGTTGCAGCAAACCTTTCACAGCAAAGCGACCCAAATCCCCAAACTCTTGGTGGCATCTGAGCTCTGTCAGCATGTGGGAATCTTGTTGAATTTGTGTGGCTGCAGCCCATCTTCATGTTGCCAGCAGCAACTTCCCGTCATCCCATGCTTTGCCAGCACCAGTCCTGAATGGAAGAGATTGTATATTCACCTAGAATTGAATTTTTTAATTTGACAGAAAGCAAGAGAGGTGCATATAGAGTCAAACTTACAGGGCCTGATTGATTTGAAAAGAGAGGGAAGGGAAAAAAGTCTTAGGTGCGGTTTACCTTGTAAAGTATGTGTTTCCCTGCTGGTAAGGTATGTATATGAGTTTCCCTCCAATTCAAAGCAAGCTCTGTTCATCTCTTAAGCCCCGGTGTTGCCAGGATGGACACTTTAGGAGGGAGCAATCCATTCTGTGAGAGGCAGCAAGGAATAGCGGGGTTGCAACGTGCAGCCGACCAGAGACATTTCCCTGTCGCAGCTTTCTGGGTCAGATGGTGCAGCTCAGCACGGGGCTTCTCCTGCAATGCACAGACCTCAGAGCTGGAATGGTTTGCAAATGATTTGATCAGATCCCTCATGTGGCACTGACTGATGGATCCCACCTTCTGCTGACCCGAATCATACGAGAATTCACCACTTCCCGTGGTAGTTTGTCCTAAAATTAATCATCCTCTCCGTTCAAAATGTGTCTTTTATTTCTCAGTTTCTGGCTTTGCCTTTCAGGCACAGACTGTAACTATGCCTTTCTCTGCTGTCTGAAAGGGTCTATTCACCTCAGCTGTTTTCACTCAGTGAAGATTTTTATTTTTTTCTAATTGACTTGTCTTAATACATTTTGATAACCAATCAGGCTATAAAATAATTGTTAAGAAGGGTTTTGTCTATCCCTTTACTTCTGGTATTGTGTTTTACTCTCCCAAAAAAGTCCCTCCAAACTGATACGCATTTTAATTATTCACACAAGAACTGGTCTATTGTACCCAGTGAGAGTTTTTATTTTTTTCATTGACTTGTCTTAATTCATTTTCATCTAATCAGGCTATAAAATAATTGTTAAGAAGGGTTTTGTCTATCCCTTTACTTCTGGTATTGTGTTTTACTCTCCCAAAAAAGTCCCTCCAAACTGATACGCATTTTAATTATTCACACAAGGACTGGTCTTGGTATTGTACCAACACCCCACAAAGAGAGAGCCACCTGCCTTCATGGCTGTCTGTTCCTCTGTTCATCTAGTCAGATAGAAGTGATGTATTTAGTTTCTTTCTGTTTTGTCAGTGCATCTTCTACAGATCTCAAATAACTAAGCTTTGCCTAAAACATTCCTTTATTATTGTGTTGTAATGGCAGTTTGTATGTGGAATGTTGCATTGTGCACAGCCAAATACATACCCAGAGTTTGCACATTGCATTTCCCAACCATCTCTCCAACTGATTGCAGATTTGCTTATCAAACTCTCTTTCCCATAAAACATTATTGATTTGCATTAGTTTTATTTTCAGACTTCCAGTCTTTCTTTGCCTTTCAGCTGAATCATCTATCAACTTCTCCATTCTTTTTGCCTGTGCTGATTTCAGGCTCCCTGGATGAAAATTGGCAGGGTAAGCCACTTTTTCTTTCTGAAACTCCCCCTGTGTTTACCATGTCAGTCCTCTTGAATTTCTTAGCTTTTTAGGACATGTTAATCATGTACTGACATTTGGTTAAGTCTTTGGGAGTTTACATGTGCACATAGACCTCACAGGAGGTGAATCCTCCTTCTCCATATTGCTGTGCTCCTTCTGAAGTGTTCCAAATCCAGAGCTAAACTATTTGCTGAATATTTTTTTCTTTTCTCAGTTGTCTCTTATCAGCAATTTTACACTCTGCAGTCAGGTAACAGACAATTGTTAGAAATTCTGTTATCACATTCTTGCTTAAGCATTTGTCTTTGGCTTCCAATGTGCCAGCAATAACTTTCCTGATATCTTTTGCCTCCTTTATCAGTTACCTGCAGTTCACAGCTTCTAACTGATATTTAATACTGACATTCTTTCTTCTAAAAATGGCTTCGTGTAGCTATTTCTATTACTGCTGGGATTTTGTCTGAATTTGGCTTTTAGCCAAAACTGGCCTTATTCCTTGATTGGGAAATTAGTGGTTTATTAAATTATAAATAAATAGAGAGGAGGAGGTGGTTAATGATGCAAAAATTGGCTGACATAGTGATCCCCTTAAAAAATAAATCCTGTGCCAAGAAAAATATGTGGAGTCAGGTCAGAAAGACCCAGTCTCCTGTGTTAGGAGAATGTGAACATGCAGAGATAAGAAGTTACTGCACATCCCAGGTTGTTTAGGGAATAGCTTAATAAACATAAGCCTTTGATGGGAGGCACTGAAGGAGCAGAGGAAAGCAGCATAGTCCATCTTCAAGTTCAACAAAAGAATTGTAAATGCTGCAATGGTAACAACCAATCTGTTCTGGCCTGCCATACCTGAAGTGGATCTGCTTGACAGATTTTTACTTTTATTTTAATAATGCAAATCAACAGTACAGGTTTACAAAAAGTTCATCTTGTCTGACAAACCTTTACTTTTTTCTCAGAGTATTTGGATTTTAGGAAAGAGTAAAATCACAGTATCTTGCAATGAAACCTGCTTAGCTAATCAGTGCAAAGTTATCTTGGAGAGATACTGCTGCTGGGCTGAAAAGGCTTTCAGTGGGAGCAATGAAAATAAACAGCTTTAAGACGCAGGCAGGACTGTTTTGTGAGTCACTGAAGAGATCAGTATAGATCCAGGTTCTCAACTTGCAGAGCTGGTTTTAAAAAGAAAAAAAAAAATTTTCAAGATCGTTACATGTTCTTGGTCATGAATTCTGCTGCAGTCTTCATCTGGGAGATGGGATCATGCCTGGTAAAGCCATGTGTTACTAAAAAGAAAAATAACACAGGAGGGAGGGAAGAAGGCAAGCAAGGTAGCAGGCTGTGGAGAAAATAAATCTGAGACCAATGTATTTAGTAGGAAACATAGGGAAAATAAACTTATGCAGATGTGAGACTGGTGGAAACATAGGGGTGTTTCCAGAGAGATAATTCTGGCCCATAAAACGGGATACAAAGAAAACCCCCATAACTAAAGTTTTGAGGCTGTATGTGCAAAAGGCATTATCTTATGGAGTAAGGCGGCAATCAGCTCTTCTGATCTTGAAGGTTTTTATCTGAGCTTGACAATTCTGTGAATCTGTTATGGCTGTATCTGGCATTGGGACCAAACACTGAGTTCCTAATATTGGCAAATTGGACAAAATTCAGAGAAGAGCAAGTTAAAAAAAAAGCATAAAAAATTAAAGGACCAAATTTGTTCTTTTACATGACTAATAGTCCATGCTGAGGCCAGCAGAGTTACTGTGTGTTCACACCCTGAGTGACCAAGACCAAAGCCCTGGGGTCTTTAGTTCCATGCACAGAAGACATTTGTGGGCCCATTTAGCTGTTCCTCTCTGTCCTGGGCCAGTGTTACAGTGAGTGAACCTCCAGCATTACAGAAATATAGGCAACAAAGGCTATTCCTTGGGAAAGTTTCCTGATAGCATGTTATATTCAGGGGATGGATGTTCCTGGAAATGAAAGGGTAAGGAGTAAATGGCATCATTAACATGGCATGCTAAGAATTCTGAGTTACCAGGATAGGTTGGTGGAACTGCTCCCTCTCTTTCAGCAAGCTGTGCCTTGGCACTGCTGGAGCTGCAGGTCCCTAGGGAGGCTGGTGGCTCGTACTCCCTGACTGCTGTGCAAGGCTGCAGAGTCAGTCTGGAGTGGCCTTACAGACAGGAAACAAGACAGAGTTTTATAATCCCCCAAGACAGCAAAACCCTATTTCTGATCTACACCTGCTTTCTGATTTTGTTACATCTGATTGCCTGTTCATACTGCACTGTATCATTACTCAGCATGGGACAGCTTGAGATGTTCTTCTGTCCTAGCCAAAGCTGTCAGCATTGTGCCCCACATCGGATGTCTGCCTTAAGCAGGGGTTCATAGAATTTCTTCAGAGTCTTTCAACTCTGCTGTGTCAGAGTGGGCCATCAGAGATGGCTTTGAATTTGCTGTTAATTGACACATGCCCAGATTCTCTGAAGAGCAGAGGAGAATATGGCAACACTCCGGGATCTCGGTTGTGGAGACCTCATCATGCCCTTCTGTGCCAACCAAGACTTAGAGGCATTGCAAGAAGGATTGGCCAGACCACTTGCCATGACAGCTATAAATTGTCCTGTCTTTTCAGGCAGACAAAAGAGCAGTGACAACTGTATTGTAGGCACTGGCTTTTGTGTGCAGTCGGATGTTGCCCTCATTCCAGACACACTGAATTCCTCTCCCCAGGGCTGCCCTGGCTGGTGCTCTGCACTCATGCCTTTCCAAGGCAGCACATTGCCAGGGTAGCAGTTTCTTTACCCATGTCAGTACAACATTGTCAACTGCTTTTATATGCTTGCCACCAAGGCCTTTCCTCCCCTGCTGCTGGCATTCCGCCTACTTAAGCAACTAGTAATGATCAGAACATTTCTGAGTGTGTGTACAACCAACAAATGATTGTTAGAAGATGACAGATTGCAGGCCAGCAGCTCTGTGATTTTTTTGTCCCATGAGAATGGCTGCAATGGACCAGACCACAGTTCCATCAGTCCCAGGATTCTGTTTCAGTCGTGGCTCAGAGAAGGGAGCTGGTAAAGGATATGAGAAAAGGCTGAGTGTGTAATAAAGCTCTCTCTAATGCATTCCTGACCTCCAACTGTTATCATTTTGATCTTACTAAGGCAGGCACAGGCTGATGGCAACCTCTGTGGATTTCTCTTCTATAAAGTTGTTCACCCTCCCCTGGAGTCTCTGTAAATTCCTGGTGTCTGCAATGCCTTGTAATTCATCTATCTTCTGTAGGCAGAGACACCTTTTTTGAAATTTTTCTCTTTGCCTCTGTTAATGGCATTTACTGTCCTTTAGTGTTTGTAGTGTTGTACTCCACTGGGTAACAAGTCAGAGTGACACACCAGTGATGTGCACCTGCACAGAAATTACTCTGGGGTATCAGTGTTTAACCCTCTAGCTCACCCACACAGAAGAAAAGACTACTTACTTCACATTTGCTAAGTGATATTTGCTGCCTATAATAGATCTGCAAGGCACTTGTGTAGCACTGTCCTAGTGACCACAGCCACTCTCCAGCTTCAGATATGCCTCAGATACTCCCTCTTTGCTGATTCTCTCTGCAGTGTGCATCATTGTGAAAGGAAATAAATCAGAAGGGCTCCCCAGGGTTGTGCTGGAACACCAGAAGGAGAACTGCACAAGGCATTGTCGTTTTTTTTTTTTTTTTTTCTTTTTTTTTGTGTAATCTTGAGAACACTTTGTAGCTTTCTTTCAAACAAACAAGAGGAAATGAATGTGAATTACACATTTTTTGTTAAACAATATTGGTTTGAATATTGTTTATTGGTTGAAGCATTCATGGCAAGAGATGGGACCTGTAAGTGCCATGATTTTTTCAGTAGAAAATTTTAACCAGCAGTTTTCTGTATCACTTTCCTAACTTATCTTTAAAGAAACAGAAAGTAACAGATCTTTGCCTTGGCTGTGTGGACATTGGTGGATCTCTGCCAAGCTGTATCTGTTGGGAATCTAGGCCAACCCTTTTTATCATTAGGTATCAGTTACTTATGGCCTTGAACGAATAGGTCAAGCTAGAAATAGACCTTTTTCAAGAAGCAAACATGAACTTTTGTTTCATGGCCTGTAGATGTATTGATCTATTCATGGGGCCTTCCCAAGGAGTTCAAAGTACAGTACACCACAAGCAATAGAAGCAGTGGGAGGACTGACATTTATCTACAAATTCTGTCAAGTGACAATGAATGTATGTCTATATGGGACTCATGGAAACACAGCGTGTGCTAGTCTCCCTAACAATATTTTAGATGTGGATCGTGCAGCTCAATCCAAGGTACACTTACTGTGTTATTGTCTTTCATGATCATAGAGTAGCTGTACTCTTGTGCATGTGTGTGTGTCTGTGTAGGGCATATAATTTTTCTAGAAAAAATACTTAATTTAATGAATCCCATCATCTTCTTTATAGGCAGCATCCTCATGGTTTGTTCAGATGTCATTTTCAGTCCTGAAGATCTTATTTGTTCACTCAGCTGGATTGCTCCTAGCAGTCCAGCATTGGAAATTTGAGCTGTGCTGTGATAAGCATATGATGTCACTTCTTCTCCCTGATTAAAGGACTGTAACTCTCATTATTTGATTTCTGGAGTGCATAATACATTTAAAATTCACTTTTAGGGTCAAAGTCTTAGCTGGTATAAAATGATGAGGCTATGTTATCTTAAATACCTAATAGACAGCCAGGAAATACCAGATAAATACAGCACTGACAACTAAAATAACAATAATTCTGTGATTTTTAGGCCTCCTTTTTAATCCACAGCACTAGTCCAACATTTTGCTGAGATTTTTTCAAAGCCATATGGGTCTCATTTTCTTCTCACATATCCTGCTCACATACAGATGCAACACCACTGAGTTCAGTGGAGTTGTGTTTTGATTTAAACAGGTGTCAGATCTCAGCCTAGAAAGGCACTTAAGCACGTGCTTAACTTGAAAGCAGGAATGTGCTAATACAACTTCTGATCTGACCTTGAAAATGTTGACTATCTGCTTGAATGCTTGCTATCATAAATGAGAATCAGAAAATAATTACTGCGTTTCAACCACTCAAGAAATCAAATAATTGCCCTAAAATTGTTGCCATCAATCCGTAAGGAAAACTGTTGTTTCAGCAAACAATAGTAATATTTGGAGTTAATATAAACTGGTTTATATAAACTTTAAAAAACTCTTCAGGAAGAAGGAAATCTACTCAAACGGTGCAATTTCTTGAATGGCATGTTTTATCTTTTTTGATCTTTTAGAAATGACATTTCAGTTTGAATTCTAATGAAACTTGTAATTTTAAAAAAGCCTCTTTTACTCCTTCTTTGGCAAATTCATTTAGTGTATGCTTCCAGAGATGACAGATTGTCAAGGAAAGATTTTAAATGTAGCTGAGCAGTGAAATATCACAAAACTAGAATAAAGTACAACTAATAGGTGTTCTTTCCTGAGTATCTCCAAAAATGTCAGCAATACCTAGCCTAAACATGTATTTTATTGGAAATTCATAAATTAGCCATTCAGATTGTGTCTTCCTTTCAGCTAATGAAATGTACAGGCTGCAGGCTGCAGCTATTTGGTGATTCGGTCTCCACATACCATTAGCAAATCCTCTGTGCCAATATGAATATAAAATATTGAACAAATATAAAATACTGCAATTACGTAAATCTATAAAGCATAATTGAGTTTCAATGTAAAATTCAGAACTGAGGTGATTTTTTCAACATCTCAAGCAGAAAATATATTAATTAAACAAACCTACCTTTGCCTTCTCTTTTTTTTTTTCTAAAAAATATGCTTAAGATAAAAGAATTTCTAAAAAAATCTTTCCCATGTGTCTAAAATTTAAACATTAATGGTTTTATGGGAACAGGTTTTTGAGAGGGTTTGTTTGGTTATTTTGGGTTTGTTTTTTTTTTAATCTTTTGTTTGTGAGTTCCTCTGTGGATAAAGATGAGATGGTTTCATTAAGTTTTGAGTGATGAAGGTTAGGTTCGAGCTGGTAGCACCAGCCTGGTGCTCTGCAAAGCTCTCCATGAAGATCAAGTTTCCTCACAAGACAAATGGAGTTTCCTCACTTGTCTCTCTCCACTGGAAATGTGTTTTGCTCCTTGCTCTGTTCCAGGCTGTTCCTTGCACCCACATCCACACCCTGCAGGATCTGAGGGCTGCCCTTGTGGAAGGAATTCAGACAAGCAAGAGAGGACAGTTTGCCTGAATGCCATGTTCCATATTGGTGGGAGACATTTGTACCAACAGTTTTATAAACATACACAGGAAGGATAAATTCTCCAATTTCTTTCTCTGTCTTGGCTTAGGATATTTCTTGAGATTTTAGAAACAACTTATCTCTTTGAAGGCTATATACCACAATTTTCACGGATCCTTCTTTCAAACCGATAGCTGACAGGCACTTGCGTTTGCATATGCAAATCTCATTTGTGCAGAAATTAAAAGATTTCTTCTGCATCTGAAAGAAATATCAAATTGACTCTACAAATCCTTGCTTCAGTTGGCCCAGTGCCAGCTGTTTTACTGCACTGTATAATATTTCATGCAAATATGATTATCCAGTGAAAGAGCCTAGGCTCAGCCCATAAAGCTGGACAGCATAAAATGCAAGTTCAAAGTTTTGACAGAAGTGTTAGAAGCATGTTCACTGCCCTAGCTCATCATCTGAGACTTGATAACACTGATATGCCAGTTTATGGTCCTGACCATAATTCTCTAGAGAAAGCAGAATTAAAGCCCTGCTCTGGAAGAAACCAAACACCTTCAAATCATGAGCATCACCAAGGCTTCACCTGGAGTTCTATGAGTGAGGAAGCACCTAGGGCCCCATAGTATTTTGGTGTGGGATGAAATAAAAGGAAGAAGAGCAATTTAAATACATCACCACATTCAGAGAGCTTGTTTACATAGGCACAGTCTTTAGTCTCTGAAGAGGGAGGAGTTGAAGAGAGCAATAATTTAAATATTTAACATCAGTCACCAGAACTCACTGCTAGGAGGATAAGATTGTAGAACTATTACATGAGGGGTTGCCTTTTGCTGGTGGGAATAGCCCTGCTGCTCAAAAGGCTCCCCCACCTGACTGCTGCAAAGCCTTTCTGGTTTACTGTGGTGGGTGTATTTTTGATCTTCTAGAAGGCAATTTGCTAACTGGGGGATGAGGAATGGATGCCCGACAGTCCCTGCTGTGCTGTAGGGACCAGGCTGGACACATCCTTGCAGCAGGATACCCTGATGGAATGCTGTCCCCTGTGCTCCACAGGATGGGGAGCAGTGTCCAGGTGGGAGTTGACAAGTGGGCACAAAAGCAACTACAAACATTGTTATGTCTCAGTGCAAGCTTCTGCCTCAACTGCTGTGAACACAGCTGCGCTCATCTGGCCTCCAAAGTGCTCTTATGTGCAGCAATTCAGATCACAGGAAATGGGGAAGGAGTGGATGCTGTATTTTTGTAGTTTGTGTGTAGCCTCCTGGCAGGACAGACTTTGGTTTTTGCACTTCAGTCCTTGCTGCATGTACATCTATCAATGGACATGTCCCTGCTTCCATATCTTAAGAGTCCAAATGACACAACACAAGGAATATTTTAGGCGTGGCTCAATGCTATCAGTACCTTTGGGACCTTCTGGTTGGTTGCCTGTTGGCAAGCCCACAGTTCCTGGCCTTTTCACCTTTGGTCTTCCCCCAGGAAAGGCAAGAAAGCAGCTCCATGTGCCAGGCGTTAACCTGGGAGCCTGACCTGAGGAGAACATGTCCCATTTGTGCAGTTCAGTGCAACAGAAAAACATCTGTCCGTCATGTCGTGCAAGATAAGGTGATTTGTGAGTCTGCTTACCTCAGGTGGATTCAATTTTTGATCTTGGAAGGAACCCAAGCTCAAGAAAACTGTGCGTATACTCATCTGTCCAGCCTGCAGAGCACGCACTGAGCAACTGGCTGTTGCAGAGATCCTGTCTCCTGGATGCTTTCTGGAGGTGCTTGGAGATTCCCAGCCCCCTCCCACCCTCCTATCCTCACTAACAATAACCAGATACCCCTGTTTGTCTGCAGTACCTAAAAGGAGATACCTCAATTAAACTGAATGTTTCCCATTATTTAGGCTGATATGGAAGTTTCTGTTGTTCCAACCTCACAGTGATTCATGTGTACAATATTTCGTTTCTCATCATAGGTTTGTTTGGTTGGGTTTTTCTATCTGCAAAACTTGCTTTAATTCTGTAATAGATTTCTGGTTTTAGGGGAGCTATATGGAAAAAGTGAGTCAGAGTGAAGCCAGTTCCAACCCCAGCCTCACACACGGCAACCAGACAGGGATGAAGTGCTGCCATAAACTGCTGATGGCCAGAAGACCTTGCAGGTGAAGTGTTCAAGTGTGCTGTGCTCCCTGCTTTGGCCTGACTTAGCTTCTGTGGAAGCCAATGGTAGTTTTATCCCCGACTCCATGCCAGCAGAGTTAGGCTGCTCTGTGGAATAGTGCAGGCTCATAATCCCAAAATGTGAGTTTCTGGACTGCAGCTGACAGTGAAGCGCTTGCATTCTTTCAAGTCCTGTCCCGGGTTTCTTGAAGAGCAACAGAAATATGAGTGGGGAAAGGGAGCTGGGGTGTGCTGGGGGCCAGCCAGACATCTTCTCTGGAGGATGCAGGTTAGGTCTGAGATGTGCTGGGGGCTCGCTGAAAGGCAGAAACAGGAACAGGGAGTTGGACTTCAATGATCCTTGTGGGCCCCTTCCAACTAAGGAGATTCTATAAATGTGTTTGCAACTCTGCATAAAATCTGAATTCCTCTGCTCAGAAAGGAGTTCTAAAAATGGAGGCCTGGAACTCTCAACACCTTAATTCATCTAGAGATACCTTTCCTTCCATTGCTCAGTGGCCTGGCTTGCCATGCTGACAGGAGATAAGTGAAAGAGGAGTACATGTGATATGTATGATTTTAGAAATTTAAATATCAAGATTCTTTGGCAACTTACAGAATCAACAAGACAAAATGATATGGGAAAAAATTCCGCCAATACAGCAGAAAATTTGATGCAGTGCATTAGACCTTGTGTGTTGTGTCACCTGTGTGTGAACTCCTACAGGAGGGGACAAGCTCATGCTGTTACAAACCTAAGCCTCCCTCCTAAACATGACAGACTTTTTTGCCACAGCTCTCTGGTGTAATTTTGGTATTCCTATACATCATAACCTACTTGGCATGTAATCCCTCTCAGGGCTGGATGCATAGCAAAGGAGGGTGTGTTTGCTTGTTCAGGAACAGGATGATGATCTCTCTAAGAAGAGGGGGAACTTTAGTGCAAAATGTGAATAGACCCTCAGATCTCTTCAGAGATCTGATCTCTTCAGAGCAGGAACAATCTGTATCATCTCTTTGGAAAGCACATGACACAACAGGACCTCAGTTGTTTACTGGGACCACAGCAAGTCAGTAATTGTATAGTCATGTTCAGGGGGTACAGGAAACATGTTTTTTTAGCTCCACCCAATGTGCAATTGTAACCATGATTGCTCCTTTGCAAATTTGTGTTGACAGATTTTAATTGGAACAGATTTTTCTGGCAAATCCCCATCATGTTGTAATTAATTAGTTTTCAGGATCTGCTCCAGTGCCAGAGCATTGGACCATGTCTGCCATGCTTCTATGGTGAGTGAGAGTAAGGAAGATCTGGTTTTGTCTCACACTCTGCAGATGACGGGATTTGCCCAAAAGAACTCAGCTTTGCTGACCTAAAAGGAGAAGAACAAATACAGCAAACCCCTGAATGTTCAGCTACTGAGAGCTGCCTTCCCTATGGTGCTCCCCTCTGAAAGCTCAAACCCTACCCATACAGGAGCAATACAGCAATATCCACTGATAAACCTTGAATTGTCTTTGCAGCCTCCAGGTTTTGGGCCACTCTGGAGGCCTAAAGCACTTTCTGCTGTAGTGTTCACCCATCAGATAGAAGAGCATGGCACTTCCAGTACCAAAATGAATGTCTCAGTATTATACTCCTTATCACACTCCTTGTGATGGCGCTGGCTTCAACTCTGTGAGCTTGTGCATGGAGAGATGCAGAGGAATGTAGGAATGACCATGTAGGTCAGTGATCTTCAGCCTGTGGAGCAGATACATTGTGTGATGCAGGATCCCATGTGTGAAAGTTCTGAACACATTAGAAAATTATTCAGTCTTGAGGGAAGAAAAGGTTGAAAGATCCTATCTAATAGAATGGAGACCACACAGATCTCTATTCCTGTTCCTACCAAACCTGGACAGAACTATCTCTACAGCAGTAATTCAAATTACATTTGATCGTGGTAACACCTAATCTAAGTAATGAGTAAAGATCTGTGATTATTTAAAATTTGAATTGTTCATTACAGTAAGATGCTATGGTGCCAATAAGAGATTTTATCAAAGGGCCTTTTACTTTTTAATTCACAGACCAAAAAGGAAGCCCTATTTACAGCTTAGAAAACAGAGAAATAGAAAAAAAGGGTGAGCAAAACAGTGTTTGAAAATTTATTTCAAATGCAGGTTCAGTTGTCATCCTTCCATCGAATGATGTCAGAACTTTAAAACTGCTGCTAACTCTACCATGACTTATCTTTTCTGTAGGCATTGTTAAGTCCTCGAGGAGCTGTGGTGAAGGCAGTGCAGAGATTTTCACTCAAGGTCATTCTGTATGTGAGGAACAGGGACGGACAGATTATTCTGTATGTGCTGCATACTTTGGAGAAGCATTCAGCTACCATGGTAATGTGTAGGGATATTTAAATTTCTAAAATCTAATGTGAGGGGAGAGAGAGGCAGAACACCTGTGAACTTCACCACAAGAAAGTATCCTGAGACCCCAGGCAACACAAATCTAATTCCTGATCCCACACAAACAATTAGAAATACCAAATCATGAGGCTGACTTGAAATAACATCATGTTTTCTCTGCCATGTGTTCACTCCTTGTATCAGACATTCTGATTTGTCTGAGCTTCTAAATAATTATTTTGTTTTGATTTTTAATCAACTTCCCCCCTGCCCCCACCCCAAGCTCTCTTTCAATGTGGGCTGAACATATTTGTGCAGTGTTAGTGTAAGTTATAATGGGCAAATGTTACTGTCTCAGTGGTATTATAAAATATGGGTTAGTTCACGTGGACATCTGAAAAAGTGGGCTTTGATTTCAGATCACTAACATCAGCTCCACTCATACCTCTAAAAATGAAAAGTTTGGAAATCAGGAACCTCAACTTCTATTGGCGTGGAATTTTACTTACCATTTGGTTTTTTATGAGAAAACATGAGAAAATGTTCATTTTTGTCCAGATCCCCTGTGAAAATCTCAGAAGTAAAGAAGAAACAGTGCCAGTGCTGAAACATCTTCAAAGCTAAAATGTATGTTTGAAGTTTTAAAAAAAATCTCAATGCCCTACATTCAGCCACTGATTTTTAATAAAAATACTTAATAAAATATTTTTTTCTTCATTTGCAAAAATGAAAAAAATACAGTTTTGCAATGAAAATGACAGCAAGCTGTAGACAAGATTAGAAGCCATTTATGACAACAGGGAGATTAGAGTCTTTGCAAGGCCAGCAGAAGATCCTGCTGGAAGAGACTTTTCTCTCCAAGTTCCCAAGCATCCAAAGCCTTCATCTGAAGGGTGTAATTGATCACATTGGAAGATGAAGGGTAAGTATCCCATTTCATCAGCACAATTCCTTCCCTCGTCCCCAAGAATGTATCATTTTGCTAGTTACATGCCTTCAATTAACATCTGCCATATGGAAAGTGATTTTATGAGCACCCAATCCAACAAAAGCAGCTTTTCTGAAAAGAAAAAAAAAAAATCTCTATCCAGATTTTGGTTTATGTAGTTTCCATCTAAGAATCCCAAAGACATGTAGAAAACAGTTGCTTTACAGCTCTCTCCTGTATCCTCATTGCCCACATAACAGCACTTTCTGCCAGTTATACAAAGGATTCGGCACTCAGGGCAACAGCACATATCCAGGTGTAATGTTTTTCTGCTCACCTGCAGATCACAGAACATCATGTTCCCTTTTGCAGAGGTGTCAACCTGCTAAAAAATGGCTTTTTCTCAGTGCAAGCTGATGCCACTGAGTGCTGAAGGCTGAGACCTGCCCACAACATGTGGAGGGTGAAGCAAGTTGTCCCAGAGTAATTCTGATCTTTGCCTCAGGGGGTGTTGTGAAAGGGACTTATTCTCACTTCTCCTCCAAGTGAGTTCCCCACCCATCCTCCTGACAGCTCAACTTGAAAGGGCTCACCCGCAGGAAACTATTAAACTGATGATTATGCTTGTGGTTTGTGCATTGATACAAAAATGTTTCATTGCAAAAAAGAAGGAAAAAAAATCTGTGGTAATTTTCATTATAACTTTTTCCTCCTCTTAAATAAACTTGGGCAGGATCCCAATAAAGATGGTTGACTGTGTTGGATAATTAAAGGATAGATCTTTTTCAGCATAAGAGATTTGTGAACGTTGTGTAAATATGCATTTAGGCAATTGAAGGCTTGTGCTTCATAGCATAGGAAAATTCATGGACATCTGCATGGGATAAGGCCTAGATCAGCCAAAAGGAGTGTTAGAAGTCACTGCAGAACACTTTCTGCCTGGGCTTCACCGATGTCAAACACAGCTGGAGCATTTTGCTGAAATCTCCCTGGAACCAATGTTATCTCACCTCATCAAAAAGCTGTGCATTGTTTGTGTTTTCCCAAGTTTTTTCCAGGGGAATAGCCAGCCAGCAAGGTTGAGCTGAAAAATTGGGAACTTCTCCCAAGAGGAGAGAAGGTGGGAGAATGTTTGGGAATGTGTTTGGTAGTGTTTGAAGTGTGGCAGTGGTGCAGAGTCAGAGGCAGGATGCTCTTAGAGAGTAAAAAGGTGGTGCTTTCACCAGGCACATTTGGCTTGAAAAAAAAAAGCTGATTCCAAATTGGACCTCTTTGGTCTAAGAAATGAGCTGGGCTCCTCCCAGGAATTTCCCTGGAAGATTCCCACCTACCTGTGAGCCAGAGGTCAGAGAGAGGCAGAGATCAGTCAGTACCTCAGCCTTAGTCCTGTTTCCTACTCCTTCTGTGAAGGAGTGAACTGGCTCTGAGACTGTTCCCAGACCAGTTCAGGTGACAGCTGAACGGGTGTTTGACAGTGCTTTTAGCAGCATTAGACTGACAGGTACAGCAGGCCCAGGCAGATGGGAAATCACTGACTGGACCAACAAGTTCTCAGAAGCTCCCTGTGACTTCATTTCTCCCTCCTGATTTCCTGTTGGTTGTTCCTTTTCTTCTCCCACCTGCAAAAACAGGGCTCTGTCCATTTATGTCTGAATCATTCCCTAGCCTGTGAGTTGGGAGTAGATATGGGTTCCACTCAGGAGGAATGCTGTTAGTCTGGAAGAAGCGTGCGACACACAAAGTCTGCACGTTTTCTGTTGACTTGAATCCTCATCTTTGCTTTCCCTCTGCTCCTCTTGCTGTACAGATCCCACAGGTGCTGGTAGGGGGATGACATTGGCATCAGTGATCCACTGCTGACACCAAACAGTGGGAGTGATCCCACACAGGTGAGGTAGGAGCTACCCGTAGGTTCACAGTTTGCAGTGATTGTGAGTGGGGATGTGACCAAGACTCACCCCAATGGGTACAGCTATGAAAATCAGGTGAACAGCATTGAAAGCAATGAGCCATGGAGTGCCCAGGTGCAGTGACCCCTCACAGAAGGGACACACAGGTGCAATGCGTGTAAGGTGAGGGGTTTAAGAGGTTGGGCTGAAGGACAAGGTGAGCAGATGTTTGCATCTTTCTGAAGTGGCATAGTGGTACTCTGTATGGGGAGATGCTAGAAGCCTTCTGATGAGTTATGGTGTCACTCTGTACGTGCCAATGCTCAAAGCCTTCTGAAATTGTGTGGAGAAACTCTGTGTATTGTGGCCATCTTGTCTGCAACATATGCCATGACAGCTACCCAGGAGCTCTGGGCAACGTGGGAATTGACATGATGGCTCCTGTGGAAATAAAATCTCCTGTCAGGAGCTTGTTGTGGTCCCTGCAGAGGCTGATCAAAGCATCATTTGGGTGATAAATGAAACAGCCAGCAGCTGTCTTGCTGCTAGCCCTGTCCCCTTGCACACTGGCTGACCTTTCCAAGGACTTCCAAGGAAAGGATGAAACAATCTGGTGATTTGCCCTTCTAGTAATGTGTAATCTTTTTTATGTTTTGAGGTTAAAGTGCCAGTGTGTAGCAAATCTGTGTGAAACCTTTTGTGTTAGTTTGCTCTTTTCAGAGCTGAACTCCCTCCTTTGATTAGGGAAAGAAAATGCTTAAGGAGTTTCAGGGTCAGGACTGAGCTTGGGGATAAGCAGTTGAGCCACAAGGAGGTAGAGCTCAACACCACATTTGCATTGTAAGAGTGCTCAAGAGGCCCTGAGATTCAGCAGCTCACTCAGACAGAATCTTAAAAGAAAAGAAGCTTAAAAATCAGACAGAACCTTACAGCAAGGTCTCCTAAATGTCATGTGAGTGTCCAGCATTCACAGACAGGCACCATGAAATATGAAAGTAAGGAAATAAATATTATCAATATGGTCATAGACCTGTTGTTGGGCTTGAACAATTAATACTGCTCACATCACACTTAGAAGTACTCTGTGATACTAGGTATCATTTGTTGTTCCTCATGGCCTGTTGGTTTGTGGTTTTTTTTCTGTTTGAGTTGGGGCAATTTAATCCTTGAAAAGCGTTTGAAAATTCAGTTTGGACTGTAAGTCACAACCTATTTTCACCAAATCAGTTTACAAGCCTCTGATATATGTCTTACTGTTAACTTATTGATAACACACATACGCTTGAAGTGGATTTTTTTTAATTTCTCTCCAAATCAAAGAGCTCCCTAGGAAAGTGTTGCCAGGTAAATTACTAATGTGTGTCTTGCAGAGACAATTTCAGGAATGTTCCAATTCCTGTTTTCCTTTTTTGTCCTCTCAGTAGGTTTGTCAAAAGATGACTTGAAGAGGTGGAGTCTGAGATAAAAGAGAATATAAATCATTTTATGAAAGTATATGCAGGGGCCTCTCCTTAACTGTTCCAATTCTGTAAAATATATTTAACCCCAGGAAGTAACTTGATGGGTAAACCTTACATCATACTCAGAACCACTAATTTTGCCTGAATCCCATGTTGAAAAGGGGAATTATCCACTCTAAAACTTTATCCTCATCATCTGACTTGCATTTTAAGAGCTAATTCATCTTTTCCTTAGTCTGCCTCCAACAAAGGTGTCACCTGTTGTGTAGTGTAAGGGCTGTGTAGAGATGAGTCAGAGCAATAAGCTCTTTCTCTTGCAATTCTTTAGAAAGGGGATTTTCTTGACACTCATCCCACTAATTAAAACTCCACTCCAGCAGAACGTGGTAGGGTTCTGCCATCTTTATCTTTCCAGACTGGTTTCCTAAGGAAATGAGAAATATGACATTCCATGCTCCATATGTCTGTTTTTCTCTGTCACGGCCCCCTGCCCCCCCTGCCTGCCCAACAGTGTTAAAATCTGCTGATTTATTTTAACCACAAGTGAAAGAGTGGAGTGCTCTTTCCAAAAATATCAAGCTGCTAGAAATGTCATGGAAATCAGAGGCTGCATAACGTCAGACAATTTACAGCACAAACTTACTCTTGTTAGACAGCAAAGAAATTTATCCTGAGATGTTCATGTGTAGGAAACCAGGCTTCACTAGTTCTGCTGCTCCTAGAAATACATGTTTGTATTATGGAGAACAATTATGTCCAGAGATCACATTTTGCTATCATGCTTGTGTTTAAAAGTTAATTCACACTGTCAACACTTCAATTTGCAGCCAGAAACCAGGAGTGCTAAGAGCTCCTCTCAACATCAATCTACCCCAAATCCTGGGGGGTGTTTCTTCTTCATTTTTGGCTACAACACTGTGCAGGTTTTCATACAATTTTTGTCATTCACAACCTTAGTCTAGCTCTGAAAGAGCCATTTTGCACTGTCATCCCCTGCTTTGGATAGCTAACTTTCCCCTGGAAAGCTTTTCAGTGCCTTTCCAGTAATGGCAGGGGAATTATGCACGTTGTGTTTGGCTATTTTGCATATTGGTCCTAGAAATGTAGACTTGTGTGGCTCCAGCACTTTCACTAAATTCCAGGTTTTAAAAGCAAGCTCTTTCAGCCATGTCTCCAAATGGAATCCTGGGCTTTTCTTGTCATGTAGGGCACTGAATAAAAATGCAGGTTCTCTCTGTTAATTCAAAGAAAGCCAGAGAAAGGATTTTGTCCAAACAGATGTTGTGACAAAATGGAACAGATAAATCATGTTAGACCCTATCTAACGTTATTCTGATTCAGGCTTTGTCTGTTTTCTCAAAGCTGGCATACTGCCAGGTTAAACATCCTATTATGTGCCCATGCAATGGTGAATTTGTATTTGTTCTCCATCAGAAGTATTGCTTACAGGAAACCCAGTAGTGGGCATCAAGATTGGTGGAATCATGGTCCTACCAGGCTTTTCTTCAGTTACATCTCTGCTTCTAAAGGCTTTCACTCTAAGGAGTGACTCCTGGCACTGCAGAGAGAAAAGTAGTTTGCATCCACCAAGCTCAAATCTATCCTTCTCCAAAGTCAGTTGGCCTTGTCCAGTGCTTCACAATAATTTCTTGGTCCCTTCTGAGCCACATGTAACATCTCTATAATTCTGAGATATGAAAATTCCTTTATTTGCTTATTTTAGGTAGTTTTGCATGAAAAAAGCTACAGATTGTGTGATACCCAGTAACAGTCACCATGCTTTTTTCATTAAGGATGTTTTATCTTGGGGCTTGGAATGACTGAAAGGTTTCCCTGGAGAGTGTCCAGGGAGCTGGACAGCATGCTCCTACTTTCTTAAGGGCAGGGGTTGCTGCAACAAGCTGCTTCTAGAGATGCACTGAGATTTTTCTGAAGGAATTATCTAGTCCAGTCCCAAAGAGATCCCAAGGGAAAGCACCACAGACAACTGAAGAAGCAGGATCTGACAGTAAACCAGGGAGCTCAGCTATTTGGCAGTGTAGATGTTCCTACTGCTGTTATTTTCAAACCAAATCTGTTCTGTGTTGTGGAGCAGTGGGAGATGACTCTGGGCATGCTGCTCCCGTTCACAGCAGGGCTGTCTTGTAAGTACAGCAAGGGGAATTTTAAGTGATCTGCAGGATTATTCAGTTAATTCTTGGTGAGGACAGCTGGGTGACTTAGGTCCTCTCAGCAGGGAGCAATGTATGATTTCACTCTGCCAGTAAGACAGGCACTTTGCACTCGTGGTGAGACTCTGCAGTGATTCTGTGACTGTGTTTCCAAGAGACTGCAGAAAAATAGGAAAATAGAAGATTTCCTGCAATAATGCAGGGGATCTACAGATGGGACTTTCACTGACATCAGGGCAAAATATTCCTTGGGACTTGAGCTGAAATCAGATGCCATGATGGAGACATCTTGACCTATAAACTTCAGCTTTGACCTGAAGAGGTTATTTGGCCCAAAGTACACTGGGGTTCACAAAGGAATTGTACAGGAAGTGTCTTAAACATAATCAGGTTGTTTTCACTCAAAGCCACAGCAAGTGGACTTCTACCTCACAGACTTCTCATCCCCTCATACAATTAAATGCTCTTTCCACCCCTTCTTAGGGGAGAGAGATCAGTTGAATCAGGCAGTTGAATTTCCTTTTGATTGGATGTGCAGTGTACTAAATGCCTATTAGAAAATTAGGGGCTGGATTTAGTATTTAGGACATTAGAATGCTCAGAATCAGCATGACACTGTGGAAAATTCAAATGCAGCATCATGCCAAACAGTTGGGACCTGCTCCCTTGGTCCAAGTCATGTTGTAACACAGGGCATGCCCTTATCTTTTATTTGGAGGTGTGGGCCTGAAAAAACATACCCTGCTGTCTCACACAGCAACTTGAGTGCCCTGAGAGCTCACTGAACACTGATGCTATACATTAAAGCCAGCAAAAACCTCGCAGAAGAATTCCAGCCTCATGGGAAATATTATACACAAGGATGTTTGAGAACTAGGGCTGAAGGGTTTAGTTTGATGTCTTAATTGGGACCTGATGCACAGCTGCCACTGGGTTTCTTTGCTCCCTAATGTTCATTTCTTTTGCTTGGCAGATACTCTGCAGACAAGCAAGACTTCAAAAACTGAGGAAACGTGTTCTAGGTGAGGGTCTAACAGGTTACATCCCAGAAACCCCTGAAGGATGCGCACACTTAAACAGATTTTCCCACTGAGCTATTAGTAGTCTAAAGTCAGGCAGAGTTTTCTTTGGATGAGACGTACATTTCTGTCCCTCTCTTGATCTCCAGGCCCAGTCCAAGAACACTTGGGTAAATTTTTTCTCCTTTTACAGAGTTCTGTGACCTGCAGATTTATAGCTGCTTCACAGAAATGGGTGCCAAAATGACCATGGCATATTGGGAAATTCCATTCCACTGAGAGAGTGCAGATTTTTCAGGAGACAATCAGAGCTGGTCCAAGACTTTGAAGAGAACACAATCAACTTGAATGCCAACTTCTTTATTTTTTTTTTCCTCCTTTTTCCAGAAAGCCTGGGAATTGATTTTCAGAGTTCCTTATGTCTACATGATGATGATACAGGAAGGAATACAGAGAATTCCTTGTGTTTGCCATTAGTGGAAAATTGTTTGCCTCATGAATGATCAATATCTGTCATATGAGAGAGGGTTTTTCAAGGCTGGCTTTCAATCTTCCTTCAAAATGCTTCCCCTTGCCAGATTCACCACTGAGCCCAGCACCATGTGGATGTCTGAATGATAAATATGGAGTGTGGAAATTCACCTGCTCCAAAGTCATTGTGTCTAAGTGACAAGTAAGTGCAAAAAGAGACATTGTCAGACAGAATAAACCTTCAAAATGGAAAAGCAAAGCAGAGAATTCAGAGGAAAATCTCTCTGCCTACGAGTTAGACTTACCCTAGAGAGATTCTCTGCCTGCAGACTCAACATCTGGCTGCTCTAAAATGTTGGTTTGGAGCCATTTTAGCAGTTGTCATCCTCACATTGTGTATTCCTTATTTCCACAGAAACATTCTTCTGTCTCGACTATTTTGGTTTTACTGCTTCCTGGGGTCATATTTTCCCATATGACTTGTGGCCTGGTCTCCTCCTGGTTCCTCAGTGACAAAAAGGAGATCAGAGCTTGGGCATGCACCAAGTCTCCCCACAGTACTCTTGGCTTTGTGTCCCTTGGAGCAGTTTCATTCACCCAAGAAGTAGTGATACTTGCTTTTTGCCTTTGCTACCACAAAAAAATGACCACCCCAGAGTAAGCTTCTTCTCCAAAAGAACCAGACTGTTTTATGAAGTCCTAGAAATATGGACCTGAAAATGCCAGCTGGCTTAATCAGCTAGAGTTTTCTCTAAATCTATTTTTTTCTTCTTCTATACCATATCTATAGTAATGTGTTCTGCCTCAGTCCCTGTTTCTTGGCATTCTGTTGTAATGGGAAAAAGAAATTTACCAGAACACACTTTCCAAAGCACGGAATTTCTTTTAAATTTATTCTTTTAATAAAGTCAGAGATGAAAATTTGGGGAAACAATGGTGAAACATGTCCAAAATGTCAAACCATGGAGCAGGCTGAGATGCTGAGATCCAGCTGTGAAATTCCACAATGGATCTCCTCTCAGAGATCTGCCAGAGAGGAGTTGGGCTTACAGCTACTTCCAGCTTCAAGTAAACTCTACGCTGGAATTTGGCACAAAAGGAAAAATGCCCCTTTTTCTTGCATTTCTAGCATTTTCCCAGCAGGGACCAGTGGCCAGTAGCCAGGTTTCAAAGAGAACTATGATTGATGGGTGAATATGTAATTGGGAAAATATCTTGCTGCTTCCTCATGTCTAATTCCCACTGCTTGTGAAGGCTGCATCCCAAAGTACTGCTGGGAATAAACAAATGAGTTCCCTTTCTTGGACATGTTGATGCTTATGAGATGGACAGTTCAATGTGAAATCACTTCATGCTCATTAAGTGCTGATTTGACATTTGTATACAGAGGTACATAGGCAGAGATTCCCAAATAATCAGAATGTTAAAAGACTCATTGTTAACAGGGGAAAATAATGGTTTTCAGGGATCAGGTCTGCTGTGGGTGGAGATCCATCTAAGTCCTGGATGGTCCTCCTGGTGTCACTGAAAGTGGTTCTTTCTGGATTCCTGCTGTGGCTAACTCCCCAGTGAGGTCACATCCTCCTGGCAGAATGCAGTGGGGTGTTTGCATATTGTACTGGGACAGAAAGTTCTTGATATATAAAGGATAGTTCTATTGCATTCTGCAATTGTTTTTAGTGTGTGGTTAAGGCTTCTGTAAGGTTGGGCAGTATTTTATACATCAGTATTCTACAGGGGATAGCATCAGCATGGATGAATGAAGCACCTGAACATCGGAATGAGTGGTAAAAGACAGAACCCAGGAGCAATGAAAACTTTCTTGATGTCCATCTAGTTTTTGAGGGGAGTTGGTGGATGGGTTGTCTCTTGCTAAAAGGAACAAATTTGGATGATTCCCCCCAAGTCATTACATCTTCCATTACTTTAAATGCAATGTCAAGACCATATGAATAACTTAAAAAACACACAGGAAGGAGCTATTAAGGGTTTTCCCCCCTCCCATTCTGATTTCACTGTTTCTGCAGTGAATATTTGGACATGCAATTTCTTTTTAACCTTCAGATTCATTGAGTGCCAATGATTGGTTGCAAAGCAAGAAAATGTTCAGATAGCCAGTGTTTTGCAGATGTTATCCATTGTTGGTGATGCTGTCTTGAGGTTAACTACAAAATAATAAAAAAGCAGCCTCACAGAGAGTCAGAGAGCCCCTGGTAATGGTAATGCAGAGCAGAGCCTTTCACCCCGAGGTCAGCAGGTCAAACCCATTCCAGATTGGGAGTGACCAGCAGTGATTACATGTCTGCTTTCAGATTCACAGAGAGGAGTTGCAAAATGTTACTTTTATTCGTGCTACTGGAAGGCCATTCCTGCACCTATATTACAAATCCTGCTGGCTGGTCTGTGTGATTCTAGCTTGACAAAATGGCAGTGAATGAATACTTTATAAATGTCCACAAATATGGGCTTATTTACAGAACAAAAATCATCAGAGTTGTCATCATTTGCCCTTTTGTAGGTCAGCACAGTAGAAAGATCAAGGATGCAATTGACTACAATTAAGGACTTTATTCTTGCCCTTGGGGTCAAACTCAGAACATTCACAGCTCTTGGCACAAAGCTAAGTCACTCTTCCTTGGTATTTCACTAGACAAATTTATAATCAAAAAGTGTCCAAGCACCTTAACTCAAGGCAAATTAAACTGCACACAGATGGAAAGAGCAAATGCAATAAATGGATTAAAAGACAAAAAACAAGAAATAGCAATTAAAAAATGAAAAAGCTGATAACACAAGAAAAGCTCATCAAACTCTCTAAGTCTGTTAAGGACAGCGCTGACACAGCCCCTCACCTTCCACAAGAAGCATAGCTGCAGGCAGTACATTAGACATGTGGAAGGAGTACTGCATGAAGTGAAAGAAAATCTAAGATTCTCTTCCTCTGCTATAAATCATAGTGTGTGGGGATTTTTTTTTCCCCAAGGAAAGGTGGAAGATTGATTTTTTTCACTGTAGGGCTGCATAAATTAACTTCTGATTTTCAAGAAATGGCCCCGTCTCTGAATTATGTGACACGCATTATGTTGTCATTTTCAACATGGGCAGTATACATAAACCCACTCCATCTCATGACCCTACTCTCTTCTCTTGTGCCCCATCCCTTCTCCCTGGTTGCTCCTTTTCAAGCAATTTCTCCTGAGCAGCTTCTGTTCTTGCCTTTCAACTGAAATTTGAGGCTGTGAAAGATCAACTTCTCTGAAGTGGCAGGTGAATGAAATTCACTCCCACCATGGCCACAGATTTAGGAGGCCAAATATTTTGGTCTCATTAAGTGTACCCATACCATACAAAGCAACACTACACAGATACACTGAGCATAGCACTGGTATTCTAATAACGTGATTGGATCAGACTAATTAATCTATCCAGAAGCTAAGAATGATGCTGACTTTGCGCCACAGTGGAATCTGGTTTTTGGGATTGTGCATTGCTCATTACCTACAGGAAACAACACAAGATGAGGGAGAAATTAGTATGAAGGAAGAAAACATAAAAAGTAATAAAGGCACATGTGAAGATATGAGTTTCAGGAGGAAAAGAAATGGGATTGCCGGAGCACAGATTACATGGAAATCATGGAAATCATAGGCTGCACTGAACCAGGAATTAGGAAATCTATTGGACTTTCTGCCATAAAACAGGTGGTGCTGATGGGCCATGCTGTATGGTCAGTCCCCTCTTTAGAAACATTACTGTAGGGCCCAGAACTGCTGTAAGGTTGTCAGCTTTATAACTTTATATTCCTACACCAGTGTTTGTGAGCTCTTCCTATTGCGCATCTTGACCAAATACTGAGCACAAACTTTCATGGTTTGCAACAGCAGAACAGTGACATAATTGTTTTCTGACATAATTTTCACTGTAGAGAAAAAGAAACTTTCTCCATCTCAAGGGTTAAAGTAACTCTCTTGAAGACAGTGGTGCTCTAACAGTAGGGGCCTTGAGTCTGTGCCCTAAACCACCTGCCTTTATTAATTATTCCCATCTATCACATCTGTGAGGACAGTCTCTAAAGGCAACCTGTTAGTTTTTGGTACAGACTAATATGATTAATGGGCATCTCTAACCTAACCGGTAGACCTCTCCCAAATTAATTTCATCCACTTCTTCGCCTCTGCATAAGCCCTGTTGTAAGCCAAGCTTCACTATGGCCTGCAGTATGCACTAGGCAATGGTCTGAAACATTTGGGAACTTTTAGGTGGTTTCTATCAAAGTTGGCTTTCTTTGAATCCATACCAGCCAGGAGTTGGCTGTGCCACAACAATGGTATAAAAGAAATTGTTTAAGAGTAATGTATTTCCCTTCCTGATCTTAAATGAATTGGGTTCATTTTTTCAGATCTTCAGAGTGGTGGATCCATCTCTGCCATGAAATTCGGCAGAATCCGGTGTGCAGGCACGGAAGAGCCTTGCACTTGGTGTTTAGCCTGACTTTTGTCTCTTCCTGCTTCCTGGCACACCCAACCTGCAGCTCTGCTGAATCAGCCACGGGAACCCTGCCCTTTCTCTCAAGCTCTGCAAGCCAGCGCTGCCTCTCCAAATCTGGCAGGACAAAGTGGTGATGCCCGTGTGGCTGTTTCACTGCTCCAGCCTCAGCTCTGCCTAACTCCCTTCCCCTGCTGCAGAAGGGGCAGCTGCTCAAAGAGCTTATTAAATCTTGAGTTTGGAGAAGCACAGGCAAGGTAGAAACAAGATTACAAGGTCACAGAGGTGAGGGGAGCTGACCGCACCTGAGAACGGGGGAAATGTGAGTTCAGAGCTGGTGTGGCTGGTGCTCTGGGCTGGGAGCTGTGTGGCACAGGACTGCCCAAGAACACTCCCTTTTCAGCTGATTTCCCTCCCCAGCTCTCAGGAGCCAGGGCTGTGAAGATTTACATGTTTTCTTATTGGATGTTACTCAGCCCTGTGGTTCTCTGCTTTCTGATAGAAGGCTCCTATGGGCTCTAGTAAATGTGGGAAGCAAAATCTTTTGGAAGGCTTCTTCTTTGCAGCTGTTTGCTGTAATAGGTGGGGGTTTTAGCTTAGGACTGGATCTGCACTCTATGGGAATGGTTGTGTTTGGTTGTTGTGTTGGTTTTGTTTTGTTTTGTTTTGTTTTTTCCTGTAAGGTTTAGAAACAGAGCAAGGAATATTTGAATACTCTTTAGCAGGAAAACATGCTCTGCTTGGGTGAAAAATCTCATTAAAACATTTCTGTTTACACGCGAGGTGGGGGACAATGGTATATTTAATTTGTATTTCAGCCAATGATAAAATGTATCTAAACTGAGAATTACATATTAAGTGAGGTGTGCTTGCTGTGGTAGCACATTCTCCCTTAACTGTCCACTGGATTAAACTCTTTTCTGCAAAGAGAAAAACTCAATTTAGGAGAACAGCAATCCTCCAAGAAATTGAACTAATGTTTTTCTTTTAAATTTCATGAGTTCTGCAGAAAGAAGTCCCCCTGAGCCCAACATGGAGAAGATATCATTAGAGAAACGAAAATAAGTGGAAGTGCTGCAATAAAACTGTTATATTCCATAACCATAAAACTTGATGCTGTCATGTCTGTTCAAAGACTTGTCCCCTATCCTGAAACTCTTTAAAAGGGAAGATATTCAATTAAATTGAAGGTTTATTTCAATAACCTTCTGGTTATGCACTGCTCTCCCCATTCTGATTAATCTTGCTTCAGTAGGGGGTTAGAGAAATTAATTCCTGATATAATATAAGAGAGGAAATCTTGTGTAGTTGAGGTCAGGGTGACCGGATGAGTTCCTTCCCCTGCCCAATAAACATTCATTTTATGGTCAGAGGGAACTAAGTGTCGGGTGGATCCCTAAAGATGCAAATGGAAAACAATGCCCCAGCCTCTCACACTGGGCCCTTGAGAGTTTTTTGGTTTTTAAAAACAACAGAACTTGCTTAGCACTTTCTGGCTTTGAGAGCCTATGGCTGTGATTAATTTCTCTGGGGAACCTGACATCTCTACTATAAATTCCTGTTCACGAATGGGTACAGCTGGTATTTACTGAGGGTAATTCAAGACTGTAAACTAACAATTTTACTGATACAGGTGTTCTTTTGAAAGCTTCCCAATGGTTTAAAATGGCCATGAACTTGAGTAGGCAATATTATATCCTTCTCTTCCGCTCTAATATATCTGGTAGAGATAGCTCCATTTCTCCCCACTGCAAATTGGTAAACATCCTCTTCTTTGCACTGGAGGTGCTCCTTTTTGAGTCTTTGAGTGACCACCTCTCCATATTTTTACCTTTTCCCAGACAAATATTTTTCATACTTTGGGTTATTATTTCTCTGAGTCATGATGATCTTGAGCGACAGGGCTTTTCAGCTTGTAAGGTTTTAATTTTTTCCCCTTCTCTACCCAAATATTTGGATAAATTGGATCTGAAAATATTCTCATTTTAATTCTTTAATAAATCAGAAGTTCCCTCGTCCCTCAAGGGCTGTGGGAAATTATAATCTCTCTGTTTTCTGAGGAAATGGCAGCAGCAGTTGTCTGCAAGAGCTGAGAGATGTCTCATTTTACAGAGCAGCTTCTCTGGGGCTCTCGTGATCCCCTGTCTGTAGGACAGACCCATTAACAGAAAGGCTACAGCCAAGGATCAGCACATTGAAGGTCTCCAGCCTCAGCAGAGACCCCCAGGAATCTGGGCAGATTTCCATTGGAAGCTTGCTGTGGAATCAATAAAATTTCATTAAAGCAATGCTGTGCCAAATGTAGCATATAAGGCTCAATGAAAAAAAAAATTTTCTGGCTCTCATAGTTTTCCCAGTACAATTCTCTGGCCCATACTTTCTATTTCTACTGCCTCCTTGCCCTTCCTAGTAAAATTAGCTATTGCAGACAATGGCTGTAAACAAAAGGACAGCTAAACCATTACCCAAAAGCCACTAACTACTGCAGTGAACCCAAGTAATTTCAAAAAATTTATAGCTCGAACAAATTTTTCCATAGTTTTCAGTTATCAATTGCAGACTTCTCTGCACTACTATTTATAGGAAAAATCAGCCTATGATAGTTTTCTTTTTATGACTTGTAGTGCTAAAAGAGGTTGTGGAATATTCTGTCTTTAAAGGATGACTACTGCTCTGGGAGATCCCATCACAGTCCTTATTTGTGTTAGCAACCTTAGAAAAACCAGTGAAGCCACAAATATTAATAGCAGAAATGCAGGTATAGAAGGATGGAAAAGGTACGAGAAGAACCATATTGTTATGAATCAAGAGAACATTCTTTACAAAGGGGGAGAAAGGGTTGGCCCTTCTCTGAGCCAACATCTATTTTCCCAAAATAGATTATCTGATCTATGAACTATCTAAACTTTCTCTTATTAACGACATGGTATAACTGCTTTACTCCACAGCAGCCACACCATCAAAACCCCTTACTAGATTCCATGACTGGAAGCTGTGACTTGTCAAATTCCGTCTAAAAATAAAATGCAGAACTTTAGTTTTTCAAGTAATTGCAGAACTGGAATCATGTATCTGAAAGCATTGGGAAATTGTGTCTAGTTTGGTGTATGGGTGCTAGGATTGAAATGTTTTGGTTTTTTCCCTCAATTCAGATAAAAAATTATAATTATAGCACAAGAAATGTGGAATTACATGGGATTTTTATTTGGCTGGTGCTTTGTAGAAAAGGCGGATTAGAACAGTCTCTTCTAAATCAAAGATTTAAAGTCTATGAAATGTTCACAGCACCCATGTTATGCAAACTGTTGATTCTTACATTTTCCAAAGCCCTGGGGAAATTCAGACATAACATGTCTTCACCTATTTGCTGAAAGGATCACTATGATCACACCAAGAGAGGTATACAGGGATTAAATAAGAAAGAAGATGTAATGCATAAAAAGAAGTAGTAATTACTTTCCCCCTGAGTTTAACTGAATAAAAGTAATGGATCTTTTATTTTTTTACCAGTAGATATTTTTACAAATAGACTTAAAATATTTCTTTTTAGATTTGTGGCTCCAACAGCTGCAGCTGAAACCAGAAATCAGCAAAGCCCCTTGTTTTTATTGGCACTGAAGTGGCTTGTTGAAAATGGATTGGATTACGGGGATCAATCAGCAGCAGGTCGAGGATGCAGAGGGAACTCTGCCAATGCAGCGGGCTGCCAGGAGCAGTGAAAATCCTTGGGCTAGTGGCAAGTCCTAATGTACTGGAAAATCCATTGTTTTATAAAGAGCTTTGGAGATAGGAAGAAGATTGAGTTGCAGAAGAATGCAGAAATAACAATAATACTATCCCAAGTTCCTGTTGTTCCTTTGCACGTGACTGAAAAGAAAACAAACTCCATGGAGATGCTGCCTGAGTGTAAGTCTAGGCAGTGCCAAGAGAGGATCAGAAATAGGACAGATGCTAAATCATGACCTTCCCCGAGTCGTAATTTAGGAAACAGAACATTTCTGAATTTCAATAGCAGTCAATTAGAAATTTGCAAGCTGCTGTATGGTTCTGTCCTGGACAGTTCTGGATTCTCCCAGAATGGTGTTGATTGTTGTTGCTTTCTGTTAAATGAGCTGAATAATCTTGTCATTGTTCTGGAGATAGTCAGTTCAAAAAATATTAAGTCTTGGTTAATGTTGGGATGAGCTGACACTCCTTTGTGTCCCCAGCTACACAGTAGATTCATTACACAACTTGCTGGGAACATTACCAAACAGTCTAAAATCAGAGTAATGAATAACTTCTGCATTCAGCTGTGAGAGTTCTGTCATATACTAATTAGCCCCCTCATTGAGCTGAAGATACCTCATAGCCATCTGACTTCTAAAGCCACACATGGCAGAGAGATGGTCATGAATCCTGCCTGGCCTTGTTGACTTAGGAACCAGATTTTCTAGATGAAAGACAGGCATTTGCTGACCTACACTCCTGACTATTTGGGAATATCGACCTCCAACTGGATGCTGAATAGAACAGTAGTTTGCAATTCCAAGAAATGTTTGAAGCATGTGGCTTGTTCTCTTGAACTTTGGTCACATGGCAAGGTAACACAGATGTTTTCCCCAAATATCATCATTATTAAAAACAGGTAGCTGTGGTAGAAGCATAGAGGAGGAATGGATCTATCTGATGACAACATCTATTCCTGTGTCAGTGGCAGGATATGGTTCCCATGGGACTGTGTGTCAGATATCAAATCAATTCTGTGCTTCAGTTTGGCCAAACGTCTGGCATGAAAGGATTAGAAAATCCACATAATGAGCATAGTTTATAACAATAATAAAAGTTTTCCAAACTTGGAAGTCTAATGAAAATCCACATAACAATCTAAGAAAAGCTGAACAGTGGAAAAAGTGAGGCATTTGAACATTCTCCCTCTTTCTGTGTTGGGCTCTGGTACTCTTGGTGGGACTGACTCTTAGATGTGGAAGAGCTGCAGTTCCCCATAGAGAAATGTTCTCCTTGTCTGCTTGCAAGAGACCAGATATTACATTGTAATACCAGGCAGAGAAGAGAAAGTTTCAGAGGTTTGTTAATTCTGGTTTGAAATAGCAAACTCTTTGTGAAAGAATTTGAGAAGTAAGGCTTTTAGGGACAAATGGAAGTTTTTACTTCACAATTTTGTATCAGTGCTGACTCTTAAAACCTTGTAGGATGTGGGATTTTTTAAACATCAGAAACAAAAGTTACTTTGAAAGGAAGATGTGGAATCTTTATCTCTCAAATCTGAAGGTTTCTGAACATATTCCTCCCCAGAATAAAGTGCCAGCAGACTGGAAGACAGTTTTTGTTCCTTTCCTTATTTTTTCTATCACACTCGGCTGCTTTTTATGCTATAAATGGGACATAGATGTTTGATGATTTGGGAAAGGAATGTCTATTTCTAGTTGCTCACTGGAATGCCTGAAACACTTTTAAACATTTTTGGACAGTAAAATAATATAATGCAGTTCAGACATCTTGGGATAGAAGGTTTAGAGTAGAAGGGATTATTTCTATTTTCTGTAATGTCAGTTTTCTAAGGCTGTGATATGAGTGTCTCTCCCAAAATACAAAATATACACAGGACTGCCTTCTGTTGCTTGCTAAGTGGAGGATAGCCAGAAAAATTGTTCTTTTCCAAGGTTTTGTTCTAGTGCTGCCAGAAAGAAGGGCATTGTGAGGGATCTGTGTGCTGCTTTTGGAGGACTGTCTCTCAGACTATATTTCATTTGAACTGCTTTCTCATCCCAAATGCTCAGGGACATTTTCTGGAAGGGACTCACTTCCAAACAGTGAAGTCCCTCACACACCCTCCTATGATAAAGGGCAGAAACAGTGAAGTCTGCCTGCTGCCAGGATTGACTGATCATTTATTTTTCATATTCATAATACCCTGTGGGCATCACTGGCTGTCAGAGAATGGACCAGGACTTCACAGGTCAAAGCAAAAATCTTACTTCTTGAGCTGGCAGAAATGCTAATTTGTTGTCCCTCAGAAAGGAGTTAGGAATATAAAGCATATTCTATTTCAGGCCCTAGTGAGCCACCTGTCAGGGTGTAGTAAACAGCCAAACCTTATTTACACCTACTGATGCAAAACCATCATGTACCTGTGTCCCATTGGTTACAGAACCTGTAACCAGTGTATGTGGATTTCATCAGTTACTATTTTTTTTCCCTTTGCATTTCAGGCCTGAATAGCTGAACAGCAGAGTGATTTGGCCATCCTTCTGAAAGAGTCTGCAAACATGTAAAATACATATACATATTATTTTAATTTTGCAAACAAAGGCCACTCTATGTTTAAATTTCTATGTTTTATCTTCAGAGAGCAAAGTTTCAGATGGAAACACAACTTGTCTACATATGGTGGACAAACAGTGTTTTAAGTGACTCTTCAATGGCTCCCATGACATCCTTTTAAACAATCAGAGGCACAATAAATTGGTGATTTAGATGAAGAAGCTTCTTGTTGAAGAAATAGATCAATGGGATTTAATGGAAAAAGTCATTAATTTTTACTTCAGAGTCAACCCTGATGATGTGACTGGAAACTTGATAGTTCCTAGGTTGGATTCTCAAGCATCTGATATATTCACATGCAAGATATTAATCTTGGCTCTGACACAGGTCTTCCTTTCTGCGTTTCCCCCCTCTCTCCTAGGACTCAGGTTTAACCAGCAGAAATCTACCTAACTTGCATTTCATATTTTCTTGCTCCAAAGAAAGAGTCAGCTTTGTTTACAGAGGCCAGTTGATAAAATGTGCTTTCCAGGGCATTTGCCAAAGAATAAAGACCCTGGAGATTTCATGATGGTGAAGACTTTATGTTACAGGGATGTGCTCACAATTTTTCATGTCCTTTCCTAGGTGATGGAAGCCTCTGGTTTTCAAATTGAATGAAAACAAAGTACAACTATATCTCTGTCTGAGTCTCCTGCATCCACCTCCTGTGCTCTTCTCAGCACTGAAAGGCTGTCAGTGACTTTGGGATTTCCCCCTGCAGCAAAACTGTGTGCCAGCTGTGAGGAGATCCTCATGTCCAAAGGAACATGATGCTGCTCTTCTAGCAACAGCTTCTGGAGGGGAGAACAGCCTCTGCTGTTTGCCCTTTGAGGTTTAACTCATGTATCAGCACACCTACATATGTTTTCAGGGATTTAGCCTAGGATGAATTTGTCTGCTAAATTCCTGTAGAAGCCATGAACAAACACAGGGTGAATCTGTACGCTGCTGTGGATCTGGGTGACACTGCACATCTGTAGAGAAGACAGACACCCTGTGTCCTTATCAGGATTTCCTACATGACAGGTTCACACGTGGCAGAAGTCCATGGTCTGTGTCTTTCCCATTTTTTTTCCCCTTGAAAAATTAAAAACATTGAAGTCAAATGGGATGGTCACACAGGAGCTGAGGATATGAAGAGTTCACTTTGCAGTCCTTACCCTGAACTGAGCATCTCCAGCAGGAATGACAAGGCTTTTGTTGCTGTTCCCTGCAAATGAGCTTTGCTGGTTCCTTTTCACTCAGCAGCTACGGGAATTCTGAGGTTCCAGGATTTTTCATTTTAAGATGTATGTTTTAAATGTTCACTCATATAAAACACAAACCTGGATGGAAAGAAAAACATTGCAATCTATTATGTACTCTGTTAATTGTTTCAGACAGCCAGCAGAGAACTCATGTAGAGGGAGAACCAATCTAAATCACTTTTATGAGCAGAGATAGTCGGTAGGGAATTTTGGTTTTACTGTGCTGCAGTTGGATATTTGGTATCAGGCTTCTTAAATGGACTTAATCTCAGATTATGGTTCTCTGTGGAGCCATTTGGGTCACTTTGTAATTGCCCAGCTTTCCACACTTCAGGTGATGAGAAGGACGTGCACAGGAACAGCATTCTTGTACTCATTTGGTTAAAAGAGTACAAGAATGGAGGAAGTGCCAGTTTGCAAGGACTGGGGTTAGGAAGAAAGGCCAAAGCACACAAAACCACACATTTTTAGAAGTCCTGATAATGATCCCTGTGGACAGGGATGCGCACTATGAAGTTGTGTTCCCTCTGGATGTATCACTGTGGCCTGGTTGGTTTAATTACAACTGTGACTTCCTCTCTTAAAACCATCTCTCCTAAGGCATGGACAGGAGGGATAGATCATAAATCAAATTTTTTGGTTCACTGTGATCAGCTAGCCTCAAGATTTATTTCTGGGAAAGGATGCCAGCAAGTGAGACTGCAACCAGAACGAGCAACCCAGGTACCTGCTATGCAATGTAGCTTTATTCCTGGGGCTTAGAAACTTTGCTGAACCCTGAAGTAGTCTTCAGGAAGACAAATAAAAACACAAGAGGAAAAAACCAAAATATCAAACCTGAAATAACAATGGAAAAAAACAAAGCAGAGTTTGGATCATGATTTCCAGTAAAACATACAAAGAACATGGAAATTCAGTTGTACAGGCAAAACTTAAGAAGAGATAAATCTTTTTGGCCCTGTAAGTCATATGGAAGCTGTATATGGAGCTTTGTTTTATTTTAGCTTTAAGTATCTAGCTCTCTAAATTCTCAGGTTTTCTTTCCTTCTCTTTTTCTTGTGTCCCATGATGTCCATGAACTTGAGAAATGATCAGGGAGCACCAGTGATGTTTGATTTGTTTTCACATGGACCAAAATAGACCAAGGAAAAGAACTAAACAAACTTGTCCTTTCCAGAAGTAGGGAGGCTCCTCCTTGCTGTTTAATAGTGGTGTGCATGGGCATCATGCAATTCACTTGTGTTTAATGGGATGAAGAAAAAACCCAGGAACTGATGTTGGAGGGTGATCTATCAACCTGGTCCTGTCATTCACCTGGCTGTACACACAGTTCTCAAGGATAAACATCTCCAAAAGGGCTGGGCAGGTTAGCAGAGGAGAAATTCAGCACAGACTGTCAAACAGGACGTGTCCAAAGGCAGCTTTTGCTTGAGAAGACCACGAACTGCTGCTCTCTGAGGGCTGGAAGGGCAGAAGAAAATCATTACAGTAGTTGGCTTACTCTGCTTGTTTGAGCACTGGCTACTGACTGCTATAAAGGCAGAGCACTGGCCCAGAGGACCTCCTTTTGTGACTCACTATAGTGGCTCATACCCTCTGTATTTGGCCTCTGTAAGATTTTCTGGCTGGTTTAGAAGGTTGGGTATTTTTGAGTAAGGAAGCATATGTGGGCATGTTGCCATTTGTTTAACAGAAATAAGGAAAAAAAATCCTCAGTTAATTTCATTCCAGTTTTTTTTCTAAGTGAAACTTTTGTATTGCTGACTGAATACTTTCAAATTAAATTTGTTGGACTTGAATGTTGGAAAAATTAATATGGAAGAAAATTGATGTCTGAGATGGATTAAATACATTGTTCATTGTTAGCCTTTTCAACAAAGCCAAAAAGGCAGTTAGCACTCTCTTGTCACCTCTGTGAATAAGGAATATTTAGGTAGCATATGTTATATAATTAAACATATTAATGGAATTTTATCTGTTAATATATATTAAAGCATGTGTTAAAAATACATGCATTTATGTGGTTAGGTAAATCTAAAAGTTAACTGCATGGTTTATTCTTGTGTAAAGAGTGTTCTCACACCAGACAGAACTTCAGCCTGTACCTGCAAGGCTTTCCCTGCTGTTACACTGCAGGCCCTACAGTACTTCCAGTGAGTGCTCCATATTTTTGGAGGGAAGGTTTCTGGGTCTTAGCAGCGTGTGGATGTCACACTGCCACTGGGCTGTGGAGAAGAGCTCCATGGAAGGCTGTTTTCTGGGTGGGTACAACCTCTCCAGTGAGTCTGTAAGCCAAGAGCTGAGGGGCAGTGCAAGGGGAAGGATCTCTCTATTCCACTCTTCTCTGAGCATCCACTGCCAGACGCATCTTGTGCTGGGTGGAATTTTGCTTTGACCTGCTATCGCTGTCTCTGTGTTCTGCTGCAATCCATGAAAAGCATGATTGCAAGTGAGGTAGTGCTGTTCCTGTACAGCTCTTGGAATGGCAAACCTGTCAGCAATTTTTAGAGCAAAATTTTTACAGAAACCTTTTGAATTTCATTCTGTTTTGGAAGAAAATGAGTCCCCAGGTCAGTCTGTGAAGTCACTCAATCACTCAGCACTTGGATGAGGAGAGCCTTCCAGAGCACATTGCAAAAAGCACTAGCAGAGAGCTGGCTACTCGTTTGTGTTTCACACCTCCTTAATTACCCACCTGTGCTTCTTTTACTATCAAAGCTTGAATAGGATCGCTCATAAAACAGAGGCCAAGAGGAAATTGCTGGTTTGCTCGGATTGCATCAGCAGCATAAAGTAGAATAATTTAATATCAGAACACTCGGCCCTTTTCATTTTCATTTAGCTTTGTCCTTTCCCTGCCACTGTGGATCCTGCCTGCCCAACACCTACAACACACTGAGCAGCACATACCTGTTGCTTTTTCTCAGTCTAACACATAGACTTCATGCAAATTGCCACTTCAGTCTCATGAGTGACTGGAAAACTGGTGAGAGCTCTCTTCAGCTGTAAGGACCTGCCCATGTAACCCTTTTAGTCAAACTGCTCTGTGAGAGAGACTTGAACAAAAGCACATCTTGGATTAGGAGGTGTGGGGTGTGTCCAGTCCACCCTGGTCAGGAGTGGCTTCATTCTTGGCAGTTTATTTCTAGAAGTGGAAGAATTTGCAAGACCTATAGAGTTCCTCAGCAGTGTGTGTAACCTGGGTGTGTGAATGCATGCAGTCACTCCTTCTTGCAGTGCCAAAGCTGTATCTCAAGTGTGCAGCTTGAATGAAAGCACAACTCTTTCCCCACTGTGCACATTCTACTCAGTTCAGGAGATTTTTTTGGTGCTTCTCTTCCCTCATCTGGAGGATTCACTTTGTGTTGCTTTCACTCATCATTTTTGCCATTTCCATTTATCTGGAACTTTACTCCAACTTTTTGGTATTCTTCACTGAGGGCCAACCCCAGACATTATGTAAAACTTACTTCATGATCTGTGTTAGTTAAAAACAGATTGTACCATGCACATCACTTTCAATGACATCCTATAAGTTTGTGATTCAAGGATGGCACACTAATATGGATTTTCCGATGGATAAGGTGGAAATATCCATGCAATCCCTCTATGAATGATTTGCCAGTGAAATCTTTTCAAGAAATAGGCAAGGACTTATTTTTTTGTTCTTCCACATCAGTGCTAAATTTGGTTGGACCTAAACATTATTGGGAAATACTATCATGGATTTCCTGTCATGGTCAGAGACATAACAATGACAGGCTCACAAGTTTGGTTTCCTTTCATAACTGATCTAAAAGTAAAACCTTACATTTTTGCTGACTTGTCCTTTACCCAGCTTCCCTTCTGAAAGTGGTGCTTTGGTTATTCCATGTTTGTTTGGAAGTGCAGGGGTGCCTCAGTTTTCACCAAGGTGGTGTTCCTGTTCTCTGTGTTGACTGCACACTTAAGCCCCCTTGCCCAGACCTTTTTATCATCCTGTTTCTCTTCTTCATACCTGAATGTTTCATCCTAAGAGCTGCAGGTCCTGACATTTACATTTCTTTCAAGCAGCCGAGCATACATGGTTTCTCTGTATGATGGATGAAGACACAAAAGACATAAAAATACCTTTTTTTAACATTTCTTAACCATGCCTCTGCAAACCATAATTCAGTAGAAACAGCAGTATGTTCACACCATCTGTGTGTATGACAGGACAGAAACAGTCACCTTTAGGGTATAATAGCTGTTCATGAATCTGGCTCTGGATGTTAAATGTGGCAATGGAATGCCAGAAAATGGAAATTTTTTCTTAAAAAAAAAAAAGAAGAAGAAGAAGAAGAAGAAAAGACAAACCATGTTTTACTGGCACTGAAAGTGATGAGCATGAAGTTAGTCTGCAGCAGAAACATAAGGTTGTTGTCTACTTTGGTTTTTGCTCCTGTTTTTCTTGTCCAGACTGCTGTATCCAGTAATAGGTCAGGGAAGGAAAACAGAAGTTCAGGCTATGGCCTCACTGGAAGAAAACATTGTGTTCCTCCTTGGGGTTCACTGTCATGAGGTACCTGGCCTGAGGTGAAAACCTTGTGGAGACAAGTTTGTTGTGTGAGCAAGTGTGAGCAGGCCACAATGAAGGTTATGGGGAGAAGCCAGCATTTACCTCTCACCACATACTTTTACGACCTCTGCTCCATCTTCTCTGGTTGTGTCATTTTGTTTCCCATACCACCAAACTCAAAAAGACATGAGCATCTTCCCTCAGTGAAAAAACCTCTCTGGCTGTGACAAAACACTTGTGCAGCATAAATGCCTGCAATTCTTCCCTTTGATATTACTTTTGCTTTTGGTAAAGCCAATGCTTTACCTTCTCAGCTGACATCCTTGCAAAATTATCTGAGTACAGCCTAAGCACTTAAAAATGATCACTAATTTTCAGCACAATGACATAGGTGCCAGATTGCATCAGTCTAGGTAGCTGAAAATGTCAGATTTTGTGATTTTTAATTGTATGGTTGAATGGATTCCTTACATATGGCTACTTCATTGAACATCTTCAACTTCCTGCTGTGAAGAATTCAGCTTAATGACCTTAAAGGTCTTTTCCAACTTAAATGATTCTATGACTTTATGAAAGGCAGAACAAGGGGTCTGGCAAATTGTGAAGGACGAAGCTCTGGTAATGGAGGGTGGAGATAAGAATTTGACTCTCTGCAGGTTTTGGCAGGTTTATGTAGTTTTATCCATGGGGGGCAAAGGAAGAAAATCACAGACACGCAATGACAGGGAAAAACTGTTTTCTCTCTCAGACTCTTCCTGTGCTATTCTTCTTGTCCATTTTAACCTCCTACTTTCTTGAAACAGAAAAGATGGAAACAGATAAGAAGTGGCTTCAATTAAGTCTGATTCTTTCTTCACCCTAAAGAGGAATCCAGGAAGCTCTCCACAGCCTTCTTTCTCTCTTTGAAGTGTTGACTTATCATCCTCCTGCCATTAAAATATAATGGGCTAGCAGTGGGCGTGCTGGGATTTGACACCCAGTGGGGAACCGCACCTAATCCTGCATCATCACCTGATCCGGTTGGGCTCATTTTCCCAAGACACTGACCCCATTTTCACATTCAAAGAGAAGAGGGGGAGGACCAGAGAATTATTGTAGAGAAAACTCAGTCCAAGCCAGTCAGACTCCACGTCGGTGTCTCAGAAGACGGTTTCAAACATGAATCACAATAAGCAGGTGCCTGCAGGAGGGACTGTCTGCAGACCCCCAGGAGGAGGAGAGAGGGAGGGGGGATTTTATCAGGTGTTGGGTGCATTTGATCACAGGGTGCCTTTATCTTCCCCACACAGTGCAGTGGAAACAGCTTACAGGGTCATGGCAACAAACAAACAAGGATGGGAGCCAGGGACAGAATTCATCTGCTCCAGCATCATGAGCCTTATCTCTGTCATTGACTGTGTGCAGAGCACTCTGGCTCTGGTCTGTCAGCCCCTGTACAAAGCAGAGGTTTGGCTGCCATGGAGCTGTGGGGGTGGGATGGAAGGATGTGAGGGGAAGATGAGCTTTATGCTTTCAGAGGGGCTGTGGTTTCCTTAGGAGACAGACAGCTGTTACTGCCTCTACAAACCCATTTCTCAACAACAGTGTCTCGAATGATCTTGTCTGATTGCTTTTCCATCTGAGCCATGAACAACACCAGAGCAGGGATTCACCTTCAGTCAGTCTTGTCTTTCTTCAGCAGTGGAAATGGAAACGAACTTGTGTTGCCATGCCACGCACACATGCACTCTTCTGGCACAGCAAAACAAAACCATGTGCTTGCAAAGGGCAGTCCATGAAGTGCTTCCTGTTGAAAAGAAGGCTGCTCCCTCTCTTTACCTGCAGTGTGGTGGGCAGTGTGCTTGACAGCTCCATCTAGGGGAAAAAATCTCAACTATTACTCAGGAGTTAGTCTGCACAGAGACACATCTGCTCCACTGCTCCCGACCTGCTGGTGCCTCGTCACATCATCCAGGTTCTTGTTCTGGTGGCTGCAAAAGACTCAGATAGAGCTGGGACTGCAGATGCTCCCTGGAGATGTGAGGGTGAGAGTGAAGAAGATAGGAGGATTTTTGGCTGTTTTTCCCTCTCCCCAATTTTCCTGCTTGTACTTAATTTTGCTGACCTAGCCCTGAATGTTTGGGAACATTTTTTCCCACTAAAATGGAATTAATTCATCTGAGCTGTAGATTAATAGCTCCAGTCATTGCAGTCACCTGTCACTACTTGTTCATAGATGGTGAAAGGAAGGGTAGAGGCAGGTAATTGCAGGTATTTGGCATACCTGGGCTTTTCCCAGGCCTGTTCCTTCTCTCTCCTTTTCTCTCTCTGTGTCCAGTCAAAACCAAGGCTGTCCTGTCCACTCAACAGAGCCTCAATTTTAAGGCTGTGAAAACAGCAGCATGCAGAATTCAGGAAGAGCACCACTGCATGCACCCCTGTCATGTGATGTGATCTGTAATGATTTTGTTTTCTGACAGTGGCTGTCTGCAGTTGCACAGATCAAAGACCATAAAGAAATGGTACCTAAATACACAAGATTGACTGGTAAGTAACACCAACACCTCATGAAAATCAAAGTAAAATGTTTGGATTCTTCAGTTTTTTAGCAGGACTTTTCACTTAAAAGTCAAACTTAGAAAACCAGAAGACAAAATATAATGTATAGTTTTGGGCTGGATCATGAGACTTGGTCAAAAAGTTTTACTGAACAGAGGGAAGAAATTCCTCATTTTATTGTCTCTGCTCAGCTCACTGTCTGGAACACAACATCCCAACCTCCTCTTTACCTTTTTCCTTTTTTTAAAACAAAACTGAGAAGCATTCAAGTCCAAGCACAGCAACTTAGCCACATCAGCAGCCAGAACTGAGCTGGAAAATCAGATTTAAACACAATTTCTGTCAGAAAATGTTGCCTTTGTTATTTTTATCTTTTTTGATGGTTTCAGGTAAGTGCTTTCCACCTACAACTTGTTTCTTGGTTTAGTTGTGCTTTCTCTCCAATCAGTTGATCAAAGGTTTCTAAATGGAAGACTGGCTACAAGTGACCATGACATTTCATAACAAGTTTCTACCAAGTAACCATTTATGCCAAGACTTTAAAGCTTTCAGGAACTATTAATTTTTACACAAATAATGGTGTATTTCCTAATAACTTCAGCTAACATGACATGATGAATAACAGGGAACTGAAATCATCAAGGAAGTAAATCTAATATGGACTCAAATCAGTCATTTTTTTTTAGTAGAGTTTTGGTCCAGCTACAAAGGAAGTTTTGCTCTGTTGGTTGGGGTTTTTTTTGAGTCCCACATAGTCTTCAAAGTAAGAGTGTAGGTTCAGTTCTGGTTTTGAAAAGAAATAACAATTCAAATCAGTTTTCAATTTGGGTTTGGGTTTGATTCAAAGCTGTCAAGCATATTCACAGAGTGATTAAAACTGTTCCAACAGTTCTGGCCATGAGGAAGGTAAGGCAAACCCAGAGGACATGCAGATCTGGACAAGTACTCTTGCTATTAGCTAAATTTTTCTATTACCTAAATGTTCTTACAGACCAAAGCCCCATTGTTTTAGGCAGGGCAAGAAACAGGTAGTAAGAAATTACCCTGGCCTAAAAAATCTTCCTGTCTACAGACACAAAGCTAGAGATGAGAAAAAGCTACAAGATGAGAAAAGAGAAGCGGCATTGTCTTTCTGAGATGAGGAACGGGGAGGTGACTTGGCAAAGGCAGTGCAGGAAGGCTGGAGCAGAGCTGGGAGGTGCAGCTGAGCTCTGGGAGGCTCTCAGCACAGCCCCAGCCCCATCCCCAGCCCCAGCCTGTCCTTCCAGCCTGTCCTGCACGCCTTCTGTGGCACCCTGCGCAGCTCCAGAGAGCAGGGACAGCACTGACCCCAGCGCTGGGGAAAGCGGGCAGAGAGGAGCCCCGTTTATTTTTCTTTCTACTACTTTATCTCACTTCAATGGGAGCAGTTGAGAATGTTGAGGATAAATGAAAACAACTGTTGGGCATCTGTCCAAGTGGTTAACAAAGAACCCCAAACTCTTTTAAGTCCTACAACTAAAAGGTGCTGGCGTAAAAAGAATAGCATTTTTCTTTGCAGAAATCATTTGTTGAACTCTCCGGTTCTGAATAGGATTCCTTGCCCTCTCCCCCATTTTCCCCCCCAGAATTTAAAAGCAAATCACACAAAAATATCATATTCCTCCCTTATATGCCATATGAGATGTTTCCTGAGAAACTCTGCGGTGCTGTCCCCATGTGATGCCAGTGCAAGGTCCTGCCTTAATGACATTCATTAGAAACCCGGTGTGATTATCCCCCTCACCCTTCCAAAATCATACTTGGAGCTGGGTCATATGCCAGGACAGGTACCTGTTTTCATCCCCAGCTGGACAGAAGTTTTCCTGCTTTCTGTGGCTCTGTGGTGCATCTGAAAGCACCTGTCCATCCTCGACAGGGAGGAATGCAGCACTGGAGAGGGAACGCGGGCGGGTTCAGTATGAAGTTTCTCCTGATAGCACGGTAGAAATTCTTTGGAAAATTAAATAAGAAGCCAGGGGAAAAGGCTGGATTTTTGAAAGGAAATTGCTGATGCAATAAAGCAGAGCAGACAACCAGAATATCTTTAGTAACCCAGTAAAGAGGCTGACCTATGTAACTTGGGCTGTGGAAGAGGTTTTGCCTGGAGAGACAGACTCTGCTTTCTGCAGCACTGGGAGCATATCTGTGCCAGGGTGGGAGCATGCAGGGGAAATTTAGCCTTGAGGCTTTGATGCCTGCAGTGGGGAGATTTTTTAAATGAGCATGCAGCTGTGAATTCCCTGTCAGTTTGCATGGCAAGGCTGAAATTGTGTTTGAGACTTCAATATTGCTTGAGAACAGCAGACTTTCACCTACCCTGTGCTTAGTGCAGGTAGAGGGGGGGAGCCCAGCTGTGTTATAAACGTGGGCCAGACTTTGTCATTATAAAATTCTGTACTGTAGTTGAACCTTGAGTTGAAATCTAACAAGTCAGGTGCCAACACTGATCTTATTGCACTAAAAGAAAACAAGAAAAAAAGCCAAACAGAATGTAGAAATAGGGGAAAAGTATATTATTTCGCTTAGTAAAATCTACAAATATTCATCTTAAAAAATCTGGAAAGCATAATCTTGGGCCCATGGTTTGGAGGTGACACATTATGGCCTGTAAATACCTTTGCCATCTCCTCCCTGCCTCCTTCTAAACGTTCTCCTGCCTAGTTACAGCACAGTGAAAGAAACAGCTAATTTGACATTTCCAATTCCTCCTTTGTTCTGAACTTCTGTTGTGGGAACAGAATGAAGGAAATGGACATCCCTGAAAGACTGTGAAGAAGAGACAATTTACAATACCTTGCTCATATACAACCTTAAAACAGGGCATGTAATACCTGGCTTTTCCCAATCCTCAGCCATCAGCAGAGACCTCAGTCCTGGGGACAAATTGCTTTTATTTTATCCACAGCTGATGTGGCAATCTGTGGAAATGGCTGATCTGGTCTTTGTTCAGGTGCCTGAAGTCCATCCCATACAGTTTCTCTATTTCTTTTGTTAGCTGTTTAATAGTGAAGCGAAATTCCCCTGAAAACATTAATTCAGCCATTTTCTATGACAGCTTTTCCTGTTTCAGTTAATTATATACATTGGCCTTTTCAACCCAAAACTCTTGTCCTTTTCTTAATGCACAGGAAAGCCTCACTCTGCAGATTGAAATCAATTACCATCAGGACACATCTGCCTCTGCTTGCAGCAAAGCCCTAAGTGGGAAGGTCAGAATGGCCTCCAAAACCACAGGCTTGTTCCCTCCTGGGTGCCAGGCACTACTTGCACTAGAAGGATGAAGTGGTGAAAGAGCAAAAAATCCAAAATCTTCCTGAGGTCATAGGTTCAGTGTGGGAATTTGCACAGCAAAGTGGTCCACATCCAGTACTCCCTAGGAGGCCCTGGGGAATCAGTGGATGCTTCCTCTAAAAGCAGGCTTCAGTTGTCTTCTCTGCAGTGCTGGAGCTGCTCATTGTGGCTGTGCTGATGCAGAGGTCCGGTAAGGTGCAAGTGTGAGAAGGGGCTGAGGAAAGTGCAGCCAGAAGCTCATCTGGCAGTTCTGAAGAAAGCAGGATGCACTGTCAGCTGAAAAAAGCAAGACACAGGCCCCTTGAATTTCTTGGGCTTGGGAGAAATGTGGGATTTAATACATCTTTCTATCCTTCATCCATCCATAAGGCAGTAGTGGCACCAGCCAAACTAACTCCTCACCAGCAAGTTGGGAAAATAAACCCATTTTCATCATCATTTATTAAATGCTTGGATTCCTTTGTGATAAATGACATAGAAGAGGCCACAAGGAAATGAATAATTCCAGCTTCAGAAGAGAGTTTGAGTAGTGTGCTGAAAAAAGATGACCTTGGGACCACATGTTGATTGGGGATGTTAAAGGAAAATATTCAGCATCTCCATATTAAACTAGCACTACTTGCAGGCTGTTACATGAGGCAAAGATGTTACCAAAACCAAAACCAAGCAAAACCCAAATGAATAAGGATATCTTTCAGACACTGGCAATTCCATAGCTGCCAGGACAGCCTTCTTCAGATTTTCTGGACTGGCAAATGTCTAAGCAGGGAATATCTCATGGTGTCAGAAAACTTGGAGGGTGAACAAAAAACCCCATGTGAGGATTTACATGATAATATAATCAGTGTAGGAAAACCTTGTAGTAGCATCTCTCTTGCTGTCTTCTTTGTGCAAATCCAGGATATCTCATATGGCTCTGAGTGCTTCTTTCCAGTCTGCTATGCGGGAGGAAGGGAAACAAAAAGGAGCAAAATCAGCTGGCCTGATTTCACTTTCTGATTTCTCAGACCACAGTAATTCCATCACAGTGAGCAAGATCAGAATTAGTCTCCAAATATTTATTTAGAACTCCTTGAGGATGACAGAAAGGAAAAAGTGGGGATGTACTGAAACATTGCCCCAGGCACATTCAGCAGTTATTAAAATGAATTCACTTCCATGCAAATTGTATTTCATCAGCTAATTAAGAAGGTATTTATCCTCTGCTTTAATTAATATCTTGTATCTTCCTTCCGAAATACTTAATCACTGAATGAAATCATCACAGAAATATTGCCCTGAAGTTAGGGCATTTTGTATCTCAGCAAATCTGACATGTGTGTGTGTATGCATATATATATATAAAGAGATATAGATATATATATGTGTGTGTGTATATTTTAATAGCAGTAATTATAAACTACTCTGCCAACTTACAGAGCTGTTTTACATTTCTGGCTTGCTGCCAGGCTTTTTTTTTCCCTGTGCCTGATGAATAGCAACTGTTGTGTACTCTAGATCTGTACTCCATTTAAGCAATATCCCCGAAGAAATCGGCCTCCTTAGCCGTTAAGCGCAGCTTTGTTAGGCAGCGCCTGGGGCGATTGACAAAACCTATTTGTTAACTAAAAACTGTAATCAGTGGTTTGTGTATCAGCAGCAAAATGCTCTCAGTAAGGCTACAATATAATGGATGGAAAATCAGTTATTTCCTGAGCATCAACAACCAATTTTCCACCAGTTAGGCTAGAAATGGATATCCCAGAGGTATGCAGGAGTCAGAATTAACTAGTGCCAGCTTAAGCATGGGAAAGATACTAGCAAGGCAAATGGGAGTGGGCTTTCTAAACAAACTGGAATATATCTATTGCCGCCTGTAATTCAAGTTTAAGTTACAAATCTTGCTGGACTGTTGATGTTGGATTAAAATGGAATGCATTTTCTGGGAGAAGGTGTAGTCCCTGTCATTTGTAATATTTCAATCCACACTGTTTACAGAGGTGTTAAACAGAAATTATGGGTTTGTGGGAGGTGCTGCAGAAACTTTAGCACAAAAGAGAACAGCTTGAAGATAATAATCCTGTCAGGGTTTAAAAAAACAAAATCTATGAGATTTTGAGATGGATCCTCAATTCCTTAAGCAAACCTCACTCTTGCCATTAAACCAGTAAGCAACGTTCAGTCTGTTCTGAGAATCACTCCCATGAGGGTCATCTTTCCATTCATCTTGGACACATTCCTCACCCAGAATCCTTGATTCAGCTCAGCTAATCCATTAATATAAATTTAAAAAAAAACCACCAGCAGGATGCAGCTTATCAGTTATTCCTGAAATGTTCTTATCTCTTCCAGAGTTTCTCACTGGGAAATAATGTGCAGACTTTTTTCCCCCCTCCCTTTCTGTCAAACCTGTGGCTGGAGTGCTCCACAATTGCTAAACTGCAACCCAACAGTCATAAGCCTAACTGGAACAATTCATACACTGCAGTGTTCTTAGAGATTCTGGAGATTTTTGGAGTTTCCCTTATGAGTCAAGAGCTGGAAAGCCAGGTCCCAGAGGCAAGTGACTGCACGTGTCATCAGCCAATAGCACAGAGAGGTCACAGCACCCAGGCTCCAAGCCCTTGAGAGTGTGTGGGAAATCTCACAGTGTTAACAATTCCCTTCTTTATTTCTTCTCTTAACATGGCACATTATTTGAACATTATGAAGTGAACCTTTTGTTGGAGAGCATGACAAATCCCCAACTAAGTGGAAGCATGATGCTGCTGGACTGAGTGGCCTGTGGATCTTGCTGCTCTGAAGGGAATTATTGCAATTCCTTTTGACATTTTTCACTGAAAAGATGGATTAGTAGGCAGGCATGTGCTGGGGCTGTTAAGTTACAACTTATCTCAGAAAGTTTTAACTTTATGCCTTTGCATGCCTAAGAAGTCATTTTTAAAGGCGGCTTTAGCCTTTATGAGTCCCTGTGGATCTCTGCACAAATCTGTAGCTGCAAAGACTGTCCAGGATTTTTGATGAGGGCCTGGGAGTTCAGGCAGGACAAGAGGAATCGTGACTCAGTTTCTGTTCCTGAGGGTGTCTGTCACCAGCTCTCATTGTGTCACTGAGGTTCTCCAGGCTCCAGCTTTCCATGTAAAGATACAGAAAGACCTAGAATATTTTCATGTTTTGTTAATAGTTAGAGAAAGGCTTGGCTAAATGGCATCACCAGGAGCTGTTTCAGATCAGTGCTGGGTTGCAGAACACTGGGGCCTACACATTTGTCTGCCTAGGCTTGTTATTGAAAATGGCAAAATGAGGGGCTCAGAGTCCTGGTGGGATTGTTGTGAGGTCTGATGCAAGGAAACTCAGGGCTTCCCACTGCCTAATCCTCCCACATCCATGCCTTGACCCTCTTCTTCCTCCCTTTCCACGATGTCCTCTGGTCAGTGGACCCTACACCTTTAATGCTGACTAAACATTAGTCATGAGTTAAAAGATCTGTGTTTCTAATTCTGTGTCCATTAGTTCAATTTTTGGTCAATACAATCAGGTTTGCTGTAATTCCCACATTTTGGAATTTGTATTTATTACACAGAACAGTGAGAGATTCATTTTCTTGCCTAGGACAGATGGGAACTATCTAAACATTTTCATCTGCCAAACTTAGTAAAAAAATATGAGAATAAGACCAAAAATAAGACTTCTTAGGACTTATTGTGAGGAGACTTATTGAAAGATCACCAGAAAAAGCCCATGACCTCCCAGCCCTGAACCAATAGAGTGCTTTAGATATTTTAAAGGCTTTCTTGATTTGGTCAGGAGCCTTTCCAGATTTGTCTCAGTTCTTGTATTTTCTGATCTGCTTCACCCCACCAGTGCCCTCATTAAGCACTGGAGGCGGATGCTGCTGGGAAGTTTAGTAGGAGCTTAGGATGAGGCAGACATTGATAGTTTTGCCCTTCCTTTTTCAATCACTGAAATGGCATTCAGGTTCCAGGGATGAACAGATACGGACACTCAGCCATGTGATTAGAAGGGCTGAAGCAGAATCTGCATGTGTATACAGAATATATCTGCAGACTGGGCTGTGATTTACTGTGAGGCTTAAAAATGCTTTAAAGACTTCTAAGCACAGGAAGAAATATGCTGTTAGTAAAGCTTCCGTGTTATCAGCCCAGCTAAATAATGATGTGCAATGTGTCATGTGCAAAGAATATATTAATGCTTGGATAAATATTTTCCTAATGTCTGCTTGCTTGATATCTCCTTGGCATATAACCAGGGGATAGTAAATAACACTCATGACTCTGTTTACTTAAGGTCTGTTTTCTCTCTTGTCTTGTACACTGGCAATAATTTTGGGGGTTTCATGGGAGGAAAAGGCAGAGGGAACCAGAGCCTTGTAAAATGTTTGTTTTCCTTACAAATTTCACAAGAAATAAACTGTTTATGCTTTTGTGTTTCACTGCCATGGAAATGTTAGATGATTTTGTGTGACTGTCAAAGTGTTTAATGTGTAGCCAAGCAGTAGCATTATAGAGAGTGGGAGAGGAGGAACAGGAGAAACAGGAGGAACACAATGAAAAAAAAAAAAAGAGTCCACTTTACCTCGTAGTTTCTAGCACGTTATTTTCCCTTGCTTGTGGGCATGACTTAATGCTGGTTACTCCCCTTGGCTGCAAACTGCATTCATCTTAATCATCTGTTTTGACAGCTTCTTTCCCCCTCAGGCTCATCTCTAATTGAATTTGTCATGCAATCTCACCTCCCCTGAAATTGTTTGTACGGGGGGAAGCTGGGAGGCAGCTGGACCCAGGTTGGTTTCTGTAGCGTTACCTGCAGAAATCAGCCTCTTTCAGTCCTGCCTTTGGAGCTGAGAGGTCTGGCATTGCCTGGTATCCCACAGATGTGGCAGTCATGCTTCCAGATCTAATCTGATGCTTTCACCCAGGGCATCTACCAACTCCTGCCCTTCTCTGCTGTCTTCCATCTCGTGGTGTAGACATGCTCATAAAGAACTATTCGCTATTAAATTTCTCCCTGCAACCCCAAAAATGCAGCTTCCCAGCAACATTCTGTCCTTTCTGATGTCCTTGTACATTGAAGGGTGTTGGTAGATTGAGCACAGCAGATTTAGAGTCCCCCAAGAAAAGATGCAACCCTGAAAAACTGCAGTTTTCAGGGATACAGGCATCACAGAATTTGACATGTGGTGTTTTTAATGAGGCTGTGATTTGTCCTAGTGGTTGAGAAGGACCTTAAGAATAGCACTTCTTAATTTTTCTTTCTTCAAATGTGTTCAAGCCTATCAATCTCAAATACTGTGTTTTGATTCTTAACAAAGGAAAAAAACACTTTAAAAAAAAAACAACCCAAAGGCAAGTTTCCCATGTGGGTACATGTTTTATGTAGAAAAGAGCTGCCTACCTTTTGCTCCCTGATCCCACAATAACAAAATGAAATCCTTCTCATACCCAAAACAAAGTGCTGGGTTTTTTTAACATTTCTGTTGTTGAATTCATCTGAATTGTTCCACACTGCAAGCCCAAGATGACAGAATTAGGCATGGGGGGAGACACACACATTAGCATAAGACCACTCATCTTGTTCCTTAGCATAAGTGGAGCCATCATGTTGTCTACATCTCCTCAAAAGTGCTGTGTCAACATGTCCCTGCAACAAAAGTGTTCATGGTGTCCAGATAACACATGCCACGTGTTTGACACACCAGGCTGTTATCTCAGCTGGCCAAACACTGAAGATAAACAGGGTCACGGAAGTGCACACGTGCTTTAGACAAGGTTTGTGATCAACTCAAATTTACAACCTTTATATCTGACTGCAGCATAAACAAAAATATGACAGGCTTATATTGTCTACATCTGAAAGATAACCTGTAGGAGAAGATGCATTATAAAATCACAAGCGTTACATGTCGGAAGTCAGAGCATATCATAGCAATAACTGCAAAATTTCCCATCTCTCCTTACCAGGGTCCTATGTGCAATAAAGATAGTTGTTAGTATTTTAACAAAATGCTATTTAAGTATTTGTTTTGCTTTCTAAAGGCTTACACTTTCTAAAGTGTATGCCTAAAACTCATCCAAGCTTATTTATTCCATTTTTTTTTAAATCAGTCTCTTTGACCAGCAAACTTCTTCCTCCCCTCTTTGGCCTCTCCTCAGAATCAACTCCTTTTTTTCCTTGTTTATTTTGTGTATTTTTCCAGTGTGTATTGTCAGAAAAGAAAGGAAATACTTTGAACTCTCCAAAAGTCTTTTGTTACACTGATGAATCACAGAATTCAGTGGTGGGCTAAAGAGGTTACTATTCCTACACAGCGCAATCTGGAGTAGATGAAAAAATCAAACTTCTTATGGCAATGCCATTATAATGTGAATAAATATTTCCAGATTCCAATTTGAGACATTATTTTCTTTCTTTCTTATATGCAGATGATGCACAGGTCTTGTAAATAAAGGATATAATGTCAGGAAGATGGAGGTCGGAAATGAAGATTAGTTTCCTTTTCTTCTATCTTCACCTCCCAGGGAGAAGTTAATTTTGGCTGTGTTCAGTCTGAGTTCACAGAAGGGAGAACACAAAAAAAACCTTACTTCTCCTGTAAGTCCATTGCCAAATTAAATGGAAAGAAGAAGCAAAAATAATAATAATAAAGATCATATTCAGATCGGGGGGAAAAGCTAATATCCTCTCCAGATTTCAGCTCTCACCCCTTTGGCATCTATAGTTGCCAGTTCATTAGGAAACATCTCAGTATTTTGGTCTAATTTAAGTGGACAGATGCTATTTTTCCACAAAACGAAGTGGTATTAGAAAAGCCTGTCAGATTTAGTTTGGCATTTTCTTTTGTTACATTTTATGTTTATGGGCCACTTTTTTCCTTCCCACAAATAAACTCTCTAAGATAGACACGAGCTCCTTGGCAGCAAGGAAACAGGAATCCTGCTTGTAGGCATATGCCCTGCTCTGCAGCCTCAGAAAGCCTTGCCAGTGTCCAGGTTTGGCTGATCCATCATGTTACATATATCTTTTACATGCTGGCAGCAGTCCTTTCCATTTAGGATAAACTGAGTGCTGAATAGGCATAAACATTTGGGCTTAACCGAGATACAGCATGGGAAGGCAAGGCCAGATGGTATTATATGCACACCGTGGTGCAAAACATCTGAAGCCTGAGAGGTGCTGTAGCTGTACCTGGCAGGAAGTCCAGCAGAAATCCAGCCAGCCCCCTCTGAAGGCCCAGCCTCATTCCCCACATCTTCCTGGCCCACTTGCAGGAAACTCCGGGTGAGGTTTATGGACTCAGTTTTGCTGCAGGTCAACCAAAAGGCTTGTAAGTCCCTCATGGGCTTGAAATCCAGCAGAGCAGGACTGGATCTGGTTCCCGTGACTCTGCTCATTGGCTGTTCTGAAATTAAGTCCAGAGTATCCAAGAGCAGAGTGAGCAATCAATGTATCTGAGCTGATGTCTGTCCTGGATAAATATTCACTCAGCCCTGCCAGCTCCAGAACCTGGATACCCCCGAATCCAGGTGGAAACCAAACAGGATTTCCTCGTGCAAAGGGCACACTGAGCACCAGTCTGAATCCCACATCACTGCTGTATCTAATTACCCCCGGAATCACTCCCCATCTATCTATTCCTTGTCACTTGGATTCAGTCTCCCCACTAACACAGCCCCTGTGCTGGAGCATTCCCTGCTGGAATTGCTGGTCTGCATTAGCTGGCTGCTGGGCGTAACAGCCCAGCCTAAAGCCCATCAAAATCAACCTGTGGATTCCCAGGGGCTCTCAAAAATGTGCAGACATCATCTGGCAACTCAGAGCCCTGAAAGGCTGCCTTGAAATCAGCGGAGCCAGGCATTTCTTGCTGGGATAGAGGCAGGGTGGAGCTCTGGTGCCAGTGAGGAGCAGCATATTCCAGCCAGTGTGGGCAGGAGCAGAGCTCTGTCCAGCACATGGGGTGTCATTCCAGCAGCTCTGTGCATGTGTGCCCAGGGAGAAGTTAATTTTGGCTGTGTTCAGTCTGAGTTCACAGAAGGAGAACACAAAAAAACCTTACTTCTCCTGTAAGTCCATTGCCAAATTAAATGGAAAGAAGAAGCAAAAATAATAATAATAAAGATCATATTCAGATCGGGGAAAAGCTAATATCCTCTCCAGATTTCAGCTCTCACCCCTTTGGCATCTATAGTTGCCAGTTCATTAGGAAACATCTCAGTATTTTGGTCTAATTTAAGTGGACAGATGCTATTTTTCCACAAAACGAAGTGGTATTAGAAAAGCCTGTCAGATTTAGTTTGGCATTTTCTTTTGTTACATTTTATGTTTATGGGCCACTTTTTTTTTCCTTCCACAAATAAACTTTCTAAGATAGACACGAGCTCCTTGGCAGCAAGGAAACAGGAATCCTGCTTGTAGGCATATGCCCTGCTCTGCAGCCTCAGAAAGCCTTGCCAGTGTCCAGGTTTGGCTGATCCATCATGTTACATATATCTTTTACATGCTGGCAGCAGTCCTTTCCATTTAGGATAAACTGAGTGCTGAATAGGCATAAACATTTGGGCTTAACCGAGATACAGCATGGGAAGGCAAGGCCAGATGGTATTATATGCACACCGTGGTGCAAAACATCTGAAGCCTGAGAGGTGCTGTAGCTGTACCTGGCAGGAAGTCCAGCAGAAATCCAGCCAGCCCCCTCTGAAGGCCCAGCCTCATTCCCCACATCTTCCTGGCCCACTTGCAGGAAACTCCGGGTGAGGTTTATGGACTCAGTTTTGCTGCAGGTCAACCAAAAGGCTTGTAAGTCCCTCATGGGCTTGAAATCCAGCAGAGCAGGACTGGATCTGGTTCCCATGACTCTGCTCATTGGCTGTTCTGAAATTAAGTCCAGAGTATCCAAGAGCAGAGTGAGCAATCAATGTATCTGAGCTGATGTCTGTCCTGGATAAATATTCACTCAGCCCTGCCAGCTCCAGAACCTGGATACCCCCGAATCCAGGTGGAAACCAAACAGGATTTCCTCGTGCAAAGGGCACACTGAGCACCAGTCTGAATCCCACATCACTGCTGTATCTAATTACCCCCAGAATCACTCCCCATCTATCTATTCCTTGTCACTTGGATTCAGTCTCCCCACTAACACAGCCCCTGTGCTGGAGCATTCCTTGCTGGAATTGCTGGTCTGCATTAGCTGGCTGCTGGAGCGTAACAGCCCAGCCTAAAGCCCATCAAAATCAACCTGTGGATTCCCAGGGGCTCTCAAAAATGTGCAGACATCATCTGGCAACTCAGAGCCCTGAAAGGCTGCCTTGGAAATCAGCGGAGCCAGGCATTTCTTGCTGGGATAGAGGCAGGGTGGAGCTCTGGTGCCAGTGAGGAGCAGCATATTCCAGCCAGTGTGGGCAGGAGCAGAGCTCTGTCCAGCACATGGGGTGTCATTCCAGCAGCTCTGTGCATGTGTGTGCCCAGAACTGGACATATGGAGCCAGAGTAAAGGCAGAGCACATGCTATGGGGTGTGATGAGGTGATTCGGAGCAAGTAAAGCTTAATTAGTGTGCAGTGACCCTTAACAGTAATTTCCTGGAGGATGAAATATCCACCACTAGTGATCAAAACATACCACTTAATCACATAGCATTTTTCTTGGAAATATGAATTTAATTTGAGCTTTCATGTTTTCTTCTTTCCTCAGGGAAAGGGTGAAACACACCTCTCACACAGATCTAGAGCTGAAGCTCTCTTTCTGCTTTTAGTTTTCATGGCCAGCACTGCTTTTCCTCTCTCTGATTTGCAGGTTTGGCCCTGAGTTTTCCAGTGTTAAGGGCAGAGAAAAGAACTCAACTCTGGCTCATTTACAAGGACTATTTGAGCCTCAGGAAAGTGTTCTCTGTCCTTCAGGGCATCTGTCTGAGGGACCATGTGGGACTCCTCTTGCCTGGGACTCTGTCCTGACACTGTGTTCTCTGATGTCTCTAATTAGATGTGACCTCCAGGGTTTTTTTGCAGCTGGGGCCCTTGCACTCCTCTCAGGAGATAGATGTTGTCTCAGGTACATAGGAGCTGAGATTGCAGGGAAAGGATTCTCCCAGCATGGTGCTGTCTCTTCTGCCCTGATTTAGTGAGATGTAGAAACATAATATGTGCAGGACTTGTCCTATGTGTCCAGTTTTGTTGATATTGGCTCATGTATTCAGACATTGTAAGGCGTGGGATGGAGTAACAGATGAGGAAAGACAAGCTGTATGGAATCATTAAAACTCCAGCTGCAAAATCATGTTAATTGCATGCTCCCTTACTGCCATAAGAATTTGGGTTTCTATTAGCAAATTAAACCCACTCCCAGATGAGATACAGCACAGATTGGATTCAGCCACAGCTCTGCTCTCTCTCGAAAGCGTTCTGAGTATTGCTCTTTTCATTTCCCTTGCTGACAGAGCCTCACACGACAAGGGCTGCAATTGCAGAAGACTGCAAGAGCCCGCTGACAGGTGATTAACAGCTCCTGGATGCTGGGAGCCTGACCACACTTCTGACCACAGGAGCAGCTAAACAAATTATCAGCAGAGCATTTTGTGGTTAACTCACCCTTTTCTCTAAATAACTCTGCTAATGACGTTCCCTGGCCTGGCACCCCTACACACTTGTGTGCTGAGAGATACTGTTTCTCGTGTCTAACAGACTCCTTAGAAACTCAACAGCAACAAAGGCAAAACTGGAGAACTCTGGACTCCCAGTAAAATGAACAGCAAAAACTGAATAAAGGAGTGCATTTTAGTAAGCTAGTTCTTTGGAGTGTCTTTCAGCCAGGTGAGGGAGCTGGAAATGTTTTCATCCCATTTATTTCAGGGCAGTTTTTAGCCACGGCTTTCAGACTCAATACTCTTTCCATCCTACCGGTGCCTGAGAGAGTGGAGTAAGTCCCTGGCATTTTGAAGGGCTCAGAAGTCAGAATCCAAGAAATTAGCTGGGATCCTAAACACGGGCAGCAATTGTGCAAATACTTTCCCTTGCTGCTTGTCCAAAGCCTTTGTTGGAAATGATCCATGGGGTGAAGAGAAAGGGAGATCGCACTGTGGGACTGGATGGAAAAAATCCCCTGTGAGCACTGTGAGATGTTGACTGTATATAGGAAAAGGAAGGAAGGATCCATTTAACCCCCTTGAGTCACTTTGGGCTTTGTAGGGTGGTGAGTCAGAGAGCCTCGCAGTAAGTCACTGAAGCAGGATTTGATCACAACCAAGTCACTGCTCTGATAGGTAAAGGAAGCTGGGCAGTAACATATATAGACCTACAGCAGTGTGGAGACAGATTATTTTCTGTCTTGGATGCCTCCCTGGTGTATCTTATTCACTCAAATTTATGTTTGATCAACAGAGCTTAGGGTGAAAGAGAGCTGAGGATATTGCACCCTCTGATATGGCTCATGTGATCTTGTGGATATCTTCATTACTGTGCAGAGGCTTTGGGTTCTTACACCTGGATATCCATGACCAAGAGCTTAATCTCCTCAAGAAAGGGGAACTTAGGGCTCATCTCAGTCCTTGCCCTTCTTTAGAAGTGTCTGGAATTGAATGCATGAGGATGAGAGACACAAAAATACCCTTCTAGCTTTAATCTTTTAGTTAAGCATGTGTGGAGATGTTTCAGGAAATTCCTGTCATACAATGTGTCTTAGAGCCAGTTCCTAGGAAGCTGCAGTGATCCAAGGTTTAGAATCAGCTTTTATGCCAGTTTACTGAAGATCCAAGCCAAGAACTCCAGGACTGGCTTCTCGTGTGTACTCCACACACCTTTGGGCTTGTCTTCTCCTGAAACTGATGGGGGAAGAAGACAATAGTCTAGAGATCATCAGATCATGTCATGAGGAGCATGCTGGGTGACACCAGATTGTTTTGGGTTTCAGGGGACAGCAGGGGAGATTAAAAGTTGTGGTAACTCAGGTAGTGTGCCCACTTTAATTTTAGCCTCTCGTCTTCTGTCTTTCCTCCTCTTTTGTAGTCAAAAGAATCTTGTAGGCAAGGAATCTTTGTCAGAACAATTAATTCAATAGCTCCCCAAGGAATAAAAGCAGATGGTTCCACACCTTTACAAAATGAATTTTTTAAGTGAGAGAAGAGTCCTTAAGAGAGGTTTTCAGCTCCAGTAACTCACTGAGGTGTGCACAGAGAGCTCAGAAAGTGAGGACTTGCTGTACTTATAGGATGGTGTTTGCAGTGAAAACCATTATGGGAACCCTGCTTTTTTTTCCTTAAAGTGAGTTAGAAGCATGTGGCTGTGCAAAGTCCAGCCCTGAAGTGCTTTTCCACTTCGAAGACTTCAGAATATAAAGCTTTTCTTTTCCCTCCTTGATGCATGAATGAGAAGTTAGGTTTGCCTACAACCCGTCCTGGCCTCTGCGTGCTTAACCCTGCTGAAAATACTGGCTGTGTTTGTTCAGAATTGAGAGGGAGGAAGAAATCAAAGCTGTTGTCATATCCAGGCTCTTCTGAGCTTCTTCTGCTGTGTCCTGACATTTTCATTTCAGAGAAAGAGTGTTATGCCTTCAGCATGTCTTCAAATAAAGCAAAAAAAGGGATTTCTGAAAGTATGCGGTAGGATATGTAATTTATAGAACAGTTCACATAGTTGTTTCTTTAACAGCATTTATTAATAATTCACTAAGGAGCTTTTTGTTCAGGAAAAAGAAAAGGATGAAAAGCGAGAAGACTCATTCTGGGGAGAAGCTGCAGGAAACTTTTGCTGCTTTACCTCAAGCAGTAGCAGCTCCTGCTTCAGGGTTAAGGATGGTGAGTGTTTCTACCTGCAGCATCCACTGTGAATGGCTCTGCCAGAGGGTGATGGAGTGTTTTGAGAGAAATTTTACAAGGGCCCTCGATTTCCAAAATAAGCTTGACCAATCTGAGGGCTCTGTTCCAGAGACAGGAAGGGGAACAACCCTTCATTTGCCCTATAGCCCCTAAAGTCAAATGATTGCTCTCTCCAGGCCATTGCAAAATTCCACTGCTGGTAATTTAATGTAATGGATGCTTTTTTTTCTTTCTTTCTTTCTTTCTTTCTTTTTTTTTTTTCTGATGGTGGTTTTTAAAATGTGTTTAAATGAAGAATAAAGTGCAAATATATAATTACTACCATGCTTTCTTAGTCAATGCTTCTTAAAGCAAAATTCATGTCAAGAAGTCTAAGATTTTTGTTTTCCTGTCCTCTGATGTGTTGTCATGGCTCTTGTTTTCACGATGTGGAAGCCATGGGTTAGTTTTGCCAATGCCAAGAAAACTTGACATGTTCCTTTGTGTTTATACAACAGTCAGAGCAGGTTTCTGTGATTTTGTTTGCTTTTGCAGAGAGATTTGTTAGCAAAAACTATCTCTGTGTTCTGTGGAAGAACCATGAACAAACAACATTTCTGGGTTAAATTTAATCCAGAATCAAATCAGCCACAGGAAGATGCAGTCACTTGCAGGTAAGCCAGACCTGTATGAAAAGTGACTTTTTTTTCTCCCCTGTGGTCACAAGGAGAAATTAGGACAGGGAAGGAGAGAATTGGATTTTGTAAGACTAAATTATAGTGGTTTGGGCCATTTGGTGAAAAAAAAAAAAAAGAAATATAAAATCAGTCAATTTGGACCACTCTGTTTCACTTTCAGGTTATATAACTGAAGATAACAACAACAAATTTCAAAGAACAATATCATAACTGGCAGAGCAGACTTCAAAATGCATCAATACAGAGGGAGGAAACCAGCCTGCATGGTTGGTTCAGTTTACAATTCTGTGTTGGAGAAACAGCATGATTAAAGTTTTCCTCAAGTTCTGAAAGCTGAGCCTCCTTCCAAAGAAGGTGAAAATCTTCTACCTTCCTCCCTTCCCTGAGTATGTATGTTCAACAAGAGTTTGGACAACAGCTTTTGTAGCACTTCATGATGGGCTTCTTTTTATGCTTTAAGTGGTGAAACCAATAAAAACAAGCCCTGAGGGCAAGGAGCAATTTAGAGGTGCTCAGAATCTCTGCAAACTCAGGGTTCCACTGCTGCCTTAACTATTGTAGGTATTTCCTATTGTGTATGTGCTGTATCAAACACTGTTTAAACTCTATAGGATAGATGTAAGCAAACATGCAATGTCTGTGACATCAGAGATTATGCCTTCCTTTCCAAAGAATATTTTCATAAGTTTATTTTCATAAGTTATTAGTTAGGGCCTTAGGTGCTTCACTTTAAGTGTATTCAAGCAGCCACTTGTTTCTGAGGATCTGACACTATGAGTTTCTAAAGAGACCTTTCTGTTTTCACCCATTTCTCTTACCTCCCCACATCTAGAATCACAGAGAATTTTGGGAAACACTGAATTATATTCTTTATGTTGGGAGCTTGTGTTTCAGCTCCAGCACTGCCCTTGATCCCTTGTGACCTGGAGATCTGTTCTGCTCAGTGCTTGAGTTTCCACATTTATGGATCATTAATAATGAAAGTGTTTCCTGGCACTGTGGGACCAGTCAGGTTCATGCTGGTATGCCTTCCAAGGAACACTCTCTGGCCCCTTCACAGGCCTTCTACTCACACACCAAACCAAACTTTTTCTGGAGTGTTGAGTCCTTGTGATAGAAGCTCCTGAGCTGCAATACCGGAAAGAACAGGAGCTACAGCAGGGGAGTTTCCCTTCCCCAGGTAGTTCAGATTCATCCATATTCCATTCTCAATCCCTTTTTATGCACAGTGAGACCATGGGCAACACTTCATTCATTTGGCCACTCTCCATCCAGCAATCCACAGCTCCAGGATTACATGAGTTTATGTTTGACTGCAGCAGATTTAGGTCTTGTTACAAGCCAATGGCCAATCTGTTTTCCCAGATATGTTTTCTAGCAATTTTATTCCTCTGCTCAGCCCTAACAACCCAAAACCTTTGCAAAATACTCCTTTTTGGCTTTTGACAATTTTGGTTTCAGATTCCTTTTGCTGGTTAAAGGATTTCTGGGCAGGTTGACAGACATAACATCTCCTTCTTTTAAAAACAGTGCACACACTGGAGTGATGAGCTGGGTTTTTTGTTTGTCTTAACTCAAATTGCAGAGCCATCACTCAAGCTGAGAAGATCTCCCTTTCTAAGCTTTTTCTGAAATGAATGATGCCTTGCCTTCACCTCTGTCCAGTTGCTTTAAAGTTGCTTCTGCATTTGTCAGAATCTCTATTTTATGTATGAGAAAGTATTACCATGAAAAGGGACTTTTATAAAACATAACTGATGTATGTTTTAAAAAAAAAAAAAAAAAAAAAAAAATTGAGGCTCTTTTATAGGCCTTGATTCAGGAGTGCTGCCTTTGTGGGTGACTTGATCTGAGTTAACCTGTGTGTTATTTTGCAACTGCAAAGAGATATTTGTTGCTTTTGGGGCAAGTCAAAGCAGCTTGAAAGTCCTGGTAGATACTTGCATGTGACTGTGCACGAAGCATTTCTTAGGAGTCTTGATGCTTTAAGGAAAATAGCACCAGGGATGGAATACCAGAAGCGCCTTGTTTCCACTTACTGTAAATGATCATAAATTCTACTGCTACTTTATTGTGGTGGCTGTAGCTCTTGGAAGAGTAAAAGGGGTGGGAAACCAGTTCCCAGTCAGTTTTATAAAGTACAAGGTTGCTTGTATTGGTACCAAGTCCAAAGTGCAATATTTCGACTGTGAATGATTGGATGTTTTCCCAGATTCCCATAAAGTCATTAAACACACTGTAAAGGGTCACCCATAACATAACCAAAAGATCAGTACAAGCAGGACCAGAGCAGATTGTCAAGGCAGTCTTGGTTTTCCAGGAGGTGAATTCCACTGAACTGTGCAGCCTTGGAGGTTGCTCCAACTGGGAAAATTTGTAAAGCCAGCCCTGATCATGTCTCATTTACAGCTCACTCTGGCCAGTCCAGATACATCTCATAAAAGGAGCAGCCAAGAGCCAAGAGCTCTGCCATCCCTAGGGAGCTCATCTCATGTGGAACTTCCCTTTGGAGAAACCTTCCCTTAAATAAGATCCAATCTTGGACCAATTCCCAGTAATCTTCCAAAACTGAGAAAACAACAACTCTCACGGTTATTTTTTAAATGCTTCTGTGGCAAAGTCTCATCTAAAAGAATGAGGATGATGCCCAGAGGATCTACATATGTTATTTTAGATCTCTCCACAGAAGTAGCAGAGAATTGGGTTGTCACCTATGTTTATTGAACCATTCTGCAGAATTTGATAGCTGTAATGTGATTTTTCTATTGCTCCGTATGACTGTTCTGCAACTAGTGGGGAAATCATTATTTTATAGCACACTCTGGCAGAAGGTGAGAGCCCACCACTGGCAACAGCTGGAGGTGCTCTGCCTGCAAAAACACTGCTTCCACAGGAGGACTCCTCCAAGAAAAACCGAGGGGACTTCATCCAGCAGAGACACAGCTGAGATTGGGATGTGCACAGCAGCTCAGCAGAAGTTTCAGCTTCCTCATTGCCTCCTCCAGTGGAGGATCTCCCTCAGTGCCTGAGGTCCAAGTGTGCTGCCTCAGCACAAGGCTTGGCTGCCAGTGGCGTGGGAAGGAAAAGAGGACATTGGGAATCAGCCCTTGTTTTCTCTCATAGCACACAAAGCATTGGCACTGGAGAAACACAGGTCATCACACAGATTTAAATATTCACATATCCACAAAGAGTTTGTTTTCTCAGGAAATACTGAGTTTTGGATGGAAAATAAACTTTTTAAGTTTGGCTTTTGATATCTGCTGTAGAAACAGCTCATTAAGAAGCTGCAACAAGATGCACTTCCAAACCAAAGCAGGAAATATATTGGTTCATCTGTGACACACAGAAGGCCTATGCAGCCCACCTCATGCTTGCTTAGGGCAGCAACAGACATGGAACCAGAGACTGGATACAGGACTGAACTTTTCACAGTCCTGGATGTGTTTGGGTAAAGGCTTTGGCTCAGTTTGTTGTGCCAAAATACATGAATCTGAATTTTCCCAAAGTTCAAATGCAGCCGTATTCAGACTCGTCAGACCCTTGCTTGTATGGCATGTTGTGACATTTACACACACACATACAGGGACTCATTTAAACCATCCAAGTCAAATCCTCCTACAGCCACAAACACATAAAATTTGAATGCTTTTTTTTCAGACAGTTTGGCTGAAATTAGACCTTTTCTACAGTAATAAATAACAGAATAATTATTTTTACTTCCTACACAGGAAGTCAAATGTTTGATTCATTTTGCTCTTTTTGGCAGAGCTGATAGTTCTGAAATAGTTTTCCCTGGCATCTCAGCAATAACAGTTCCCATTAACCCTAGAGACTCCTGATGACCTAAATTCAACTTCAGGATATTTAATTTCTCCTTCTCCCTCCGACCACATGGGAATGGAAAATGAACACAACACAGCATAGTAGTGATTAGAGCCCAACTTTTCTTGTGACCGTCTCTAGCATCTGTGCAATGGCTTGAGGTACTTCACACCTGTCTTTACATAGAAATACGCTTGTTTTATACTTGGATATCAGTTTTGGTAGAATCTGAGAATTTTTGGTATTTTTCTAGGATTTCCTTACCCAACAGGAAGAGCAGAGAGCTACTGAGTATTGCTCAGAGGAAACAAACTGATCGTGCCTCCACTGCACCTGAAAATCCCAACCCTTTCTGGAGCCCACAGCTCCGTGCTTCCTGGAAGCTCTGGACTAACTGTGCCCACGCTGAACAGAGGGTTCTTCAGAGAGCAGTAAGCCCTGTGCAAATCAAAGATGTTGGTGTTAAGAGCCTGCACGGAGTGGCTGTGGAGCTTGATGCTTCCCAGAAACCTCAGAGAGAGAGTGTGTGTGCAGCACATACTTCTGCCTGGGAAGTGCCAGGTTCCACTCACCACTGGCAAACGCTGGGGTTTAATGAGAACTACCGTGCTGACAGATCTTTGGCCGCTTCCATTACATGGGAACGGTAAAGACATGATTGTTCTCACTGGTGTGACCAGACCCACATGATTGCCTGCCCTGGCCTGTCCCAAGCCACTCAAGTTTTGGTGGCTTGTGTGGCACACGTTTGTCTCATTGTGTATCTGAGCTGGTTCAACCACCACGAAACAAACCCAACCCACCCACAGCCTAATCTCTCAGCCTCTGATCAGCTTTATTGTTCATGCACCCAACATGATACAGCGATCTCATTCTGGGCATATTTATATATGGGATAAAGAAGTAGAAGAGTAGACTTGTTAATTTAGCCTCTCTTAAATAGTTTGTGAAGAGCTCAGAAACTGGGGAGCTCCATGTGTTGAATGGGATAAAGATGTAGAAGAGTAGACCTTTGTTTAATTTAGCCTCTTTTAAATAATCTATGAAGAGCTCAGAAATTGGGGAGCTCCATGTGGAGTACAGTGGGGTGAGACACAACACTGCAGGCTTTTTCCAGTGAACACAATTGTGATGATATCAGCTTAGACCTGCAGAAAAAAAAACCAAGAAGCAGACAAAAATGCTGGGATAATGTTTGGAATATCTTTGGTGTCTCCACATTTCTGGTGGAGAGCTCATGGATCTGTTTGACTGTCATTCTACTAAAAAATTATTCCAGTTTCTGTGATCTGGAATGATTAAGAAGCAAAGCACATTCTTCATGTTGGAGTACATCCCTCTTCCCACTGCACTGTAATGTACAGCAGAGCTGGTATTTAGCTAAATTATCCTTCCACCTATGACTGTGTTTTCTCAGTCCTCATCCTGTCAGCCAACACAGTGCCTCTCCTACATTAATCTTTCCAGTCTGAACATTTTTTTCTTAAACTCTAGACACCTTTCATGTGTCCTTCCAAGTGCTCTAGAGAAGTTGTTTGGAATGAGGTAATAGCAGGTACAAGTCAGACCTGTACATGGGGATCCTTCCAGAGAAGATAAAGAGGGAAGGAAGTCTGAGGGGGAAAAAATCACTAATACTGGTACTTTTAGCTTTGTCTGAACTTAGACATGTTGACATCAGCTGCTGACACTCATGTGCATGACTGGTTCTGCAGGGAACCAACACACATCTCTGGAAATTTCCATCTTCCACAGGTAGTTTAGGTCTTTGGTAGTCTGGGACACCTTCTGAACATACCAGTTTGTCTTTGGGAACCACAAGGACCTCAGGGAGACATTTAAATGTAGGCACTGTCTGCCAGTGTGTCTGTGTATCCATCTGCCATGGGGAGCTGTCACTGGTTTGCCCATATGGTGGCTGAGAGGATAAATGTATTATCAGAGATATTTAGAAGTGAAGGGCTAGAGGAGCACACATGATAGAGATGCTGCTGTGTAAGAGATAGTCTGTGTGCATAATCTCAGTCAAATTACACAGGCACGATCCAGCATCTGAGAATCATTTTCTCTAAGGATCATAATTGTAAAGTTAAACCAAATAAATATTGAAAGATATTATATAAAACTCCCACACAGGGCCTTGCAACCTGAAACATAAAATATACATACAGCAGATTCTGCTCACCACAAAACTATGCCAGGAATATAAGAGTATCTTTTATGCAGATTGGCTCCCATCCCATTCTGGGGTCAGAGACATGACGTCCCAATAAACATTCATGGATCACTTGAAAATCACAGGCATCTATGAGCTGTCTTGCCTGCCCTCCCTTCTTCAGCTCAACATTTAGTGCTGAGTTGATAAAGCTCCTCACTCCTTCCTAATCATTCTCATCTCCTTAATTCCACCAAATAATTCATACGGAGCAGTTTCACCCGCTAAATCATTTTTAAATAGTTAAGCCTCTTCTGGGGCTTTTAAAACAGTTGGCTGTAGAACTGACTCAAAGTCTAATCTGTATCTCTCCTAAGAGGATACTTTTTTCTGCCTCCCACCTTCTTGGTGACTGCAGGACCCAATAAATACAATACTTCCTAATGTTCTAGCTGCCTGCTTGCCTGCCATCTCACAGAGGGAGCCACTATACTGAAAAAACAGCAGAAAGAAAACTCTATAAATTCAGTCTTATGCATTCAGAGCTTGTAAAACCGACCAAAGCATGAATTCCCTCAGGCCCTGTGCTCCTCTATAGTGGTGAGAAGAGTAAAGCCCCCACCATCTGAGCCCCAAAGCCACGTGATGTGTGCTGGCAGGCTCCCAGTAGTAGCCTTGGCCTTTCTTGGTTTGGAAATTAGTGGGAATTTCTGTTCTGTACCAGCTAACTGAGCAGAGAATGAGGACAACAGCCACACCAAGTCATCCATCCTTTTGGTCATGGTCAGCACTTGGAAAGGCTGGGCATTAGACAGCCCTCACATAGCTCCTAGGCCTGCTCTTCCCCATGGTAGCTGGTAATATTTCTATATTTCAAACATGTCAATGTGCATCTGTCATGTTTCTCCCACTTATATCTCCCATAAACAAAGAAACCTAAAACCTCTTCAGTGATGTGTCGTTAACATGAGGAAATTGCCATTTACTGTGGAGGTAACAAAGTCCAAAGTCTCGTGCTAAAAGACAAAGGTTCAGACTCTTCTTCTGTCTTATGTTCTTGTTCTTCCTTTGCCCATCACAGATGTTAGAAAATAAAAATGTTATTTCATCCTGAGTTACTCCTGTGGATTTCAGACATATCTATAGATCCTTCAAGCTACAGCAGCACAGAAAAATAAAAACATTATTACTTTTCAGGGAGGAATGAAAATCTTTGTATTAAGAGAATGGATGACTAAAGATTGGAAAAGGTAGAGCTGAAAAAACAGTTGAAAATGTTTGATTCATTTGTCTGTATGGTTTTAGGAAAGTTCACCAGCTTGCAAAGGGGACAGGTGGCTGGAAGACTTGCCCTCACCTAAGTCCATGGTTATGAAGTATTTAAGTAGTTTTTGTTAGAGGGGTGTTAGGAAATGCCTTGGAAGGACTGTTACATCACTGCCTGTGTCTGGTGGTTCTACTGGTATGAAACTATTGTTCTCTCTTGCAGGCAAGCCTCTCCTTCAGAGGGGACAGGTCACACAAAGTGTGGGGACATCTCCTTTCTGTAGTGAGCTCCACAGAAATGGAGCAGCTGGCAGAGCTTGCTACAGAAAAAAGATGAAAAAGGCATCTGTGCTCAGTCTGTAAAGATGGGCATGACCTGTCTTCATTCACATTTCTGGGAATGTGAACTGTTTCAAAACTTTGGAAAGTGCTCTGCAATCTGGGTATAGAACACATGGGCAGGCAGGTCAGTCGGTTGTGCTGGGCATCATTCCCAGAGCTTTTGGGACAGATGGGCTTTCAGAGACAGAAATTGAATCCTGAATTCTGTGGCTGGTAAACATCCTTGATGTGCTTAGATCTGCCTTCTTCTGACTTAACCATGTGCAGATCTGGGCCTACTGAGGCTCTTGGGAGCCCAGTCCTGGGAGGACATGGTTACAAAACCCAGCAGTAGCCCAGCCAGTACAAAGCAGTCAGATGAGTCACAGGCTTTGTGGCACACAGAGGCTGCAGATGGAGATTCTTGTTCACGCCGAGAAATGTGGCCTTGTTCTGTGCTCACTGCCATCTGGAGACACAGAAACCAAATCCAACTGGCATGTGTTAAAACCCCTCCACCCTTTTGTATGGTTTGGTCTTGCAAATTGCATTTGTTTAGCAAAGGAAAAATGTATTAATTGTTCTACAAGTGTGACTAATGGTAATTAGTTCTATTCTGCTGTCAGGAAAAGGGCCGCAGTTGACTGTATTTAAATCCTTCTTGAAGCTGCCCTGTTTTATATGAAGTTTCCAGACTTTTGCCAGCTTCAAAGCTAGCATTGCCTATCCAAAGCACTCTGTGGTTAGCAGAAGGACCTGCAGAGGCAAACTGCAGAAGTCTCAAATTCAAGGCTTCTAGAAGCTGAAGAAACCAAGGAAGTCTGAACACAAAAGAGTTCCCTTCTAAACAGAAATATCTGCGTTTCTCATTCAGGCTCTTGAGGCTGACCGCTGACTCTTTTAGCACTGTGGCCCTTCAGTGGTTGGAGACTTCGTAATTTTTAGGTTAGATGGCAGTAATATGGCCTTTATATCCACTCTGAAGCTGGTAGAGAGTGCCACATTTTGTTTCTTAAGCATATAACTACATAAAATAGTCATGTCTTAGAGGTTTTGGAGCTGGAAGTCTGAGCAGAACAAATTATGTTGGGATCCCCCTCATCGGGGGGACTATCCTCCTTTCAGTGCATGGAATTTGGAAAAGGCATTTTCTACACTGCTGGAAATGTACAAATAATAAATGTGTGTGCTGAGGGATAAGGAATAGTTGGGATGTCAAATCTATCTACAGTTCCATTTAACATTTGTTTTCTTAATCTTCCTGCTTCCATCTCTGTCTCTGTCTTATAATGCATCAGCACTGCAGTTGTGTGGTGTGTGTCCAAAAGCAGCACATAGATGTGGCTAAAAAATCACACAGAAAAATAATGTTATCAACATTAATGGTCTTTGTGTATATCAAAGAAACCTCTCCACACAATGAAGATGGGACAAGGTATGGGTGCAACTCCTCCTCCCTACATATGATGTAAAAAAAAAGAATCATATTTAAAAGGAAAGATTTCACCAAGTCTGAGGAGATAGGATTAGTGCAGTCGAGGGAAAGGAAACTATGGGGACACAGAATAACTTAACAGGGAGATCTGCTAGTGGGAGTCCCAGAGAAGTGCAAGACTTCTCTCTATAGCATTTGACAATGAGGTCATCAAAGCACTGAAGAAAATTCACCAGAGCACAAACATCTGTGATGAAAACAGAGGTACATAGGAAGAAACCTCTTTTCCCCAACAGCCTTCTTATGGAAAGAAAGGGGGACAAACAGCATTTTTAAATTTTTTTGGGGATTCCTCTGTCAAGAAGTCAACTGACTAATATATATGGAATGTGATCCCATCCTAAAGCCACGCTCAGCTTCACCGTATTTGTGCTACTATCTTTATAGCTGCTCCTGTTGCTTATAGAGCTGGACTGAGAGCACAGGACTGGCAAATCAAAATTGACAGCCTAGGAAGCAAAGTAGTCATGTTTCAGCCTCAGTCAAGTGATTTCTCAGGGAAGAATTTGCAAAGTAACTTGTTCCACATCTCTTTTTGGCATAGTCATGAAGGAATAAGCAAACAAAAGGAGCAGCATGTCTTCTGTCTATTCTGCAGCAGCTTACATAGATTTTCTCTTAAAAGAGAACAAACCTGCCAAGGTGGAAGAAAAGTAAAAACCTGAAACAAATTTTGGCCTGCTTTGTCAGTGCCATGGAATTTGGGAATGCTTTGTAGCTCCGAGGACTTCTGGATATACAAGTAACCCTCTGCTATTCTTTCCATGAAATGGCTATGATCAGAAACATGGGCAGGGTTCTGGCCCTTCTGGGGATGCCACGGGCCTGCCTTTATTTTCTCCTCAACTTGCCTGGCCTTGCCTTTGTAGCACATGGACTCAGAGTATACAGACAGCAGAGCTCTGAGTGATGAATGTCAAGGGTGCGGCTTCTTTGCCATGGGCAACAAAAGCTCATTGCCAACTTTACTGGATTTTCCAGTGATCTTATGTAGAAAGAGCAAATTGGGGACTGATGTGAGTCAAATCACATCATTGGGTTTCTTCAGATCTGTGTTGCTCTTGCCATTTTAAACCATGTTCCCTACACTCTAAGGAATGTGCTAACTGCTCTCAGACCTACCTGTATTTTGTCAACCACGCAGCTGAGGCCTTGAGCCTAGTCCAGGCCTGACTGCAACAAAATGCTTTGTTTCTTCTTCATGAACATCACTCTGTAGACTCTGCCATTCACTCTTTCTGTATTTTCTCTTGCTGTAAAGGGACTAAATTATAGGTGAAGTGATTAGAAACAGAAGGGAACTTGGCTTTAATGATCTGTACTCTGTTCACAAAATAACTCACAAACCATTCACTGATACCTTTTGATTTGCAGACCTTCCTTGCAGGCTCTGAGTCAAATCAATGATCGAGAAGAGCTCAGCAAGGAGACATTTTTTCCTCCCTCAAAGCAGTGATATTGGAAAAAGATGTGGCCCTCTGCAGCTGTCATGGCCTTTGATATCCAGCTACATGTTGTTTCCATATTGCATAGTGAACTGTGAGACCAGATGATCTCCATAAATAGTGCAGGCTTGTGATTTCCTCAATTGCCATTCCAACAGAAACTTCCAAAGGGTTGATGCACCAGGGAGTATTCATGATCACATAGGGACACCTAAACTTGCAGAGTGCTCGTGAGCATGGATGGGAGATGTCCTGATGTGAGAGGCCATCTAGACATAAACAATCCTGCACAGAGCTCTGACACTTGGAAATAAACCTAGAACAATTTGCATTATGGAAGAGTCTAGTGCTGGGCACTGAGAGTTCTTGAGGACTAGTGTTGTTAAGGTGGCTCTTTTTTTCTCGTCCAAGGCTGTCTTACACATGAGATTTCATTCTCAACATGATAAATTGTGCATGAAGATCTTTTATTACCTCTTTGTATAAAGTCCTTCAAATAATATTCCAGAAAATTCCCATGTAGATTTTTTTTCGATTGTGATGCCATTGCTGTTTTAACAGAATCTTGTTAGATATTTTTCCAATACATAAGAAAGGTCCTAAGAAGTTCCTTTCCAAAGAGCACTCAATAAGTCTTTCCCCACCAAGACATTGACCACAGGACTGAGAAACACATGACTTAAAATCATCTTTATACTAAATAAAATTAAATACAGTAAATTTCCCTTTCCCTGTCACAAATTTACACATTTGCACTTCCTCTACCAGTGGCTGTAAATTAATTTCCAACAGGCCTACTTGTCTGGTCTCCAAAAATCCTCCTTCCCAGTGAAAGACTACACAATCTCCAAGCAGAGTCTTTGCTAGGTTAACTGAAGGCATCCTTGAAAGGCTGAGCCTTCTGAAAGGACCTAACAGGGTGTAGTGAATGGTGATATTTTTAGAGAAACAGCAGAGCAGGATGTTAGGGCAGACAGCACTGGCACAGCTGAGCAGATGGCAAGGTGAGCTGGAACAGATCAGTTATTCACTCAGATCCCAGCTGAAAACTGATTATACGGAGAGTTGTGTGTAAAGTATTTATAGTCCAGCCTCAAAACTCAAAATCTGTTCCAAGTGGGATAGTTTACATAGTCAAATGAATTGCCATTAACTACCTGTATTTTAGTTCAAAGATGCTTTGATTAGGTTTTGAGGGGTTTAGTGCTTTTTGGTTTTGTTTTTTTTGTTTTTTAAATTTGCTAATTATTCTTAAATAATATCATGCTGTGAAATGAAAAAAGACATGAGAATTGCCACCTAACTGAGAACAGATTTATGTCTAAATTCATCCCCCTGTCTTGCTTCCCACAGGCAGCTCCCAACAGAAGTGGTTGGGTTTCCCTCTTTCCGTTTCTGGGCCCCACATGCCGCATGCACGTAGGTTCTTCTAGTTATTCCTTTAATTTGAGGCCTGACATGAGAACATGGGGTACCACAAAACCCACCAAACCAAGCAACCCAAAGACTGGCTGCAGAAATCCCAGAGGGCCTGGAGAGCTCAGTGATAGCAACTGTGAGAACCTGTAGAACATCTCACTGAAGGGTAGGTGGGTCTTCTCAGAACAAGACACAAATTCATGGACACACTTCCCAACACTCCTCTGTAAATGCATGTGCCCAAAATAGACACTGTGTTCAAAACTGCCTTTTGTAGTCTGGTATTACAGCTGCATTAAAAAGCAGCCTGGGAACATCGTAAATGAGTGACATGTCAGATCTCTCTGTCATACCCTCTCTGAAGGGTTTTCACTTTGATACTCTTCAGTTATGTTTGGTCTGACGTCTGTATATATTCACACATGGAAGCATATCTCTGTGTGCATACAAATATTTCTTTAGAAGGGATGTGTTTCTTCTTCTATATTTTATTTTTTTCTAACACTGTGATAGCCAGGATTCTGATACATACATTCCATGTTTGATTCTTGTATCTAGGTGAACACATTGGAATAATTCCCATAATTTCCCAGTGCCTGCAGTCTAATTTATAATGGTTTAAAATGAGGGGACAGTACCTTTTTCTTAGTATGCGTTTTGTTGAACTTTCAGGAAGAACTTTGCTGCCATGCACCTTGAGACAGAGAAAATGTTGATACCAATAAAATTTTAGCACAGCATGCCAAGAAAATCAGCCTTCAGTTTACCTAGGATATCCCAAAGGAAACATACAGTTAATACTGAAGTTTAAAATATCTTAGCCTTGGAATCTTAAAACTCCATCAGCTCTTGGAAGAGGGGGAAGAAAGAGTAACAAAAAAATCCTGTAGCAACAAGGAGGTTAAATACACACATATGCAAAATGTAGCTCAACTCAATGGATCACTTTTAGCAGCTACAATTTTGTCTGACACGGGTTTTACTCTTGATCTCCTCATATTTGTAGCATTTCACCAAAAAAATTAATAAAACCTTCCCCTTTCTGAGAGTACCTTATAATGAAAACAAGAATATTTTGAAAGGAAAGAATGGGAAATGTTGACTGGGGTGTCCTGCTGCTTTCTAAGTAGTCCAGCTCCCAAGATTTATGTCAAAAGGCAACAGAAGGCTGGAAATTAAGGAATGCCCTTGAAGTTACGCTCTGTAACTCAGCCAAGCGAGATGGATTTTCATTTACCTTGTCGAAAACCCAACATGAAAAAAAAAGGTTGGAGATAAAAATCTTGCAGCATTGCTCCGGATTTACAAATAATGTGACAAAATAACATGTGCTCCACTCATGAGAAAAAAGTGCTCCATTCAATGATATAATGGCTCCTGGGCTCAAGATAGGTGGTTCTTAGTTTTTTAATCTGTGGAGCATTGGCTTGAGCTGCTGCCCTTTTGGTGTGACACTGTTGTCATACATGGGCTCTCAGCAGGGATGAGGAACTGGCTCAGAGGCAAATGAGTTCTTCCTTTGCTGCCCCTGGTGCTCACAGGTCTTGTGGCATCATTTACCTGCTCTGTGTTTGAACTCAACATTGTCCCATGGATTCCACTGCTCTGCCTGTATCAGTGCTCCTGAATGTGAGAGCAGATATTGGTAGGGTTGATGCTGTGGGATTAAACAGCCACCACAAGACTGCAATGGAAGTTAAATAAGTAAAAGGTAACAAGGCAGCTGTGTGAGGATCTATTGCTTCAGCAAAGTCTCATTTCTGTGCAAGAGTGGGGTTGTCCCCATTGCACACTGCAGATTTTGAGCAGCTTTGAATCAGAGTATGAAAGGGCTCTCATTGGCTTCTGTTGATTTTGGACTTGCAGCACTGGCCTTAATTGTGCTTTTTCTTAACAACAGCAGAGTCCAAAAGTCATTGTGCTGAAGTGTTAATGATTTCACTTAATCCAATTGGTTCAGCAAACACACTAAAACCTGGAAGCAGCTTTCTTTCCTTGGGAGCCTTGATCAGGCACAGAAGGAAGCCCACATTCCAGATGCAACATGAGATAGATTGCGTTAATAACTGGAACAAGATATACATTGTTTGAAGGGATCAATAGTTTGAGATGGATTATTAAGTGAAGGCTGTGCCACATAAACAGCAAAGGCACTTTCAGTAGGCTGGAGTGTGCAGTGTGTAATTCAGCCTGCTCATCTTCAAACTGTTGATTGTTTTTGCTCTTTCTTTGCCTGTTTCTCAGTCTACCCCTGCATGGTAACAATACCTAGACAGCACCACCAGAAAGGGCTGCCATGATTGTACTGACTTTTGCAGAGCACAGGTGAGGGAATGGCACATGGTTTACACATTTATCTTCAGTTTGAGCTGTTCCATGGATGAGAGAACACTTTGTTCTCCAACAAGTAGCTACTGTACTGACTTAATGCATATATAATTCCCTATAGAATATTATATACATAATAATTCAGGATGATAGTGTATCTGATTTAGACACCTAGAACTTAGCATTTTGAGAATCTCACCTTCTGTTTACAGTGTAATTCAAACCTTGAGAGGAACCACTCAAGTGTCTTCTGCCAGTGTAGGTGGCAGATACCTCTGTGTGCCCGCAGATCCAATTCCCTCCTTGCAGAAGAAGACCAACCTGCTATAAAGACATATCTCCATTCAGGATACAATTTGTTAAGTCTTCTTTCCATAAAGATTATCAAATGGGCCTGGCTCTTGTTAAAAAACAAAGCAGTGGTAACAATTTTGTGGCCAGAACATTTGTCTCAGGGGATGGATACAGGTTCTAGGGTTACCTTCAGGAAATCTGAACTACCACTCCACAAAAGTTCTTTAACCAATACACATCATATTAAAATGAGTTTGGTCTGCTTAAGACTAGTATTGATGGCTCATGAGGCTTTGGGTAGCCATGTTTAGGTACCTGCTTCCAGATCACAGCAGAGTTCTGGATGTGAGATGGGTATATCTCCTCACACAAGGTAATTCTAAGATGTGTTGTCATCCAATTTCAGAGCCTGAAAAACTTTTAAGCCATTGAACATAGCTATTTAAGGGCTAGACACTAATGGAATTGCAAGTTTTGAAGAGTGATTGAATTATATGGTGAATTTTACTGTGTACATTTTACACAGCCAAATCCCAATTTTAGAGGATTTGATGCTAAACAGTTCTTAGACTCACATCTCTCCTCCCAGCTACCTGTTAGCATTTTGTTCTCTTCAGTGTCACAGGATCTAAATATCTGTTACTTTAGAGATATTCAATCAATGAAGTTTCTGTACATGTAGTATGATTTCAGCGCTTCATAAAAATAAACGAGAGCAGTCTAAACTCTACCCTGAATGCACACCCAACCACCTAAAAGACACAGATAGATATGAATTTCTGTTTACTTCCTCACTTCTCCTTCTGTAATGGGGCAAGCCAAAAGCCTTCAGTCCAAATAGCCCTGAACTGGGAGGAAGTTCAGATCCAAACTCTTACAAGCCAGGCCATTTCTAATTATTTTTATTGCCTCATTAAATTTATTGTGGTGAACCATTTCAAGTGACCTCATTAACTCTCAACAAAGAGTTTGTCACGTACAATCCTTAACAGATGTCTGATTTCAGGCATTGCAAAGTCAGTCATCTGGCCCTTCCCCCAGCATGTACAGACCCTTAGCTCTCCAATCCTATTCTCTACTCTCTTTCAAGAAGGATTTCATTTTGATGATGCTGTATTACTGGGTAATTTGCTGCAATCCTGCTTGGGCCAGTTTTTATGCCTTCATCCCCTAGCTATGTCCCACATATTTCTTCTCATCTGCCTTGTTTCCTTCTGCATGTATCCAGATGGGTTGTATACTACAATTGCACTCTCTCCTGTGGAGAGTATCTTCTGGCTTCTCGACTCAACCAGGGCTTGCAGTGCCCCATTGGGCTTAGGCTGTAAAACCCCTCTGTGATTTGTGCAGCTGGGCTTGGAGAGCAGATTTCACTTTGTTCTTTCTTTATCCTTGATTTAAATGGCTCGGATAGCGCTGCAATTAAATGCTGGGGTTCTGGACCACAGCCTTCAAGGGCTGTCAAAAGGATTTTGAGGCGCTCTGCAGCTGAGAGCAGGATGTGGGACTGACTGGATCAAGAAGGAAGGAAGGAAGGAAGCTCCCATGTGAACCTGAGACTCAGCCAGGTCTCCTACCACTGGCTTGCTGGGTAGGCAGCAAGAAATGCCAGAAGTCTGGGGATGAACACAGAGAAGTTTTTGGAAGAACATGTGGATTCTGCAGTCATCTGTTCCCAGAGCAGGAGATGCAGACATTGCCCCAGCAGGCTGCATCCCATGGATTGACACAGGAACAATCACTGAGACAGGCCAGTGGTCCATTCCTCCAGCCCACATCCAATGTCAAGGGTAATGGTACAGGCAGCATATTTATACAGAATGTCCCTCAGGATCTGGTATGATACAATTCAGGTGACTTCCTGTATTGAGCATTTAACATTTCTTGGTAGATTTGGGCTTTTTTCCCCCAAAACCAATTTTTGAGCTGTTGTAAAACTTTACTTTCCACAAGATCCTGTGACAAGCATTTCCACAGCTGAATGAAAAACCACCTTTTTTTTTTAAGCTGTCTTCAACTTTCCAAATTGTTTTATTCTTTCCTGTCCTTGAGTTGAAAGACTGTGAATAATTATACTGTTTTCATCTTCTGCAGACTAGTCATGATTTTGCAGACAACTATTTCTCTCCTTCTCAGTCATATCTTTTTATGGTGCTTCTGTATAAATTTCACGTCTTATTTCTGGTAGGTTAAGAAATGTAACAGGCTGAGAATCAGGAAGAGTTTTCAGTAGTATAAGGGGCAGGGAGAAACAAAATGGGGATGAACCTGGACAGCAGTGATGAGGTGTTTTGTTGTGAAGGTGCTGCAGCCCCTTTCCAGAAAGAATATCTAGTTTTGTAACTTATATTTGCTAAGTTTCAGAAGCTGTAAGCATATAAAAAGGAGAGGACAGGAATTAATACAAACCTCCAAATTCCCCATAAAACTTAAGCCCATTTCTCCTCTTGACTTTCATAAAAGCTGGTCTGTAACATGGTGGTGACTCGAATGATTGCACAGATTAGAAGGTGAGATGGGTTCAGTTCTTAGTTCATATCACTTCTTGGTTTTATAGAGGTGCAGCTCTCCTGGTTTGCTATCTGATTTACACCAGGACAGATGGGAGGAAAGTCAGGCCCATTGTTTTTTCACTCTCTGCTTTTGACAGTGCTGAGAATCTTCATGCTATAAAAGTGTCCACGCTGTGCCGTTTTCCATCTGTATTGCATATATTGTATCTGTCGTGCTGTTTGGGAAGAGCTGATGTTTTTGGCAATCTTTCCTTCTTGAACAAGTCCACATATAGAGTCACTGCATAAAAAATAGCAATGGATGGGAAAAAAATATCTGACTCATGGGAAATTCACATACTTGTTTTATCCTATGTCAGAGTCGGAAGAGGAGAGTACCAATGTTTCCCCAGTGGATAAAAGGTGTTATCAGACTTAAATTATTTCTCATCCAAATGTAAGAGAACCCTGACACTGGAACATTTCAGTCATAGGAGGCTCAGAATAATTTCTTATAACTGTTGTTGCCTAAAATGTTCTTCTAAAATGAAAGAAAGGGAGGGATGAGCCAGCCTAGAGTGCAAGTCCTTCCATTCTGAACACCACCGCTCAGATACAACAGATCCCTGCATGTTTAGAGATAACTTTGCTTGCTGTCCTGACTAGATAAGGAATCCAGACATCCCCTTTGACTAACTGCTTGCCCTCCAAATTTTTTGGGGGAGATAGTGTTCAGTGGAGGGGAAGACAAGGTCACAACAAACTCAGAGCTGCATCTTCAATGAGAAACATTGACTGATATAGAGTACAATACTGATGGGAAATATTTTGTCTTCATTTTTTTTTGGCAAAGAAAAAATCATCTGAAAATCAACCATTTCATAGGGAAGACTTTTGAACAAGATGACATCCTGACTTCTCATGGGAAAATTTTTCAGTCAAAAATTAAGAAGTTAAAAAAAAACAGAGTAGAAAATTGTTTGCTAATGAAGCATACAAGTGACAGCTGATAGATTAAAAGCCATAATATTCTTGGCTTCCACAGATGAAATTTATGAGGGCCTTTTCTTTCACACTGGCACTGACTTTACCCATGCGAAATTTAGACATCCAATCTAAGCAATGTTTGATCTCCTTCCATGCTCAATATAGAGACACAGGCACGTCTGGAGAGAGACTCATCTCATTGGTTTTATAACTGTGTTAAAATCTGAGGAATTTACATGGCTCTGAGTAAGGAAGATGCATCTGATAAGGAAGTTTGCACCATTTAAACTCCACTAAAATACTTGAGTCATTCCCACCATCAGTTTATAAAGATTAATTATGAATGGATAAGATACCTAGCACAAGATATGTCTACCACCCTCAGAAGAGACAGGGAACACAAATCCCCAAAATTAAGAGGTATAGAGAGAGGCAGAATGAAGGAAACCTAAAAGAATTCCTGATTAGATTCATTAACTGCACCTGAGAGAAATGTCCTTAAATATAATTAACCAGTATTGCTGTGTTAAAAAGCAACTTCTATCTCCAGACATGGTACAATCTTTAATTTCCTTGGATCAAATTTTGGTGGATTTTGATTGATTTTGATTTTCATAGCAGCACTGCATGTCAGCCTGCTGATGGTAGCAGCCTAGAGGACAGAACAATGCTTCTTGGTGGCTGTAAAATTTCACTGACCATGCAAACCATCCTTTGTGTCTAAAGCATCCTGAAGGGAGGGATGCTGCAAACCTGGCAACTCATCTGGAGTGTGACAATGGGGAGACCAGCAGTGAGGAAGGGATCTGGGAAAACAAGCACTAGGGCAGCCTGGCATTTGCCCCAGAACTCTGGGCCTGCTTCATGGTGTCAGAAGTAGAAACACATGGAAGACACATCCCGGCATTTCTGCTGGTCCTTGGAAGGGGACAGTGTGTGCCACACCCCGTGGCCTCATTTTTTAGCAGGCTTGAGGGGCATGTGGGAGCTGGGGTCCTTGCAAGGTGAGTTTTCAGCAAACACTGATTGCTACCCTATGACTTAAGGCTGTGTTTTCACCCTCAGTGACCCATAAACACATGCCCTGGGATCTTCCCCCAGAGTATTTAAAATGATTTTACTGACTGATTTAAGTAAAAAAGCAAAGAGGCCTTATGCCTTCAAAGCCTCTGAGTATATTTTTCACCCAAAGCAGAAAGTTCAGGCACTGTTTATCCTGTTCTGCCCAGGGCTTGCTCTTTTTTATTTTGCCCTGAAGTTCTTTCCTGCTAGACATTGTCTATGAGCTGAAGTTTTCTTTGGAACGGCAAATGGGAAAGGACCACCTGGGTTGGGAATTCCTGTCTTCTGGAATTGCAATCTTCTGTGCCAGTTTCATAATTTTTTTGTCAGAAAACAAGGATGTAGTGCTGGCTGGGAATGCGTAGACATGCCCTTCCCTTTTGCTACAGCTCTGGGTCGACACAGAGAACAACCTTCTTCCAAAATAAAATATATTGCACTGCAATGACCAAGGTGCCTGCCTATTCCTACCTGTATCAAAAGTCAGCAATAAATACATTAAAAATACATGCATAGAATCCTGGAAATGTTAGGAGGGAAGCTCTACCAGAGGCAGCAGCCTGGTATTCAACTACAGCCCTCTGTAATCCCAAGGAAAGAAGGCAGGTGTGAGGGAGGAGCAGGATTAGGTCTGTGGCACTGTGTCATCCTGTGGGCCACTCCTGCTGGGCACATGGAGAGGGGAGCAAGGTGCCCACGTGAGCTGCCATGGCCATGTCTGTGTCCTGTCAGAGCCAGGGAGGGAGGCCACAGCACAGGCATGTCAAACACATTGTCGGGAGGCGCTGAAGTGGCTGGGTTTATTTTAATCTGGAAATATGGCCCTTGCTGCCTTTTATGATGTGCCAGTCTAAGCTGCCTCTGGCAGCTGTGAGAATATTGGTTTTGGCAGACAGCTGCAAAGAGCAGCAGACTGGAAGGAGTCAGCAACAAATGTGATAAAAGGGGAAAGTTGCTGATGCCAGGAGGAAAAGCACAAGGTCCTGCTGATTACCAGAAAGCCTTCAGGAGCTATGAGGAAGAGGAGGTCTCCTCTGACACCAGGATGGGTGAACAGATAACGACCAGCCCTCTCCCCTTGACTTCCCATTGAATTGGCCCATTCCACATGTAAGATGCCCCACTGGCTGGAGGGGAAGGAGGCTCCAAAGGGGAAGGGCAGAACTCATGAATAATGCCAGGCAAAGTTTTCTCTCCATCTGGCATTTGGTCAAATTGATCTCATCTTTGATAAGAAGCACTGGGCGCTGGCCACCAGTAAAACATGGGCATCTGAAGGAGCTGAAGATGTCCAGAGTAAAGGGTAAAACCATGTATGTAACCTAGTCAGTGCTATATTAACAGATCCAATATCCCCGGTACTAGCTTTATTACATAGAAAAGAACTGTCTCTGTCTTACAATTACAGCCCTCCTCTGTAGGTTGGGTTTGTTTTTGGTTTTGGTTTTTTTTGGTTTTTTCTGGGGTTTTTTTGTGCCAGCTAGATAACAAACACTTTGGGACCATGATTTTTAATGTGTTTTGTGCTCACAAAGAGAGTGGGATCTTCAAAAAGTCTCAAACTGTTGTGAATGTTGAACAGTGATGATGACAATATGAATGCCAGTGAAATTCCCACAGTTCCTTCTCAAACCAGCTGGCTGTGTTGAGAAGGCTCCTCAGATCCACTCTCTGAGAGTGGATCCCTGAAAGCAGGAAAAATTTGGATGCCAACTTGAGGATCCTTTTTACCATTGCTGTTGCCAATTACACCCAGAAATGAATGGAGCTGGGTTTTTTTCAACCAACCTGCACCTCAGATCACCTCAGGACAGGAGGTTTTGATGCAGCACAAGGCTGCCAGCAGAAAAGGGAAATTTCCAGGCAGCATTGCTAATGTTGCAATCAAAGGGAACACAATATTCATGAGATAGTATTCTTCAGAAAACAGATTTAAAATATCTTGGTTGGCTTGTTTGTTAACTTTTTTCCCAAGGCCTGTGGTGCTCTTTTTTTTTCAACAGAATTAATTTTTAACATAAACATGGAGGACTTCTATTTAACAGAGTCATACCCAGCAAAGCAAGATGCTTGGCCAAAGGACTGGTCACCCTGTGCCTGCCTGGTTTGTACTGGAGTGCAATGTCACAGCAATGGGCCACAACTGCCCATAACCCCACTGGGGACTGCTCTGAGCACACCAGTGCTCTGGGGCTTTTGGAACTACAGTAATTGTTGGGAAAGGCAAACGAGTCAATATTTTAGCATTATTCATAAATAAACAAAGGGTAGAATCTCTGCTGTCAGCATGGCCCTGCAGAGGAGCAAGGAAATGCAGAGGCTGCCACAGTGACCCTCCTGTGCAGGACCTCCTGCACTACTTGGCTTAAACCAAGTTTCTCCTGGATCCCATCACTTGGGTGTCACTAAACCAGATCTGTTGGGATAATTTGCCCATAACTCCATGTGCTCTCTTTCAATATCCAGTGGTTACATTTGCCTTCTCTTGCATTTCCTATGTTTTATCCATCAAAAGACAGTACTGCAGGAATAATCTTAAATACTGTTCTAATTTCAGTGGAAGGAAAAGTAGAAAAAAAAATCAGGTGTAGCAGTTCTTTGTCAAGATACTTATAGCTTAATTTTGCAAACTGAAGACCTTTAGAAGAGACACAGATAAGTCTCTGAAACATTTATACCTTATCTGAAAAAAAGCACACTCTGAAACTATCTGAGATATGCCTGAAATTAGCTTTCAGAGAGGAATTTGCAGCCTGGAACAGTTTATGGAGACAGCTTTCCAAGAAATAAATGTAGGAATAAATATTTACCTCCTTGCTCCAAATCTCATTACTAAGACTTGTGCTGAAATAATTATCTTTCCTTTTAAGTTGCATTTATTCAGAGATCTATGGGGCATGAAGGAAACAGCCCAGGTTTATATAATAGACACCTTGTGTTCTTGTGTGCAGAGAACACCATAAATGTTAGGCACCCCTGGCACGTTAGATCTGTCACTTCATGGTGATTCTGGGGAGCATTTTTAGGAAGAGATGTGGAAAAGTTTGTTGCTTATGATACTAGATCAGAGTGGTTTGCTGGAACGGTTGCTGGTGACACAGATGGAAATAGCATGCATACCACAAGTTAAAGACCTGCTTGGTGGTTTTCATATACTTAGGCATACTTGCCAGGCATTCTTTTTTCCCAGCAATTTCAGATTTTCAAACAGTTGATTTTAATAAAATAAAAATCACTATTGTGACCTGAGAACTATGCCTCCCAATATTTTCAAAGGCAACCGACTTCTTGAGAAGTTTTGCTTATAGACCTAATTCAAACATTTTTTCATTAGAATTCTTCTTTGAAAATAAAATTTAAAAAAAAACCCCAAAAAAAAACAAAAAAAAAAAAACCAAAGCAAAGAGGCCTTTTATGCCAATGCTCAGCTTGAGATGACTGGCATTTAATCTCTCCGTATTTTAACACAGAGTCCTGAAGTCTGTGGCTGAGGTGTTGTTGTTTCCGCATTCTGATAATGTGGTTCATGGCATTCTGCTCTTATTTACTGGTGTAACAGCAGTGGCCCCTCAGCAAAGCCTGAATTGTGCCAGCTGGTGCTTGTGCACCTCGAGAAAAATTATTCCCATCACAAAGATAAAAACCCAGAAGATGGCAGAGAGAGAGCAGTGTGATAGTGGTTACAAAAGAAGAGAAAATAGTGGAAAATGATAAAGGTGATAAGAAGGACTGAAAGGAGAAGTTCTGTGAAAAAGATTGACAGAAGTTGGATTGTTTAGTCTAGGAAAAAGACAACTGTGAGACAGTCATGATAACAGTCTTCAAATATGTTAAAGACTGCTGCAAAGAGGGAGGTAATGAACTCTTCTCCATATCCACTGGGGATAAGGCAAGAAGTGATGGGCTTAAATTGCTGCAGTGGTGGTTTTGGGTTAGACAGGAGGAAAACTTTTTTAAGGGGATGGAAAAAACACCACAGGGATAGATTGCCTGGATTTGGAGACTCTGCCTCTGTAAGTCTTTAAAAGCAGAATGGAGGAATATTTGGCTGGTATCATCTCTCAAGGTCTCTAACTTGCCCAGCTGTAGGATTTTCCTGGTGGAGAGTGTAAGCACAAAACACTGAAGGGACTTTCTGGCAGCACAATGGGTAACCTAGAGCAGGGGTAGGACTCAGGTTTATTAGCTTACACAGCAAAAAAAGTGTTAGGAAATAATATTTAAAAAAAAATACCCAAGTGTGTGATGACAAATAAAAGAGAAACAGAAATTGAGCCAGATTATTGCATTTTTAAATATTTAGGTAGTTTGCTTGTATGTGCTTTTAATAAATGCTGAGCAAAACACCAAAATTTCCAATCTGCAAAGAATTCCAATATTTTGAAATGTCTTTATTCAGAAGTGGCTTCAAGATAATATGTTCCATTCAATGCTGAAACATAATGTTAAGTATGGAAGGATGCACACATTAATGCACTGCAGTGACTGGTGTATATTCATGTTGAAATAGCAAATCAGAACACTGACACATACATTTTAGCATTTAAAGAACAAAAGGCAAGAAATAAAAAAGATTAATTGTTATTCCTCTCATGCCAAAAGTGTAGTTGTTGCAATCAGAAAGTTTTGCTGAACCAAGCTGGATCAAAATTTGCCTACTTCAAAGACACATTTGAGCAGCTCTGTCAATGTATTTTTCATTTTTGCAATTTCTCTCTCTGCTAGAACGAGCTCTGAATGATCAGGAAAAAAAAATACACAAGGCTTCTCTAGCTGGAAATTGTGTTACCTGATCTAACCCTAAAAGGCCTGCTCCTTTCACATTTCCAATCAGTGAAATTACTGGGCTGTCAATCTGTTTATTTTCGTATCACCATGTTCAATGCAGTGAAATCAGCTGCCTCCACTGAAAAGGCAAAGGACTGTGCCGGTATCCACTTAACATTCCCTTTTTAAAGCACATGCAGGGAGCATGATAACCTGGGCAGAAATGCCTGGGCGAGGATGGCTCTCTCTTGCCTGGGTGGGTGTCCTGCTGCCCATCCTGCTGTGTCTCCTCCTTCACTGGCAATCACAGCAAAGCCAAGTCACTGTAGGAGGAGCATTTTCTCTTAATGTCTTTTGTCTGTCCATCTCTTTCAACTGGATGTGACAGTCAGCCATGAAAAGCCTGATTTAAGTGAGGCGCTTTGAGTCATGTACCAAGGGTTAGTAGAAAAGAATTTCCCAGTGTGTGTGGGAGACTGTAAGAGTGGGAGACCCTGAGGACCAAAACTACAGGTGTCCTGCTTGGATCTAGCCTCAAAAAATCCTTCACTGACTTTGTTTGTGCAGTAGCTATTTTGCAAAATAATTGCATTGATCATCTGACACCTTCCCCAGCCGTTAAATTCCGCTTTGGAATGGCTCCACTGAAGAATGTACCACACATGTGGCACAGAATGTACAACACGTACGAGTCTGATGTTGCTGTTATCGCTTGGAGGGTCTGACTGCCATATTGTCAAACATTTTACAATCTAACAAGTTGCCAAATACCTTCTAATTAAACAAACCGTTCCTTGCATAATGCCAAACAATTAAACAGGTTTATAGTTTTTAATCTAACGCTGCATCTGGTTTAAAGGTCTGTGTTAAATATCAAAGTCATCTGATCACCCAATGACAGCTGACAGCTGATGATGGGGCATCTCATCCTCCCATCTGGAAGTGCCTGGAGAATTCATGTTTTTTTCTATTATTTTTTCCTCCTTCAGTGTCTTTGTGACAAGTTATAGACAAAACCTTTTCTTGACATGGCTACTTTTGGGGAAGCCCTTTTGCTACACAGAATGCTAGGTTAAGGCTCCTCATTATTTTCTTGAGAGCTTCCCCCAGGATTTGGTGAGTCATTCCTTTGGAGAGCATTGCACCCATGGCCTGTTTAAGGACCAGATCAGAAAGTCTGCTAGCAACCAGGCAAGGTTTGAAAGGATGCTCAGGTCCAAGGTGATTCATATGAATGTCCAAGATGGTCCATCTCATTCCCAGACTCCAGCACATCACCGTTCACAACAGCTGGGCCAGACCTCATCAGAGAGGAAAAGAAGGGTGGCTGAAGCCCTCTGGAGAGCTGATGTGAGGAAGGAAAATGTCTCAGAAGTGATCCTGGATGAAAGCTGAGGATCATGGCTTGCACCTTAACTGTAAACAGAAATGTTCAACCAGAGCTCAGACAGAGTGGCCTGTAAAATCTGAAGTCTATTAACACTAGAACCCTCATTTATAGCAAATTTAACCGTGGAGGAACTGAAACGAGCTGCTTTTTGCTTCTATGGCAACCAGAGGGTCAGGTTCAGCATCCTGTTCATTCAGTGGAGCTTTGCTGTGCTATTCAGTGAAACCGTGGAGCTCCAGCAAGGCCTTTACAACATATTGCTACTTTCTATTGTTACTTGCCTTTTCACAACCTAACCACTCAGGTAGAGGATGAGTTCCCCGTAGAAGCACACCAAGCCATAATGAAAACAATGGCTGCTACAACAGCAGGGCACGTAGCTGGAAGAGACAATGCCTGTCCCACCAGCCTGGCCCAGCTCTATTTATGCAGGTGTAAAGGGGCTCTTGCCATTGGAAATAGTGTGGAGTCATTGTATTACACATTCCTTCCTCTGCCGGCATCCTGTTTAAACAGGCTGAGTGCAGCGGGGGTGTCTGCTATTCATTTGCGGATGCCTTGTGATGATATGAAACATAATTGTATAATTTATGCCAAATAAACCCAGGAATGGCTGCTGTTCAAGGGAACTAGCAAGCCCCCAAAGCACTTGAAATATTGGAGCAGGCAGAAAAGATAACAAAGCCTGATCTTTTTGCTGCTCCCTATGTTAGGGCTGCTTTTGAGCAGGGGGAGAGGAAACGGTTCGCAGGGGAATGTGATTCAGATGTGCTTGGAGACTGCTGGAAGTGAGACACACAATGGCTCTGCAAGCCTATTGAGTAACTCCACCAAAGCCCATGGACTTGCTTGGGAGTGAATATTGGCCCCTGGACTCTTCTCTCTGTGCAGTGCAGCTCTTCAGATGTTTGTCAAAATGAATATGCAATTGTTTGTTTGTTTAGAGCCAACAATGTCAGGCTGCATGTTATGGCCCTGTTGTGTTTGGCTTGTTTGTGACTTCTCTACCTGAAATAATTTTATTTTTATATAGCTGTAGTGGAGTGGAGGACTCTGGGGACTTTGTTTTATCTTGTAATGCATGATTCAAGCATTGAACATTAAATATGGGGCTTGGCTCAGAGGCAGGTCAAAAGAGAATAACTTGGAATAAACTGCTGAGGTAGAGCCTCACTTTCTACGTAATGGCAGGATGTTTTCATGCTATGAAACTATGAAAAAAATCCTCTAGAATTACTACAATCTTACTCTCCAAAGAGATTTTCTGGCTTAAAACTATTACCTCCTCATTTTGACCTCCTGAGCAGGAATGCTAATGCTACATCAAGGTATAAACTCCCAGGTTTTCATTTCAGTATTTCAATTTGGTTTACAAGAAGTTTTAGGCTGTGAGAAAATAGTATCACTCTGCAGTTGATATGCTGCAGCTCTGGCCCAGTTCTTGTGAGAGAAAACTTTGTTCTTCTCATTGTTCAGCAGTTTCCTCTAGAAAATCTGTCTCATGCAAGCGTTTTCCTGTTAACTGATTTCAACATAATCAGTGTTCAATTCTTGTAACAAAACAATGTTTGTTTGCTGTGCAACCCTGAGCAGAGCAGGACCTTAGGTGTTTGAGAAAGTGCATCCAGCATCCCCCTTCTACATGGGCAAAAAACAGATGTGAGAAAGCATCCCCAAAATTCTGGTTTGTTCAGCTGTTTCACTGCAGCTCCAGTCTGATCCTATCTTCTTCTGAAGTGGGATTTGTTCAGTGTGTGTGAGGGAGATTCTGAGTCAAAGATTCTGATTCACTGGGTCAAAGTGAATTTCTAGTTTGGTGTCTTGAAATTTGTGAGGCTTTTTTTTTTTTCAGGTGAAGATAAATGGCTGTTTTTTAAAGAGTTCCTTTGGTACTTTCCAGGAAATCTAAACCTCATGCCCTTGGCCCAGTCAGTCTCCCTTTTCCTGAATGTGCAGCTGTGTAGGTGTGCACTATAGGGTTTGTTCTGATTTATGAACAAAAAACCCACTTTTTTTTTTCTTTTTAAAGTATTTACATCCTCTAAGACTTTGGTGGTTTTCTTTTTTTCTCTCTCTCTTTGACCCTAGTGAAGGCTGAAATCCAAATGTCAAAAGAATGGTATTTAGTGCAGGGACAGAGATGACCTTTTCCCATCAGCTATATTAATGAACCTCATCAGAATGTGGTGTTACTTGGCAAAATAAACCCCCATGTCCTTTCTCTGAGAAATATATACATGTTGAGCCATAATCGAAAGCTGACATTTTCAGAGGACCATAGAAAGGGCATTCAGACTGTTGTGCAGTCGTGAGAAATATTGACCCCAAAAATTCCCAAGTTTTAATTATTAAAATATGGTTTCCCTAAATAATAATTTTCTTTTGTCTGTTGTCTCAGAAGGACCTCAAAAGAGTAATTTCTAAAACTCTCAACATCTCAGAGGTGGAAAAATATCTCGCTGTTAGCAGCATTCCCAAGCATGCCTCCAGTCACACAGCATACTGAGGATTCAGCCTCAGACCAGTGACCAGTGTGGATCTGTCTGCCCTGACTAGTGGCATTCTGATCTGAACATTGTTTCTGTCTCTAAATTGGATGGTGCAGCTAAACCTAGGCTGAGGAAATGATCTTTGCCTGTTTGGTCAATTCCTCAAATCCTTTCTCTGGGCTACAAGGTTACACTTACCAATGAGCAAGAACATTTAACTTCTAGTGATTGTTTCAGATGTTTAAAATTTCCTAACGTTTGAAAGTCAGTGCAGTGCAGAAGCTTGTGGGATCAGGTTCCTTACAGATCGAATTGCCCTGACATCTGCAAAGTGATTGCCTCTCAATGTCTGTTTCAAATTCAATAAAATTTACAGTAGCCATTTCTGACCACAAAGTGCTTCTATCAACTGCTGCTTACTCCTGAAACAAAAACTACGTTTCTGTGTTTTTATTTTCACAGAAAAGCATTCAGCACTTAAGACAATGTTATAGAATGGTACTATAGGATGCCAGAAAACAAATGCAATTAGAAAGAGAGAAAAATTATGGCATGTCTTTTCTATTACTAGTTTGTTTCATTCTGCTATGAGATAAGAGTTGGAAAGAGGACTTCTTTATAGCAGTTCTGTAGATATTCTGGAGGAGGTTTACTTGGTGCAACATTATACTGTGCTTGAAAAACTGAAATATGAGTCCTGCAAGGTGTCTGCCTGTTCAATGGATGAAACAGCAGCAAGGAACTCCTGTCCTGTCTTGTCCTGTCCTGTCCTGTCCTGTCCTGTCCTGTCCTGTCCTGTCCTGTCCTGTCCTCTCCTCTCCTCTCCTCTCCTCTCCTCTCCTCTCCTCTCCTCTCCTCTCCTCTCCTCTCCTCTTTTATTTTATTTAAAATAAAAAAGCAGAAGTACCTGCAGAAAGGCTGTGTATTTGTGTGGTAAATTCCAGAGCACTGCAGCCTGATTTTTGTGAAGTCAGTTTGGTTTCAGTCATGCTAATCTCCACAAACATCTTCTCATGAAACATTTGGGAAAACTCTTCATATCTGGGGCTTGACTTTTGGCATTCAATGATGAGATAAGGTCACTGGGGTGTCAGGAAGAAGGAGAGCAAGAGGGAGGTGGTTATAAGGATGACTAGCTCAATCATTGTCTGTTTGACAGTGGAAGTTGGGGCTGAAGAGGTCTGTTTGTCTGCCACTGGATTCCTGGGTGGTGCTGGGCAAGCCCTGCTTTTCCCTGTCCTTTGCTTTTCCCACTCTGCAAAAAAAACACTCTGATTTTCTTTGCAATATGTGGAGAGGAATTACTGCTGATCAGGCTGGTGGTTGTTGTTAGCAACTAGAAATGAGAGATGATCGCTGCAAGTGAAACAGGGAAAGAGCAGATGTCTCAAATAATTTCCACTGACTGCTCCCACTAAGCCTGGGGAAAGGCTGTTGCTCTGCAGCGTTTCTCCATTACAGCAGTACCAGCAGGTGCTTTCTGTGGAACCAGCCCTGTAACTGAAGGAGGAAAGTTATTGTTGTTACCTCCATAACGATGTGTATCACACTCAGAGCAATAACCCCTGCCAAGAGCAGGAAAGGTTGGATCAAACGTGTCAACCTTTGTGGCTTCACCTCCAAACCTCCTGGTATTCAGCTAGGAAACTGGAGAACATGTTATTGCAGTTGAATTTCTGCCTGATCACCAAACAGCCCGCCAATTTTGTGAAAATTGCCCAGCCCTCCCACAAGAAAAATATATCCTCTCTCAGCATTAGTGATTGTAAAGGGTCAGCAATTTTTAATATCCGGTATTTCCCTTTCTCTCTGCACTCTTCCCTCTCCACCATGCAAATCCTGTGTACGTTGCAGTGCTGGACTGGAGCAGGGATGGCTGCTGTGGACACTTTACACCATGTAATTCATCCAGAACAAAAGGGAGGGACAGCAAGGGAAGGCCAGGAGCTGGAGAAAAGCCCTTTGTAAGAAAATGTTAAAATGCTTAGAAGTGTCTTCTCTTGAGGGAGGGGAGGTGGGGAAGGGAAAAGGAAAAACCTTCTCAGTTCTGGGCTCTCAGACATGAATTTTGTGATGATAAACAAAAAGCAGGTGAAGGCATAGATGTAGTGAGAACAGAAAGCATATGGGTAAGGAAAGGCCTGCACCTTTCTCACAAATCTTTTTCCCAGGGGAATGAGCTGCTCCTGATTTTGGCTGTCAGCAGGGCTGGGATTTACAGGGTACTGCTGGGCTTTCTCGTCCTGACTCAAAGTGCAGGAGGCAGCAGCATGCCATAATTGTTGTCGTGGCCTAAGAAGAGGGCTGGCTAATTGCCTGATGAGAACATTCCCGAAAAAGTGTTTGTCTGGCTTATGGTTTGCATTCTTTCAAGGTGCAAAATCCTCACCTGACTTTGGTGGTGGTGGAGAATGGAGAAATTTCCATTAAATCGTTTTTATTTTAGGAAAAAAAAAAAAAAAAGCTTGACAGCAACTGGGCCAGACTTGTTTTACTGGGGTTTCCCTCCACTTCTTTCCCAGTTTAATCCAGCAGTGAGATGTCTCTTCCTCTCAGACATGGCTAGTTAGCAAATGCCTGCAGTGTTATTTTCCCTGGCGAAGCAGCGGATGCTCTGAGTGTTTATTTATGAAGAATGACCCTATTGCTGTGTTTTCCCAAGCACAGCTGAAAACAAGCAGCTGAAAACTAGCAGTGGGAGATGGTTTCTTTGCATATGGTTCTCCTTCTGCTTGCAAAGACTCCATGTTTTCTCCCCCACAGTGATGCCAGTAGCTCTTGCCTGGTCTCTGGTGCTTCTCTCCTGCTTCCCCTGGGAGCTCCTGGGGCTGTTTTGCCACTTCACTCTCAGATCAGCCTCCTGCTCCTGTACAACATCACCTTCCTTTGGAAACACCTCCTGTCCCTCAGTGCCCCACTCTGTGCAGTTGACTTGTTTGGAGGTGGTTTTCCCTTGTCTCAGTCATCACTAAGCAAGGATAATCTAAGATTGATTATTTCTAGCCAGAATGGAAGGTGGCCTTCGTGTCCTGCTGTCACTCGGGTGACAGCAGGGAGCAAACTGATGGGGTACATCTCTATTGAGAGATTTTTGGAGCCAAAAATGGGAAGTGGTCTGCAGGTCCACGTGGCAAAGGGCACAGAATTTCATCTGCCTCCTGCATTATCATGACCAGTGCAGTCCCCTAGCTAAGAGAAACCTGAACTGAATGGCCTGCAAGTATCCTGCTCATTCACAACCCCAATTCCACAGCAAGAACTTCTTCCCTTCACTCCCAAGAGACCATGTGGAGACAGTGATGCAGGCATTAGCAGAGCAGGTCAGTACTGGAAGTGGGATCAGGATCTGGAGATTGATGCCTGACCTCAGTCTACATTCCTGGACAACTTGGTCTAGCAATTCTCAAGGTTCCTCTTGAAATGCATCCCTTTTCCAGTTCCTTGCTTCAGCCCATTGGGCCAGGTTTCTCAGGGTGAAGGGCCCAGGCCTGCATTTCATGGCAGCTCTCCGCTGTACCCTGTCTCATGTGTCAGTGCTTTCTGTTGTGGCACCCAGGCAGCTTTCTTGTCCCATGGCTGCTCCATGAATCCAATCCTGTCTGCTTAAATCTACTGGAAAGGAACAAATACAAATGAAAAAGGTCAGAGGAGACATCAGTGAAAGAAGACATCAGAGAGGGTGGGCTGCAGGGAAAGACAAAGGAGTTCAAAGTGCTCTGAGATGGTGAGGTGCCAAGGAGAGGAGAGAGGAGGAGGTGACACACCAGACTAAGGCAGCAGAGAGGCAGTAAAGGGTTTTGAGTGCACTGGAGCAGAAATGATATGCCAGTTGTTTTCAGTTCCCCAGATGTGAGAGACTTCATGAATTGATTCAGAGAATATACAAGAAAAAGACATGAGTGTATCTTGTGCCCCTTCTCTCTTCCTGCCTTTGTTCAGCTAAATCCTGAGCATGTTGGGCTGGGACTGCTTTTCAGTATGTGCATACCCTCCACCTCACACCCCAAGATCCTCCACAAAGTGCTGGTGAGAGAAGTAACAGCTTGTGTGAAAGGGGAAATGGTCTGGGAATGGCTGAGGCACAGCCACTCTGATGTCCAGTGAGGGTGCAACAATATGCACCAACTCTTTCACTGCCTCCCTTTTGAAAAGGAGAGGAAAAAAAGCCCCCCCAACCCATGATGCACAAACATGTTATTTTTCCTCTCTTGGAAACAAACGGTCTTTTCAATTAGACTGATTTTTCTCTGAAACAATCAATCCGAGGTTTATAAAAGCAAACACTTGAGTAATTAGTTCTATCCAGGAAGAATATTAACTCTGTTTGTCTTTGTGTAATTAATCACCGACCCTGCCAGCTCTACAAAGCCTCCTTTGCACAGATGGGGCAGGGAAGGAGGCGAGCAGAGGGCAGGAGCGAGGTGAGGAACAAGTGATACACAAGCACGGCGTGTCAGCGAGCTGGAACACAAACCTTCCCCCCACACACCTCAGCAAGTGCCCACGCCAGTTCTGTGAAACCATATCCCAGCCACAGAGCCTGCGAAGGGCTGCTACTTGAAGAAACAATAAATAATGTTTTTAAATATAGTTATTTATATTAACCTTTTAGCTGTGGGGACATTCAGCTCTCTGTGGTTCACATGGCTAATTGATAAAACATTTGCAGTGTTGTTTGTGCAGCACGGCTGTAACCAGGGCCCCAGCCACTGGCAGGTGAATTGGCACTCAAATGCCTTCAGCCAGAGGAGTTGCAGCCTCTGGTCTGGCTGGATTGAGCATTGCCAAGTGCCACCCCAGAGCTGGCTCCGTGTCAGGGCCTGGTGTTTCAAGCAAGCTGTAGTTTACTCTGATCTCAAGTCTACAGGGAATGAAGCAACTTCAAGTGTCTTCCTCTATCCCTGACCTCTGGTTTAACTTTGAGGAAATGTTTGGATTCATTCAAGTGTTTTTCAACAGCGTGAAGTAAGGTCGAGGTTTGTTTCCTTCTTTTACGTCTGGTATGATTGTACAGACCATCTCTCCTGTGCTGCATCAGTAAGATTTTTTTTAAAAAGTGATTTCACAGTAGCAGCTGAAAACACTAGAATGAAATAAAAGGTACCAAATATGAAACATTCTGTAAACACTTAACTAAGGAATGTCAGGCAAAATGCAGCAGGTCAGGCAGATGGGAAGAGTAGCAGGAAGGTGAACAGGACTGATGGGCATCTTGAGTTGACTGAGGTTAGAGAAGAGCAGACTCCCTGTTGTAAGAAACTGTATTAATTTCTGCCCACAGTCCTATAGCACTCCTATGTGTCCTTGATATAAGATGAGGAGAGGAGATGCAGCTCTCTGAACTCCTGACTGAACCCAAGGGGGTGGGCACTTCATTTGTCTGCCAAGGCCTTGGTGATGCTCCTCATGGCCATTGCCATGGCTGATCAAGGGGGTGTAAAATTGACATGCAACATTGCCGGGGAGAAATGGGTGACTCTTGCTCCTCCACACCTCTAAAATGCTTCCACCTGTGAAAACAGGAGACATTTTTGCCCTCATCCTGGTTCTTTTCCTGGTCAGGTTCTGCCGTCACATGCAGAACACAGTGGTCTACATGCAGATCTCTGCTGCTGCTGGCAGCTTGTGAACAGCCCCAGGACAAGCTTTTCCATTAAGGAAGGAAAAAAGGGTCTCCTTCTTTTCTCACTCTCTTTATTCTGAGCTACCTTGCTATCTCACCCACTCTTGGTTGCATCCAAAGAAGTTGAACTCCAGGTCAGAGGAAATCTGATCATCCTCTCCCACCTCCTACCCCTGAGTGGCTGTTCATTAAGGTGAGGTATAGCTTTACCTTCACAGGACACTCCTTTTGCTCTTTATCAGCCCTGCTGAACACTGAGCAGGTCACATATGGCCTGTGTCAGCTACACTGCAAATCTTTTGTACCTTTTAATGAAAACATTGCCAGTGTTTTCCTTCTGTCGCTGTTGGAACCCAGCCGCATCTCGGTGATAAATGGTGCCTATTGATGAAGGAATGCCCCAGCCAGACCCAGGACTCTGCAAGGACACTCTGCTGGTCCCAAACTGCAGCCAGGGGTTGTCTCCACCAGCCCTGGGGTTTCAGCCCCTCCCTGCAGGTGGGGAAATAAAAATCTCTGCCACTTCTTTTTCTGCTAAGCATCGGGAAGGCTGAATTTCTGTATTAAATCACATTGTGGTCATAGCTACTAAATGCTGAGATTGTCTATCATCAGCTTCAAAACACAAACTGAAAAGTTGTTTTTTGGGTTTCTTTTACAAAAATGTGTCAATTTAAAGTGCTGGAGAGCTTGTTTCAGTTTGATAGTGAGCAGTAGAATAGTGAGGATTTATGGCAATCCAGTGAATGGCTCTGCATCTGTGTCACATAAAACCAGAGACCAAGATGTGAAAGCAAGGGATGAGAAAGACTTTTGAACTCAGGAACCAGTCTGTGTGCTCTCTGCCACACGAATCTACCGCTGGTCTGAGAAGACAAACCTGAGCTCCTTCTACTGCTCCTTCTGAGCCCCAGTACTGGGTCAAGTGATGAGTGCCATTTCTTGGTTTCAGTTCTGTTCAGTGGAGACACTGACCTCATTTGAGGCTCACAGCTGTCCTGTGCTTTCCTGTGGTCCATTCCTGGGGGAATTTCCATTCCCAGGAGGAAATACTAGTTGTCCCAAAGTTCACCAGGACCTTGCTATGCCAGAGCAGGCATTTACTCCTGTGACCTTTTTGAGGTGACAATCACAGTTACGGAAGATTTGGCCCTTCTCTTTTATCCAGCTTAAATCTACCCTAACAAGAAGACATTTGCAATGTTTTAATTTTTTTTAGACAGATCACCTAGTAGACTAAACTCCCCGTGCAACTCTGAGATTGTTGGTGTTGAGGCAAAAGTAGAAGCTGGTCCATATGGGCAGGAGCTGGAGAAAGGTGAGTACTTGTGGCTTTGTTCTATGATCTTAGATCACTTTAGAGCAGCCATTAATCCTCTTCCTTTAAAGAGTCATGATTTCATTGTTGGACAATCTTAAATCAAGCCCAAGCTGGGTGTCAAGATGGGTGGTCATGCCAATAAAATATAGGATATCGGGATGCAGCTCAATTTAGCAAGTAATCTGCCAAAGTCAGTGACCCTGTAATTAATGTCTTAAGAAAAGGAAGAGAAAATCTTTTCTTACAGGAAGGGAAAGACATTTTAATGTCTTCAGGGAGTTACACAACTGAGCAGTGCTGTCTGAGAGTGGTAGCTGGGGAAAGGAATCACTCTCAATTTCCAGTTTCAATCCTTCACTCGCAGATGCAGTAGACTGGAGAAGTCAAGCCAGCCTAACAATCATGGGTTCAAGCACATTTTTTTCTATTCAGTCTGAATGGCCTACTCTGACCGTTACTGAGAATTTATCAGAAAAGATCTTATAAAGATACATTACCATCCCCTTGATATTTTTATTTTCTGTTTCTTTCTTTTGTTTGAAAAGTACGATGACTTTTCACAGCCATTGTGGCTGTAAATCAAAATTCCACTCAAACACTGCCTTGGACACCCAGCACTTCAGCGCTTGTGTCTTCAGCCTTCGCTGTAAAGGGTTTTCTGGAGACTCAGGAAAAATGGGAAATAATGCACTTGTGTTTCTCTTCAAAGCAAGGCAGTTGGATACAGGGCAGATTAACCTGATAGTCACATTTCTGCCTTTGTTTTAGGACAGCTTTTGCACTGCTTGAGGCAAAGTCAGCAGCCTTTCTGCCTCCATATAGTCTGAAAGCATTGCTGAACGTGATCCCCCACAACAAGAGGTTCCACACTCTCCCATGGAATGGGCACAGCTGCATGGCTGTGGTCTGTGGATGAGTACCAGCCCAGGGGGAGGAGAGGAGGTGGCAGGAGCAGGATGATAGAGCAAGGGGCCCAGAGATTCCTGTGGAATAATCTCTCTGTCCCCTGCTCAGCTACAATTAGAGTTTCCTCATGCCTGACGCCACTGATAGGGCAAAGCACTCACAAGGAGTTTGTACAACCTGCTCATTTCTCTATTCAGTCCATTAGATGCAAAACACCACTTTCACAGACTTCTGCTTTTTAAGGGTTCTTCATAAGTCTGGGAGGGAACTTCCATAGTTCTTTGACCTTTTCTGTACACAACTGACACAAGGCTACCCATACCACCTGTCCATCATGTAATCTCTGCAAATTGTGGGAAGTCTTACCCAAAACTTTGGCAGTCCTGGCAAGACACAACTGCAACAGCAGAGAACAACATGAACAGAGCTGGGTGTTTATTCAGTGCTGGCCTTTTAGGGAAAGGAAAGTAGGAAAGAGACAAGCTGTTTCTCTTTGATAGTGGATTTTGGAAGGTGGATCAAAAGGGGATTTGTCCAGTGGTTTAAGGAAACTGGGGTGGGGGAGGAGAGCACATTTATGTGAGAAGTCATGGCTGTTCCCACAGAACAGAGATGAGAAAACCTCTTCTTCCCCCAATCTGCTGTCCCATTACCCATCTGCCTGAGCGTGAGCTGCTGTGTGACTGAAACGAATCTGACCTTCAGAAAGAAGCAGCAAAATGTTACTTTTTATTCTGCACACATTCTAGCCTTTGGGTAAATGCCTTGGTGGTCTGAAACACGCTGGCACAAAGGAGCCATTAATGGCACCGCGCCTCTCAAGGAAGCGGCCGTGCCACCTAGGAAGGCACTGCGGTCATAATTCTCCCAAAGACCTTTTGCTTTCTTTCCCACCTGCCCCAGATCAAAGGCAGCAAGGAAAATGGGTTTCAGGAGGTGGGGGGGCTTTGCTGTTTTGAGCGTTTGCTTGTGTGTTTTACTGCCATATCCCAGTGGTTGTGCGGCTGCGGTGAAAACCGGAGCTCTATTATTAATTCTCTTGTATCAGTAGAAAGGAGCAGGGCAGCGGGGTCAAGGGAACTGAAAGAGGCCTTGCAAGGCAAGCAAAAGAAAGCATTGAGGGGAAAGTAGCACTATCAACTCTTGTGATGTGATAGCAACTTTCACCATCCTTGACCTCTTTCTGAAAAACTGTGCCTATCAGAGGTAAATGGCTGTGCTGGGAAAGCTTAGAAATTGGACTGGACAGCAGTTTCAAAAGGATTTTAAAAGCACTGGGGGGGAAAAGAGTAACTACATGTTTTATATTAAACGTGAAATGCTGGTGATAATATCAGTAGTGTTTTTGAAATAAGAAATTAAACCTATGGTCATTAATGATGTTAAAATGAAATTATTCAAACTAATCACAGGCTGAAATGCAACAGTCTAAGGATTCACAAATATGATCAAAGATGCTTGTGTACATGTGCTATCATGAAAAATTATATATTCTTTATTTATAACTACTGTCTGTAGAATTATTTAGGTTTTGTCTGAGATATAACACTATATTTTATCCAAGCCGAGGTGTAGTTTTTTTGTAAAACACATGGTTTAAGGCCATTTCCCTGACTATGAGATAGGCAGGTGAGTTCTGATGGGGACTGAAGCACACAGGTAGTGGCCGGTGTGAAGGTCCTGAGACAAAAAAAAGATTCTGGGACACTTTTAAATGCTTAAGAAAAAGATAGTGACTCAAAGTCATGATTGCAGTGGAGAAGAAGAAACAAGTGGACCATGGCTTCAAAACACCCATAGCAACCTTTCCTGGGCTCTCCATCCATTGCAGTGTAAGGGACATGTCTGTGGAAAACAGCAAGGTATTGTCTTTTTTCTTTTCTGCTTTCCAATTAAAAACACAAAAACAACCCAAATACAGAGCTGGCTCAGTTTGGGTGCTGATTTACATCCAATGAGATTCCCATCTCTTGGTATTGTGCAGTCACTTGAGCAAATGCTGAAATCTTCATTACAGAAGGTCACCTGCGCAAGTACTTTCCAACTGTGAGATGCCTCATTCCCCGTATGGGTTTTTAGGATTACTGTTAGAGTCAGGACTTTCTCTGAGGGAGGAAGGGAGAGAGGAAGCGCTCTGTTTATCCAGGTTTCTGTGAAATTGCCACTAACCTGTGACACGATGCAAGGCTTGCTGGCTCTACCTGCTGGCTTGGAGAGGAAAGCACACTCCCCTGGCTGGAACGTCCTTAAAGCATTAACGTGCCATTTCGCGAGACAGTGGATTAGAGATAAGAGAAGAAATCAAAAAGCAGCTGCTACCTGATCATTTTCGAGCTGTCAGGTATGCCAGCAGAGAAAGACGGATGGTCTGGAGCAGAGGGAATTGATAACGTTTCTCTGCTTCCTCTCAGGCTCTCAGTAACTGAGAGACGAAAAACATCAGCCCAGGAAACCAGTCCCACTGCAGCAGTTTCATCTGTGTGAAGATTGACGCTCAGACCATGGTCTGCCCTGCTGCAGCTTGCAGAATTGGGGATCAATTCCATTTGACTTCAATCTCAGCCTGGACTAGGGCGCTGCCCAGCCATGGGCTGCAAGGGAGGTTTTCATTACTTAGGATTTTAGCTCCATGGTCTGAGTTCTGATGGAAAAAATGAACAGTTGCAAAAGCAAAACGGGGCTTGTCTGTGGTTTAGCTGATCCCTTTTTATTTGGTGTATCTGCAGGAATGAAGTGAATGGTCTCTTCTCTCAGCTTTTTCTCCAAAACATGACTCCTCCAAACAGCGATTCTTACGCAACCAGTATTACAGTCTTGACATTCTAATCCTTTCCTGAACACATTTTCAAAGTCGACAATAAAGAATGGAGTGTTTTTTTCCTTCCTAACTGCCATCCCAGCCTGGCCCTTCGTGTCAGCTGGAGCTCTCCTGTTCATATCTTGTCACAGGCAATCCAAGGTATGCCTCTCCAGGAGCCTTAGGGAGCTTGCATGCCAAACCCGGAGATGAAAATCAGTGGGTTTCCTGTGGAAAAAATGCTCAGAAATCTTATCAGCCCAATAATGTTCATTTCCAGACATGTCTAATCCTGAGGGACTTGCCACTGGATTTACATCTGGATTGTATAAGTTTCACTGAAACACCTGCATCAGGCTCCCTCTCCAGTCCGTGGAAAAGATCAGCAGGGCTGACAGAGTACTGCTGGAGGTACTTGCTGGGCTGTAGGATACAGCAGGAGTTTAGAGAGATGAGTGCCCTCACTTGGGCACTACAACAAAGGGCAGGAAGCAACAAGGATGCGCTGGAGCCATAGATAATGACTTTGTTTGAGGTATCAGGCTGGAACCCAGCTCCAGTCTTTCCAGAGCAAACCCTGCATATCTGGTTATATCCCTCAGAGGAGCAGCTGAGCATCAGCACACAAAAGGCCTGTGTCTCTGGAGAAAGGTCATTTTTAAAGCAGAATCATTCAGCAAGGGAAGGATCTTCCCCAATCTCTGCTGCGTATTTGCTAAACTTTGCTGTCCATGGGGTCAGGACTCCCCTGTTAGACCACCCTAGGCAGCCTTTGAAAACCTCTGCTATTCAGGAGGTGTACCTATGGGATTTTGGGATTTGCCTAGCACAGATCACAAAGTTGTTGTTTTTGGTCTCTCACTTAATCCTTCAAACTATTGTCCCACGCACACTGACAGTGACTGGAGCAGCTGATGTCTTCCCTGAGAGACGTGCTCTTCTCCCATAAGCAAGGAACTCAGATGGGAGTGCTTGGCTGGTGTTTATGGCCCCCTCTGGGTACAAACTGGAGAGAGACATTGCAGCTGGGCTGTCCAGCTATGAACAATTTGGATCCCAAATTCTTTGTCCAAAATTTACTACCACCACCACCAAGCACAAAAAACAAATACATCAAAACCTCACGGATTGAGAGGGATCTGTCCAGTGTTCTGGTGGAGATAAACCATGACATTGTTCTTTTGTTGCTGTGTAGGGTGAATTCTGAGAAATTTTCTGCCAGGACTTGAAATCTTTCTGTGAGACTTTTAAAAGGTGCTCTGAAGATTGACTTTTCAACTTGTAAATGAGCAACTGAGATGACCAGGGATAGTTGTTGCCTCTTTAATACATGCCTGCCATACTGATTGCATAATCTGTGGCCAGAAATTCAGCAAAAGTCCTCTAAAAACCATCCCTTTGAAAAATCTGATTATATGCATGATTTGCATTTCCTTCCAACAGCTTCTTTGGACACAGTGATGTCAAAATACCCTAAATAAATACTACATTCACAATAGTTCTGTTAAGAGGAGGATCCCATTGTGCCTAGTGCTGTCATAACACTAGCTAAGATTAACATACCCTGAAGTATTTATGTTTTTAAGCTGAGAAAATAGGAAAATTCATTTTGTTCACTTTACAGGTGGACAAGAATAAGTGATTTGCCCAAGGTCACACTGGCAGTCTATAAAAGAGGCAAAAACAAAACCCAGTTTTGCTGAACCATATTCTGGAGTTGTAACCACAAGGCCATTCCACGTCTCCCAAAGCAGAAATTGGTTCTGGTTGCAGCAGTTTCTCAGTGAGGGGATTTAACCATCATTTGGTTAATGATGGTTAATGGGTGGGAGAAGATGAGACAAACCTCACCATTAAGCCCATGATGGTATTCACAGAATTGACCATGTGGATGTCCCTGATGCTCAGAAGAAATTTATTATGCAAGTGACCCTCAAAATCAGTCCATCACTTCTAGCTGCTAATGGAAAATAATGCTCCCTAAACTGCATATCCCAAACATTTCCTCCAAGCAGCAGACTTTAAAATACATAGATGCAAATATGCATTTTTTATTTAATCGGTGCTGTAGTTCCCTGACAGATTGGTCCAGAATGCAGAGGGAAGGGAGAAGCCACTGGAATGTGGTCTAAATTAATAGTGAATTGTGACACAATCCAGAGCACTCATAATAATCAAGTTAGTATGTTTTACATTTTCTCTCAATGTGTTTTGCATTTTTGCTGCATTGGGAAGGAGGCTTTAGATATTGAAACAACATAATGTTAAACTTGAGAAATGACAATTCAAACACTGGCTGCTTTAAATAGTTTATACCTTGATAGCCTAATGCTCTGTGCAATGTACACATGGCTTTGTTAAGGACCCCTTGGATAAATACAGATTATTTATGGTTAATGGATGAGTGCTATTACGCATTGAAAAAACTTGTGCCTGCTGCCTGGCTGGCCACTCAGGGGTATTTATTTCACACGTGGGCAGTAACAAAACCATGGTAAGGAAATGAAGGAGCGTTGGCTCCTATTGTTCCTGACCTTTACGTGGGACTTCTCCCAGGGCATGGAGGATGTGTCCCCTCAGTCCCTGCAATCCAGTTTAGCAGTACCAGTGAGATAATGTGTGTGCCTTTCCCAGCACCACATCCCACTTCCTCCTGTTTTCTCTTCCCAGCCATGTTAAACATTACCCTGCGTTCATCCTATGACCTTGAGGAAAGGCTGTCACAGGAGCTTGGGCAGCAGGGTTATTCAGTGGCTCTGTATAGGAGTCAGGTAGTTTGACCTTTAGTAAAAGGTGAAATTTGTTTCCTTAACTTTGGTCTTTTTAAACAACAGTTATCTTGTTTAAGGTTATTGCACAACATCTCTTCCATTCACCTCAGCTATCTTGGTTAGATGAATCACAACTGAGGATATCAATCCAGGGAGTTTCATTTTCTGTTCCATTCTGTATTATTTTCCTTTCTAGGACAGAAAATAACAAGTGATTCCCATTGGCTTGATGGCTAATGGTATATTTTATTGGTAATGGCAAAAAGCAATTTTTAGCCTTCTTGATATGTATGTTGCAGGCTGGACAATCAGGGTAGACCTGTCTAATCACTATAGGCAATAGGTATATTAATTATGTCTCATATTATATCGATTTTTAAGTCAGAATTAAAGGTCACAGTGATTGTCTAGGTGACAAATGGCTTAAGTCAATAAATGATTATTGGAGAAAGGAATAAAATTGAAATAAATTGTCACAGAAAAAGGCCATAATGTGTGCATGATTTGGAGTAAAAGAATTAAAACTCAGCTCATGTGTGTCATCTTTACTTAATTTTTGAAAGACTATTTACATCCTGTGGTGATGGCTTTGATGCCTAAATGGGATTCTCAGAATGAGAATGACACAGTTAAGCTGATCCATTATGTGCAATAAACAGTCTTTCTGTAAATTTGGGTTTTTAGTACTAGAATTGTGTAGTTTGAGGCCCCCCATCCTCATGCTGAATGGAAGCCATGCCTACAGCCAGACAGAAACATCAGTGCCAAGGAACTTCAAGTGAAACAGAGCAGGCAGACTTGCCCAACATCACGCAGCAAGTCTCTGGAGAACTTGGCATCAGTGGTGGCCAAACACCCAAACCAACACCCAGCCACGTTCACACCCTAATTAATACACAGCTCAAAGGGACTTGAGAGGATTATTTAAGACAATTTTCAATGACCCTTGTCACATTACCTCAATTACTTTAACAGGAATGAAATAAAGCATGAAAAATACAAGGTGATACAAGTACTGACTGTGATTCCCACGATCCTCTCTAGAGTGCCCAGAACAAATAAACAAAACCAAGAAGGACTGATGCCACTAATTTCTAGTAGAAGCAAGAAGTCACTGTCTAAACACTTTCTAGTCAATTACTAAAACATTTGGAGGTCCCTGTTCCTCAGAACATCCTGCAATCAGTTTTACCAAGAAAGAAAGATCATCTTATTTACGTACCTAACATATAAACCTGGATTTTTCTACACTCACCATGCCCTTGCTCTTCACAAACCAGCCTTCTTAGCAGCTGAGCAGCACCTCTGCTTGCTGTAAAGGTTTCCTTCGGTCTGTCACAAATGAACTAAAAGGGACATAATGCAGGAATTGTCACAAACATGCTCTGTAACTGGAACTACCACACACCTTGCAGATGCAGCTTTGTTTGTCTATGATGCACATCAAACAAACCCAATCTTTGTGAGTATCTGTGAGCTGTTCTACAGTCTGGATTGACTTAATTCTTTTTATTTGCTTTTTGAGAGGTGCAGCTCATACAAAAAACTTGGCTGTCCTTAACCTAGCATAGAGTATTACCAAAAACAAAAAGTGGGTTATTGTGATGGGGAAATAAATTTTTAAAAACCCCAAACAATACCACAGAGGGCAACTTCATTAGCTTTGTTACTCACAGAAAAACTTTATTATTGAATGCTTCCACAAATTCTTTTCTTACATTTAGTCACCAAACACTAAGTTTTAACATTATTTGTTAACTTCAATCTGCTCATACCAAATATTTACTGATCTTTGCTCATGGCTGGTTATTTATTGTGCTTGGTATCCCTCCTGAGTCCTTATTCAATTCCTAATGCTTTATGACTTTATAATGGCATAATATGACTCATAAGAAGCAAGTAATGAAGAGCAATTAACAACTGAAGTCCAAGCACAGTCATTACCTGCAATCTAGACTTCATGGTCCATCAGTAAGTCTCCAGACACTTTCAGCAAACAAGTAACATGATGCTACTCCTCAGAAAAAAATATGTTCACCTCTTGTATTCATAAAGCATCGTTCCCAAATCAAAGTATTATGGCATAATATTTTGAAACCTTCTTTTCAGCACTAACAGTGCTGTTAGCAAAAGGGGGAGATGCAGCTTTGTAAGTGGGAGCTGTGTGCTGCTCAAGGGTATGTGCCACTGTGAGACAGATCCAAATTGGTTCATGAGACAAATGGTTTCTCTTGTTTGGTGTGAACCACTGAAGGCTGAGAGTAGTTACTATTGACTAATGGGAACTAAAATAATATTTTTGTCTGAAGAAAGTGGAAGATTTTATGGGGGTTATTTGTTCTGTGGTCTAAGACCTTATGAAGACCCAAGGTAGAAACCTATCCAGTGGGAGAGAAAAGCTATTTAAACTAAAGGACAGTCTTGGCATAGGAAAGAGAACAAGAATAATAGGATAAAATCTGGCAATGAATAAGTTTGACCTGAAAACTGGGAAGAAGGGAAATGTGGTCTTGTAACATTCCTCAGGAAGAGGAGGGAGGATGAAGAAGTAAACAGCAGAAAAAAATGATCTGTGGCAACTTTCAAGATGGAACATAATGAAGTTATGTTTTGGATGTAGGTCCAGAAGGTCCTTCCAGACCTATGTCATCTCTCAAAGGAGTCCTCCACCAGTATGAAAAAGAGTTCAATAATGTGAAACTAACCTTCAACCAGAGAAATTTGGGGAACATAGAGAGCAAATCCCAGTTTACAGTGTTGTGCTTCTGGTATCTGTCATTGTTACCTTAAAATCACAGTCCACTTTCTGTTAGAGAATATGTATGGAAGTTATCCTGATGCAAAACCACTCCCAGCAGCAGATCTCAACAGTGGCAAGTTACTCCTGTGCTTGTAAAATGTAGCTGGAAAACTGTACATACGCTTTGTTACTTGTCATGAAAGTTTATTTCTTTTCTTTCTTCTTTAAATCAATCATTTGACTCCCCTCAAATATCAGCCTTTAGAGGCAGAAGGCATTAATGCAGGCAGGCCATTAGTGTGCCCCCCCAGACCTCCACGCTGATGGTGCAGATTATATAAACCTTTTGGTTACATTAGCACCTGAATATGATTTATGAGGGCAGGCGGGAGATGGTGATTGACCCGCTTTCATGAAAGCAGCCTGTTTGCTGTGAAACAGCTTCCAGCATAAATCATTTTGGACATGCTTTTACACCAGGACTAAATAAACACTCACTTACCCCTGGTACCTGCTAATATGTTAACAAGTAATGTCCTCAAACAGCCTCATTACTTGATTACATCCGAGACTGGGGACTCTGTGCTGCTGCTTTCTCTGCCTGCCGGGATCTCACGAGCCCAGACACATTAACTCACTTGAACACAGAGAGAAAGTGGGAGTTTTATCAGCTTGCATTATCAACCCAGGATAACAAAATACAGCATAAGGGCATTTATGATCTCATGGCTGAGGTATTATAACGCAAATGTCTTAATCCCTGCAGTTCTCAACACTGCTGTTGCCATGTCTTTGGGTCAGTAACGTGGTGCAGGGTTAATTAAGAAAGACAAATACAGTAGAAACAAGGGAAGCTGGAGGGGGGCCTGCATCCCATTCCTGCCTGCTCTTGAGATCAGTGTGCTCCTGGCCTGTGGAAGCTGTGCCCTGCTGCTGCAATCCGTGCTGGACACCAGCGTGGACCATGGCTGAGGGTGATCCTGTGTCCCTTGTGACAGAGGAAAGCAATCGCCTACCAGGGAGGAGAGGCAAAGACACAAACAAAACAGCTTTTGTAACCAGCGCAGATTTCAGTTCCTGGCTTTGCTGCTGAGATAATTCTGACCACCAGCTCCAGACCTAAACCACTGCACCTCTGCAGGTGACCATCCCTGTGTGCAGGCAAACACAAAGCCAGGCAATGGAGCTGGGCCTGCACAAACCACAGTTACCCATGGTTATATCACATTTCTCCTTTCAAGGCTCAAGGGTGTCAACATCGACAGCTGGACTCACTTACTCTATATAACATCATTATTTTGATTTTACTCTGATGTGTTAACAGGCCTCACAAGCCACTCTGGGACCAGATCCTTTGTTAGCAGGAGGCTCTTTCCAACATCACTGATTTTAGGTGTTTTGGGCACTGACGGATATTGTAGAAAGTGCAGGAACTCAACTTATTTGGAGCAGAAGGAGAGAAAAAGAGATCCATGAAATAAGAGAGGCAAACAGCATTTAGGGAATTACATAGCCTTTATGCCCAAAATGCACAGGCAGCCACTTGCTGGTCACATCAGCCACCAGAAGCACCTTCAGTGATTTCAACAATAAATCAGGTCCCCCCAAGATGCTTTATCAGCTCAGCACAATAAAAAATGGGAACTTACACAGAATTATTCACTGTCCTTTCAGGAAAATCATTGCACTTTTTGTAGTCCATTGAAATGCACTTTTGCTGTCTTGGGCAAATGAGAGTGAAGGCTCCATACAGCACATTTGGGAGCCCTTGGTGGAGGGGAGAGGATGGTGGAATGGATGCCTCCATCCCATTCAGGAGCTCCAGTGAGGGACCAGGCTTCACCTGGGGGCTGAAATTCCTACCAATATGAGCCTGAAGCTAAACCTATGTAGACACATCCCACCTCCAGGCTTTGAGGGCATCCTGGTACCACAAAACTGTCCTTTGCGCAGGGCAGAATCCATCTTTATGTCCATATCTGGGCACATGTCAAGGAAGGTTAACTCAGACTGATAGACACACCAGGCTGCAGGTTGCTACAAGAAGAAAATCTGGCCTGTACTGCCAGGAAATTGTCCCCATTTTCAAGATAGTTATCTGAACTCAGAAGTTTAAGAAATCCTTTGAAGTTATCAGGAACTAAAAGATTTAAAATTTTGTTTCCTCAACTCTGATGGAGCTGTGCCACATTTTACAACACGAGGTAGATTCAGACCCTGACTCAGGAAATCTTCCCACTGCAGGAAAATGTCAGAAGGTCATATGAGCCCTGTTGTAGTGAGAAGGACAAAACCTCATCCTAGAAGTCAAACACAGATTTGGATGTTTTTCTGAATCAGGCCTTAAATGCAAACTTCACCAACATATTGAACTCCAGATACTCCTTTACCCAGGACTATATTCCCCCTCCAGTCTTTGCTAAGAAAGGTTAGCAAAACTGATAAAGGTGAACACTGAACAGAGACTATTTTTATTTTATTAGATTTACTTTGCACCTCACATTTATCGTGGCTGTCCTAGCAGCGATGCTGTCCTAGCCATGATGTAATCTGCAATTAACTAGTCTCCCTTTGTCAGCCTACATCATCAAAGCCTGGTTTTATGGAGTGTTAAGTCTAATATTTACAGTGTTAAATACTTGGACAATATTTAAATTGGTTTCATCACATACTATATTTAGATGGAGTGATATTGTCTGGTTAACAGCAATGAAAACAATTCTGTTCTTTTGGGGTTTATATTTTGAGTGGGTATTAGGTAACTGGAAAATATGGTCATTATATTTGTCTAACATTTCTACAAGTTGTAACATGGCATTTCAATTTGGGCTTTAACTCATGAATTATCCGTAGGCAAAACTTTTGAGAAGTTTCCAGGTTCAACATGCAAACAAGAGCAGAGTTCAGTGGCATGTCTGAAAGGAAGGCAGTTAAATATTTATACACATACACGGAAAACTTTGAAGACATTTTTCAGGACCTTTTCTTTCCAGCAATGCTGCTGTTACACAAAGCCTGCTCCGAAGGAATTTTTAATGTCAAACAAAAATCACAATTAATGTGTGATCTAATCCCAGTCTCACAGAGACAGACAGCACTAAGTTTCTGGGTATTGCTCCTTGGAGTTTTTATTTGTCCATGCAATTCATGTTTGTCTCCACTTGTAGCTTATGTGGGCAATCTTGCCCATACCCTCTGAGTAATTTTTGTCCTTCAAATCTAAGGCCTTGCAGCTGTGTTGAATTCTCATCCCCAGCAGAAAAAAACCCTTCAAACAATGAAGATGTCTCCATAAAGTAGAGATTTTTTAGATTTTTCCCAATGTTTATGCATTACAGCAACTGCTATAATACTTTTTTTTCCTTTCCAAATGCAGGCAGTATATTTTCCCTTCTTTCTTGCCTTTAGGTTTTCTTTCTTTCCCTAGTGTTTGTGTTCCCATCTCAGTTATGTGATCTCCAGCTATGCCACAGTCAGTCATTCCTCTCCTGGATGACCACAGCCACAGGCTCTGCCCCAGAGCAATGCCTGTGCCATATGTTGGCTCTTGGCTGCCAGAAATTTCTGCTCAGAATTGTCTCCAGTTCTGAGCAACGAAGCAGAACCACAAAGGGGGTGGCATGGGGAAGGATTTTCTCCTGACTCTTCAAAAGGATTCTGCTCACAAATCCATGACTCTGACTCAGCCTTGTTGAGCCAGGTCTCTGTGCAGAGGATCTCATCAACAAGAGGGATCTGTAATCCCTTCAGACAGCCCTTTGAACAGCCCAGGAGTTCTTTGACAGAGCCTGACGTAACTTCTGGAACACTGGAAACTGTCAATCACCCATTTTATTTGGTTTTAGCAGATAGAAGTAAGAGATTCTGAAAAACAAAACAAAACAAAACAAAACAAAACAAAAAACCCCAAACTTACAGTCAGACTACAGAAAAATAATTTTGTTAGTTATCATCTGAAATGTTTCTTCTTTTGGGAAGTCACAGGCCTCTGAGGTTTGAAATCTGCCTGTTGCTTAAAAATAACTTGTGTGTCTCCAGCTTTCAGAGGGTTGAACTGAAAGGAAAATTTACTCATCCAATAAATAATTGAATAAAATCATCAGTAATAATCAAGTACCATATGTTTGAATTCACCATTCCTGGTAGATCACTTGCAGTCCATTTGGCTCCCTGCAGTCCTCTCAGGGGCTCAGTGCTCCTGAAGGAAGTGTGTCAAACAGGCAGCCTTTTCTTTGGTTTGAATGCCACTCCCAAATTCTCCAGGGCTAACAGAGCCCCTGCACAGCCACTTCCAATGTGTGGGGAGCCTCAGCAGCATTTATCTGTTTTCTATATGTTTATAAACCACCCACTCCCACAGAAGTGGATACCTCTGTAAGACATTTCCTTTTCAAAAAGGAAATGTAGTTCTGAGCACTCCTTCCACAGACCCTGGCCTTGTTGCCTAAAACATTGAGAATCTCAGAAAAGGTTTGAGTGGCCAAAGTTGGAATTTTTTTTCTTGTTTTGCATTCTGTCCTTGATTTTGCATCTTGGATGTCAGTATTCAGTGCCTGGCAAATGCGCTCTCCAACTGAAGTCTGGAAATCCCTGATGGAAAAGTCACAGAATGCTGTAGCTGTGGGAAGGATAGAAGTCTGGGAACCAGAATCTTTGCCTATTTTCCACACAGCACCATGTCATTTTTGTATTAATTACTTTTTATAAATGATATAAAACACATCTTTCAGCTTTCACTATGGAAGACAGTATTTTGCATTTTTTCTTTGAGAAAATCTTCTTTCCCCAGCAATCTGCAGGACAATTTGTGCAACTTTCAAGATATTGTTGTCTGTACAAAACCAGAGTTTATTTCAGGCTTTTCTAAAGCATTGGGCTGGTTTGGTAAAATCAAGGGGGAAAGGGTTATTCATATTCCTTAATGTAATTGTCTTTTAATTTAAAGATGTCAAAATTTTATGGCAGTCTTTATTTACTTTCACTTAGCTCCTAAAGAACAAGTATGACTTCCAGATTTGCTACAAAGCAAGTAAAAAGGCAGTAAATGTAAACCAAACTGTGATTAAGAGCCTGATTCTGCTGATTAAAATCACTGGTCAAACATACTCTGACTCCAGAGATCAGATCAGAACCTTTACTGCACTGGATCCTCTCCAAAACCCACTAAAGTCAATAGGAGTTTTTCTTTTGAGCTCAGTCACTGGGTGTCTGTCTGCCTTTTTCTCTTGTAAATTATAAATCACCAGGAGGAGTTTAATCTTGTAGTTTTCAGTGCCAGTGTGACATTTATTTTAACTTTGGCTGTTGACAAAGCACCCCGCATCCTGCATTTCCCTTCTGGCAATCACATGTCTATTCTAACTCACATGGTACTGTTCTGTCAGGGATTTCATTTTACTTGTTCTCTGCTTATTGCCATCCACTTCTCCAACCCTCCCTTTTCATCTGTCCATCACATTTGGCAGCAAGAAAAATGGATCTATTTTGCAATACCAATTTCAGTGCCACTTGCCAGTCCAAATAAGAGTTGTGTATCTAACACACCATACAGGGGCTCAGTTTCTGGATTTTGTCACAAGAGCTGTATTTTCTCAGCAGCTTATTAACAGCGTGTGTTTGGGGTGAAAATTAAGCAAATGGAAAAAGGATGTCACAGCAAGGAGCTGTGTTGCAACACTTAGGTTATTATATTGCATTAAGTTAAACAAAGACTGTTTAGCCATGTTATGACTATGATTCTCATTCATTCCAGTCCCTGAAGAAAATGTATTTGAAAAGAGGCAACTTTGCTCAGTCAATTTCCCCTTGGTCAAAATGCTCCCAGGTGCCACTCCTGTGAATTTGACAGGAAAAAAAAAAAGTTAACAGAGTAGAGCTTGGGAAGGGGGGAAGGGGGAGATCGCCATAACTCTGCTGATGCCAAGAATAAGAAGAATAATGGGAACCGCTGCAGATCGGAAACTTTCTTTCGGTCATTTATCAAGCCCGTATTATTTTCTCATCTTTCACTGTCTTTGGAGCACATGTGTCAGGTGAACAAAAAAAGTTACAAGAAATCTTGAATTGCACTCTGCTTTCCCAGAAAAATGTGCTGACCATCCAGCGTGTGCCTGAGGTCAACCATGAAGCTTTTAAACAGTCTCTGGATCCATAAATAGCCCTTGGATAAGGCTCACAGTCAGCTGAGGAGGCTTTGAATTTCTCATTCGAGGAAGGAGCCACACAGGATTGCTCAGCACCATCCCTTTGACTGTCTCTTTCCCACATCTGGCCAATGACTTTGTTGCCTAAATGGGAGCTGAGCAATTCTGGAAATTGGACTCTAAGTAGAAAACATTCCCACTTCTGCTTCATCACTCGTATTCATAGGGAAATAAAGCACCGTGATGCTTTTACCATATGTGGGTTTGAGAACAATTTCTAAATCCCCTATGCCTGAGCCATAGCTTGCTGAACAATTCCCAGCAAGTACTATTCCTGATAAGGGTAGGAATGATGCAGGTGGCTTTGATAAGTTGAACTTCTTGAGTGACCTAATTTAAAGACAGCTATTCTACCTTGCCAGGGCCCAGCCACTTGGTGAGCTTTAGCCTGAAAGCTGTCCCTGCTCAGATGAAAGGGACAACTGTGTCTGCCAGGTTGGTCTCACTGACCTCTGTAGGGAAATCAGTCCCCTCATGTGTTGCAACAACGGGTGCTGTGTCCTTTCCTCCTGTAGGATTTCCCTCTTTAAGTCTTGCTCCCAAGTCTTTGCATACAGATCACAGCCTGCAACTCTTTTTTCCTTCCCTGAACTGGGCATAAAGCTGTTAGAACACAATTTCCACATTCCTGACAGGGGATGCTGCCTTCAATCTGACCATCTTCTACTGCTCTGACAAACATATCTGATTCCATGCTGCCCTTCATTCCCTACCCAGACTGTGCCCATCTTCTCCTGTTCATTCTCAGACTCCTATAATAATAGTGGGAAACCTCTCTGGGTAAACTCGACTATTATCATATGTATGCCCAGTTAGCTCAGTATATCGAGTCTTTAGCAGAGACCCAATAGCTGAGTTAAGCGAGGCCAAAGTCGCCGAGCTCCTTCCTAGCAAGCCAGTGATATTCAGCTTATAGTGATTGTCAGCTCTTTCATGAGTTCAGCTCAGCTGCTAGAAGGATCGCCCGGGGCAGTGGCGTAGCAGACGAGGGAGAGAGGGGAAGAGAATACGCCGAATTTCCGCAGTGAAGGTTTATTCGGGAGGTCCGCGAAGGGTACAGCGATTCTTCTTCACCGAGGAAGGGGGTACAGAGGGCTCTTTTTATAGCCTTGGCATGGATCCAAAGCCAGCCAATGGCCGCAGGTTTAAGCATATTCCTTAACTGACCAATAGCTAAAAGGGTTACAATAGTATTGTCTTAACTGATTAAAGGACAGGTTCTCAACACGGTCGGGTAAGAGGAACAGGACAACGCCCGCTCAGGGATGACTCAGCATTCAATTCTCCAAGGAGCTTTTCCTGTATCCTTGGGGTTCACTACAGACTCCCTTTCTCCATAAAGCAGACAGCACCATGAGACCTGTTAGCAACCAGGCAGGAGAGGAGCTGTGTCTTGGCTCCTAAAGCACACCCTGCTTGTGGCCTACTGATAATTGCCCATCTGATCACAAAGCACTGCTGTTTCAGATTCCATCCATTTCTCCTGTGTCAGCTGGATCCGGGGCAGGTCTTGAGTGGCATCCAGCAGAGAACACTCACCCAGCTTCGGGGTATGAAGAATGGGCAACACTAAACAATACGTGTTGTTAAGCTGTGAAACTGCTTGCCACAGGAAACTGTGGGTACAAAGGGATTTAGAATTAGCTAGGTAAATTCCTGGAAGCAAAATCCACCAGGGGCTATTCCATACAAAGGCACTATGTCTGGCACAGGAAATCCCAGCACCACAAATCACTGGCCCTGAGCCACGATCTGCATGCCCTGATATTGTGCATGAAGAACCTACTACAGCTGAGTGCCATGCACAGGGTACTGGGATGGATGAGCCTCTGGCCCTGAGCGGCTCAGCCTGTGTTTCTCTACAAATAGATGAACTGGGACTGAATATCACATTTGGCACTAATGTTTCTGCATTCACCCAGCAGCATTTCTATCACCAGCACTCTCCAAGTGGCTTCTGCCACGACATCTGGACATCACATAGCACCTGAAGCACATTAAGCTTTTTCAGCAGGTAATAAACCCCTGGACAGTGTAGGGCAGGCGAGCCCTGGTCTCTAAATACCCATCATGGACATTGCTTTCTCCAGCAATTACCAAAGCCTGCTTTAGATTAAACTGCTTCAGACCAGCAACTGCAGAAGGGCAAGGCTGGAAAAGGAAGTCTCTCTTGTTTTGTTTGTGCTCTTATTTTACTGCTGATTGGTTGTTTTGGGGTTTGGTTTCTGACAAATTATTTAAAGGACAAATACACGGCTAGACAGCTGAATGCATCAAAAAGGGTCAGCCAGTTTCTCAGGCTACTGTCTTTTTCCAGCTGTTCCATATGAGAAAAAGAATCAGGCGGGGCTGGGTCTCCCTGGTTGCTTTCCACAATGTAAAGTAGACTTCTTTGATATAAAGCAAGGGGCTGGGGAGGTTAGAGGGTGCTGGGGTGGTGATGCCACACAGGATGCCAGCAAGACCCCTCTCCTCGCTGGGCACCTGCTCTTTTGGAGCCATTCCCAGCATCCCATAGCCAGGACCACTGTCCATCAGCTCTTCTGCTCTGGGTCTGGGAATGATGCAAATCTGGAGTCTTCCTTTAAAACTTCACAAACTCCACATATTGCAGGGAAGTCTGGGCCACAGCATTGGGAAACTCCTTGTGAGACAGAGGCTGTGTCAGTCTGTCCCCTGCAGCCCTCTGCCTGGAGCTGCCATGCACGGTTTGCCCAGTGCCACCAGGGTGTCACCAGGTACACAGGAACAAATGTGACACTTCAGCTGGGGCTCCCTGAGATCCCCCTGGGAATTCTTCCCCTTTTGTCCTGTCCTCTGGAAGTGGAGCAGCCTAGCCTGGAAAGGGCTGCACCAAGGAAATTGATATAGGGAAATAAAAGAGGAAGGGAAATGAGAAGGGAGGGAGGGAGGGAGGGAGGGAGGGAGGGAGGAAGGAAGGAAGGAAGGAAGGAAGGAAGGAAGGAAGGAAGGAAGGAAGGAAGGAAGGAAGGAAGGAAGGAAGGAAGGAAGGAAGGAAGGAAGGAAGGAAGGAAGGAAGGAAGGAAGGAAGGAAGGAAGGAAGGAAGGAAGGAAGGAAGGAAGGAAGGAAGGAAGGAAGGAAGGGAGGGAGGGAGGGAGGGAGGGAGGGAAAGAAAGAAAGAAAGAAAGAAAGAAAGAAAGAAAGAAAGAAAGAAAGAAAGAAAGAAAGAAAGAAAGAAAGAAAGAAAGAAAGAAAGAAAGAAAGAAAGAAAGAAAGAAAGAAAGAAAGAAAGAAAGAAAGAAAGAAAGAAAGAAAGAAAGAAAGAAAGAAAGAAAGAAAGAAAGAAAGAAAGAAAGAAAGAAAAAAGAAAGAAAGAAAGAAAGAAAGAAAAGAAGAGGAAAGGAAGAAGAAAAGAAAAAGAAGGAGAAAAAAGCAAGCATGCATTTCTGATGACAGCTGCACAAATGTGCCTTATTCTGGCAGATCTCTCAATTAAAATCAAGCCACCCTAATTTAAGGGAAAATAAACACAGGCCTTATGTTATGCGCTTTGCTTTCAGAAGGAATCAGCCTGAGGAGAGGCAGCAGGGCCCTGAGCTGGGGGTGGCTGCCTGTGAGGGGGGCAGGTCCTGCTGGCCCAGCTGCTGCCCCAGCTCAGGCTCGGGGCAGAGGAGCCCCCACCCTGCCGTGGCTCTGGGGCGAGGGGAGGGGGTGTCCCAGGTGGGTCTGGGGCAGACACTGCAGTGCAGTGACCCCAGCTCCTTCCAGCTTAGTCCATACCAGCCAGAGGCCACGGGGGACAGGCTGGACAGTCTGCCCTGACACTGTCCCTTAGGGTGAAGAATTAGGAAGTTCAAAGCACCACAACGTGTTCTCATGTTTTTCTTCTCCCACACTTCTGAGTAAAAACGAGGCCACTTCCCTTGCACACAGCTATTCTAACACGACTGGAGAGCGGCAGGAGGGGCTGCTGTCTGAGCAGGCAGGCTGGGTGCCACTCACAGGGAATGCACACACCCCTGCCCTGCCCTGCTCTGCTGCAGTGCTCCTGCATTCTCCAGCATGGGAAAGCTGAGCCCTCCCATAACTGCATGATGCCTACATCTCTACCTGGGAATAGCAAAACTTGCTGAAAAACCTGTCTGTCCCTCTGCTGCTGCCTTTTTTTCCCTTCTCACTGTATTCATGATGAAATAAAGAATCACCATCCCCGTGGATAAGAAATAGCTGGAATTAAGTTAGCACACAGGGTTCCCGCTGTGTCTCCCATGTTTTTCCTTATAAATTTAATTATGGAATACTGTCTCTGTGTGTAGATACTCTCTGTGCCACAGAACAACCAGATAACACAGTATAGGTAAAACTCTACAATGAATTCTGGGGCCCTTGTAGACTTCTCCCAGCCTGGTACAGCCTCAGCCTGCACAGGGGATCTGTTACTGGATTGGCATGGAAGAAAAAAAAACCACAGGGATGCAAATTTCCAAGGGTCTGGGGAATTGTCACAGGGTCACTTGCCCAGGCTGGACATCAAAACTCCTCATTTGCTGCACAGAAAGAATTTTCCAGAATTTTCAGAGGAAAATTTTCAAAGGAAGAATTTAAAGAGTGTAACAACAGGAAAAAAACTGGAAACTCTTCAGCATAAGCTCTCATGGATTTGGGTCTGGATTGCAGAAGTTCAAGAGATCAAAGCAGTAGCAACCAGAAGGGGCAAACCAGAGACAGCATGCAGATAAAAGAAGAGATGAAAGCCAAAGAAAGCTTGGACAGGAGGCTGACATTGGTAAATGAGGAACTGGAGCTGGATTAAATGGGTAGTGCTTGATGTCTTGTCTAGCCCCTTTTTTGGCTCCATTGGCTCCTGCAGAACTGAAGCTGTGGGGGCTGGGGGAATGGGAAAAATGCTATTTCCATTTTCTGTCCTTGCCAAGAAAAGCTTCTGTGTGTGAATAATCTCCGTGCTGCCTGTGGAAGGAGCCCGTGCAAGGAGCTGGGACAGCAAGGATCCTCCTGGGGGTGAAAGCTGCTCAGGGGGTCAGTGGACCCCAAATTGAGCATAGGCTGCCCAGAAGTCACCCTGGTGCGATACATCTTTGTCCCGCACGTTTGACCAGGGATGCAGAGGATGCACAGTGCTTCTTACACCTCAGGGTCAGATATGGACCTGACCTTTAGACAGCAAGGAACTTTTTCAAGCTGGGGGGTTATCTTTAGCTTTTTAAATATATTTTAATACAAAGCATTCCTGCTGTCTGGGCTGGAGGGGTGACCCAGCTGCATTAGCAGAGCCCATCTTGGCCTCTTCAGGAAGAAGCAACTATTCAATCGGTGCTTGAGGGACTGGGTGGTTTCTCTCACGTTTGCAGCTCCTCTGGGTGAGAGGTGGGGATGATTTGGGGATGATTTTCCTTATGGGTGCCTTTTGTGACACAGCTCACCTGGGCTGTCAGCTGGGAGGAGGGGAAGGAGAACAGAGAACATCTCAGGAGGTGTGGAGCTGGGGTTGTGCATGGCACAGTGAGTGAGTCCCATTGCAGGACTGACTGCGGTGGAGGGAGGGACATTTATGGGTAGTGGGACCTGGAAAGGAAAGAAGCAAGAGCTGATAACAGGGTAATGCTCATTCCTGGGGGGCTGCTGCAGTGATGGGCTGTGGGTGAGGCTCTGGCATGGAGGGATTGCTCCTGTCCTCTGAGTTACTCTGCCTAAAATGCATTTGAGGGCTGGCTGGGACCTGCATGAGAGAGTTTGTGGTGGGGTTGGGTTAGAAAATGACATCTAAATGATTCTGTGGCTTGAGAGGTTGAGCCTGGGGTGAAGGGAGGAGAGATGTGGCCTGTGAATTTGTAGAATGTTTTGGTTTTTTTTAATTCTGTTTCCAATGTCTGGAAGGATCAGCACCGTGTCTTTTCCCAGCCTCTCCTCTGTGTCCTTGCTGGGGCTCCCTGTGCATGCCCCCAGCTCGGGGTGAAAGGCCGGGAGGTGCCATTCCCGCTGGGTGGTGAGTCCGTCTGTGCCCGGCTCACCCGGGGCTTGTGGGCTGCGCTGGCAGCAGCAGAGAGCTCCCAAATTTCCCTCCGCGATCTCCAGCTGCCATCTGCTGGTAACTGCGCCCGGAGTCCCCGCATCCCTGCCGGGCGCTCCCCGGGCTGGGAGCATCCCTGGGGAGCGGCTTCCAGGGTCAGCCGGGAAAAGCGGGGCTCAGGGGATGGCAGAGGGCTGGGCTGAGGGGATCCCTCTCCAGGGTGTGCGGGGAATCAACCCCTGCTAGCAGAACACTGAAGGACAAGCAGGGATTAAGTGCTGCAGTAATTGATGATTTATTGGAAATGAATTTGTCCCTCTGGAGAGAGATTAAACCTGCCTTGGAGAGGTGGGAAACAATCTGTTCAAATATGTTTCTGCTGCTTCCTGCTCACTTAGGCACAGAAAAGCAGGTTGGCAAAAAGTGAAAGATGTTGCTGAGAGACTAGTGGGCTTTGGGAGGTGTTTTGGTTTGTTTGGTTCTAATTGAATTGTGCAACTTCAGAACTGTTCTGCTGCATATTTCCCAATAAAAATATGAGTCAGGTCTCAGGTCTGTCACAAGAATACTGGCTGGGCACATGGCCCAGGCAGCACCAGGCCCTGTGACACCATTCCTGCCTTCCCTGCATGTAGGAATCTTGTAGGTGAGAGGAGAAAAGCCACAGATACTGCTAGGAGTGATCTGAGGAATTGCTTTCCCTGGATTTGGAAGGGGGATTTCCTGGGGCGATCACACAGAGGAGGCTGCAGGGGTCTGTGAGCATCACAACCCAGTGGGTGCCTTGGTTAACACTGACTACATCTGGTAGAGAACTGATAGTTTTAAATATATGAAGTCTTTACAAGGTTTATAAAAATAAATTATGGATCAAAAGAGGAAGGTTCTATCCATCCCACCAGAAAGGAGAAATTAAAGTGTGAGCTTAAGCCTCCTTAGTCAGGAGAAAATCCACAGCAGCAGCACACTCTGACCATCAGAGTGGGTCTGTGACACCCCACACCTTCCTCTGACACCAGAGCCTCCTACACTGTGATGGACATCCAAAAAAAAGCTGTTCTCATTGGTTTAACTGCTCAGTGAATACCTTGTTTATTGGGGCCCTCTTGGAAAGCCACCCTTGGAGCTGCAGCTTGGAGGGCTGCACATCCCAGAGCGGAGGCTTTGCCAGGAGAGGGGGGGAGTGTAAGAGTGGAGAGGAGCCTCAGCTGAGCACCAGCATTGGCAATTCTCCTGTGAAACTGGTGAGATTTATTGTTTTCCCTGAAGTCCTAGTTTGTGCAGTAAGCTTCCCAAATTTCATACATATATGAGACTTGCTGCTAGAGCTCGTTATGGTGGAGAAAAGTATAAAAATGCACCCTCTGGGAACAGAAACCAGAAAGAACAAAAAACCTCTACTGCTGGAAAAAAAAAAGTCCCCATCATATCTAAGCCAATATCATTCAATTTTGGCCCCCATCTCAAGAATTTTTAAGGCTTGGAGTTGGCAGTAACGAAGCTTCACTGATGCTCTGGCCAAGAAGAAGGACATTATTTCCTGTGTCCTGGCCAATGTCCCAAACTGTATGATTCCCCTTCCATCTACTCAAAATCCTCCCTGGGAACTGAGGTCTGCAGGGGGGAATCTTTATCACATTTTGTCCTCGGCTTCTCTAGGGCATCACGAAACATCAGCATCCTCCCACGCTAAGTCTCATCACACTGTGCAAGTTGATGGCAGTAGTTTATCAAGTCTGATGTATTCCTCAGGATATGAGCTGCTCAACTGTGGTGTAGGAATAATGTAAGTCATTGTTGTTGTTATTATTATTATCGTGGTGAAGATTAGCATTGGGGATGTTGCTGGAGAATGTCAGAGTCTTTCTGTCTCTTAACTATTATTTTCCTTTTGGTAGTGCAGCTAGGTTTGAAGCAGGACCAAAGAGGCCTTTTATTTTTATTTTAGTTTTGGTTTAAGAAATCTCAGCCCTGGAGGGAGCTGTCATTTTGGGATGCTGATTACTTGTGGAAGCTGACAGGGAGCAAGGCAGCTCTGTCTGTAGTGATCCCAAGTCCCTTCTCCTAATCAAGCCAGCAGTGCAGGCTCTGTGTGGAGGATGTGGAACCCTATCTCACTGCCTGACAACTCCTTCAGCTCCAGTATTTGTTTTCTAGTCCCCACAAACTGCAGCAAGCCATTAAGTTTGATTTTACTACTTTTTCCTTCCTCCTCTCCCCTCCTCCTTTGTCTCAGCAACCATTTTGTCTCAGCCTTCCTTTCTGGTTCTTTTCCTTAGGGATAGTAACTCTAAAGACTGTACTCATTTCCTATATATCCTTGACCCTCAGAGCTTTTTGACTTCTATTTTATCAACTAGTCAAAGGAAATTCAGCATCAATTCAAAAATGCTCCTTTCTATTAAAAAAAAAAATCTTATCTGGCCAGTTTTCTTTGAAATGTGATTCAGCCAGAAATGGATTGACAGACTTTGTAGAAAAGTTCAGCTCTTGCTGAAGCTCAAAAGGGGATCTTGCATCTATAGGGTTTGGCTCAAAGACATGGATTTCCTTTCCAGTGCTGTGAGTCTGTAACACAGTGACTGCAGGGAAATGGCAGTGAAATATAGTTGTCTTTTGCTGAGCCTGGATGTGAAAGGAAATTAGATGTGTTGATGGACCCCTGGCTGGGGCAAGAGGAGCTGCTGCCCCTGGTGCCGAAGGCTGCCTCCAAGGGAGCATCAGCAGCGGGATGGTGCTGGCAGAGGGGCTCTCCCTGGGGCCCTGACACAGACACCGGGTGAGGGAGCTCTGTATGAAGGAGGGAAAGAAGGAGCACAGAAGATCATGGAGGAAACCTTGTAAATTTAATAAAAGCACTGCAGAGCTCTGGGATGAGGCCCCAGCTGTGAAGAAACCATTCCTTCATTGCTTCTGTTGGACTTGAGTATTTCTAGACAAGAGGGTTTGTACCAGACTTCATCTCCCTGCGAGACCAACCCCCCAACACTGACTAACTTGTCATGAGGGACAATGCCTTTATCCTGCCTTTATCCTGCCTTTATCCTGCCTCCTGACTTTACAAAGAAGGATCTGATTCTACTTTGCCATTTTTCTCCTGACATGGAGGAGAAGGATTTTTTAAAATAGTCACCAAGCAGAGATGGATCAAGCTGCTGATGCCTGTCTGAATTCACAGTTCCAAAACAGATATTCACACCTGTGGTTTTGCCATGGGGCATTTTCTTTTGAAAGGGGCCACAAAGTGAAAATTTAAATGCCTCAGATTGCTTTTTAGTCGTGTTTATGGAGTGCTTTTTGGGCGAGCACATATCAGAAATCATTCAGCAAGGACAGTTTTCTTCCCCACTGTGTGATCTGTGAAAGGATTGTGTGAGGTCATGGTGGGAAACAGAGAGAGACATCCTATTCCCTGCCCCATAGCAGCTGACCAGGTGATCATGCACCACCTCCAGATCTACCACGTGGTAAGTGGCAGAACGTGGACTAAGTTCCTTGTGATTCTCAGACAATGGATTTCAGGAGAACATCCAAGGAACCTGCTTGTTCCTGTGGCCCCAAACGTGCTCCTGCAGGAGCTGTGAAAGCATTACCTTGCCTGCTTTGCTGTGCAGCATTACTGTCCCAGCCACCGTGAGTTGCTCCCCCATGGCTGTTCTCATCTTCAGAGGGATCCAGAGAGGATCAAACGAAGTGAAGAAGCTTTTACTGCAACTCCCCCATCTCTTCTGCCTGTTGATCCTTTATTACTGAGTCTGCATCTTGCTGGTGGTACCAATGGTCACAGCTCACACCACCTTCACCATGGAGCATCACCATGAATGTGCTAATTCACTGCTTGGATTCCAGGGCTGATGTGGCTTTCACTTCCTTGGTGTTTCTCATCACTTTACTCCAAACCTGAGGCATCTTTCCAGGAAAGCAATACCCAGAGTCCTAATACAAGCTACAAATACATCTCTTCGTGTCTTAAATTAATTTTAAAATGCTCTCATAAAATGATTTATTTCCAGGGGTTTTACCCAGACTTCTGCATGGAGTTGGCAAAGACATTATGTAACAGCTAAATCTTCATTAGTTATATCTGTTTGCTTTGTGCCTTCATGACAATGATGAAAGCTGTAAATAAGTATATTGTCCCATCTTAACAAGGATAGCGTATCCATCAATAAGGACACTTACTCTGCTGAGATCTTTGCAAGGCTGTAGAGGGGAGTAAATTAAAGGGAGAACAGCATCCTTCATCTAAAGTGTCCTTGTTCTGTCACTTAATGTTTTACCCTTGCTAATATTTTTCAAAGTCTGGCTGTTAGTCAAAAAAGTCACTCAGTAAATGTGACATATTTTTTCCAGCCTAAGTCTGCTTGGTCCTAGAATGATTCCTGTAGGCAGCTGTGGCTGGAAGGGTGACCTGAAACTCCTTCTGTGTCTTCTCACCTTAATTTCCCCACAGTCACAGAAGTTTCCCAGTGGAATGTGTGGGGATGGAAAGGGCAATCAAAGGAGGTTGTTCAGCTGAGCAGGGAGGTGCAAACCCTTGTTTGGGGCAGCAAAGGAGTTGTCTGGATAAAGACAGTCAGGATGAGACTCCACTCATAGTCCACCTCATCCTGGACTGGCTGGTTGGTAACACCACGCTTAGCTCAAGGGGTCTCCTCTCACTAAATTCACTTAAGTGCAGCAAAAGCTGTGGTAACTTGAAACTGTGCTGTGTGTCAAGGCTGTCCTTGGCCCACGGGCAGATGCCAGGGTTATGGGCCCAGAGTGCTCCAGGTGATCCCTGGGAGAGAGTGAGGAGGGGGTAGGAAATGGTCAGTGCCACTTGCTGGGAGAGATCCACGCTCCCAGCTCCCTGCCAAGGGAGCCCAGACATGGGAAGCACGTCCCATGTGAGCCCACCTGAACCGCATGGCTGGAAGTGAGTGTGTGAGCACACAGGCTGCCCAGGGAGCTCTGCCCATGCCCAGGAGTGGAGAGGAGCAGTTTCCAGCACTCAGAGCTGATGTGGCAGGGCTCAGAGCAGCCTGACAAGGTGCTGAGGCTCCCACTGAATGCAGCACCTTCCCTGGCTCCTCTGCATGGCATTTTAACCCTGTTCACCCCGGTAAAACAAACAAACAAACCAAATAGTGTATTCAAGGAGTCTTGAAGTGATGGACTGCCTCCCGGTTTATGGGACAGTCCAGGAGTGAAAATCAGAGTGTGGCCTGCAGAGGGAAGAAAAGAGCTGTGGTTGCACCACTGCGCTTCCCGGGGGTCTGCTCTGCTTCCCGCAGGCTCCGAGCTGAATAGCTGCCTTTAAACATTAAATACATTCAAAGCCCATTCATATCACACCAAAATTAAACTGCTGGATTTCATTCAAGAGTCGTTCCCCTGAGAAAGAGCTGAGAAGAAAATAATGGTGAGCTGAATGCCTCACCCATTCAGCACACAGGAGAATCCCCCAGGAGGAAAGGTAAGGAGTGAGGCTGGGCTATCACCTCACCTCATTGCATCGGTATCTGTGTATAAACCAATTTCTCAATCCATTTAGAAATTCACTAATTGTCATTGGAGCTATTTGCTGATGACTGTGAAGTGGCTTGGTAATGAAGAGGAAGTCCATTTATTCGTTAACATTTGTGAAAATAATTGCCTGTCACTCCACCGAGCATCCTTTGCCCCAGAAACACTTGTTCTTCAGCACCTTTTTATTTTTTCCTGAGCTGCACTCTTTGAGACGCCACTTACAATTTCCAGCCCCTGAAGGGCTCGTTCCCAGCCTCTGTGACAGGAGTGAGGGCGAACACCCCACAAGGGGACACTAAACATCCTGTCAGCTCTGCTGCAGGGAGAGGAGAGTGCATTAACTGTGCTGCGGGGTCTGGTACTGCTGAACCTGCGGGCTATACAGGGCTGCTGCAGCTCTGCAGCCCGCCCCACACCTGCTGGGCACCACAGCAGGGCTGGGAGAAGCCATGCATGCTGGGCTTGGTGACAATGGGGCTGTCTCTGGCAAGGAGGGACACAAGGTGGCCCCATGTGAGCTTCAGGGGTGTCTCCTGCCCCCTGTTTGATAGCCCTGCTCTCAGCCTTCACCCAAGACAACAAAAACACTGCATAAAGCTAGGCATGCACCAGGAGGTGTGTGACGGTGTTCACAGGGGCTTTCTGGTGAGGGAAGAGATGAGAATGTTGACTCCATGTTCAGAAAGCTTGATTTATTATTTTATGATATACATTACATTAAAACTATACTAAAAAGAACAGAAGGAAAAGATTCATCTCAGAAGGCTAGCTAAGCTAAGAATAGAAAGGAATGAATAATAAAGGTTTGTGTGTGGGACAGAGTCCAGGCTAACAGGGCTGGGATTGGCCATTAATTATAAACATCCAAGATGGACCAATCACAGATGCACCTGTTGCATTCCACAGCAGCAGATAACCATTGTTTACATTTTGTTCCTGAAGCCTCTCAGCTTCTCAGGAAGAAAAATCTTAAGGAAAGATTTCTAATGAAAAGATGTCTGTGACAGAGGTGTGTCCTGGAGGGAGGAGGAATGGTTTTTGGAAGGTACAGGAGCGATGTCTCAGGAGGGCAGGAATGGGGAAAGGATGAAGATCTGTATTCCTCAGCTCTCTGAGGAACTGCCCCCATGAGTGCAGCCAACACCTCTACCTGCTCCTGATCCTGCCATGGGTGACACTGTGGGGATGTCTTTGTCCCCTTTGCTCACTGGCTTACCCCTCTCTGTCATGCCCAGCACTTCTCTGCTGCCACCAGCACTCCCACCAGCACTCCCACCAGCACAGGTACCAGAAACCAGCTCATTCCTTCACTTTGGGCAAGCAAAATTGAGCACTGCCTGCATGGGCAAGAGGCTCTGAGCCCTCTGCCAGCTGGGAGGGTGGGTTTGCTGCAGCAGGTGACCTGCACACTTGAGATCCCTCACCAAGACCTTGGAGAAGTGGGAGACAGAGTTTGTCACCCTCTGAATCAGCAGATATCTGCCAAATCGTACGTGCTGGGCTTTTGCTGCTGACACAACTTTCACTCCAAGGCTGCTTGCTTGTTTGTCAGCTGTGATGAATTTTTATTGTCTCCTGAGCATGTGAGCTCCCACATCTGCGCCCAGGGCAAGGAGCACTGCATCTCCTGGGCGTGCAGGGCCCCCAGTGCTGACCCAGCAGTGCATGGGGCAGGAGATAAGCACTGCCCTGCTGCTGGGACCCTGCACTGTGCCCCTGCCTCTTGCCCAGGGCTGCTGCAGCAAGGGAGCCACACAACAGCAGGATGTGTCATTGCCTTGGCTGTGGGCAGGGACAGTGGGCACATCCCAGGGAGGAGAACTCCTCTGCAGCTTGTCCTGGGAGTGGGGAGCAGAGCAGCTCCTGCCTGAACAGGATGGAGCAGTGAGGAAAGGATTGCCACAAATGCACTCAAGGTGTTGTTCATGTTTGAGGTGCAGCTGCTGCAATCCTGCCCAGCAATTGGGCTGGCCACTGCGGTTTGGGATGGTCCAGGCTGTGTAACAACACCTGACAACATCCTGCTGCCATAAGCCTGTGTCATCCCAGTGTGTCCAATGGACTCGTGGTAGCTCATGGCTGTTGGGAATGGATTATTGGATGTATTTGCTGGCCTGGGGTGAAGCCTTCCAAGTGTTTCCAAGTGTTCGTTGCTGCAGATACAGCAGTGTGGGAAGGTGGGGTGAAGGGCTAGGTCAGGCAGGTACTTGGATTTTGGGCTTCCCATGTGGAGGAGCATTCCTGGTTTGGGAAGACTGGAGACTGCTTGCTTTTTGGGCAGGTATTTAATGCATGTTAGGATTAGGCAAGTGTCTTTTGCTTTCAGGTGCTGAGGTGTTAAGAGGGAGAAGTGTGTGGGTGAGTGTAAATCAGCTCTGTGCAGGGAGAGCTGCCTGTTTATACCAGGGGATTTAGGCTTCCAGATATTTAATTTCTGGTAACTGTACTTCAGCTCGTTGAAACATTTCAGTTTTGAAAAGCCTCTTGTGGATAATGAGCCTACAGGGAGGCACTGCTCCCAGGGAGCCTCAGATTGGGGAGCAGGGGTGGATGTGGGCTTCATGTTAGCAGTGCAATTAATGAGCAAGTAGGTAGCCAGAATTTGCAAGAAAAATCTGGGAGAGAAGGGAATAGAACAAAGTGTGAGAGAGAGGTTTTGATGCCTCCCTTGAAACCAAGATCAAGCGCAGCTCACCTGAGTTTAAAATGTCCCATGTGATATGTCATGGGGTGAGGGACCACAGAGGGGGAGGTTGGGGGATGTAGGAGATGGTTCTGCTTTGAGGACTGGGGTCTGCCTGGAGAAGACTCTGGAAGGGCTCTGCCAGCCCCAGTAGGAACCTTTCATGGTCCTCCCAAAGCAAAGGTCCTGTCCCAGCAAAGGAGGGGAGGTTTGGTGCGACCCACTCCCTGTGCCCTGGTTCAGGGGGCTCCTGCTGGAGGGTGCCCACCTTGTCTGCAAACCAGGGTGAGAAATGTCCCTGCTGGGGACCTGGGTTCACAGTTTGATATGTCACAGGGTCCAGCCCTCTCCTGCCTGCCCGTGTCCTGGGACACAAGGGGCTGGCAGAGCCATTCCAGAGCTGGCTGTGGGGCACAAGCCTTCTCCAGGCAGACCTCAAAGCAGAACCATCTCCTACATCCCAGTGGGTGTCACCAGTGGGTAAATGGGCAGGGGAAAGGACCACTGGTAAGTGGACACAAGGAGGAATGGCAGCAATCCTCACACCACAGAGCTGTGTGGTGGCCCTCTCTGATGAGCCATGGAGACCAAGCTCCTGCTGAAAGATGTTAATCACAATCTGCCTGGCCTCTGCTCCCCACTCACACCTTCTTGACCCTGTTAATTATTACAAGGGAAATGATGAAGGCCAACGTGCATTTAAGTCCATGGTGAGGGAGCAAATCATCAGTTTGCTCAGAGCCATGAGCCAGCAGAGCACAGCCACCACGGAGCTGCCTGGGCTGCCAGGGGGCACGGCAGCAGCGGCCTTTTCAGTGGCAGACATCGTTGTGGTGGTTCTGTACTTCGTCTTTATCCTCGCTGTGGGGATATGGGTGAGTCCCTGAGGGGTTTGGGCCTGCCTGAGCCAGAGAGGCTTTGATGCTCCCTGCGCTCCTCCTGGGTACAGAGGGGTTTGCCTGCAAATGGCATCCTCTGCACAAATTATCCCAGGGCCTAAGGAGCAAATCTGGGGGTGACAGGAATCCTTCCTGTGAGCCTTCACTTCCATCCCACGAGGGGACAACTGTGGGATCACTCCCTGGAGGTTGTTCTGGGAATGATGCTCGGCTCCTGTGCTGCAGAGCACTCTCACATCTGGGTGTGGACAGGCAGGAGGCGAAAGAAAAGCCAAGGTTGTGCTGGAGAAGACTAAAATGGGACCTTAAAAACTTTGGAAAGATTGTTGCTAATGATTTGTTCGCGTTGTTTGGCGAAGGCCTCTGTCACAGACACCTACTGTGTTCTGCTTGGCTGAACTGTTTTTTCTCTCCCAGTTGGTACATCAGGGAGAAGTCATTAAACAGGTACAAGCAGCTTCTTTCCACAGCACGACTGTCAGAAGCCTGCACAAAAAGGGGCAGCAGCAGTGTGTGAAGCCTGGCATACCTAACAGATCCATAAAACTATTCTGGAGCTGGTGCTGAGGCCAGGCACTGAGGGTTCTCCTGGCTTGGTCTGACTCAAGGAGGGTGAATAGAGGAAAACACTTATTCCTGTTCTTTTTCCTCTGCTTCCAGTCATCCATACGAGCGAGCCGGGGCACTGTTGGAGGATATTTTCTGGCTGGAAAATCCATGTCTTGGTGGCCTGTGAGTGAAATGCTTTCCTCTTGTTTCTCATGGTTTGAAAGCAATTCCAGGTGTGAGAGCAGGTCTGGTGAGGGGACCCAGGCTTTACATGTTCTGACTGTAGTCTTGAGATGAAGGACCCATAAGGAATCATGCCACTCATCTTTGCCAGTGGGCTGCAGCATGGAGCTGCCAGGCCTAAAGAGTAGCTCAGCACCTTCAGGATTTTCCAACACTCAGTTTCTCTGCTAAAGCCAGCAGTAAAAATGTTCCCACTGATGAAAGTTGGGGAATGCTGGCTGCCTACCTGGGTTGGAAACTTCTTGGCTTGAACTCTTCAACTGATGTTCCCAAGTCAAGAGAGCATTAGGTAATCTAGGAATGTGTTATCCAGTAAAGAGCATTTAAGCACTAAATCAAAAATAATCCCTAACCCCAGGACTTTGAGCCCTTGCTATTTAGAGCAGAGTTGAGTTTATTGACTAACGATGTACAGGATATAAACTTCAAACCCCTGAAGTATAAATCTTCACTCTGAAGGAAAAAATAATCTATTGAAGGCGCCTTTTCTTGGGAGTGAAAGGTACATATAAAGATAATTTAGAGTTGGAAAGAAATAAAAATGCCACAGGAATAAAGATTCTTCTCAGCCAATGCCAGACTCTAGAACCATATATCTCTCCAGTGAGTCGTGGGTAACGGAATGCACTTCTCAACCAAAACGGGTTTTTTCTCTTTTTCCTTTGGCTGTGCATTGCCCATAAATTCACTAGGCTAGATTTTCAGCCTCTTCCACCAGAGACACATACACCTCTCTAAAATCTGTCATTTCTTAAATGTTCTTTAAACTTCTGCCTCAGCCAAGTGACATTTAATGCAAAAGCTTAGCTTGATGGTTTTCTCTAATTAGGAGGGGCAACATTAAAAGATACTAAAATGGAATATTTTTTCTTCAATCTTGTTCTTTTAAACAAGATTTCTGAGGGTTTTTGTCTATTAAAAAATCCCCCAAATAAATCCCAAAACATCCTCACTGCTTTTGGCTCCAGCCACAGGTGGCTGCAGAGGCTGTTTGGTACAGGTCAGCTCTTGCCCCTTCTGAACTCTTTTAGGTTCAGAGCGACCTCTAATGCTGTTGACTTCTCAGATTTGCTTGTCAGAGCTGATTCCACCTCTGCAGCTCTCCTGCAGGCTCAGCTCCTTGTGGCCTTCACCTTGAGTATATGACTGGCTTATCTGCATTTTATTATTGTTTTTATGAGAGTGACAGGTTTCAGCTGTGCATTAAATAGCCTCAGCTAAGACCTGACATTAAATTGTAAGACGTATGGAGGCAGAGCAAGGGTCAGCAGGGTCAGAGATGGCACCTTGCTGCCTGCCTAACAGGGGAATGGAGAAATCCAACATGTTTCATGGACACTGAGGAATCTGTGGTGTCACCAAGCTCCCCTCCCTCTGCTGCGCCCCTGTAACAGGTGTGCTTCTCAGAACCACTGGCAAAGTGAGCCCTGATTCTGAGATTAAGCTTTGCACTGGACTGGGGGCAGTGGAAGGGAGCAGGAATGTGCTTTACCATAGAAAAATGTAGTTGAGGTGAGGAGCGGGGAAGGAAAACCCAATTCTGTGTCAGCACCCATCTGCCTAACCACAAGGAGATGAGACCCTGGGGAAAGAGACTTTCTGGGCTGGGGGGGGAGAATGCTTGGGTTGATAGAGAAGTCCCTCCAGGCGAGTGTCTCAGTTCCATCCCTGTGCCCTGCGTTCCAGATTGGAGCCTCCCTGATGTCGACCGACGTGGGCAGCGGCTCCTTCATCGGCCTGGCGGGCACGGCGGCGGCCGGGGGCATCGCTGTCGGGGGCTTTGAGTGGAACGTGAGTGCCAGCTCTGTTCCCAACTAAGATGTCACTGTTTACACAGGGACTGGGGGTTTCCCTCCAAAATCAGGTGTTTAACAGTGCCAGCAGCAACAAGTGCTCAACTCTCAGGAGAGAAGCCGGCAGACATTCCGACAGCCTCGGAAACATGAGATCTTTATTTTAGTTTAAGTGGAATTCACTAGGATTATTACCTCTTTGGCCTTCCCAGCGGTGCACAGCCTTATTTTTAAGCTTTAGTCTGCACTTGTGAAGATTAAAATAAAAGATAATGGATGCTGGAAAGGTACTTGGATAATCACAGGATTCTGGGCACAGGGAGCTGGGAAAAAAAGCAAAAAGATGCAGCATGTGCTCCTGTATTCACTGTAAATCCATGAAAATCAGCAGCACTCTCTTCACCCAGCAGCTGCCAAAAGGTGGCACCTCTGGGGTGAACATCTGGGTGGGAAGGCAGGTCTCATTGTGCCCTGTTGAAGTGGCCTGGAAAATTGCCACTGACAGAACAGAAGAGCATGAAAACCAGGCCCTTGGTGTCGGGTGCTAATGAAATTTCTCAGCTGATGAGGAGTGAGATTAGTGCCAGAAGCATCTCACAAGAAGCATCACTCACCTAACTCTGATTCTCTTGCCTACCTCAGCAGAGAGTGTTAGCAGTGCCAAGCAAAGGCAGGGCCCACCAAAAGCTCTCTCCTGGGGTATGTATTCACTGCAATGTTTTTCCTACACCATTAAAGTCACCTTTAAATCCTTTGTGAAGAAAACAGAGACTGAGTTCAGCCTGGTGCATGTAGGACATAATATTGTTGTTCTCAAAGGAAATCTATTCAAGTCACTTTAGAGGCTCATGAAGACAAGATCGTGTTTTAGGGCAAATCTACCTTCATGAGTTCAGATTAATCTATTTCAGATTGGAAAGAGAACTTACATAGGCCATTACTCTCTCCCCGTGCCAAGGGACATCATTCAGCTGGAGGGATCCTATGAGCATCTTTCACCACAGCCAGTCTCTGCCACTGCAGGAGCCATGGCTGCTCCCAATCAGTCACAATCTCTGCTCACGGGGATCAGGTTTTATTTTCTGAAAACTTAAACAACTGATCAAAAGAATTGTAAGGATGAAAGATAATGGCTGGAGACAACCAGGAGGTGAGGCTTGATTATCCGATGGCTTTCATTTACCTGCAAGTTCTCCTGTTTGGGCTTTTGCTGGGAATTGCAGAAGAAATACATGAGGAATGCCTTTACATTTTCCAAGACTCTTCACCTGTGGCAAAGCAGCTAAAGTGCCTCTTTATCTACCAGTGACAGAAGCACATCTGCACCAGCCTGCAAGGAGAACATCCCAGCAGAGTCTTGCTGTTGCTTATTTTTATGCTCCACAGGGACAGTCTGCTGCCTCAGCCTCATCACTTGCTAATCGAGCAACAAACAGATGCTCCCGTCCTGCTCTGAATCACTTAACTCTTCACTGACACAGCATCAGTGGTTTTAAAGGCCACCAAATACACCCCCACCTTTCAGAGAGCCAGAGCAACAGAACACACCACCTTGCTCAAAGGACCAGGGGATGGAAGAGGAAGGGACACCCATGACAGAGAGGGATAGAGGCCTTAGGAGGGGATCTTCAAAAGCTTTTGGCTGAATTGTAATAATTCCTCCAGCTGCTGGCTCATCTTCTGAGCAGGGAGAAAAACTCAGCCTGCTTCTCAAATGTGGTATTTTTGGGGTCCCCCACCGTGGGGAGGAAAGATGAATCTGACTCCATGTTATTAGAAGGCTAATTTATTATTTTATGATATTATATTATATTTTATTAAAGAATACTGTACTAAACTATACTAAAAAATAGAGAAAGGATGCAGACAGAAGGCCAGAAGATAATAATGAAAAACTTGTGACTCTCTCCTCAGAATCAGACAGCACTTGACAGTGATTGGTCATTAAGTTAAAACAATTCACATGAAACCAATGTGGTTGGTAAACAATGTCCAAACCACATTCCAAAGTAGCAAAACACAGGAGAAGCAGTCTGATAATTATTGTTTTCATTTTTCCTTGAGGCTTCTCAGCTTCCCAGGAGAAGAAATCCTGGTGAAGGGATTTTTCAGAAAATATGACCGTGACACTCAAATACATCACATGGCACTGTACCTTTCTGCTTTCTTAGGATGGCTGCTGCCAGAACAGGGGGAAGAGCTGTTCCCATGTGTTGGGTCCTGTGCCTTTATTCTCTGTCTCTTTAACAGGCCATCTGGCCACTGCTGGCTCTGGGCTGGATCTTCGTGCCAGTTTACATCGCAGCAGGAGTTGTCACCTTGCCTGAGTACCTGAAGAAGAGGTTTGGAGGGCAGAGGCTGCAAATCTACACATCTGTGCTGTCCCTGATTCTCTATATATTCACCAGGATATCCGTATGTATCCCTCTGAACACCCTCCTCGTGTCTAGGGCAGGGAGAGGGCATCCTGGTACCAGGCAGGGCTGCTCGAAGGACCAGCCCTGCTCCCAGGAGCAGCTGCAGTGTGTTGGTGTGCTGCTCCTGCCTCTGTATTGATCATGGAGACCTTTCCTAAGAGACAGACAGAGCCCTCATTAAACAGCAATGCACAGTGAGAACTTTACAGGGATGTGCAACTAATTACTAAACAGTGTAAGTACTGTGGGCTGTCTGCCTGCTTTTCCTCTTCTATCACATCAAATCTTAGGTATCAGAGATAGAGGAAGGGCTGCGTTACCCCATGTGAAAATCTGGCTGGCTGCATCTTGTAGAGATGAAATTCTCTTAAATTATCATAAACCTGCTGTTGTTCTTGTCGTTGAGTTTTCAGCATTAGGCATTTTATGGTTGTTCCTCTCTCTTTCTCACTTGTGTTGCACAAAAAGGGTACAGTGAAAGGGAGGTAGGTTCTGGCTTAAGACAAAATGCAGCATCTTTTCTGAATTGCTTGTAGCATTGTACCCTGCTGGTAACAAAAACCCAGCGCACTGGGTATACTGGGTATTTCCCCCTTTTAAATGCCATTCACAAAGAAACAGAAATTATGCTCAGATATTTACTAAGAACTACCTGTGCCCTTGGAGGGAGAGGAGTGTATTTGAGAGTCCATTACAGGGACTAAAGATGTCAGTCCTTTGTCTCCAGCTGATTACCCCAAGGTCAGTACAAGCCAGTTTTCACTAGACCCTTCTGAAATATTCAGATGTCAAATTGCCTTGGGAGACACTGACTGGAGATAAAACACTCATGTGGCTTCAAGGTCCTTCTCTCAGGCTTATTATGTCTCAGCTCCTGGGAGGGGCATTGAGAGGAGCTCCAGGCTGGGAGTGTGGGATAGATTTCCCCCTCTGATGGGCAGCTCTTGGTCGTGTCACCCACTGCTGTCACCAGTGCCTCCAGCTTTGTTCTGTGGGACCAGAGCACAGCCCTGGGTGACAGAGTGAGCGAGGTCTTGCAAAAAGGCACTTAAAGCCTCTCTACCTGTGAGGGATAAATGCCATCTCTCTCCTGCAGCAGCCCAGAGTGAGCACAGCCACGCAGACAAGGTATGAAACAGAGCTGTCTTTCAGAGTCACCTTCAGCAGAGCAGCATTTGCCAGTGCTTTTCAGAGCAGGACCCTGGCCCCCATCAGTGCTGTTTCATCCCAGTGGTTTCTCCTCTGCGCAGCCAATTCACGCGTGGCTGACGGATGTGGCTGGGGCACTTTATGGCCATGACAGGTGCTTTCTATTAAGCACAGCTATTGTTTGTGGAGAGCTCATTTAGCGGCTGGCTGGACAGCAGGCACTTGGTAACAAGAAGGATTTTTCTCCCTGTGCTTTCTGCCCAAACGTAGGTCAACAACCAGGGCACTGCAGAGTCTTCTTGGCTTGCAAGGAAAACAGAGCTCTCAATAAACAGTGCTGTCAGAGGGCTGATCCTGCACGGCTACAGAGGTTGTGTTTCCTGCTGGGAAGCCAAACCCCAGAAGGGGAAAGGATTCCTGTGGAGTGCTGGCTCTGCCTGTTGTGTCTCAGGCCCACAGAGGTCAGGGGTTGCTCTGGCTCCTTGCTTTTAAGGTGCTCATTTCAGATACAGCAAATGGAATTCTTGCCCCATCCCTTCTGTGTCCCTTGGCAAAGGTCTTCACCTGTATCTCACCCCATACCAGACTCACAGGTGTCCTTCTACCTTGCTTTCCCAACATAAACATCTCCCATATCACCTTCTGCAATTTGGAATGATGTTATCTGTGTAATTCCAGGTTTCACCCGGTTTCTGGTGTCACTTTGCCAGAAGATCCAAACAAAACACAGCTGATGGGACTTTCTGTATTTCTAGTGAGGTTCTCAACAGGTATAACCTGTTTTTCTGGAGTCACTCTAATGTGCTGAACTGCATGAACAGAAAAACCACCTGTTGACCTTCTCAGATAAACCAGTCATGGTACAAGACATCAGTGACTCTTTAGGAGTCATTCAAGAGGGAGTGTCTCTGGACCGAGAGGCCACCCAGAGCCAGCCCTGGGAAGAATAAGGTCTCTGCTACCTCCCCCTCCTTCCCTCCTGTGTCTCCCTGTGGATAAATGGGCTCTGCTATCCAGGGATGTGCTCTCAATCACCAAAAGAAGTGACAGCTTACACCAGTCCTCTGTGCCAGCCAGGATTCTATGCCTCAAGATGATCTTTCTTTTGATTTCTTTTTAGTCCCTTGGCGTAGCACCTTCATTTTCCCCCTGCTGCTCTCCCAAATCCTGAAAGCTCTAACCTGGAGGAAAGTTTTTCCTTAGAGCAAAACAAGGTTCAGAGCCAAGAGTCCCAACAGCTCTTCTCCTCCCCTTCCAGCTCACCTTGGTGGTGTCCTCCCCTGTCAGTGCTTCCAGCCGCAGAGGGCTGCAGGCTGCTTTATTAGATTTCCCTTGCACGAAGCACTGCTAACGCCAGACTGCCCTTGGTTTTTTCATTCCAGACAGACATTTTTGCTGGAGCATTGTTCATCCAAACTGCTTTGGGCTGGAACCTCTACTTGTCCACTGTGGTCCTGCTAGCAGTGACTGCTGTCTACACCATAGCTGGTAAATAGCTGGTTTTGAAGGACACGTTATAAACTGGAACCTGGGATATAAGTTTCCCATTTCCTACCGAGGGGAAAGAGTGTTCAGGTTCTGGGCTGAGGGAGATTGCCCCAGTTGCTGGTAGTACCTGCCTTGTCACTCCCAGCTGCTGGAGACCTTTGTCTCTCCCCTCTCCCCTCTTGGCCCATGGGAATGTGGTACAGGGGGAGCATCACTGTTTTTAGAGGATTTTCTAACACTGCACAAGGGTCTGGGCTCCCTCTGTGCACCAAGTTACCACTGCCCATATTTGCTATTTTGTTGCCTTTATGGAAAATTAGCAACTTTAGCTGTTGAGATGCTGAGCTGCCTCCAAGTTCTCTCATGAGCATGGAAAACCTTCCACACTGTTCCTCACGGGAGAGCTTGTGACAGCTCCAGAGGACCAGCTTCTCCCAGGGGGTCTGTCCTGCAATCCCAGGGCTGGGGCTACAGACAGCTTTTTCCAGGTGAGGTGCCTGTTTCCCTGTGTCACCTGCGCATGGTGATGCGCTGACTGCTGTCTCTGGTTCTCCTGGCAGGGGGTTTGACTGCTGTGATTTACACAGATGTGCTGCAGACCCTGATCATGGTGCTGGGAGCTTTGGTCCTCATGTTCATAGGTAAGGGGAACCTGCAGTGGCACTTTAGTGGTCCCAAGGCCAGTGGACCTTAGCAGGGTGCCTTGCCCTTTCATGTGTTGTGCAGAAATGAGTTTGCTCTGCTCACAGAAGTGGTGCCAGCACAAGTCTCATTCTCCAAGCCATCTTACTGTCTTCATCCTTGCTAACCGTATGGAGGTGAGGCTCTGGATATCTTCACCTCGCTGGAGTTGCCAAAGAGCTTTGGAACATCACATTCTCAGAGCCAAATTTAGCTCTCATTAAGCCCATGTCAGCTCAGAGTAACCCTGCTGATTTCCACTGTTGACTTTGGGAGTTCAAATGGGGGCAACTGAGAGTTTTAAAAAAATAAACAGTAACAAGGAAATGACCACCATCAGTCTTTGTTTTAAGCCTTCTTGGCAAACAGAAATATCTAAACTAGGTATATCTTTTTTTCATGTTTTACTTTCCTGCTGTAGCTTTTGGAGGATGTATAAGTAAAATCCAGATGCTGATGACATTGCAGGGATTAGGATCATGGAGGCTTTCCTGCATTGATCCTCTTCCAAAATGTATTGTTTAAACCACAAGGACTCTGGGCAAAATCCAGCTGACTTCTGTAGAAACTTTGACTGCAAAAAGCAAGTGTGGAATGAAAAGTAGAGGAGATAAGAGGAAGATAAAAGAAAAGTAATCACGAGACTCAGGTTAGATAATAACTTTGCATGATGCAACAGACCTTAAATCACTGGCATTTTCTTTACAGGATTTGAAAAAGTTGGCTGGTATGAAGGACTTAAGGAGAAATACAGCACAGCAATACCAAAGATCACGGTCCCAAACACAGACTGTCACCTCCCACGTGCAGATGCCTTTCATTTGTTCAGGGATCCCATCACAGGAGACATTCCCTGGCCTGGCCTTGTATTTGGCCTCACAGTGGTGGCTCTTTGGTGCTGGTGCACTGACCAGGTAAATAAAACCTCTCCCTCAGCAGACAAACCACCACAGTGTTATTTTCGGTCCACTCCTCAGTCTGTGGATCTGCAAGCTGAAAATTCACTGTGCCTCAGTGTGCAGGAGTTGCTACTTTTTTTACTGGTCTAGACCAGAATGTCTCACTCCTTCCACCTTCTCAGCAAGCTGCTAATTTTATGCACTTCTTAGTGCAGTGAGAACAGGTTGTTTTCATCCATCTTTATCCCACTGTGGGCTGGTGAGTACTGGGAGTCTTCATGCAGTTCTCATGACAAGGATATAAAAATGTGAATCTGGAGCTGGCTGTGCTGTGACCTTGAGCAGACCTCCAGACAATATTCCTTCATTCATATTCCCAGATGTCTCATGTCCCTTATTCCTTTTCAAGCTACAAACAAGGAAAGCTGAGTGTGTTTCTCGAGACACTGTGCTGCTGTACTTTCAGATGGGACAATTATGAAACCCCACCAGTGAGCTTTTACCAAAACACCCACAGTCTGCTTCATTCTGTGTCTCTTGCTGCCACACAGCTGCTGTCTCCAGCCCTCTAGGTGGCTTCATTTCAGTCAAGGGTGAAATTATTCCTGTAAAGGAAATTTCCACGCTGCCCTCTCCTGCAGCCTGTGGACTGAGCTCTGAGCGGTGGCAGCAGGCTGCAGTCAGTGAGGTGGGAAAGTTGTCCTTGGCGTGCAAAACACCCTGGGATCCTGTGGGCTGAAAGTCACCCCTGAGAAGGAGAGACAGAGAGAATGGATCCTGCTCTCTCTGCTGTGCTGCTCTTTCATTCTCTGCTTCCTTTCTGCACTGGCTGCAGGTGATGGTCCAGAGGTCTCTCTCTGCCAAGAACCTCTCCCATGCCAAAGGTGGATCAGTGTTTGCAGGATATCTGAAACTCTTCCCTGTGTTTTTCCTTGTCATGCCAGGAATGATCAGCAGAGCTCTTTTCCCAGGTAAGCGTCCCATCTTCCTTGACACGGGGCTCCATCCTGCCGTGGCCACTAATCGCACACAGGTCTGCCAGCACTTCCACATCTCAGAAACTGCTGTCCTGCAGGCATGTTCATAGAGATTCCTGTTGCACCATGGTGTTCCCAAGCCCTCCCTTCACCTCCAGTTCTCCCACAGTGGTAGAAATCACCAAGAATAGCCATACTTTGCCATTGGGGGCATATAAGTCCATTCTGTGGACACTGCATTCATCTGTCTGTCTGTCTGGAGTCAGTGAAATTAAATTCAGGGAGCACTGAGGTTGCCCTTCAGATCCTATGGATTACATCCATTTGGTATCTTGGAGAGTTCTAGCAACCTCCCACACAAACTCATTTAGGTCCTGGTGGATTAGGCTAAACGAGCCTCCCTTATATCCCAAGGAGCTCTCACTGCTGGTTTCTCCAGAGCCTTCCTCTTTCCAGGAAGAATAACTTGGTTAGAAGGGCCACTCCCAGAGGAAAGAGCCTATTTCCCAGATTTCCTAAACAGGAGTAAGTGAGCCTCCAGCATCCCTGGGAACCCAGCTGACAGGTTCATGGAAACAGCCCAGCTCCCACAAGTGACAAATCATCGAGGATTACAGTTATGCAACACCCAGGAGAGATTCAGCTGTATCCTAAACAGAATCTCAAAATGTCATCTCAAAGTTTTGCCTCTATTATATGATATAAAGCATTTTCCAGCTCCTCTTATTGTAGCTGTATTCCACCTCTGAATTTATATGAAACTGCACAAGGCATCAGGATTTGTTCCCTTGATCTGCAGTGGGGTTTGCACTGACTCCCTGTCGTTTCCCTGTGTTCCCCAGATGAAGTGGCCTGCGTGGACCCAGAGGTCTGCAAAAGGATCTGTGGAGCTGCTGTGGGTTGCTCCAACATTGCCTACCCCAAACTGGTCATTGAACTCATGCCTGATGGTGAGGAACACCCTTGTGGGGCTGGGCTTGGGGCAGGCTCTGCACGGGGGGATCAGGCTGCCCTTACCCATCCTAAGGATGTGGAAATTTAGCAGGCAGCAGGATGAAAAAAAAAACAGTGCTTGGAGGCCCAGGGCCCAGCCCTGATCCCCTTTCTGTGTTTGCCTCCTGCAGGGCTCCGGGGTTTGATGATTGCAGTGATGATGGCAGCCCTGATGAGCTCCCTCACCTCAGTTTTCAACAGCAGCAGCACCCTCTTCGTGCTGGACATCTGGCAGCGGGTCCGCAGGCGGGCCTCCGAGCAGGAGCTGATGATTGTGGGCAGGTCCTTGCATTTATTTATGTCTCATTCCTCTCATCATCTCTTCTGAGAGCAGCTTTTGCATCCCCCAGGCTGGGCTCACTGAGAAAAACCTGGTGCCTGCAATGTAGAGCAGGAGGACAGCTTGGGAAAGAGCGTTGTGTTTTCCAGCTTCATCTTGGATAGGCCTGGCCAAGGAGAAACTCTGAGTGCTCCACTGAGCTAAGCAGATAATTGCCTCTCTTCTCTCTAAACTTATTATAAAAACTGCTTTAAACGTAACTTTCAGAAAAGCCAAAAGTGCTCTTGAGTCATTGTCACCAGAGGTCTATAAAAATGTTATTTTTGCATCAGACAGGAGTGATATGTTGCAATTACTTTTTTTTTTTCCTTTTTTCTTCAGGGGAAAGTGCAGAGCTGAGCCTCCCAGCTTTCTGTCTCTGTGATAAGTTGTAGTGTCCTTTGCAGATGAGCTTTGGTGCTGTGTTCTATCAGGGGCATATAAAGTTCTCCTCCAGACAGGGGAATTTAGGCTGCATTCAGGGTGGAGGTTTTGCTCTCCAGTCGTGAGCATTAAGGTCTAAACTTTGCTGAGGCATGGCTGAAGGCTGCAGGCAAACTCACAATTCACCATGGCAGAGTGGGTAGAGGATGAGTCCCTATGCACAGCACTCTGGACAAACCTCTGTGGCACACAGTGCAAAGGCAGAGGAAGGTTTCAATATTCATCTGAGGCCCCAAACACAATTTTAGTAAGCAGCAAACAAGTTGGAATTTGGAAAAGGCAAGAGACTGAGCACATTACCTGCTTGGAAAGGTGGCAGAAAGATTGCTTCCACAAGCTACCAGCTCCCTCTTTCTGTCATGTCCAAGAGCAAGGTCATTGAAGACCATGTCACACTTCAGGACACGCCAGGCTCACACTGGAAGAACAATTTTCTCTTTTGCTCTGTACACAAGGAAGAGTTTTCAAGAGTGATCTGTGGATTTTTTCTTAGAAAATTCCAAGAGCAACTGGGAACGTATTTTGCTGCAAATCCACCTACAGATTTAATACAATTTTATCCTTCTCTTTCAGAGTCTTCACCCTCATCCTCGTGGTCATCAGCATTCTCTGGATCCCAATGGTTCAGTCAGCCAACAGTGGGAAGCTCTTTGACTACATTCAGTCCATAGGCAGCTATCTGAGCCCACCAATTGCAGCCCTCTTCATCCTGGCCATCTTCTGCAAGAGGGTTAATGAGCCTGTAAGTGAAGCGCCAACACCCAATTGATACATGTGTTTAATTTGATCAAATAAATAGATGTCTCTTCCCTCAGTACTTAGCCTTTGAGGCTGTTTAACTCAGAGCCAGTCCAGCTCAAGAGTGACAATGGGACAGCCTTTCCTGGCACGCTTTGGTGGATCTTAGCCCAGGCTCTCGTGGGTGTGGGTTTGCTTCTCAGAAGTCACTGCAAGAGGTTCTTTTTGGCAGTCCCATTTGAAAGCATGAAAGGGAAGTTGTTCTGCCATTTAGGGATGATGTGTCAAAGGCTCGTTGGAGGGGTGCTGTTAGGAGGAGATTCTTGCATTGTTTGTGCTCTGTGTGCTCCATGTTCAAGGGAAACAAGAGAAAAGGAGGGTTTTTGCCTGAAAAAATTCTCCTTTGATGCACCTCAGTGCGGATTTCCATCAGGCAAAAAAAGTCTTGGGAAAGAGGGAGACGAGAGGGAAAACTGCAACCAGAGGCAACTTGCAGTGACCTTTCCTCTGTGCTTGCCTTTCCTCAGGGTGCTTTCTGGGGCCTCATGGCTGGCTTTGTCGTTGGTGTGGTTCGGATGATCCTGGAGTTCAGTTACAGTGCCCCGTCCTGCGGGGAGGAGGACAGGAGGCCAGCTGTGCTGAAGGACGTGCACTACCTCTACTTTGCCCTCATCCTCTTTGCCCTCACTTCCATCGTCATTGTCCTGGTCAGCCTCTGCACCCCGCCCATCCCTGAAGAGAAGGTAAGTGACTTGCAGTGACAGCCTTGTCCCAGAGCCCCCGTTTGGATACCCAAATTCCCTGGGGTCTGCCCTTCCCTGCTCCTGCAGGGGCCAGGAAATGGTGTGGAATGTGTGTGCTGCCAAGAAGCCCCTGCTCCTCAGCTCTCCCCAGATCACAGAGTGTTAATGCTGCTGAGCACTGAGCGCTTCAAATTGAGTGTGAGTTCCCATGCTGTGCCCGGAGCTGGGCAGACACCACAGCCCATCATAACTGCTAGAGAAAGAAAAGAAGAAGGGGAAGGAGGTGAAATCACATTACAGAGCGCTGCTGAGGAGGAATTAAATATATCTAATTGTAGCATCTAGCCTGCTTCAGCAGAGCCAGCATCAATCTTGCAGGCAAACAAGATTAATATCTTTTGCAACATGGGCATTTAGGAAAATAACATTTTGTCCCAATGTGATCTCAATTAAATTTAATAACTTAGAGGGAAGCACAACTTTCTTTTACTTAGCACATTAAAATGGTGCAGAGTTGGGAGGTTTTATATTATAAAACCTTCAAGCAACTCTTCCCAGTCCCAAGTTTTAAAGCAGCTGCCAATATAACAAAGCTACCACCTACCTCTCAGCAAAGGTTACTGGATAGATTAAAAAGCCCTATTTTTTCCTGCCTAACTGCATGAGAGAGAGAAAATGCTGTGATGGCATCAATCTGTTGCTTCCTCATAACTTGTAAAGCATTAACCAGCTCCATGGATGTTTGATGGAATGTTATAGGTGTCAAAGAGACCCTGCTCCTGAAGATTACATGAAAGCAGGTGCTCAGATAGGGGAGAGGAGGGGGGGGAGAGGCTGGCTTTGTGTCTGCTTGGAGATAAACTCTCAGCTTTTATTAGCTATCAGAGGATCCACATGGGAGAGAGAAATACTGGCAAGGAGGCACCATTAGTTCTGCTGCTTACGTTGTTCATGACTGCTCAGGGGTGGCCAGATGGTTGCCAGCAATTAATTACTGTGGTTTAATGAGTTCCCACTTATCATCTGACCTGTGATAGCTAAACATGTGCAGAGCTCCCTGCCCACAGCAACAGCAAGATAAGATGCATTAACACAGCACTGGTGAACAGTGAGCATCAAACCAGCAGTTCAGGAGATGGAGAAACTGGCCCCAGCACCTCCAGCCTTTTTAGTCTGAGCTCAGAGGTAGGAAAACATTTCAACCATCTTCCAGGAGGGGCACTTCAGCATGGACCCCACTATAAAAGAATTAGAGAAAGAGAAGGTATGATCTTGGATTCCCCAGGGGAGATTTTCAGTGGTATTTCTACTGAAATGTGTGAGTTTATAGGTGCTGGATGTAAGTGACCTTATTTAACACATCCTTCAAAGAGCCAGGGGTATGGTCAGGCAGGGCAGGATTCTGTCTGAACAGCTGTGTGCAGTTATCCCAGAGGAACAAAGGATGAGAGGTGGCCAGGGAGGGAGGAGAGCTTGCTGAAGGGTAGTGCTGGCCAGGAACTAACATCAGCTGGGCTTTTTGGGGTAAATGTTCTCAATAGACATGTTCAGGATAGCCTTTTGGTATGCCATGGACCCCACACAGTGCTGAGCTCAGTGCTTGACCCCTGTGTAAGAGATTCTGTTGTAGAAAATGAATGAGAATTACTGATACTGCCTGTGTCAGTGACAGGCTGGACACAGAGACCCAGATCCATCATCTGATATTTGTGATGGCCATCCCATGTGCCCCCTGCCCCTCAGTATCTTCCCAACACAAGGAAAATGGGATGGACTGCCAGGAAAATTGTGCCACTAAGGAGTAGCTCATTCCCCCTTTCCATAGCTCTGTAGGAATGGGAGAGTCTGTCCCCATTTCTATTTGTCTGATTCCACTCAGTTTCTACTGTTTACCCCCAATTTCAACAGCAAAGGTCTGCCCTGGTTCCTCAGAGAACAGCCAGAGGAAGGTGTGGGGTTTAACTGAAGCAGGAGACAACACAGCTGGGTTTCTGCCTGCCTGGCAGGAATCCGAGTGGGCAGCACTGAGACCAAAATTTTCATTTTCCTGGGTCAGATTCACGCCAGGTTTTGCCCTAGGCATGAGCAGAGGTGTGGGTTTGGACCATCACTTCTGGTGACATGGCTCCTCATGGCTTTCCCCCTCATCTCCAGAGTCTGTGGCTGTGCTGGCTCAGGCACAGAGGTGTTTGGGGAAGGAAGGGCAGGAGGTGGAGATCAGGGGTGGGTGTGCCAGGCTCTGACTGTCTGGATGGAGAGTGGCACCTGGCCTTTGTGTTTGACCATTATTGGCTTGGCCTGCAATGGGCAAACCTGTGGTGAAGAGTCTGAGTGTCCTGTGACAGTGCTGGGAGGGGAACACTGTGCTGGGTGTCCTGCACCATGACCTGTGGAGCTCTGGTGCTTCCTGGTCCATCAATTCCCTTCCTGAGCCTCCCCTAAGACTCACATGGGGCTGGTTCTGCTCATCCTTAACTGCAGTGCTTGGGGATGGAATGATGAAAGGCACGGCACAAGAGCTAGGAATTGTGTCATTTGTTTTGTCAAGCAAAAAGAGTGGAAAAACAAGGCAGCAAAGACAAAGCTGAGGAAATACAGTGATAGATCATACCTCAGCAGATGTAAATCACCACAGCTCCATTGCCTTCAAAGAGCAGGAACAGCTGTTGAGCACAGTTATGTCACTTTGCACCAGCTGAGGATCTACACTGGACAACTTTAAATATTGAATCTCAATGCTTTTGAGATAGTAAATGGGCAAAAGGAGAAAAGAGATTTGTATCTGATGTTAGAGTGGTACAGCTAATGTTCCTGGCTTTAAATGAATTACAATCTGAGAACTGCAAGCTGTAGCATTTTCTCCTGCTGTTTTGGACACTCTCCCATCCCTGTGGTGATTGATGCTGTGCTGGAAAACAAGTATGCAAGGAATTTGTTTGGTATGCTCCAGAGTTCATATGTCTTCATTGTAGGTAGTCCATATTGTGTCACGCCGTCCTTGAAAACCCTGCAAAAGAGCTTACAATTAAATTTGAGACTGTGAAGCTGAAACACAACTGTCAGGTGCCAGATGGCATTTTGGAACAGAAGGATTTATTCTAGTTTACAAACAACAAAAGGAAAACTTTGCTGAGTTCTTGCAAACTCCCTTGCCCAAGGAGACTGTGAGGGAGAAAAGGGAGGGGAGCAGCCCACAAAGCACTGAGTGAGTGCTGCACCAGCTCCCCAGGGCTCAGGGCTCACCCAGACAGGCTGAGGGAATGGCAACTCCACCCGCTGTGCTCTGGGCTTGGGATGCTCTCCCTGTGTCCCGAGGCATGGCTCCAGTGGCTCCTCTTGGTGCACAGCTTAGCAGGAGCACCAAGCCCACCTGGGCTGGTCTGAGCCCACCCTCAGAGCCCTGAGGTGCTGCAGCTGGAGCTCCTCAGCATCCCTTGGTGGCACTGAGAGCCCTGAGGTGCTGCAGCTGGAGCTCCCCAGCATCCCTTGGTGGCACTGAGAGGCCTGAGGTGCTGCAGCTGGAGCTCCCCAGCATCCCTTGGTGGCACTGAGAGCCCTCAGAGCCCTGAGGTGCTGCAGCTGGAGCTCTCCAGCATCACTTGGTGGCACTGAGAGCTCTGAGAACCCTGAGGTGCTGCAGCTGCAGCTCCCACAGCATCCCTTGGTGGCACTGAGAGCCCTCAGAGCCCTGAGGTGCTGCAGCTGGAGCTCCCACAGCATCCCTTGGTGGCACTGAGAGCCCTCAGAGCCCTGAGGTGCTGCAGCTGGAGCTCCCCAGCATCCCTTAGTGGCACTAAGAGCCAAAAAGCTCTGTGGGTGCTGACAGGAGCAAACTAAAGGGGGACACAGGGCTCCCCCAGCAGTGCCCAGGGTGACTCTGCAGAGCCACAGGGTCCCCAGGACCCAGCACAAGGCTCCCTCCTGCCCCCCTGCCCTTGGACAGGGTGGCCTGAGGCAGCACTTCCAAGGTCCCAGTCAGTAAAGCTGCCACAGCTCCTGCAGGCCATTCAGAGTGAGGTTATTTCCCTGCTTTCTCCAGGCACTGCCTGCATGTGCCTCCCCTCCCCATCCCTTTGGGAGGCCCATGGCCCCACAGAGCTGCTGCTGTGCCCCACAGCAGTGACAAAGAGCAGAGAGGGGATCTCAAGGAGTGCATTCAGCCCAAGCAGGGTGGTGTGGTGTCACCAGGAGCTCTCTGGGCCATGGCAGAGGCACCAGCTCCTGGGAGGGTCACTGGGGGGATGCCATGAGGTTCTCTGTGTCTGTGCTGCTTTCCATTGGGAATTGCATCCCTCTGGTGGAGCCCAAGCCCCAGGTACACCCCAGCCCTTGAAGATTTTGCTGCAATGGGCAGAGACAGTGGTTCAGTGACACATGAGAAGAGGAGAGAAAAGGAAAAAAGTTTTGGAAATCCTTTAGAACCCTAAAACTTTAGTATGTTCCAGTGACATTTCCTAAATGATTAAAAAAAAAAAAAAAAGCATCCCTGAGAAAGATGAGGATCATCAAATCAAAGCAATTTAGCACTTCATGACAAGAAAGATTAGCCCTGCCCAATGCTCATCTTGGTTGAAAATGATTTAAATAAAGCTATAAATCTTCTGGAAATTATGCAACATTCTGTGTCAGCTGGAAGCTTCTGCCTGGATTGGTGTGTGCAAAATTCAGAAATTGGACTCACGTTACTTTGTAAGTGACCCAGTGGGGAGGTTCATTTCCATGCACGGGCAGTGCAGGGAGGCAGCTGCTCCTGGGGCCTGTGTGTGGCTTTGCCTGCCCTGCTGTCACCACTGCAGCCCTGCCCTGTGCCCTGTGCCCCTGTGCCAGGCTGGAGCTGCCTTTGGCAGGGATGGATGAGCCTGTCCCTGCTGCTGGCCTGGCCAGGACAGGGGGTCAGGAAGAGCCACAGAGATCCAGGGCATGCCCAGGTCAGCCCCAGCAGCAGCAGGCCTGGCTTGACCCCAAATCTCAGAGCCCTGGGGTGTGACCCCCGAGCTGCCAAAGGGCCACTGAGGTTTGCAAGAGCGATGTCTCCTGTGCACTCCCTGTGTTCCAGGGAGATGTCCAGGCTTGCTCTGGGATAAGAGTTTCAGAACTTGGGCATTTGTAAAGCAGACTGATCATCCTCTGTGGCTTTCTGCAGAGACAGGCAATGCCTTGTATTGGCCCTTCAGAGAAATCTGGAATTTCAAAAAAAATCTTCTGAGGGCACAACAGCGGTCTGGGACTGACTGTATCCAGAGACAGTGTCTTGGCTTCTTTTTTGATTTATTTTTATTTATTTGACTTTATTACCCTTCCCTGTTGGAGGGCTGCCATTCTGGATGCAGACCATCATTGTTTCACATCAATCACATGGGCCTTGCAAATAGGAACCTGTTTCTCCAATATCTACTAAAGGGCTGCTTCTCGGAGACAGGAATGGAACAAGTTATTTTAAAACATGGAAGGAGAGAAACCAGATTATTTCACATTTTTTCTCAGCTTTTCAACTCCAGCTGGATGGTGCCAACCTTCTTACCCAGGGAAGGAAGGGAGGGAAATTGGGAGATCACCCCAAACAGGGCCCAGCATCACCCTGGTCCTGTGCCCCCCAAAGAGGGAGATGTCTGGGTGGTCACATTGGGGCAGACAGGCAGTGAGCACCTTCTCTCTGTTCCCCTTTGCAGCTGGATGGCCTCATGTGGTGGACCAGGCACAAAAAAGCACCTGCCATAATCCCGGAAAACAGTGAAGCAGCACAGACTGACCCAGAACAGAATGAGAAGGACGTGGTGGAAGCTGCAGCTTCAGATGACAAGGAGGAGGCAGGTAGGGCTCTGTCTGTGCACAAACACACTCAGGTGCCTGCGAGTGCACAGCCAGGATCCCATGAACATCCCCAAAGTTCATGAGGGGCCACCAGGCCCATTCTCTGGAGCTGGCACTTGCATTTACAGTTTCAAGGATGTGACAAATGCAAGTGTTGTGGTTCTTTGTCCTCCCAACACACCTCGATGTCTCATCCCTCTGAATGGCTCAGAAGAGCTGAGATCCCTGAAAAAAGAGCACCAAAATAGCAGCACAGTCTGAGGGACCAAGAGACCCTGGGAGCAGACATGGGCACTTTGTGGATGCCCTAGAACGAACCCACAGGCCTCACTTTTCTCATTTCCATGATGCCAACAGGATCTTTGCATCTTCCCTTAGGATGCAAGCCATGGTAAAAACTCAGACCTTAAATAGCTCTGTGTCCTACCAGAGGTATTTAATAGGAAGGACAGCAGAGCAAAGTGAAATTAAAGAGTTGTCAGGGGACAGAACAGTAGCAGGAGATGCTGCATAGGCTAGTTATTTTCAGAGTGGACAGAGTGTTATTCTGCAAATCTATTAAAAAATGCAGCTTTCTGGTTTTGAGCTTAACTTTTGAAGGTTACAGAGCAGGAACCTCAGAATAAAGACACACACAATATTTCTTCACTTCTTCCATTTGCTGGTCAGTCCAAAGGACACTGGAACCAATCACACCCAAGCTAAACAGAAGTGAACATCTAAACAAATCCCTTGTTTTTTCTTCCCCAATAGAGTAAATTTGAGTTTAAGTTGAATTCAGATATTCAGCATTACTTCTTATTTCTTATCAATTCCTAGTTTACTTTACTAGCTCAGGTTTATATAAACAAATACCTTGGTATTTTGGTAATTAGCAGAGATGAGGAAGGAAATGTGAAACACAGCAGTTGACAGTTTAATGAGGGTTTTTTTCTGGGTAACACCTTTTTTCAAGGCCCTATAACATCCTGTATTTCAAAAAAGGTTATATTTGGAAAGAACAGTGAGTGAAATACACACAGCAGAGAACTGACAATTAAAACACACACTTCACCTGGCATGCCACGTGTAATAAACAAGCTGGGATATCTCTAAATGGACCATCATGCTGTCAGGAATTTTTAAAAGCGGAATCTGGGGTGGGGAGGAGGGGGAAGAGGTTCGTTAATTAACTAATGAGTGAGTGGTGCAATCAGCTCACTGCAATCAGGCTGCGCTGTACATGTGCTAGGGAGAACTCTTCCTTTTCCTTTTCCTTTTCCTTTTCCTTTTCCTTTTCCTTTTCCTTTTCCTTTTCCTTTTCCTTTTCCTTTTCCTTTTCCTTTTCCTTTTCCTTTTCCTTTTCCTTTTCCTTTTCCTTTTCCTTTTCCTTTTCCTTTTCCTTTTCCTTTTCCTTTTCCTTTTCTTCCTTTTCCTTTTCCTTTTCTTCCTTTTCCTTTTCTTCCTTTTCCTTTTTTTCCTTTTCATTTTACTTTTCCCCTTCCTTCTCCTTCTCTTTCTCTTTCTCTTTCTCTTTCTCTTTCTCTTTCTCTTTCTCTTTCTCTTTCTCTTTCTCTTTCTCTTTCTCTTTCTCTTTCTCTTTCTCTTTCTCTTTCTCTTTCTCTTTCTCTTTCTCTTTCTCTTTCTCTTTCTCTTTCTCTTTCTCTCTTTCTCTTTCTCTTTCTCTCTTTCTCTTTCTCTTTCTCCTTCTCCTTTTCTCCTTCTCCTTTTCTCCTTCTCTTTCTCCTTCTCCTTCTCCTCCTCCTCCTCCTCCTCCTCCTCCTTTTCCTTTTCCCCTTTTCCTTTTCTTTCTTCTCCTTCTCCTCCTTTTCCCCTTTTCCTTTTTTTCCTTTTTCCCCTTTTTCCTTCTCATTTTCCTTTCCCCCTTTTTCCTTTTCCCTTCTTTCCATCACCTTGCATCTCCCACTCAAGGTCCCTCTCAAGCCCCACTCCAGTCAGGCCAATGCACCTCCAAACAACTGGGGGAAGGGAAGGAAGAGTCCCAGTAGATTCCAGGTTTTGGTGTCTCTTTCTTGCAGCAGCCAAACGTCCCTGGTGGAAAACGGTGTACATGTGGTTCTGTGGTCTGCCCACCAACCCCACACCCACGCTGTCCCCGGAGGAGAGAGCAGCCCTGGAGCACAGGCTCACCAGCATCGAGGAGAAGCCCCAGTGGAGGATTGTGTGTGACATTAGTGCCATTCTCCTGATGGCCACCAACATCTTCCTCTGGGCATATTTTGGCTGAGCTGGGTCAGGACTGGCGTGGCTTTGGTTGCTCTCACCTTCCTGTCTAAGCTGGGAGCATCAGGTGACAGAGCAGCACAGCCCTTCCCTGGAGGCACTGCTTGCTGGGAATGACTGTGGGGCTCAGCTTCCCCATGAGGGGTGACCAAAACTCAGCACTGGTCACATCTGGGATGTATGGGATGGCATGTGGGACAAGTCAGGAGCACATTTCATGGGTAAGCTCTTTTGACTTCAATGCTCTGCTTTGAAGCACTGAAGGGAAAAGAATGGTTGGGGAGGGGAAGTCTGAGAGGTTTGATTGAAATAAAGAAAAGTTGTCTCAAAACATCTTGACCTTAGGTTGTGTTTTCTAGGAAAACAATGTAATTAGCTAAAAAAAACCAAAAAAACCAACCAAATCAATCAAAAAATGGAACTCCAGCTGAACAGGAGCACTGTGCAGGCTGGTTGTGGCAGCAGGGGATGAGTTGTGGTGTCCTAACAAGAACACATTGCTGTCAGGCTGTAACCAATATCCAAGTGCATTGGCAGCAGATGTTATTAATGATGCCAATACATATTTTCTTATTAATCTTCCATACTAGGCTTGTGTCTGTCTGCAAATGATTATCATTCATTTTCCTGACAAATCTATCAAGATCATTTATTACTGTTCGGCAAAGGATCTTCTTTTAAACAAAGATTAATAACATTGCATTTTATCTGGCTGGCTGAGCCAAAGGAAATGAAATTAACAATGAGCCCTACAAACATGTCATCACTTTAATTTACCAGAAAATATTTTAAAATGTTATTTAAAAGAATATACGCTGTGGTGGGCACGGTTTATTACAAAGGAAAGGAATCAAACCACAGGCATTTCAGCAGGGTGGAGGGTAAGCAAACAGGGCACTGTGAACTCTCTGGTTCCTCACATTGGAGTTCTGGGACAAGGAGGGAGAGGCACCCACAGCATCTCTGGCACATGCACAGATGGGCACCTGCCCAGGGGAATTGCATCTGGAGGTCCCTGTTCCTCAGTTAAAGTGGGTCCTAACCAGGATCCCAGCTCTCCTGGGATTCCTGCAAGGAGCACTGCCCTCCCCGTGTTCCTACAGGAGGGAATTCCACCAGGGTAAAGCTGGTGGGGCTCTCAGGGAGAGGAGGGCACAGGTGGGCTGAGTGCCAGCACCCTGCTGTACTTTTGCTCCCCTGGAGGAAAAGAAACAAACTCACTAAATTTACATGGTTTAGTTTCCTTTCTTCTGCACTCTTGTCCAATTTTCCCTTCCTGTCTTTCGAGTAAAATAACAAAATAAAAAAAATTAAGAAATTTAAAAATCAATACAACAAAAACAACAACAATAATAATTACAACAACATCATCAACAACAACAATAAATATACCTATTGGAAAGAACCCATCAGAATTCTCTTCCTTCTTTTACTGGTATGGGTCTAAAATCCTTCCAGGGGAGCGGGGAACCCTACAGACATCCAGTGGCTCTGTAATTCCTGCCTTGGGAACCTGTATCCCAGCTGAAGCCACCTCCATGCCTTCCCTCCCTTTGTCTCACAGCAATCCCACCACTCTGTGTGTCCGCTTCCAGCACAGCTCACAGGGGTGACTGAAGCTGTTCCATCTGCCACAGGCTGGCACCCAGCTGCCAGTGCTGCCATCCCAGCACAGCCCAAGATCTCACCAGCGGGAGCTGGAGTTCCAGGCAGTGCAGGACCACAGCCCTGCTGTCCAAGCAGGGCCAGATGGCACCACCGTGCCAAGGACTGCAAACAGTCGCTCTGTCCTCGGAGCCCCAAGCAAAGTCAGCCTGAGCTGCTGAGTTGGTGCCATTTCTGATTCCCAGGAACAAGCTGTTCCCAAAAAAACTGCAGAGGGCACTTGAACAACTGTGAGCCACAGGGTGTCCCCCAAGCAGTCCCTGTGCCACAGGAGCAGGGTGGAACAGTGCAAAATAGGAACATCTGCACATACAACACCCCGTTCCTGCCCTGGGCTTTCTCTGCTGGACTGTTGGGGCTGCTTGACAACACTGGGGACCTGCCAGTGGGATGGAGATCATTAGGAATGGCTCCTCTGCCCCTCTCTGGTTTAGACTAACCCAGCAACTTTTAATTCTTCATTTCTTCAATTCTTTATTTCTTTATTTCTGCGGGAAGGACCAGGGCAACCCGATAATTACTGCAGCATGTGTTCCAACCAGAAATGCTATTCTGTGACTTGCTCCTGTGGCTTCCACAAAAGCAGCATCCAGTTTAATATGTGAGACTCATAACCAGCTCACACAGTGCAATAGTTCACTTCAGTTTGAAGTAAAAAAATATTCTGCTGGAAGCTCAGCAAGTAGCAGTGTCAATTTTTCATTAACCTACAGCAACTGTCTCTATAGACTTACAGCTATGGGTAAGATTACTGTTATAATTTTTTCTGATCCCTAAGGGAAGAGGAAAAAAAACTTTTCAAAACTTTTAAGGTCATTAAAAATCCACCTTTAAATTGGAGGCAGTTTCAGTTTACTCTCATATTTCAAAATCAAATCTGAGCTGCAGCCTCACATCAAAGCAGAAATGTCAGTCGCTTTGTTTCTACTTCTGTGAAAGAACTTCCAGCTTATACACGAGTTGAATGCCAAGTAAATAGATTTTCCTGGGGAACAAAGGCAGCTTTCTTTTGTTTGTTTTAAACATATGTAAATAGAGTCCCAGGGGCTGAGCTGCCTGTCACTTCAACCAGGTTCACACTCATGTCACTCCAGCTGGTGATTTCTGACCGACCTCAGGTCAGGACTGCAGAAGTTTCCCTCCCCTCTCCTCCACAGCCACATCAAGCAGCTGCTCGTGCCCTTCCCCTCCAGCCTCACACCTCAGCAAAGGGGAGGCAGAGAATATGGATTCCTTTTTTGCCAGTTTCTTATTCTTTGGGGGTTGGTTTTGTTTTAGTGCTGTAGTTACAGAATCATAGAAATACATACTCTGTTCCTCTGTCAAAGCCACGGTGGTGGTCCTGAAATCCCTGGGCAGGGCAGAGCAGTGCCTGGAACTCCTGGAAATGGCCAGTGACCAGCTGGGATGTGCCTACACACCAGCCATGGATCAAAGGCTGATGATGGTTCATGGTCAGATAATGGGGGGCAGGGAAGAAACAGGAATGGATTGGTACGAAAAATGACCTTTTTTGGGTTTGCATGTGTTTGCTTGAGCAGGAGGGCCACCACCACTGTTGAGCTTTCTCTTTTCAATACCAGGCACTTAAAGAGTGGAGTGTGATCCTCACAGAGCCAGAAGACACCAAAGAGGAGCAGGACCTCTCCACCTGCTCCTGCTCCTGCTCCAGGGTCAGAGCTTGGTGCAAACAACACTGAGGGTAGGCTTTGATCCTTGCATGAGCCACACACTTCAGAGCTGGCCTCAGTGGTTCTCGTGGGTCCCTTCCAGCTCAGAATATTCTGTGAAATCTACTTTTTTTTTGGGGGGAGGATGTGTGTTTCTTTTTGTTGTTTAAACCATCAGATCAATGCAAAATCGAGCACTTCATGCTTGTCATTTCCAAATGACTCGGGTTGTACCTCAATCTTCAGTGAGGTTTTGGGTGTAAGACTGGGCAGCACCGAGGGGTGCATCAATTTATAGGCTCTGCAAAAGCCGCAATTAAGGAAAATCCTCAAATACATGAGAAACCTCAATTTTGATTGGCCACATTCCCATAACTTCTTGATAATTCAACTCACTCGAGTATTATTCAGTGTTTTCCTTCTCCCTGCTTTTTTTATCTCTTGACAAGTTTACAAAGAGAAGAATGGAGCCGAGCTGAGCTGCATTCCATCCAATCTGCTGCCTCCACAAACGGCAGAGAAGCTAAATGAAGCCCAGCAAGGCTTTGATCCTTGCATGAGCCCACACACTTCAGAGCTGGCCTCACGTGGGTCCCTTCCAGCTCAGAATATTCTGTGAAATCTACTTTTTTTGGGGGAGGATGTTTCTTTTTTTTTTTTGTTTTTTAAAACCATCAGATCAATGCAAAATCGAGCACTTCATGCTTGTCATTTCCAAATGACTCGGGTTGTATCTCAATCTTCAGTGAGGTTTTGGGTGTTTAAGGAAAATCCTCAAATACATGAGAAACCTCAATTTTGATTGGCCACATTCCCATAACTTCTTGATAATTCAACTCACTCGAGTATTATTCAGTGTTTTCCTTCTCCCTGCTTTTTTTATCTCTTGACAAGTTTACAAAGAGAAGAATGGAGCCGAGCTGAGCTGCATTCCATCCAATCTGCTGCCTCCACAAACGGCAGAGAAGCTAAATGAAGCCCAGAACATATGGCACTGTGCTGACAGAGCTCCCAAACTGGTTCTGCATGAGCAACAAGGAACATCTTGAAACGCACAAGACATATGTGTTTTAGGAAGAAGATTGAAGTGTTTCATAATAAAACAGGACAAAGTGAAATACAAGTGCTGTATAAAATTTTAATTAAAAACTGGTTTTACCCCTCGACGTGAATATACAATATGTTTCCCAGATGGATTTCATATTTAAGTATTATCCAAACCAGAAACATAAATGAGACAAATAAAGCCTTCAAAAATGGCACAGAGGCTAAAATGTGTGTAAACACTAGATGACTGTGGTGAAAACAAGGCAGGCAGGGAAAGCAACCTCTTAGCAAGTGTTTACTACTGGAATCCTGAATGAAACAGCTCCTACAGCTACAGTCAGGGTGACAATGCAAATACAAGCATTAGAATTCGCCACCACTCAGTGATGTAAATGGTGCTTTTGTTACTCAGGAGCTGTCCAGGCTATTTCCTACACTGATAACTCATGGTATAGAAGTGCATAATTCGTGGCATGACAGTCTCTGTTCCCAGGCTCCTAACCTGCTCTGTGTGAAGCTCCCTTCATTCCATGCCATCAGCTCCACAGGGGTGTGCAAAGGCCCGGCCACAGAACAGAATTTTTGTGCTGTCTCCTGAGGACCAGTAAATCCTTATGATCCAGGAGGGATGTTGTTTTGCAGCAGCAACCTCCCTTCCCCGAGGAGGTGAGAAGGTGGCTCAGATCCCACAGCTCAGGCTGCAGGAGCTCTCTGCTGGGCCAGAGGCAATCACCCAGAATTGAAGGGAAATGCACACCAAGAAAAAGCACAATCTCCACATAGATCAAGCAAAGAGAAAGATTACAGTTCCTTTATGCTGCCACCCAGACAAACTATCACCACACTTCAGAGAATTTCTCACAAAGATAAAATGGGAACAAACCCCATGCCTTTGGCAAGCCAACACTGATAAAAGGAGCTGCAGCCACATCTTAGAAGGGCTTTGGTTGATGATGTTTTGAATTCCATGGGGAAAGCAGCAGAAGCCAAGAGTAATCAAGGGGGCTTGTGCTTAATAGCTCAATGTGCAATGGAAACAGGAATATTGGGGGCTTCAATCACTTCCCACAAGGCTGCTGCATTTCTTGGAACTGAAAGGAACTGGGCAAAGAGCAATTCCCTGCTGCTCCCAGAGACATCACCTAAGGCAGACACCCCTTCTGTCAGGGAGGCAGCTCATCAAGACCAGCCCTAGAAGTGCTGTCCTCTCTCGGCTTCAAGTGTTCTCACTGGAACCAAGAGGCTCAATTTCATTGATTTGAGTTTCCTCAAATTTCTTGATTACCAAACAAATCTCCTGAAAAATTCTCAGCATCCTGATAATGATCACTCCATGACCACTGAAGTAATTAACACCATGGCCTTTCCTATGACCCAGAGATTCCACATTACCAGATTTATACAGCAAGAGACCACTGCTAAAAGGCTGAGAATTTTGCTGCATAGTTCCGTGTTTCAGAAAACATTTCAGGCTTAAAAATTGGGAAGAGCAAAATTATGTACCAAATTATTCATCAGACATGGAGTGGGAAGGCAGAGATTCCTTCCAGCTTTCTCTGACAAATCCATGGCACACCCCACAAAATTTTCCACTGTCACATTGCACCCTTTGTTCCTGGGAGAGGATGAGGATAAATGATGTGAGAGATGTTAACAGTGCTGGTTAGTACACAAAGCAAGCAGCACTAAGGCATCAGGATGAAAAACATAATTTATATTTTAAAAAAGATAAAAAAGGTATCATAAGAGCAATCAGTGTGAGGATATGAACCTGGATCATGCAGGAGACAGAAGCTGAGCAAGATACCAACTGCAAAGATTAGCTCCTAAGAGCACATGTAGTAAAGCAGCTCATTATCTTTTCTAGCCCTCTCAGATCAAGATAGAAATCTATTAAATCTGATTAAGATTTGTTTAATAATTGTCTGATTAAAACATAATAAACCTGGGAAAATTAAAATAAAGCCTTTTTAGTAACCTGGAGATGAGATGGGACTTTTCAGCCAGGCTTCCATAAAATAATTTCTTTAACATTCACCTCAGGATCCCAAAGCACTTCACAGTCATTTAATTAAGCTTCAACAGAGCACAAACTCCCCATTTTACAGCTGAGGTAACAATGAGAAGGAGTTTGGAAAAGACTATTTAATACTGAGCTGAGCTAAATGTTCTGTTATTTTACCCCAAAAATAGATTCTGAACATCTCCAGGTAGATTTTTTCTCCCCTGATAATTTTGGCAGCCTCTGAAGTAACAGTAAAATTCAAACATGTGATGCACAATCTAAAGAACAGCCCTCATCTCTTCCCAAGCTGCTCAGCTTTGGAGCATAAGCACTGTTCCCCATCTATCTTACAAAGCTGCTCCTACCTGTTCCCATTAGTCCAGCCATCCCTATGCTTCTTATCCTCAATGGAGCAATTTAAGCTTCTCTTCCTCTAAGTCAAAAACTTAGATAAGGCAAATCATTGAAGAGTTTGACATTTTTGCCTTTAATTCACATCAGGTCAATGACTTAGTGATTTCCAAAGCAGCTACTGTCAGCCAAGGATGAATTTGCATTTCTTCTGAACACAGGCAGGCAGTTTGTCTAAAGCCAGCCCAAGATCCTAAACTGTACCAAGTTATTCAAAGGAGAGATGGAAGGGAGCAAGTAGGAAGCAGAGTCTGACTCACTAAAATGAAAGTGATTAAAATATTGCACTGATTGCATCCTGCAAGCATCACTGGATGCTGAACAGCTTTTGGTGAGAACACCCGTGGGTTATAATAACTTGGGGGGGGCAAGAGAGAGACACAGACTCCACAGAAAAGCACCAATTCACTCCTCATCTGGCCCATTATTGCCAGATTTGAGTAGGCAGCTTTCCTTTAGGAGCTGAAACGACAGGGGTGGAATTATGACATCCCACTGTCACTGGAACTTTGTGGATGGCAAAAGATAAGGAAAGAGCACAGCAAATGCTATTTAAAGCTCCACTCAGGCACCTAGAAATTTGCATTTGACAGAAGGGATTTAAATTGTATTAGAAGGCAAAGGTGCACTAAACAATTAGAGCTTATTGCTGTGTCGGTTCAGCGCCTGAACCTCCACTCCTCCCAGGCTGCAGGGGCAGAGCAGCAGCCATGCTCAGAGCTGTGTGTGCTGGCAGGGCTGCCTGAGCAAACAGGGAAAGGGAAAATGCTTCTGAAAACAAAGTGCCTTGAAGATACTAGGGACAGATCAGAGTAATTTGGGTCTGAAGTGACATTCCAGAGGAAAGTTTTCCATTTACCCAACTGGATTTCCAGCACAGTGCTTGGAAGAGAGCACTCTTTGCTGTATCACAGGGTGAGCTGTGGAATGACTCTGACCCCCAGGAGAGGAACATCTCCTGCAGCAGCTGATTCAGAGAGACACTGAACACACATCTCCCTCCCAGCTGGAGCAGGGCCAAAGATGCTCAGAGTCTGTCTGCTCCATTTGATGTTATGTTGCAGAAGAAGGCTACACTGAGAATACTCATACTGGTCAAAATTCAATAATGACATTTTTTTCTCCCATCCAGTTTTCACCTCTGCTGAAAAATTTTTAATCTTTGATGGAATTGAAGGTTGCCATATTACCATATATTTCCTTTTTTAGCTAGGGGAAGCAAACAGATATCCTCCAGCCTTTTCCTGGACCCTTTGAAAGCACCACCTTGCTTTTTTATAGTAGCCCCCAACCTTTCTCATCCCCTTGTGTATTCAGTTCGTGGCAACTTGTGTCCTTCATCAAACACACAGAAAAACCCCACAACAATCCTTCAGCATTCAGGCCTTCTCACGCAGTGAACAAACAGGGACTGAAATCTGCTGGATTGCTGGGGAGGGAAAAATCAAAGAGGTTTTTCTGTCAGGGAGCCAGATCAGGCCAAAGGGGAGCAGCCAATCTTCAGAAGACTAACTTTTACTCAGCTGTGACACTGGGGAGGGAATGCACAGAGAATATTGAATGAAAACTGCAGGATGCCAGGAGAACACTGAATCTTATGGCTCAAACACATACAGGAAACTGCAAAACCCTTCAGGATTCAACAGATTAATTTTACACCAAAAGCTTGGAAAGTATTTCTCAGAATCTACCCCACCTATTTAGGATCTACTTCAATACAGCTACTCCTCTGAGCAGGAAGAAAACTATTCCTTTGTGGACTAACATGGGGTCACTGGAGAGGGCAGTGAACACCAGGTCCTGGCAGCACAAGCCTCCATGGCTTCCATGCCTTCAGGGACACAGCTTGGGCAAGTTCTACTTTTCCCTTCTGCAATAAAAAGTGTCCTGGTACCTCACAGAGTGACTTAGCACTTCTCCATGTCACGAGAGGGTGCTACTAATGCCCTCTGAAAGCACTAATGTGCTAAATGGCAGCAGGGACAGGAAGTTATCAGTGTTAATCCACTTCAACTTGTCCAACAGTTACAAGAAATAGAAATGTCTGTATGTGAGACACTTCCTCTGAGAGTGCCCTTGCCTGAAACAGCAGCACACAGCCTCTCCACGTGCTCTCCCACCAGCAGAATTGCTCACCAACTGCTTTCTCAAATCAATTATGTTGTCTCAGCATTAAAGGAGGGAAGGCAGAATAGACTGACTTTTTGTTTATGTAGGCATGCTGGCAGGTTCCAGTCATATGTTGTGCCATCTGTACTGCTAGCTTTATCCTCTGTCTCATCACAACAGGTAAAATGGCATCGGTGGAGCTGCCTGTGTTTGCTCAGAGAGGGAGGCAGCCAGAACAGGCATTTGTTTTTTCCTCATTCTGGGGAGAAGCAGGAGATGGACACTCTTGCCCTTTTAAAACATTCAGCTTTTCAATGGATGGGCAATTTGCCCTGGTCTGCTAATGTGGGATCTGCTCAGTGCAAGGCTGAAAAGGTTCCATCCCTGGGGAAAGCATCGAACTGCTGATGAACATTTGGTGGCCTTTAGCAAAAACGAAGTGATTGCTGCCAACGGGATCCCAGCAGACCGGGAAGGACAGGCTCCAAATTAGGTGGGATTGTGATGCAGGAATTTCAGAAGGCCTGTACAGAACACAAGGAGCTTGCTGACTAGCTCTGGTCTTTCCCCCTGCACAGTCCTTTCTTATTCATATTTTTAAAATGACAAGTGTATTGGCAAATGTCATGGCTGAATTCAGGAGAACGTGGAAGCTTTCAAATGCAAAGGCTGTGTGAAGATGACCTTTCATCTCGCACAAAGCTGGGCTGGGTGGTTTTCTTTTAAAATCTCACAGTATTAGAACACTTGTGACTAAAGGTGCTCAAAACCACTCCAAATACATGCCTATGGGTCCTACAGTACCAAAGTTTGTGTCATTCTCCAAAATAATTCAAAGGCAATTGTCTAGAAAACAATTCTCTTTTTCCTAGGTGGGTCACTTTTAAACCAACACTCACATTCACCTTTCCCTTTGGGTGCCCCCTCTGCCCACCAGGACATACTGCCTCTTCAACCAATTCTGTTAAAGTTGTTAAATAGATTTAGATATTTAATGAGAACTGGATGCAGCTGAAACCTGAGTTGATGTTGCACGGGAATATCCAGCAGATCTATTAGTTTTCAAATGACTGTGTTCAGAGTGTCAAAGGAGCAACACCATCTTGCTTAATTGTAGAGGGGATTTTTTGTTAGGGATTATTGTTTCTTTTTTGGGGGTGAAATGTTAATTATTTCCTTTTTTCAGCCCAGGCCAAATCCCCATTTCTCCAAAACCCTGCCTAACCATAAGACAGCTTAAAAATAGAGTACAAATATTGTTGTATAAAAATAGGTTTAGTTTCAAATACTATATACTATGCATTTTCAGGTGAGTTGCTTTCAGGAATGTGTTTTGTGGTCTGAAACAGCACCAGCAGTTTTTTCATACATCTCTCTATATATTTTTGCAAGACTCTCCTCCAAGATTGCTCTGTGAGGCTTCTCTTTGTACACAGCTGCAGGACCAGGCCAACGTTCACCACTATCCAAGAGAACAGGAGTGTTCTGCTGCACTGGAGAACTGTCAGAGGAAGATAAGAAACAATGATCAAACCAAGATATGGAAGAGGAATCAGTGACACAAAACCAGCAGAAATACCAATGTAGAGCTGCTTAGCACGGATTGCCTTCCACAAACCAAAATAAAAACTGCATTGCAGCTACTTTTAAGAAATGGGAACCACCCCCACCCCATGTTATTCATTCACACAAATCCTCCCCCACGTATCTGAGTGCACTTTGTAATGCCCCCAAATAAAATTAATTTTCAGAGAACCTGCAGTAATTTTGCTGTATTTTTTGCAGGCTCTGTGACTAGGCAAGAGCAACACAGTAAGATTTTTGTGTCCTTTGAAGGTGAAATTGTAACCACAAGCAGCTATTTCAATATGAAGACAATCTATCAGGGGGATATTAAATTACTGTGGTTGCAGCTGTAAAGTGTTCTATTGGAAGCATCATGGATTAAGTTTTCTACCAACTACATTTTGATATAGTGGCAATCCAGGGTTCCTTCCCCACCCCATCTTCTGTGTCACTGTTTTAATACTAAGCACAAATACAGGCTCATCTTTCAGTTGCTTTGAGAAATTATTCCTGAGATCTATGAAGTGAAATTTATACTCTGCAAATCATTACAAAACATTGACAAGTCTGAGTAGTTTATATCTCAACATCATGACTAGCTGCTTCCTCCCGACACTTTCAAAACAAAGGTTTGTGTCATATAATTAAATGAGCAATTTCCCTGTAATAAAGCATGAAACAAGAAGCTCAAAAATCATCAGAAAAAAATTACAACTGAGATGACATTTTTCACATCTGCTCAGAGATTTAGGCACTTAAGACACTTAAAAATTAGGACTGAGTTATCTTCAGCTTTTGCAAATGTTCTTTGGGAAATGAAACTGGAAATGTGAAGTTTAAGGTGACCATCTTCACTTAGGAAATGGATTACATTTCACAGGGAAGCTTTACAGCTTCTTATACACATATCTTTTATTAATGGTAGTGTCTTCTGCAATCAAACCAGTACTTAAAACTTCATCCTCAAGCTAGTATCAGCCAACATATGACAAAATTGAAAGAAACCTTAGGCCACATCCATGAATACATGTATTCAGCTGCATCAAAACACAAGGTCTTCATCTGAAGAACAGAAAAGAGGAAGAAGAGGAAGATGTAGGATCAGTTTTCTAAATTCACATCTCTAAGCTTCTACTGTCCCATGGAAAAAAAAAATACAGAAGGAACAGCTTTTGCTTTTAAACTTCTTACATTCAAATATTAGGGTGATGCCAACCTACACCAAATAAAACAAGATCTCTTGTATGGCTCCAACATTAAAAAGAGTGGAAGGCCACGTTCACACTTATTCAAAAAGGCTCCACCATTTAAAGTCAGTCAATGGCATGGAGCAAATTTAAACTGGTTTATCATCCTGAGATAATTGTGCCTCACAGTTTGGACACAAAGAAATCAACCTACCAACCAAAATCAACAGAGCAGCTATACAGGCCTGTGTCAAATGCAGACAAATCAACACCCTGGGGACTCATCAACAACTGCAGCTTCACCTTCTCCTTCCTGCAGGTTGTGGTACCTCACTTCTGATGGAGAATTCTCAGGCCAACAAGCAGGCACAGCCGTTGTAACTGTACAACAAACAGCTCTGACATTCTTTTCCTTGGAATCCATTTCCAGCAGCAGCTTTGTGCTTTTCTTCTCCTAAAAGCTGAATTTACCTAGAGACACTCAAACCCCAACACTTTAACTGGAGTAAAGACTCAAAAACTAACAGCAACTTCTACAAGTTCTTTATTCTGGTACTGAAAAAGACTTGTAAAAAGCCTTAATTTTCCCTTCTATTTATGGTGGGGTTGTGTGTTTTCATGCATTTCCATTAGCCAGCCCCTTGTGCATGAGATACCTGGACAAAGCTACAGCCAAGGTAGGGAAGATTCCCTCTCCTGTCTCAACTGGAAACCAGCTGACAACCTGAGCTAAGCAATCTGGGAATTACACTCACAAATCATATTAACAGCAGGATTTCTGCACGCAACTCCCTGCTCTGAAATACCTGTCATATGCTTTTGTTCCCTCATACATCTCCTTTAAGAGTCCCAGAAGTTCTTTTCTGAGTGAATCATATACTAAATATTTCACAAAACACAGACCTTTTCCTTACTCCCAGCGGTTTTCAATCATCCATCTACTTTACTGCCAGCATTTGGTCGACAGTACCCTGTCCTTCCATGAACTCTGTCTCTGTCCTTGTATCCTGTTTATGAGCACTGTGGCAAGCACTCAGCAATGTGACTGTCCTCGAGGCCTTTATGTCTCACCCCCAGTGCTGCTGGCCTCTAAACCAAGGAGCAGTCCTTTCCCAGCCCAAGTGCCACACTTCATATCCCATCACTTCAGGATTCTGGAGTATTAAGGTTTATTTTCCATTTTTTTTCATGGTCTGCAGTTTCAGCGTAAATCTCAACATCCCAAAGCTGCCTCAAAACAAAAACTTGCACTTTCTCTCTCACAAACACATCCTAAACAATTTAATTGCCCCAGCTGTCAGGACAAAGGATAAGGGAGCAGAAAGGCTACACAGAATACAGGAGTGAACACAGTACAGGAGACACAACTGCAGCAGCAACTTCACAACCATATGGAAGTTGGAGTAATCCCTTGCACAGAGGGGATTACAAATTCCAGGGATTTTTAAAGAAACCAGCAAATCAGAAATAATCTTTTTGGCACTTCTAAATTTCAAGTAGAAATGTATAAGTTTATAAGAAATTTTAAGTTATGGTATCCACATTGAAATACCCTCCTTTTAGGTGTATACAGGGGTGATTTGGGTTGCCATTGTTAGAAAACAGTGTGTGATATTTAACTCTCAAAATAAAGCCTTTTCCAATGGCAACACCTCTCAAATATAGCACCACAGTTCTAGGACTTCTCCCTTAATATCAAGAAAACCAGAAAAGCCATAGGAGCCCAAAAAAGACTTCCAATACTTAGTATCTTTCCTCCAATATGTACCCAAAACATGTATGTACAAAATACTGTGTGCATACACACAGAACATCAGTATTGGTAACTTCTACTACAGAAGTAATCAAAACCAATTTAATTGGTATAGGTAAATTATCAAATTAAACCCTGGTCATGTATGTAAGGAGCACACAGAGTAATTAATGTACATAAACCAGGTTTTTAAGATCTCAGCTTTCCAAGAAAGCTTCTGAAATACAGCATGCTGAATCACTAAACTATACCATATAAATTTACTGTATACTTTGGAAAATGCTTTTCTTCTTTTCCAAATATCTGTTTTGCCAAAAAAAAAAGCCCAAAAAAAACAACACGAAAAAAAGGACAATCCAAAAACTGAGCCTCAAACCATATTATTAAATAAAACTTAAATTTATTTTTGCATTCCCATAGTTTTAAGGAAAAAAATAACCAATTGATTATTTTAAAAGTGACATTTGCCCTCTGGTTGACAAATTCCAAAAACATCTGCCCAAGAATAATTTTTATAGCCAAGTCCAGTTCCAAACCCAGTGTTTTATGAGGACTATACTGACACAGTGCCAAACAACATCAAAGGCACAATTAATTTAACTGTATTTTGCTTTTAGGTGAGAAAGCTTAGTATGAGTAACGCCTCCTGAAACCTTTTCCCTGTGCAATACAGCACAAAGCTCAAAATGGGAAGAGAAATTTGTAGCTAAATATAAAGGGCAATATTGAGTATGACTGTTTTATCTTGGTCAGAGAAAAACTCCATACCTGCTCCGCAGCTCACTCACAGTTAAGGGCATATTATCTGTAGGTTCTCTTGTCTGAGGCAAATCATCCTAAAAAAACCCAGAAATCAAATTCTCATTACCTTGGTTTCTGATTACAATGATCTCATTTCAAAAATACTTTCTTTCCATTTAGAGGACTATTAAAGTGCTTACATTTCTTGGGGGAGAAAGGGACAAAGTGTAATGAGGCAAATGCCATTTATGAACACTTTTAATTAAGTTCAGTACAATTCAGCTAATAATTTTCAGGTAATAAACTGGAAAAAATTTCTGGACAGTGTAGATCTTGAGAACTATGCAGACAGCAAAAGCTTCAATAAATCCCAATAAACACACTGGCAAAATGCTATGAAACCTACTACTTATTGCTTTTGTGCTCCTTGCAGGAAAGGGGAAAAAACACCTAAAACTTATTATCTATTTCATGTGGTTTACAAGGCAGAAGCATTGCACACATCTCAATTCTTGAATTTCATATCCAAGGTTGAATACATGGTTACTGAACTTTAAAAAAAATCTGATACACTTAATGACCCTTCAGTCAGGTATTCTCAGCTGCTAGAATGCAGTTTTACCTTCCAAATACTATCTAGACATTAATTAACCCAAAGTTGCCCTCTTAAGTAAGAAAGAAACAAAACACTCATGTGGAGGGAGCCAGCTGCTCACCTGAGATGGGAAGGTGGAAATTCCAGCAAACAATCATGTTCACTCTACTCTGAAGAGCAAAGACCCTACTTAAGGGGTGATATTAAGTGATGCTTTCAGCACAAGTCAGTTGCTGTAAGGATTACTAAACAAAGTCATCTTTCATGCTATAGGAGAAATAATTGGAAAAAAGACTGCAGTAAAAATAATCACACTTGCTGGTAACACAGAACTGGGAGAAAAGACAATAAATATAGTGGTAGATGGCAATAAGATGCAGAGCAAGCTGAACAGCAGCATATGGATGAGGAAAAACCTGAGAGAATTTATTGTGGTGAAATACAAGGTAATAAGTGTGTTTGTAAACAGGAGAGCTCTCTTCCTTCAGCAGTCACAGACTACAAAGCACTGAAGAGGAAATGGGGTACAGTGGTAAATAAAATTCTGCAGCATTTGCCAGAGGCAAATTATGTTCTGGAAAGCAAAAAAAAAAGATGGAAAGATTACAATACTGTCACGATGTCACAGCAGAAGGGTACAGTGGACACCCCAAGGAATCTGCAGCAGAGCTCCAGTCACATTATTTTGCAGAGAACTATGAAAATGAAATTTTGGAAGACACAGCTGTATGCTTCTGGGAATGGTTATTCAGTATTAGGCTCTTTGGAGTGAAACAGAATAAGAGGTACTTTTTAACCTTTCAAAGTTTGAAAAGGATCTAGACTGGAGCCAGAATGTGCTCACCACATTGCCAATACACTTGCTTTACTACGCCCTCACTTTCAAGATGACCAATTTACCTCAGCCATCTGCTGAGCAACACCACAGCCTCGATTTTGGGCCGTGTGGGGAAGCACAACTATCTTGGTATATTTTAAAGCACTCACTGCAAGTATATATTTTTTTTCTTTTTTGATTAGGTCAGCTGCTGTTAGCACAGCTTTCATGAGCCAGCTCTACACAACTATCTGACACCACAAGACTTCTCTGTAGCATCCTTCCCTTCCTTTTGCTCAGTGGAAGAAAACAGAGTGAGAAAAATGGTCCTTTGCCAGCACTGGTTTGATCAGGTGGGTAATTAAATACCCTAACAGCTGGATTTTTTTAGGGCAGAAACACAAGGCTTTCCAACAGAAGAGGACACAGTATCATCTCTGCTTATCAATCCCTGTGAGGATTCAGCAAGTGTTTGATTCTGGAAGTGACAAGGTGAACCAAGAGAAAGCCAACAGAAAATATCACTATTCAAGAATTCCACCACAATGTTAACAGAGTTTTTTTGACTGTATGGAGAGACCATGTAACCAATCATCCAACTCTCCTTATCATAAAGTCATGGTTTACTGTTTGAGGAAAGCAGTCAAGAACCACTGGAGATGGTTCAGGCTGTGCAAGTGTTCATTACATGTTGGACTATCAGGAAATCCAGTTTGTTATTTTAAGTTCATTGAAACATCCGGGGAGCATTTGACATGATTTGTACCTATTCTGAGTGGCTGAAACACAGAAAAATGTCATGGAAATCTTCTATTTGAGAGGCAGCAGCTCACAAAATCATAACATTCATATAATAACTCAGGGAGGTACAGCATGAACTAGATCAAACACTCTTAGTATGGATGACACAAGGTTTTTCTGAGTTAAAAACAAAACCCACAACAACTAAGCTAAAAATGAACATTGAACAGAAATAAGAAAATAATCAGATTTAGTGAGAATGAGGTGAGACAATGTAGCAAATGTAGCTGTCCAACATGACTAAATTTGGGGACATGAATAAAACAAACAAACAACTAAATAAATAAATAAGGGCTTCAGAGTGAAAACAGATGTTCTTCAATCCATCTGCAGGACTGGATCCAGACAACAAACATCACTTCTGCCATGGGTTTCCTGTAGCCATTGGAGTCCCCCATCCCACCAGCTGCACCTGCCCTTGTTGTGGGGAATGTAAGGGGGGGACATCAGGGTATCATGTCACACTTTTTATCCCACTCCCACTGATACAGGGAACTGCAGCTGAGGGGAAAGGTGGACAGCTGGGGACAGTAGCAACTTAAAATTGCGCCAACATTCAAAAGCAGATTTCTGTCAACATTCTATTTTCTAAGAGAGAAACTCACACAAAAAAAGATGCCTTTCTCCACTTTGGGAGACTTATGTCTCTTCTACCCCATCAAAAACATTTCTGAGTTAGATTGCCAGAGCTCCTCATCATCTTATATCATAATCATCATTATGATCATTGTATCATAATGATCTCTCATTCTTACAACCTTTTTATCCTACCTTTCTTTTGCCTCACCTCACACTCAAGATTCTAAATTCTCTGCAGATGAACAATCTTCTTATTCAGCTGGTACAATGCTCAGGCATTTTTTTGAGAAACTGTGTTTCTCAAAATCACAATAGGAAAAAATTTGTCTGTCTAAAACCACACCTCAAAATTTCATCAAAGGTAAAATACTCTGTTCCTGGGTGTAATCTCATTAGATAAAGAGCTCTGTTCATTGAAAGCCAGGTAATTAAGGGGAAAAAAACCACATATTTGAAGAATAATATTAGTTCTAGAAACAGCTGGATACATGCAGCTGCTGATGTGCAGCTGCACAACATTTTAAGCCTTGATGTTCTACACATCTGTAACATTTTTTTGCTTAAATTGGGAGTAGAGATTCAGAATATAAAAAATCCCACACTCCAATATAATTGTTCTCAGTAAGCCATGAGAGGGGGTTGCCTGTACTACTTCATAAAGGTGAAAGGAGGCTTCTGAAATCAGTGTGAAACAGTTGAGCTCACACACCAAACCCATATTTCTACAATCAAGGCTCTCCCAAAGGACAACATTATAATAAATCCAAGACTGTAGGCACAGTTCTCTTTTTCAGCCATTTTGGAGAAGAGAAGAGATTGAGTTTGCAGTCAAACTTACAAATATGAGGCGCTGTCTAGCTCTGTGTGTCCTTAAAATATTTTTCACTCTTTTATGGATCTCATCAGTATTTGCTGGTGAAGGCCAACCAGTGCCAAATCTGCAAGAGGAAGAGGAAAAACAAAGTGAAGAAATATTTTCTTGTTGAAAAAGTCTATGATTCAGATTTCTTTTTCCTTTTAATTATGAAGCATGCATTACATCCTTCTGTTTGGAACACACACAATGTTTCTATTTGATTCTTCTTCTCCTCTGGAGTACAAGTAAAGAAAACAGTGCATAAACAGTGCATAAACATAAACAGCCACAGCACACAGAAGATGAAAAACACAGAGAATGTTGATGATTTTGTAACTTGAGAAATATTTCTGTAATGTTTGTGTGGTCCCTACAGAATCAAAAAGCTATACAATTCCCAGTGATCGGGTTTCATTTGCCTCTCTTTAAAGGATGTATTGCACACATGAAGTTCTTTTCACTGGAATAAATCAAAAGGAAGGTAACCCCAATGCATGCAAATTGGAAAACACATGGAGTCAAAAAACATGCAGTTGCAATCTTTATTTCACAAGAGGAACAGCATTTTAAGTTTGGTTGGATTTTTTTTTAATATTAAAAAATCCACACCCAATATATATGTTCACCCCAATATAATTGTTCTCAGTAAGCCATGAGAGGGGGTTGCCTGTACTACTTCATAAAGGTGAAAGGAGGCTTCTGAAATCAGTGTGAAACAGTTGAGCTCACACACCAAACCGATATTTCTACAATCAAGGCTCTCCCAAAGGACAACATTATAATAAATCCAAGACTGTAGGCACAGTTCTCTTTTTCAGCCATTTTGGAGAAGAGAAGAGATTGAGTTTGCAGTCAAACTTACAAATATGAGGCGCTGTCTAGCTCTGTGTGTCCTTAAAATATTTTTCACTCTTTTATGGATCTCATCAGTATTTGCTGGTGAAGGCCAACCAGTGCCAAATCTGCAAGAGGAAGAGGAAAAACAAAGTGAAGAAATATTTTCTTGTTGAAAAAGTCTATGATTCAGATTTCTTTTTCCTTTTAATTATGAAGCATGCATTACATCCTTCTGTTTGGAACACACACAATGTTTCTATTTGATTCTTCTTCTCCTCTGGAGTACAAGTAAAGAAAACAGTGCATAAACAGTGCATAAACATAAACAGCCACAGCACCAACAGAAGATGAAAAACACAGAGAATGTTGATGATTTTGTAACTTGAGAAATATTTCTGTAATGTTTGTGTGGTCCCTACAGAATCAAAAAGCTATACAATTCCCAGTGATCGGGTTTCATTTGCCTCTCTTTAAAGGATGTATTGCACACATGAAGTTCTTTTCACTGGAATAAATCAAAAGGAAGGTAACCCCAATGCATGCAAATTGGAAAACACATGGAGTCAAAAACATGCAGTTGCAATCTTTATTTCACAAGAGGAACAGCATTTTAAGTTTGGTTGGATTTTTTTTTAATATTAAAAACTAGATAGCTGCTTGGTATGGGCAATTTAAACCAAACAGCTACTTTTGGATTTTACCTTGTTATGTTTTGGATTTTTTTTTCCACTTTACTGAAAAAAGCCCTTCTCATCCTTCTCAGAAGCTCATCCTTCTCAGAAGCTCATCCTTCTCAGAAGCTCATCCTTCTGAGCAAGTTCAGAAACTGACAGAAATTTCATATCAATAATTATTCTCAGTCACTTAAGGGAGGCAACAGAGATTTTAAGAATATGATTGTTTACATGCCAACCATATCATTACATTAAAAATGTATTTTTTTTAAAGAGATGTCAACAGAAGGAAAAAATAATTGGAGGGAAGTTATGAAATGCTTACTTCCACAAGCTCATCACACTGGAAAGAGACAGGGCACCAAATGAAGATTGTGCATCTTCATTTCAATGTTGCCTAAGCTCTGACAGCTTGACTTGGCACCCAGAAAAGCCCAGCTCCTGATGTGGTATCATGCCAATGTGAGCACGGGTCGCTGGTGAGCTGTGAGCTGGCAGGGCAGGCACTGCAATCCGAGCTGTGAACAGCAGCAGCACGGAGCTGCCAGCCCCTGCCTGCAGCACGAGCACCAGGAACACTGAGGGGCTTTGGGGGCTTCCCAAATTTGATGCAGTGGAGAAACAGAATGACTCTGAGGGCTGAGATTCCACAGTTTGCTCTGTACAAGGACTGGCAGTGCCAGCTTTTCTGCCCTCCTCTCTCCCAGTTATCACATCCCCCGCATTATCCAGTCTATCACTCTCAAATCCCCAGTCTGATCGTGCCTGGATCAGTTCACCTTCACCAAACCTCCAGAAATTTCAATACAGCTAAAGAACTGCCCAGCTCCTTTCAAAAAGAACAAACCAAGTACACAGAGAAAGCTTCAGTGCAAAACAAGCAGCCTGGCAATGTAAAAATTAATGGAAGCAGGATCCCCAAAGTGGGAAGTGACAGATTATCTTGAATGTTGCAGGCAGGGCATAGAGTTCTTTGCAATCTTTTGGATCATTCCTTTTATTACCAGAGACAGAGACTGAAATATAACTAGAAAGTGACCAATTTTCTGGTTTTGAGTAATCTTCTTCTGTGTTCTTTTATCTAAGCAACTTATTTGGATTCACTTGTTGTTGTTTGTATGTCCAAAATATCTCTCTCTTGGTTCTAAACAGCATGAGTATTTTCAGCTTATTTATGAATTTCTTTAAATCAATTCACCTACTTGAAAATGCTTCTATTTTTCTTCAGGAAAGGATGCCAAGAAATGACACAATATTGGAAGGATATAACATATAATCTATATGGGGATGTATTCCCACGTTTCTAATGATTTTATTGTTATTTATCCTTGGATCACTACAAGCAGCAATTTTCACCAAGCTGACTACAGAATTCAGATGACTATCCTGAGAATTTTACAATTAATTCCAAACCCAAGAGCATGTATGGCAAATTCATGCTGTGCAATTGTGTTGCATACTAGAATCCAGCAATCTGTTGCACTAAAAGATTGCACATAACTTCTTCTAAAAGAAAGCAAAATGGCTTGAGAATTTTGTTAGGGGAGAAAAGCATTGCCTTTAAAGAAACAGAAATGTGAGTCCCTTAAGCAGAAAGGAATGTTCATTTCCCTAATGCAGTCAAACCCCATTTGATGTACTGCATTACAATGCATGGGCTCCACCACCTGTGTTTTGAAAAAAACCCACACTTTCTTTTTTTTAAAGAAGAGAGCTAAGGGAAAGGGTCTGTAGTGATACTATCATCTTATGGCTTCCCATTACAATTTACAACATTTACTGATATTAAAGGACCTCTGAAATGCATGTTTAAAACTCTGCTCCCTAGATGCAGTAAGAGTGAGTCATTTCCCACTTGACAAATAAAAGATAGAGCCATGAAGTCATGGCATTTTCCCTTATTTATACAGCAGCTGCTGTTCTTCCAGCACTCAGGTGGCTTGCTCTGAGAAGTTGGAATAGATTGCCTTTGGGAAATAAATTTTATGAAATTCGTATGTAAGACTTCAGGTCATTGTTATTAATCGTAAATTTACAAATATCCTTGGAGATAAATGTATTTACTTTTGGGAAAAAAAAAAAAAACCCAGCTTGCTATTGTATTCAGTTAGAAAATACATGGTTATGTCTGCAAGAAGAAGATTTAAGTACTTAATTCCAGAACTATTAAATTCTTTCTCCAGGTGATTTTATGGATCAGTCCACTAGTGTGCGCTGTGGTATAACAAATGTTGGTTCCTCACACAAACCCCAAACTTCATTTGCCAAAAAAAAAAAAAAAAAAAAAAAAAAAAAGAAAAAACCTTAAGTGTGATTAAAAATGGTATCAGCTTCTTTTTAATTAGCTTTTCTAGTATTTTTATTGTCTAATTTTAGCAACAACTATCGGGTCTAATCCACATTTAAAGAATAATGTTAATATTTGCCAACTGAAATGCAGCTAAAATAAAATCATGCCTGAAATGCAAACTAAAATAAAATCATGTCTGAAACACAACAACTATAATCTGAAGTGAAACCTTTTTATGATATTCTAGCTCTCCTATTGGAAATACTTTATAAAACAGGTTTTATTGCACAGCTTCTTGGACTATAAATACAGGGATTCCATTTTCCCAAAATCACCAATAACAACCCTTTAAAATCACCAGCTACTTATTTATGTGATTAAGGTGTCACTATCATATTGCAGTGTTCAAAGGAAAGTCATTTCATTTCAATGACTGTTTGTCCTGATAAACGAAATAAACTCCTACAGCTGTATTCTTTGTCATACTTTCAATTTTCCCTGGGACTTGCAAACATTCTGCAGTTACATCAGTTTAAATTGTTTATTGATTCCAATAGATTGTATAAACACTTTGGAAATATAGCTCAGTGACCTAGAAAAAGCCAGATCAATCAGAGAACTTTTCAAGATTAATTTCAAAGATGTTGTGTTGAGTCCGATCAAGGAAAAGAACCATTTTCCCTTGTAATGTGACTAAAAGGCATTTATTTTCTCTTATGAGATAAGGATTTTTTTAAGGTCATACAGAAAACATCTACCTTGATGGAAAAAAAAAAGAAGCAGCCAAACAGACAGTGTAGATTTAGTGCTAAAGATTATTTTCATGTATAATTGTATCCGTTAGAATGAAATACTCCATTAGAAATGCAAACAGGATACATCCACCCATGTACTCTACTCAAACAGCAGCTTGCAAACTTGAGAGCTGTAATAAATAGGAATTTTTAAATGTCAGACAATCCAATCATCCACTTGCACATAGCAAAAACATTAATATCCCATTTCAGCAGGAGATATTAATACATTTCACATCAGCAGAATTAATGCCAGAACCTTGCGCAGAGTGTTTGCAGTGGCTCTCGTGACCCCTTCCCCCACCACAGCACTCCCCTGCCTTGGGAACAATTCTGTGCATGTGGCCTCCACGAGAATTCATCAGCTTCAAAGACACGGTCCTCATGCTGAGCAAAGCCACATACAAGGACAAACCATCACAGGACAGAAATCAATGAAGTCCTGTAATACCAGATTCACAGCTGCAGAGAACACTACTGTAATTGGGGGGAAGAGGGAGTAAGAACACTTTAAGCTGAGTATAACCTGAAAAAAAACCACAATCTGCAAGAACTTACACAAGGAACAGGAGAGAGCCTCAACAAAACCAAAAATATTCATTTCTGAAATAAAACCCCCACCTCATGTATTTTATATCTATGCAGATATTTACTCAGCATTCATAGCAGGGAAGGACATTGCTTTACTCTCATTTTAGAGACATGAGGTGGTAATTCAGCAGGATGGACCTGGTCTGCAGTACATGCTGCTCTGTAAGGAGGCACAATAGAAAAGCTGGGCTACACTTCAGGGTTTTCCTGGTCTGTTTAGTCAAGGACACAATTTGGTTTGCTTTTTTTTAAAGTGAATGATGGCTATGATGCAGCCCTGAAGTGTTTTAGAGGCTCTATTTGTACATAGAAGCCTGAATTGTAATGAAGTTACACCAACACAAACCCCCTCCATTCTCACAATGCTGGAAGTGGAGGAGGGTGGCTGCTTTCACAGTGGCAGGATAGTACTACAAAGCAAGAACAACCACACACAGACAGGGCCTTAAATCAAGAGCACAGCTGCCTAAATATTTGGAAGCAGAAGCTGACAGCTTAGCTGTGCACCAATTTGCTCTCCCTCTTCAGCAGGACATGAAAAAAAAGGTAAAATTTCTCATGCTTTCTACGTAGCTTCTCTTACTTTCAAAAGCCCTGTTTATAGATGGGCCTTGAAGCACTTGAGACACATTCAGTGTTGAGTTCTTAAATTAGTAAATGCTTTTTTCCCCCTCCTTTTCATATCCAGCCCTTAAAACTGTGGCAATATACATCATGTAAAAAGTGAAACTTAATGGCAGACAGCTTCCGAAATTTCAATGAAAGTCAATACTCCAGCTGAGCAGTTGCTCCCAAAAGGTTGAAGTCATTGTGGTACTAAATCATTAGTTTGTCACAAATTGGCTGTACCTCCTTATGCTCTTTGCAAGATTTTCCATTACCTTCTATCTTCTCTGAATTTATTAATTTATACACAAAATGGCTCTGACAGCAATCAATTTCAGATTTACTTACTGCTGCAGCAAAATCAACCAATGAAGATGACAAATAGTACAGATGTTGGTCAAAAATATGAAACAAGGCTTAGGTATTGCTCACTTTCATTGAATCTAGTATGATTTTCAAGTGCTGATTTCAGAAATTAATATTTAAAGGATGCAAAAGAAGTAAACTTTCCCAAGAGGTGAGGCTGATAAACCCCAAACCTTCCTACCAATGACAATTCCAAAAATCAGAAATAATGATTTTTAAATGGCTGGAAACAGACAGGAAACCAAGGTGCAGCCTCTCCTGAGAACAAGCTTTTTCCGAAGAAGTCTGCAGTATTTTTCAGTGTTCCTACTTTTTAGCAGGAGATCTCAAAACGTAAAACATATGCTCTCACAGAAGCAAACCCTGTCTCAGGATGCATGCCAGTTTCTAAAATATCAGGTGAACCACCTGTTTCTGGTTTTTGCTGTGCAATAAAATAACCCTCAAGATCCTGGGATGATTGTTTTCAAGATCACTGAAGCCAAAATTTCTGGTAACTGGTGTTTTCAAGGACTTCACATAGGATTTAGTATTTCATTAATATCTGTCATTACATCTATCATTACCAGTATCTAACTTCATGCTGTTATTTCCCTAGTAGTAGGAAAATGAGAATATAAAAAGATGGTAGTAGAACTGTACAGGAATATTACAGAAGGGCATCTGATCCAGACACTTAACCTCTGTCTCACTTCAAAGAGAACTTAGGTTTTTGTTAAATTTTATAGCTGCTAAGATCACATTTCAGCAGCATAACCAGGAGAACATGAAAAAAGCTATCGAACTGCACTTCAATCTGGAAACAAAAGTAGAAGCATGCTATTTCCAGAGCAGGAAAAAGACTCCTTTGATCCCAAATGCACAAGAAGTAGCTTTGCCTCTCACATAACAGAAATAGTCAAATACTCCCATGATTGTTGTAGTCTCTTGAGGAAAGGATTTTTCTTGTGCCAGCACACAGCTCTGTTCAAAGGACTTTTTGACCTTATGGAATCCATCTCACTATTTCTCCTTTTCTTTCTGACAGGTACTTTGCTGCAGGTTTCAGTGCTGCTAAGGAAGGCTTAGCTTGTAAGTCCCCAAGAAAAACCCCATTTTCTGGGAGTGTGTCAGGATGTCTGAGCACCACAAAAGCAAGGACTGGCCTCCAGTTTTGCTTTCCTGAAGCAGCACTGAAAAGACAGAGTGTGAATGCTCTTTCCCAAAGCATCCAGCATGCCCAGGATGCTCCTCTCTGCACAACCAACCCAACAACTGCCTTGGCACACTGTGGGGCAGGAACTCAATGCTCTGTGAGTGCCACTGGTCTGCACAGGGGCTGCATCCAAACCCCACAGAATCATGGAATAGTGAGGGCTGGAAGGGACCTCTGGAGGGTTCTAGGGCCACATCACTGCTGAGAGTCAGCTGCCAGCATCAGCAAATGCTTTCCTTAGATGTACATAATGAAAAATGTAAAAAGAAAGTATGAAAAATCAATATTCAAAACTTGGCTGTCTTGTTCAATAGTAAATCTATTTACAGTTCTGCCTCTGACTGAAATCTCAGAGGAAAGGGGAAGAGGATTGATTTGTGGTGTCTCTAGCAGGCTCAAAGAAAAGGACTGGAAACTGCCAGGGAGGATACAAAAAGGCTCAGAGGACCTTGCACAAGACCCCAATTTCTGTCTCACTGAAAAGTATTGCAGTGGTTTTACAACCACACAGCAGGGCTCTGGGACACACTCCCAAGAAGGCAGCCAGCCACTTCACACTACTTTTTAAAAAAGAAAGGAAAAGAGGGAACTAAAGGTCGAGGTGGGGAGTCAAGTTTCATATTTGACTGTGGGTTTGACTAGCATTAAAAACAGTAGCCTGGATATGCTAAGCAATTTGTCTTTGTAATTCAAAATAAAATTGAGTAAATAAACACCAAATACTGTGAGATAAGACTCCATATTCTTGCAATTACACTAACACTGCTTTACTTTCAGTGCACTGATTTCCTCTGTATTTCTATGATCTGAACAGCAGCATTTGCATGCATTTCCAAACATTGACCTCTAAACCATGTTTGTCATTCAAAGTATAACTCTCAGTACACAATCAGCTAAAACCATTGTTATCTCAGAAGCATGAAACAGAGATCAATTTTTTTTAGACTATGCCCTTTATTTCTCATTTTGATTTTTTTTCTGATGACAGAAGTAAATGGTTACATATTTTACATAAAGGGATGTTACAGCTCTGAAGAGCTGAGAACATTTGCTTTAATAAGAAGAAAAAACATAATTTTACAAGATCAGAAATCTCTTCTGGATAGAGGCTCATAAAGAGAAAAAGCAAGAACATTCAGACAAGTTCAAGATTAACTGGCAGGCAACTAAATTACTATGCATGCAACAGCAGCTCACAACATACAAGACTTTCCTGCTACCAATAGAAGGCATCCCATCAGCTCTAAATAAAATGTGTATATAATTTAGCCCCAACCCCCCCAAAAAGAGTCCACCTGAAGAAAGGATAAAAAAGTTACCATGACAATATCTCTTCCCAGATATGGGTAACTAATGCACAAACACTGTCAGAGGAGAGTGGGGAGGCAGACAAGATGACAAAGAAACCTCCTTCAAACCCCAGATACATCCTAATCTCTGTATAACACTTTCCAAGATGCACTACTACACAGAACAACTAACAAACAAGTTTTCAAGCAGAGGAAGATGTTAAAACACCAACTTGATCTTTGTGAGTATTAAAAATTCAGTCCCCACCTGCCATCTGTCATTTTTCTTTTTAAAGAAAAAACTGAGACAGATTTTCTATTTTGAAAACAAGCATTAGGCTGTGTGTAGGCTGTAAAATGCAACCTGCAAGCATTGACTAACTTGGTACCAAGAGTAATAGAGTGTGAACTGGCCACCAAAGCACACCCCTAGCATTTAGGAAGGGACATCAGTTTAATCCTTAGTTTCTCCCAATAATTTCATCTATTTGTTTACTCAGGCCTAGCTTTTCATACAGTTTTTCTGTTCCCAGAAAGCCAACCAGTAACTGCTACTTGAATGTACAAGAGAAGCACCAAGAACACGTTCTACTCAGCAGGAAGCAGGGAATAGTCTCCTTGAAGGATTGGAGGGCTTATGCATGAAACCATCTGTTGCTTTTTTGACATTTCTTCCATCCCACCCTCATAAGACACTGAAGCTGGGAAGCTGGCCCAAAATATTAACCCAGGGACTGAAATCCTCTAAATTAAAGGGTATTGGAAACTGTCCCCAACTCAGTCCCACTGGGGTCAGTGGAGATAGTTAAGAAAAATAATTGAAATACAGCAATTAATATACACACAATAGCTGCAGAGGTCACTCAAAAAATCAAAACCAAAATCTTAGGGTGTCAACAAAGTGAAAAGATTGGAAAATAGCACACTGAGTAGATTAAAGCTAGCCCAAGCGTGTTATGCACACCAGTCACACATCTGAGTAGAGCACAGCCACAAGTACATGCTCAAAAACACCTGTGAAAAGTCAGATGGAAAAAAGGTTTCCAAGTACCTACTGTAAAGTTTACTTACCATTTTTACATATCTGTATTTACATTCCTGAGATTCCAATCATCTCTGAAACAGTGATGATTCACTTAAGTGATGATTTATTAATTCTTTGTTCCAGATGGACATTGGCAGCCTGAAATTTGGGGTTTCAGAGATTTTCACTGCCTTGTTACTAGGATTGTCATCATCAAGCAGAGGTGATAGCCAACACAGCAAAAGGAAAAGTCAAACAACAACACAGCTGTTGCAGGAAGATTTTTCAGTCTCTTCAGCCCTCACACCTCCAAACATGCAAACTACAGTCATGCAGGCATTGCTATCACCAGCTCATGTTCCTAATTCCAGAATGTCATGAACAAAACCAGGGCATTACCTTTCCCTCAGAGAAGATCGACTCAGCACAGAACTCAGAGACTCCTGAACTGCTGGAGGTGCTGAACACTCCAAAGAAGCAGCAGAATGGGACTCTCTCTTGGGTGGATCTGGGCTCACATCCTCCTTGCAAACAGAAGAACTGTCCAAGCCTTTTCCACTGGTGGATTTTACCTGAAAAATACCCCACCAAATAAAAATTTATTACGAACATCAAGATGTATTTTCATGTTTTTATTTCTCAACCTGAAAGGTTAAAGATCCAGACTGTATATTCTTACAAAAATCCATGGTCTAAAGTAAATCAACAAGTCTCAGAGGAATCTGTTGGTAACTAATACACCATCTTATGTGAAATTCTTTGCAACAGCCCTTTTATCAACTTTTCTGAGTGCACAACTTGAAGGCTTCCCAGGAATCTCACAGATTCAGAATAATGCCTGAGAGCCTAAACAACCCATGGAACAATCCAGAGGCAGCACAATATATTAGACTCACACAGTACACAGAACAACAGCCCTTGGTAATAAAAGTTTAAAGCCTGACAAAAGTGTGCTTTAACATATATATCAAGGTTTATCCTCATAATTCCCTTTCTTTCCTCATCCCTATTATCATCAGTTTTCCCAGCCATTAGGAAATATGGGAGGGCACACATAACTGCTTAAACCCACAATTTTTACAGTACTTCAGGAACACAGGCAAAAAACAACTAAATGAGGATGTAAAGAATGAAACCTCCCAAACCCAAAATAACCCTGACATTAATCTTTAGATTCTTTTAATACAGAAAGAAACCAAAATCTGAAAAAGAAAGGATGTGACATAACACAACAGTGGCTTCCCAGTTGTACCAGTGCCACGTTCACATACATTTCCAGAATGAACAATGCTCTCAGAATACCCAGTAAGGCAAATGCAAACAGCCTTTAAAGGCTCCTCTATGGCCTTGCTGCAAGCCTTAATCCCAAGGAAAAGGGAATTCTGTATGTGCAGGCATCTTTATCTTTAAAGAGTGTTAAGTTTCCTTCTAATGTTTGTAAATAATCTGTCAGCAGGCCTTAACTGGGCTAGATCAGATTTAAAATGTCCTTTTCTTGCTTCTGATACTACAGCAGATAACGTTTCAAATACCTGTGCAAGACAATCCAAGAAAGACTGGGAAGCTCAGAGCTTCCCAAAAACAGTGTGTAAGCAAAACCACTTGCAAGCACTCACTTTAGTTTTCTTGGGTCTGTAGCTGTTGACAGGAGAAGGATCTGGAGAAGGAAAAAAGGTCCATGACAGAAAAAATCAAATATACACTTGCATTTCTTAAATTCTACGAAATCTTTTACAAAGCATCCTATCTGTCCTCACTAACATTAAATCTACTTTCTTGTTCTGTTCTACCAGTTTGTACTGAACAACCCTTATACTGTGAACCAGGAAAAGCAAAAGGGACTAAACTGTACTGTCTGCATTAAGATTTCTAATCTTAAGGATCTGTTCTTTTCAAGAAGTTTCAGTTAAGCCTCGAGAGACAGACAGTTGACCAAAGAATCCTCTGGATATTAATAGAGGTAGATTTTGGTCTCTTAAACACTGGCCAGAAACTACCAGCTCATTTTGTAAGTGTGCAGTGGTATCAGATGATCTGGTCTGCTCCATTATCCAGCCATCAAAGACTGGCAAATCTGTTCCCAAAGGGGATGTGAAACCTTTAAAATCCAGCACCCAGTGCAATGACAAAGAACAAATGTAAAATAACACGTTCATAATGATTTGCTGTGTAACAAATTATAATTAGTGAGGAAATGAAATAAAAATGAGGCAGAGCACACATAAACAAATACTGATGAGACTCATTAAAATCCTCATATTATAAGACATGTGCAATAAAATCAAGTTTTAGGGCGCTTTCTTAAATTTCTGGTCCCACACTTTTTATTAAGCTCTCACTCACTGATACCAAAGGATGCTGAAGCAGATTCTGGAGCACATCCTGGATGCTCATTAACAATGGTAAGTCACTGATCCACTACTCACAAATACTGCTGAAATAAACATTACCCATTTTTGAAGGAACAGAGGCCCTGGACTTCAAAATAATCAATACCCCAAGTCTGATCAACACACCCACAAAACATGGTGCAGATTTCCTCCACCATCCAACTCAATAAAAAAAGGAGTGAAACAGAGCACTTGCCTGAGCTTTGTAATTCTCTCCTATTTTCATATAATGTAGAACTATGCTCCAAGCTTCATGAGGTAAAGAACTATTCAAGGGCACCCTTTGAAGCAGTAATTTATTCAGCATTCTTCCTTTTCCTAGGAAGAACTAACAGCTTTTTCTCCATCACAGATTTTCATAATAAATAAAAAAAACCAAAATAATAATAAAAAGCCCCAAATAAAACTGCTTCCTGCAGAAATCAAAAGCAGTTATGTGATACATAGCAGAAAATACTGACCATGGGGTGCCTTGGGCCAGGCTTCTGCTGTGCTTTCTCGCAGGGAACACAAGGAATGAAGTTTAGCACCAGGACTTGGTTGTCCAACCTGAAGCAAAAATACTGTTAAAATACTCAGTATCAGATGTATCAATTCCTGTTTTTCTGGTTTTGTTCATAAGACCACAACTGGTATTTTCTGCAATATTTTACTTTATTTAAATACTATTTCAGACTACTTTCATAGCACTTGGCTCATGGGCATTATTAGTATTACTGTGCATAAACAGAAACGGTAATAGAAGGGTCTAAAAAACTCTGAATATCCTATTGTTCAAAGAAAGGGAAAATAAAGATAGTTTCTACTTCATCTGTAATGTCTGCAGTATTTTTAAACAATTCCTGGTATCTCATATTTATTCTAAACAGCTCAGATCTCACCAAGAAAGATCTGAATCTCCTCCTAATTAAAAAGTTACATTTAATATAATCCAATTTTGATCTTCAGAACACAAAATCTCCATGCCAAAAGAGTTCTCAGCAGTAAAGATGCCCTAAAAGGAGAACTCTCAATCTAGAAAGGCCATGACAGTGAGGACATGCTGAATTAAGAGACAAGCTTTCTCCTTTTTTTGTACAAACATAACCAAGCATTGAAAATCAATAATCAGTGTTAATGATACTATAATTAAACTGTGAACTTCACCTATAGATCAAAAACCAGAAGAATTAAATAAAAGGAGTTAAAAGAAAAATATTTGAGATAAATAGTAGATTGATTAATGATTAATGACTTATGCAGGCAATTTTGATTTCTAAAAGATAGCTGTATGTAGAATAAAACTTCTAAACTTTGACAATATACTATTAATTAATTAGTACTGATACTAAGCAAAAATATAAGATAGAAGCAAATTATTTAACCACTTGATTATCTAACTGGTTGTGGTAAGTGCCCAAAACTGTAGAGAAATCATAATGCCACAGCACAGAATATGAAGAATCCCATTTCTGCCCCTACAAATTCAAAGTCATTTTCTAAAATCAGAGAATTGTTGCAATAAGAAGAGTAATTAAGAGGGGGGAAAAATGAGTATATGATCCTCCAGGTGGCTGGGAAATGTAGCTCCTTCATTTTAAAAGAGCTACACACAATTTCTTTTTAAGTACCTAATTTCAGGACAATTTTTCATGTATGGCAGAATGTCCTTATGTTATGAACTCTAACTCAAAGCGTTTGAGATGTAGCTCTGAGCAAAGGAAGTGTTCCAAATATCACAGGATGACAACATAAAAAAAAGTTGAAAGAGAGGAAGTGTAAGTGTTCATAATGTGACTAGACACTCTTTCTTTAAAGTCTTATTCAGGAATTTTTAATACTAATATCAATTACTTCCAAGCCGAATTTATACACCTATTATCCTGTCTAGTGTGCTGGAAGAAAAGAAATGGGGCCTCAGAGAATTTAACCACGATATTCATGAAAGAATTTGATCTTTGTCTGTTACTAAAGCGGATAAAAGAAATTTTAGTTTAGTTAATTTTACATTTAAATCATTCCGTGACAGACTGCTAAGGAGAAGAAAAAATTATTCATCTAAACGAAGAGCTGAATGAATTTTTGGAGCGCTGTTTAGTGAAAGAACAACATTTGAACTGAGTTTAAGCTGGAAGCACCTGGGAGCGAATACAAACCCGTCTGATGACAAAGGGAGGTTTGTCCGTGTCTCTCCTGAACTCGTGAGGGCCCAGGTTGAGGTGGGACAGTCTCTGCCTGGCCTCCTCCGAGAGCTCGCACATGCGGCGCTTGGTGTACGGGGACGGCGAGCGCGACTTGGAGGCGATGGTGGGCTGCTCGTAGCTCCTCAGTGCCGAGCTCTGCCCGCCCTGCTCTGCTGAAGGAGGGCTCTTCTTGGCTAGCTTCGAGGGCATTCTTCCATTTAGGGCTGGATGATGCACCCCGTTCCTATCAGTCTGAAGGGAAGAAGAGAAATGATCTGATTTGACAGAGTGTAGGATAAAGATCGCTGAACATAACGCAAACAAGGAACTAATAATTCTACCAGAAGGAGATGTCATGGCAGCTGAAGTTCCCCTCACAAAACTATAATCAAACAGAAATTTAAAAAACAATATGTTTACCATTTTCTCTGAAACCAAAAGTAGGTTAAACACCTAATACTGCATGTTAAGATGTCAAGTGTCTGACACTTCAATTAGCTTTCTCACACAGTTAATGGAGATTCTAAAAATTAAATTTAATTTTGTCACAAAGTTTACCTGAATTAGCCGTACACAGATTTGAAGCATGTTTTCATCTGTTTAAGCTTTTATTTTAAAATTTTTCCCCTTTAAAGTACAAGACATAAATTAAAAGAGGAGCCTTTTTAATACTTTAAATTATATGCATTTAGACTTGCCTAAAGCTCCAGAAGAAGTACAACTACATTCTCTAAAATTAATATTGTTTTGGATTATGGTGAATTTATTAGTTTTTTAAAGTGTAAAGTTTACTGGAGAAAAACAGTATTCTTTCTGCTAGAAATTCTTTTTCAAGCTGGAGCTAGTTGACATTAGCCCTAGATCTCAATGTTACATGGACTGCTTTGGTTCAGAGGAACCCAGAAATAAAATGCCCAGCTTGCCTTCAAGGCTCTCCCTTTACACCCAGCCAGTGAGGCTGAGGGTGTGTGTTTGTTTTGTATTGACAGAATCTGAACTCACTGGTGCAGCTGATAGTGAGACAAAGCACAGACCTGGCCACACAAAGCCAGACCTAATTCTCCAAGACTAATCTCAGCTTCACCAGAAGTGAGTGGTGCTGCTCCTGGCTTACAGCAGTTGTAAAACTGCAACACAAGTGAATCTGAGTTGCCATTCATAGATACTTTTAGGAACAGTTCAAATTTTAAATCAAATTGCCCTTATTCAAGTCACCTTCACTGAAGCCAATTTTCTGACAATGACAATTTTCTCTCATTTTTAATTCTTTTTCTGTCTCGATACATTTAATTTGCTAAATTTGGAAGAAACTTCTCACTGAAGTCATTAGCAATGCCACCAACAGGTCAAAGTCACCTAAGTGTCGTTGCACACAAGCCTTCCTGACAGCCATTCCCTTCCAATGAAGCTGCACCATTTTTCAATATTACAGCAGAAGGAGGCTGTAAGAGTAAATTTACATGACAGCTTGTTCCAGAAATCCAAACCAAAATTCCAGTCTGTGAGACCAGAGAAGAGTGCTACTTCACCTTTAACGTTACTTGTTGCAAAAGCAGCATTTCCAGATTAATACAGGTGATAGCCTTTTCAACAAAAATCTGCCTTTCCATTATTGTCAGTGATACAGTTATGGAAAACAATTAAATTGGTTTGGTTTAATAATGTACCTTCTCTAACATCACCTAGTTTTTACTGTCCTTAATTTTAAGTGTCAGTAACAAATGGTGAGAAGGCATCTTCCCATGCACAAATGCACCAGGGACTGACACTTCAGCTGATCATGGAACACAGCAGCTGATAATTGTTTCAGATTCAAGGAACTCTCAGCATCTACTGTCATGCACCAAACCCACTCTTTACTCATACTTGATTAAAAATTTAATCAAGTTGTCAAGCACCCGTGATACCTGCTTTAACCACAACAAAAGAATGAGGAAAGTTTGAAGTGAGCAGCACATGCAAAAATTGGAAGCAAGGCTATCAATATTAAATCTAGAAATTGCAAACAATTAAATTGTGCTAACCTGTATGTGACTCCTTCCTAAGATTAACAGACTGTCTGAAATAAGGCAGGTTGTAGAAAATCTCAATTTTGGTGCAATTCCCTAGAAGAGAGACAATAATTGCATATCAAGCTTCAACTCAAGATAAAGGGTATCAAAGAGGTAAATGTCACCTAATGTAACAAACCATTCCTAATTTTCAGCCATTTCCTTTGTTAATTTCAGCCTTTAATAAAGATAATTAGAAAAGACAGAACAGCAATGGTAAATGTCAAGATGCTAACATTTGCATTTCTGACAATTCAATTACAGATGATTACACTGCTTTTGTACAACAATTAAGGTCTGACTTTTATTTTAATACATTTTTTTGTCAAAAGCACTTTTAAAGATTTTTCATGCCATGTTATATGGCATCAATAAAAATTCCAGTCATGCTCTAGAAGTTTCATTAATACTAACTTTGTAAACTTGTTTGAGAACAGTCTCAGTTGTGCCATCTCATTTGTAAAAACATTTTGTTTAATCAGTCAATCACACTGCAAATAACTATTCCTTTTTAACAGTATGACTAAGAATACCCTTCAATCTGTAATCTTTAGAGTAGTCTGATTTCTGTGGATGCCTCCCTTGTTCCATAACCATGTTCCATCCCCTCTCAATCCCCTCCTGCCCATGGGGCAATCCCTAGTTTGTCCCACTTGGAATCAGAGAGGTCCCACTGGGCCTCCTGGTGAAGCACAGCACACACAGCAATGGCCAGCAGGTTCCTCCATTTTTACATGATCAGCAGCTTCTGTTCCACTCACCTTTCACTGCAGCCACGGCTAGGAACACAACACCTCAGAAAACTATTGCCTTCTTATTCACTGAGCATTGGCCAATGCATTCAGAATTTACTGGGTGTAAAGGACAGGGATAACAACACACAAGCATTATTTCCCAAACAGCAGCATTAAAAAAGGCATAAAAGAACTAAATGCCACATATGCTATAAACAAGTGGCAATCATCCATGTGCATCCTATACAGCTCTGCAGAATCCAAGAGAAAATCAAGTGCCCCCAGAAATTTCTACCCCCTCTTCTTTCAACATGGACAGAATTTGGTGCCTGAGGCATCTCAGTGCACAGGCATTTGTGCACATGAGCACCCAAAATCACTGAGACATGAAAAGGAGCTGGGTCTGTTTGTGACTCTGTCCCACAAGCATAAGAATTAGGAGGAACTTCATGAGTGAAGTCGATTGATTAACCAAACTATTCTCTACCACCTGCCTAAACACTGATTTCCCATTAGGGAACATGCTCGGGCCCCAGGATAGATTATGGAAATCAAATGACAAAAATGCCAAGAAAGCTCAGTCACAGCAATTAACAGAGTCCAGGATTCAATCAAGTCAAGTTATGGCACATAAAAGAGGTTTTAAGACTGATCATCTTTAATCAACTCGTTTTTATTACTAATGAATTGTCAAGTGCTATCAACAATTTAAAAAAGGACACATCAGAATTAGTAAGTCTACTACAAAATGCAACAATAGAGCACCTACTGCTCTTACAGAGACTGGAAATGATTACAAAATTGTTAAGTGTTCATCCCTAAAAAATGACACAAACTATGGTTTCTTCAGAGAAATAGTCTGTGGAGAAGGAATACGGGATGGCATTTGAATACACAGGCATGGATATGTCAAAAGCAACTCACATGCCAAAGCCATCAGACAATTTGCTCTTTGTTTTCTGCAGTTCCCAAATCAGGGGTTGCTGTAGGATACTCAACACAAAACTATGTAAATACCATCATATATTTCTGTAAATGAAAATCCAGCTGGAAAGTTTTTGGGATCTCTTCTTCTGCTTCTGGCTTAGTGGTGTCTGCAGCCCTGAGCATTTCTGCACCAATCATTAAACAGAAGGGACATAATAACAATTTGATCACAGAAAAAGTAAAAAGCTGGTTCACATTTAGAAGAATACAAGTCTAATATGTGCTTTTGACTGTAAGGAACACAAGTACAACTCTAGCTTAAAAAAGTATACAGGAATATAACAGAAGGCCTTGCACTGGACTGTTAATGGAAGATAGCATAGCTAAAAAGAAACTGTTTTAAGTAATGTGGCTAATACTGCATGAAGGTGGGGAATGGAGATAAGAACATCTGTAAGAAATCACTACCACAGTCCAGGCATAAACATATTCTGAAAGGTAAAGGTTGCAGAGAAATACAGAAGAGCCAGCAAGAGCCTCAGCTGGGCAACACTGGACCAGGAGAGATAACTCGAGGCATGTCTTGTATGCACACTGTGTTTGTAAACCTTGTAAGACATTTAGCCAGGGACATTATCAGCCAAGTGCCAGATTTCTGGAGGAGTTTTGATCCTCTCAACTTGGGATTCCTTCCAACTGGCAGATTAGCAGTGTTAATCAGACACTGCTTGTCACTGCCTATCTGAACTCCACAACCGTAACCTTACTGTTGCTACCTTTATTTTTTTAATAAAAGACAAATTTATTTGGAATCAAACTGTCACTGAAGCACAGCTGCCATTCAAAAATATTCAACATCTCAGCTGGCTATAAATAACTTTTCATGTGGGAAGAACATGGCTTCAGTAGCATAGGAATAATGTGAGGGTTCTCACGACCTTGTTCAATGCTTCATTTTGCTTAGCATTCACATCCAGCACTTCGTGCTGACAGACAGCAAGAGACACTTGCCAGTAAAGCTCAGGAAACACTGGGAGAGGGAGGCACTTGAGACTGTATTTCTACTGGAGGTAAAAATCCTTTCATAGTTATTCCATTCCATTTGGCAAGAAAGGAGAGGAACAAGAAGTTCCTTTTGGGAGCCTCCCTCCAATGCCATCAAACCCAGCTTCTGCATTATTCCTGAAAAGGGGGTCACTATGCCAAAATTCTCTCTTATACTGTACTTTCAAACTATGGAGATGGAATGGAGCAACAAAGGCTTCTGCAGTCCCTGTTTCAGGGCAGAGATGGATTTTGTTATGCTGCTCCCAAGGACATGAAGTACGTCTGTGTCATACCGCAGTCAACTTTTTAAAGCTACTACAGTGTCATCATTCATCACCTACACATCCAAATTACTCTGACCACATCTTCTCACAGCTTACAAATTATGGCACCTTCTCTTTATTAGAAAATACATAATTTTTGTTTCAAATAACTCAGTTTGACAAAAACCCATCAAACTTGTCTAGCAACTCTGCTTCTATGAAGAGTCACTATATTCTGTTCACAAAAAATTTAAGAACATTTAGCTAATACCACTTCATTTGTTCCTACCTCCCTATTCTTTCTCAACACCAGGAAGGCACCTATTCTATGAGCAGCATGAAAGCAAAACAGTCCCACCCCATCTCTTGAGCCAGACCACCATGCATGGAGCGAGCCTCATCAAAGAAACACTACAGCCAAAAGATAATGGTTGTTTTTGTTTTTAAGCTACTGCAGAATCAGACATTTTGTAGCACAAAATCACAACCTTAATTCATTCAAATGTAACACAGCATTAGACACCAAATTAGCACCTCTAATTGCAAGTGTCTGGGCAGTTTCCAGGTTGCCCTTTCTGGGGAAAGGCTACACCAGCTAAAAGATAACAACGAACTTTAATCAGCACTTCCCTCCTCCCATGTGCTTTTAGTCCAGCCACAACGGATAGGGTAATTGAGTTCTTATCCGAATCTCCTGCCAATCCACCAGTAAAACTCCACAAAACCCTCAAAACACATCATCACCATCCTCCTTAAGGTGCCTTCCTGGGTTATTCTGCTGACAATTAAGATTCAACAGTCAAACTTCATGAAAGAGCAATGTGAAATGAATTCATTTTCATTTAACATGTACTTGAGCCCTTATCTCCAGAAAATTAGCATTAATTCATTGCACTCATTCTGCCAATTAGCTATGGTTCCAAAATGCTATGGAGAGGGACCAAGGAGGAGGGTTACTTGGCTTCTGTTGAGAACCATGAAGTCAATATGACATCTCCTGCATCCCTTCAGCCACCAGCTCCACCACAGATTAAACTGAATGGAGACATGTCATGGTGCCACACTGCAAACCAAGTGGAAACTAACTTTTCCACGTTAAATAATTTCTTGAAGCATTCTGAAAAAAGATTTTACTTTCCCCGAAGTTCAGCTGTGGATTTGTACATTCAACACCTTAAAATGGCAAAATCTGTCAGAAGTAATCGCTTTTCATTTGCAGCAGTTCAAGGGGTTTCTTCAGTGAAGCAGACTGTGTCATAAATACAATCCACAGACATTCACTCACTGTGAAAGACGGGGACCTCTTCATTAAAACCTCACGCTGCAAACCACGGAACCCATGGGTAAGCTTAGGGTCAGGGAACAGGAAATCTCTTGTATTTTCTTCATATGTAGCTAGAACTTTTCCCACTAAAAAGAAAATACATACTTTAATTGGAAAATAGACAAAGCCACACAGCACAGACACCACACACAGAGCCATGTTGAAACCAGGATAAATTTTGCTCTGTACAAATTAACAGCATGGCTCTAAAACTCCTATAGCACTAGGAAATAACCTCATCAAGTTAAATCAGCAGCAAAAATGTGCAGAATCTACTAAGAAACGATGTTTCAATGTTACTGGAAAAAAATTAAAGAAGATTGTGTTAACTCTTCTGTAACAGGCATATGAAAGGTTTTCTTCAGATAACTTTTCAGTACTTTTCTTCTTTCTTTCCCTTCCATGCCACAGAAAAAAACCCAGTATTTTTTAATAGCACACAATTCCTTATGAAAGACTACCATTCCATACTACAGAACAGTAATAGTAGCAGTAAAAAAACCACAAGCAACAGCAAAATAATTATTTTAAAATTTTTCTCAATACCCTGCCTTGCTACTTCTAAAAAAACCAAGTTTTTCTTTAGAGGTAAACCCTTGAATGAATATTGTGAAAAAACTAACATGTGCTATTGCAGCCATCTTGCTAGCTTATGCTGGGCTGTATCACACCTATGCCTGAGCCCTGAAAATAAATTCTTATGGAAGATCCTTTACTTCCCACAAAAAAAATCCCCATTCACTACATTTCTTCAAGTAAACAGTCTGGTAAGTCACCTGAGAGAAGCAGTAGTTTCCTTGAAAGTACTAAGGACAAGTGAGAGAGTGCTTTTAATACCACAGTTTCCAAATGAGTCCTCTTTAAAACTTGACTTTATTTCCAATAAAATGCAGATTTACATTATTCATGGGAACACTTGAATTTCATTAAAATAGATTTTTATAATCACACAAACCAATAACAGAAGTATGACAAATCGCTATTTATTATCTTCACACATCCCAAGAGACCTGTAATACTTATAGTGAGGATAAGAGTTTTCCCAGTGGTCACTATTAAAATGGAAGGAAAAAAAGTGTCACTCTGAGAACAAGATTATGCACTCTGAAATTTCACCGACAGCCTCTCTAGAAGTGAATTGTGATGCAGTTAATAATTATGCACTGGATGATTTCAGTTTATTTTCCATTTTTAAAATATTATCACTTTCCTAAGCCTGAGTATGATACATTTAAATATTCAGTTATTATTCCCTTTCAAGAATGAGATCCTCTTGATCTATTAACATTTTCTATTCAGAGGTCTATTTGTTGAAGGGCTTTCTATGTTGTTTGTGTGTTGAAAAAAGCGATTGTGCTGTAATGGGCAATGTCCTCCTGGAAATTCACCTATTAAACTGCATAATTTATGAAAAGACTGATACAATACCTGGAGGAACGAGCTGTATTAGTTCAAGTACTGCTGTGTCAACTAGAAGGGAAAAAAGTTTTTCATGAGTTAAAAACCTAAAAGGAAAATTCCCATAGTCAAAGCCCAAGAAAAATGAATCACTGATTTTTAACTTCACAGCACTGTACATCCCTGCACTATTTCCACCACACCAATAATAAGACAAATTTAAGAATAGCTTGCATAAATATCATGAACACAATGGCATTAGCAGGGTACAAATGACAACACTAAATCTGACTTAGAACTTGTAAGTTCTATCTGCTGCCAAGTTTTTCCTCTTTTAAAGAAGATTATGCAAGCTTTGCCCCCTTTACAGATAACTCCCATGTGAGGGTGCATATTCCTGCAGTTTGATTTCAGGTCAGTGTTTTCTCACCACAATTCATTATACAAATGTAGCAAGACATAATCTTCTTAAAATGACAAGAATAACTTTACAAAAATTACAGGTTTATCCTTCTATAATGTGAAAATTAATCAAATAAATAACCATATAAAGGAACCCACTACCAGATAACCAGCTGGACTTTCAATCACTTATGACTTTTTACCCTTTTCCTGTTCCAAAGCATGTAAAATACATTTCTAGAGGCATTTTGTTAGATAATAGTGGTTACCCACTAGTTTTTCAGAGAACAGGCTCCTGATAGAAAAACTATCACATACTTTAAACCTATAGCCCATATACAGATGGCATTAATGGATATAACACAGTATACAAAAACCCAGAACTTACACTCCAGTAACTTCACAAGGTCTCCAGGATCAACTATATTAGCAAATTCCTGAAAAAGAAATAATAATAATGATGATGATGATGATGACACAATCAAAGTAATGAGATGGACCTCTTGGGAAAGTGAAGAGAAAAAACCACAAAAATCAATGCTCTTCCTTGCCAAGATGGGTGTCAAGAGTCCTATCCCCACTGGAAAAAAGAAAGGATACTAAAATTATCATTTGCAACATGATCAAAATCATTAAAAGCCAGCAGTTCTTGTTATATATTTTCTATCCATAGAGTTGCTTCTCTGTATGTAAATAACAAAAAATAATTTATTGTGAAGTGTTGAAGATGTAAAGGTAAGCAATGTCTAAGAAAATTTCAAGAGAGAAACATAATTTGCTGCATGTATTACAATTCTGATAGGTCAATGTTCTCTAATTTATAAATAATGTTTCAAGCTTCATTTTCACAGAGGTGACTTTTCAGTGTCCTGTTCAGGTTTTGTTTTAACCTGAATCCCATGTAAATAGATAGCAAGGAATAGGGGAGGATGTTGCACTGGATGGAGGTCCCTACATTACACTGAAAACAGCATTCAGTACATTCCCCTTAAGAAGTTTGTGTTATGTTTGCCTTTAAAGAATGATGGTCTTTCCTACACTTCATAGGTAATGAAATTATCACTGTTTGTTTCTCATCCCCTTCACCAGAGCATCACTCTGAGCAAGTTTACTCAGCCTGGTTTTCAAAGTGCTGGGAATGCTTAAAGGAAAAGAACTAGAAAGGGCAAAGTATTATTATTCATAGGTAGTGAAGAAGCCAGATCATATCTGTAAGATACTGTGTTTCATTATCCCTGTGGTACTAATAATGAAGCTAGTAGGGACTCAGAATATGTGATAAACAACTATAAATTACAGGGCCAGAGTACCAATCTGGGAATTCTGGTGACAAATCATGAAAAAAGTATCTCAAAGGGGGTAAGATGTCACCAAAAAGGCTTGAGCTGCTATTTTATCTTTCTACTAAATTAAGTTGCCTCTCCTATATTGTACAGTCTCTGTTCTTCACCTTGCCATAATTTTTAGAACAAAAACATTTAGTCCCTTTCAAGCCAGGAAAACAGACACTGAGGAAGGACAGTTCACAAAAGAATCAAGAAACACCTAAAAACTCTCATCATACATTAGAATCTTCAGTACACACAATTCTTGAGTCCCCATGTGAATAATACAGGCATACCCCTCCTCTGTCCCAAAGAGAAGCAGGAGATAAAATACTGCTCCATTCTCAGTGTGATTATTTGTGCTCATGGGTTTTGCAGACAATTTTTGTGGAATTTGTGATGGGGTTTATTTGGGTTGTATCAGCACTTGACATATCTTACCTTTTCAAATAGTAGTCTTTCTTGCAAGAAGAGTGGGAACACTGCAGGGACACATTCAGTTTTGTGGTACTGCCCAAGTACAAAGACACTGAGATAAAGTTCCTGTTTGTCTTTCAGCTGCACTCCAGGACAAGTTATCTGTAGGAGTAACACACTCATTAAACAAACTGAACTTTAGCTAGACAAGCAATGGCTGTTTTCAAGATAAAAATGAAACAGTCAGGACTGAAATGGTTGATTTGTGGAAGTCAGGATGTAACAGACTAGAGCAAAAAAAATTCTTCTCTAAAGCAATTCTATTTGTACAGACTGGTCAGGGAAAAAAAGTCACCATTTTAAAACAATCAGGACCAAATTCTTCTTGCTTAATTAAACACATCCCATTGTCTTCAACCAAAACTGAAACCCAAGGCCAGGTTAACACAGTTAGAGGTATGCTCTGACTGTGTAAGGCACAATCATCTCCTATATGAAGACTCACGTAGAATGAAGTCTACATGAGGCCAAAACACAAAACCTCACCCAAACTTCAGCCTAACTACAGAATTAAACTGGTAAATTTACGTCCTTAGATTTCCATACTCTGTCCAGCCACCAGAAGTGGCAAGTTTATTTGCAAATTTACTGTAAATGAGAAAAAGCAACTGTTGTTCCTGTACTACCAGACACATTTCTTCCCTTTTCTGGGAAGTTTGGCCATCTTTAAACTCAAAGCAGGGAAGGCTTCTCGCTAGGCTGCCACATACTGCCCCAAATCTCTCAACTTTCTCTGCACAATTCTGAAATTCTTCCACTAAGAAGTCAGTCTGTTTTTAAAGCTCTGATTGCAAGAATGTACACAACTCATTCCAAAACTATTTGATATTTTCTCCAAGCCACGTGGATTTATTTTATTTCCCTGACAGAGAATTGACACCTTTCACTTAAGGTCTCATGCTCATTTTTTATGTTGGTATTAGAAATACGAGGTTGCCTCTTCCAGCATAAGGTTTCTGGAGAAAGTGTTCAGCCTTTCAATTGCCAGGAAGAAAGACAAAGGAGGAGAGTGATAGGAATTAAAATAAGTCGTTTGGTTACAGTCTCCTACTCCCAAGTGAACATTTTACTTGAGAAATCCTAACTGGATTTAAAAGAAAACTATATAAATAGCAGGAAAATGGTGGAAGAACTAAAAGAAAACAATGTGTGATAGATCACTACAGATAAAGTATAAGGTAAAAAAAGGGTTTCCTCTCCATATAAATGTGGGCTTCAAATCTACAAGAAAAGTGCCAGAATAATGGATAACCCAATTGAAACAGTCTGTCAAGCATTAAACAGCTTGTATGACACTCATGAAGTTGCAAGTGTGAACAGGAGTGAGAGAGACAGATTTCATTCATACAAGGAAAGATCCCCAAACTACACACTGCATGTCGTATCAGCTTTACTTCTCACTTTTGTCTTTGATATTTTGTAGAATTTACAACCATTTTAAGCTGGAGTTTTGTGCTTTTCACCTTACAGAAGGGAACCAATGTTTGCCTATTTATTAAGAGATCTGAAGATGCTGCAACGGGCAAACCTGCCAACAACAGGTGCCATTTTTTTTGGCTATTCTGTAAAAAGAAAACAAATTCTTACAAATGAGCATGTCGGCCAAGGTAGCACATGTGGAAACTTGTGATTCTACTACCCTGGAGATAAACTGCACAATTCATCACCTGGGCTGGAACACCACATCTATGTGGCCATGTAACTTTAAAGCAGTTCCAAAAATGAGGGACACATGCACATCTGCAGCTCATGACACCTATTCTGTAACATGCAGAGCTTCGTAACACTTGGGAGACAAATGAAGCTCTTATCTGACTGCAGACTGCTCCAGCAGGATAAGGGACTATTTTAAAGAAGGTAAGAGTGTTATCTATGGATCAGCTAAGGAAGAGGGAGATCAGTGCTGCAATTAACTGACCTCATATGCAACCCCAAGGACCATGAGAAATTCCCAGGCCAGGGTTATGCTGGACATCTCTGCTGAAAGTCCCCAGGAGGATGGAAAATGTGTACCAGCCCCCAGTCCCTCCATTGCTGGGACATCACAAATAGCCGTAAAGAAATCACTTAATTAAGCTCACAGAAAAGGACAGAATTCTACTGATCTTAACCCTCCAGAGCAGTTATTACACACAGTCCATGGCATGATAAACCAAACAAAAAACCTGCTTAGTCTTTAAGTAAGGCCTTCCAACTGAGAAGAGACATCAAAGAAACTACTAACAAGACAAACTAAAGACCTGGTGGACTCAGATCGGAGAAGATCTTGGAATTTCATTACGTCAAAGGAAGCAAAACCCATCTGTATCCTAAAGCAAGGGTAAAACACAGGGCAGAATTTCTAACAAAACTGAACAGATTTCAAAGAGGGTGGAGAAATATGCAGAGCACTGTAAAACGGCAGGAAAATGAATCAGAAATTTGGACAAGACTGTGGTCACAAATAAAGCAAACAGAGAGAGAATTAATGGACATAGCATAAATCAGCCAAGATGTGAAAGCTAACAAATCTATGTCCCAAACACTATTTAATAATTTGCCTTGGTTTTAATAAAATTTAACACAAGAGAAAAAAAGACAACTTGAAGAATTAAATGATGGAAACAAAAGTAATTCAATATGCACTAGGCCTGGACCAAGGAGCCACAGGGAGGCTGAACCATATTGAGCACATGTTGTGAAAGAATGTAATTTTTCTAATATGAAATGTAATGGAAATGGGGAAGGCAGAATGTGATCAAAAATCCATGTGAGACAGAAAGAGAGATCTGAAAATTGACAACCCCATTGATCGAAATATTTAGATATTCAAAAATAATGATATGGATTAAAGGATCATTAGGAAAAAAAACAGTAGGACACGTTCCATAAAAACAGATCAACCAAGCAAAATTCTACATTTTCTTGAAAATCCATTTTCTGGATAAAGGATATCATATAGTACCATGAGGAATTCTAATTTATGATGAAAAAGAATAGTTAGTAGAAGAGTTAATATCAAAGATGGTACAGAACTGGTCAAAGGACAGCATCAATAACGTGCAAAAACAAGAAGGTATCAAGCTGAGGTTACCATTAAAAACATTCTTCTATGTATATTGGGATTGATGTCTTTTAACATTTTTAATGACCCTGAGTCATATTAAGATATATAGGATGAAAGTTGGACTTTTTTTTCCCTACATCACCTAAGACACAATTTAGGGTTCAAAATTAGAGTTCAATTTTGACTCTGATCAATGCAAATTCAAAGTGGAAGAGTAGCTCCCATCCCTAAGATGGCTAGAAGGCTGGTGAGTCCATCACACAAAATATGACCAAAAATATCAGCTTGCTTTAGCTGATAAAGATCAACTGCGAAATGAAAGAACTGCTGCCCAAAAAACACATCAAGTGAGCAAACTCCAATGGAAAAAAAATCCTTAAACGAAAAGCCAGTGTTGACATTTGTGTAAGAGTAGTCTTCTTACTTGTAGACTTGAGAGCAGGGTAAATAACAAATACCCCACACCTAAAAACCTGACCCTGGGGAAATGTGTTCCCTGTACTCACTCCTGGCACAGGAATAGCTCACAGCCAGTGGGAACAGAAAAGGAAAGCACATTGCTCTGCTCCAGGAACCAAGCAGGCCTTGGCATTGTGGAGACAAACACCAGCTGTTGAGACAGCACGGCAACACCGCCAGGGTGCCACCCTGGCCATCCATGTGTGGAAATCCACAGCTCTGCCTCGGAGCAGCCACTCAAGTTTGGGAACAAGGGTAGCTAAGCAACCAGGAATACCTGGGCAATTTCCCAGTATGGACTTCCTGGATCTGCACTCGAGTTTTGTGGCTGGCATTTCGTGTTTTCCTCTCAGCAGCAGGTATTCTTTCATGTATGGCAGTGCTTGTTCTGGATTACAGGACCGGGGCATATGGAGTCACCAACGCCAGGGTAACAGGGCACTGCCTAACACAGCTAATTCTGGAAAGTGTTCGGGAGATGATACAGCTCCTTGCCGTGTTCACAACTTGGATATAAGCAGAAAACTTTGCAAAGAGTACAATCCTAACATAATTAATGTCAAAACTTTCCACTTTCACACTTTCTGACCTCACTCCCAGCCATTTAACACCCAGATATTCAGAGCTGCCCAGAGCCATGAGCAAGCTGCTCTTTCCTGAGACTTGTTTTGGTTTTAGCTTTTTTTTTTTTCCCTTTTTTCCCCATGAGCGTGCTTTTCCCTACACACCTACAGATTCCCAAGAATCAGTGTGTTTCAAAAAAAACCCCTTTTGCACAGGAAAATGAGAACTCTAAAGCGGCACGGCCGTTGCTAACTGGAGCGGAAGGGCGGGGGCACGGGGACAAACATCCCCTATAACTTTGCCACAGGAAAAGGGAGCCGCGGAGGGGCACGGCTGCTGGCAACACCACCGCCGGGGCTGCACACAGGGGCTGCAATGCCAGACGGAGCTCGGCCCCGCTCGGCAGCAGGGCCCGGATCAGCTCCGCAGAAGCTCCGCCGGGCCGGGAGCGCGGGCGGCGGCCGGCCGAGGAAAGCGGGGCGGGAAGCGCTGCCGGAAGAGCCAAGCGCGGCTTCTCCTGCCGGCCGCGGCCCGGCTGAGGCGGGCGGGGAGCGCGGCCCGGGCACTCACCGAGCGGAGCTCCAGCTGCAGGGCGCAGCGCAGCGCTTTCCGCGGCATGGGCGGGCGGGCAGAGGGGCTCGCCGGGTCCGGGCCGCTGGGGCTCGGCCGACGCCGTTGTCACGGTAACCGGGGCGCGTCCGGCCCGCGGCGGCCGCTCCGCCCTCCTCGGGCACGGCTTCCCCTCCTTCCCTCCCTGCCTCCTTCCCTCCCTCCCTCCCTGCCTCCTTCCCTCCCTCCCTCCTTGTCTCCGTGCCCGCCCCGCCGTGCCCTCAGCGCCATCGCACTGGAAGGAGGGGATGCTATGCTGGCCCTGCCTAAGCGCGTCCCCCGAGCGCCCATGTCCCCTTCCCCTCAGCCCCTCACTGCTTTCCAGGGCCTCCTGCCCTCACAGAATCAGTCAGGTTGGAAAAGATCTCTGAGATCGTCGTGTCCAACCTATGGCCGAACACCACTAGACAGTGGTACCTCCCGTCTAGCCTTAAACGCCTGTGGCTCCGCCACCGCCATGGGCTGCCCATTCCAATCTTTAATGATGCTTTCCATGAAGAAATTCTTCCAAATTTCCAACCTAAACCCCTGGTGCACTTTCAGAGTACGTCCTCTTGTCCTGTCGCTAATCCTGTCCCTGAACCCACAACCTTCTCTGGTTCTCCCACCTTCTCACCTCAGGCTGGCTCGTCCTGGCGCTCCCCACAGGGCTTTCTGGAGCTGCTGGAGTGTACCAAAATTACCATACATAGTAGATGAAATAGTAGCATAAATAGTAAATAAAGTACCATAAATACTAGATAAAATACAATTTCCAGCCTCTGCCTCCTGAAGGTTGCACAGTGCCAGTGATGGGTGATGGAGCACCGTTGTGAAAGCACAAGTATCCAGTGTGGGGCAGGGAATCAGACAGGTCTCAGGCAAGGACAGGGCTGCTTTGGGGTATCCAGGGGGAACGTGAAGCTCAGGATGTGTCAGATTCCTCCGGCTTCTTGATATGTTAGATTCCTGTAGCTTCTTTGGTCCTCCTGCAGAAGGGTGCAGAGAGAGCCAGCAAGCCTTCTCTGCAGCAGAAGGGTCTCAACCAAGTTTTATACATCTCCAAGCTTAAGTAGCTAAAAAGCAGTGGATTTCCATTCCTTTTTTTTTCTTTTATTTTACTCTTTTGATGCAATTTTGATACACTTTGATGCCTGCATTGTGCTGTAAGCATCTGGGCCCTTTTGACTCGAGTATCCCATTTTAATGTCCTCTGTGGGTGAGACACAGTGCACAGGGTATATTCCATCTTTGAAGACTTGTCTGCATGCTCATATCTGAAACTGTCTGTTTATTCCTGTCCTCCCATAAACTCAGATTTATGTCCTTGATCTTCACCATTTTGGTCATATCAAGAATATTCCCCAATGTCTCTGCTGCTTAGTTGTTTTCAGAGTATTTGCAATCCCATCCAACACCAAAATAGTCTGATTTCTGTCTTAGCAAGTGTAGGTTATTTCAGCCTCAGACCTTGAGGGGATTTTGGGCTTTAAATATTCTTTCCTAGTCCTCAAGTACAGCTTTAGAGAGGACAGAAAATTTTAATTGCTTCCAAAAGAAAGCAGTGGCTCAAATGTATCCCTTGGCTTTTTTTATTTTAATTTTACAATTTCAAAGAAAAATCATGTTAAGTGATCTGGAAAGAAACAGCATTCTGAAAATCCTTTGATTTCTCTCTTTGTTTTTTGGTTTTGCTTATTTTTTTTAAAGGAAACAGCAAAGAACATAATAGGCCAGTGCAGACAAAAGTGAAATCTATAGATGGATTAAATGTTGCTACTAATCCTTGATACTAATCTTTTAAAACAAGTAAAGAATTGGAAAGACAGGGCTTGTTTTCATTAATGTGACTTCTGTAGCAGCTCTTTTTGTTTCTGTTTAGGTGGTTTTGGGTCTTTTTTAGTGTGTGGTTTGGGTTGTTTTGGTTTAGTTTTTGTTTGTTTGTTTGTTTTAGCAAAGGACTCTGTGTTTAGGGTCTGGAGAATTCTCTGTAGACTTCTACTACATATATTAAGGAGGGGCTTACTCTTGGATAAAATAATTTTCTAAGCATTATCAGTCTCAAGGTTATGAATAGCATTCCAGAGTTAATGAGAAGAAAATTCTCACAGATCCATAGCTTCAGATGTAACAGTATTAAAATGGTTTATTGCTTATTTTCAGCTACCTTTCATATATATGCTTTTTAGAGGGTTAAGTAATGTGTTAAAGATTGTGAAGTATGAGATATTATGGTAAGTGTGGCCATATAAGAACAGAAGATAGATAAATGCTGAAATCAAAAATGGTATCATGTTTGTGATGAGAATTTAATATCCATGTGCAGTGCCCTGGAACAGAAGTACTTTATAGCCCTTGAAAAAAGTGCACAAGGCAGGACAGAAAGCTTCTCCAAAGTGATAAGGCAGTGATGAATTTCAGTGCTTTTCCCTGGCAAACCTTCTGGTCTGCAGAGTTTCTGCCCCTTCTCCCTGCTGGGCTTTGGGAAGGAAGGCTGCTGCTGCTGCAGTGCTTTCCTCTCCAGCCCTTTCTGCAGCAATGCGAGACCCAGCTGGACCTTCTCATTCTTGTTAAATGCATGATTTACACTTGTATTTGCATTGCAGGAACAGTGATGCAGGAATCTGGGTGACAATGAAGGAAAACCCAGACTTTTACTAAAAATTCATTTCTAATAAGAAAAAACTGTTAACCAAAATGACAAAGAAAGTTCTTGCTCCTGTAATAGATCTGAGATTTTAACTGCTGTAAAATTTTCCTGCTGTGAAAGCACATGAATTCCTTTGCTTTTACAGCAGTACATCTTGTAATACTACTTATATTTAGTTCCATGTATTCAAAGATTCTGAATGACTTCTCTGCATTGTGTTATTTTTCCTTTTACAATCTACTCTAGTTATGGGCTTCAGCTTTTCCTGTCCTCTGGGCCCTCTAAAATGGCTGCTAGAGAAGAGCTGTGATGTCATCAAAATACTCAATTTTGTTCTTATTTCTACCACTGCAAACTAGAAGTAACTGTCAAAAGATTGAACTCACACTGGTTTAAGACAATTACCACAAGATTTATGTCATATTGTCGCAGTTCTTGTGATGGTCAGGCATCAGGAGATTCGGTGCATTGAAATATGGTACAGAATAGGTAAAGTGGGAAAAATAGGAAGGGTGAGGTTTGCAAACAGTGGGTATTGTACAGTTCAGAATCCAAAAAATACTAGGGATTAGACAGAATTAGATCAGATCAGGCTGGAGATCAGAGAGCAAGCAAACATCACTGAGTTTGTCAGAGGCTCACTTTCAGCTAAGAAGCCAGGAATGGTTTTCTCCATTTCTTAGGAAGCAGAATGCTGGATGCAAAGTGATATTTCACAGTCATCCTGGCAATCAGAGTGAAGGGAATAAAGGAGCTTTCCACATTTTGCCACCCTGTGCTACAGTTCTTAGGAATATTGTCAGAGGTTCATTTCTACCTATTTTGAGCCCCTGATGTTGCCCAGGCAGCCAGAGGAGACATCTCTGTTCCTGCATGTCGAGCCTGTTATTTAGATATTATCACTGAGCACGACTGACTTACCATTAATAACTGAAGAGAATTCCAGGAAGGCATCTGCTCAAATAACAGCAATAAATTACAGGATATTGTAAGATTTCCACATTAGAAAGACAAACAAACAAAACATTAAGACTGTGTTACTTTAGAGAGGAGAAAAGTAAGATGTAATTCAAAGGAGGTACATAAGGGACTGAATAATATGTAGAAATAAATTCTTCTGTTTGCCCATACCTATTTATCCTTTCAAAGGACACGTGCAGTGAAATTAAAAGGCGACAAAATCAAAACTGATAGAAGAAAGTACTATAGATAGTGGAACTTGTTATCACAAGATGCATTCAACAATGTTCCAAACAGAATTAGGGTGATCTGGGGACCCCACTGGACAATACCCCCTTGCATTAATTTTGATCTTCTGACTCACTGTGAGGTTAAATGTGCAATCCACAAAAGTCAGTCCCTGTGCAAAGAATTGTAGTAGAAGAAAACAGACAGCAGAAGTTAAGACTAAATAATCCCAGAACACTATAGAGCAGAGCTGGAAGAATTTTGTGAGAGATTCTAATAGGATCTAAGGGGACCGAAGTGAATTGGATTACTGCAGACAGTAATGTAACAGGGAAAGGTAGAGTGCTAGATTATTGATGAGGACAGAGGATGGAGATTACCTGAGGGTGTCAGCACACTCCTCACAAAATACATTTTCATCTAATCTTTCTACTTTAAAGCAGGGAAAAAAAAGTTGCCCAGAAGTTCCCATTCATTAATATCTATTCCTTTCGAAAAAGGCCACAATGATTTTGTTGATCTTGTCTTATTGAGTGTCTTGCTCTTTCCTGACATGCAAAGACACGACTGGGCTGAGCTCTTGGCTTTCTTGATGAATCTACGAGTTGCTGCAGGCAAAAGGCCACCTGCTCATGTTTTTATGTAGGTGAAGCAGTGACCTTTCTTTACCATGCCCTCCCAGTCTCACCAGTGCCTTTTGCAGAGCATTTTTACTGCACATCTGGAGAAACTCAGTGCCTCTTTAACATTTCACCATGGCTCAGCCATGACAGAGCAATCCTCCATTTTGCTGCTAATTCAATACTCACTTTGGTGCATGTGAGCATTAGCTTCACTCATTCTTGATGTGTATCTTGCCTGCAACAAAAGTGTAATAATAGGCAAGCTATCTAAAGACACTGAAGTTTTCTTAACATGTAAGCTGTTTTCCAGGTCTGCTAAATTCTTTTTCAACTGGCTGCAGCTAAAGAAATCAAACCTGATTTGATTACAGCCACTAGAGGAATATTCCAGATTTTGAATTCAGTTGTAGTAATTGGAAACTTGTGTTGTAAAGGAATCATCTAAATTCATCTAAGAGATAACTTCTTTGAATACAGTCTTAGGAATTCACAGATGACACAAATTCAATCAGCCAAGACAGCATTAGCTTTGTACCCCAGAAAGTTCCCAGTCTCTCCCTTACTCGGTTCAGAAGAGGTAACATTTTTCTTTGTGCTTTACATTTAAAATAGATTGTCTTAGGTGGAGACATTGCCCCAGCAAAGTTTTTGCCAGAAACAAAATTCGTCTAACCAAGTTATAAACCCCTGAAAATAGGGCTTTATAATGGGACTGCTGATAGACCCTTAACAATAGCATTGTGAATGGTGCTGCTATAATTAATGATACTTCAGAAAGATTTATGGTCCTTAGAAAGAGATAAAACAGAAATATCATTGCTTCTTTTCCTCCCATCATTTTATCCTCTATGAAATTTTATGTGAAATAAGTCAAATGAAAAATGTAAGCTCTTAATCTTTTCCCAGAGTCCTGTCTCTCACTTGATGAACACTTTCACAGAATAAATTAGAGCTTTTTACTTCTTATGTATGTACAGCTTTGTATTTAAAAGGCAAAGAAAAGAACATCATTGGCTTGGCAAAGCAGCTCAAGACAACGGTCATGGAGGAAGCAAACATGACTCATTATTCTTGTCTGTTCTTCTGCCACACCAGAGACAATGACTCTTGTCTGCAGTAGTTCTGAGCAGCTGGGTAGTGTCCAAAAGTGCTCTGTAGGGAAGATTCTCTGCTGATGGAAAGTCAGCCACAATGACTCTGGCTGCAACAGCAAGAGCCCAGTGGCCTGAGCAGAAAGCCAAAAGCTGTGGCTTGATTACAGCAGATAGCACCTTTGTGAAAACACAGAATACTATATGGATATTTAATTTAACTGGGAAAGGCATAGCAAGGATCAGTAGCTGGAGGCTGAAGCTAGAAAAAAATTGAATTAGATATTTGGCATTATATTGTAACAGAGAAAGGGAGTAACCACTGGAACAGGCTATCAAAGAGAAAGAGAATTCTCCATTTCCTGACAATACCAAAGGAGAATGAGAAGCTCACAAAAGAAATGCTTTTGTTGAAACAAAACATATTTTATCCAAACAAAAAGAAGATTGACAACAGTATTTAATGGCCTGTGATGTACAGGAGGCTGCCGTGACTGTATGTTCTGTGTGTGAACGTTGTGACTCTGAACAGCATTTCAACAAATAATGGTAAAGCACTGATTACTGAGCAGAGATCAGGGGAGAGGGCTCTCAAGGATTTGCCTTGGAGCCCGTTCCCTGCAGCACCTGGCACTGCCGAGGGAGCTGCTGGGGGTGGCAGGGAATGCCAGCTTCTGAGGCTTCTGAGCCTGCAGGGGGACAAGCTTCACCTCTGGGCAGCCAGGCTGAGGCAGCAGCTGAATAGGGGCTGAGGAAGTCACAGATTTGGCACAGGCCACCTGGAACGGCAGTTAAAGCTCAAAATCCATCACATCCAGATCAAGGCTCTGGCTTGTGCCAGCCTCACCCTGCTCAGCTGGCATCAGGCACTTGTTTTCCAAAAGCCTCTGCAGTGTGTCAGGAGTTTTGTCCCTCTGCCCATTAAAGTAGCAGCGTTTGAGCATCTTCCCTGTTATTTTGATTGACAACAGCAAAGTCACTAGAGAACTTCAAGGACTTTCTTCTGGCTTGTTTTCCTGTTATAAATCATAGCTTTTTATATTGGAGAAAAAAACTTGAAATGCTGTTTCAAAATAATGACTGAAGTTAGTTTCTAATAGGAAGCTCTGAGATCTACACTCAAATTCCCCATGAATTATAACATTGCTGCTTTAAAATGTCTCCAATCCATCAGAAAAAGAGAGAGATATTACATATATATATACATGTGTGTGTGTGTATATATATATATATATATATATACTTTTTTTTTTTTTTTTTATGACAAGAACTTTTGGCTTTCAATGGAATTCACTTTGGAGGGCAGAACATTTTCTTTTTCATTGTAAGAAGATTTGTAAAGGCATCCCAAGGGGAGCCCCAAACTGCCACAACATGGCTGCCTCCACAGCTTTTTCCTTGGGACCATCCCTAACCCTAGGCTGATTTACCTGTAGCAGAAGAAAGGGTTGAGTGGATTAGTGTTAATTAGAGACATGGGAAAGTAGGGAAGGTTTTAAATGAGCTTTTGGGCTTGTAGCTCAAAAGAGAATTCCAGATCCATCAGATGTAGGGGCAAAAATAAAAGTTGGAATAGAAGAAGATACATCTGAATCCTGAGTAATTAACTTTTGAAGGTAATAATATATTTTTTGGAAGTAGAAGTCTCTCTCTCTCTTTCTCTCTAGCACTGTTATCCTAGTAAAAGAGTGCACTTAGTATTATAAGAAAGTGGCTCCTACCTGTTTTCTTTTTCAATGTCTTAATGGTGTATATACACAGCACCTTGTTAAAGGAAAGTTAAGTAATAATGAACTAGAACTTCCCAGTCTCTGGCAATAAATTTGCCGAAACACTGAGTGCAGATGTATTGCCTCCAGAGTTGGGTGAGTTACACCAGGTAACCAGGTAAGGAGCTGGCACAGTATGGGACAGTCATAAGTGGTCTGAAGTTCTTGGGGTTCAAGATGAGTTCCAAAATCCCCTAGAGACATTGCTGACTTCAGTAAACATTAGAGCAAGGATGGCTGGAGTGGAAGGGTAAGGGGTCTCCTTACAGCTCTGAGATATGAAATATCCCTTAACGTTTCCGTGCTGCCAGTTTAACTCCCTATGAAATGAGGACACTAACACCTAGTCACTAAAAAATGAAGAAAAAAGAAGAGAAAAATAAAAAAAGAGAAAAAAAGAGACTGCCCACTGATTATCTGTTCTTGGAAGCTGTACAATGCTATAATTAACAATCCTATTTCTAGCTGTTTGTGTTTCTTTTACATATGAATCATCATTAAAGGTTAATGAGAAAACTAACACTATATGAAAAGGTTGTTTTCTCATTATTTAAACATTTTCATTTTAAAAGCTCTGTGTATTCCTAGAATATTATTAATTTATGATTTGCTAAACAATATCTTAACTAGTCCTTTTTATTTCCTCACATGGCATAATTTTAAGCAACTGCAATCAGTGCCCTTAGTTCCACTCATCAGTTCTGAATCTCTGCACTGCTGAGTCTCCAGCAGAACAAACTTCATTCAAACTAAGCACAGACATGTCCATCAAATCAGCCAGAACTTCTGACATGCACCTGGTGCCAGCTTGGTGCATTAGTGTTGGCTTTACACTGGCTGCCAGAGGAACAGAGGATTCTGGATCCAGTGTCATGTTAGCTTAGCACAGAGAGGTGATGCCTAACGTAGCATAAACCCCATCAGCACTACACCAAACCTTCCATGTTATTTTTTAACAAAATTAAACCATCAGAGTGAGCATGTATGAGTTCAGTGCTTTACATCAGTGGATCCAACACTGAGAGCCGTAAAGTTACAGGTTGGTCACACCCAAGCCTGCAGTAAATTTTACACTGTGATAAAACACCATTGAATTCAAATAAAATCTATAAATCATTTGTCCATTTTCATGCATTGGAATATATTATGGTGTTGAAAGCAACTCTTGTGGCATGGTGGAAGATGAACCCTACATTACAGCGTCAAACCAAGCCACCTGTGCTCGTGTCCATGAGGGGAAAAGATGTGCAGAAACCCAAAAGTTTGCTCAAGTTCTCATTCCACACAAGGGTTGCACGTGCCAGGTTTTCCAGTTGGACGTGACTCTCTCTTAATGACCAAAGTTAACAAAAAAAACCTTCTGAAAACAGGACTTCATGACAGAAACGCCTACACAGCTGTAAGAGCCACTTCTCAAATGTTCCTCTGCTTATGAACCACAAGACTAATATGGCAAAATTTGCCGACTTTTGCAGTTTTCCCCTCTTTTGTCGAAACTAATGAGTCACGATTAGAGTAATGCTTTTCTGTGACTCTGAAACCATTTTGCCTAATGAGGTACTAAGTCTTTATAATTAGGCCCAGAAGGGAGCTGGGACGTGGCCCCTTAAGAGCAATAATTATTTAGGTTATTTATGGTAATAAAAAATTGAAAATAGGAATTCTTCCTCAGAATGCAACTATTTATTCTTTTACATATTGCCTAATAGGCAATTACCCTATTAAGGCAACGTTTTGTTGCTAAAGACATTAATTGAAATGTAAATTAAATGTAAATCAGCTAATTAAATTGATATGTAATGAACTTGTCATGCAGGCCTTTGAGATCAGATGCATTCTGCTAATAAACAAGTGTTTTACTGGTGCCATTGCTCACTGGAGTTAAGGTTGTTTAACGTGCTGTGTCAATAACATTCTCCCATCCCAAATTGAAAGGTTTGGATTTTGTTGTTAGAGCCCGGAATGAAGCCAGTACTAGAACTTTCAGGATTTACTCCATCCTGTTATTTCCTGATCAACTTCATTGCAAGGCAAGGTGTTTCCCTAATGGGAAATTCTGCACATCCCATTGGGTTGTGATCCAAGCTCTGTCTGTTCCTTCTGCTCCCCAGAAATGATGAAACACTTTGTAAAAGCCCTCTCCAAGATCAGTTCTGCTGTTTTAGGTGGCTTCTGGAAGGGTTAATGTTATTTCTTTCTCCACGAGCTATGGCCAGTTCAGCAGAGGTAATGAACCCTTGCAGCAGTGGGAGGAAAACTCTACACGTTCCTGAAATAGAAATAAAATGAGAAATGAAGCAATCAGAATTTGCTTGGTGATTATGTTGACAACATACAAGGTAAACATCAAAGTCAATGCAGCAACAGAAGAATGAGTTAGAATAACCTTCTGTGCTGGCCATAACACACGTGTAACCTTCAGCATCAAAGCGTGGGCTTGTGTCAAGCTGTAAATTAAAGGGAAAGAATAGGAAACTATCAGTTCTCCTATGAAACAATCAATTTTCCTGCAGCTGCCATTTGAGCCAGATGTACTAAAATTTCTGGCAAAAATTGAGGCCCTGTATTGAAGGTATCTTGGAGGACAAAAATCCCTCCCCTGCCAGATACATGGACAAAACTCACTGCCTCCAATTAAGTAACAGTAAGGCAAATGTCACACATTTTGCTTTCAAAAAATCTCAGGTCAGCACCTTATAGAACTCACCGCCCACTTCTGTTCACATCATGCAGACATTCCATGTACTCAGTCACAAAGCTTAAGCAAATGTAGCAAAAAGGGCTGTGGAAGCAAGAGAATGGAAAAACAGTTTGGAGTTGTGGAAATCCAGAAAGTTTACCTGGATCCATCGTGCTGTAGCTGCACCTGAGCATTAGTGCTTAATTATTCTGTCTGGAATAAATCAGATGCTGTGTTTATAACTTCTATCCAGAGAACCTTCAACCCTGCAATACTTCAGGGCCTGGGGATATTTAATAAACATGTCAACTACCACTTTTCTTTAGCTTGAATGCAGCATCTTGTTTTGTCCTACTGAAGAACACTCCAGTTTGAAGTTTACAGAGCAATTAAAGACCCTCATGGGGCCCCTGATATTGTCAGCATATGTAGATTAGTAATTGTCAAGTTTCTCCCTAAGGCTGAAGAGCTCTTAGTCAAATTCCAGAGATCATCAAATATTCAGATTTCAGTGGGCTTTGTGTCATACACAACATAGTGGCATAATTAAACTAAAATGTTTCTTTTGTAATAAACTTTTGGATCTGTATATGTTTCTATTATTTTTTTAATTAGCTATGATCACAAAATAAAAAAGAACATCAATCTAAATCTGAAATTTTTATGCTTCCAAAAAGTCACCTGGTAGTAGCTTTCTCTTCCAAAAAGTTGGGGTTTGGGGACCACACTTACGCTGCCATGACTTGCAAGGGCCTGATGGAGCACAAACCTCAGCAGACTGGAGGTACAGTTCCTTCTCTGCCTTCTTTCCAGCCGACACCTGGGCACAGGCCATGATGCTGCCATCTTGAACTGTGTCTTCATTGGCCTGGTGGCTTGGACTAGCTCAGTTTTTAGTCTTTTCTTAACTAGTTTTGATGTCTGTGAACATTGACGTAGATAGAAACAGCACTAAAAAAAAAGAGAAGAAAAAAATACTTTAGAGGTCAAGAAGGGAATTAGGATAGGGATCCTCCCAACCCAGAGTCTTGCTGTAGTGACTGACTCCAACCTTCCCCATTGTTTGAGCTCTCTGCCTGCCACACTGGGCAATCAAATACTCACCTGAATTTAATATTCATTTACCTGAATGTTGGACAGGAATTTTTCTGGCTTGCTTTGAATCTTGCATGGTCCGGCTCTTGGAGATCAAATAACTGCTCTAATACAGTAAAATGGAGTACCAAGAGCAACTGGACGAAGCTTTCCTGCATTAAGACTGGCCTGTACATGTTCCTCCAGCTGGATCCCCCTGCTGTGGGTTCTCAAATCCACTGGATTGTGGTCCCAGGGCTTGGAAGGGTCAAAGTGTTGGTCGTTGGTCTGCATCCATCATTGGAGTAGCATTTCATTGAGCTGTGTCTGTGGACAAAGCTTGTGGCAAGGAGGAAGTTGTTACAAACCTCTGATATTTTTGACCTACAAACTCAGAAAGCTGCATTTGGGATCTGAAAGTTTAATCCCTGGCAAAATGAAAAAGAATTGGACTTGGAAATTGTGAAGGTAGCTTTTATAATCTTCATTACAGCATGTTACATAAAAGAGCTAAGTTACTGCTCACGAGTAGATCTTAATTTCCATGCTGTTCACATTTTCTAGGTGTAGCAGAGGACAAACTGGCAGTGCTTGGGAACTGACAGAAACCTTTTGTTAACCCCAGACTGCCCATGCACACACAGGTGTGTTCTTACTTAGACAAATGTGTCCAAATGAGCAACATTTCTCTTCTCAGGCTGGTCAAGTGAGTAGGAAATCCTGTTTGTGTGTCCAGGAGGAAAGTCTTTATTACCTCCATTACTGCACTTCAACGGCACTTCTCCCTCTGTAAATCCCATCTTATTTGTCACAACTTACCTGCAGTGCTGAATAGAGGCAGCTCTGAAGGCTGAGATCTTTCACTAGCCCCTGAACAGACAGCTGAAGTATCTCCTTCTCAACACCAGGATAACCTGAAGCCAGCAGGTAATTTCAGAGTGGTTTTCTGCAGTCTCAAGCTGACTTTAAAACAAAGCTCTATTATTTTGCCTCCAAATCTTTCAAGCCTCCATGCCCCCAAGCCCCTTTGTGGACTGAATTGTCATTTCTTGAAAATCACTTAAATTCTTCCCACTGCTGAGTAACACCCACTGTTGATGTGGCTCTTCTCCACTTTGTCCACTGCGTGTGGCAGAATATAGTGGTGCTTTCTTTTCAGAGGCCTCTTTCTGTGCTGGGCTATGGAAACTGGATCCAAGCAGCACAAAAAGTGTTGGGTCTTAAATAGTAGCCCAGGAGGAGATCTCAAGAGTCCAAATAAAAGAAGATCAAAAACTTTCCTCACATTCTTCCTATGATGATACGTCTCAAAATCATTAATTTTTCTTGTCCTGTATCATATCTTAGTCCAAGCTGTTTTTCCCAAGTGAATTGCAACGTGGCCTTTGGTTCAGTGAGTTTAACTGAAGCGTGGCTATCTGGGAAAAGGACTGTTATCTGTAATAAAGTAACTCCTTCAAATTTATTTTCTTGATCTTGTTCTTTGGTTTGGCTGCCAGAGTCTTAGTGCCTGGAAAAGTATCTCTCACCTAGGGCCCTAATTTTAAAGGGCTTTAGATTTTCAGGGGCTGGATGGCATCATCTGCTTGCATGGATTTTGTCAGTGTATTCCTGTGAGTGAGCCAGCCTGAGCTGTGTGCTAATTTCCCATCTCCTCTTTTGGTTGATGAGAGTCCCTGGCTCAGTGAGATTTCACTTTTGCTCAATGGACTCTTCTTTCCCTGCCCTCCCTGAGATATATTTTCTAAGCACCAATTTCACTCCAAAATTAAAGATGAAATTTAAAGATTAAGGACTGCAGGGTTTTTTGTTTTGGTTTTTCTTTTCTTTTCCTTCCAAAGGCATTTCAATGTCTCACACTCATTGATTGAGTTAGGTATCTAAATCATCCAGAGCAATCTGGCCCCCATTCCAAATTAGGTGATGTAAAAGGCCAATTTGCCTTTTAAAAGCTCTCCAGTTTAATCTCCTGCTGTGCGATTAGTGCCACGCGTAATAAACACATTGTGAGCGGCACGCCGAGGGCAGGTGTGGCTGAGGTAATGGATCCCACCGACCGCCTGCTCTACAAATGCCAGGAATATCAAACACTGCCTGCACCAGCCTTAGTCCCAGTCAATTCTAATTACTTGAGTGGACTGACTCCAAATTCAGGTGTGCTGTGGTGTGACTGAGGTCAGGGTACAGTACATGATTCTTATCTTAATATCACTGTAGTGCTGGAAAGGTCAAACTGAGCATCGTGCAAGAAGAAGAGGTACTGGCTCTGTTAAAATTATTCTCCACTCCTTGAACAAAGGGCTGAAGATTGTGTCTCTGCTGAAGAGTGTTCTGACATACTGCATATTTAAAATAAAAAACAAGGAAGAATGGAGGAATCATTTGTGCAACAATCCCTAACTGAGCCTTCCTGAGCTTTGCCTGAAACCTTGGGGCACTTGGTCTGCCAATCCTTTGAACTACAACTACACCAGAGTCAGAGGCCAGGGAGGGCAGCATTGCCCCTCCAGGCAGGGGTAGTTTCCAGTCCTGACCATTAAGAAAAGCCAGCTTTACCTACCAAATCACCTGTTCAGAAACATTAAAACCCTGTGTTCATTTGTAGGCATTCCTGCTGTTGGAGGAATTGCTGATGAGTGGGGCACAAGGCTGAACTTCCCTTTGCCACTTGCTTACCACTATCCCACTTGAACAGCTGTAAAGCACATCCGAGTATGAATGTTCCCTGTGTGCAAGTCATAGCATTTTGTTCTATTTTGCATTGGTTTTCATAACTTTTTTAGGTAGTGAGTGAATATCTGGGATCAGAAGTGGTTTTAGTTGGGCTCAGCTCACTGTTAGGAGGTGTTACTATCTGCACTCGTCTCCTGTGTAACTTCCCAGGAGCCCGCACATTGGATCCCAATCCATAGCCATTCTGCTCATTTAACTTCAGCTATCTCTAAAGTGTTAACTGCTGAAAGCAGAAACATGAAACCCTGCAACAGAGAGAGCTGATTAGAATTCAGCCCACTGTATCACCCCTAAATAGGAAATAAAGAATACATGGCTGTGATTAATCGTCCATAAATGGCCACTGCCTGCTTCCTCTGCTCCATACAAACACAGTCCACGCATTTATTCAGCTCACCAAAGGAGTAACAAGATCATTCCTGTTTGT